>JADMNL010000025.1:81648750-82879062 GCA_016271365.2 Neoceratodus forsteri
ATCACTGGAAGTTTGTTTTACTGTATGAGGTTTAGCTGGATATTTCTCTACACACAATGCTTGTTTTACTGTATGAAATTCAGCTAGCATTTTCCCAGTAATTAGTATTTGTTTTACTGTATGAGGTCCAGCTAAATGTTTGCAGCACAGGCATTTAATATTTGTTTTACTGTAGGAAGTTTCACTGAATGCTTCCCTGGCACTAAATGTTTGACTTACTGCACAAGATACAGCTGAATGTTTCCATGGCACAGAATGTTTGTTTTACTGTACAAGGTTCGGCTGAATGTTTCCTCAACACAAAATGTTTGTTTTACTGTATGAAATTCAGCTAACATTTTCCCATTATTGAATGTTTTACTGCATGATGTCCAGCGGAATGTTTGCAGCCCAGGTACTGAATATTTGTTTTACTGTAGGAAGTTCAGCTGAATGTGCCCCTTGCACCAAATGTTTGATACCTTGCACAATGTTCTGTGCTTAAAGGTGTCAGTCCAAGCATTAAATGTTGTTTTACTGTTTAAGGTTCTACTGAAAGTGATCATTCCTTGTTTTAAATTTTGTTTGTAATTATAATTATTATTTTCAAACATACAGTAATATGCATTTATGATAAACATACATACATGACAAAACTTAAACCAAGACATAGAGATGAGGAGTAAGAGAAAAAAAAGTTAATTACTTATCCACATCAATAAGTAGTCGGCACTTACGCAGTATTTCTGAAAAACAGGCTTATATATATATATATATAGAATAAAAGTTTATATTTCACCTCTCTAATTGATCTAGGAGTTAGGAATATCTAAATACAAAAAGAAAACATATCAATACTTGCATCTCCTAAGTCATCATATTTGCCATAACCTGTATCCTAATAACAAATAGATAAAACTTTAGTAATTTATTATGGTATGACATAATGCTATTGATAGTATTTGAATGGTTCGTATTATACATATTTATTTCTTGACATTATTTTAACTAGGAATTATATAAAGCATTAGGGTATTTTGAATTAGTACTATTAAAATAAATGTTTTGGGAAATCAAACAAAACAAGGCTTTTAAATGTTCCCCAAAAATTATAATATATCGTCCTCCAAGTCCTGAATGATAGCAAAACTTCTTTATCAGAATCCATTGGGGATATAAACATAGAAACATAAAAACTGTCGGCAGATAAGGATCGCTAGGCCCATCTAGTCTTACCATAAGCCCTACACTTGTATGCAGCCTCTGACCCTACATGGTCAATGGCTTTTCACCATGCCTTCCCACCCCTTAGGTTCCCTTATTCCTGTCCCAGGCATGCTTAAATCCCTCCACTGTCCTAGCTCCCACAACCTCCTGTGACAGGCTATTCCATGTGTCCACCACCCTGTCTGTGAAGAAAAACATCCTCACATTTCCTCTCAACCTGCCCCCTTCCAATCTCCTATCATGCCCCCTTGTTCTTGTACTCTTCCTATATTGGAAGATGTCTACCCCTGCACTTTGTCTGTGTGATTAAGGTACTTAAATGTTTCTGTCATGTCCCCCCGATCCCTCCTCTCCTCCAGCGAGTACATATTGACACGATCTATTCCTGCGTAAAATAAAGATTCTATCTATCTATCTATCTGTCTGTCTGTCTGTCTGTCTGTCTATCTATCTATCAATATCTATCTACCTATCATACTGAGGCCGATTAACCTCTCCTCATATGTTTTCTGGTGCAAGCTCTTTATCATCTTTGTCGCCCTTCTGTGGACCACCTCTACCCTGTCAATGTCCTTACAATGGTGTGGCCTCCAGAACTGCACACAGTACTCCAGGTGAGGCCTCAACAGTGTTTGATACAATGGCATCACTGCCTCCCATCGTCTGCTAGTGATACGTCTGCCTATGCACCCCAGCAGGCAACTGGTCCTCCCTGCCACCTTTGTACTTTGCTTAGACACCATTAGGTCATCTGAAATGATAACCCCCAGGTCCCTTTCTTCCTTGGCAATTGTCAGCAAATCCCCCTCCCTATTCTGTAGCTAGCCCCAGGGTTCCCTCATTCCAGGTGCATTATTTTGCACTTCTTGGAACTGAACCTCAGCTGCCACATCTCAGACCATTTTTCAAGTTTCTCCAGGTCCCTCCTCATTTGGTGTATTCACTCTGTTGCAGATCTTGGTGTCATCTGCAAATAGGCAGACCTTTCTCTCCAGCCCTTCTGCAATGTATGGTCTAGGTTGTGGCTAGGTATGGTCTGCTGTTTAGCATCACCAATACATGGTTACCGGGCCCTGGCCAGGCCTGCCCAGTCCCTGTTGCTATAGTGGAGCAGGGATGGAGATGCCAGCTGGGGCATATAAGCATTCAGTACTACCAGTACTACATAGAGAGAGTATTAATGTATATGAATGTATACCCGCTGTTAATGTATACTTATCTTTGTACAATATTGACTTTGTTAATGATAATGTCGGAATCTCGACTGCTTGCACCTTGACAATTACAGGCTCCTTAGTTGGACCTGTATAGCTACATAATTGTATAGGCCTCATCCTCTCTGTTGATTGTACTGTTCATACACTGTTTCTTGTCTTATTGTATACTGTTTTCTGCTTATTCTTCTGTATTGTATTCAGATGTGGAGCCTTTGTAAATGAGTCTATGACTCAAAGGTTGTAAATCCGATATCTTCAATAAATAAATAAAATAAAATGAATAAATGTCCCTAATGAAGATATTAAACAAGACTGGCCTGAGGACTGATCCTGGAGGTACCCTGCTGGTCACCCCTCTTTCACCGGATTGGATCCCATTTACCACCACCTTCTGCCTCCTGTCTGTTAGCCAGTTCCTAACCTAGTTTACCACCTTGTGCCCCATGCCCAGACTACTCATCTTGTTAACCAGTGTTATATGTATGATGGTGTCGAAGGCCTTGCTGAAATCAAGGTAGGCAATGTCCACCCCCAATTTATCTCCCTTGTCACCCAGTCAAAAACATCTATCAGATTCATCTGACACAAACTTCCTGCTGTGAATCCATGTTGTCTTGGATCTTGGGCACTTATGGATTCCAAGCGTGCCACTATTCTTTCTTTCTTTAAGCAGTGCCTCCATGATCTTACTGACAACTGAGATGAGGTTTACTGGCCTATAGTTCCCTGCCTCTTCTCTACTACCACTTTTGTGAAGAGGGACTGTCTACATGTGCCCTCTTCCAGTCCTCCAGAACCACTCCTGTGCTGAGTGCTTCAGTGACCATGGCTGCCAGGGGTGCTGCTAGCTCCCTTCTCAGCTCCCTTAATATCCTCAGGCGTATGCCATTTGATCCCATTGCTTTGTCCACCTTGTTCTTTAGTGTAGTTTTGTGAGCTTCTTGAGGACTCTCTCCTTAGTGAATGGACTTGTGTCTACCCCCCTCCCGTGTCTTTTTCCCTTCTGAGGCCTGTTTCCCTTCCCCTCTACACTGAATACTGAACAGAAGTATTTGTTCAGTAATTCCGTCTTATCCAGGTCTCCCTCCTTACACTCCCCTGAATCCCCTCTGAGCCTTACAATCCCACCCCCCAAGTTTTCCTCATGAAGAATGTCTTGTCCCCTTTCTTCACTGTCTGCGCTTGTTGCTTGAAGAGCTGGTTCAGATTGAGCTCTCAGGAAAGTGGCCAGCTGATCTATTTCAAATAAGATGCACTGCTTTCCTTTCAGTGTAATCTGGATTTTTGCAGGTGTCAATAGCTGAAAAGATCCACCCAGTTCCAACACCTCCTGTCTATATGATAAAAATGTGCATCCTCTTTTTTGGACGGGTTAGGAAAATCTGGATTAATAAAGAAATGGTTTTCCTTGTAAAGCAGAACCCTCTTAATTCTGAATAACTTGACCAATAGGTAACAATCAGATTCGAATGCTAGACCTATTAGTATGGTAGATTTTGAATCCATAACAAGTTCTGGACACAGACTAGGTGGCAAATTCTTTTGAAGCTCTAAACCAATCTGGGACTATCTCTTGATTAAACGAAATGCTATCTGCCTGGCCATTACCTCTTCAGTCCTCTCCATGGTAGATTACGGCATTGTTATCTATAGCGCTGCTGACCTCACGGCATTGCGATGCATCAAAGTCACCCTAAACAAAGTGTGCAGACTAGTCACAGGTTGTGATAGATGGACACACTCCTGTGATCTCTACAAGTCTGCCAAATGGTTGTCATTTGATGCTTGTCTTAGGTAACATACCTGCCTCCTGGTCAAGAAAATCCACCTTGGACAAGTCCCGCCTGGTCTGCCTAGCCTCATCCAACCCGCACCATTGGTCAGACCCTCCTATTGCTCTACTGGGACCTCCGTAACAGTCCCCCCACTGCTGAACTTCCCCTGGACAAAGAGCCTTTTTCTACAGAGCCCCCCGTTGGCTCAACAGCCTCCACCCTCCATCTCCCTGGAGCCCAAGATCAGTCCCTTTAAGACCAATCTCAAAGCCCATCTTCTAGAATCTTCAGCCTGCGACTGTCCCTAACCCTCTCTTCCTCCTGCTCCCCCCTCTTCGCGGGGCTCTGTAGTATAAATCTACCTCATAAATGTTATGCTATATATAGAAAACAAAATGTGTATTCATGCCTTACCTAAATACTCTGCATAACACTGGGTCCTCTTCTCCCAAGGACTATTGTTTCAATATCCCCCCGTCTGTGTGGTTTTGTGTATTGTCTTTCTTCCATGATCACTGTACTTATGATATTGTATAATGTTTTGTATGTGTAACTTCCATTACTTGTGTTCTCTCTCGTTTCTATTACCTGAACACTGTACTTCTTATTACTGTATGTATGTCCTTATTGTTGATTGCCGGGGAGCCGTTGTAAAGGTGTCTATAACTCGCAGGGTTGTAATTCCGAATGTTATTAAATAAATAAATAAATCTGTGATGAAAGAAAGATTTTCAGCAGGCAGAAAACCATCACAAATATATATTTAACAAGGTCTCTAACATTTTCAAAATGTTGATCTAGGTTTTCTATAAAGTTCAGTAAAATGATGTCAACATTTGCAGCAAATGTTTGTTTCACTGCATATCGTTCTGCTGAATTATATCAGCTCTACCATTAAATACTAACTTGATTCTATAAGTTTTGTTGAAACTTGCCAGCCTTAGCATGGAATGTTTGTTTTTCTGTCTAAGATTATGAAAAAAGGAGTCAGGCAGGGCACTGATTGCAGTTGTACTGTATAAGGATCTGTTGAAAGGTGTCAGCCCCAGCACTGAATGTTTCCTGCATAAGTTTCTTCTGAAAGGTGTCAGTCCTAGCACTGAATGTTTGTTTTACTGTATGAGGTTCTGTTGAAAGGTGTGAGCCTCAGCAAAGAAGGCTTGTTTAACTGTATAAAGTTCTGCTAAATTTATTTATTTATTTATTTAACAGTTTCGCCAGGAGGGCACACTGAGCAGAGCACTGCTCGATTCCAGTTGTGTCCCAGGGGAGAGGGGAGGGGAGAACACAATACAGAATATACATTGCAATCAGACAGTAAGTGTTGGATGCAGCTAACAACACTAGGATAAAATTATGGCTAGCGCAGAGCAAGACAACAGGGTGCATCAAGGTACAAATGAAACAACAAATTGTGTCAGTCATGGCACAAAATGTCTGTTCCACTGTATCAAGTTCTACTGAAAGGTGTCTGGCCCAGCATTGAATGTTTGTTTTGCTGGATAAGGTTCTGTTGGAAGATGTCAGCTGGTACTGTCATTTTTTGTTTACTGTATAAAGTTCTACTGAATGGTGTCAGCCCTGGCACTGAATGTTTGTTTTACTGTACAGGGTTCTGTTAAAAGGTTGCAGCCCACACACTGAATATGTGCATTACTGTATGAGATTCTGCTAAAAGTTGTCAGCAACAGCACTGAACGTTTATTTTATTCATTACAGAAAGGTATCAGCCCCAGTATGGATGGTTTATTTTACTGTAGTTAGTTATTTTATTTATTTATTTTAACAATTTCACCCAGGAAAGACACACAAAGCTGAGGCATGTTTCCAAATGCATCTTGGGAGCATAGAGGCATAAGTGACTTGCTCGTAGTCAAACAGTATGCAAGTGGCGGCTGTGGTACTCAGTCCCAGTTCTCCAGTTTTGCTGTTCAGTGTGCTTAACCACTACACTGTACTGCCTCCTGTATGAGGTACAGCTGAATGTTTTGAGCACCCATACTGAATGTTTATTTTTCTGCATAAGGTTCCACTGAATAGTGTCAGTCCCAGCAATGTTTGTTTTACTGTATAAGGCTTTGTCCAGCTCCAGAACTACTTTTTGCCCTGCTTGGGGTTCAGTGGTATGTGAACAGTTCCAGTTCTGAATGTTTGTTTGCTTGCATATAATCAGTTAAATGGCTCGAGACAGCTCCGCTCAGATTACTTGTTTTACCTCACTATGGGGTCAGACTGAGGTACAGAGGGCCCACTAAGAAAGTTGATAAAGGGGCCCACCTGGAAAATCAATATAGTAAGGGCCCAGTGTGACACACTCATATCAGTATTCCACTTAAATTTCATACACTAGCTCTCTGTTCGCATCTTACAGTGTCATGCAGTGCTCACAATACCCCATTTAATCAGAAAGCAATGACAAATGCACAGATTTACAGAGTTTTGAATGTGGTCAGGTACCCAACAAAGGGGGGGGGGCACCTGGAAATTTCCAGGTATGTAGGTGGGCCAGTCCAACTCTGGCTGAACCTTATACAGTATTCTAGAGTAAAATAAACATTCAGAGGCAGGGAAACATTCAGCTGATCCTCAAGTAGTACTGTACAGCAAACATTCAGAGCCAGGGAAACATACCACTGAATCTTGTGCAGTTAAACAAACACTGAGCGCCAGATAAATTTTCAGCTGAACAGTATGTTGTAAAACAAACATTCGGTGCCAGTGAAAGACAGCTAACTGGGTGAGACCTGTGAAAGCAGAGTCAGCTGTGCCCCAGCTCCATTTTTACGTTCGCTTGCGCTCATGCGCAAAAAGGGCGTCTTGGAAAATGGGACACTTTGGAGGTGCCCTCTCTCAATCCCTGCTCCATTGAGCAGGCGTGGCGATCCTGCACCAGTGGATGCGGTGCTGTGTGACAGCGGTGGTCTTCTTTCAAGAAAACCGCTGTCATCTAACCTAATCTACCGCCCACCCAAATCTTTGCTGCCATGCTGGGCCCACCCCAGCATGGCAGCGTCCCCTCATCTGCCGATGGGGTGCCCAATCCCCCATTTGTCTCACGATCCCCCAAGCCATCCTTCTGCCACGCTGAGAGCCCACCCAGCGTGGCAAACGTCCCGCGTGTCTGCTGACGGGGGTGCCCAACCTCCCATCAGCTCCACGGCCCCCCCAGCCATCCTTCTGCCACACTGGGAGCCCACCACAGCGTGGCAAATGTCCCCGTAGTCTTTTTTTTTCACCTGTAAAGCAAAATGGTCCCACGGTGCTTCTCCAGCACCCCCTCCCACAACCCGCACCCACCCACCGCACCAACCAGCCTCCCACTCCCCTCACCCCATACACTATGAAGCTCGACCACGATGATCTTGGTGGACCGGGAACACGTCTGCACTCTTCAAAGCCGACCGCTAACTGAGGAATGCCGGTAAGCTGTATAATGGGTTAGATAGGGGGTTTCAACTTTATTGCATATCTCAGGCATTTTTGGAATATTTGCCAAATTTTCAACATGGGGTTTTGGGACCCTTCTCATGAATGATGTCACTGTCATGGCGTTATTCGGGCCCGAAGGGTGATTTACATGATCACTGCACAGTCACTGAAATCACCCTTTGGGCCTGAACTCTTCCTACATGACAATGACGTGTCGAGGAAAGGGTCACTTTCCCATGATAAGTGATCTCCATCTAAAAATGACATTGTTTTAATAAGCGTGCATTCTTGCGGTTCTCCATGAGCTCGTAAGTTCGCAAAATTTTCAATATTTTCCTCCAGATTTTCAACATTGCCATTTTACCACACCTCATTATGAGCAGTACAGCTGTCATTTTTCACATCCTGCAAAATGTGTTTCCGCCCATGGCGCACAATGGCGCGATCGGTATGCTGAAATCAATGTATGGGACACATTAAGAAAATCACAGTGACACTGTTCATTAGCAGAGGTCTTAAAATGGCTATGTTGAAAATGTGATGAAGAATCCTAAAATGACATTTCTGACGATGCGTTGCCAGTTCCTCATGGCTCGTAGGTTTTCGAGAATTTTCAATATTTCCACTCCAGATTTTCAACATTGCCATTTTACCACACCTTCTTATGAGTAGTACAGCTGTCATTTTTCACATCTCACCCAAAATGTGTTTCGCCCATGTAGCGCACAATGGCACAGTCGGTGTGCAAAATCAATGTATGGGACACATTAAGAAAATCACAGTGACACTGTTCATGAGCAGAGGTCTTAAAATGGCTATGTTAAAAATTTGGTGAAAAAATTCCTAAAATGACTGTTTACAAGCGTCGTTGTGCAGTTCCTATACACGGCTAAGCTAAGTTATGAATTTCAATATTTTCCTCAGTTTTCCAACATTGCCATTTTACCACACCTCCTTATGAGCAGTACAGCTGTCATTTTCACATCTTGCCCAAAATGTGTTTCTGCCCATGTAAGCGCACAATGTCAAGCAGTTGGTGTGCTTGAAAATCAATGTATGGGACACATAAGAAAATCACAGTGACACTGTTCATTAGCAGAGGTCTTAAAATGGCTATGTTGAAAATGTGGTGAAAAAATTCCTAAAATGACTGTTTTACGAGCGTGCTTTGCGCAGTTCCTACGCACGCTTGTAAGTTTGCGAATTTTCAATATTTGCACTCCAATGACTTCCAAATACCTAAACAGCACATAGAAGCAAGCAACATTTGGCACTGACAAATGCTTGTACTTCTCACTGATTTTTTTAAGCCATGTCCAAGTGCCAAATACCACTGCAAATACCTGCAAGCGAACGTTCGGCATTGACAAATGCTTGTTAGCTTTTAGAAGTAGCAGATTTTGGAAAGGAACAGTGGGGCCAGAGTCTGAGGAGAGGCAGCAGAGGATTACAGCCAATGAACACAGAGACAAATTGTGCTCCCACCCTTGTCTAGATCTAAATATATAGGGAATACAATTTGACTGACGCCTGAATTTCATTTCAGGAACTGTAAGGGTGGGAATAAAAAATAACATTGATTTGATTTGCTTGTAATTTGCTCCCACTCTATTAAGGAGCAGGGACATAGGGTTAACCAAAGGCCAGTAGCACAGATACGTAGGGGAAAAGGAGGAAAGAGAGGAAAGGGAAGAGAGGAGAGAAGGAGGAAGAAGGTAAGGGGAAGGGGGAGAGAGAGAAAGCTAGAGAGAAGAGATGAGAGAGAGAAAAAAGGACGATGGGAGTGATGCAATGCAGTTGCTGTGGGGAAGCTGTCTTCAGGAGGACCTTCTGGATGCTACAGTGTTGCCCCATCTGCAGGCACCTCGCTGGGCTGATGAAGGATGTTGCTAGTCTCCAGGCCGAGCTGGCTCAGAATCAGGGAGCCTCCTCCCCCACCAAGGGACCACCAAGTCTGTCGCTGCTTCCTTAGAGGTTGCTAGGCAGGAGAAGCAGATGGACTACGGTGGGCTTACAAGGGTGAGGGAGGTGAAGCAGAGGCACATTCCCCCAGCTGGTGCAACTATGGAACTCCTACACAGTCTTGGAGGAGTGGGAAGGTCCCACAGTGGCACCCGATGTAGTGACTGGAGAGGATAAGCAGGTCCTCCACAAGGGAGCCCCAAGGATGGATGGCAGGAGACCCCAGAGGAGGAGGAAGCAAATCCTGCTGGGGGACTCCATCATCAGGGGGATAGATCTGGGGTTGGGAAGTAAGGGAGAGAGGGTGGTAAAGTGCCTGCCCGTAGGCATGGCTCAGAGGGATGGAGAGTGGATCCTGAGGATCGCTGGGGCGGTAGCAAGGAGGAGGGAGCTAGATATCATTGTCCATCTGGGGACAAATGACCTGGCAAAGGGTAAGACAGAGTTAGAGGTAGAGCAGGAGGAGTTTAGGGAATTGGGGAGGAGTCTTGGGCAGGTAGCATGCTCTGTGGCCTTCTCAGAGGGGCTGCCTGTCCTCGGCAAGGGGGAGGCTAGGGTATGCCGCATCAGGTACTTCAATGCATGGCTGAAGGAATGATGTGGTGTGCAGGGGTTCAGCCTCACTGGGGACTTGGGCCCCACCTGGAGGGATGAGGGTCTGTACAAAAGCAATGGACTGCATCCAGCCAGAGGGATAACCGTGGTCCTCAGTGAGTGGTTTAAATGCTTAATTGGCAAGCATTTAAACTAGCCGGGGAGGCAGAAGGAGGCAGAAGGACAAACACTGCCCTGCCCCACAAGCTCAAGAGACAAACCAAAAATGCAAGGATGGAGAGAATACTCAACGAGTGGCAAACAACAATGCATGTCAGGGGATGCAAGGCAAGTATAAAATGAAAAAACATAGTGAACAAGAAAAGGGAGAGCAAATGGGGAAAAGAGGATAGAGGGTGGCAGCATAGACTGGAAAGTCATGTGTTCAAATGCAAGAAGTCTGAACAACAAGGTTGCAGACCAGGAGACCACCATGGCAGAAGCGGACCTGTACCTGGTTGCCATCACAGAGACCTGGTGCAATGCAAACCAGGACTGGGAAGTAGCCATTCTAGGATATACTGTACGCTGATCAGAAGGGACAGAGTAGGTAGAAAGGGAGGAGAAGTGGCTCTATATGCAAAGGATAATATAAAAGCCATAGAAATACAGGAGAAAAGGAAGTTGAGGTGATTCTGTGGGTCACTCTGGAAAGAAGAAAAGGGTCTGCTATTGGAACAGGAGTGATCTACACACCTCCAACACAAGGGGAAGAGGTTGATAAGGAAATGGTGGAAGCAATCCAGAAGATGGCTCGCAAGGGAGAGGTACTGATAGTGGAAGACTTCAATCTACCAGGCGCGGATTGGAGTCTTCCCGCTGCAGCTACAACCAGCAGTAGGTACATCCTGGACTCCATGCAAGGTGAGTTCCTCAGGCAATTAGTGTTGGAACCCACTTGCGAGGGGGCACTTCTGGACTTAGTACTGTCAAATGGGGACATTGAGACTGACATCAGAGTGGGATACCACCTGGGAAACGGTGACCATCGTACAGCATGGTTTGGAGGGGAGCCCACAATCAGCAGGGCTGCAGCATTCTGGACCAGCTGCAGGCATTGCAACAGAACTCCAGATAACCCTACATGTAAAGCATTGCAATAGTTGAGCCTGGCAGTGACAAAGGCATGAACTATCACAGCTAGATCTGCAGGGGCTAGATGGGGTTAGATCCTGGTGATATTACGCTGATGGTAAAAGCCAGCCAAGAGCACGACTGATACCTGTTGATCAAGGGTCAGCCCGCAGTCCAGAATGACCCCAAGATTCTTAACCTCATCTGCAGCTCTGAGTGATAGACCACCCATTGAAGGAATATGGAAAACGATAGTGGCATTCTGCTCCTGAGAGCCACTTTGAACCAAATGGAGTTATGGTCACTGGAATCCAATGTTTCCACTGCCCACACTCCACCTACCATATCTGAGTTTGTGAGCATGTAATCGACAATGGCCACCTGTCTAATGGGTTTCTTAACCAGCTGTACCAGCAGGCAGTCCTACAGTGTGTCCAGCATGGCCTGACTTCTGGTGCACCTGGTCGCTGGAACATCCCAGTCAGTGTCTAGCAGGTTCAGATAACACATCACCACTTCCTCCTTCTTCACTTGCCCAGCTAACTCTTCCCAGTGCTCCCTATCTATCTCTCTCTTTCCCTTGTCCTGGCGGTCTATAGATCACCCCTCCCATATTTTCTTACCTGAGGGCACCATGAGGTGAACCCAAAGTGATTCTGTTTCTCCTTTGCTTCCTCTGATGTTTCTGTCCTACACAGCCTCTATGACCTCCCTAACATATTGGGATGTGCACCCCTTGCCTTTCTCGCTATCCTGTCTAAATACTGTGTATCTGACAGGTTTCATACATTATTCTTTGTGGCCCAAATTTCTCTGATGGCTACTAGGTCTGCTTAAGTGGCTGTCACCAATGCCTGGAGAGCACTGATTTTATTACTCAGTCTCCTAGCATTAAGACAGACCCCCTTGCATCTAGCTCTGGACCCTCTTTTGCTGTTTTGTGTTCCTACATCTGCATTTCTTCCCATCCTCCTTACCTTCTTATTTTTCCAGTTGCTTGCAGAACCTGAGATCCTTCCCCTTTGTCTCATCCATGGCTCCTTTTTGAACCTCAACCTTATTTTTACCCACATTACTGCCACCAGTCCCCAGTATAGGAGAAGCACTATAGGTTCCCCTCCCTCACTCCCTTTACCATGTGTCCTCTAGTATTATTCAGTACCAGGGAAACAGTCAACTAAACGTCATACAGTAAAACAAACTTTTAGAACCAGGGAAACATTCAGCTGAACCTTGTTTGCAGTAAAACAAACTTTCAGTGACACAGAAACATTCAGCTGAACCTTGTGCAGTAAAACAAACTTTCAGTGACACAGAAACATTCAGCTGAACCTTGTGCAGTAAAACAAACTTTCAGTGATGCAGAAACATTCAGCTGAACCTTGTACAGTAGAACAAACTTTCAGTGACACAGAAATATTCAGCTGAACCTTGTGCAGTAAAACAAACTTTCAGTGACACAGAAACATTCAGTTGAACCTTGTGCAGTAAAACTACCATTCAGTGCAACAGCAACATTCAGCTGAATCTCCTGCAGCAAAACAAACATTCAGTGCCACGGAAACATTTAGCCGAACCTTTTATAGCAAAACAAACATTCAATGCCATGGAAACATTCAGCTGAACCTCTGAGGTACCCAGTCAAAACCCCGACTGCACATATGCATGCTCAAAAACCAAGCAGGCATAAACGCGTGCACGTTCTCGGAGCTGGTTTATATAGTCTAGCGTGGTTTAAGACAATGCTAGATTACACGAACCATGCAGCATGGTTTTGGCCCGCGCCCTTTTTCACTGTGGGATTTTGACACAGTGCCAACCTCTGACAGTAAAACAAACATTCAGTGTGGTGCACAGAAGGAGCAGGACAGAGAACTGTACCAGTTAATGCAGAAGGAAGCAGGGAGGGAAGTCAGAATAGCAAAGGCCCAAACTGAGGAAAAAATAGCCAACTTGGTTAAGAAGGGGGATAAAACCTTTTATAGGTACATCAGGGAGCAAAGAAAGACAAAGGGAGGGATAGTGAGGTTGAATAGAATGGACAGTGGGTGGACAGAGAGAGACAATGAAAAAGCAGGGATACTGAACGAATACTTCTGCTCAGTATTCACAACAGAGGAGGGGGAGGTACCTAATCCAATTAACAGAAACACTCTGGATAGGAGGGTCTATCCCAGTCCTTTCACAGAAGAAAGGGTTCTGAAAGAACTCCTAAAACTGAAGGTGAACAAAGCAATGTTGCCTGACAGGATACACACCATAATTATGAAAGAATTAAGGGGAGAACTAGTGACACCACTGACTACCCTTTTTAACAAATCATGGGAGGATGGTGTGGTACCTGAGGACTGGAGGAAGGTGGACGTGATTCCCCTTCACAAAAGTGGGACCAAGACAGGGGCAGGAAACTACAGACCTGTCAGTTTGACCTCTGTAATAGAGAAAGTGATGGAATCACTTCTGAAGGAAAGAATTGTTGAGTACCTAGAGGCCAGTGGGGCACAGGACCCAAGGCAGCATGGGTTCACAGCAGGAAGGTCATGTCAGACAAATCTAATTGATTTCTTTGACTGGGTGACCAAAGTAGTAGACCAGGGAGGGGCTGTGGACATGGCCTACCTAGACTTTAGCAAGGCATTTGACACAGTCCCACACAAAAGATTAATAAACAAACTAACCAGCCTGGGAGTTGGTCCCAGGGTGGTAGCCTGGGTAAAACACTGGCTGAACAACAGGACACAGAAGGTAATTGTAAATGGAGTCCACTCTGAAGAAAGGGTGGTTACTAGTGGGGTACCGCAGGGTTCAGTACTGTGTCCAGTCCTTTTTAATGTCTTTATAAGTGACATTGCAGAGGGGCTGGAAGGAAAAGTATGCCTCTTTGCAGATGACACAAAGATCTGCAACAGGGTTGATACACAAGGAGGTGTGGAAAGGATGAAAAGGGACTTGGCAAGGTTGGAGGAACGGTCAGAAGTATGGCAGCTTGGATTCAATGCGAAGAAGTGCAAAATCATGCACCTGGGAAACAAAAACCTAGCGGAAGATTACGCAATGGGGGGGAGGTAGTAACAACAATGAAAATGGAAAGGGACCTGGGGAAAATTATATCAGATGACCTTAAGGTTGGTAAACAATGTGAGAAGGCAGTAGGGAGGGCTGGGGGGATACTGGGATGTATAGGGAGATGCATCACCAGCAGAAAACAGGAAGTTGTTATCCCTCTGTACAGACAGTTGTTGAGAAACCATCGCGAGTACTGTGTCCAGTTCTGGAGACCCCATCGCTACAAGGACATAGACAGGATGGCGGCAGTCCAGAAGAGGGCAACTAAAATGGGTCAGGGTCTGCAAGAAAAGCCTTTTGAAAAGGAGCTTAATATGTATACCCTTGAGGAAAGGAGGGAGAGGGGAGACATGATAGAAACTTTTAAGCACCTCAGTGGAATCAATAGGTCCATCTTGCAAATGAGCTTCTGCTCAACGATGAACGCCTGGTTAAATAAAGACTTGATTAAATAAAGACATGATTGATTGATTGAATAAAGAGAGTACCATGTTTCAGAAAAAGAGATGTGCAAGAACAAGGGGACACAATTTGAAGATAATGGGGGTACAGCTCAGAGGCAAAGTGAGGAAGTATTATATTTTCACATAGAGGGGGGATGGATGAATGGAACAGCCTTCCTGAGGAAGTTGTGGGGTCTAAAACTGTGGGAGAATTCAAGAATGCATGGGATGGACCAGGAGTGTAGCCAGAAATTTCCATTTTATACACAATCTCCAACAGTTACACCCCCCAATTAAAAAATGTACACATCCTTTCCAAATGGCACCCCCTTCACCAAAACTGTACACAAATGTGTACAGTGAGTATGCCTGTCTACACCCTTGGGACAGACATAAGGCAATTCTTGTGGGGGGGGGGGTAGGAAGAAATAGGCTGTTGGTTAACTAGGATCTGCAGCTTATCCTGTAGGTAGGGAAATGGGCAGACTAGGTGGGCCAAGCGGTCCTTATCTGCCATCAAAGTCTATGTTTCTATGTTTCTATCAGTTGAACCTTACAGTAAAACAAACATTCAGTGCCAGAAAAGGATCCCACTGAACCTTGTGAAGTAAAACAAACATTCGGTGCCAGTAAGACATTTGTCTAAACCTCATAAAGTAAAACTAACAATTAGTGCCAGGGAAACATACAGCTGAATCTCATACAGTAAAATTAACATTTAGTATCAGGGAAACATTCAGTTGAGCTTTATACAGTAAAATATTCAGTGCCAGGGCTGACACCTTTTAGCTGAACCTTATGTAGTAAAACAAGCATTAGTGCCTGCACTGACAACCTTCAGCAAAACATAATGCATAAAATCAAATAATCAGTGCTAGGGTTGACACCAGTTAACTGATGTTTATGCAGTAAAACAAACATTTAGTGGGGATGCTACTAACATTCAACTGAACTTCATATAGGAAAACATGCTATCGATGCTTGAGATGTTCGCTTTCAACAGAATGCAATGCATCAAATCCTTCTGAACCCAGGCTACCAGTTTTCAGCTAAACCATATACTGCACAGCAAAATCAGCATGCAGAATTGGAAATGTCACATCTCAGCTGAACCTTTTGCAGTGAAATGAACATGTGATACTGTGGGATACAGATATACCCGTTGCAGTATTGTAGCTGAACCTTATACCGCTAAGCAAACAGGTAGTACTGGATAGGTTAAGCAAGCAATATACACAATGAGGTGTGGGTTGTCTCCTGAGAAGAGCACGCCCAGGTGCGTTGTTAGGCATGAGGCGCTTGCGCCGAGTGCCTTATGCACCTGGGCGTGCTCTTTCAGGAGATAACCCACACCTCAGAGTGTCTTATTGCTCATATAAAATGCCCCCCCAACTAATTATAAAAAAGAAAAAAAAGAATAAAAAAAGTTAGAAATATGTAAAAATTAAAGGTTTTAATACAAGAAATAGTAAAAAACAGTCCCCTTGTAAAAGTACTGTTAATCATTTGCACTAGAGGGCTTTATATATATTGGTCATGTTGTGTGGCTATGATTGCTACAAACACAGTTTATGCTCAGCTGTGAAGCACAATTTATGGTTATTGTTTTATTTATGTTTGGGAAGCTTCTGCTTTGCAAAGGCTGTTTGTGGGATGAGGAAGCAAGTGGCCCGAATTGTTTGTGAGGGCAGTGGAGCTGTTCCATTCCCCCCCCCCTCCCCCACCGACATCTACACACAGACAGTACAATCACGAGCACAGGTTATTTTATTTAATGATACTATTTTTGTACTTGCTGTGGAAAGACTGAGAGCATGCTGTCATTTTCTGTGTAACATCGGGTTTTCCGGTAGCGAGTACGTCTCTTGGGGGCCTCCATAGCGAGGAGCTTGCATTTTACAGCATTGTGGGAAACGGTAAAATAACTTTTGATCGGATGGTTTACGATGAATGTTTGCTTGTAATCAAGTAGACAAGAGGTGATGGTAAAGATGGTGAAGTGTTTTTTTTTCCGGGTATCATTTAAAACGGCGTCATGGCGGCACATGCTCAATGCTCACTGGATGATAGGCAACTTTAAGAGAACGAGAAAAAAAGGTGATTATTTCAATTTTTTAAATGAGTAGCAAGTGATAGTAACAGTATGATGGTAAGGAGTTTTAAAAGGTGGCAACAGCGAGAGATATTTCTTGCGGGGGGTGGGGAGGGCTGCAGCTGGCACCGAGACCGGAGCTGGGTCAGAGCGATGGGATGTCGCGCTGTGAGCTGTGCCACGCTTTGTTTCTGTTTTGAGCTGGCACAGCTCATTGATTCAGTGCTGCTGTTGTTGGGCTGGGGAATGAAGGGTACTGCCGGTTGGCACAATACATGTTGATAAGGACACGGCTGAAACTAGGTTTCAGCCAATCAGCATTGTGGGCTTTTTAGGTCCATTTTATAACTTTTATTTATGCACAATCCTCTAAAACAAACCTCTGGGAATGCAGCTGCCTCCTTTCAGCTAAACATATCCAGTAAAATAAATATTTATCTGAGAGTATGTGATCTTTCAACAAAAAATAAAGACAAAGTCAACCCATCATAATTTTTTTTTGTTTCTACCACATCCCACATGCAAGGGAAAAATAGTTCACCTAATTAGAGAGCAATACATTTTGTTAATTTTTTAAATGTTGTTGCTTTTATAATACAAGACATGTAAAAAAAACAAATGATGAAAATGGGCCAATAAAATGATTTGGAACACTCTAAGGAACTTTTTCTGCTGTGAACATGACCAACGGTAGAAATGAAGGAGACAGAGAGAGAAGAAAGAAAGAAAGAAAGAAAGAAAGAAAGACCTAGATGGCTGCTGCTATTCCTAATTAAGGACATTCTGTAGAATCTCAACCCTGTCTCATCCACTGAATTTTAATCATACTTCTTATACTTTTTGTAAACTTTTGTAGGGGGCGCTACTGGTGTGTGTGTCTAATATCCGAAATAAACAGTATCCAGTGCATCTCCTCTCCATATGCTGCTCAAAGGATACTGCAAAACATTTTAAAGTCTGTCTGTTTTTTTATTCCCTTTCTTTTCTTCATTCCTTGATTCTGAAAGGGGTTCTTGATTTCAAATATCATCCGAGTTGTAATTAAGCCTGACCACCAGTGTCAAGGTGACAGCCACATAGGTCGATTACCTACGGTAATGTAACCTACAGTAACTACGTAGTGCCAGGAGCCAGCAATTTAAAAGCTTTATCTTCTGCACTCTCTGGGGTACTGGAAAAAATGAGGGGGGGGGGGAAATGTGGAAATTGGAACCTAATATTATGTTTGCTAGTGCATGTAGTGCAAAGTAAACATCCAGCTACAATAAGAGCTTTCATGGGTGTGTCACTGTCAGGTCCAGTGAAGCTCATGCAGCAGGGGGGCTTGACAGTGACAGCCCAATTATCAGCGAGGCTGGTCATGACTCCATTTCTGGCATGGTGGGCAGAAACATCTTGCAGCTGAAAGGAAAAAGCCTCTTCAATTCAATGCGGCTCTGTCCTTTCAGCTGCTGCCCAGCAGCCAGCAGAGCAGTGTCACCATCAGCCTGCCCAGTACAACCTCTCACTGCCAAGTATCCTTCCCACCTCCTTATCACTTCCCATGCCTGGTCCATGAAATTAACTCCCTCCCACTGCTGCGTATCCCTCCCACCTCCAATTGCTTCCTATGCTCCTTCTGAAATTTCCAACACTGGGATGCTCAATCACCAGTAGAAAAACAGAAAGATAGAAACATAGAATTTGATGGCAGATAAGGACCACTTGGAACAGCCAGTCTGCCCATTTTTCCCTACCTGCATTGTTACCACAGACCATACTTGATCCAATGCTTTTTTTCCCTCCTCCTTCCTTTCCACTATGATTCCCTTGTGCCTATCTCATGCATTCTTGAACCTCACCACTGTCTTTGCCCCCACCTCTAGAGCTGGGCAGAAGTTGCAAATTCCATTTTAGCAGAACTTCAGCAAAATTTCACAACTTGCACAGAATTTTCCAAATTTCCACCTTTGGCAAAATCGAAATCTTCCAAACACATTTGGCAAATTTTTACCATTTCACAATACTTTCTCACTGAACCACAGAATAACACTCATGAACTGCAGAACTAATGTAGTAAGACACAATTCATGTAATTATTCCTCAGTTCAGTGAGACATCAGTTCTTCGTGGTCCCCGGTAAATTGAAAATAAACTTTCCCTGTTGTCTAGTAGCATCAACCACCCTCCAATCACCATTCCCTTACCAAATAAGTATTTCCCTGGTGTCTAGTGGCACCCCAACCCTCCAATCACCGTTCCCATATGAAATACTGTAAATGTTTCCTTCCTGTTTAGTGGCATTTCCCCACCCTCCGATCACTGTCCTCCTATGAAATAAATGTTTCCCTGGTGTCTAGTGGAACCCCCCCCCCGATCGCTATCCCCCTATGAAATAAATGTTTCCCTGGTGTCTAGTAGCACTCCTCACCCTCTGATCATCTTACCCCAATCAGAGAAACGATCCCACCACTGATCCCTGAGGCACCCCGCTGGTCACTCTCCCTTCCATTTACTATCACCCTCTGTTGCCTATCCCCCAACCAATTTCATATGTTTTGACCCACTCCTAAGCTACCCAGCTTGCTTACTAGTCTCCTATGTGGAACACTGTCAAAGGCCTTACTGAAATCTAAGTAGGCCATATCCACCACTCCACCCCTATCCGACTCCTTTGTCATCCAGTCAAAGAAATCTATCAGATTTATTTGACATGACCTCCCCCTCTGAGAAACCATGCTGCCTTGGGTCTTGTAACCCACTGGATTTAAGATATTCCACAGTCCTTCAGCAGTGATTCCATTAATTTTTCTCACCACCAATGTCAGGCTGGCTGGCCTATAATTGCCAGCCTCCACCCTACTACTTTTGTGTAGTGGGACCTCATCTGCCTCCTCCAGTCCTCCAGAACCACACCTGTTTCTAATGAGCTGTTAAACAGGACTGTCAGAAGTGCAGCTAATATTTCCCTGAGCTCCCTCAGTACCCTTGAATACACCCCATCTGGTCCCATTACTTTGTCCACTTTCAGATTAGCATGTCCTTTCAGGACTTTCTTCTCCAGAAAAGGACTAGGGTCCACCTCCCTCCCTCCCTCCTACCTTCCCTCCCTTCCTCCCTCCAAAGCTTCTGTTACTTTTTTGTGGCCTCTCCCCTTCTCCTTCCTTTGTGAACACTGAACAAAAGTATTTGTTCAAGATGTCTGCCTTTTCCTGGTCCCCCTCTGCACAGTCATCCCTTTCCTTTTTAACCTTACAATCCCACCCTGGTCTTCCTCTTTTCACTTACATACCTAAAAATGTTTTGTCCCCTTTTGCTACCTCCTGGGCTTTTCTCTCTTCAGTTTGCACCTCTGTGCTACTTACTGCTTTCCCTGCTTCCCTCTGTTTCCCCTGATACACCTCCCTATCCTCATCCCTTTGCATCTCCTTGTACCTTCTGAATGCCACCCTTTTTGCCTTTACCTTTTCAGCCACCTCTTTGGAGAACCATAGCGGTCTCTTTTTCCTCTTTGCCTTCACTATGCTCCCTTTTAGCAAAGCCCAATGTTCCTCTACCCCTCACAGGCCATGCCCCCCCACCAGGTCATCTCTAAGACATGCACCCATCTTTATAAAATCTACCCTCCTGATGTCCAGGACCCTCTCCTTTCCGTGGTTGAATTCTGCAGCCGTCCTTATATTAAACCACACTGTATGGTGATCACTGGTCCCCAGGTGGTCTCCCACCTTGCCATCTGCAATACTGTCCCTGTTAGTGAGTACCAGGTCCAGTACTGCCCCCTCGCAAGTGGGTTCACTGACTGGTTGCCTGAGGAATGCACCCTGCAAAGAGTCCAGGATGTCCATGCTTCTTGCTGAAGACTCTGCTGAGAGACTCCAATCTACATCAGCAGGTTGAAGTCCCCCACCAGCAGTACCTCCACCAGTACCTTATCTAAGTCCTTCTGCAGTGCTGGAGGTCTGTAGATCACTCTAGTGTGATTAGTAGCTCTGTTCCCCATTTCCAGAGTGACCCACTGTATCTCTGCCTCCTCCTGTGTTCCCTGTATCTCTGTTACTTTTATGCTTTCCCACACATAAAGCACAACACCCCATCCTTTCTTTCCTACCCAGTCCTTCTTGAACAGAGTATAGCCTGGTGTGAGTATGGCCATGTCCCAGTCATGGTTTTCAGTGCCCCATAACTCAGTAATGGCTTCGATATCCAGGTTGGCCTCTGCCATGATGACCTCTAGGTCTAGAATCTTATTCCTAGACTTCTAGCATTTGCACACATAGTGTCAGCTAGTACCTCCCACCCTGCCCATTTCCACTGTGTGACACCGGGGGCCCACCTCCACTGCTGTCAAATATAACACCAACACTGGGATGCCAATCCCCAATCTCTGCACCTGAAATAAAGAAAACTGTCCCTTGTAGTCATTTTTTATATCTTTTAATCCCTGTAAGAAAGAAAATGGTCCATTAATGTCCGTTGCAGCTACTGCCCCTTTGCCGCCATTGCTCTTGCCCCACCAAACCTCCTCTCATCACCTATCACCCCATATCCCCCTACCCCTTACTTACTTGAGGGGTGTCCAATGTTGTAATCCTTTCTGGACTGGAGATTTGTCTTCACATTTCCATGCTGGGCTGGGAACTGAGGAAAGCAGGTGTGCAATCAATGTATTTCAATGTATTTTGAACTTGTATTCATAACTGGATAATTTTTTTTAAATATCCCTTCCCCCCAAGTTTTCAACATGGCTTTTTAGGGATCCCACCTCATGAACAAGGTAGGTGAAATTCTTCAAATCTGGCCTGAAAGGTGATTTTGCAAAAATCACCTTTCAGGTAGGATCTGGAAATTTTCCAGCTAGTGGGTTCATGAGGTGGTATCATAAGAAGACTATGTTGAAAATTTGGGGTCCAAATATTAACAAACAATGAAGTTATCAATCAATTTGTTTTTACTGTATGACTAAAAAGCCTTCACAACATATTATACACATTTAAATACAAATACAGATAAAAGGATTTGCATCATATATTAAAACTTTTCACAGATAGTACAAAAGCAATCACAGTTTAGTCCATCATTCATAAAGTGCACATACAAGTTCATAAAGCGGGCAGGCAGGCTATTATACAATTTTAATTTTGCTTTTTATGTTCTTTATAGCAAGAAGATGTTTTGCCAGTCTATCTACTGCCCACAAATCTTCTGTATGTAGCAAAATGGCTGCTAGTGAACAATGAAGTTATGAAGGTATGCTCGTAACTTTGGTAATTTTCAATATTTTAACCACAAATTTTCAGCATAGCCATTTTTTCACACCACCTCATGAACGTGACAGGTGTTGTTTTTCTAATCCTGGCCAAAATTTATTTTTGCACTTGTGGCATGAAATGATGTTTCAAACCAGTATTTTATAAATGACACCTCTAGAAGGAGGGGTCATAAAAAAACTATGTTAAAAATTTGAGGTCAAAATGTGACAAAAACATCTATGTTATGAAGAAACATTGAATTGTTACAACATTTACTCATAACTTTATTTTTGTAGATTTTGGCCTCTAATGTTCAACTTAGCCCTTGTGTTACCCCACCTCATGAACATGACAGGTGTCATTTTGCAAATCCCCTTTGAAGCATGTTTTCATAGTCACACTGAAAAATCATCTTTCAGATGGGATTTCAAAAATTCTACCTGTCTTGTTCATAACATCAGCTCATAAAAAGACTATTTTGGAAATTTGGGGTCAAAATGTGGGGACCCACTGATAATGAGATTTTACCTCTCAGCTTGCCTATCCTGGATAAATACAATCTAAAAATGTATAAATGCAGGACACTACTGAAACTGAGATACTGCATCTCATCTGGTCTATCTTGGGGTAAATATATAGCAAAAATGTGTACAAGCAGGACCTGGTACAACAGCAACGCAAGAGGCAAACATTTGGCATTGACAAATTCTTGTTGGTTTTGCTTTACTGTGCTGGGATGCTAAAGTGGCTTGCTGAATTGGGAGCTGGGCATGTGTTTGGGGCAGAGTAGCTGTACATGCATATGTACATATGGGCAGCTGGGTTTGCATTTGGTTGTTGGTCTGCGGGGCAGCTGGGCATGTAGAAGAAGAGCTAGCTGTGGGGTGAGTGAGCCACACATGTTGTACAGGGAGAGCTGGGTGTACATGTGTGGATGAGGGTGGGACCTTAGCTTCTTTGTGCTCCTGAGTTTGCTTTATGGTCCAGGTGATCCATGCCTGCCATTGTGTAAGTTAGTTTGAGCCCCTGAGTAACTCGGGGGGGGGGGTGTCTTACCTTCTGAGTGCCCCTGGGTTTGCTTTATGGTCGGAAGACTATTTTAACCCTACCAGCCACTCTGTGATACCAGTGGATGGGGGTGGGGGGCATGCTACGATAGCACCTAAGTCATACAGCATATGGGGGGGGGCACACAGAAGAGAAAGCTCCAGGTACTGTACAATGCTATTGGGCAGAGCAGGGCTGGTGCTAGTTCTGCCTTTTTTTGTGTGCCACTGTGCAACTTTTGTCTCAGCCCTTGACTTACTCGGGGTGGGGTGCAAAACAGAACGTGAGGCCCTGTTACTATGCCAGTTTCATCTGAGCCCATGAATTTATTTTTGATGAGGGCCTGGCCATCTTGTTAGGTCAGGGGTTGGCTGTGCTGGTGCAATGGGGGAGCTGTGTTCGTTCAGTGGGAGCTAGTTATGTTCTTTTTGGTGGAACTGGTTGTGTTGAGGGGAGCTGGCTGTGTTGATGGGGTGGTGGACTGACTGTTTTGGTGCAGGGGCCATATATGTTGGGGGCAGCTGGCCATGTTAGTTTGGCCAGAGTGGGGGGGAATGGCACAGTTTCTGCAGGGGCTGTCTGTGTTTCTGCAGGAGCTGTCTGTGTTGCCGTAAGACCTGTCTGTCTAACCGCAGGGGCAGGGAGCTGGTTGCATTCATTTTGGGGGAGCTGGCAGTGTGTTTTGGGGAAAATGGCCAGGTTTGGTGTGATTTAAGTGTCTTAAACTCCCAGTTTTCTAGACAATTAAGCTGCAGAAATGAGTAGAATAAGAACCCCACTGAAAATGAGATGTTGCATCTCAGCTGGGCTATCCTGAGTAAATTATAACAAAAAAAAAAACAGTAAAGACACACACACACTCAGAAAAACAAATCTTTATTAAACCACATCAAACTGAATCAGCCCTGCAGTTTCATCACAAATATCTCTTTCAGAATCGCTTTTAATTCTTTTTTATTTTTAACATATCACAAATGTGGAAATGCAACAGGGGTACAGGAAATGTAACAGTCTCACATTTTCAAAAGAAATGTACCAGTCTGGCCATTATTTCTAGCCCTGGGTGGGGCACTGCCCATGTTGCTTATGGGAGCTAGACAGGTTCACTTGGGTGGGGTGCAGAGACTGTCTGTGTTGGTTCAGTGGGGTGGGTACATTTCCATGTTGCTGAGCCAGACAGAGGGAGTGTGTGTGTGTGTGTCTGTAGTTTGTGAACACTGTGCTTGGTGGCTGATAAGGTGTGGGGAAGAAAAAAGAAAGGAGAGAACAGAGTCTTTCAGTATGTTCTCCTTTCTTTGTTCTCACCCTTCCACCACCACCACCCACTACCAACTATACACAAGCTGGTCACAAACAATACTGTACACACACACACACACACACACACACACACACATACACAAACTCTCTGGCTCATCACAACCCTTTGTATTAAGTAGGTCCAGGCATGGGTGTTGGCAGGTGTACTCAGTGTACTTTGCTGAGTACAGTAAACTCTAGAAAATCCAGGGGCAACATAAGCCTCAGAGTAGGGCAACAAACACAGACAGAAAATGATGTACATGAAGAACTGTTTTCCCCTCCTTGGATGGTTTAGTGTGAGCTTGCCAATGATCTTTGGAAGTTGTGTGGGTGCTAAACTTAGAAGCCCTGATTGTATGAGTGACCTGATTGAGTATTTATGCATGAGTGCTGGTGTGAATGGACTTCTGTAAGACTGGCTACCTTGATGAGGAGCAGAGACTTATCATAATGTATCCTAAACATCGTAACTAAAAGCCAGCCAACTTCTGTCTGATTGGTAGTGTGTGTGTGTTAGGTAAAATAAAAACATTGTGAATCTATTAGGATCATTGGCTTACTACATATTGTTTAACGAAATTGGGGCAGGCCAATGTTTGTGTGGCAGGGCAGCACATCTTTTGGTTTGTGTTTATGGAGGGGGAACCAACAGTTCCATTAACTCTCAAGTTTAAAATTCCTTGCTGCACCCCTGGGTCCAGATGGGGATGATAGTGCCTATATCCATGCATTTTATGGGGCCAGAGCATCTGTGCTGACCTGTGTCAGTGACAGGGCATGTGTGGGAGGCTCTGAGGGTGACAGTGTGCACTGTCCATGCCCAACAAATTGGCATGGTTCTCAACTCCAAGAAGACCAAGTTTATGATCTTCTCTGGCCCAAGAAAAGCCCCAGTCATGGGCTGATCCCTCTCAGACAATCTTGGCAACATCATAGAACAAGTCTACAAATTCAAATACCTTGGACTGTACTTAGACCCTCACCTGACCTACAATATCCATATTACCAACCTCATCAAGAAATCCATATGAGGCTAGGTCTCTGATACCGATTCACAAAGTTCCTTATCCCCATCCTCAGACTACACCTCACCAGCTCCCTTCTCCTGACCCTCCTTGATTATGGCTCTATTGTCTACTCCCCCCCTAGCACATCCCCCCTTTTCTCCAAACTCAGGACTACATACAATAATATTGCACAGTTTGTGACCAGCCTCCCCTGGATGACCCATCACTGTACCCTCTATGTCTCCCTCAACTGGCTCACCCTTGAAGGCAGTTTCCAACTTAAAATGCTTTCCTTCCTACACAAAGTTCACCATAGCCTACTGCCGATCAGCATTAACTCCCCTTTCCTCTTATCAGTACCCAAGTACAGTACAGTGCCTGTCATATCTTTGACACCCCTTTTTACTGTACCAAGCATGCGCAGAACTCCATCACATACAAGGGCCATAAGTTTTACATTAACTGCCCCCTGAATTTCACCCCTGTATTTCAATTGGCTCATTCACCTCCTCCCTGAAGGACTACCTCCTCCAATCCACCACCTGTGTCTGCCTCGGTAGGTAACCCCCCTGAATGTCCACCAACCCTTGAGTTACCTTAGAGTTTATAAGTATCTGTATATTGGCTCTGTTGTTGTGTTCTCTGTATTTTTTTTCCTATTCTAGATGATCCTGTCATATACACTGTTCCTACTGTAAATACCGTCAACTTTTGCGATTTGTTTTTTACCTTTTTGCTCTGTATTATCAAATTTTTGTACCACTGGTCATTTGTGAAAACTGGCATTGTTGCTCACATACCTTCCAATATAAAAGTAAAACTGAATTGAATTGAACAACTACACAGCAAATACAAACAAGCACCCAAAGCAACATGGCTTCACAGCAGGACGCTTTTGTCAAACCAACTTGATCAACTTCTTCGACTGGGTCATCGTAACATTGGATCAGGGAGGGGCGGTGGACATTGCATACCTAGATTTCAGCAAGGCCTTTGACATCATCCTTCACAGAAGGCTAACCAACAAGCTGGAACATACGGGAGTTGGCCAGAAGATGGTCAGCTGGATCAGTAACTGGCTGAATGATAGGACCCAGAGAGTGCTAGTCAATGGATCATTGTCAAGGGAGGGAGGGTAGGGTGACCAGTGGCATCCCACAGGGATCAGTACTGGGGCCAATCCTATTTAACATATTTATTGCAGACATAGCAATTGGACTAACAGGGAAGATTTGCCTCTTCGCAGATGATACAAAATTCTGCAACAGAGTGGACACAAGGGAAGGAGCAGACAACATGGAAACTGACCTTAGGAGGCTGGATGATTGGTCCGGGGACTGGTAGCTACAATTTACACCAAAAAGTGTAAGGTAAGGCACTTGGGGAAGAGGAACCCTGGAAAAAAGTACACACTGGGAAGACATCAACTTGAGGAGACACAAATGGAGCGAGATTTCTGCCTAATCATCACTGACAAATTAATGGTAGGAAAACAATGTGAGAAAGCAGCACAGAAAGCTGGCTGCATCCTCCAATATATAAGTAGAGGTATTTCTAGTAGAAAGAGGAGGTTATCATGCCCCTCTACAGGTCCTTGGTGAGGCCACACTTGGAGTACTGCATTCAGTTCTGGAGACCTCACCTCAAGAAGGACATTGACTGTTTGGAAACTGTGCAGAGAAGGGCTACTAAGATGGTGCATGGACTGCATCACAGGTCATATGAAGCAAGACTCAGGGAGCTGAACCTATACTCCCTTGAGCAGAGAATAAACAGAGGGGACATGATTGAAACATTTAAGTATGTGAGAGGATTTAATGCAGCTCAGACAGGCAATCTATTTCAACAGAACATGGCAGCATGCACAAGAGGGCATATATGAGACTGGTAGGAGGAAGGTTCAAAAACAACCTCAGGAAGTACTTCTTCAGAAAGAGAGTGATAGACCCATGGAACAGCCTGCTCCAGGAGGTGGTAGCATCAAAGACAATCAAGGAGTTTGAACTCACATGGACAGACATAAAAGACAAGTTAAGATGAAGGCTGCATAGGGAGGGGGTAGTTTCTAGGGTAGGCTAGATGGATGGCATGGTCCCCATCTGCTGATGCTTTTCTTATGTTCTTATGTTCTTAAGCAAACATTCGGCATTGACAAATGCTTGCTTTTTTTATATATATACTTTTAGGCCAAATACTGAATACCATGAACAGTGGACTATCCGAGACTTGTTCACAAACATTCAGAAATCCCATTATTCATAGTATTCTAGAAATACTGTTTAGCCCCTGCACAGCCTTAGTAGTCAGCTTCTATTTTTCAAGCTCCCCACTAGCCACCTGTGAGCCCCTTATGGGCTAGTATCCTGTTTTAAAAAAGGATGTCAGAGAGAGTTACACAAATTATATTCACACAAGATAGACAGAGAAAGTAGTGAAGTTGTAGCTCACATTGGCATGTTAAAAGTAAAAGAGTAGGCACCTGACCTATGACAGTGTCAAGAAAAATGTAAAAAACTTTAAAATGATATCCAGGTTCCTTTGAGCAGCATTTGGGGGATGTGGTGCATATAATACTTTTTGTTTCCACTATGCTTAGACTAATCCAACATTTAGTGACTGTTTCTACTCCCATACAAAAAAAATAGGCCTAATGCTCAACTGACTCAAATCACTAATAATTAATACATTTGCAACTATTCATTAGTTTTGCTTTGGTTGAAGTGTTCACATGCAAATTAGTTAGTTGTTAACCCCTTTTAGAACAAACAACTGCTAATTCTTAATCCTTTCCACAGTTAGTCATTCATTAATCTTTCTCCTACTTAAGAATGAACTAATCCGTATTAACGGAGGGTTAGTTTGCTATTTATTTATCAGCTGAGATTCTGTAATGGCTCAATTATTTTCATTCGAGACTCAACTTGTTTAGCATTAGTTGATAATTACACCTGTTACACATGTATAATGCATAGTTATTAATTCCTCACTACCTTCCCAAATGCCTTCTGTATTAGAATGACACAGAATTACACTACCTTCTCTGCCAGTTATCCATTTGATTGCAGTAGAGGGGGGCATGCATTTCTGTTGAGGATGATCAGAGGAGCTGGTACTCTCAATTTGCTCCAAAGTATGTACTGTATCAATATTCTCTGAAAGTATTCCAGTCTGCATGAGTCTGAGTGCTGTGGGTTCTCAAAACTTCCAATTAATTAAAATCACTTTTAAAAGTGTATTTTTGTAGTGAATATTATAATCTTTCTTTCCCTCTCTCTCTCTCTCTCTCTATATATATATATATATATGCAGTGCTTGTGAGAATACATTTGGTCAAATATTTTCAATACCCCCAGGGTGCTCAGACTTAGAGTGAGAATTACATGTTTGTCCTCACTCTAGTTCCTCATGGCCTAATTTATCCACACAGTAGGTTGTGACTCGTGCACTTGCAGCGCGAGCTGCCAATTCTGGCCAATCACTTTCATTTAAACACCTCACTTTCAAACCCATTGGCAGCACAAGTAGTTTCAAAACCTGACAGTTTCACTTCTGTGTTGTGCTGCCACGTCACTTTTAAGTGTCATATTTTTTATGTACAGGCATTTTTATAACTCCCTTCTTTTACTCCTCATTTGCCATTCGCATATCTGTGGCCGTTTTTACCTGATCCTATTTTTCCCGACCCCAGGCCCCGACTGTCACTTGCATTCTTCACCAGCCACAGGCTCCTACAGGCTGACTGCTCTTTCCAGCCAGCCTGAAGCCTTGACCACCCAGCCAGATCCCTAACAAGGTTCCATGTCTCCCATGGCTGCATCCTCAGCTGCTTGCTCCCTGGAGGCAATGATGTGCTGACGCACTGTGTAATGCACAAAAACAAAACTACCACTTGGTTTCAGCACTCCAGAGTGCTCAGCAATCTGAAAAAAGATTTAAAAACAAAGCAACTGAAAACCTAAAGATGAAATGGCTCCCAAATGAAAATGGCCTTGCATACAGTAACTGAAATATGCCATGGCACTTACTGGGGATATCAGTGATACTCCACCCTTGTGCTGCTTATCCTTTGAAATCACATATGGCTCCACAATTCATGATATCCTAAGGTCAGGCTGCACTTGGGGAGGATATCACTAATATTCCCAGTTGGAGTTGCAGCAAAGTTTTACTTCACTGGCAGAGTTGCTGTAAAGTGGCTGAAAATCACATTTGCGGAGTTTTGCTAAGTTTTCCCTACCCTCAGCAACTTCAACTTCGCCCGAAATTGCAAAGTTTTCCATACAAATAGTGGAATTCTGCCCGTGAAGTGAGGAATTTCACCTGCAAGCAGCAGAATTCCACCCATGAATGGGGAAATTCCGTGGTATCGTGTGACTCTGGCACACCGCAAGTGGGCGCCTACCAAAAGTGACCCACTTGTGGTGACTGCCCTGATGCCAAGGGCATAGGGAGGGTGACCAGATGGGGAGGGTTCATAAAAGGTGACAGGATGTCGTGCACGTATACACATGTTGGGGGGGGGTGAGAGTGCCGAACAAGGGGCAGGAGGGTTCATGAGGGGTGTTGCCATGGATTGCTGCCGAGCTGGCTCTGTGGTGTGGTGGGGTGGATGCTCCTGGGGTGGTGGGGATGCAGGGTTCGAGACCAGGCGCCGGCATATTTTGTTGCAACCAGCCCGAGACAGGGAATTTTTTTCTCTACAGATGCACCCCCCAACATGCACCCCCACTGGAGCTGAGAGTCTATAGTACGGGGGTGCAGGGGGTAAAGCAACCTGGGGGGTACGGGGGGCACAGTCCCACCCATTAAAGAAACATACCAAGTTTTTGTGCCACATTCACTGACGTTGGAGTTGCACGTCGCCGAAACTGAATTTCGAAGCTGTACACTCACCATAAGGACGATCGCCGTTTGACAATCGTCCTTATGACATAGAACCAAATTCCACTGTTCATGGTGGGATTATGCTGTTTGTGGCAAGAATAAATCTTGTAATTTAATTTGCCAAGATATGTCAGCTGCCCATACATTAAATCTCTATAAATGCATGGCAGCTGCCAAATCTCATTTTCCTCTTCAGAAAAACCTACTTACACAGCAATATCACTAATTTTCCCTCCAAACAGAAAGTTTAAAAAAAAAAAAAGCCGCTATCTTGAAAATCTTAACCTTTAACACACTGATATTTAAATATTATTTATCATCAACCTGAAACAATATTTTCAAAAACAAACTGCACTGCCACACTTACTGCACAATGCAAAAGATACCAAAAGACGGCCTTGGTGGGGTTCATAAGCTGCATGCAGGGCACCCTTAATAAAGGGCGCTCTGTTGCAGTTATATTTGTGGACCTCACCAAGGCCTTTGACCTTGTAGAGTATTCTTTATTGCCTTTAGTTTTATCTGAATTTCATTTCTCTGATGAGGTTAAAACTTGGTTTACTAATTACCTTATCAATAGACATCATTGTACTAAGATAGATGGGATTTTATCCCATTTTAGGTCTACTAGTTGTGGAGTTCCACAGGGCTCCATTCTGGGTCCATTGATATTTTCGCTCCATATAAATTCAGCCCCTCGCATCTGCACACAAACATCTATGACACTTTATGCAGATGATGCAGTACTTTATGGCATCTCCTATGATCCCATTTCTGCTTCTAAGGCTGTTCAAGATGATTTTTTTCAATTTCAGAATTGGCTTACTTCTCGTTGTATGGTCTTGAATTCATCAAAGACCAAATTTATGCTGTTCACGGGACCCAGGATGAAACCCCCTTCTCATACTGATCCAATAACAGATCTTAGAGGTCAAGTTACTGAGAGGGTCTACATGTTTAAATATTTGGGAATCTTGCTAGAGTCTCATCTGTCTTTTGAATCTCATATTTCCTCATTACGAAGAAACTTGAACCAGAGGGTTGGCCTATTGTAAAGGGTCAGACCATTTCTAACTATGGAATCATGCATACTTTTAATTCATAGTCTGTTGTTCAGCTTATTTGATTTCGGTCTATTTACATGACTTCTTCAAAAAAATTCTTGACAAATTGAGGGTTACATACAATACTATTCTCAGATTCATGATAGGATCAGCATTTCATACTCATCATTGCAAACTAATCAAATTATCTGGCTGTGTTTCATTACAAAATAGAATGCTCTACAGAGTTGGGCTATTTCTTTATAAGGGTACTCAAGGTTTGTTACCTGCCTCCATTTATTCATTATTCCCTAGGGCACTCACCGGGAATGGAACTAGATCACAAAGCAGGTTAACCTCCTCTATTTCTTTCTTCCGGAAAACCTCTGGACAAAGGTTAATAATCTATAAAGCTCCTCAGTTGCTTAACACTCTTCCATCAAACATAGTTAATAGCCCTACCATTTCTTTGTTTAAAAAGAAATTACGATAATGGTTTCAGGATACTGATAAATGCACCTGTTTCTAGGCTTGGGTTCTCCCTTCTGAACTCTGAATGTGATGTTTGTAGATTTTATATATAATAATAATATTGCTTTATTTATTTAGTGCAATTCCTAAAATCAAAGTGCTGTATATACTTAAAACATCATAAAAACAAAACAGCTCACTTAAAAATTATTTACAGTACAATTTAAATACTTCAATTAAAATTATCCAAAGATCCCATATTAAATATTAAATGCCTGCTTGAACAAATATGTTGAAAAAAATGCTGTTTTGTATTGATTGTATATTTATTGTACTGTCCTTGTGTTTTGTACACTTGTCGCACATGGAAATGGGCAGACATGCTCATTGTGCCTACAAGGATAAAAAATAAAATGAAATGAAACACTAGAGGGGGGCGTGGCCTGGAACCGACAGTAATGGCAGCTTAGAGCTTTAGCTCCATCCTAGCCTGGCACATAATTGTTCACAATCTGATGCCATGCCAGACTGAATCTACTTTATAGTAACTGGAAAACCCTTCCCTACCTCTGCTGCTCTGATCCTGATGGTTTTCGGTGTCAGAGTCATGAGTTGTCAGTAATAGCCTGACAAGAATAGCTAGGAGCCGCGCAGTCTGGTTAGGCCACAACAGCCTGAGCACACGGTTACTCAGCTCACCCATGACCTCGCTCTCTATATTTTTGGCACCCGACCACAACGCAACAGGTTGCGAGCCCTAGATAGCGGTGGACACTGGACAACAAAGGGCAAAATACAGCAACTCTTCCTTCTCCCTGCATATATATCCATGCCATCAGGAGGAATGGATGTGCCAGAAGCCAGCGCACAGGGGGCCTGTGGGCAGCACGAGCCTGTAAGCCATGATCAGGCTCAGCTGGAGGACAATTTGTCTAACATAACCAAAATGTTAAAAGCCCTACTGACAAGGGTAGACAGAATTGGGACATCCCTGGCAGGAAATGTAGCCGATGTTTGGTGACTGGAGGACAAACAGAATGTCCTGGAGCAGAGAACAGAGGAACTCGACAGGCAACACACTGCAGTACTACAGCGCCTGAGGGACCATGAAATTAAACTCTCCTGTCTTTGGTACAGGGCCAAAGATCAGGAGAACAGGGGACACAGGAACAACATTAGAATCCTGCAGATTTCAGAGGGAGCAGAAGGGCCTAACATGGAGCGCTTCCTTAATAAATGGATACCCCAGCTTCTGGGGGACAGATGGGGTGAACTGATTGGAGTGGAGAGAGCGCATAGGGTCACTGGCAGACTGGATTCCAATGCTCCAAGAACCATAATTGCCTATCTCTTGAGGTACTCGGTTAAGGAGAAGCTGCTCCGAGCTACCAGGGACATAGGAGAGATCATTTGGAGAGGAGCTAGCATTTCTTTCTATCAAGACTTTTCTCAAGAAGTAGCTGCCAGAAGGAGAGAGTATGATCCCATTAAGAAGTTTTTGCAAGCTCTTTCTAGTACAGATTTAAAAAACTTACAGCACTGCATCTGTACAAAGATGGGAAGGCCTTCCTTGCACAGTCACTGAAGGAAGCTGAAACGTGGATTAACCAACACTGGCCAGACTTACTCCTAGAAATACACTCCCCAGATGTTCCTGGGCTCCAGGGGACCATATGGGCAGGAGAACAGCTAATGAGGAGAGACGGTTCCTGGGGAACGATAAACACAACCGGACTGGTACCACTGTAATAACATCCTCCACTCTCACTACACAGAGCCAGTTGAGAGGTCTAGGGACCTGACCAGCTAATAGCCTTCAGACTGTGGATAGGCCCTTCCTCGTGGAGCTAGAGATTGCAGAAAAGCGAGAATGGTTCAAACACCCCACTACCATCCAAAACTGCCAATGATCTAGAAGCATAATGCAAGCAAATGCCAGCAACCTGTCTACTTCTCCCCCTGCCAAACTTCCTCAAGCAGAAGCAGCTTCACCACCAGGAATAACCAAGCAAGACCTTTCAGACCTTGAACCCAGCGAGCCTATGGAGGCTGCTGCCCTGTTGGATTGGGCTGCAACAGTGGAGGAAGATGAAGCAAAGCAGGCTTTGGTGGCTGGCCTGCTGAAGCCTTGAAATAAATCATTCACAGAAGCACTGGTCGCCCCTTCCTGGCCTAACAGAACTGAAAAAATTTGGACGGAAGATCAAGACGCTCTTGGCATAGAAGGCTGACGTGCAGGACATTTGAACAATGGCTAAGTCCCTTTTGATATGACTCTCTGACTATTTGTGCCCAAGATCTCTCTCCCCTGTATGGTGCAATTAAGGAACACAATGGGTAGCATGTGGATCATGAAACTTCTGCTGTTGCGCCCCGAAGTCTATAATAAATCCCTGATGCCTTAATGTAAGCCCACCTAGCTAAGAATTAGAACTTAATTATCTAGCAGGATGCACCCTCACCTATGGCACTGGCTCCAATAGCAGAAATGGATATATATTACTAGCGGCTCCCCTTTCCTTTCTGTGGAGGTACTAATCTGGAGGGTACTTGGAGGTCACTCAATCATTACCTTAAACTAATAGTCACCTGGAACCCAAATATACTGGCCCCCTTCTCCACCTTTCAAGGCTCTCGGCCATGAAACTCAGAGTTCTCAGGTGGCACATAGAGATCCCCCCCCAACCATTCGCACCTGCCCAACGTGGGAAGGATATTCCACTCATCCCCCCTCCGCCCCTTTTGTTACCCCTTTCCAGTTGCTTATTGGTTTTTGGTTATTACCTATCAGCATGTTGCCGGTAGGGTTTACCAGGACCCTCTAGACCTGGTTTTAAATGGGTCTGTGAGGCCAGGTAGGGACGGATCACTCACCTTAGTTGTGACCTATCCCCCTTTCTTGATGCTGGAAGCAGTGTGGCTCGAAGCATAGAGGTGCTCTATCACACGTTCACTTCAGCATTATTAGCTGATTTACACAAACCACTTGGTGTGTTTACTGTTTCACAGATATTTTATTGTGAGCACTGTTTATTGTACTTCAAATCCAGATTAACGAGTATTCTTTATTTCTCTCTCATCATATAGCCTGATTTCTTCTACTTGACTAACGCTGCAGTAGTCCATCTTCTAGCTTAATCTATGCACCTGCTCACTTTTCTATATGTCAGGCCAGAGGCCCTACTAAATGAACCAAAACAGATGACTCTTCTCTTTCTACCTAGTACTCACTCCCGTCTCTCCTGGTGGGTGAGTACCTATTTTAGCTGGTGTCTCTTTTTGGTGGATAATGATGGCTCATCTACCCAAGGCTGGAAATGTGTCTCCTGGAATGTCAAGGGGCTTACTCATCTGGCTAAATGCACAAAGGTACTCCAATTCTTAAAATTTATGGGTGCAGACATAGCTCTACTTCAGGAGACACAACTAATGAATAGAACTGTTCAGTGGCTTCAAAAGCTTTGGGTAGGCTCACTGGCTGCTAGCTGTGCCATTACCAAGTCTAGAGGAGTTGTTATCCTACTTCTCAAAGCCTCGTCATGGGTGACAGAGGATAAGTGTACTGACTCTCAGGGAAGGTGGGTTGTGGTCTGACTCTTCTACCCAGGGGGCAGGGTAGTGACAGCAAATGTATACAGACATGACACTGACTCAGGTGACCTTTACCCTGATATTAGACACGCCCTTACTGAATTAACTATTGGATTTTTGGACATACTGATCTTGCTAGGTGGGGACCATAACTTAGTTTTAGACATCTTTCTTGATAAATCCCTCCCAACCCCACAAACTCACCCTAAAGATCTAGCCGGTCTGACCGAGCTGATGGGGGAATGGGGATTATCTGACCTCTGGAGGAGGAACAACCCCAAAGGGTGTGATTACTCCTTTTATTCGGCAGTCCATCATACCCATAGCAGGCTAGACTTCTGGCTAGTCAACTATATAGCAGCGCCCGGGATCATGGACACCACGATTGGTAGCATAATAATTTCTGACCATGCCCCAGTATCCATTATGTTCTTCCCCCCTGGCCAAGTAGCGCCGGCTACCAGATGGAGATGCAACCCAATATTGCTCCAGGACAAAGCCTTCCAATCTTTTATAAGAAGAGAGACTCGCGCATACTTCTCTCTTAATATGTCAGATGACGTCTCAGCCTCCACAGTGTGGGAAGCTTTTAAAGCTGTCATCCGGGGAGAATCATCTCATACACAGCTGCTAAAAATAAGGCCCAGGCAGCAATGGTGCATCAATTGCAGGAGGAGCTCACAAACCTGGAGAGGCAGTTCAAACTTTCCTCACAACACCCTCTCAAATCCCCCCTGCTGCCCAAGGTCACAGGCCTGAAATACCAAATTAACTCAATGCTACATAAAAAGGCAGAATGGCAGCTTCTCCGTGGTAAACATAAGTCCTGGGAGGGGGAAGACAAAGGGATAAACTGCTAGCCTATTGTTTACGCAAGCAGCAAGCCTCATCCACAATACTTGCACTTAAGAACAAAGAGGGCAAGGTGGTTTCTTCACCCTGTGAGATTAATGAGGTGATGCAAGCTTATTATCAGATGCTTTATCAGACCCAGTCCAAGTTTTCAGCAGAGGAAGTCGCTGTGCATATGTTGGAGTTTTGTAAAGGGCTCTCGCTTCCTAAACTCCCTCAAGTGAATTGCAGTGCTCTGGATGCCCCCATATAACATTGAAACATAGACTTTGATGGCAGATAAGGACCACTTGGCACACCCAGTCTGCCCATTTCCCTACCTACTGGATAAGCTGCAGATTTTAGTTAACCAACAGCCTACTTCCTGCGGCCCCCCACTATAATTGCCTTATGTCTCCTCCGAGGAGTTTCATACCACCCTTTCCCAGATGGCAAAAGGCAAATCCATGGGACCAGATGGTATGACAGTAGAGCTCTACCAACTTGAGAATGATATCACCACTCCACTACTACGAGCTCTTCAAGAGGCTCAAGGCACAGCCTTACTCCCGCCCACTATGCGAGAGGCCCTTGTGACGTTGATTCCCAAGAAGTCCTCTGATGCCCTGTACTGTGTCAACTTTCGTCCCATCTCACTGTTGTCAGCAGACACCAAATTACTATATAAAGTGCTTGCGAACAGGTGACTCAGGTGCTTCATACATTAATACACCCCTCACAATCAGGCTTCTCAAAGGAAAAGTCAGAGGCAGACAATCTATGCCTAGTTCTCAGTCTGAAATGGATAACGCTCCACTCTCAGACGCCAATGGCTGTATTAGCAATCAACTTCTCAAAAGCGTTTGACTCCTTAGAGTGGAACTATCTCCATGAGGTCCTTAACCTGTATGGATTTGGCACCCACTTCCGCGCATGGGTCTCAACCCTCTACCACCTGTCCACAGCCAGAATTGTCATGAATCGGGACATCTCTTCCCCATTCCCCCTACAATAGGGGACTAGGCAAGGATGCCCCCTTTCTCCCCTATTATTTCTCATAGCCCTCGACCCCTTGGTCAGGAAGCTTATTGACACTCCTGATATCACAGGCATTTCTGTTAAACATAGGACCCTCCTAGTCAATGCATATGCTGATGATATGTTACTTACAATGTCCAATCCAGAGATCTCTCTTCCCCCAGTTTTAAAGGTACCACAGGACTATGCCTATATCTCCAGCTTAGTTATAAACCAAAAAAATTCAATTCTTTCCCTGCTAAACCCTTGGTGTGGAAGAGACTACCTGGTAGGCATGGACATCTCCTGGGCCCCTCAAGGTTTTTCCTACCTGGGGATATATATCTCCTCAGTGTGGAGCGACCTTGAGAAGGCAAATTTCTCTCCATTCCTAATGACCCTGATGGCTGAGGTTCAATGCTGGCGCAGGCTCTGATTATCATTAAAGGGCAAAGTTGAAGCAACACGCATGTTCATATTATCAAGAGTCTCATACCTGCTGAATAACCTCCCAATCACTCTATCCCACAAATTGTTCTCATCCTTAGACAAACGTATCTCCTCCCTCCTATGGGAAGGCAAAGCGGCTCACTGGGGCCGAGCAAAACTAAGGGCTCACTGGACTAAGGGCGGGCTGGGACTCCCCTGGTTCCTAGGCTACTATCTAGCCTTTCGAATGGCCCACGCTACCACCTGGTTTGTCTCTCTGGCTTCTCATCCTCCGCATTGGGTTATTCTAGAAGCTACCCTTGCTTTGGACAGCTCCCTGTTTGCCCTACTGGTAAACAAAAAACTCTCTGGAAACCAGATTACTTCAATTATGATGGAAACTTGTAACACATGGCATCGAGCGATGACCATTACTGGTATCCCAGGTATGGCCAGATGCCCTCCAGTCCTATATGCCCCTCTTTGGAACAACAGGCTTATCATCGTAGATCGCAAACCCCTGTACTGGCCACATTGGGACAGTAAAGGGATCCATACTGTGCGTGATCTCCTCCTCCTGGATACCAGAACCCTGATGTCATTTGAACAATTAAAGAGCTGTTTTGATTTACCAAACCAGGATTTCTGGTGCTATCTCCAGATGAGAAGTGCACTCCGAGCTTTCCTGCTCAAACCTATGGATGAGACCATTTGGGGTTATCTAACCTCACTCCACAAGCTGAAACACGGCTGGGTCCTGGTGGGAACCTTTTACAGAGCAATAAGAGATGCACAGCCAGAACCCACCTCAACGTGCCATATAGCATGGGAGAGTGAGCTCCAATGCCCTGTTTCTCAGCAGAGATGGCCTGCATGTTTAAAGGCAGCATGCACAACGTATGAAGATGCCAGGAGCCAGCTGATACAGCTGAAATTCTCCTCAGATGGTATAGAACACCTGTCTTCCTTGCTAAATTTAAGGTACTGAGCCACAACAAATGCTGGAGGTGTCAGTCCTCTCCATCTCACTTACTGCATATTCTTTGGACATGCCCTGCACTTCACGAATTTTGGTCCATAGTCTTGAAGGACTGTTCCAAAATTGTGGGCAAAACAATTCTACTCTCTCACAACTCCCTTTTGTTAGGAGATGACTCTACATTAGACCCACTATCAGTGCCACTCAAAGCATGGGCTATGACTGCCATTCTGGAAGCCAAAAGGGCCATCCTGATGAGATGGCAACAACCCACTGCCCCCTCAGTCCCAACCTGGAGAGCAGCTCTGGCCAGACTAGTGATCTTTGAGAGGCTCACAGCGGTAGGAAGTGGGTGTCTCCCAAGATACTAAAAGAAATGGGATGCATATCTGCACTCACACATCTGTACGGTCCCCCTACACCCCCAGTCAATCCCCCGATGGGGTAACCCCCCCCTTTGCTATCACCCATTTTATCCAGGTGCACATTGGAATTACCACCTTACTGTTAGCTATACTTGTACTCTACCTATCAATCCTATTCTCTACTCACTGCTACGCGACTGCTGTAAGCATTAGAGTATCTGCAAATTGGCACAGAGATTATTATTACTACTTGTGAAGAAAGGTTATATTCTAGTTAATGATTTTTAACTGCATAGTAACCTATACTCTGGAAATTGTCGGTTGACATAGCATGATAATTAGCTTTAAGCCACACAGGATTTTTATGACTGTTGTTTATTAGTCTGTGGCGAGATATATTGCTTATATGTTCTCCTTTTACAATCAATGTATCAATGGTTGGATCTACATGTATGTCTGAAGCTATGATCTTTTCTTGTCCCTAACTGTGCTGTATGAAAAAGAAAAGGAAAATCAATTACAATCTTATATGATAAAAAAATGAAATACTAGAGAAATTAAATAAATCAGTGAACCTCCAGTTTGTTTAAAATGAGTGGTTTGGCCTATTCAGCAAAACACAGGGCCCAATACTCAAAGCTCCAAATGTGAGGCAAAGTGCCTGCATCACACAGCAGTTGGTGTTAGGGGCAGCTTGACTCACAACTTGTGGATATCGCGATTCTCAAAGACCCCCTGTGCTAATCTGGGACCCAGTGCACCCGACTGGCCCTGCGCCAGGGCTGTGTCAGGCTGCTGGGTGTGCCGGGGTGCTAGGGGGCTTGCGGCATCAGCAAGTTGCCATATCCCCTAATTTTGGATTTGCTAAACCCTCCCAATGGGCACAGTTCCAAGTACCCTTAGACCAGCCAGGGCCGGTCTAACAATACTTGCACCACCAGAAGAGCCTTCCCTGAGCGGGATGGCACATGTCCCATGTTGACTCATGCCCCCACAACTTCTTTGGTATCATCAGGTAATCATGCCCATATATCGGCAATAATATATATTAATCGTATAGACTGCCTGACATGTATAGCATCAATGGGTACCCCAGGGAATGTTACTACATCCGCATATTGGTATAGTTTTGGAAATATTGACATTTCTGACTCTGGACAAAATTATTTTCTCATAGTGATGTACACATAAGCAATGTCCACAGCATCTGTAATTAATGTCATTGCCATCTTGCGGATTAGGTACATTAGTGTCCTGTAGTGGAATACTGTCTAGATCTAGATATACTGTATATATATACAGTATATCTATCTATCTACCAGATATATATATATATATATATACGTTTCTGGCTGGTTTGCATTATAATACATGTATGTCCAACCCTCTAAGTGTATCACCTGACCACCCTGCAGCTTGCAACAAACCATTCAGATGCACTGTCTGTTTGGCGCATGGCCACAGTTGCCACAAGCCATGAGACTTTGCCACTGGGACCCTGCCCAACAGATAATCAGGAGCTGGGTCCCTAGTGCACCGGCAAGTGTTGCAAGCTGCTGTTGGCACAGCTTGCACCGCCCTTTGAGAATAGAGTCCACTAACTTTAGCCTTTCCGCCATTAGCTGACCACATACAGCCCACCTCAACATGCACAGAAAAAAAAAAGCTCATCTCCTCTCCTCTCCCACAGATAACAGTTACAGTTTTTCTCATATAGGCTGTTCCTCACCTCTTCATTTCTGCTGCCTTGGTGGGAGATGTGTGGGAGAGAGCCACAGAACTTCAAGAAATCAGACAGAAGCCTGTGGCCAGGGGCATGGCAGTCCAACCCATGATGCAGATCCACCCACAAGTTAAACCACTGATCCTTACCTCCCTGGCCACATTTCTACAGTTTGTGGTGCCAGTAAAGCAACTCCCCAGTAGCAGTCCAAGTGAACATGCAGCTCCAGGGCTCCTGCTATGACTGGCAACAGCTAATCCGAGGTGGCCCCTATAAACAGGCCTTCTACCTAGTGCTAGTGGGCCTTACCTAGTTACCAAAGAATAACAAACTATATCTAAATATATGACTGTTAGGTGCATGGGTAAGGAGGAATATCAGATTATGAAGCCAAAATTAAATTCAGCTGAACATTAAATTAACATTACACAAAGCTGCTGATGCATTCATTGATAAATGGAGTCAGCAAGGCATGTATGTACTGTAGTTGAGGTGCTCTGCTCTTTGTTGGGGGCATTCACCCCCTTCTGATAGATGACTCATCCTTAGTCTTCAGTCGACAGAAAAGGCAAATGCATTCCCTTACATAAAAGCAGACCTGTGACTGCCTTTTGCAGGCACTATTAAGGTAATGCCCTTGGAAATATGGCAGTATAAAAAATAATATAAAAACAAAGATAAAACCCCACTCACCACACACATCCACTCTGCCTTAGAAAGAGGTCAAATCACTGGGACTGTCTTCATTGATCTCACAAAGGCATTCGACACCGTTAACCACCTGCTCCTGCTAGCCACACTGTCCAACATTGGTTTCTCTCGGGATGCTCTTGGCTGGTTCACTGATTACCTGTCTAACCGTTCCCAGCAGGTCAAAATTGGTAACACCCTATCTAATAGGCTACCTGTCCTCTCTGGTGTCCCGCAGGGGTCTGTTCTCGGACCACTACTGTTCAGCCTATCCCTTAACTTCCTCCCTAGGTCTTGCTCAGGGAACCTGCTTCTTTATACGGATGATGCTGTCCTATATATCTCCAACTCTGACCTCTTGCAACTCCACCTCTCCCTTCAATCCTCCTTTAGTGGTGCCGAAAAATGGTTCGCCTCACAGCACCTTATCCTGAACTATAACAAGACCAAGGTTATGTTCTTTTCTCACCCGCTTAACAATAGGAGGGAACTTTGCTCTCAAGTACAAACTGACAACCTAACCCCTCTTCAGCAAGTGGACTCTTTCAAATACCTGGGCATTATTCTAGATCCTGCACTTATTTTCCACCAACATATTCACCTCCTATCTACCGCCCTCAATGTGCGGCTCAGGCTACTGTATCACTTACAACATTGTTTTACCCCAAATGTAATGAGGCTTGCTGTCTCCTCCTGTGCCCTCTCCCTGCTTGACTATGGCCTACTTGTCTATGGGGCGGTGAACACCTCGGCCCTCCATAGACTTCGTATATCCCTAAATAAAGCCTGTCACCTCACCCTGGGCTGTGACCGCCTAACTCACACATGCTCTCTATACAATGATACCAACTGGCTTAACCTTGACAACAGAATTAGGTTTCACACCTGCCTCATGGCAAAAAAAATTACCCTAGGCCACTGCCCCCTAGGACTCACACCACTAATCCACCCAGCCCTGACACTTAAGCATACTCGTAGCTCTAGAAAGCAACTCCTTTCTGTCCCTTAATGCCGTACCTCCCAATTTCAAAGGTCCTTTAGCTACAGAGCCCCTTCCTGGATGAACAGCCTACCCACACCACTTGCCAACGAGATCAGACTTGGACCCTTTAAAACCTCTCTTAGAGACCTCCTACAGTCCTCAAACCACTGTGACTACCACTGAAACACCTCCCACTAGCTGCCCGACTAAGGCCATTGGCCGGCTTCTTCTACCCTACCTGCCCCAACTGAGTCCCTCTAGCTTAGCTCTAGATCTGAGTGCTATATGTATTGTGTGTTTGCACTAATTATCCCTAGTATTTCACTGTTAGCCTTACAATTGCTCTTGTAACAATCTGACTGGGTACTGATGAACAGCTATGTAACTGTATGTCTCTGTATGTAAATTCTGTGACGTAGAACCTTTGTAAAGGAGTCTCTGACTCAAAGGTATTTTCCGAACCTCCCAATAAATAAATAAATAAAAGATTTAATCATTTCCTTTTGGGTGAAATTGTAATTTTGCTGCAGACCAAAAGCGTGACAAAATTGCACCTCAGTTTTACCTTGTCACCTAATTATAAAAGTATAACCTCAGAGTCCTATATAGGGTTTGCAGAAAGGTAAGATATTTGGTTTGGTGGGTCTGATATTCAGACTCATCTTCAGGTGGCGGTTTACTCAATACCTAGTTAGCGTGAATTGTGTTCCCAATGAAATCCACCCAGCTGCCAAATAACAAACTCAGTGCTCTGACTCTCCCACTGTTCTGGTCCCTTGGTAACTTGTAGTCTGACTTACCTGAGACTGCCATGCTGGTAAGTTTGCTGGTGAAGATAGTTAGCTCACTAGTTTCTGGCACTGGCATCCTTTCTGGCAGGCAGAATAGTTCTATGATTGGCAGGATGGTTAGTTTAATGGTTTCTGCTGGAAAGTAGAAACAATGATGAGTTACTGTGCTACTCTGCCCATGGCAGGAGGACATTCTGGTGGCAAGGGGTCTTCTGTGAAGGGTCAGTTTGGCATCAGGGTGGGTGCTTCGGACAGTGAGTAGTCACCCTGGCTCTCAGGGTAGGCATTCGGTCCCACACAGTGGTCATTCTTGCCCTACAATGGGCACAGGCGGTGGGTTTTCTGGCACGGTGGTGTGAATTCTGGCCCTAGAGTGGCCATTGAGGCACAGGAGATGAACATTCCAGCCCCTATATATATATATATATATATATATATATATATATATATATACATATAGATATATATATATATCGAGGCACAGAAAGTGGGCATTATGGCCCGAGGGTGGATATTCTTGCCTAACGGGTGACATTGAGGCACGTCGGGTAGACATGTCAGCCCCATGGTGAGCCTTATGGCCCTAGGGTATGAATTGAGGCACAAACAGCAGGCATTACAGCCCCAGTGTGGATAATCTGACCCCAGGGTGGTCATTCAGGCACAAAGATTTGGCATCCCTGCCCTACTGTGGGCATTCTGGCCCAAGGATGGACATTTTGCCCCTAGAGTTGGCATTGAAGTAAAGAAGGTGGGCATTCTTGCTCTAGGATGGGCATTGTGGTTGGCTGAGGAGGAGATCCTAGTCTGGGGGGATGTGAGTGTGGCCCAGGTGAAAGGAGGCTGGTCAGGAGGGGGGATGGTCCTGGGCTTTGGTGGGGTTCAGGTGCAATGAGGCAGGTCAGATGGGGAGGAGACTGTAGTGTCTGGTCTGGAAGAGTGGTCCATGTGCTGGGAGAAAGGTTAGCTGAGGGTGGAAGGCCAGTCGATGTGCTGGTAGGGCGGTCTTACTGAAGGAAAGCTGGCCATTTGGGAATAGCAGGCTGGAACAGGGCCTTCAAGGGTGGTCCAGGTGCAAGAAGGCTGGTCAGATTGAGGAGGAGAGGCGAATCCAGGGATTGGGTGATTCAGCTGCTGAGTGGAAGGTCAGCTAGGGGTAGGAGGCTGCTTTGGGGACTGGAAGTGTGGTTCTACTGCTGAAAGACTGGTCAGTTGGCAAGGGGAGGCTTATCTGGGCCTGGGGCATAGAGCTGCAAACCTGGAGAACTGGGTTTGACTCCTGTCAGCCCCCACTTGCATACTGTGTGACCCTGAGCAAGTCAATTAACTTCCTTGTGCTCTCAGGTGGCACCTGAAAACAAGCTCCAGCTTAGTGTGCCTTTCCTGGTAAAACAATTTTCTCTTCTCTTACCTGGAAGGATGGTCCAGGTGTAGTGAGGCCTTTCAGCTGGGGGAAGAGAGACTGGTCCTGTAACTGGAAGAGTTGTCCAGCTGTTGGGAGGAAAGTTGCTAGGTCAGGGGGCTGGAAGAGTGGGGCTGCTGCTGGGAAGCTGGTCTGGGGTTTGGAAAGTGGTCCAGGTGAGGGCCAACTGGTTGGCTGGGTATGAGGGGCTGGTCCAGGGGCTGAATGAGTGGTCAGTTGGGTTGAATGCTGGTCCCGGGGATGAAAGGGTGAGCCAGCCTCTGGGAAGTTGGTGGCTGGGTCAGGGGATGGAATGCTGGTCCAGGTGCTCAGAAAGTGGTCTGCAAGGGCCTGGAGGATGGCCTGGGGCCTGGAAGGGTGCCCCAACTGCTAGGTGGCAGAATTGATTGGGTGGGAGGCTGGTCTGGTGGATGAAACAGTGATCCCACTGCTAGGAGGCTGTTCATCTGGGGAGAGAAGGCTGGTCCGGGGCCTGGAAAGGTGGTCCAAGGGCAGGGAGACTGGTCAGTTGAGCAGGAAGGGCTGGTCTGGGGGCTGTGAGAGTGATCCAATTGCTGGGGGGAATTTCAGCTAGGGTGGGATGCTGGTCTGGGGGCTGGAAGGGTAGTTGGCTGGGGGTTGGAGGCTGGTCCTGTGGCTGAAAGTTTGTCCCAGCTGTTGAGAAAGTGGCTGACTGGGAATTGTAGGCTGGTCTAGTGGCTGGAATGGTGGTCTAGGTGCCTGGAGGGTGGTCTGCTGTGGGTCAAAGGCAGATCAGGATGCTAGGAGGGTGTAAGCAGTACAGGGTTGATGGTCAAATGGGATGGGGCTAGTACTGGGGTCAAGCCCCTATAAAAGACTTTGAGAGTCTCACACCCTCCATTAACCACTAGGTAAAATTTGAACTAGCTGAACTGTGCAAGTTGCACTGGTTCTGGTGCTCCAGCCATACTAGCCAGTCTGAGGTTTACCATTTTGGGCCAGTCAGAGTCTGGCAGTATGGATTTCACCATACTCATATTTATTATTGACTGTGTGACTAGAAGTTGTGACACCTGGCTTTCTCAAGGGGGATCACTTAATGTCTTACAATAATGTCCAGAGGACTGACTAGGTAGCATGAGTCTTGAGACCTGGATTATAAGAATAATCTCAACTTCCAGCCATGGGCCAGAGGAGCCTCAGGACATGTGAAGACAGCACCCTCAGATACATGGGCACGTTCTTGCCTTCCCTGCTTTAACAGTGCCTCATGGGCAGGTGTCAAGAAGATATCCAACATCACACAGGACCATGTTACATCAGTCCTTCATTCTTTCATGGTTTAGCCCATAAGAAAGGGAAGGGATTTTAGTTTATTTTTATATTTCACCAGAATAAGGCACTAGGCAAAGCCTGTTTTCAGGGCCGACCTGTTTAGAAAAATGTTACAAACATTGGATAAAGGACATGAGTATTACAAATACATGATTGCAAAAAAAAAAAAACAACCCCAAAAAAACACAATACAATTAGTGTAATAAACACAAGATGTAAAATTCATCCATAACAGGTGCACTTAAAAGAATAGGAAACCACAAGAGCAGTGTTAAATGTTTGATATGTTGGCTTATTAAGTACAATGGGAAACAATGAATTCCAATTAGTAGCAGCTATATAATCAAATCTCTGTTTATCAAATTTGGTCTTAATATGTGGAATCTTAAAACTCCTCCCTCTAATTCCCGCAATGGATACTTGAAGTGTCCAATGCCAATTTGTCTTTTAGATATTCTAGAACAGAGCCATTTACACATTTGTATATGAAACTATTCAAGATTCTGTCCCTACTTATTTCTAAAGGGACCCAATTTATTTTGGATAACAAATCACAACGATGGTGATTAATAAATGGGCCCTTAATACCCCCAAACAAATCTGGCTAACTTATATTGCAATCTGTCCAACTTTAACTTTAACTTTAAACTGTCTAATTTTACTTGAGGTTCTGTAGACCATACACATCATAGTCAATCAAAGATATGGTAAGTGAATTTACCAGAATTTCCCTAGTACCCTGGGACATACATTCTTTGTGCCTTCTCAAGGCCCCTAGTTTTTGAGAGACTTTGTTACAACCTGTTCAATATGGAAACCAAAATCTAACCATGAGTCAATCCATAGGCCCAAGTACTTGTAGGATTCTAGTTGGGTACATTCCTTGCAGGTTCCTGTTTTTATGACTAATTCTAATATTGTTTCCCCAGACCCTTTAACTTTTTTTATGATTAAACACCATTGTATTTGTTTTCTTTATATTCAATACTAATCTATTTTCAGTTAAACACTTTTCTAACTTACTAAACTCTTGTTGTAAAATAGTTTCAACTGCAGCACAATCTTGTGCAATACAGAGCAATACTGTATCATCAGCATGCAGATTAACATTACTATCTGTGCATATTCTGGGAAGTTCACAGATGAATACGATGAACAGAAGCAGCCCTAAAACTGAGCCTTGGGGCACGCCTCTGTTGACCTCCCTTAATTCTGACTTTACTCCATGAACATTAACTACTTGTCTTCGGCCATAGAGATATGAATGGAACCATTCTAATGTCTCCTTATCAATACCCTTGCACTCAAGTTTATTCAACAACAGCGGATAATCCATTGTGTTGAATGCCTTTGATAGATCGACGAACACTGCTCCCACGCACAATTTATTATCCAGTGCGTGGGAGACGGTGTTCATGAAATCTATCAAGGCCATAGTTGTGGAATGTAATGGTCTGAAACCAGACTGCTGAGGGTCTAGAAGGATATTTGAATTCAAGTAGTCATACAGCTGTTTGTGAACTTCTTTTTCAAATATATTGGAAACAATTGATAGTAAAGCTATAGGCCCATATTTATCAGCCAATTGTGAATCTCCTCCTTTAAAAATTGATATTATTTTGACATGTTTCTACATTTCAGGGAATAATCCAGAACATATACTTTGATTGAATAGTTTTGTTAGTGGTACGGCCACCTCTTCTGCTCCTTCCCTTGGCAGTCTGGCCTCTAGACCATCCAGTCCCCCAGACTTAGCTACATTAAACTTTTGTAAGTGCTTTGCTATATCTCATATTTAGGATCCTGAATCTAAACTTGGGATATTATTTTCCTTGATCTTTCCTAAACTGTTCACCTGTATTTCCAATATTATCTCCAGGGGGCATGGCCTGGTTCTGAGATAAAGTTGGCAGATTTACAAAAAAATCATTCAAAATCCCTGCCATCTCCCCTTGATCTGTTATAGCTTCATCATATATTTTTAGGGAGGTGGGGAACTTTACTTCAATGGGGGTTTGTATTTGTTTTATAGTTTTCCAAACATCTCTGACATTAGATGTTATTTCAATTTTGTTTTTATAATATTTACCCTTTTCTTCCCTGATTAAGACATGGCACTTATTCCTTAAAACCCTATATTTATCCCAGTCACTGTCCCAGTTTGATTTTCTAGCTTTTTTTCCATAATCTATTTTGTATCCTTAAATATTTCAGGATTTTGCCATTTATCCATGGGAGACTGTTTTGTTTTCTTTTTGATTGTGTCCTCGATGCATGCTTTTCACAGATCAATAAAATTTCACTACAAAAAATGTAGCTGCATCCTCCAACTCTGGGATTAGGTCCATTCTGTATCATTTTACATTTTTCACATCTCTTATAAATGTTAAATGGTTAAACTTCTTATATGATCTAGTAAATGTGTACACTGTTTTACTAGGAGTATAGTGCTGGTTCAATCTAATTGTACATTCTATTAAACAATGGTCCCCCAGTAATGGGGATCCTACCTGATTCTTAAACTCCAAGATATTCCTGAATATAAAGATTAGGTCAATGGTGGTTCTGGTATCACCCTTGTTGCAAAACCATGTAGGCTTGTGTATTATTTGCATCATGTCTAGGGGATCCATAGATTCTTTTAGTCTCTTTCCCCTCGGACCTCCCCAATGGGCATTGAGGTCCCCATACATTCAATGAGTTAAGGAGGTTTCCCAGAAATGTATCAATTTCATCAAAGTAATGAGGGACCTATATGTGGGGAAGGGGGGGTAGACGACTACTACTACTATTAGCCTACACTTCTTAAGTTCTACAATAATGCCTTCGATACCATTTAAATTGAGAGGAGTCTTTTGGCTGTATGGGCCTAGAGACTTATTTATGTATAGTAACACACCACCCACTTTTCTATTTCAATCATTTCTCACATTGTCAAAATCCTGAATTTGTAATTCTTTATCTGTTATATTACTATCCAGCCAAGTCTCTGATATTCCCAGGATATCGGATTTTTGTACTTTACACCACAATCTTAACTCATCTATTTTTGGGAGTAAACTGTGGGCATTTGTGTGAAAAATTCCAATTTCAGTTCCCTTATCTGGTAGCATAGATTATAATGGGGATGGCTGGGGTGGAAGACATCCATGCTCCCCAATTCTACTGGTCACCCTGCTACCCACCAACACCACCACCACATTGGATCCTGGGGATGTATACCCACTGTGAGGTGAAATTTCAGGAATTTTTGCAGAGTCCTTGCATCAGATGGAGAGGTACCATGGCATTAGTAGATTCAGACTAAATTTGTAGGACCACCCAAAAGGATAAAAAGTTTCAAATATTAAAAAAATCATAAAGTGTGTTGTGGAGTGGAAAAGGGGTTGGAGCCAAATCCAGCACCACCATGTTTCATCAGCACCTCCAGCAGCATGCCACTCCAGGTTCCAGAAACCTAGCACCTGGACTGGCATGTCACTGGAGTTGCTAGAAACCCAGCATACTTGGTCTGGAAAAATACTTTTTTGATACATTTGAATTATTTCTATTACTGCCAGACTACAGCCTGTGGTCAGCTGGAGTGCTGTCAAGCCCATGGGCTATGACAGCATAGGTCCCCCCTAATCTCCCAATGCCTGACTGTTGAGCTAATTAAAGTTTCCCCATCATTGATTGGTCTGCCCTCCCTCACTCAATTTGCAACTGCTATGCTAATTAGTTTCCCTGGTGTCTGGTGGTACCCCTCCCTCATCCAATCCACAGCTATTTTACCCAGTATCTGGTGGTCCCACCCCTGGCAAGGTAGCCTCCTGTCCCCCCACATTCACATCCCTGGCTGCCCATGCTTTATCTGCCCCACATATATTAATTACTGCTATTATACAGTGCTATATATCGATACAGGATGTGGTCTGACAGTATCTAAGTCCACATACAGTGCATCTGTGCATGTACATGGACTAAGTTGTATGCCAGCAATACTTAATCTCAGACCCATAACTAACTCTGCCATAGTACACTCTTTCATCCCCAAACTTGGATGATACCTTCTGAACCTGCTTCTCAAGGCCACATTGGTGATGACCTCTACCCCTCCAAATGGGTGTTCAAACACTACCTCTGCATGTCTTCATTATGCAAACCACTCATCTAGATGTTAGTGGTAGCAAACAGTCTGTGCAACCACTACCATGGTGGATTATAACAGCAGCAAGGATGGGAATATGGCATGACACCAGGTGCATGGTTTGCATGACAAGATCCATGCAACAGGCACTTGGTGCTACTGCCATCGTCTTCAACAACACAACCCCCCAAAGACCCCTCCCTTCCTAGTATACAGAGGATACTCCCTACATAGCTACATTCCTGAGCATTCCAATGTTCAGGGGCCTGTGCACCATGTAACTGTTCCTCTTTATTTATTTATTTTTTTATTTAAACCTTTGTTTACTGGGTAGGTACAATGAGCCAAGGCCTGTTTTCTTGTACGACCCAGGACCATATACATACAGTCAAGATGTTTACAATAAAATTAACAAACTTACATTACAATACATTACAACAAGTATTCAACATACATCACAATATTACAATACAGCAATCATTAAAACAATAAACAAATATAAACACTCACTCAAAACAATGACTGCAATTTGCCAAGAAAATAGTTTCTTAGCTTAATTTTAAAAGTTTGGTGGGTAACATTCCCATATAAAACAATAGGAAGCTCATTCCAATTTTTAGCAGCAGAATAGGAAAAAGAACCATCCCCCATTTTGGTCTTGGTTTTAGGAACATTTAATTTAATCTGATAATTTGAACGAAGTTCCCTTGAATTCCTTTTAATCAGTAATAATGTATATAATGGAGAATTTGTACCCTGATGGAGCATATTATCAGTTAGTGAACAAAAGCTATATAGATAATTTAGCCTAGGTGGAAGCCAGGCAGATAGTCTATATAGTTCACAATGATGTGTAGAATAAGGCAATTTAAGAGTACATCTACAGATGCCATGAAACACATTAGTAAGAAGGGATAACTCTCTATTAGACAAATTTGAGAAAAGAAATGAATTGTAATTTAACTGTGGAAGTAATACACCCTTGGCTATTGCATGCCTAGCTGGTAAGGTCAGCAATGATTGAAACTTAAATAGGACACCCAATCTCTGATTTATTTGACAAGAAATGGAATTTACATGATTGGAAAAAGTTAAGTTTTGGTCCAACAGGACTCCAAGATATTTAAATTGTTTTACCTGCTCCATCTTATTACCTAGTGTATCAGTGATCGACAAATCCTGAGCTCTACTGAGTCTAATTCTAGACCCAAAAAGCATACATTTTGTTTTTGTGTTATTTAGTGGCAAATAATTCCCTTGTAACCAACTACAGAGTACAGCAAAGTCCTTATTTAAAGACTCATTTTTAAGTTCAACTGAAATAGAACTTTTATACAGAATAATATCATCTGCATAAATCAGACAATGGGTGTCTTTCAATAAAAATGGAACGATGTCTACAAACACAGTAAACAAAAGTGGGCCCAAAACAGACCCCTGGGTCACCCTTGTAGTAAAAACCCACTAGAAGAAAAGGCTCCATTTAATCTTACTTTCAGTGGTCATTTGGTCAGACAGCTGTGAAACCAATCAACAGCAGTCTCCACTAAACCATAGTTTCAGAGCATCCTGATCAGCAGAGGGTGATTCACTAAATCAAAGGCCTTGGACAGGTCCACAAACACAGCACCACTGAGCAAACCTTCGTCCATAGCTACACTGGTGTGGTTCGTGAACCTGGCCAAGGCTGTCCCTGTCCCATGAAATTTTCAAAACCCATGCTGATCAGGTGTCCTAAAACCATTATCCTGTAAGTAAGCAGAAAATTGCTCATTCACAAGTCTCTCAAAAATCTTACCCAAAGGTGGCAAAAGGGAAACAGGACGATAATTGTCCATATCCATTCTGTCACCAGATTTATAAATTGGTTTGATTACTGTTTGCTTCCATTCATTTGGGAAGCACCCAGTAAGCAAAGACAAATTGAAAATAGAAGTAAGTGGATAAGTAATATATTCAGATATCAGTTTTAAGAACCTAGTCTCAAGTTCACACACACTTGAACCAATTGCCATTTGTTTCAAAAGATTATAAACCTGATGTGGTTCAATAGCTGAAAAATAAAAAGAACCAAGTTTAGAAGTATCACAGGACTGTCCATCTACACTCAGACCCAGATTAGAAGCCTGTGTATATTTGGACAAATCAAGAAATTTATCCAAAAAAGACTCACAGATTACCTGAGCATCAGAGATCACATGGCCATCCTTAATAAAAACTTCAGGAGTTTCTTTCCTAGATGGATTGATTAAAGTGTTTACCGAAGACCAAAACTTTTTAGGGTTATTTAAACTAGAAGTTTGTAAATTCTGAAAATAACTAGATTTACTCTGTCTAACTTTTATTTTACATTCATTTCTAAGCTTCCTATAGCTATAAAATCTCTCACTGATTTAGTTACCTTATAAAACTTCTAAGCTGCATCTCTCAATTTCATTAAGTGCAGCAAGGGGCAGTAATCCATTTATTCAAGGAACCTCTAACTCTCCTAACCACTTTAGGAAAATATTTGTTTTGTAACTCCAAAAGAGTGGATGTAAAATAATCAACAGCAATATTCACATCAGGAATTGCATCCAAAAAAGTCCAACTGAGCTTCTGTGGGTCAGCAAGTAGATCTCCGCTCACCTCGTTAACAAACCTACTGTACAAAATGAACCTAGGAAGCAGTTTGGGCCTCTTGGATCTCCATATGCAATAAGTGGCCAAATGGTCACTTATCACATCGGGAAGTACACCAACACTAGAAATATTTACCTGTTTATTAACAAGGACCCAATCTAAAACTGTATGTTTCTGACTACTCATATTCATACGGGTAAATGAGTTAATGAGCCAAGACAAACCAGCATTGGCCAATAATGTCTCTATAGAAGGATCGTTAATAGGGTCCCAATGAATATTAAAATCTCCAGTAATCAAAAGATCACTGCCTGATTGAATAGTTGTTACAGACTTTAAAATGTCATCTAATCCTTTTTAGCAGTTTTTGGGGGATTCTAAACTGTGCAATACCTTAATTTTTGACAACCACCTAATTTCAATTCTAACAGGAGCCATTCAAATTCAAAGGTATATTTATATCCAGGGGAAATCTCAACTACTTCCAATCCTGATTTATAGTATACCATTATACCCTCCTTCTTTTTCCATTCCTGTCTTTCCGTATTTAAGTTATATTAGTGTGGAGAGGTTGGGGATTTACACGTGTTGGAGTGACTTGTCCATCAGGCACAGCCGAGTGGGTAATCCTCACCAGCCATGGTAAATCCCCCAACAACTCACATCCCTGAGTGGCTTATTACGATTATATCTTGTTGTTTTATTTTTTATGACAAAAATAAAGTTTAATAAAAGTTTTTTTTAGTTTTTATTATTTTTATTAATTTTCTTATGCCACGAGAAAAAAGAGTTTTCTGTTGTTAGGTGGAAAGTTTCTGTTTATGTATGTTGCACTAATGGGCTGCCATCGCACAGCACAGCATGTGGTTTCGGTTAGGTTTGTGGTGCAAACTGCTTTTGTGTTCTACGAAGCAGTAGGAAGTGACCGGGGTTGTGTTTTCCTTCAATATATATTTTTATTTTGAATGGAGGCTGCTACATTAATGAGGTGAGACACTGAGTGGACTGGAGACAGAGCTAGTGTAGAGCGGGATTCTCATGGCATGGTGGAGGGCAGACCGCACGGGAGTGGAGATGGAGACTGAGGTGAGGTGGCTGCACTTTTGGCGGTTATGGTGAAATCCATGCCGGTCTGTTTTTTTTTTTTTTATGGATTCACTTTCTTGGGGGTTTGTGCTAGTCATGCTATGTGCTTTGGTGAGTTGGACGTGATGGGAGTCGGAGATCGCCGCTTAGAGAGCATTCCAACATGGTGGATCTACAGTTTGAATTTCCCGGGTCGGATGATTTGTCAGAGATGTGGCAGGCTGGCACCTTTTGCGGTGATTATCACAGGATTTACAACGGAGGTAAGGTGCCAGCCTGCCTTTCTCATTGATTGGTGTCCGAGGTCCATGGTATAATAATTTATAACCTTCAAGGGCAATAAGATTATCTGATACTGAAGGTTTCAGCCAAGTTTCAGTTACACTAAATATATCTGGGTCATAATTAGTGACCCAGGCCTCAATTTCAGCTTGTTTGGACATGAAACTTCTGACATTAAGATGAACTATACTTAAACCTTTAGTTTGCCAGTAGTTGTCATATAATACAGTCTCAGGAATTAAAGGCCCCAGATTTGTTTCCAAATCACCAGATAGAAGTAAAGTACACCACATAGTACCAACCAACTGGGAAACAAAAGGAAACTTTGTCCTAGATTTTACAGAAGAAAATGCCCCCATCTCATATATGTTCCTTTTGTTAAAACAGCCTAAATCCCTAACATTTAAGGAAAAACAGTAGGTGGAGGCCTTTAAAGAATTTGAAAATGTAAAATCAGTAAATGATTGAGCTTCAACATTTGAAGGAGTAATGGGATCAATGATATTTATTAAACCTTGATCAAACAGAATTAACCCCTCACATCATAGATACCCTTAGGCCCCACATGTTAACTAACTGATCAATAGACAAATATCTTAACTCTCTTTCTAATCATATTCCCAAACTATTACTTTACACACCTATATTGCAACTTACATATACTATTTAATTAACAGTAGTAGTGTGTAAATTTCATGCAGTCTCCCCGCAGACTCCCTCCGTTGACTCTCGATAGTGACTCGACCACTCCTGCATACTCCACTTACATGTACAGCTGCTCCGCGGATAGCTGCTGATGATGTAACAAATTTATTGATACAGTCTCCGCCCCTCCAATCAGCTGTTTGCCGCAAGCTCCCGCCTGGTAGCCCCCCCGCTTATTGAAACCGGGAACAAGAAATTGAACAGTCCAAGTGGCCACACTGTTTCCCAAAAATCAGGGCACAGAAGTCTTGAAGTGCATAGATGTATCAGGAGACTCTGCAAATTAACAGCAGGCATGAGTTAAGCACAGAGTGTAGCGTCTTGTAGATGGAAACAGCAATGCCTTTCAAATGTAATTCAGGTAGTATAGTGCAAGGTGCTTTTAAAGGTTCAGTCACCGCCCCTCCAATCAGCTGTTTGCCACATGCTCCTGCCCTGTAGCCCCCTTGCTTACTGAAACTGGGAACAGAATTTGAACAGTCCAAGTGGCCACACTGTTTCCCGAAAATCAGGGCACAGAAGTCTTGAAGTGCATAGATGTATCAGGAGACTCTGCAAATTAACAGCGGGCATGAGTTAAGCATAGAGAGTAGCATCTTGTAGATGGAAACATCAATGCCTTTCAGATGTAATTCAGGCAGTATAGTGCAAGGTGCTCTTAAAGGTGCAGTCTCCGCCCCTCCAGTCAGCTGTTTACTGCACGCTCCCGCCCAGTAGCTCCCTCGCTTACCGAAACCGTGAACGAGAATTTGAACAGTCTAAGCGGCCACACTGTTTCCCAAAAATCAGGGCACAGAAGTCTTGAAGTGTATAGATGTATCAGGAGACTCTATGAATTAACAGCAGGCATGAGTTAAGCACAGGGAGTAGCGTCTTGTAGCTGGAAACAGCAACACCTTTCAGATGTGCATTAATGGATGTTCTGGCTCATTAGGTAGCAACCCCTTGTAGAAGTATTTATAGTACTTCTTGTGGTCATGAAATCTCTGTTTTGTGTACTTGGTAGTGAGGGTACTGTGGAGACACTATGTATAGCACATCATGGACTTGCATACTGGCAGTATTAATATTAGTACCTTCCCCAGTCCCTTTGCCTTTGTTGTTACACTGACCTGTGCAATAGTGCAAGAAAAGAATGGATACCTCTCTGTGTTTTTATAAGAGGGGTGGAACACATAGGTCATGTAAAAAACATGATGGCCTCTATCAGTGTGGACACCTGTTGATGTGAGAGATGATGTACATACTGTATCTCCACTCTGAGTCGATATTCCAACCCTACTGTGGGCATTCTGGTACCCAGGGTGGATTTTCCACCCCGTGGGATGGCACTACTGCCCTAGGTTAGGCATTCTGGTATGCAGGATGGTCAGTCCTCCACTCTGAGTGAGTATTATGGCCACTAGGGTGGGCACTGGGGCACAGAGAGTAGGCATTCCAGCCCAAGAGTGGGCATTCCTGACCGCCTGGGCAGCCAGTCCATCCCTAGGGTGAGCACAGAGATACAGAGGGTGGTCATTCAAGCACCCAGGTTGTTGGACACCCTAGGGAGGGGAGGCTGGTATGGGGGGTTGGAAGGAGGTCAGCTGTGAGAATGGAGGTTAGTCCTGGAAAGGTTGTCCAATTACTGGAAGGGTGGTTGGTTGGGGATTGGAGGCTGGAATGGTGGTTTAGTTGCTGCTAGCATGGCTGTCTGGAGGTCAGAGGCTGGTTCGAGTACTAGGAGTGTCAGTAAGGTGTAGGGTGCACTGTTCAATGGAGGAAGGCTCATCTGGGGGCGAGGCACCTTTTAAAGATTTTGGAGGGTCCCCATGGTCTTCATTAACCTAGTGTTGAAATCCAAAATAGCCAGAATGGCCAGACCATGCATATTGTGCCAGTCCAGCTGGTCTGTCCAGACCAAAGAGTCCAGTTTTTACCATTGTGATCCGGTCCTAGTTTCATCAGTACACTTGGCACAGAAACAAAGAAACAAAAGCATTATTTATCATCACCATGGATGATGCAAAATTAAACCATTGAATAAAATTCACACACACACACACACACACACACACACATACACACACACTTTTTCACATACACTGGCAACATCATTAACAAAATTATATATTCTGTTTCAGTGATCTAGTACACTAACCCTTTCCCTAGCGTAGCTGAGCCACATGTTCAGGGTATCGGCATGGCTCAGTTGGTAGCACTTCCACCTCTGGGCCAGAAGGTTATAGGTTGTAGTCCTGCACCGGGATTGGGATCATACCATAAATGCTGCCACTTGAGTGCAGTACAAGGGGGATGATGTACTGTCAGGATGTGGCATCCTTCGAATGAGATCTTAAACTCCAGTACCATCCTCCTATCTCTGGTGCTATCCTGGGGGGGTGTCCAAGTGCAAGCAAAAACACCAAAGGCACTTTTCACAAGAGTAGGGGATTTTCCACAGTATCCTAACCTACATTCTTGTTCCCATAAAACTGGCTCATGCAATTATTCAAGGCTGTGTGTGGCTGTTGATGTGTGAACTGGCTGTCACTACACATTTTCAGTCACTACACTATTCATCACCTGTAAAGTACTTTGCGGTGCAATGTATTTCAAAAGCAATACAGTAAGTGCTAGTTCTTGGCCAGGATTCACAAAAAAATGTAAAGTGCCACGCAAAAGTTTGCGTGGCACCTCATGGTTGTGCTGGTAGGCAATCGGGCTTTTCACAGTTTGATAACACAGTGCGCTATCCAACTGTGAATAGGGGCAGGTGGGGACAGCACTAACCCAGGAAAAACACTAGGGAACCTCAGTAGCACTGCCCCCCCAGCCAGTCTGAAGAATGGCCTGCCAACAATAGCGTACACATGCCAAGTCCTGACTCACAAAAGTGGCCATGCAAATAAGCCCATTGGGCATGCAAGGTGCATTGGCCATTAGCATGTCCATTATGGGCCCATTTGCTTGGTCTTTGGTTGGCTTAACATGACTCTCTTCACCAGCCCATGCCCAATTCAGCCACATTACCCAGTGGTGTAGTGCCCCCCATCATCTGATTGCCATCCCCAAATGAAATAATTTATTCCCTGGTAGTCTAGGGTCCTTGTGTGTGTCAACTACCCAAGGCATGCATATATCAGAGTATGACAGCACACAGTAGAGTGGGTTATCTATCTTATAAAATGGCAAAATTGTTTTTTAGGAGGGTAAAAGTGCAGATGTGCGGTCATGCTCTGATATACGCATGGTTTTGTGATGCATTCTATACAATCAGAACACTGGATTTGGATCTCATTTTATAAATATATATATATATATGTATATATTTATATAGTTGTCATAGTGTAGTGGTGCTCTTCCCAACCCCGATCTCAGACCCCATATGATATACATATAGTTGCTGTAGTTTTGTCATGCCCTCCTGCACCAATATGATTGATATCTATATATATATATATATATATATATATATATATATATATATATTATAGTGGCACGGTAGTGCCACTATAGTTAGGGTTGAGGAGCCATTTTAAGGTTAAAGGGTCAAACTTTGCACCTTAATAACTTTGCCACTGTTCAACAGATTTACCTAAAATTTGGTATGCATGATTGGGCAAGGTAGCTCTTAGGATCTGCCAAGTTTTGTATCAGTCAGATATACACCTGCAGAAGTTATTAAGCGCCAATGAAATGTGCGTTTACACTTTTTTGTGAATTCTTTGCTCTCACTTACAGGTCGCATGGTTTGCACGACCTGTCATAAAACTTCAGGGAACATGCAGCCGGGGTGCCCAATGTGCCTTTTGAAGATTTTGAGAAAAAATATTAAACGGTTCAAAAGTTATTAAAAAAATAAGTTCCCATTATAAGTCAATGGGAAAAGTTAACAAAAAGTTCGAAAGTGTCGCAAATGCAGTTTTTACTTTCACAAATGACCCTTTTACTGTCTCAAATCCGTCATTTTGTTTTCAGTTGGTCATCAGAAAAATGCTTGGCATTTAAATTTGGGACCCTCTAGCAACCTAATTCTTTTTGTATTCACCTAGTCGGACCCTAGGGATACTAGGCATGTCTTTATTCTGGGGGTAAAACACCCCAGAAATATGTTTTTTCACATTTCTGGAATAAGTACTTTTGCAAAGTACTTTCGCATTTACAACACTGTCGCATGGATTTGCAAAAGCTTTCTCGAAGTTCGACAGTACTTTTCCAGGCTGTGGCAAAATGACAGCAATTCTTTGCCACCCTGCTACAAAAGAACGGTTTGGTCTTCTGGGCTGAAATTTGGAACAAATGCAGCCAACATCTCACAGATGTGCTTTTCAGTACTTTGGTGAAAAAATATTACAGGGCGGCATAGTTATGGCACTCCAAAGTTGATGCTTTTTCCCATAGGATAACATTACGGCGTCCGCTGCATTACAGGAATCCATTGCCTCCCTGCTGCAAAATAACGGTTTGGTCTTTTGAGCTGAAATTTGAAGGGATAAAAACCAACATCCCACAGATGTGCCTTTTGGTGGTTTGGTGAAAAAATATTACAGGGAGGCAAAGTTATGGCACTCCAAACTTCTCTTTTTTTCCCATAGGATAAAATTACGGCGTTCACCGCACCTTTCAGGGCCCACATCTCGGAAACGGTGCGAGATACGGACTTTACGTCAGAAAAATGCTTAGCCCACTAATGGAGGTAAGTACAAAACTAGCCAGGAAAGTCATAAATCATATCACTTTAAAAAAATTTTTTCTACGTCGTCTGGTTCCTGATTTATAAGCAATTTAGTATTCCAACTCCTCATTTTCTGCTCCGAGACCCATTATTATGCATATATTCTTTGAACTCACTGTCTTTCTCTATGCAGCTTTTGGGGAAAACCAGCCTGTGCGCCTACATTACTGTTACCCTTACCGCTTCGGCTTGCGGTTCCGTACCTGTTTTGCTTACTGTTCCCGTAAGCATGTGTGTTACCCTTTGTGTTTTCATTTGCGCTTGCATTTGTATTATTTTAACCATTTGTGTCTACAGTACTGTTTATCTTTGTGTTTCGCTTTGTGTCACCATGCGCATTACCATTTGCGTTTGTGGGCACCGTGTTACTATGTGACAAGACATCATGTGGGGGGAGCGTGGGGCCCAAAGGGCCCTGCGCTTCTGCCGCCGCATTACATTCATTATTTCTCAGACTAATTCTCAAAAAGAAGGGAAATTAGAGGCAAAAAACTCCATTTAATGCAATAGTTAGGGCTGTTCCACAGCGACAAAAATGAGGAAATTCGGTGTTACGGTTGAAAGCCCCCCTAGGATCCCCCCGCCCACACCCCCAACCAGCATTGGGGTGCGTATTGGGGTTGTCTGTCCTAACTCACCCCATTCTCCTATACCTCTGCTTCTTCCACACATCTGATGGGGTGAGGTTGGGGCCGGCACTCCAATACACACCTGATGCGCGGTGAAGGGTGTGAACAGGGCTTTCAACTCCTAACAGGCTACTTGCTGTCACTGTGGAACAACAAACTAATGCATTAAACTGAGTTTTTTGCCTCTAATATCTATATCTATATCTATATCTATATCTATATCTATATCTATATCTATATCTATATCTATATCTATATATATATTTGCTGTAGTGTAGTTGTGCCCTCCTCATCCTGATCGCTGACCACCCACATCCGAATCCATGGTCAGTGACCAGCACAGCTGTCCTTTCACCACCATGGCTGGCCACTGACTGAGCACTCATGGAGCGGGTGCTGTATACAGTATGGCTCTTTGACTGTCCCCAAATAAAGAAAACCTATTCCCGGTGGTCTAGGGTCCCACCATCCTCTCCTCCACCCTGTCCAGTGTGACCCCAACCCCACTACCCCCCACAGTCAATGAGCCATACTTTGTACGGTACATGCTCCATGAGGGCTCAGTTGGTGGCCTGCTGTGGTGGTGAGAGGAGAGCTGTGCTGGTCACTGGATTTGGATGGGGGGAGCAGGGTGGTGGGTCACACTGGAGGGGATGGGGTGGCTGGAGGGACCATAGACCACTGGGAATGGATTTTCTTCATTTGGGAATGGCATTTGGTGACTAAGGAGGGACCACTACACTACAGAAAATGGGATTTTCTAATTGGGTTGGTGATATGGATTGGGGAGGGCACCACTACACCACGTCAACTATATATATCAATGTGTGTGTGTATATATATATATATATATATATATATATATATATATATATAAAACCATATAGGTTTACTGACCAAGCATCGAAACCCTAACGGCAAAATCCTTCACATCGACAATCTCAACAGGTTTCGAGAGCGTTGCTGTGAGGGACCCAAGGATGAAATTTTGCCTTTTTGCTCCCCCTTCAACTCAACTCTCATTTGGAGTTAGTAATCTTTAGAAGGGGGATGTGGGCTGCAGCCCCCTGATGGAAAACACACAATGTCTGACAGGCGAAATTTCACCTGTCGACACTGGGGTTCTCACCATGCCGCACTTCGACAACACTGTTGTCAATTTGGCATGGTAGAACCATATATATATATATATATATGTAATAGATAACCCACTTTAAGGTGTGTGGTTGCACTCTGACATACGCATGCCTTGGTGTGCTTTGTTACGCACAAGGCCGCAGGTCAAGTGCATCAACCACCCAAGGCGTGCATATATCAGAGCATGACTGCACATCCTAGAGTGGGTTATCTATCTTATAAAATGGCAAAATTGTTTTGGAGGGGGTTAAAAGTGCAGGTGTGCAGTCGCACTCTGATATACACATGGTCATGTGATGTGTTTTATACAATCAGAAATGTTGGATTTGTTATATACTTTGCTTCCCATTTTATAAATATATACATATATATATAGATATGTATATATTTATACAACATGTGTTTTGGTATAAATGCAAGAATAAAAAGTGATATCTGCATTAGCCAGTGAAGATATCATTAATATCTCCATGTTCCTATACATCATGCTGTTATCTCCACACTCCCATACATCATACTGAAACTGATACTGCCATTCTCACAGTGCCAACTTTCACTTTTGCTCTCCAATGTAGCGTGACCGAGCACTATTAGTACTGATAATCTGCTGCCGTACATTTAAAATAATGTCCAATCTCTCTAAATAGTGACACAATTTGCTTTGTATATTAACATTTATCTGGTTGACCCTGCCACTCTGCTCTTTGGTAATAATATTTTCACTTTCCCCGGAAATGTACCGGGACCGATCGCTAGTAAGAGACTCCCATAACTTGCTCCCAGACCTTCGCAGTAAAGCAGTCTCCATGAGCTAAGTAAGAAAAAAACCTGTACTTCTGGTAATTTTAACTGAATTTCTCCACAAAAAGCTGCTGACTGTGCCGAGAATAAAGTGAGCGAGTCAGCAGCTTCAGAGCAGCAAAAGGTAGTGTGAGTGTCTGTTGCTATAGCAACCCATGCTCACTCTTCCTTCAGCTACTCTGTAGCTGCTGACTCGCTATCTCTATTCTCAGTACAGTTGGCAGCTCCTTTTGGGGAAATTCAATTAAAATTACCGTACGTACAGTTTTTTTTCTTATAACTCATATATTCTTCTAAACTGGGCTGAATATGAGGTCCTGCAAGCGTTCGATCGATGCACTGGGGAGGTAATGTGTGCGAAGAATGGGCGGCGAGGTCAGCTCCAGGCAAGTGTTAATATGCAAAAGCAGTGTCACTGTTTAGAAAGGTGGGCATTATTTTAAATGTGACAACGCTGAATTAATAGTACTGTGTAGCTCTGTCATGCTACATTGAAGGCTAAAAAATGAGATTAACACTATGATACTACTGTAAGATCTGGGAGCAAGTTATTGGAGTCTCTTACTAGCGCTCTGTCATGCTACATTTCTGGGGGAAAGTGAAAGTCTTATTATGCATACTGAATCGCAGAGTAAGATTTATCACGGGTCTTCCACACTCAACCCACCACTGTGCATTGTACACAGCAATGGGATGGTCATCCCTTGCTTACAGATGGCAAAAAAATGCTGTGGTTTGGACATACAAAGCTATCTCAAATAAACTGCCCCAGTATATCTCTGTCTGTTTACCTTTGTGCACTCTGGGGAACTATGCCCTGAGAAGCACCTCATATATCTACCTTTATGTTTACAAAGCAAAATCTCGCATTGGCAGAGCAGCCATCAGCTTTGTGCTCCCTCAACTGTGGAACAAACTGCAAAAAACTTTGAAATTAACTCACCTCATCAGCCTGGCAGCTTTTAAATCTCTATATCTACATCATAATAAGGAGTCCTGTGCCTGTCTACCCTAAATAGTGACTCCTATAAGTCCAAGCACACTCTAATTACTACTGTTAAAAGACTGATCACATCTATAATTGACTCTTCCTCTCCCCTTTTTCTACCCCCATATCTGTCCCTTCCACATTCCTTTGACCCTGGTTCCAGCTCTAAATTCTTCATACCGTATCACTATATATCTTTTATATTAGGTTTTATTTGTGTTGTGCACCTGATATGTATATTTCTTTACTTTTATGAAAAATTGTGTCCTACCCAAACTAGCTGTATCTTCTGTTCCAAACATATACTACTGTCAATGCTACCTGCTGATACTTTGTATATACTGTATTATTGTATCTCACTTTATTTGTATTATTACTATTTTCTTGTGTGTTGCATCCCATGCATATTGTCCCTTGTTCCTTGTTAACAAACCCAGGTCCACCTTGAAAATGAGCTTGCTCAACGGTGGTCGCCTGGTTAAATACAGACTTTGATTGATTGATTGATTTACCTAAAAAAATATGGCAGGATCAACTTAATTTTTTTTAATGAAGGATCAACCAGATAAATTTCATTAAAACTACAAAAATCCACCAAAATTTTTTTTTTTCCAAAAAACATACTGTATCTCATCTTTTGTGTTGGAGCCTCTTGTAGGGGGGGTATTGGGAACTGTGTTTGAGGAGATTCTGTCACATGTGGCCCAAAACACATATTATATAAACAGAACATGATATGGCCTGACTGAAGATGTCATATTTATCTTCACTTGAGGCCAATGACATCAAGATATCTCACGCGTGGCTTCGCCACTCATGAGTTATCATGATATTTATCATTGGCCTCTCATGAAGATAAATATGGTATCTTCAGTTGGGCCATGTCATATTCCCTATATATATATATATATATATATATATATAGTGTTGCTCATATAGTTTCCTATGAATTAGGATACCACCAGATACCTGGCGTTTGTCCAGATAGTGAATCCGGTTGGATAGCAGCACTATCTGACCATGGATCCAACCATCTTGGATCCCTCGGATCCATGGTCGGATACCTAGATCTGATGCTGGATCCAACCACAGATCCTTGGATCTGACGCTGGATCTGATAGCGGATCCCTGGATCTGACCTCGGGTAATGTGGGATACGACCTCCGACTTAGGTTGGATCCCAGGTTGGATCCCTGGTCGGATATTGCCATTATCCAATGGATCACAATCGTATCCAGAAAGGCACTATCCAAGCACCATTAATATATCTATCATATGGTGTTGGCAGTCGGGGTGGGGGAGGGCACTACTACTACAGCAAATTTATATCACATATGGGGATAGCGATCAGCGATGGGGGGACCACTACACTCAGAGCGGCTTTTTCTTATCAGGTCAGAGATCAGGGAGGGACCCTAAACTACTGGGGAAACTTTATTACTTTGGGACCGGTAATTGGAGAATGGGGAGGAGGGCCGAGGTACCTCTGTCAACCACTAGGGTTGCGCAGATTACAGCCAGGTATTGGTTGGCTGCAATTTCTCCATGCAAGGGCCTTCACTAAAGGCCCTTGCATGGAGCAAAAACATTGTGAATTGCACTGCAGGGATATGCAGGTCTTCTTACCCTCATTTGCATTGTGGTCCCCTTCACAACTTTGCCCTTGCAAAACCCAGTTTGCAGGGGCAAACTGGGCTTTATGAATACCAACTCTGGGCGAAACCTTTGTTTATCCCAGGCAAATAGGGTTTCGCTTGGTAAAGTTTTGTGAATCTGGCTCCTTTTTTACGCATGTTGGCTGCAACATAAATAAAATTATGCCCCTCACCCATTTTAGCACCTTGGCAGCATTATCAAAATTATATATTCGAATTCAGTGATCCAGAGCATGCCCCCATTCATGCATGCTGGCTGTAACAAAAACAAAATTACATGTCCAAATTCTACACACCAAATACGAATTATTTGTTTAGGAACACTATCCACCTTTTCAAGTATGTCATTGTAAAGGCCGATGGCCAAAATGCTGGTGATGCTCGCCAGCAACAGAATATTCAGCACCCTTTTTCCAGCAGGCTGACATCTTGGCAGAGAGATGTGCCAGACCACAACCGAACATTCCACACCCACCCATTTTTGGGTACACTAACATCTGAGTAGAGCAGTGTACCTGTATGCTGGAATGGGCTCAAATCCCTACAACATCTTTAGCAGCTTGAGCGTGAAGCATGTGATGTGCAACTCATAGACACACTTGCACTAACAATATGAAGCAGAATGCTGCTTGCATGTAAAGCAGAACATGGATACTGAGCACCCCCTTTTGATGCACACCAAGAGTGATCCAGAGCCCCCCCACAGCAACAACAATCCAGAGCACATGCACCCTACCTGCATGTACACTGTCTGGAAGTGACACAATGGTCAAAGTCTGGGATTTTTAAACAATCCTGTCCAAGTGATACAGAGAACACTTTCCCAGCAAAAGCATTGCAAGGCAGACATACACCCGATCAATGTGCGCTGGCTCTAAATGGCAAAAAAGTTAAATTCTTTTTTTTTTTTAATCAGTACTGTCCGAGGAATCAAGAAGCAGCCCCCCCATCAAAAGTTATCCAATGCGTGCACATGAATGCACACACACACACACACGCGTCACACACAGACACGTACACACGCAGGCACGAACACAAGCACACATGCACACACACTCTCATGTACCACACACACACTGACTGGAGGTGACACAAGTAATATTAAGCAATATTGTCCAAGCTATCCTGAACCCATACCAGCAAAAGTGTTCCAGGGCACACTTATCCTCCCATGTACACTGACTGGAAATAACACAAAAGTCAAGTCTGAGCAACCCAGAGCTCCGGCCCCCCCATACACACTGATTGGAAATAACACAAGTCTAATTCAAATTCTTGCTTTTCAAGCAATACTGTCCAAGTAATCCAGATTCTCCCCAGCAAAAGCGATCCACAGTACATGTACCACCCCATGAACACTTGGCCCCATGCACTAATGAGCCCATGTGTTTATAGGGATGCGTACTGGGCTGTGCAACTACTGTACGTGTTGCATACCCAGCCCCCAACAGATGCACTGTCCGGGAAACATGGCCCCCAGTTGGTCTTATGCATGGTCGCATAGGTCCACTTATGGGGCGGAGTCACCTGGGGGCTAGACCTGGGCTGAGCCATGGGCTTCCATTCAGAAGCCCCAACCAGCTCCACAGTGTATCCCCTGCTCTCAAGGAGAAGGGGATCATGGGATATAGCAGTTCGTGTTTGGACTGCTGTGTCCCCAAGCACCGCTCTGTTTTAAGCTCATGTGCGAACAGCATCCAGCCATCATCCACCCCCAGACCTATGTGGCATGGAAGAGGGCTGGCGTCCATGGCTGTGGGGTGCCATGTGGGCATCAGGACACTAGTCAGGTTGTGCAAATCCATTATGACAGCCCTTTGGCTGTCATAATGGAACCCACCGACACTGGCCCAGTGGTGCATATCATGCATTGTGCATGCCATGCTAGACCAACCCATAGGGATTCCCACTCCCCATCACCTGCCCATACTGGCTATACTGATATGAGGGATCCAGTGGGGACAGCTATGGGCAGAGTTACTTAGTGGGCTTCTGGCATTCGTGGGAATGTGTGTATCCTGGTTATACTCGCCACATATTGTGACCTGTAGGGATAGCAGATGTTAGTTCATAGGGCCCACTAACTGGAAATGGCTAAAAGTAAATTCTGGGGTTTTTTAATCAGTATTGTCTGAACGATCCAGAGTCCCCAACAAAAGCTATCCATGGTATACTCACCCCACACAGACTGGAAATGGCGCAAGTCATATCCTGCTTTTTTGTATTTTTGGGCAATATTATCAAAGGGATCCAGAGCCCCATCCCTAAAAAGTGATCTAGGGTACACGTATCCCCCTGCATCTTGTCAAGTCCTCGCACTCCACATCTGATCTCCAATACTACAGGTCACTCAGGAACTCCTGTAAAAAGGTGGTGCACTCTGTAAAGGCCCGCTACTTCAAATCCAACCTTCAGTCCAAACTGAATTCCCCATCCAAATTCTTGAAAGTGATCCAATCCTTATTTGCCCTCCCATCCAGTTCACCCCCCCCCACCCTCCTGGTGGATGGCTAAGTGGTCTCTGACCCCCTTACTGTGGCTTCCCTTTCTAACAACTTCTTCTCTATCTGTATACTACCCTGACAATCCTCTCTTGATCTGTCCTCTATCCTCCATTCCTTTTGTCAGAAGGCTATAGTTTCCCTCCTGTCTCCCCCCATTAAGTTTTTCTTGCCCTAATGTCTCTTAATCCTTCCAAACATGATGGCTTGGACCCTTAACTTCTACAATTATTCACTCCAACTATCATCCATCCACTCACTCACCTTCTGGATCTTTCCTTCTCCCTCTGTGCGATCCCTCATGTCTGGAAAGTTGCCAAGGTACTGTCTCTTTACGGGGGGGGGGATGATCCCTCCTCCCCAGGAAACTACAGGCCGATATCACTCCTCCCCTCCCTTGCTAAACTTCTAGAGTCTCCAGTTAAATCCAGACTTGCCAACTTTCTAGACTCCTCATCTTTCCTTTCTTCTTTCCAATCTGGCTTTAGAAAGAACCATTCCACCATCTCCTGCATGCTGCACATAACTGACTCCATTCTGACTGGGATGGATCAGGGACATATCACCACAGCCATATTCATTGATCTGGCAAAGGCCTTAGACTTGGTGTCACCTCCCTCTCCTCCTGGACAAGCTGATCTCAGCTGGCCTCTCTGCTTCAGCTGTGGACTGGTTCCACTCATATCTTATGGGACATCAACAGTCAGTTCAGGTGGGTGGTGCATTGTCACCCACCTCCCAGTCTTAGCAGGTGTCCCCCAGGGCTCCATCCTGGGCTCTGTACTGTTCTCCATTTTCCTTAACCTCCCCTCCATCAGTGTCTGTCTTTGGATATACAATATATGCAGACGGCATGGTCATTTACTCATCAGGTCCTTCTACTTCTGAGGTAGAGGTCCCACTCCAGTGCAACTTCCACAATGTACTGTGCTGATTCCATGCCAATTAGCTCAAAGTTAATACCAAGAAGACTGTGTCTATGACCTTTGGAACCATGTAGAAATTAGCAAGGCTCTCACCTTCCCCAGTCTTCTATGCCCTGGATGGTACCCAGTGGGACATTGTCCCTGCCTTCAAATAACTTGGAGTGTGGCTAGATAGTAAATTAGACTTGTCTGCCCACATTGATGCCATCAACTCCAAACTCCATCCCAAGCTCGGTGCCCTCTACCATAGCGAGGACAGTCTCCCCCCAGAGGGCCACCGGGAGCTGGTAACCAAAATGACCCTCCCTATTTTTGACTATGCTGATGTTGTCTATAGCCCTGCCCCTCCCTCTTCTCTTGCCAGACGGGATACCCTTTGTAATGCTTTCTGTTGCTTTGCCACCAACTCTCCTCCCCACACCCACCACTCTTCCATTCCATCCTCCCCCTACCCTTAAGGCACCAGTCCCACTGCACCATCTTTATTTGTCTCTCTTCCCTCCTACATATCTTCTCTGCTTTCCCCTGTACCTCCCCTTACTCTCTATGCACAAGGGACATCCACACCTTCTCTATTCCTTACCCCTGCTCATGGACCAGTCAAGCTGCTTTCTCCAATCATCTTCCCTCCCTTTGGAACTTGCTCCGCTCTCCCCTTCATCTATCGCCCTCCCTCCAAGCATTAAAACACCTGCTAAGGCTCTCTCCTCCCCCTCTGTGTACTTTTGACCCCTCTTCCTGAATCAACTGTTCCCTTTTCCCCAACAGTTTCTACTATGCCCCTCGTCTAAGCCTCCTCTTTCTCAGTGTCCCCTGAACTTCTGGGCATCAGTCCGATGCTTTTGAGGGTCAAACTCAACCAAGCACACTTGCAAATATTTGCACAGCCTAACCATGTATAGAGTGAGCTTGTTAGCTCATCTGCAATCCTTTGTAAATTTGCCATTTTTATGTTGGTGCACTTGCGCAGTCAACATCTTGCGGTAGTGGAGATTTGGAGGCTCGGTCGCTGTTCAGTGAATGCAGGGCAAGAACCAGTAGGTGTGTCCCTCATTCCCCAATCAGCCTGCATACCGGTGCCACTCCATGCATACATAATGTGGCAAGCACATCTAAGGAAAGGTCGCTGCAATGAGCAAAGCTGCGTCACATACAGCGGACCTCTATAATAACCGCCGGCTACAAACGCGGCAGCATAGTGGCGGCTAAACTGCCAACTTGAGTGCCCAATTCCTGGTCAGCCTACACCGTCCCTCATGTATGTGCTGATGGGGAGCCCACTCCCCGTCGGCATAATGTGTCTCCCCTTTTTTTGCTTTTTCAAGGGGGTGCCCAATCCCCTCTCAGCTCATGTGTCCCTCCCACTTTCATTGTTTGCCAATGGGGTGCCCAATCCCAGTCGGCATCCGTCCCCCCTTTCCCATTTTAATGTGTCGATGGGGGAACCCACTCCCCATCGGCATGATGTCCCCCCTTCTTCTGTGCTGAGGGTGCCCACCCCTCAGCTAGTGTCCCCACTCTATGTGCTGATGGGGTGCCCAATCCCCATCAGCTACTGTGTCCCCCAAAAAAATCACCTGTAAAAAGAGAAACCATCTGCAACATTGTTTTTAACACCTGTAAACAGAAAATGGTCCCTCGTAGTCTCCCTACCCTCCAACAACTCACACCCACCCACTGTGCACCCTGCCTCCCCCACCCCCATACTTACCTCCGGAGCTTGGCGCAACAATCTTGCGTGGACCGAGAACACCTCTGCACTCTTCAGAGCCGACTGCAAACTAAGGAAATGCCGGTAAGCTGTATAATGGAATAAATACTTTTTTTTCAACTTTGATGCATTTCTCAGGCATATTTTTGAATTTTTGCACCAAATTTTCAACATGGGGTTTTTGGGACCCCTCCTCATGAATTCTGGCACTGTTATGATGTTAATCGGTCCCAAAAGGTGATTTCACAGTCACTACACGGAATCACCTTTCAGGACCGATTAATGCAAGGACAGTGGCAGCGTTCATGAGGTGGGCTCTCAAAAAGCCTATGTTGCAAATTTGGTGGAAAAAATCCACAAAATGGCTGTTTTACGAGCGTGCATGGTGCAGTTGCTACACACGCTTGTAACATCATGAATTCGCAATATTTTCATGCCACATTTTCAACATTGTCATTTTTCTACACCTCCTTGTGAACAGTACAGCTGTCATTTTTCACATCATGGCCAAAATGTGTTTCCGCACTTCCGGGGCTCAATAGCGTGGTCACTGTGGGAAATCAGTGTTTGGAGCACATTATGAAAATAACAGTGACACTGTTCATGAGCAGAGGTCCTAAAATGCCTATGTTGAAAATTTGGTGACGATACTCCATAAAATGTCTGTGTTACAAGCGTGCATTGCGCAGTTGCTACGCACACTCATAACTTCATGAATTCGCAATATTTTCACACCAGATTTTCAACATTGTCATTTTTTTACACCTCCTTGTAAACAGTTTAGCTGTCATTTTTCACATCCTGGCCAAAATGTGTTTCTGCACTTCCGGTGCACAATAGCGCGGTCGCTGTGGGAAATCAGTGTTCGGGGCAGATTATGAAAATGACAGTGACACTGTTCATGAACAGAGGTCCTAAAATGGCTATGTTGAAAATTTGTTGACAATACTCCATAAAATGACTGTGTTATGAGCGTGCATTGTGCAGTTTGCACGCACGCTCGTAACGTTGTGCATTGTAATATTTTCCTCTGGATTTTCACCATTGGCATTTTTCCATACCTCTTGATGAATGGTACAGCTGTCATTTTGACATATCCTGCCCGAATGTGTTTTTGCACGTCCGGCGAGAATAGCACGGTCGCTAAAGCGAAATCACTTTTGGGACAGTTTGAGGAAATGACAGTGACACTGTACATGAGCAGAGGTGCTAAAATGCCTAAGTTGAAAATTTGGTGCCGAAAGTCCATAAAATGACTGTGTTACAAGTGTGTGTTGTGCATTTCCCACACACCCTTGTAACTTTGCAAATTTGCAATATTTACATGCCACATTTTCAACACTGTCATTTTTTTACCTCCTTATGAACAGTACAGCTGTCATTTTTCACATCTTGCCCAAAATGTGTTTCCGCACTGCACTACCAAAGCCAATGCCAGCGCGACAACATTCAGCATTGACAAATGCTTATTTATATTGTTCTGCACCTTTACCTTGCTCTAATTTGCACTTGTGATGTTTGTAATGCCTGTACACCTTACTCCCACTTTCTGCTCCCCCAGGTCACACCTGGAAGTGAGCCTCGGCTCAGCGTGCCATTCTCTGTTATCAACATTTTAAATAAATAAATACTGACTGGAAATAAAACAAATGGCAATTTTTTTATTTGTCAATCAATGCACTATAGTTCTCTACATCTAGAGCACATGCCCTCTTACCCTTTCATGCACACTGACTCAAAATTAAAGCAACAGTTAATTTTTTTTTAAATAAATACAGTCTGATTCCCTATCTTTTCAGCATACTGAAAATGTGAACATGCCAACATGCCAAATTATTAATTAACCAACTACAGCCATTTTATGGCATGCCAGCATCTGGGCTAATATCTTAGCAGAAAGGCATGCCAGAAGAAAACTGATCCCCATTCCTGGTTTTTCAACATGCCAGCATCTTAGAAGATAGGTGTGCTGACATGGCAGAGGGGGCACCAATCCCTACTTCTGGAATGGGAACAGCAGAGACTTATGTACAGTACATAACATATTTTAGGAGATATTTGTGAGGGCCACATTCTGGGACAGATAGTTTGACAAGGAATAAAGTATATCACAGAAACTAATGTTCATTGACATCTGCACAAATTATTTAGTAATCAAATTTATCAGATTAGCCCCGGCAATGTGATCCTTTTTGTACAGTGCTGTTATACCTACAAATGCTATTCTACTGTACATGTAAGCATTAAACCATGAGAAAGGAGGCTTCTATTAGGGAATTAATGCATAGTTGGGGGGGGTTGGAGCACGAGGCTGAAGGCCGAGTGCCCTAACCACCCAACTATGCATTCATTCCCTAGTAGAAGCCTCCTTTTGAGGGGCTTAATGTGCTTGTAACATGGCAAGCATTTCCAGAAATAGGCAGATTTATTATTTGTAATGCTTACTTGTAATGCAAAAGAGACACATACAGTTATTATATTTCTTATCTTTAACACTGTATTGATAGTAACATTCTGCTGAATATAGCCTGTCTTACATATATTGTGTGTGTATGTGTAAGGTGGCATTACTTTACAACATTTTGATTTAAGTGCATGGTGTTATTACTGCCAAATATATTTTTATAAGTTTTCCTATTGTGGTACTTTTTCTCCTGACTTACTGTCTGGATTGGTGCTAGATACTTCGATTTTCATCAGTGTGCATTACAAGATATGGGTTGCACTGCATGATGGGATCATACTAGGGTACATGTTCATGGTTTGTTCCTCAGTTCAGTTAGTGGGCCAACAGATGGCTATAATTGCAGATAACTGTAATATCATGAGTACAAACTGAACGATTTTCAACCAGTAATTCTATACATATTAGCTTTACATTTACTAATATGGTACTGTTCCTCCTAAATTACTGTCAGGATTGGTGCTATGTACTTTGATTTTTGTCTGAGTGTATTACAAGATATGGATTGCACTGCATGATGGGACCATGCTAGGATAGATCTTCATGTTTTCTTCCTGCAGTTCCCTTGGTGGGCCAACAGATCGCTGTGAAACAATGCTAGCAGCACAACACTGTTTTACAGCCATTTGTATGGCTGCCATGGGAACTGCACTTGAAAAAAGAATTTACTCTTGCTCACCAAGGTACAGCAGGAGAAACCAGGCATTACTAAGGAATTAGTGCCTGATTGAGCTTTGGTCATATGTGGCAGTTTAACCAATGTAAATAGCTTACTCTAGTACACTGTTTATTGCAATGTTACAAGTAAGCTTTGTATAATTACAGCAACTACGTTTTCAAAATATTTTAATAAAAAAGATACACATTTTGGTTAGTAATTTGAGAGAACTGCATTTGAGAGTGTTGCTTTTGGTGGGAAATAAAATACAGTGACAAGTATTTGAACAAAACGCTGATGCTCTATTGCCCCACCCCATCCATTTGTCACAAGTACATGCAGTCACAAAATAATTGTCATGTGCTTGATTTCATTTCTGCCATGTGCTTAATGCACAGAACTCCACATTAGATGAAAACCACAGAAGTTGGCAATTCAGTTACAAAATAAGAGCTAAGTTCACTTAAAACAAATACCACCAACAGCTTAATCTGGTTCAATTTCAGTTTCTTACCATCTGTATCCCCCCCTCCCCTCGGTCACCCCTGAAAAAGGGACTTCTAGTCCCAGTGGGCCTACCAGGTCAACAAAATTCAATAAATAAATAAGTTAAACCTATTATTACCTGAACAGGAACACATTTAAGGCAAGGGAAAACTTCAAATCCATTCAGTTTGCTATGCATGAAATGTGAAAATAAACTGCTACAATATTCAAAAAGACAGGAGGCAATCTGCATGGCAGTATGCACTGAAGTGGTTAGGCTACAGTCAGAAAGCACCTGGTGCATCCTGGGAGTTGTAGTTGAGATTATTTTTAAAGAGACAGAGCAGAATTTATTCAGTGTGTCTGAAACCACTGCAGGAATTCAAGTGACAGCCACAGGCATGCATATGACCCACTATAGTAAACTCTTCTCTGCAGACAACCAAAATTATGCAGACATTTATTTATTTTCCTTCCTTCCTTCCTTCCTCTTATAAATTGGTGACTAGGAAAGGCATACTGACTCGAGAAAAAAAATCTACTTCAAGGAATGCCATATCTTGAAAGGGCCCTAGACATTAAAACAAAACAAACAAACAGGCAATCAGAGGTATGAGAGTAACTACCAGTATTTCCTGAACACCAAGAATAATGCACGATGTGTTATTTGGATCTGAATAATGAATAGTGGCACTGTTCCTGCCTAACCTATTTGGGAAATATGTGGGGAATACAATATTTATAAAGCAAAACAAAAGAAAAGAAACAGCTCCTACCCTATATCCTGTAAGATATACAACCCTGTACCCCACTTTCTGTTAGAATACATCCCCCTCCACCCCCAGCACCCACAATTTCCATTAAACTGGCTATATTTCAAAAGATCTTCCACAATGGATGGCCAACACAGCCCTCCCACCGTCATGGCCAGTCATCATCTTTTGGTGCTTATTTGCGATAAATCAAATATGACTCCCCCCAACCCTGGCAGCACCCTCCTCCCACCTTCCCCCTCCCAGCATCCAAAAGCTGGTGAGTGGTGAGTATAAAGAGGAAGAAGACAACTGAAGCAACCCAACTTCCCCTATGACTGATCACCTTCTTCTGAATGGAAGGGCTCCTCTGCTTGCACATTGTCAAACCAGCTGATCATGTGACCCACTGGATGTGTGTACAGTGGGCAATCACCTGGCTGTGTTTTAGGAAAAGTAACTGGGCTGTGCATGGGTAAAAGAAGAGGCCCACTGGGGCTGGGTTTGGGTACCAAGGGGGACCAACTGGGCTGGGCCTTGGTGCAAGGATGGACACATTAGGTAGGGCTTGGGTGCAGAGGAGGAGGACCCACCTGGATGGGCTTGGGTACAGAAGGGGAAGAAAGTGGGCTGGTGTGCAGGATGTTGACTCAGAGGACTGGTCATGAGAACAGGAGGGGACCCAATGGGCTGGGCTTGTGTGTAGGAAGGAGACCCACAGGACTGGGCTTGTGTGCAGGAGTTGGACCCAGCAGGCTGGATTTGTGAGCAGGATTGGGATCCAGCTGGCTGGGCTTTGGTACAGGAAGGGAGCCCCAGAGGGCAGGGCTTAGTTGCAGGAGGGGAACCAGAGGACTGGGCTTGTGTGCAGGAAGGGACACTGTGGATTGGGCTTGGGTGCAGGAGTTGACCCAGAAAGCTAGAACTGTGAACATGAGGTGGTCCCAAAGGGCTGGGTTTAGTTGCAGGAGGAGGACCCAACAGGCTGGGCTTAGGTGTTGGAGGAGATCCAGTGGGCTGGGCTTGGGTGCAGGAGGGGGACCCAGTGGGCTGGGATTATGTACAGGAGGCAACCCAGTGGGCTGGGCTTGGGTGTAAGAGGGGAACCAATGTGTTGGGTTTTTATACAGGAGCGGACCCAGTAATCTAGGCTAGGGTACAAAATGGGGACCTAGCAGGCTGTCTTGGGTATAGGAGAGGATCCTGGTTGGCTCTGCTTGTGTGCAGGAGGAAACACTGTGGACTAGGCTTGGGTGTAGGATGGGACCCAATGGGCTGGGTTTGTGTACAGGGGGGAACTAGTGGGCTGGGCTTGTGTGCAGGATGGCTGCCCATTGGGCTGGATTAGAATAGACTAGGGGACCCAGAGAGTTGAGCGTTGGGTGCAGGATGAGACCCAGTAGGCTGAGCTTGTGTGCAGGAGGTGACCTAGTGGGCTGGATTTGTGTACAAGAAAGGACCCAGTGGTCTGGGTCAGTGAGTAGGAGGGGACCCAGTAAACTGGGCTTGGGTGCAGGAAAGGACCTAGTAAACTGGGCTTGTATACAGGAGAGGACCTGGTAAGCTGGATTTGTGTACAGGAGGGTACCCATTACGCAGGTCTTGTATGCAGGAGTGAGACCCAGAGGACATGGCTTGGGTGCAGGAGGAGACCTGGTTGGCTGGGCTTGTGTACAGGAGGGAGCCCACAGGGCTGTGCTAATGTGCAGGAGGGGTCCCACTGGGCTGAGCTTGTGTGCAGGAAATAATCCAGTGGGCTGGGCTTTTGTGCAGGAGGGGACCCAGAGGGCTGGTCATGGGTGCAGGGAGGTAACCCAGTGGGCTGGACATGGGTGTGGGAGAGGACCCATTAGGCTGGGCTTGTGTGCAGCAGGAAGACCCAATAAACTGGTCTTCCATGCATTGAAGTTCTGAGGTAGTACTTGGTTGAGAGTATAACTACAGTACACTGAGGAGTCTCAAAGAGGATGAATGACATGTCTGTACTTTGTCATTCTCAGTCTATACAGGATCAGATGTACAAGCATGTTGAAAAGATGGTATCTGTTCTGGCATGCCCCTCTCTGTGTTGAGGGAGGAGGTCATTAGCCTCTAGGCTGACTTGGATAAGATTTGAGGGATATTCTCCCCCAGCCAGGGACCACCAACTCTGCTGCTGTTACCTCAGAGGATGCCAGGGAGAAGAGACAGTTTAACTATAGTGGGCTCTGGAAGGGTGGGAGTGGTGGGTCAGAGACATGTTTCTCAACTGATAGCACTACAAAATTCCTACACTGCTCTGGCAGGGTGGGACTGCCAGGAGGAGGCCCCCATGTTAGTGGTCTGGGAGGATGTGGGTGTCCTCCATAGTGGAGACCCCCAAGGGGGGAAGAAGACCCCAGAGGAGAATGAAGCAACTTCTGGTGGGAGACTCAGTTGTCTGGAGAGTAGATTGGGGATTAGGAAGGGAGACAGAGAGGCAGGTCAGGTGCCTCCATGGCACCACGGCCCAGAGGGATGGGAACAGGATCCTGGAGATCGCTAGGGAAGCAGGACAGAATGGGGAGTTGGATATCATTGTCCACCTGGGGACCAATGACCTGGCAAGGGATGGGGCTAAGATAGTTCAGAGGGAGTTTAGGGAGCCAGGTAGTGCATTCAGTGGCTTTTTCAGAGGTGCTGCTTGTCCACCATGAGGGGAGGAGAGGGATGTCTGCACCAGGAGCTTCAGCTGATTGTTGAAGGACTGTTACAGAGATGAAGAGTTTGGCTACATTGGGAACTGGGGATCCACCTTTATGGATAAGGCTCTATACAGGGCTAATGGCCTGCATCTATCTGGGAGGGGAACTGCAGTTATCAGTGGACAGTTTAAATGTTACTTTACACATTTAAACTAGCCGAGGGAGGTGGCAGGAAATATTGAGGAGGCAGAACCTGGAGGTAGAGAGTAGGGAGAACCCAAGGGGAGAGGAACCCCTCAGGGTGCAAAGTAAGGAAGCAATCAGGCTGATAGAGACAAAGGGGGATGAGGACTGGAGCACTAAAAAGAGAGGAGGGAGGGAGGCAAAAAGGATAAAAGGGGGTAATAAGTAGGTGTCGACAAAATTGTATTTATTTTATTTATTTATTGAAACGTTTCACCAGGAAAAGCACACTGAACAAACAAGTTTCGCATCTCCCAGTGCATCCTGGGGGAGAGGGTAGTGGAAAACACAATTATACATGTAACCCCCCTGCAAATGGGGGTTCCCAAAGGTCTTCCCGGAGATGACTAAGAGTTCCCAGCCTGAATGGTGTTCGGCGTTTAAGCCGTTTATCTGTGAGTGCTTTTAGAGCCTCTGGTACTGACTCTTTAAGAGCTGTCTGCTTGCAGACTTCTTTAATTTGTATGGGAGGTACTGAGTATTTAATGCTCGAGTCCCGCCTGGGCCACTGAGCAAATCGCTCTGTTTCTGCAGTCACTATATGTTCAGAGGGAGCCCTTTCAAAAGACCTAACTGTTTGCCTGAAACCAGTAAGAGTGTTAAAGTAGGATGTAGTTTGTCTAACCTGCCTTTCTTGCAGTTGGAACTCTGTGTGTTTTACCCCTCCATTTTGGATCTGAACTGTTAAACAGATTCAATCAGTACAGGGGGGCCTTTAAAATGGAGTTTAGTCGAGCCAACCAGAATCAGGACTCTCTTGGGAGCCGCCTTACCATGAGGAGATATAACTAGTAATTCTGGGAAGTGGAGTTCTGGACCTTGGCACCTATTTGCACCAATGGGGAGAGTTTTGAGTGATTGACAACTGAGTCCACCAATTGGACAGGGTGGCGCCTGAAGGGAATGCCTTGCCTTGTGTCTGGACAGATCAGATTTGTTGTGACCGTGATGAGAGAAGGACGCTCTGAGCTTCTGCGCTGCCTAGTTTTTGCGCGGGAAGCGCATGGGAGGCCTAAAATCGGGTGATGCATTGCCACTGTGAGTTGGACTAAATCCGCACCTACAGAAAGGAAGAGAGGCTGAAAGAGTGGGAACCAGGCTTACCCTGTAGAAGACTGGAGAAACTGCTTAATCTTGCTCAGTCTGTCAGGAAGTGAAGCTGCAGTGTGAACTCCCGGGTTTAGCAGTAAGTGCGATTGGGACCTGAAAGCAGCTGCCTGATACAGTACTTTCCTTTACATATAAATGTGTGGAATGCTTGCAAGGGACAGATAAACGGGTTCTCTTGTCTCCGTGTGTGTAGACTGAAAGCCAAGTGAATGTATGTGGACTGAATCCATCTGCTGATCAAAGCTGTGTACCTCGCTTGTAGAATTTCATCTCCCTGTTGTGTGTGGGAGTCTGTCAATCCAGAACCCCCATCTGTGCCAGTTTTCAGCATTAAGTCTATGAGTACAGCTCAGGGTAGCTCCCTGCCATCGGTTTATCAAAGTGCAAGTGTGTCATCTAATTGTTGTGGTTCCATTTCTCAGAACACTGCCCAGCTGAGGAACTTGGAACAGGGGATTGCAGAGAGCCTTAAGAGGCCTCTGACACAACCCTCTCCCCTCAGAACACTGCCCAGCTGAGGAGCTTGGAACAGGGGATTGCAGACAGCCTTAAGAGGTACAACCTCCTTCCCTCCAGCCTGCTTGTGGAGAACTGTTAAACTATTTGGGGTCTATTTTCTGTCCCCACACAGTGACGGATTGTTTCTGCTACTAGATATCTGGACATCTCTGCACGGGGATTTGGGGTGTTTACTCATGTTACTTTAAGGGCTGTTTTACTGCATGTCTCTGCTGTTAACTAGCACTGTTTTTACTGTGATATAGGAGCCTGTAATACTGTGTTAGATTGCTTACCTGCTTTAGAATTGTGTAGAATCTCTAACGTGTGTGTCCGCCATCTTGCACATGTGCAGTAGCCTTCTGTATCCTGACTCAGTCCCAACAGTTGGCGCATGCGCAGTAGGGTCCTGATCTAGCTCGCTGCATACTAATGTGATTCCTTTGTTCCCTTCTCCTTATATGCCTCTGACACAGCCCTTTCCCCTCAGAACACTGCCCAGCTGAGGAGCTTGGAACAGGGGATTACAGACAGCCTTAAGAGGTAAAGCCTCCTTCCCTCCAGCCTGCTTGTGGAGAACTATTAAACTATTTGGGGTCTATTTTCTGTCCCCACACAGTGACGGATTGTTTCTGCTACTAGATATCTGGACATCTCTGCACGGGGATTTGGGGTGTTTACTCGTGTTATTTTAAGGGCTGTTTTACTGCATGTCTCTGCTGTTAACTAGCACTGTTTTTACTGTGATATAGGAGCCTGTAGTACTGTGTTAGAGTGCTTACCTGCTTTAGAATTGTGTAGAATCTCTAGAGTGCGTGTCCGCCATATTGCACATGCACAGTAGCCTTCTGTATCCCGACTCAGTCCCGCTTCTATTCCATTGTGCCTCCACCCCCGCCGACTGTCATCCCCCTTCAAGGTAATTCCTAAGCCAGTTTCCCATTTCTTTAAAATCTACTCTCCTAAACTCTAGGACCTTCACCCTAGTGTGTTTTTTCTCCTACCCAGTCAGTACACCGAACCACACTGTATGATGATCACTTGTATCCAGGAGGCTACACACTATGATGTATGCAGTCTTGTCTGTTGAAAAGTACTAGATCCAGCACTGCCCCATCTCTAGTGGGATCTGTAACCAGCTGCTGCTTGGCTGTGCATATTAGCCGGGGAGGGGTGGCAGTGGATTCTGCTACCACGGCAACCCTCTGCGGCTGGGCCAGGGAGCTTGCTCCTGCCACTGAGTGGACTGTTGTCATGTGAGGCTGCCAAAGGCATTGTCCCTGCCAGGGGAATAAGAGGGAAGAAAAAAGCTGAATGGAAAAAAAATGGCCGCTGTCTACAGTACATGACATGTGGGTGTGACCTCACCAGGGTATATCCTTGCAAACAAGGTATATTCTTAGGAATGTGCAGATGGCCAGGGAAGAAAAAAACTAGACAAAAAAAAGTTTAATAAAAAAGTTATTTGTGATTAGCTGGTCCAGTGGTGTGGAGGGGTGATGCGTTGAGCACCATACCTCCTGTCACGCCGGCGACCCAAGGTCGGGAATGGAATCGGGTTGCTTGGGGTCTGGTGGGGAGAGGAAGGATTGAGAATTCCAGGACAACTCTTCTTCCTTAGGGAGGGGGATTGATGTGTCTCACTGCTTTCCTGCCACCCAGCGATAGCTGGATGGCAGCACATGCAATGCCACCACGTAGGGAAGGGGACCCCATGTTTAGGTCATCCGGGCATCTCTATGGAAGTGGAGCTTGTACATCATGGCCGCTGCATGCCAGTGGGCCCCAGGGAGAAAATGATGGAAAACAACCCCAGGTGACAGGATGAAGCCCGACCCTCCGCGGACCCCTCACCAGTGACTAGGTACAACCACAGTCCTGTGGCAGAGGATGGTGGTGTAGGTAAGTGCCAGAGAAGCCAGGTAACAGGGCTGGGGGGTCGGTCATGGAAGGGGGCACTGGGATGCAACAGGAGAATAAACTGATTATGGAAAAAAAGGTGATTTGTGATTGAAACACCCTCTCCACTCAAAAAATAGAATTAAGTCCAACTGTACAGGGACTTAGGGTTTTATCACCCACACCATTAAAATGTTTAACATTTAAAGCCCAAATCATGGTGACGGTGTACTTGTCCCCAATGACCATCCAAGTGGTAACTTTCTAATCACTGAATGCCCATGTAACGTCTGTCAAATAGAGATGTTGCTAGATTCTAATTTGCCAGTGACTATCTGGCGAACTGTAGAATTTGCCTTTGTGAAGCACTTCACAATGTTCCCACTGTGCCACTTTGTAATGAGATTTTCTGGTGAAGTAGCACTGTTTCAGACAAAGTCATGAAGAAGTTGCAACTTCACCAGTGAACTTCCATGTCTTTGCTTGAAGAAGTACCCCCTCTCGTGCCGAAAACTTTACATAGTTGGCATTTTGTGAAAGTCTACCATCTTTGCACACCTCTAATGTTGAAGCCTCAGAATCAAGCCAAAACATTGAGGTAGATGGTGCAGCCATTTGTTGCTCTCCAGCTCTGTAAGTTCATTTTTTGTTCACTTTTTTTGATTAATCTTTTCTCCTCTCCTTTTGAAGTCTTGTGCCCCCATCTGGACTGACCCTCCCACCCCATCCCCCAACCCCATCCCCAGACATCTCATGGACTTACTATCATCCACCATTATCTGCCCCATAGCTTACCTCCTCATAGCGGGGGTGGCAGGGCCTCATCTGCCACACATGTATCCAGTTCTGGGCTGGGAAGCCATGTCACCAGTGTGGGGCCTGTGGAGACTCAGTCCCACATGCTACCCTGGTCTGCACTTTTTCCTCCTTTTCTCCCGTCCCTCTGAGATGCTGGCCTGGGGATATGACACAAGCTTGCAAGCATGTGCATCATCTGCCAGCATCTCTCCGCCCACTGAGCCACTCCAAATTGCACTGCCACCTCTTTGGAGAAGGAGGGCATCTTCTGGGATGCTCGATCCTCCTCCTCACCCCCTCCAGCTGACCCCCAATGACTGGAGGTCACGTCTGAACCTCTGTTGCCGTCACAAGTGGTAGTACCACTGCTGCACCAATGGTCTGGCTGATTTTTTTGTTCATTTGTTACTTCATATGTTATGCAAATAAAAAACGTTGAGCATTCCATTGATTTATGACCAGAAACCTTGTGTGCCACAGTTATTTTTGAATTTTGGTTCAGTTGCTGCTTTATTGTCTGCATCTTAGATTCTGAAATAGTGGTCACTTTTTTTTTTCCTTCTCTCCCCCCCCCCACACCTCCACACAATTTTGATACCTACTACAGCTCCTTTCTGTCCATAATCATTGTATTTTCAAAACTGTTGCTAACCATGAAGAAAATAACTCATTTTTTCAAGACTGCATCTGTAGAGTTTAAATGGGATAAAATAAATTACTTTTTGAAATGCATTTTGGCCTAGATATTCAAAGCAGATGCACGGCACAAAGTAGAGATGCGCTACACAACCCAGAAGATGGGCAGAACCATGATATTCAAAAGGGAGAGATGAGTTCCGCATCACCTGATTCACCATCGCGTATGTAGAGGGGGCATTCCCATGAATGTGCTGTGCATCCCTATAATCAGCTGAAATGTGCGGTGCATCTGCAGCGCATCCTAGAGATAAGCTGCCCAACGTTAGGCATGGAAAATGCATGCCTAAATGGACAGCCACCCACAGGCAGGCCACAGAACTGCAGGCAGGCTGTCTGAATACAGCCCTTGAAGGTGCAGCAGGATATGCTCCAGGCACCCACACATAGCAATCATGCGAGGATGGATGACCCCTGAGCCACTGGCACTGTGCAGGGAACAACATCCCACACCACTTCTTGGATGTAGCCATCCAGCAGCTGGTCACTGTCTGCACACTGCCACCCCTTGCAGTGCCCACCAAGTACCTCCCATACTGGGGTGCATGGAGCACAGCAGGTGATGGTATGCAGCATATGGAGCTGGTTTTAGTTTGTTTTTGGTTTTTATTGGGTTCACCACAACAACCCAGACAGACTGTCTTAGGGTAGCTGGTTCATTCCACTGGAGTGTCATACAGACGAGGAACATTGATGAGTCCTGGTAGGATGAAACATGTGTCTGTGTCTTTCTGTTGTCACCCTTTGCAAACTATGTGAGAGGCCTTTTGGAACCATGCATTTCTGCTTAAAGCTGAACCAGCATAATATTTTGTGGTGATTTGCATATACAGCCCATGATGCTTTGCATTATGGGGGTATGGGTGATTTTGTATTTCATATGGAGCTGGTGTTTCACAGATATGTGGTAGCCCTAGCAGCCTGTGTCACCCTGTGCCCACCCCTGTTGCAAGTCCAGGTAGACCTGGTGGCCACTGTCCAGGTGGTCCCCTTGTACCCCTGTCTGACAGTGTACATGACTATGGGGAGCTGGTCGACCAGGTGTGAGTATCCCTCCACATGTAGCTGTGCTGTGTTATGCTGTCGGTGTTTGGTGACATACAACATTACAAGAGGAGTGTACTACAGTTTGTGGTCAGTGCCAGTAGTTTGTGCTTCACTGTGCATGGCTATGGGTAATAGCACTGTATCTAGGCCAATGCAGTACACCCACCCACACACATGCCTTTCATCACACCTGCCTGCTAGGCTGCAATACCTCTGGTTCACCTTTGTGGAGTGGTGGGTCAGCCCTGCAAAGCTGGAACTGAGCATGCCCAGGGTATGCAAATGGCCTGAATACATTCAAGTAACATGATGCAAATGTGGGAGATGGACTTGGAATGTACAATGAGGTAATTTGCATATCCTGGCTGAATATTGCAGTTTTGCGCACTGCGCAAGTGGTTTGCATTGCACATTTCCCCATGCTCCACATAAGGCTCAGGACACCTGCTGCACTGTGCATCTCTCACTGTGTGATTGAGCATTTCAGGATATTCAGCCGGACATGTGTGAGCGCACCTCACTGCGCATCATCTGAATATCTCATTATTTTGGGTCGGTGCATCTTAGATACACTGTACAAGCACTTGCATAAGTTTGCAGGGGACATTTGAATATCTAGGCCTTGGTTTGTAATTATTAAGGACTTTAGGCAGAAGTTAAACTTTACATCTTTTATATATTCTTTTCTTTGAATCCAAGCTGATTAAAAATAAAGAAAAAGAGAAAAAAAGAGAGAAAATTAGCTGGAGATCTCATAGAATTGCAAAATATAATGGCATTTGAAATTTCACTACACATAATATGGTCCCCACAAGGCAGCCATGAAATGTAGTCAAAATTAGTTCATTTTTATGTTGACTTGCACGTGCATGCCAGCCAATATATTGCAGTAGTAGCAGATTTGGAGGTGCGGTCACTGTAGGCAAATGCAGGGCACACATCAATAAGTGCGTCCCTCATTCCCCAATAAGGCACCTGCAGGTTCTGATACCAGCAGCACATAAACTGACCACCAGATCTAAGAAAAGGTCCACTGCAATGAGAGCCAAGCTCATCATGCAGCGGCTTGCCTTTTCTGGTGAAGCAGTTTAATAAACATGGCGGCACTGACTGCCGCGGTAAAGAGTGCCCCAACCCATTTCATTTGCTGATGGGGTAGCCCACTCCCCGTCAGCATAATGCCCCTCCCATTTAAAGTGTATGCTGAGAAGATGCGAATCCTCTCAGCATCATGCATCCCCCAAACAGGCTTTTGCCAACGGGGCTTAACTCATTGGCTTCAGTCCCCCTTCCCCATTTATTTTGGCCGACAAGGAGCTCACTCCCATTGGCATAATGACCCACTGCTTTGTTGTGTGCCAAGGGGCTGCCCAATCCTCTATCAGCTACAGCACCGCCTCAAAAACTGTCAGGTGGCACGCTGGGAGCAAAAAACAAAACTCTCCGCAATGTTGTTTTTTTTAAAACCTGCAAACCAGAAAATGGTCCCTGCCGACTCCAGTAGCCCGCCCCAACCAAGCCACCCTCTGCCCACCCTGCCTCCTCACATCCCCTCACTCCACACTTACCTCCAGAGCATGGCACGGCGATCTTCGTGGACTGGGAACACGTCTGCACTCTTCAAAGCCGACCGCATACTGAAGAAATGCCGGTAAGCTGTATAATGGCATAAATAGGGTTTTTTCAACTTTGGTGCATATCTCAGGCATTTTGGGGAATTCTGGCACCAAATTTTCAACATCAGGTTATTGGGACCCCTCCTCATGAATTCAGGCACTGTCATGGCATTATTCTGTCCCGAAAGGTGATTTCATGGTCACTGCACAGAATCACTTTTTGGGACTTAATGCAATGACAGTGTCACTGTTCATTAGGGGGGCTCTCAACAAATCTATGTTGCAAATTTGGTGGAAAAAAATCAAAAAAATGGCGATTTTAAGAGTGCACATTGCTCAGTTCCACACACGCATGTAACTTCATGAATTTGTAATATTTTCACTCCAGATTTTCAAAATTGGCATTTTTCCATACTTTCTTATGAACAGTACAACTGTCATTTTCCACACCCTGGCTGAAATGTGTTTTCGCACTTCCGGTGCAGAATTGCGCGGTTGCTGTGTGAAATCAGTTTTTGGGACAGTTTGAGAAAATGACGGTGACACTGTTAATGAGCAGAGGTCCTAAAATGCCTATGTTGAAAATCTGGTGATGAAAGTCCATAAAATGACTGTATTACAAGAATATGTTGCCCAGTTTCCACACACCCTTGTAACTTCGCAAATTTGCAATATTTTCATGCCAGATTTTCAACACTGGCATTTTTTCACATCCTGCCCAAAATGTGTTTCTGCACCTGTGGTGCTCAATGGTGTGGTCACTGTGGGAAAATATGGTTAAAAAATCCCAAAAATGATTGATTTACGGACGTGTGTTGCGCAGTTTCTATGCCTTCTCATTACTTCACCAATTGTTCATATTTTCACTCCAGATTTTCAACTTTGTCATTTTTTTACACCTTCTCATGAACAATACAGTTGTCATTCTTCACATCCTGCCCAAAATGTGTTTTCATGTCTGTGTCACCAAATGGCATGGTCGCTATGCAAAACCACCTTTCGGTTAACAAACTGATAGTGCCGCTCTTCATGGGGTGGGGTCACAAAAGGCCCATGTTGAAAATTTGGAGTGAAAATACCAACAAACACCTATGGCATTAGGGTTTGCAACCATAACATCCCACCCTGTAGAGACTGACAGGTGTCACGGGTGTGACTTGGGATCATTGGCTGTAATGCTTATACCATTCCACCTCCCCATCCTGCAGCCAGTGACAGGCATCAAGGTGTGCCTTGAAGTGTTCAGCCCTAAAGTTCCCCCCATCCTACTATACTGCATCCATCTCATCATATTTCCTTATGGAATGGGGTAAGTACAGGGCTCAAAGACCCCAAAGCACACCATCACACTTGTCAGTGTCTACAGGGTAGGATGAGGTTAAATGGCATGAGTGTTATAGCTGATGATCCAAAGGCACACCCCAATGCCTGTCAGTCTCTGCAGGGTGGGGGGGGTGGAGTTAGCGTCAATTCAATACTTCACTGCCATTCCTATTATGCATCTCTAACTCCTGCACTACCAGTGCCAGAGGGACAACATTCAGCATTGACAAATGCTTGTTTTTATTACAGTGGCATGGATACAATGTGAAATACTGCTGAACCAAGCTAATGGTTGATGATTTTAATTTTTACTTTTTATTGTCTCAAAGTGTACTTGTCTGAGGGCAACAGTGGTTAAAACGTAAAGATATTCAGATAACCCTTGAAGTACATCAGATATCTCAGATAATAACCATTTTTGACATGGACATTTTTAACATATCAGGTAATTGGGCAGTTATGTCATTTTTCAGATATCTCTCTATCTCTCTGTATTAAGGTTGAGTAAGCACTTTAATATTAAACCCCAATTTGTGCACCTTAATTTCTGCCACAGTTCAATTGATTTATTTGCAATTTGGAAAGCTCGCAGTCAGTCTCAGGAGCTGTGGATTCGGAAAATTTTGTGGCAACTGGTTCCCCAGGATCAAAGTTACAGAGTTGCAAAAAACATAAGAGAAAACTAATTAAGACCTTTTCTTGCTCATCTATAACTAAGCAAATCGGAGTATTTCAAATCTGAAACTTGCAGGTTTGATAGAGTTTGCCACAAGATGTGTGCTTTTGTGGCTTTCATGTCCCAAACTTTAGTAGTCTTTGAAATATTGAAGAAAAACAGTTCTGTTTCTGAGCATGTGCGGTTAGAACAAGCATTTGTCAATGCCGAATGTTGTCTTGCTGGCATTGATAGTGCAGGAGTTAGAGATGTACCCTTATGGTTTGCCGAGGCTGACTGTCTCGACACTGACTTGCCCGGGCACTATTGCTTGGCAGGTTCAGTAGCCAGGCAGTGAGCAGCCTGACAGTGAGGAAACCTGATGGACGTTACAGGGGTAAGGTAGCGGATGCAACACTTTGCTACCTTACCCCTCTACATGCACTTGAAATAGTGCAACAGTTGGAAGGCTGGTCGAGCTGCCCCAGTGGTGTTGAGGGCTAAACCACTGGCAGCTTGGCCAGCATGTTCTGGGAGGTGTGGGTTTAATCCTGCATTGTGTCCTGCAACATTTTGCATTGTTGCACCCCTGTAACTGCTTTTTTCTAACTCCATGGTCTGCTCCCCCTCGGTGTTAGACATTTTAGTTACAGGGTGTGGGGGTTCGGGGGTGAAGTCCCCCTATTCACTCTGTAAATTTTACAATCAGATGCCCAAAATAGTAGTTTCTGGCATCTGATTGTTTCGGCACAATGTCTTTCGGGCCACTGGGGTCAGTATCCCGAGACTCAGGAAACTGAGTTTAGGGATATCATAGTACTGTATATCCATTAGCGAGATGCATAATAGGAATGACAGTGAAGTACTGAACTGATGCCGACCCAACCTCGTATGTCTTTGGGTCGTTGGCCATAATGCTCATGCCAGTTCACCTCACCCTACCATGTAGACACTGGCAAGCATTGCAGTGTGCCTTGGGGTCTTTGGGACAGATGCTCACCCCATTCCATACGGAAATAAACTGAGATGGGTGCAGTATAGGAGAATGGAGGGAACTTTAGAGTTGGAAACCCTAATGCCCCAGGTGTTTGTTGGTATTTTTCACTCCAAATTTTCAACATGGGCTTTTTGTGACCCCACCTCATAAAGAGTGGCACTATCAGTTCATTAGCTGAAAGGTGATTTTGCACAGCGGCTGCACCATTTGGCGCCACAGGTGCAAAAACACATTTTGGGCAGGATGTGAAAAATGACAACTGTACTATTCATGAGGAGGTGTAAAAAAATGGGCAGTGTTCAAAATCCGGAGTGAAAATATAAAAAAATTGGTGAAGTCATGAGCATGTGTAGAAACTGCTCAATGCACGCCCATAACGCAATTATTTTGGAGATTTTTTTTAACCACATTTTCAACATAGGCATTTTGGGACCTCCCCTCATGAACAGTGGCACTGTGATTTTGTTACTCTGTCCCAAAAGTTTATTTCCCAGAGCAACCACGCCATTGTGCACCACAGGTGCGTAAACACATTTGGGTCAGGAAGTGAAATATGACAGCCATATTGTTCATAATGAGGTGTGATAAATGGTAATGTTGAAAATCTGGAGTGAAAATATTAAAAACTAAAAAAATGTAAGGCATTTGAGTTGGTTAACAGGGCTTATAGGTTTAAAATCCTACATGAATAAGGTATCCCCTAACCGTAAATGAGAAATGTAACTCAGTTGTATAAAAATCCAATGTCAAAATCAGCTGTTAATGGTCCCTTACTTTCAAGTTAAATATGGCTAATGGAGTGAGGCTGGGCTGCCCCTCTTCTCTGTGTGATTCATTCTGTGTCTGGAACCACTATTATAGGTCTTAAGAGCTAATAAACAAATTGAAGCAATTATCACAAATGGAAAAAAATTAAGTATATTTCCAGATGATGCATTACTATTGGTTTAAGACCTAAAATACCCTATTGTAGCTGTTGTGAAGGATATTGATGATTTCTACTCAGTTTTCTGGGTAAAAGTAAAATCAGCAGAATTCAGTTCTCTTGTAGATCCCCTAAGGTGATAAGGACAAAGACTATGAGGACTTAAATCATCTTGCCAAAGCTGTCCAAATTAAATATTTAGGTTTAATTTTAAGAGATAAAGTTGAAGTAAATATCAGATTAAACTTTGATATTGCTAAGGACAAAATTACAAATAATCCAAACAACTGACAGAACTTGTCTCTGTCACATTGGGGCAGAGAGGAGATTATAAAAATGATGGCTTTATACTTACCATTCAAACAAAGGCCTGGGGGCTTCACTTAAATGGTTCTCAGACTTAAAACAAATTTAAAAAAATGTTAAGAGGATGAAAGCTCCACATGACATAGACCCACATGATAGCTCTTAGAAATATTGGAGGGTTTTGTTTTCCAGATCTGTATTTATATGTTTCAAGTAATCTGATGGCATGCTTGTGGGGATGGGCTTCTTTTCTGGCAGACCAGATCATACAATCTTATAGGACATATTAAATAGTGATGGAACTGGTACTGAACTAAATATTTTATTTGCTTCAAAACGAAAGGATCTGAAACAAAATCTAAATGCTTTTATTCTTTTTGCATACAGTTTGAACAGGCAAAGAATAGAATGAGAAAAAATAATTAGCCCCTAATAATCTAAAGGCTTCATTTTTTAAAGGCGCAAGGTAATTCATAGTTGGACTGATCTCCTGGTTGAAGGGAGATCTATATCTTATAAGGAATTCAGGGAAAGACTAAGAGCAGGAGCAACTAACAATTTTAGTCGTACTCTGCCCTTTATAAGAACTTTAAATTGCTAGTAAATTACTTGAACATTAAAGGGCCAGATTTTTCAAAAGTGATTTCTAGGGAAAAAGCCTTGAAAGGACCATCTTTAAAGAAAGGTACTTTCAAAAATGTATTGGAAGTTAATGAGTTCACATCAGGATGTACAATCCTCAATAAATTATAAATGTGAACTGGAAATGGGGCTACAATTGAATGAGGAAAAATTGTTAAAAATATATGGGTGAATGCTATAAAAATTGTTACAGCATCTAAGAACAAATCTATTCAAATCAAAATAATTAATAAAACTTATGTAACACCAGTAGTATTAAATAAAATTAGCCCCAGTTACAATTCAGGCTGTTGGTATAAATGTGGGATAGAAGAAAATTTATATTATAATTTATGGAACTGCCCGCAGATCCTGGACTGGTGGAAATTCACTGCTAAACTTTTTATGTCCCACTTGGAGATAGACATCCCATGCAACCCATCAATAATGTTGTTTAATTAATTAGAAACCTTGGACGGGATTCACAAAGCTTGTGGAATACCCACAGTTGTGGGTAAACCATGGCGCAAGTCGGTGGTGACTTGTGGATCCGCAGGTCACCCGCAGCAGGGGTATTCACAAAGCTGGAGCTGGATTTCAACTGGCTCCACGATCTATGGCTGCCTGCGGGTGGTGTCATCAGGGAGATGGCCGCAGCTGTGGGAATCAACTACAGCTGCTGGAAGCAGCCGTAACTCCCTCTGCAACTGCTGCAGCTGTGAATCGGAACCGCCGCAGCTGCGGGCGATTCCGGCCCACAGCAGCAGTTGTGGAGGAAAACTTACAAAAAAAGGCTTAGTGAATCCTGCCCCTTATCACTAGTTAAGAATCAGTATAAAATGTTATGCCAAGAGAAAATGGCAACTAAAAGAATTATCTTGGACCACTGGAATAGCCCATACCAAACAGAACAGAAATTGTGGCATATATTAAAGGAGACGCTGATATTCGAGAAATTGTGGCACAAATATGAGAATCAAGACAATTTAGTAGGATCTGTTTATTTCATTTCACACATGTCCCTTTGAGTCATGTGTGAATGAGAATATAATTCCACTATCACAAAAGAAGGGAAATTCATTGCAAAAACACAAAAAAACTATGTTAATGCAGGCATAAGAGATGAAGAACACAAAGTGCACAAAGTAGGGAAATTCAAAAAAATATTAGGGTTTGGAGTCTCTGAAGTCTTGATGAATCAGTGGTGGGGTCTTCCTTGGTTTTATCAGCCCTACTGACCACCCCCTTCCCTGAGCAGAGAAGGCCAGACATTTTTTGTTTGGGATCTGCATGAAGGAAGCTATGATTGATTTTTCTTGTCAACATGGGTGAGTCATACTTCTCTGTCTTTGAAGAGCATATCACTATGAGGCACTGGCTTGAAGCTGTACCTTGTGCTGTGGACAGGAGGCTATAAGCTGGGGGAGGGGTGGACATTAGGGTTCACAACCCCAAGGAAGACCTTACCACGGATTCACCAAGACTCCTAAGACCCAAACTCCTAATATTTTTTTCATTTCCCTACTTTGTGCACTTTGCATTCTTCAACCCTACTGTCTGCATAAGCATATTTTTTTTTTTTAATGTATAAATATGGGATATACTGTAATGGTGAGCTGTCAGATAATGATTTACCTACACAAAAGCTGTTTGACCTCAGGTAACCTCACGGGTGGAGTAAGACACTCATCAGCTGTCCGAGGTCAAACAGTACAAGTGTAGATAAATAATTTATTTGATAGTTCACCACTGTATATTTCATTTATACAATTAGGGATGCTTTCTGTCAGTGCAGGGGCATTTGCTTTTCACTGTTTTTTTTAATGATAAATTCTGTGACTTTTTGTTAACTTTCCTAGCATAGGTCTGCCTAGCTCAGTGGTTACTATTGCAACAACCCTCATTTTGTTGATATTTTTGTGCTGAACAGCTTTTGTGCTCAAAGTACCATGCAATAATTTTTCATTGTAAAGTTATTTGCATTTGTTTGTTTCAAAAAGTGAAAAAAATACATATTTTCTTCTATTTTTTTGTTATATATATATATATATATATATATATATATGCCAGCCCAGTGGCATGAAGGGCTGAGGCATTGCTGCCTTACCTCCTGCCATGCTGGTGACCCGTGTTTGTGGTGTGAGCAGATCACTGGGGGTTGGCTGGGGAAGGAGGGGATCCGGAGGACAGGTCTCCTCTCCTGGGAAGGGGTGATGATGGAGTCCACTGCTTGCCTGGCCCCTAGTGGTAGCTGGGGGCTGGAACAGTGGACCTGTAGACAGACGGGCAGAGATTGGGCAGACATCCGGTGTACCACATGCAGAAGCATGCATGGCTCAGCCATTGGCATCACTACACTCCATGACTCCACACTCGGGGAAAGGGGAGAAAAATGTAGGTGAAAATTCCACCAACCGGGGGGATGATGCCTGTCCTCCACAGGCACTGCACCCGGCCAGCTGGCACCTCAATGCCAGAGGTAAACACCAGTGGATGCTGGGATGATGGGGCTGGGGGGCCCATGGAAGGGGGCTGGTTGGTGGTGGGAGAGAAATAAATAAAGCAAAAAAATATGTATATATGTGTGTGTGTGTATATATATAGATATATATATATATATAATCCAATGTTCTGATTGTATAGAACACATCACATGACTGTACTTATATCAGAGTGCGAAAGCACATCTACACTTTAACCCCCTCCAAAACAATTTTGCCATTTTATATGATAGATAACCCACTCTACGGTGTGCTGCTGTGCTCTGATATATGCACACCTTGGGTGGTTGATGCATCGGCCTGTGGCTCTGCAGGCAATGCACACCAAGGCGCATTTAATACTCTAGAGCACAAATGCACACCTAAGAGTGGGTTACCTATTATATATATATATATATATATATATATATATATATATATATATATATATATATATATATATATATATATACAATGCAGCCCTCATGTAGCGGATCCGTTTAGCCCGGAATTTCATATTTACTGGATCAATAACCACTGCCAAAACCCATACGCATGTAATGCAATGCAATTCATTTTGTTTATAGTGAACTAAGCAGCACGTATTTAGCGGTCGTCCTTCCCAAGCATTGTAGACCATTAGCACCAATTATCGCTCAGTCACACCTTTGGTTTACTAGTGGTTTTGCAACTACAATTAGCAGCTCATTGCTCCGTGGAGATTACATTCCTTCATGAAGTTGCACTTAATAAACAAGCAATTGTTGCCGAAGCTCAGATATGAGGAGTCGAGTTCTTGAAATGCTAGACATGACATCGACTGACTTGTTTGTCGTGGACTGCATAAAAAAATTTACATTCTTGATGCTGTGCACATGATGAAGACCGCTTGGGATGCATTGACCCTGGAGACTATCAAGCGCTGCTTTGTAAAAGGAGGGTTTATTACCCCTTCACCACAAGCTGAAAATATCGAGGAAGAGGTTAGTGACATTGAGGAGCCACTCCCGGGACTCACCGTTGATCAATTTGAAGAACTCTGCCATCTCGGCGACAATCCAGAGATTCTCACAGAAGAATATGACATTGCAGCTGCAGTCTCAACCTTGTCTATCGAAGCAGTAGCAGAAGATGAAGATGAGGGGAAGAAGGTGAGCGAGATGAAGAACCAGCAGTCACAACAAAGGATGTATGGGATGCCTTGATTACCTTACAGAGAGCGATGGAACAGCGAGGGGACTTGCCCCCCCGATTGGAACCTCATTCAGAGAACAGAGAGAAAGAATGGTCACTGTACACATGTACCCAAGCTCATCAAGCCACAATAACAGACTATCTCCAAATAAATAACCCAAAATCCAATCTGTGAACAGAACCAAACACAGACACAAGCTCCAATTTACTGTCTCACTGAAGCATTCAAAAATCACAAAAAAAAAAAATGAAAAAAAATGCCTCCAAACTACAAAAAGGATACATCAGAACTTGGTTTTACCGCATAAAATCTGTATGCACGGATGGGTCCAATAAAAGCGGGCTACACTGTATATATAAACTAAGTGGTATCTATAAATGAATAAATGAAACACCACTTATTTTGTGGATATTTTTGTGCTGAACAAATTTCATGCACACAGTACCATGCTATCATTTTTCATTTTAAAGTTATTTTCATTAATTTGTCAACAAAGTGAAACAAATGTAATTTTCTGCAGTTTTTTGCTAATTATAGAAAACTAAAAAATATCTACAAATGAAATACCCCTCATTTTGTAGATATTTTTGTGCTGAACAACTTTTGTGCTCACGGTACCATGCTATCATTTTTCATTTTAAAGTCATTCGCATTTGAAGATGAGGGGATGTGATGTCACTACTATGTAGATACATGTTGATGATATCACTACTGTGTAGATACATTTTATTTAGAAAATGGGCTTTTTATTTGAAGGCATCTGATTGGCTAGTACCCTTTGGACAGGGGTACATTAACTTCAATAGATGCCCACCAAATAAAAAGTCCCAGCCCATCTCTGCTGGCTATGTTCTCGGAAGTTCTACATGATTCTTTAAAAGATCAGCTGTCTGAATGATGCAGATTGAGTCTGGGCTGCAGTGTTTTGCAGCACCGGATCAGACTGAGAACTGAGCCACTAGTACCCAATTGGTTCTTGGCTACATGTGCGTGATGTGGGATGCACTATGGAGCCCTACAGGCAGAACCAGGAAGCAACTGAAAAAAAAAACCTCAGTGCCAGAAAACAAATTACATCAGACATCAAGTTCACCATGTGGTCTGAGGCTCTATGGAAAAAGTACAAAAATTGAGAGAAAGTACTGGGAGGTGGAAGATTCGGGGGGGTTGGGGACCAGAAATAGCAAACATTAGAAGATAGTCTATAACAAGCATTTGTCAATGCTGAATGTTGCTTGCTTGTATGTGCTGTTTAGGTATTTGGAAGTGATAGTTCCATGCCTTCCTCCCAAGACATCCACTGTGTCTTTCCATTCAGTATTCAGAGAAGAGTGGGAGGGGCAAGGGCCACAGCAGTACAGCAGTTGCCAAGGGGGTGAAGAGGTGGACAACAGTCCATTCAAAGGCAAAATAGTCCTGCAGGAGCTCACTAAATTGAAGGTGGACAAAGCGATGGAACCAGATGGCATACTCCCAAGGATATTAACAGAACTCCAAATGGAGATAGCAGTACCCCTGGCAGCCATGTTCACTGAGTCATTCAACATGAGTGAATTGGAGGAGGGCACATGTGGTCCCTCTACACAAGTCCAGCAGCAGGGAGGAGGCAGGGAACATTCAGCCGTTCAGACTCACCTCAGTAGTGGGGAAGATCATGGAGACATTGCTTAAAGAAAGGATAGTGGGCATCTAGATGCCATCGGAGCCCAGGACCATAGACAACATGGATTCACAGTGGGGACATCATGTCAGATAAATCTGGTTGATTTCTTTGACTGGGTGACAAAGGAAGTGAATCAGGGTGGGGCAGTGGACAACGCTTACCTTGATTTCAGCAAAGCCTTTGACACCATCCAATATAGGAGGCTGATAAACTAGCTGGGTAGGCTGGGCATGGGGGAAAGGGTGGTAAACTGGGTTAGAAACTGGCTAACAGACAGGAGACAGAGAGTGGTGGTAAATGGTGTGCAGTCTAGGAAGGGGGACGACCAGTGGGGTGCTGCAGAGATCGGTCCTGGTGCCAGTTCTGTTCAATGTCTTCATTAGTAATATTGCAGAACGTCTGAAGGGAATTCTTTCACCAAATTTTCAACATAGCCATTTTAAGATCTCTGCTCATGAACAGTGTCATTGTGATTTTCTTAATCTGTCCCAAACATCGATTGCGCACACTGACTGTGCCATTGTGCGCTACATGCACGGAAACACATTTTGAGCAACATGAAAAATGACAGCTGTACTGCTCATAAAGAGGTGTGGTAAAATGGCAATGTTCAAAATCTGGAGTGCAAATATTAAAAATTCGCGAACTTACGAGCTTACGTAGGAACTGCGCAACGCACGCTCGTAAAACAGTCATTTTTAGGAATTTTTTCACCAAATTTTCAGCATAGCCATTTTAAGACCTCTGCTCATGAACAGTGTCACTGTGATTTTCTTAATGTGTCCCATACATTGATTTCTCACAACGACTGTGCCATTGTGTGCTACATGGGCGGAAACATGTTTTGGGCAAGATGTGAAAAATGACAGCTATACTGCTCAAAAGGAGGTGTGGTAAAATGGTAATGGTGAAAATCTGGAGTGAAAATATTGAAAATTCACGAACTTACGAGCGTGCGTAGGAACTGCGCAATGCACGCTCGTAAAACAGTCATTTTAAGGAATTTTTTCACCAAATTTTCAACATAGACTTTTTGAGAGCCCACCTTATGAACACTGGCAGTGTCATTTTGTTAATCAGTCCTGAAAGGTGATTTCACGCAGTGACTGTGAAATCACCCTTTGGGCCCGATTAACACCAAGACAGTGCAAGAATTCATGAGGAGGGGTCCCAAAAACCCCATGTTGAAAATTTGGGCTCAAAATTCCCAAAAATGCCTGAGATATGCAACAAAGTTGAAAAAACGCTATCTATCCCATCATACAGCTTACCGGCATTTCCTCAGTTCGCGGTCGGCTTTGAAGAGTGCAGACGTGTTCCCGGTCCACTGAAGATCGTCGCGCCAAGCTCTGGAGGTAAGTATGGGGTGGGGGTTGTGGGGAGGCAGGGTGCGCAATGGGTGGGTGCGGGTTGTAGGAAGGGGGCAGGGAGAAGCGCCAAGGGACAGTTTTTGTATTTACAGTTTTTTTTTTTAAAAAGACGATGAGGAACGTTTGCCACGCTGGGGTGGGCTCCCAGCATGGCAGCTGGAAGGCTGTTGGGGGACTGGAGCCAACGAGGGATTGGGCACCCCAGTTGGCCGTAACATCATTTTGCCACGCTGGGGTGGGCTCCCAGCATGGCACCTGGATGCTTTGGGGGGACGTGCAGCCGACGGGGGATTGGGCACCCCCGTCGGCCATTAAACATTTTGTCATGCTAGGGTGGGCTCCCAGCATGGTACCTGGATGCTTTGGGGGAGCATGCAGCCGACGGGGGATTGGGCACCCCAGTCGGCCATACAGTGTGGAGGGGAAGGCGATGAGCACGCAGTGCGACATGCTGCAGGTGGAGGGGAGCTCTGCTCACTGAAGCAGAGCTCTCCTTTCAACTGTACAACCACCGATGTTCAACTGCTGTCATAGACAGCTGTAGCAGTGATTGGGGAACTGGGGCCACGCCTGCAAACACACTGACTGCATTGGAAGACGGGTGCCACACCTCTGAAAACTCGGATGATGGCACTATGTTTCTTGCACATGTGTGCAAGCAACATAAAAATGAAAGGGTTGGAGGCTATGATCTACATATATATATGTGTGTGTGAGTGTGTGTGTGTGTGTATGTACAGATAAATATCTGAATGCAAAGTCCCATGTACTCACAAAACTACCATCTGAGGGCTATTCAGCTCATAATCCTACTCACCCTTTTTGCTCATGGGTTGTTCAGCTAATTGGACACCCTCAATGGTAAATTCTCCTTGTATATGACACTTTTCCATCAGATATCATGCAACTATATATCTATACACAGAGCAGATCTATAAATATTTATATACAGCATACCGTATATAAACACACACTATATATAGTTGTAAGCAGTGTACATGTTATGCATTTAACACAACTGCAAATTATTATACTGTACCTCTCTTGTAGAATGTCACCAGTGTTGAAGTTCCTTTACCCTGCAATTTAATGAAGCATTTTTTCCAACAGCAAATCAACACAAGTTTGCACTGCAACCAGAAAGATTCATCTTGGAGATAACTAAGACAGTAGTTATTTAATGTGCGGCCAAAACTTCTGAAGGGATACAACAACTGGAATTATTTGAAAATGTATGTTTAGAATCTCACAAAAAAAATTCTGCAAAACTTGAGCACTTATGGAGTTGCAAGTTTATTTTTGCAATTTATGTACCAAGGATGGCCCTGCTGAGTTGCAATATCTCATTTTCTGTGGGGTCCTGCTGTTTTCAGTTTTTACAGGGGGTAAAATGACATACTGAGAGATTAAGTGGCTTGGTAGAGATCATGCAGTGAAATATGTGGCTATGGTGGGATTTCAACCTGGAATCCCAGGTTCCCAAGATTACACTCTAGACATTAATCCATGTTGCCTCCTAGTCATGTCTAACTGCATAAAGTTAAATAAACCTTTTTTGCATGAGCTCAGCTTTCATGTTTTGCTGTGGCTAAAATGTTACAATTATGAAGAAGGGTGCCTGAGTGAGAAAAACTACCTTTCCATGGAAATTGTTTTATTTGCGCTTGGAGTTTTTCTATTGCTCATGAAGGAACTGTGAGCACATGGCCTCAGCAGACTACAAACTTGTGCTTACTTTTTCCTTTTTATTTGATAATCTTTACCAATTACTTATACTTGTGCTGCCTGTGCATCATCCGTGTCTTCTTCAAGTGGGATGTACAGTAAAAAAACACTATACAAAATGTAGTTTTTTCATCAGCAGAATTTTGTTGATCAAGCTGGATTGCTTTCTTGAATGTTAACATGCATAGCCTGCCAAATATATTTCTTCATAATCCTAACAAGTTAACTCTGGACTTTCTGGTCAGGGCTTGGCATTTTTTGAAACAGTCGGGAGAAGAGAGCTTAGAGCTGAGTTCCTAGAGTACTTTCCTCTGCTTGCCTACCCCAATCATAAACAAGTAACCTTTTAATACAAAAAAAATACAAATAAATAAAACTTAAAAAAAGAGACCGATGCTGGGCTTACGCAATTATAATGTTGTGCTAAATGGTGCTCATAATCGGTGTACATTCTGAAGGGTTACAGTGCAGTGATGTCTCCAAATATGATATCTTTAGATTTAGATCACAGACCACTGAGCTACAGGAAACTGCACTACTAGCCCCACTACCTGTGAAAAGCTTGCAAATGTAAATAATTCAAACACTCTCATTCCTCTGGGGATCCAATTATTAACCTATAGTGCCTTGTTACTGTTTGCTTGCACATTACGTTCTGCTTCAAGACTCACAAAACCAATTGCATGGCTATCTCCGAATGGCACATTTAATCCATGCATAAACCACTTCACATACAGAAGGCACTTTCTCTACCAGTTTTCTGAAGACATTTAGCTCGGCCTCCTCTCTTTGTTAGTTTGTGACACAACACTCTAACTTCTGTTTAAGAAATTCTTTGTCATTAAGTAAACTTTTGGCTATATTCCAAGATATTTTGTTTTCTGGAACACTCCCTACAAACCTGCACTTAAATACTATAGCTCTACTTCATAGAGAAATGACTGACTAATGAGCAACACAAGTAAAGGGGTTATATAATTATAATAAAGATGAAAAGTACTGTTCGAGTATATCATTCTGATATATTTATCTTTCCTCATTTCCACAAGATATGCCTTCCATTACACCTTTTCTTTATCCTTAAGTCATGTTATCACCCTGCTTCATCTTTTGCCTCCCCGTTCCAATTTCTACCTTAAACCTCTAAAAAATCATTCAGTCTATGAAACTGCATTTTTCCTCTACTCATCTTGCTCCCTTCTGCCTTCCGACCCTACCCTATCCTACCTTTTATATCTCTATTATCATTAACTATTCCATCTGAACTAATACCACTGATGCCCGCATTATTGCTGCTATTTCCTCGCCACAAAACTCCAGTACCCTCTACTAACATTGTCCTATTGCCTCCTCTTCATTAGTTAAGTCCCTGAAGTCTACCCTGCCCTCTAAGCACCTCTTTATCAATGGTATACTTCATACCTTCTAATCTGGCTTTCACTCTTCACATAGCACAGAAACTGGTTTCCTTTAGGTTATCAATAATCATCTTCTTTTTGACAACCCATCAGTGCATAATAATACTACTACTGCTTGCAATGCTTGTGACCCACATTTTGGAATGAGCTCAGGTCATCAGGGGCCAGTTGGGAGGAGGAGGACTGAGTGTTCTAGAGAATGCTCTCCTCCTCTGAGGAGGGAGGGTGACCACAGGTGACAGTACAGCTGGAGTGGCTTGTGTGTGGGAGGATGTTGGCAAGTGCCACATTGCGCATGCTCGCATGCATGCATGCTTAGTGCACCTTCGATGTCAACATCCTGTGGAACAGAGGAGAACAAGGAAAAAGACCAAGGAATAACTAGATGATGCTGACCTGCTCACAGGCTCCACATCTGGCTACTTAGGCACTGCCTCCCACAACTGGATCCTTCTTCGACAAGGATAGGGAGACCCTGACTGCCCCCACCAGAGGGGGAAAGCTCTAGGGGTACATGGGGAGTTGTAAAGGTAAGTCCTAGGGGATGCCAGGGTAATGGTACTGGACAGGTCAAGCAGGTGGGGGCTGTTCAGTGACCAGGGGAGCATAAACAAATTAATAAATAATCATCTCCTTTTCTCTCCTTATCCTATTTAATCTCAGTGCTGTCTTCAATGCTGATGACCACACCAGTACCTTTGACTATCTTTAAGACTGTGCTTGTGTCTTTGGTACTCTCATTTCCTGGGTTGCAATGAACCCTAGCCCAGGTCTTCAGTGTTCTAAAGGCTCTGTTCTCAGTGCTCTCCTTTTCTCTATATGACCCCCAGTTTAGTTGCATAGAATTTGATTTCTTCCTAAGGTATAATTTGTATGCTGATGGGGCCTAATGCCCAATTATATTTTCTTTCAACTTATTCTCTAAAAGGACAGGGAGAGGTTGGAGAGGAGGGCAACAAAAATGATCCAGAGGCAGCAGAGTAAGACAAATGAGGAGAGAGTGGAACATCCTAAAAAACACTGTCTTTAGGATAGTGGGGAAAAGGGAAATATTACAGAAACTTACAAATACAGGCAAGGTTATACTAGGGTGGACTCCATAGTTATGTATGTTAAGGAACATCAAAGCCTCCAGGGCAAAACCTCAAACTGTAAAGGGGTAAATTCAAGAAGGCCGCCAGAAAGTGCTTCTTCATGGAGCTGTTGGTGGTGGATAGATGTAATAGTCTACCCAGGAATGTGATCAGTGATGTGATTTTTTGGCGGGAGGGTTCAAACCCAGTAAGACATATTCAGAGGATCAGTAGACGCTAGAAGAGGAAGCAGAAGGGAGGCAGGGGTAGAGAGAGCTCTTTAATGGCAGAGTAAAGAACAGCAGGAACATCAGGGCAGACTCTGTGGAGTCACAGGGCAGGATTTTCAGAGGGATCCATCCAAGATCCAACTGTCATTATTTTCAAAATGAAAATCTATCCCACTTGTTAGACCAACTGAATCTGAATTTTAAATCTACTAAAAGATGCAATTGCAACAAAGAATTTATGCAAATCATATGTGTGTCAATTATATTGTTTTAAGGCAAGGCAAGGCAACATTTATTTATATAGCGCCCTGTCCAAAGACTCAGAGCATTTTATATAAACAATACAATAAAAAGCAATTAATCACCAAGAAGAACAGCATAAATTCAAAGAATCAAAAAATCAGCATTAAATCAGATTAAGTCATAGACCTTTCCAAATAAATAGGTTTTGAGAGAGGTTTTAAAGGCCTCCACCAAGCTGGCTGCCATAATACATGGAGAGAGGGAATTCCAAAGGACAGGGGCAGCTACTCCAAAGGTTCTGTCTCCAGATCTTTTTAAACTTGAGGGAGGAACGACCAGCAGGTCAACATCAGTGGAGCATAGGGGGCAGACTGGGGAGTATGGAATCAGGAGCTCTTTTAGGTAGTCAGGTCCCAAACCGAATGGGGCCTTGTAAGTCAACAAGCTGATCTTGAAGGTGATACACGCACTCACAGGCAGCCAATGCAGAGAGCGCAGAACAGGATTGACATGGTCCCTCATAGAGGTACCAGTCAACAATCTGGCAGCAGCATTCTGCACTAGCTGCAGGTGATGTATCAGATCTCCAGATAACCCTAGGTATAGGGCGTTACAGTAATCAAGTCCACTGGTGTCAAAGACATGGATAACTGTAGTCAGTTCCTGGGGAGTCGGGAAAGGTGGATCCTGGCAATATTTCGAAGATGGAAAAAGCCAGGCCTGATGACCGATGCGACCTGTTTTTGCAGATCTAATCGATCATTAAGGATGACACCCAGATCCTTTACCATCCCAGTTACTGAAAGAGGGCACGCAAACCATGGCTTTTACTCACAGATAGGTACATCTTTTGAAAATAGCAGTAGTGCTGCTTGGATTCAATTGAATGGAGGCAGACAAAGACACAGTTTGCATTTGCATCATTATCCAACCCTTTTAAAAATTTAATCCATAGACTTTTCCAGTCGATAACCATCTGTGTATTGATGTATCAGTGTACTGTATTCTTTTGCATTGTACAGTCGATCCAGCCAGCCAGCCTGTAAAATTTATTAATGTGGAGCCATCATTTGCCACATATATCAGTGTCTTTCACTTTAAATGCAGTAATGTTGTTGCCAATAAAAAATAATTTGTCTTACAGCACATAAGTTCTTGACTGCATCTCCACACTCCTGGCAAGAGAAATGGCAAAACAGGCTGTTGTGTCTTTTTGGATAAGGGTTTACAATTTACTTTGAAGGTTAAATAAACATTTGGTGATGCAATTGCCTGAAGTGGAGGCAAATTCCCAGTTTGACCTCTGACCTTAGAGCAAAATGAAAAAGGAAGAAGAAAGCAGGAGGAGATCTGTCTTCCATAAGCACGTTCCCAAATGCTGTGTGACCCATGCAATCCCATACCACATGCAACAGACCAGCATCATGCTGTGAACACCTCCAGCATTGTGCATGCTGTAGGGATCCCACTGTCTGCAAGGCTAAGGGAGTCTGTACCACCTGTGGGGTATCTTCAACTGAATCCTCAACTTCAACTATCTTCAACTAATGCATGGTCTGCAGTAATAGTTCAGGTAGGGAGACACAAGCAGACTGGATGGGCCAAGTGGTCCTTATCTGCCATCAGATTCTGTGTTTCTATGAGTCAGCCATCCCTTGGAATGAAGAGGTAATTTATTGTTCCTAAGGGTTATGCTATCTAACGGGATATTGTTAAGGTCCTCATGGCACTGTGAGGAATGACTGGGCTATTAGGCAAGCAAACTCTTTCTAAGATTTCTGAAAAAGAGATGGCCTTATTTTTCTGGTCAGTAAGATGTCATTCTCTGACAAGTAATGCCTGCATACTGAAGATGGACTGTGGTTGTTCCAAGAGGTGGGGGGTACTGGTCATGTTAATGGACAGGGCAGTCAGGGGAATTCAAACTAAAGGATGGGGAGGCAGTTAGTATGGGGGGATAATCAGTGTTAAGAATTAAATGAATGGGCTAACCAAGGCAAGGGCAGTAGAGTTGGGCAGCATAATAATATCTGCCCCCCCCACACACACACAGTAAGGAACCATAAAGGGACAGCACTTCTCACTTGAGTAGAGGATAAATGAGTATCTAATTTGGCAAAATATACTGCTTTGAACACCTGATGAAGTTTGATGTCCAGGACTTAGAGACCTGGTGAGGGAGGGAAATGACTGGGGCACCAAGAAGGAGGATTTTGAACTTTTCAGGAGGGATAGGTCTGACAGGAAAAGGGATAGTTTTCTCTCTTTTTATGTTTGCTTGCACGCATGTGCAAGAAACATAGTGCCATCATCCGAGTTTTCGGAGGTGTGGCAGCCATCTTCCAATTCAGTCAGTGTGTTTTCAGGCGCGGCCGCAGTTCTCCAATGCCTGCTGGAGCTGTCTATGACAGCAGTCCAACAGTGCAAAAATGCAGTGGTGTACAGTTGAAAGGGGGAGCTACGCTTCACTGAGCAGCGATAAGATATCGCCTGCTTATGCGCGCTCCCCCTACATACACACACACACACACACACACACACACACACACACACATATGCATACTGCGTTCTCGCCCCCCCACGCACACACTGTATAGCCGACGAGGTGCGAATCCCCGTCGGCTGTGCTGTGCCCCAAAAGTGTTCCACATGCCACGCTGTGTGCCCACCCCAGCGCGGCTACACATGTATAGCCGACGGGGGTGCCCAATCCCCCATCGGCTCCACTAACTCTCCACCCCAGAGTACAGGGTGCCATGCTGGGAGCCCACCCCAGTATGGCAACAGATGCTGTCGCCGATGGGGGTGCCCAATCCCCCGTCGGCTCCACGCCCACCCCCCAAAACAGCCCTCTTGGTGCCACGCTGAGAGCCCAGCCCAGTACGTGGCAACAGATGCTGTCGCCAACGGGGGTGCCCAATCCCCCATCGGCTCCACGCTCCCCCAAAAGCCGTCTTTGTGCCACTCTGGGAGCCCACCCCAGCATGGCAAACATCCCGTGTCATCTGTCCTTTGTTTAAAAAAAAAAAAACCCTAAAATTGGAAAACGGTCCCTCGGTGTCTCTGCCCCCACCTGCACCCACCCACTGCGCACCCTGCCCACCCCATACTTACCTCCGGACTCCGATGCGACGATCTTTGGTGGACCGGGAACACATCTGCACTCTTCAAAGCCGACCGCGAACTGAGGAAATGCCGTTAAGCTGTATAATGGAATAGATAGGGTTTTTTCAACTTTGCTGCATATCTCAGGCATTTTTTGGAATTTTTGCACCAAATTTTCAACATGGTATTTTTGGGACCCCTTCTCTTGAATGCTCTCAATGTCATGGCATTAATCAGGCCTGAAGGGTGATTTCGCAGTCACTACGGAAAATCACCTTTAGGGACCAAGTAACGAAATGACACTGGCACTGTTCACAAGGTGGGCTCTCAAAAAGCCTATGTTGAAAATTTGGTGTAAAAATTCCTAAAAATGACTGTTTTATGAGCGTGCATTGTGCAGTTCTTACGCACGCTCGTAAGTTCGTGAATTTTCAATATTTTCACTCCAGATTTTCAACATTGCCATTTTACCACACCTCCTTATGAGCAGTACAGCTGTCATTTTTTACATCTTGCCCAAAACGTGTTTCTGCCCATGTAGTGCACAATGGCTAGTCGTGTGTGAAATCAATGCATGGGACACATTAAGAAAATCACAGTGACTCTGTTCATGAGCAGAAGTCTTAAAATGGCTATGTTGAAAATTTGGTGGAAAATTCCTAAAATGACTGTTTTATGAGCGCATGTGCAGTTCATACGTACGCTGGTAAGTTTGCGAATTTTCAATATTTTTAATCCAGATTTTCAACATTGCCATTTTATTGCACTTCCTTATGAGCAGTACAGCTGTCATTTGTCACATCTTGCCCAAAATGTGTTTCCGCCCATGTAGTGCACAATGGCGCAGTCGGTGTACGAAATCAATGTATGGGACACATTAAGAAAATCACAGTGACACTGTTCATGGGCAGAGGTCTTATAATGGCTATGTTGAAAATTTGATGAAAAAATTCCTAAAAATGACTGTTTTACGAGCGTGCGTTTCGCAGTTCCTATGCATGCTCGTAAGTGTGCGAATTTTCAATATTTTCACTCCAGATTTTCAACATTGCCATTTTATTACACTTCCTTATGAACAGTACAGTGGCCATTTTTCACATGTCACCCAAAATATGTTTCTGCACATGTAGCACACAATGGTGCAGTCAGTGTGTGAAAGCAATGTTTGGGACAGATTAAGAAAATCACAGTTACACTGTTCATGAGCAAAGGTCTTAAAATGGCTATGTTGAAAATTTGGTGACAAAAGTCCATAAAATAACTGTGTTACGAGTGAGCATTGCGCAGTTTCCACGCACCCTCGTAAGTTCATGACTTTGTAATATTTTCAGTTCAGATTTTCACCAGTGGCATTTTTCCACACTTCCTTATGAACAGTACAGTTGTCATTTTTCACAACATGGCCAAAATGTGTTTTCACACTTTCAGCGCAGAGATGCGTGGTCGCTGTGGGAAATCATTGTTCGGGACAGATAAAGAAAATCACAGTGACACTGTTCATGATTGGAGGTCCCAAAATGCCTGTGTTGACAATCTGCTGAAAAATCCCCAAACTAATTACGTTACAGGTGTGCGTTGCACAGTTTCTATGCACGCTCGTGACTTCACCAGTTTTTTTAATATTTTTACTGCAGATTTGCAACATTGGCATTTTTTACACCTCCCCATGAACAGTACAGCTGTCATTTTTCACATCCTGTTTGGAATGTTTTTGCACCTGTGGTGCTAAATTTTATTTATTTATTTATTTATTTACGAGTTTAACCAGGAAAGCATACTGAGCAACATGCTCAATTCCAGATGCGACCTGGGGGCCGTGACCCACATACATAAATTGGAAGTGCTCTAGACAGTACAGAAACGAGCAAGGCTTGTACATAACATATTTGGGGGAAAATTACATATTTGGGGGAGAGTTACATCCAAGGGTAGTATACACACAATCAGTAAGGAGACACAGAGGGTAGGTTACTGTACAGTACATATGAGTTTATAGCAGTGAGACATTTGAGTAAAATTCTTAACTGAAGCAGAAGCAACTGGAGGTGAAATGTGCACTGAGTAATTTGTTTCGTAGGGGGGTATTTGGTGTGTGTCTGATGGTGGCAGGCAGATCGTTCCAGGTCTGAGGTAAACGGTAATTAAAAGCGGCCTGGCCTTTGGATGTACGCATAAACGGGACATGAAGCAGTTTATGGTTAAATCTTCTAAGGGAATACGTAGGTGACGGTTGTTGGGAGAGGGCAGAGGACAGATGGGGGGAAAGGAGTTGGACCGGTATTTGGCTGTGAATCTGGTGCAGTTGGATTGTCTACGGTCATGTAGGGATGGCAGAGTTAACGAGCTATAGAGGTCGCAGTGGTGTGTTGTTTGGGGGGCAGCGCCGAGGATGAAACGGCAGAAGGAGTGGAACAGGGTGTCAAGGCTGGCCAGGGTGGACCCGGGGGCGATGGAGTAAACTATATCTCCATAGTAGATTATGGGAAGGATCATTTTTTGTGCAATGGCATGCCTTGTCTGTGTGGGGAGGCAGCTTTTGTTTCGGTGTAGTGCCCAAGTTTAGGGAGTAGCCGCTTGTGTAGATAGGTGATATGAGCAGAGAAATCTAGGTGTTGGTCTAGCCATACACCCAGGTATCTAAAGCTCGTACAGATTTCCAGGGGGGTTCCATCCAGGGTTTTGAAAGGGGGGCTGGGGACTTGGCGGGAGAGTCTTTGTGGTGAGCCAAAAGTTAGCGATATGGTTTTTTTTTAGAATTAAGAAATAGCTGGTTAGACCTGAACCAGTTCTGGATAGCGTTGAAGTCTTCCTGGAGTTGGATTGCTACACTGAGTGTTGTGGGACTAGAGGTGTATAGAACAGTGTCATCTGCATACATCTGTATGGAAGAGTGTGAGCAAGCTGCTGGGAGGCCATTTAGAAAGATGGAGAAAAGAAGGGGACCCAGGACAGAGCCTCGGGGGACACCTGCAGGGACAGACAGTCGGTGGGAGGTGTGAGAGGCAATTTTGACTACTTGTCGCCTGCCTACTAGGTAGTCATGGAGCCAGTTAGTGGCTGTAGTGGAGAGCCCTGTGATGGTGAGTTTAGAGAGGAGTAGAGAGTGGGAGACTGTGTCAAAGGCCTTGGCTAGGTCAATGAAAATGGCAGAGGTGATGTGTCCTTTGTCCATACTCGTGAGGATGTCACCTGTGACTCGAAGTAGGGAGGTGGTGGTTGAGTGGGATTTTCGGAATCCTGATTGGAAAGGTGTGAAAAAGGAGGAGGTGTCTAGGTACGGGGTGAGTTGGGACAGGACCAATCATTCCTGGAGTTTGGCCAGGATAGGAAGTAGGGAAATGGCTAGGTAATTTCCTGGGGTGGAGGGGTCACCTGCTTTTGGTAGGAGAATAATGGTGGCCAGCTTCCAGGCTGTTGGTATCTGCCCAGAGAGAAGGATAGATTGAAAGGTCGACTAGGGGTGCAGCAATGGCTGGGGCGGAGAGGTATAGCATCTTTGTGTCCATAGACGTAGGGCATTTCCCTTTGTTTTGATTTAGCACCGGAAAGGAGCGAAAGACTTCTGCTTGGGTAACTGAGTGGAAGAAGAATGGAATGGTCATGGAGGTAGTGTGAGGGGCACCTGTACGGAGGGCAGGAACTGTGGGGTGGGTGTGGGAGAGGGAGGAAAGGAGCTGTTCAGCGCAGCTGGTGAAGTGTGTATTAAAAGCTTCAGCTACATGGATTCGGTCGGAGATAAGGGAACCCTGGTTTTGTAGTGTCGGTGGAACAGGTTGGGTGGGGGGGGGGAGAGCAGGGTTTTGAGAGATTTCCAGAAATCAGTTGGGTGATTTATGTTTGCTGAAAGTCGATTGGAAGTAGTTTTTTTTGCTAGGCGAATACTGTTTGTACACTTGTTACGATGGGATCAGTATGTAGAGAGGGAGGCCTGGGTGCCCAGCTTTTTATAGTCTTTCCAGGCGTGGTCTCTGGTGTGGCATTATTTGATTATGTAGGCCGTGATCCGGGGAGATGTGCTCCTCGGACTCTTTTCATACGTAGAGGTGCGTGGATATCCCAGACTTTAAGGAAGCTTGTTTTGAAAGCCTCGTAAGCTGTGTCAATGGTGGGTGCCATGGAGATGAAGGACCAGTTTATCTGTCTTAAGTCTGTCAGGAGGGAGGCTAGGTTGAGGGGGTTATAAGACCTGGTGACTAATATCTTTGGGGGTGGGGCAGTGGGGCTGTGAACCTTTCTGATCATATAGATCATATGATGATCACTTATGGAATTGGGTAGGAGGCCTGCACTTAGAATTCTATGTGGGTGGGAGGTGAGAGCCCAGTCCAGTAGGGTGTGATTTTGGGTTTTGTGATTTAGCCTGGTGGGATCAGTAATGAGCTGAGAGAGATTTTGGGCCTTAATTTTTGTCTTTAGGTGGGCTTTATCAGGGTCAAGCCAGTTTATATTGAAGTCGCCGGTGATATGAAGCTCACCCCCAGCTGCTAGCGACTGTAAGTTGACCAAATGGGAGAGGATGTCCTCGAGAGGAGTGCGGGGGCAGTAAGAGCCAGCCACATAGATGGGGTTGGAGCTAGGGAGAGAGATTTTAATGAGTAGTGAGTCGATGTTTCCGGGAGATACGGGGATGTCCACTACAGTGAACTGGCGACTATTTGCGATGTACATTGCTGTGCCACCACCTCTCCTTTTTCCTTGGCAGTCATGCCTGATTATAGTATACCCTGGTAGGGATACCTCCTTATCAGTGTTGTGCTGTTTTAGCCAGGTTTCTGAAATGATTAGGATGTCGGGGCATAGGGTTAGGGCAAGTGGTTGTAGAAGCGAGAATTTAGATAGGAGGCTGCAGGTGTTTAAGTGAAGGATACAGAGGCCTTTTGGGAAAGAGAAAGGGGAGCGGGTGTTTGAAACTGGGGTGTTTGGACCAGGGTTTGCCTCTATATCCCCTGACATGAGTAGGAAAAGTATGATGAGATGTTTAAATTTGACCCAGGGAGGTTTAAGGTTAGTAGTGGTGGTTCGGGAGGTATAGGTAGGTGGGGAGGGGTTGGTAGGTAGAAATGTGAAGAACCATAAGGCCCATGTGAAACTGAGGGGTAAAAAAGTAGCACTAATGATACCATAATGGTCATATGGCAATGCTTGAGCAAGCGTGTGTGAAAAGGCAGTGTAGCAAGGGTTTGGTGTTAGATTTGGGGGACATAGGTGATGACTGGACTTTGCATGAGAGGGTGGCTGGTGGCAGGGATTTTGTTGCCAGTTGGAGGAAAATGAATAAAGTAGGTAGCAGCAGCAATCTTGCTTGTGAGATAATTGGGTGGGCAAAGATTTTGGTTGGGAGCCCTCTGGTGGTGACAGCTGATAAGCTGCAAGTGGAGAAGTGGGCTGATAGGTTTTAAACAGTCATGTGACTAGGCCTATATAATTTATATAGAAGGTCACCAAGGGTGGTGGTGGGGGTGGTGGGGAGCTGGCGTGCAGCGCCGGCGGGGCAGAACCAAGCAGACAGTGGAAGCAGAGCTTCCCTACACAGGCAGCAGCTGAGCTTTGAAAATGGCGCCTGTTCCTCGTACCTGTGCTTTGGGGGGGGGTGTCCGTGGTCCTCGTCGGCTACTGAAATGAGGAGGGCTGCTGCATGTCCTGGGCCCTCGCGACCCTGCACCCGAGTCCTATGGAGAGAAAGGAGACTTTATATACAGAACTGTGTGATTCCCTGAGGTATGTAGGGCTTATTATTGGCCCAGGTAAAATTCATTTGTTTGTCTCCCGATTACAGCATTGTGCAGTACTGACTAGAATTCGGCAGGGAAATTTTCATTTAACACGCTGCTTGTTTTTAGCACTCTGCCGAGAGTAGCATATATTAAGAGGAACAATACCCGGGTTAAGTCCAGCTACAGCATTGATACAACTTAGTATCAAAGTGACCAAAGCCAACTGATTTGTGTGCCTAGCAAATCCCTACTCCAGCTCCCCCTCCGAGAATTACAACTAACTTTTTTTTTATATACTGAAATGCTATCCTGCACAGTTTAGTCGAGCTAAAAGGGTTTATAAATACATTTCCTTAAAGCACCTTGCAGAAAGCAGCAATGAGGATAAGCATGGCAGACTTTTTTAGTTAATAACACTGCAAAGATAATTAAACTGTCTTAAAGCACCTTACAGAAGGCAGCAAAGAGGGTAAACAAGGCAGACTTTTTTTAGCTAATAAAATCTATCAGCACACCTGTGCCGACATTTAACCAAGCAGACAGTGGAAGCAGAGCTTCCCTACACAGGCAGCAACTGAGCTTTGAAAATGGCGCTTGTTCCTCATACCTGTGCTTTGGGGGGGGTCCGTGGTCCTTGTCGGCTACTGAAATGGGAGGGCTGCTTAACGTCCTGGGCCCTGCGACCTGCACCAGTCCTGTGCTCGGGGTGTCCGTGGTCCCCGCCGGCTACTGAAATGGGAGGGTGCTGCACGTCCTGGGCCCTCATGACCCTGCACCTGTAGTCGCTGTGCATAAGCAGCTTTTGGCTAACAAACTGATATTGCCACTGTTCATGAGGTGGGGTCACAAAAAAACCATGTTGAAAATTTGGAGTGAAAATACCAACGAATGCCTGAGGTATTAGGGTTTCCAACCATAACACCCCACCCTGTAGAGAATGACAGGCATCAGGGGTGTGACTTAGGATTCTTGCCTGTAATGCTCATACCATTCCACACCCTGCAGCCAGTGAGAGGCATCGAGGTATGCCTTGGAATCTTGACCCCAAAGTTCACTCATTCTCTCGATACCGCACCCATCTCACCCATTTCTGGATGGAATGGGAAGATATGGCTAAAGACCCCAGCACACCGTGACACTTGTCAGTGTCTGCAGGGTGGGTGTGGTGAATGGCGGGCCATTAAGCCTGACGACCAAAGGCACAGCCCAATGCCTGTCACTCTCTGCAGGTTGGTGGTGGGGTTGGCTTCAGTTCAATACTTCACTGCCATTCCTATTATGCAGCTCTGTAACTTCTACGCTACCACTGCCAATGCCAGTAAGCAAACATTCGGCATTGACAAATGCTTGTTAAGGGAGAGTGCCACAAAAAAAAGGATATCAGGGGACAAGCAGTTCCACTGAGACTATCTGGTCATGCTCAGAGGCAAATGTTTGGGGAATGTAGTCACCCAGGAAATAACTACAGGACGGTCAGTATCTCAACTCAGTTAATTAGATGCAGTAGTCAAAAGTACTTTGTGAACATTAAACTTCTCATGTGGGATTCAGATAGCATTATCTACAGCATTATGCTTCTATTAATTTTTGAGAAAATGTTGCCAAGTCGTAATTCATGGTGTTCCCACTCTAAATTTAAAACTACTACATTTCTCCTGCTTTGTAATATTTCATGACTCACTGATATTAGCTAGGCATGCCAATTTGCAGGTCTATACTTGAAATAGGAGCATAGTTACAAGTATCCACATTTTTACAAACTTTTCACTAACTTTCACAAATATTGCACTATTAGCAGACAGGAGGGTGGACATAGCTGCAGTAACCAAGACTTGGGCATCATCAGACCATGACTTGGACCTTGTGATCCCTGGACACAAACTATACAGGAGGGACAGGGTAGTCAGGAAGGGGGGAGGGGAGGGGTGGCAGTTTATATCAGGGAGGAAATAACATGCACAAGGGAGGAGTCGGAGGAAGGGGAGGTGATGGTATTATGGGTTTAATTAAGGTCCAGTAGAGGGAGAAAGGTGAGGTTGGGGGTGGTTTACAGACCACCCAATCAGGATGAGGAGATGGATAGGGAACTGGTCTCACAAATGTTGGAAGCTGCAGGGAAAGGAGAGGTGGTAAATGTGGGGAACTTCAACCTGCCTAAGGTGGACTGGAGCATAGCATCCACAACATATGCTAGGAGTCAGGTGATCCCTGGAAGGACTGCAAAGTGGGTTCCTGACTCAGGGTGTCACAGAACCAACAAGAGCTGAGTTAATTCTTGATCTGGTGCTCACAAATGAGGAGCATGTACAGGAAATAATGGTCAGGGAGCCACTTGGTGGAAGTGACCATTGCACAGAGTGGTTCCAGTTGAACATGGGCCGGGAAAGCATCCCAACTAAGACCAAAATCTTGGATTTCAGAAGAAGGACTTCAGGAAAATGGGCGAAATGTTAAGGAGCTACCTGGGGGGCATCAGAGTAGATATGGGGGTGGACCAAAGGTGGTCCATCATTAAGAAAGAAATACTGGTTGCCACAGATGAGTGCATTAGGCTCAGGGGGAAGAATACAAGGGCCAAAATGCCCAGTTGGTTCAGTTCTGGGGTTGCCCAGGCAGTAAGGGAAAAGAGGTTGGCCTATACAAAATTAAGAAAGACCAACAGAGAGGTAGATAGGGAAAATTATCTAAGGTTGGCTAGTGAGGCAAGTAAGGAAGTCCGGCGAACAAAGACACAGAAGGAGATGCAGATAGCTGAAGGAATTAAGAAGGGGGAGAAGCCTTTCTTTCATTATATAAGTGGGAAAAGGGACAAGAAGGAAGGAATTGTTAGGCTTAAGAAAGGAGACAAGTGGGTGGAGGATAATGGGGGAAAAGCAGGGATACTAAATGAATACTTCTGTCTTCACCAGGGAGAGGGATGGACCAGTGCCTTCAGGAGGGAGAAGAGGAGTGGGGGAAGGGGAACACAGATGAAGTGATAGAGGAGGATAAAGTGAAGGAGGGGCTGTTGGCATTGAAAGTGGGTACATCACCAGGCCCAGACAGAGTACGTCCAAGGGTACTAAAGGAACTGGCTGAGGAGCTGGCAGGGCCACTGGCAGGCCTATTTAATAGTGCACTAGAGTCAGGCTTGGTACCACAGGACTGGAGAACAGCGCATGTAGTGCCCCTCCACAAATGCGGTCCCAAGGATGACCCAGGGAATTACAGACTAGTCAGTCTGACCTTCATTCTGGGCAAGCTCATGGAGATCAGACTTAAGGAAAGGTTGGTGGAATATCTAGAGAAGCATGGTCTCCAGAATGCAAGGCAGCATTGGTTCATGGGCGGGGGATCGTCTCAAACAAATCTGATTGACATCTTTGACTCTTTCACTAAGACAGTAGATAGGGGCCAAGCAGTAGACATGCTCTATCTTGATTTCAGCAAGACCTTTGACTCTGTGCCCCATAAAAGGTTGATCAGGAAGTTGGTGGATCTTGGAGTTGGTGAAACAATGGCCAGATGGGTGGAAAACTGGCTGAGGGACAGAACCCAGAGGGTGGTTGCGAGGGAAGACTTATCTGGCACCAAAGAGGTAACCAGTGGGGTCCCACAGGCTCAGTGCTGAGGCCGGTGTTGTTCGGTATCTTCATCAATGACACTGGGGATGGCATTAAGGGCAAAATGTGCCTATTTATGGATGACACCAAGCTCTAAGGGAAAGTGGACACAGTTGAAGGGATACAGGGCCTACAGGATGATCTGGAAAAGTTGGGGAGGTGGTCCAGGATCTGGCAGCTTGGCTTCAATGCCAAGAAATGCAAAGTTATGCATACTGGAGCCAAGAATCCCAGGATAGAGTACTACCTGGGTGGAGTCCGAATATCTGCATCAGAGGAGGAGAAGGACCTGGAAGTGAAGATTACTAGTGATCTGAAGCCCTCCAAGCAGTGCAAGAAAGCAGCAGCAAAGGCAAACAAGATGCTGGGAAGCATATCTAGGGGGATCAGTAGTAGGAGAGAGGCGGTTATACTGCCCTTGTACAAGTCCCTGGTAAGGCCTTATCTAGAGTATGGGGTTCAGTACTGGTGCCCAAACCTCAAAAATGACATTAACCTGCTGGAGAAGGTCCAGAGAAGGATTACAAAGATGATAGCAGGTCATCAGGGTAAGGCATATGAGGAGAGGTTAAAGGCACTGAACATGTACTCCCTGGAAGACAGGAGAGAGAGAGAGAGAGAGAACATGACTGGGATCTTCAGATACTTGAAAGGGATAAATAAGGTGGATAAGGAGAGTCTCTTTAAACTGAGTGGGAACCATAACATGAGGGGGCACAGTCTTAAGCTGCAAGGTGGGAGGTTCAGGAGGGAGGCCAGGAAGCACTTCTTCACAGAGAGGGTGGTGTACACTTGGAAGGCACTGCTGGAAAAGTTGATCTCACTAAAAACAGAGGGCAACTTTAAGAGAGGCTAGGATAGGCATAGGGGGACTGTAAGGATCATGGGTAGGGAGGATGGGAGGTGTGGGGAAGGAGGGCAGGAACATTAGCTCAAGCTGTGTACCCTGCAATACAAGCAGACTAGATAGACCAACTGGCCTTCTTCTGCTGGTTTCTTCACATGTTCATATAATTAAACTCTAAAACGATGAACCCCTGTGACATAACAATTGCTAAACCAAATCTCTCCAGATTTTTTAGTTTCCAAGGCCTTTGTATGACGATTATTCATGCTAATTTGTATGTATCTAGGTCCAAAGGTGTCCAAGTTATAAGCAGTGAAATATTTTCACAGATCTCACAAAAATAAAATGCTAGACTGATCAATTATAAGTTCAAAACTACTTATCTGAATGCTATGATATTTAGCATGCCTTACGTACACCTAACAACATGTATGCATGCAAAATGTCAGCTATCTAGCTGAAAGGATGTTTCTGTTATGCCCAACTAATCAAATTCTAGGAAATGTCACAAAATCTATGGAATTTCATGAACATTCTGCAAAAGTGGAATTTGTTTATTTTGCCTGGCCTAGTTACCACCCCACCTCATGACCACCTTATTTTCACTTTCTAAATCAATCAGGAAAGATGGACATTCAATCTGACCCTTTGGTCATGATGAAACAAGTCCCAGCACATGCAACTCCATTTCACTCACTGTTATCTGCCTCAGCGGATTTTTCAACCATGATCACCTTGCTATTTCTAGACAATTTTACCAGTTTTGAGGACCCGGTTAGTTAAAACTCACCACATGATCACCAAATCTGCATTTTTGAAATAAGGAAAACTGAACCAGCCACTTTAATGATTGCAGTGCATCTTGGTAAATTGTCTCAAACAAGCAGAAGGAAAGCCAGGCAACCCGCAGCACATTTGCCAACAGAAATACAACTAGTATACAAAGTTGTCAGGCATGTGGCATTCATTCAGCAGAATACAAACAAGGTACAAAGCACTTTGTATTCTGGTTGTATTTCTGTTGGTAAATGTGCTGCAGGCTGTCTGGCTTCCCTTCTGCTTATTTCTGAAATCAGTCAAGAAACTGTGTTTGGAGGACATTAAATTTGACACATTGGTCACGAGGAAACCAAGTCCCAGTGCATGCACAGTTCATTACTTTTTCAAATTATTTATATATATATATTTTTTATATTTTCCAATCACCTTTAACTCTGTCATTTATTTTACATTTTTTCATCAACTCCAAGGGCCTGGTTAGTAACTATCCTGACCACCACCTCATGACCACCCAATTACAGAGACAGATAGAGGGCTACAGTACCCAATCAGGGTGCTGAAGCACCAGCAGACTTGATAGACCAATAGGCCTACTGTGCTGGTGTCTAGTATGTTAGTATGTAATTAGCACTCAATAAACACTTTTTAAATTGGTCAGCACATATGTTTCCAGGGACTTCAAACTCAACCTCCTCTTTTATAGCTACTGTAATTTCATAATTCCGTCAGCCACCCACACTTGCCCCAATGCAATACACAAGTGATATTCAATTATAAAAGCATTTATTAGAAGTTGTTATAAAATAATTACTAATAAATCCCCAAATAATATAAAATGAAAGCTAGGTAAAGATAAATCTCACCCTAGAAATGTAAATGTAATATACATATAAATGATCTATTTCAATGTGAAAATAAAAAAAAATATGATTTAAAAAAAATTAAACCACCCTTTCCCCATCATGACCCTTCCCCCTATTGTTTCTGTGGCAGTAGAATAGCATGACTTGCTACAGGGATGCCACTGACTGCTCTCTTCGAGTCCTCATGCTCTTCTCTCTGTGACCTTCCCAGGAGAGCGGTGACATTGATGCTTATTTACATGATATTGTTAAACAAGTGTAAATGTATATAACCAGTGAATAACACATATAAGGAATAATGCATGGATGACCATACCCAACAAGCCTGTTTTCCCATTGAAGGGTGGAGATAACAGAATATGGACCTTGACAGTGAAGATTGAGAGGTCCATGCTGTTACCTCAAATCTGAGATGGAAACACACGGTTGAGTTGTGTATGGCCACCCATATTTTATTTTTTATAGTATATGGTTTTACAGAGGAAGCTGTGAGCAGTGCCAAGCACCAGTACAGAGAGACAAAGACAGCAGTCAGTGAAAATAAAAGTCGGATGCCAGGTGGGAGTCAACAAGAGCAGGGACACATGTGCAGTTCATGACAGAATGTGCACATGTTTAGAATGTACACAACTTTTCAACTGTGCATAACAACTTCTTGACAGCCACTGAATTCCATACACAATAAGCCCAAATCATATATTATATAAAATGTTTCAGCAACAATACACAACAAGGCTATGTTTCCTTCGAAGGGTAAAATGACATCATAGACCTCAAGAGCAAAGATTCAGTGGTCTCTTGTATTGTCATCTCTCCCTGAGATGCAAAATATCAGCCTTGTTGTGTATGGCTGCTCATACATTATTTTGGATAGTATATGTTTGTTTAAATTTGCCTACATTCTTTCTAGCTCTGTATTTAACTGTGGTCAAAGAAACAGGAAAGAAGCAAATAACAAAATAAGATTTAAAACTTTGAATGCCATTTAGGGTACAGCTATATGAGCTGATAACATTTCTAGTAGTTAATCTTTTAACCAACAATTCACTTGGGGCGTTTTGAGTTTTGTGCTGATATCTTCATTATGAGGAACCTAGACTGTAGGTAAGCATGAGGAATCTTAATAGACAAGAGATCCTATGCTGTTGTACCACAGTAAGAACATAGCTACTGTGGTACAATGGCATCTGGAAGTGTATTGGTTCACATACGCAACAACACTAAACCATATACTATACTATTGTTTTACAACAGCATTCTGACATCACTACTGTGGTACAAAAGCATTCTGACATCACTACTGTGGTACAATAGCATTCTGATATCAGAACTGTATTTGAATGTATTTATTTCACCAGGAAAAGGCTGCATTGAACAAGCTAACCAGGAGAACACTGAGGGTTGTGGTCAATGGGAGAATGTCTGGGGTTAGAGAGGTCATCAGTGGGGTGCCTCAGGGGTCCATCCTGGGACTCGTCCTCTTCAACCTGTTCATCAGCAACATCTCAGAGAGCCTAGAGGGAAATGTATCCCTGTTTGCAGATGACACCAAGATCTACAACAGGGTCAACACTCCCAAAGGAATAAACAGGATGGCATCTGACCTACAGAAGCTTGAAGACTGGTCTAGAACATGGCAATTGAAGTTCAATGCAAAAAGTGTAAGATCATGCACTTTGGGCATACTAATCCAAGAATGATGTACTTCATGGATGGGGTAGAACTGAAGGCCACACAGCAGGAAAGGGACCTAGGGGTTGTTATATCAAGCAATGTAAAGTGGCCAATCAGTGTGAGAAGGCAATATCAAAGGGTAGCGACATGTTGGGATGCATCAGGAGGGGTATCACCAGTAGAAAACGAGAGTTGATAATGCTCCTGTATCGGTCTCTGGTATGACCTCATCTGGAGTATGGTGTGCAGTTCTGAAGACCGCACCTGAATAAGGAGATAAATAGAGTGGAGGCTGTTCAGAGGAGGGCTACCAAAATGGTGCACTGTCTACATCAGAAACTGATGTAGAACAGAAAATATGAGGAAAGGTTAAGGAACTCAATTTGTACTCTCTGAAGCAGTGCAGAGAGAGAGAGAGAGGAGACATGATAGAGACCTTCAAATACCTCAAGGGCATCAACAAAATAGAGGTGCAGGAACTCTTGCAGATCAATAAACAGACTAGGACAAGAGGACATGAGGTGAGACTGAGGAGGGGTTAATTCAAGGGGAAGAGAAGGAAGTTCTTTTTAACTGAAAGGGTAGTGGATGCTTGGAACCATCTGCCTCAGTCAGTAGTGGAATCCAAGACAGTCAGCACCTTCAAATTGGTATGGGATAGATACAAGAGAATAGTGGCTACTGGGAAGAAATAACTGGTAAATAGCGGGGGTAGTGGAAAAATGGGCAGACAAGATGGACCGTAAGGTCCCCATCTGCTGACACTTTACATGTTTCTAAGCTAATTTACAAGGAGGCCCTGGATAGGACAGTATACATAAATCAGGACACAATGACATTGGTACAAAATAATACATGAATGTAGAGCACTGGCATACAAAATATACAGTTACGGAAAAAGCATATTACAGAAACAGCAAAAGAGTATTGTGATATAATTTAAAGTAAGTTAAATACAAAAAGATCAGTGGCTAGCCAATATTTCAGTGTGAGTAAACACCATATAACAGAGACAAAAGTATCCTAAGGACAATAATAAATATGCACAGTTCATCCACAGGAAGAGGATTCAGTACCTAGATTTCCAATGTGGGCTTTAAAAGTTCTAAGACAGGCCAGAGAGTTAAGTTTCAAGGAGGACTGTACTGCAATAGCATCTGACATCACTAGTGTGGTAGAACAGCATTTTGACATCACTACTGTGGTTCAACAGCATCTGGGAAGGTATGCATTTGCATACACAACAATACTGAGCCATAAACTACAGTCTAATAAATTGCAGTTCTGTAGATTAAGATGCTTCATAAAAGAAAACCAACACTATAAATGCATCTGGTGTTCTACATCAACATTAACATGAAATACAGTACTGTACCACAGTCTCATAACCTCGAGACAGCTGAGGTCTGAATAATTTATAACAAATTAGTACATGTATGCTTGTAGCCATCTAGAAGAATGTCTCAAGGAATTTTATTTCCCTGTTTTATCTTCAATAATGTGAATGTGAAACATTCAGAATCCAGAGACATTACTGAAGATGAAGCTAACATCTTTTTATAATTCACAAATGCCCTTAGAATATCATTCAAAAGGCTTGTGTGATAGAAACTTGGATTCAAATCAGTCATTAAGCAATATACTACAGACAATAGCTTTCTTCAGACAGTGCAGATTGGTAACAAAGGTAATACTGCCTCAAGTAGCAGAATATAGCTAGATATAGATTAAGTAGATAAGACAGATAGATAGCTAGATAGATAGATATATAGATAGATAGACAGACAGGCAGACACTGTAGACATATAGATAGATGGGATGGCTGACTGACTGAAAGACACAGACAAATGGACAGAGATACTGCACATAGACGCAGATGGCTAGATAGACAGAGAGACAAACATTTATGTTTTTCTACTAAAGTAGTGGGATTTTGAAACCTTGGGCCCCATACATTCACACTTTTTGGTGGTGCAGCTTTAGGGCAACAGCTTCCTGTTGCACCACCGCACTTTTTGTGCCATATTTAAAGCTCAAAGAACCATTTATACCAAGTGAGTCCCTACTGGGTCAATATGTCATATGCTTAATAGCGTACGACAGAAGTGCTAAACAGTAACAGCGCGGTACATGACAGCGAGAGGGTGCAATACCGCAAATAGTTCTGTGCATGGCACTGCACCCTGTCACTGTCCCAGACAGAGGATAAGACCTCTGTTGGGATGGTTTTCTGCTAGGCAGCTGCTGTGGCTTGACAAGATGAGCCACTATCAATAAGGAACAGAAGCAGAGTGTTTGGGATCGGGTTCAATTCCCAGATCCAGATGCACAAAATGTTTATTTTTTTTTTCTTACTTTGTACAATATTTACTTTAACATCCCCTAGAGTTAGTTATTTTAGTTGGGGACAGTGCCAGAGGTGCAGCCCCACTAATGGTGCAAGGGCGGATCCCCATAACGATGCCACATGCAGAAGTCACGCTATATTTGCAGTGCACTTTATGCATGCGGCATAATATCTCGTGACATTATGACCCTGTGCCAGTGAGTCCCCCTTCTGACACCGATCCATAATGGTGAGGCCAACAGTAGTCAAATTTTGGCTAGCCCAGCCAGTTTTCCACATTGTAAATCTAGAGAACTGGCAATCAGTTGGTAAATTAAACTACTAATGTTACCAGTAGAACCTCACACTAATGTTGACAGCATTTTGAAATTTAATTTGAATTCTCAATAACCATTTACAAAGGATACTGTCTCTAACAGGAAGAAGCTGAGAAAATAAATCCCATGAGAACTAAATATACTGATTTTGAATTAGGACATTAACTGAAGGTAAAAAAAAGTGTTTAAATTTCTTTATGGTGAGATCATGTAGTGAATCTTAATTTATATTTATGTATCTTTTATTATTGTGCTTTACAAAGAATAACAAGAACAAAACATACAGTTGTTTTATTAACTTTTATTATTATTATTATTATTATGTAACTTCATCTTTGTTGAAAAGTTCAGGTTGACAGCTTCACAATACATTTAATGCTGACCTAAAAATAAAGTATGAATGCATACCAGAACTTTCCATCTACAGTTTTTAATGTCATTAATGTTAAAAACAGAACCTTATAAGACAGTCAATAATGTCATATAACTAGGTAAACAGGATAAATTAAGTTAAAACAAACCAGGACTGTGGTGTCATGTTTTCTTTGATTATACGTTTAAAACCATTCAGTTAAGACCAAGTAAGAACCTACTCATGGTCCCCAAAAGTGGAAAGACAGTCTTATTCCAGGAATTACTAATCGATGAGAGTACAAATCCCAATCTAAGGTACGTTAGTTTCCTAAAGGGCTTACAGGTTCAGATACTCCCTGAGGAAGATGACATAGTTGTCATCTGGCCCATTTGTATTTAACTTCTCCAATGTCAGATGTACAATAGCCATAATTCTTTCTAAACTGACCATAGATTACATCTGTGTCCTCCACTCCTGCACCATAGGTGTTGTCTTGGAGAGCCAGTGGACTGTGATTCCTTTGGTAGCCACTAAACACATGGTGCAAAAAGCATCTTAATATTTGCTCCACTTTAATCCAGGGGGTGGCATCCCTAGAATACATTGTTGGTACTCAGGTTGCATTTTAGTACCCCATATGTTACTCAGTTCCACAGAAATTTGGGTCCAATAAGGCACACTTATGATACAATTCCAGAAAATATGATAATGATCTCCTGTGCCCTGACAGCCTTGCCAGCAACTATCATTATGATTTGACTGGGAAAAGTATTTTGTGATGGTGGGAGTATGAAACAAGCATTTGTCAATGCTGAATGTTTGCTGATTGTTTTGCTGTTCTACCGGGTCTTGCTTGTACACATTTTTACTATATATTTACCCAGAATACAGCAGATGAGATGCAATATCTCATGTTAAGTGGTGTCCTGCTTTGATACCTTGTTAGATTGTAATTACTCAGGATAGGGCAGCGAGAGACAATATCTACTTTTAAGTGGGCTCGCACAATTTGACCCCAAATGTCCAACAATCTTTTATGACCTGACGTTATGATTAAGACAGCTGGAATTTTTTAAATTTCATTCAAAATGTGGTTTTAGTGTGCTGCTGTGGCAACAAGTTTCGGAGGTAATTTGGAAAATGACACCTGCCATGTTCAAGAAGTGGGGTAGCACAAGGGATATGTTGAACATTAGCTGCCAAATCTGCAAAAAATAAAGTTATGAGTAAAAGTTGGAACAATTCATTTTCTCATAATTTAGTTGGTTTTTCATGTTTTAACCCCAAATTTTCAACATAATCATTTTGTGACCACTCCTTCTGGGCGTGACAGGTGTCATTATAAAACAATGGCTGAAATGTCATTTTGCTCCACAAGTGTTAAAACACATTTTGAATAGATTTGAGAAATGACAGCTATCACATTCATGAGGTGGTGTCGAAAAATGGCTATGTTGAAATGTTTGGGTCAAAATATTGAAAATTAGCATAGTTACAAGTGTGTGTGTGTTGAAAATTGCAACGTAGACTCATAGCCTTGCTATTTTCTCATATTTGTACTCTGAATTTTCAACATAGCCTTCTTACAACACCACATAACCTCCTTATGAGCCCACCTTATGAACAAGGGTGGTGAAAATGTTCAAATCCTGCCCAAAAGGTGAATTTGCAACACAAGTGTGAAATGCATTTTGGCCAGGATTTGAAAAATTACAGTTGCCACATTCATGAGGTGCTATGAAGAAATGGCTATGTTGAAAGTTTGGGGTCAAAACGTTGAAAATTACCAAAGTTGCAAACCTGCATTCGTACATTTCAACATAGGCTCATAACTTTTTTTTTTTTTAATTTCTGCCCCAAGTTTTCAACATAGCCTTCTTATGTCCCCACCTAATGAATAAGTACAGACTAAATTTTCAACTCCTGCCTGAAAGGTGATTTCATGCAGCAACTGCAACATCGTAAGGGCTATGAATCAGAAATCACCCGTAAGAAGGCAGAATTAATGTCCAGGGAGATTTCTGCTGTGTCTTCAACCTGGAGGAGCTTTTCTCAGGCTAAATGTGAGGAGTTTGCTTGATTCTTCGCAGATAAGGTTGCCAGCATCAGGTCCAGCATCAGCCCGGCTCCCCCTATGAGGGATTGTGGAGGTCGACGAGAGGTGGTGAGCATTCGGTCTGTCTGGATGGACTTTAGCCAGCTGAAATTCATAGACATTGTAAAGATCATCCAGACTCTGTGCCCAACCAGCTGTAGTTTGGTTCTGGGCACTATACCCCCATTAGTGGACTGTGTAGATGTTATCTGCCTGATCCTAATTGAAATTGTCTGGAGTTCCTTGGACAGGGGGGTCTTTCCTGATCCCCACAAGGAGGTGGTCATATGGCCACTCCTTAAAAAACCCTCCTTGGATCCAGACTGTCCTGCTAACCACTGGCCTGTCTCTAACCTGCTTTTTGTGGGTAAGGTTATGTTGCAACTGGATGATCACCTTGTGAACTACAATGTCTATGATGCTTTCCAGTCTGGATTTAGGAAGAGGCACAGCACTGAGACTGCACTTGCCCAAGTATTGAATGACCTCCTAACAGTGAGAGATTGAAAGGCTTGTACCAACTTGGTCCTTCTTGATCTCTCTGCAGCATTTGACACTGTGGACCATGGTGTGCTTTTGGAGTGCTTGCGACTTCTTTGTGGGCTGTTGGGTACAGTCCTCAAATGGTTTTGATCCTTCCTCACAGACAGGACTCAGAGGGTGGTCACTGGAATTTATTCCTTTGACGACCTCCACCTGTACTGCAGGGTGCCTCAGGGCTCCATACTGGCACCCATGTTGTTCACAGTGTATATGCTGCTATTGGGAGATATCATTCAGTGATATGGTTTGAGTTTTCATTGCTATTCAGATGATACTCAGCTGTATATGTCCTTTCTACCTGAACAGGTTGATGCAGTCTCTGTGCTAAACAACTGTCTTGCTGAGATCAAGGACTGGATGAGCTCCAGCTGGCTGAGACTGAATCTGGACAAGACCGAAGTGTTGATCATGGACCCAGGTCATCCAGGGGTGGGATTGGGGGCTGGACAGGTGTCAGGCTTATGGCTTGATGGTGTTCAGCTTGCTACCTCAGACTGGGTGAGTAACCTGGGTGTTATTTTTGACAATGCCTTGACCCTGAAATCTCAGGTGTCAGCTGTGATTAAATCCTGATTTTACCATTTGAGGAATATCACCTGAATGAAACACCTGGTTCCTCTGGGTGACCTTCCAGTACTGGTCTACGTGTTTGTCACCACCCGCCTTGACTACTGCAATGCCCTCTACCTAGGGCTTCCTGGGGTTGATATCCACCACCCGAAGCTAATGCAGAATGCTGCAGCTAGGCTTCTGACTAGTACATCAAGGGCCAGTCATATTATGCCTGTGCTGTGCGAACTGCACTGGCTGCCTGTTCATTGGCTGATCAACTTTAAGGTTGGCTTGCTAACCTTCAAAGCCCTACATGAACAGAGACCTGGCTGCCTGCAAGATGTCCTGACTCCCTACTGTCCCCTCTGTCTTCTCCAATCTGCTGATAAGGGATTACTAAAGATTCCCAGGGTTAATTTAAAAACACCTGGTGCCCATGCTTTTTCCTTTGTGGCACCTACCCTGTGGAATGCTCTACCTTGTTGGTTAAGAGAATGCCTGACCATCAATAAATTTAAAATAGAGCTGAAAACATATTTGTTTCATCAAGCCTTCACAGACAAAATTTTATTTATTGATATATTTATTGTTTTAGTGTAAATTTTATGTTGTATTTTAATTGTGCAGTGCCATGGTTCTGGAAAGGCACTATATACATAAAGATTTGATTGATTGATTGAGTGGTCACCTTTTGGAATACAAAATCACATTTTGGCCAGGATTTGAAAAATGACAGCTATCACATTCATTAAGTGCTGTGAAAAAATAGCTATTGTGAAAATTTGGGGTCAAAATATTGAAAATTAGCCAGCTCAGTAGCCCTGAGGGCTGAGGCGCTGGACACCTCACCTAACGCTATGCCGGTGACCCGGGTTTGGGAATAACCTTGGGTCGCAGGGGAGCCGGCATGGGGGGAGGGTTGGAGTGGGATTGAGCTGCACTAGGCAGCTCTCCCCTCACAGGGGTGGTTATCTGCTCCTCCTGTAGTTCCACTCCCACTGGGTGGAGGTCCAGAGGGAAGTGTAGGCAAGGGGAAGTGGTGACAATAATGCCAGGGGTGGGGCAGAAGGGACCGAGCCGGTGCCTGGCATGTGCATGTGCCTCCATGCATGTGCAGGTGCATGTCTGCCGGGGTCCCGGGGCCAGGGGTTAAAAAAGGGAGAAATGCAATAAAATATATATACTGTATACAGAAAAATTACAACCCTATGTTCACAAATTTCAACATACTGTAGGCTCATAACTTTGTTGTATTTTAATATTTTTATGCCACATTTTCAATATTGCCTTCTTATGACTCGACCTCATTAACAAGGGTGGAGAAAATGTTCAACTTCTGTTCGAAAGGTGATGTCATGCAGTGACTATGAAATCACCTTTTGGGATAGGTTTTCCTAATTGAACTGCCATTATTCATGAGGTTGGGTCCCAAAAAGAGCATGTTGAAAATTTGAGGCAAAAATTTTTTTAAAGTGGCCAAGTTATGCCACTAAGTTCAAAACCCCATTGAAATACATTGAATCACATACCTGATTTCCTCCGTTCGCAGTCTGGCTGTGAAGAGTGAAGATGTGTCTGCAGTCCATGGAGGACTATGGCATTGGACCCCCTGTGGGTAATTAAGGGCATGGGGGTGTGTGGGGTGGTGGGTGCTGAGTGGGAGGATTGGTTGGGGGGACTAATGGCACAACAGACATTGCTCGATGGTTTACTTTTTACGGTGTTTAGAAAAAACAATGAGGAATGGTTTTCTTTATTTCGGATGGTGACACTGGGGATTTGGGCACCCCCAGTGTCAATGTTATGTTTGTGTGGGGTGGTGGATGCTGAAAGGGAGGGTCAGGTGGGGGGGGCTGTTACATGGGATCCAGCAGAAGACATCAATTGATGTTTTTCTTTGTTGCAGACTATACATATACAGTACATATATATAAAAAAAACTAGAAGGTGGAAACACTAGAGGATTAGGCACCCCCAATGTCAGTGTTATATTTGTGTGGGGTGTGGGGTGCTGACTAGGAGGGTCAGGTGGGGAGCAGTTACAGCAGGGTCAGTAATAGGCATCGATGCATGGTTTTCTTTCTTTACAGGCTATATATACATATAAAAAAACTATGAGGTGGCGACACGTGGGGATTGGGCACTCCAGTGTCAGTGTTATATTTGTGGGGGGGTGGGTGGGATGGTGGGTGTTGGGATTGAGGGTTGGGTGTATGGGACAGTTACAGGGGTGGCAGCAACAGACATCGATAGATGGTTCTCTTTGTTACAGGCTATACCTATTTCAATGTGTATACACAACTTAGTGATGAGTATATTCTTGTGCAACTTCATTGATAGACTGATAGTATTTGAATGCTTATATTGTTGTATGTGATAAATAGATACTTTGGCCTGTCGCACTCTCTGTCCCACTGGGAACTACCATCCTGTCGGGGTACGATGAAGGCAAAGGAACCCCTTGAGGAGGGTTCCATCCCTAGAGGTAGGCTAAAGGTACCTTAGGAAGCAACCCCAAGGGAGAGAGGCATGCCGCTGGAGGTGGAGGGGAGGATGGTGGGGCAAAGAAAAAATGCATCTGAATAAGACTGCAGAAAGCTGTCTTAAATATCTCAGGCAGGGTGCTTGGTTAGTTGCTCCCAACCATTGAACTGCAGTCATAGCTTTTGATTTCAATGTGTGTACGCAACTTAATGATGAGTATACACGTGCAACTTCATTGATAAACTGATAGTAGTTGAATGCTTATGTTTTTGACTGTGATAAACACTGTAGATACTTTGGCCTTTCACACTCTCTGTCCCACTGGAGACTACCACGCTGTTGGGGTACCTTGAAGGCAAAGGAACCATTTTGAGAAGATATGCAATAAAGTTTTGATTCCCTGGCAAATTTCTGGCAAAGTCACAAAATCTGCCTCCACGGATCATTTCATGAAGTTTTCCTGTTTAATAGGACATTCACCATTTGTAACATCACCTTACTTTTGTTTTTTTTAAGTGCAAATTGCATTTAAAAATACCAAAACCAAGGCGAAGTTACAAATGGTGAATTCTCTGATTGCCAGCCCGATCTTTCCCTTGGTGTCTAGTGTCCCCCCCGATCACCGTCCCAATGTAAAATTAAATTCCCCAGTGTCTAGTGCCCACCTCATCAATCACTGGCCTGATATAAAATTAAATTCCCTGATATCTAGTGGTCCATCCGCTGATCACCAGCCCTATATTAAAAAAATGATACTTTCCTGGTGTCTAGCAGACCCCCATCCCCATCCCCTATCCCCAATGATGTCAGTTCCCTTGTGTTTAGCAGACCCCCTACCCCAGCTCATAGTGCCCCCTACTCACTCCCCACACCCTGACCCTGAGCAGGTGACTGGCATAACCCTCTGCTCTCCACCACTGCTAGCTGCCCGACTGAGCTGTCAATGAATGAGCGTATACTTGTACAAGCATGCGATCATTTATTGACAGCCTGGTCAGCTCATACTCATTCATTGAGCTCTGTCAGCCATGCAGACAAGAGCAGAGGGTCATTCTGGTTGTCAGCAGGGGGAAGGGATGGAGGGAAGGCATTGTGAACCCCCTTGGGGGTTGCCTAGGGTATTTTAATTGAATTGTGTGGTATGTTTTATATGTTCTCCGTGGCCAGAGAAAAATTCACTCCTGTTGTGGTGTTGGCTACAAGTGGGTGCATCTGTCTCCAGTCTTGGACTCTTGGAAGGGTGTGTGCGTGTGTGTAAAGGGGACCATTTATTACAGTGGGACAAGTGGGATGGGGACAGCATTTGCCATAGACTGATCTGGTCTGCCTTCAGGCTTTCTAAAGCTGGTCACCTTTTCCTTTTCAGTGATCAACAATCATACTCACTTTCCTGTTTCAGCCAGCTTGTTTTTAACCCCTCCCTGCTGACAGTATCTGTAACACTGCTCTCATTGTGGTCCCTCAGTTGCCATCTTATTGAAAAAGGGCACTTCTGGTAGGAGGAAGGAGTCCCCAAAAAAGTCAAGCAGCAAACAGTGAACTCAGAAATTGGATGAGAATAGATTAACAGAGTAGCGATAACATGTAACAGACACAGGAGGATTGTGCAATGACTGACAATTTTGGTACTGATAGCAGAAGGGGCATGACATCCAAAAGGAGAGAGGGAATGGCAAAGTAGAAAAAAGACCACTATCCAGCCTCAACTCAACAGCGGAAAACTACCTGGTCCAAAATGTACTACTATTGATCTACTACTTGAGGGATTACCTAACCTTTATGACCTTCAGCATGGAGGAGAGGAAAAAGCACCTATAAGGGGGAAACCTCTGGGGATCCAAGGCCTTTGTCGCTTTCCCTCCAGGCTTGGGATGAATGAATGATGGGTCACCATTGCAATTTAGAGACCCAATTCAGAGGAGATTTTTAGAGGAAGGGCTCTCACTCTATCCCTCTAACAGGAAAGCCATGGTGGTGCTGTGAGTAGATGGCTTGGCAGCTTAAGGGGAACCCTGCTGCCACCCTGAGGTGAGGAGGAAAGCAACAGCTGATGAAAGGCACTCACCTGGCCTTCAAGTGAAGCCTAGGGAAAGAAGCCAAACCCAGGAGGGGGTGTGAGGCTGAGGCCTTAAGGGGCAAGAATAGGAGGATTGAACAGTCTTCACCATTGAGGGGCAGGAAGGACAAGGGAGGATATAGAATGGAGACCAGGTGATCCATAGGTGGCTGTAGGGAGAATAGCTTTTGAAGATGTTGCCAACACTGTTGGCAATCAAAGAAGTCCCCTGGAATTTGGATGCCACACCCTCTAGCATCTAAAGTTTTAAATGCTACATCAAGAGGTGCAACCAACACTGTCTGTATGGCCAAATACTTTCCCAAGAGCAGAGAACCTTCTCACCCTAGTGGCAGAAGAGAAGGACCCCAGCCCTGGTGAGGAACCCAGCCTCAAGATATGGACTCCAACAAGGCAGAGCCATACTAGGCAGAGAGAGGCAGGGATGTGACTGAGAGTGCAGGATTGGTAGAGCAATTGGTAGAATTGAGAACAGCAGTAGACAGCATGAGTGGGCAGCAACTGTTGCCACTGAGTATATGAGGCTGCATGAAGTGAAGTGCATCTGGTAGCACTGAGGACAGGGAGGTAGCATGAACACATCAAAACAGCATGAGGTGAAATGCAACTGTAATTGGTAGGATTGAGTATGGCAAGGAGGCATGCTGGAACAATGGAAGACAACAATTAGTACCAGTAGGAAATTCAGTATCATGGGTAATCAAACTAGGAGGCAGAGTAGTGCTGGAGTAAACAATGAAACCATTAAACCCAAAGAGAATGGTTGCTAGGCTATTAGCCAGGTGTAAGCAGCTAAGGAGCTGAGATGAACAGGAGACTGCAAATGGTACAAACAGCAGTGTAGGTAAGCAAGGAAACTGCATTTTGTACAAAAAGAGAGCAAACACGAGGGCTTGGAGGAACACAAGGCAAATTAAATGAGCAAATGCAAGGTACTAGGAAGATTAGGAGTGCCCAAGAAGAAACAGAGCAGAGAAAAAACACAGGACCAAAAAACAGGAGGGCAGCACAAAACATCGGATAGAAAAGTACAAACAGCAGCCAGGAGGCAGGAGCAAAATACTAACCTGGAAGGAGGAGGCACAAAGCAAGCAGAAATCCCCAAAGCACAAAAAGAAGCAGGATACAAATATGGGGGGGCAGGGACATAGAGTTCCAGCAAAGCCTCTGACTGCAAAGAAAGAATGTATCTGAATGAGACTGCAGGAAGCTGGCTTAAATAGCTCAGACAGGGGGCATGACTAGTTTCTCCCACTCATTGAACTGCAGTCATAGCCTTTGATAAAAAAAAAACTACAAGGTGGTGACACTGCGGGATTGGGCAACCCCAGTCTCAGTGTTATGTTTGTAGGGGGGTGGGTGTGGTGGCGGGTGCGGAGCGGGAGGGTCAGGTTGGGTCGGGGTGACAGTTACAGGGGTGCCAGTAACAGACATCTGTGTAAGGTTTTCTTTGTTACAGGGTGAAATTCTTCAGCAACAATCCTCTAACCCCTCATGCCCCGAGGTGGAAGAAGCCACCATAACCATATCTTATAAAACCATGATCTCAGTTCCAGTCTGTAATTTTTCCACCAACCTGTTCTTACCAAAATAAAATGTCTAAGCCCCACCACTCCGCTCCCTAGATGGAGCTTCCACTTCAGGCGTGTCACCTGATCTTGGTGGGAAATAGAGCCCTGCAGCTCCACTCCTGACCTGTCAGATGTAATTCTATTTAGCCAAAACTACCTCCAGTTCAATAAAAAGAGGAAGAAAGTAATAGGGAGCACAGCCATGTGATTGCCAACAGGCCTGCTGGGGAAGTGCCATCCTCCAAGTGATCACAACGATTCTCCCAATGGGTGCCCAGCTGCAAATCATCAGTCTCCCCCTAGACATCCAAACACGAACTCTTGTACAATCGAAGCAATTGATCACACCCCTTTCCCACAGTAGACAGAAAAACGTAAACCATCCATATACAGTAACTATGAGGAGCACATGTTGCTTTGCAAAATAAGGTTGGGAAAACATTTACTTAAAGGCAGCTCTCCACCAAGAGAAAACAGATGATTGCTCTTAAGTAAAAGGGAAAATTTAAATTAGCACAGATAACCAGGTTTCCTTCCCAGAAAGTAATAATGCTTGTAGGAGCCCCCCCCCCACTACCTTGTAGTCTCATTAGAACAAATGGTAATTAATGAAAGTCCCCTATAATTATATTTATCATTGCTATCAACCTGTATTGTAGCACAGTTCGGGAGACTGGGAGAGTTCTCGCTGATCCACTTGTCCTGACGTGTTGCTTCTTTCCTTTTTTGATCAACTGTTACTAGTTCAGAGTGATCCTTTAGAGGTGTTAGACTTAACTGTCCTCTGAACTAGGAATGCAAACTTCTAAGTTCAAGAGAGTTTCTGTTGCAGCTTCTAAGGATTGGTACAATTTAGGTCCCATTTCTGTGAAGATCTTTAATTGAGCTGGTGCAAATAACTGACATTTAATTCCCTTCTCCTTCAGTGATCTGATGATTCCTAGTATCTTTTTTCCTTGTGCCATAATTTGAGGTGTGTAATCATGATACATGAAAAATATGTGTCCCCCAAAAGAAGCTCTTTTCTTTCCCTAGACTTTCCTCAATACAGACATCTTGGTGCGATAATCCAGGAATTTAATGACAACAGACCTGGGTCTTGCTCCCAGAGTTTGTGGTCTGGGGGTCAATGCTCTATGAGCATGTTCCAAAGTGAGTGGGGAACCAGCTGGCAGATTTCAGACCTCTCAGAGAGGGACATTATATATTCCACCATGTCCTCAGATTCAGTGTCTTCAGGCAGACCGTACAAACAAATATTGTTACTACAAGACTGGGATTCCAAGTCATAGATTTTCACTACTAGCTCCTTATCCAATTTTAGCAAGTATAGAAGTGCCATGTTGGGAGTGTTGAGCTGCTCTGTCACTGTGGTAAGGCCTTGCTCAATTTCCATAACTTTCATTTGTAAATAGTGCTGTGCGGAACTTTCAAATTCCGGCAGTACAAAATGTTGTGGAATATTCGAAATTCCACGAAATTCTGCTGAATTTAATCAGAAACAGAATGGTGGAATTCCGCAACAGAAAATTGCAGAATTAGATTTTCCACAACATTTTCATGGAATGTTATTCTGTAGATCTCAATTCTTTCCACAGAAATGGTTGTGGAATTATTTTCTGTGGAACAAATACTGTTCTGTGGAATATTTTTCCATAGATCACAGTTTGTGGAATTCCACAGAAGAACCAGTGAAATTCCAGTGGAAATTCTGGTGGTGGAATGATCATTCTGCACTAATTTTTCCCGTGAAATTCTGCATTACACACAGTGCTATTTGTAAGTCTTTAATGTCTCACTTGGGTAAGGAGTGCTACTTCGTTGAGCTTTTGTAAAATAGAATTCAGGCTTCTCAGCTCATCCACAAAAGACTTAGATATAATGGTAGTATTATTCTCCATCTGTGTCCCAGGTCAGGTTCTGGGGAGGTGCTCGTTATCACATGGAGTGATCTTTTCAGTTTCAGGCTGTCCATGGCAAAGTCCTTAGGCTGGCTTTGGGCTGCCATCTGGATATTTGAAGTATATCTGTGGTGATCTGAGTAGAAAGTGATGGTAGTGGATTTTAAGACTCAAGGTTGCAGAGCTCTGATTCAGGGCTGCCACATTTGTGATGATGTCTTCAGAAGTCCTAACTTTTATTATTATTTCTCACAGAGGATGATAAAATCCCACTGATATATTATAGTTGTATTAGAATTGAGAAGGCACATCTATGTCATGCTTCAATGTTTGCACCTTAATACCATGGCCATCCCTAGATGGAATATCTTTAAATTTGCCATGCAGATTTTCAGGCCTAGGATCTCTGAATCTTGTAAATGTGGTTCTTACTTAATTTATTTGAATGTTGTTAACTGGATGGACCCACTGAGACATGATTTCCCTTCTTCTTGGGTGAACCAGAATGGATTACATTCCCAGATAATATTGTACATACTTGGTCATACATTCAAGGGTACATAGTTAATTGCAAACAGCGACAATATAGCGTTTACACATTTGCATTCCGATTCATCAACATTGGATAAAATTGAAAAGTGCACATTCAGCAACTATAGTCCAAGTCTTGAAGAGAACATTTATCAGCAGGTAGAAATGCTCAATAGCCTTGGACAGAGTCAAGTGTAACTGTTTTACACATCCACTGGCTACCTTCTCGTAAATAGGCTTTAAGGCTTTTCTTAAAGACAGCAGAGAAGGAACCATTTTGGACCTCTTGTGGAAGTCTGTTTTAGAAGAATGGGGCAATGTAGGGGAAGGACCTCCTGCCTGAACCTATTCGTACCGTTAGTATTTTGAGCAGCAGACAGGATCAGGATGAGGAGCATAAGAGCACCCTTTGGATTTTGACCTTAATACCCCTGAGATTGGGGGGGGGAATAGTGATCTTTGCCATTTTGAAGGTGAGGCAGAGCAGTGGATAAGCCATTTTCACTTTTAATGAGGGCCAATTCAATGCAATATTATTAACCAACCTCTCTTGGATCTTAACTAAGGAGCTAAGTAGAGCAATGAGCCAATAGTTCTCTATTGGTTGTTTTGGCCCTCCTTTGTGTATGGGAACCACCCAGGAAATCTTCTATCTTTCTGGGATGGTTTCTTGGAGAAGGGATTTGTTATGGAGGATTTTAAGGGCAAAGGCAATGAAATGGGCAGCAGTTTTTAAGAATATACTGGTTCCAGATTGTCATAGCCTGGCGATCTGTCACTCTTGATCCATCTCAGCTGGGTGACAACCTCCTTCCTGGTAGTACTAATAGTTTGGTGGTTTGAAAGTTCTAGAAGGTTAAAAGCAAGAAATGATATGTTTAGAAGGCATTTGTTTCTCACCAATAGCGCAAAAACTCCTTAGCGCTAAAACTGAAACTTTCAATATAGTTATAGTTTGGTCTAAGGGTATCTCCTCAACATGTGTTTGACCTGAGAAATATGTAGATTTTAAATTATTAAGACAATAAGATCTATATTTGCACATGCGTAGTTCAGTTTCTCCTGCATTTTCCATGAGGTGTTTTTAGCAAAAGAAGTGGTCCCATTTTTGTGACTTGTCCATATTCATGAGATAAGACTTGTTTTCACGAGCTTTAGCAGTCACAAAAGTGGTCAAAAATGAAAAAAGGAAAAACTCTGCATATTAAATACAAAAAAAACAAACAAACAGCTGGAAGTTTGTCTGAAATTTATGTGCTCAATAATGTATGGTATCAGAGTGTTTCATCAGGTGATAGTTTAAAAACAGTTTTTTTAAATACTAATGAAAATAGCTTGCTAGTATTAGGAAAACAGGTGTTTCTTGTGTTCTGTTCTCATGGTAGGTAACCCATTTTCATGATATAGAACTATCACTTTAAAAGGAAGGTCCCCTTAGCCTGTTATTCCATTTCCCTGTGTAGTTTGTAAGCATGCACAAAGATTGCCTCTATTGCACCCTCCTAATTTTATCAGGATTTAAATGTAAATAAAGGTATTTAAGTCTGGTGTGAAAGCCTGCTTGACTCCAATGCAAAGGTCAAGATCTGCCTCATGTAAGGCATCCTGGAACTTTAGGATGTTTTTGTGCTAGAGCCTGCAGTGGTTGTACTGTATTAATCAGTGCTGTTGGTGTCCTTTGCAGTCCCTATGTTCTTGTTTTATGCTAGCCATGAAAGTTTTCAAGGCATGGGAAGTGCCCTGCTGTTTTCTGTAGTTTAAAGTGTATGTAAGTTAGAAAAAAATGCTTTCAGAGAATATAAGTACTTCACAAGACATGTACCAAAACTGAATGTGAGTACAAATTCTGCTGGCTTGTGCAGATATGCGTCATCAAATCCCATGATGCCTTGCATGAGTGGGGTCATGACCTTTGCAATGAAGACAAGCAGGTTTTCACACCAATGCAAAACAGAGTGAAGCAACCTTATTTATATTTAAATTAGGGTGAAATGAGGGGGTTGCAAGAGAGGGACTAATTGTTCATGCCCACAAACTATACAGGTATACAAAATTTAAGTTGAGAGGACTTTCCCTTAAATAATACACTATTGTCATGATAGCTGGAAAACTAAAGATGGCTTAATTGTTTTGTGTATGGCCCACCAGGCATTAGGCAAAGTAAGCTACAGGTTTGGTCCATTAATGTATGCCTGCAAGGCCATATGAAAAGCAAACTACAGGCTTGGGGTAGAAGAGGGACAGTGGTGGTGGGTTGGGCACACACTGTTGGTTACTTTAATAATCAGGTGTGCTGGAGGGGGACACCATCATAATGGTTGGGCCAGATTGTTTGAATGGGAGGGCTGTTTTCTTAACTCAAAATTGTATAAAAATTGCAGTTTTGAGTTACAAAATTGGGTCCCATCACAAAACTGATGTATATACAGTATAAGCAGTAACACACATCTGGTGTGTGGTTGTCCTCTGATATATGTACTTCTCAGGTGGTTGAAATCACTCAGACTATGGCCTCATACCTCACAGTGCACCTAAGCATATCAGAACATGACTACACACCCTGTCATGTGTTTATATCTATAACTCTCCCTCTCTCTCTCTTTCTCTTGCCATGTATATATATATATATAATGCCAGTTACAGAAAATACTATGCATTGGTGAATGACAGAATAATGTTTTTGTGCTTCATGCTGTAGACAGTAGGATTTACAATAGCAAATAAATTTGATCACTTTCCACAGCTAGGCAAATAACATTGAATAAGGTCTCCAGTATTTTTACATAGTCTAATGATAAAAATATCAGTCATTCATTTTGATAAAGTGATTATATAAGTAGCACATTGGTGGGTATGTTTTCTATTAGAGGGCTCAAACTGTAAGAACAAGCACTAAATAAAATATATTCTGGGTTAGTCAAGTCTGGACTGTTCTCCATTGCTACTTAAAGAGGTAATAGTCAGGTGTTACTTAATATTTCTGAATAAAGTTTCTTTTTCCATTTGCCCATCAGAAGATTCAATATTTTTATTACAACAGGAAAGATGGTACAAACCAATAGAGCTTACGCTCATTTACAATGGTTTCCTAGATGAACAAATATTAGAAGGTTTTCTACCTGACAGTATTAGGTGTGACATAAAGAAGAACTGGGCGAAGTGGCTGGGATTTGCTGCACCAATTAATTTGTGAAGTTGGCAAAATGTGCAATGTGTGAAGTGCTAAATTCACTAAGTGTTCACCAGTTGAGGTGGCCCTTTTTCTATGCAAATTGGTGAAAAGACACTCGTGAAGTTGCCACGTCATGGAGACTTCCTAGAGAAAGTGCCACTTTAAGTAGAAAATGTTGCAAAAATGGTGAAATTCAAAGTTATAAAACACCAATAGGAACTTCATGAAATGATTCACGAAGGTGAGTTTCACCACTTCACCAGAACTTCACAGGTGAATTAAAAGTTTTCATCTTTAATATGAAATGTAGTACTTTACCTCGAGCCTGACACATCTTATTTGCAGTTAGTGCTATTTATGCCACCTCTGGCTTGCTCAGTTATCAGGGATCACCCCGCCAGCCCCCCCCGTCACCCCAGCCTTGTATTGACTTACCGTCCAGCCCTTACCTTCTCCACAGCTGTCGGCTGGGATGCCATCTGGCTATGTTGGAGTTTGAGCACAACTAAAGTGTTTTTTCCTTAGATTTTTAAGGATTTTTGAGGAGTGAAAATAAGATTGGAGAATTATTAGTGAAGCTGTTGTATCTTGACTTGCTATTTCATCCAGGAGTTTTCAACTTTTAATTCCTGTTTTAGTTAAGTAGAGTAAGTAGTGATGAGGTGTAGGGACTTTTTAGCTAGTTAGGGTTAGAAAAAATGAGCAAGGTTAAGGAGACAGAGTTTTTATTTTTTTAGGTAGAAACAAATCAGTGTGCAGTGGAGGAACAAATAAATACAGACTGCACAAACTTTTGCTTATAAGCCTACCTGAAGATCCAGTACAGGGAGTGCATTGTTGTAGCCTGGTGGATGATTCGAAGATACAGATTGGACTTCCATTTGTGGAGGCAGTGGTGAGTCTCAGAGAGTGATCGGAGTGAAACTGGATCCGCTCTGAGAGTTGGAGCTTTCAGGAAAGAGTGTTTGTGGTACCAGTGTTGGACTTGTGGAGGTGCTCTTTGGGTAATGGAGGACCAAGCATGGACTGGATGCTAGGGAGTGGGTGTCCATTGACCTGGAATGGTCTGAAGTTGCCGAGAGAAGTATGCACCTATTCGTGCTGGTGTGGTTGATTTGGGTCAGAATAATCGGTGAATCTGAAGGTTGAAGAGCTTTTTTGTGACTGCCACACTCTTGGGACTGGCTGTGAGTAATGACTCTCCGAAAGTGCTGTAAGACCTGTATCAGATATTATCAGTTGGAGGTGAGAGCCCCAGCTGTATTATTAAATTACAATCATCAAAAGGAATTTTGTATGCTCTTTCTGCTCACTGGATTTTCTGATCATAAGAATAGCTGACATAAGTGTGTATCCTCAGGATAGTGTTGTTGAGAGCACCACTCAGGGGTAATAACTTTCCTAATTCTGGGATCTGCAAGAAACTATCAAACAGTGGTGAGAGAACTGTTTCAAAGAGTAAATAACTGTTGTACTTGGCTCTAAACATTTTAGAGCATTAATCAGTAACATTTTATACAGACACTTGCTCCTCTGCTGTTCATTGTTATGGATTCTCCTCCATTAATTGCTTGAAGCTATTTAAATTTGGGATTTATGTGATATAGGTGAGTAGTAAATCTCACTGCCCAACAACAGCACTGCAATAACTGTATGGGGTCAAAACCACGACAGACATCAGGGCGACCGCCGCAAACAGTGACAGCTGCTACATTTTCTTGCAGCATCAAACTTTAATTAACATTTTATGTGGGGGGCTATGCCCCCGCACCCCCCAACTTAATTATTACTAACTCCAGGGGGAGATGATTTGCAAAATAAAATAGAAAACCCAGGACAAAAAAAATTCTGTCCCACACCAGGGCCTTTCACTTCCATTGGCAGTGACTCTAGCCACTACACCAAATGGTCAGCTCAACAGGGTTTGGCCAAACTACTCTACTTATCTTTTTCCTGCAGGTGTAGTAAGTGTATCGCATTGTTAAACTCACTCTAACCTACTGATAGCTCTTTTTCAGCATTCGCTATTCCTTCGAGCGCTATTATTGAGTCTCTCATTTTGAGTCACTCAATAATAGGTGCTCATATAACATAATACCTTAAATTTGTATTTGATACTGCTGAACTGGATGTGGGGTTTGGACAGATAGTTTGAGTGTGTCTGTGGTTAAATGACAAGTGCTGATTATCAGGTGATGTGATTGTGGTTGACTGTGTACAGAGAGTTAGGTTATTTTATATTATGTTACTTTATTAGTGGGGTGGGTGGTATATTTGGAGAACTGTATTAATGGTGAGGTTTAGTAGTTCTGGAAAGTCTGAGAGAGAGAAACAGAATGTGCTTGGGTATGAGAAATAAGCCAAGAGGCTGTATCATCTATTCATCATCACTGCTGTGCAACCTCTGCCCCTTTAATGATCTTCCTTTACCAGCAGCAACAGTTAGATGCTGTAGGGAGGTGGAAATTGCAAGGGAGCATGTGGGCAAGCAGCGGTGTGTTGAAGGTATGGTTAAGGTGAGAAGCATTGGGGTGATAAGGTCCAGGAGGCACCCTAGGGCAAAATGGGACCATGAGAGAGGCCAGACGTGTTTGGTTCCCATTCTCACGGCTCACACTGGATTGAGTGGGCAGGTAGCTAGGGGACTGGTAGCCTCCACTAGTACCCTTTGGTGGTGCTATGCAATGCAAGGTCAATGAGGAGTAAGACTGCCATTATGGCAGATCTGTTTCTTCAGTTGACCTCGCTTGCATCACAGAGTTGGGGGATGATGCAGGTCTAGTTTTGGAGGCATCTATTCCAGCCAGGTACTCTGTAGTGTACTGTCTGAGGTGAGAATGCAGGGGTGGGGGTGTGGCCATCTACTTTAGGTCTGACCTGAACTTCTCTGTACACTCAGTGGGTTCTACTTCATCATTTGAATGCATGGCAGTGTGTGGGGGTCCAGGTGGAAGTTGCAGGATCCTACTCATTTATCATCCTCCTGGACAAGAGGGGGATTTCCTGCAGGAGGTTGCAGACTTCATTGCCGACAGGGTATTGAAGTCACCAGATGGTTGATTTTGGGTGACTTCATTGCCGGGGTCAATGATGAGCTCTCTCATTTTGGAATGGACTTCCTCCAGTTATTGATATTTCTGGGCCTCGCATAAGTGGTTGCTTCTGCGACCCACCACCATGGCCATGCCTTGAACCTAGTATTCTCAAAGAGGCTTGAGATTATGTCTCATGCTCAGATCATTACATGGTTGCATTCTCGTTTAGGGCTTCCTCTGTTAGCCCTTCCTCTGTTGAGATGGTTTGCTACCTCCCTTTACAGGAAATGTCCCAGAGGGACTGCTGGCTATAGTGGACTTTCCGTGTGTGAGTGCTGCATGTGTGGCAGGGCTGGTTGAAGTGGTGGCAGCATATAACAATGCAGTCACCAGGATACTTGAGAGTGTCACACCGATCCATATATGACCCATGTCTTCTCACTGGAGATTCCCATGGTTTGACAGGGGTCTCAGGAAGATGAAGACCAAGGGTCAGAAGTTAGAGCATTTCTGGTGAAGATCTGGTACCTTGGATACAAACTGGCTTTGAGGGCTCATTACAGACAGTATCAAAGGACAATCAACCATAAGAAGGCAGAGTTCCTGTCAAGGATGATTGCTGCAGGATGGAACAGATCGGCTGTGCTCTTTTGGACTGTAAACAGGCTATTACATTCAGGCTGTCTACAGCTGATAAGAGCAGTTTCAATCGCCCAGTGCGAGGAGTTTGCTAAGTTGTTTTCTGACATAGTGTCCTCCATTAGGGATGAGATCTCTCCAGTGGTACAGAACTATTCCCACAATATAGAGCCTGGTAAGGGCATAAGCACTGCATTTGTGTGGGAAGAGTTTCAGCTGGTGGGGGTGTCTGAGGTCATCGAGGTGATCTCGAAGCCACAACCTAGTTTTTGTGAACTGGACTTGGGCCCAACGTATCTCCTAGTAGGATGTATTGAATCCATTTGCCCAGTGTTTGCTGAGATCATCTGGTGTTCATTGTCAGAGAGGGGCTGTTCCCCAATGCCTTGAAGAAGGCACTGGTGAGGCCCCTTCTGAAGAAACCTTCTCTTGACCTTGACATCTTAGTGAATTACTGACTTATCTCCAATCTTCCATTCTTAGGGAAGGTTTTGCAGAAAGTGGAGGCTTCACAGCTTGAAGCCCACCTGATGAATTTTGACATCTACAAGCCACTCCAGTCAGGTGAAAGCACTGCACTGAAGCAGCATTAGTTAATGTGCAGAATGATCTCCTCAGGGTGAGAGATAGAGGTGAGTGGTCAGTTCTCATTCTCCTTGATCTCTCATCAACTTTTGACACCGTAAACCATATGGTGCTTCTTGATTGCCTAAGATGGCTTTGTGGATTCACCAGCAAAGTCATCAGCTGGTTTGAGTCCTATCTCACAGGTAGGAAGCAATGAGTAGTGATGGGGAATTTCTCATCTGGCCCAAAGCTCCTGACCTGTGGAATCCCTTAGGGCTTGATCTTGTTGCCCATGATGTTTGTGGTGTACATGCTGCCCCTGGGTGATATCATTAGGTGGTACTATCTGGGTTTTCACTGCTATGCAGATGATATCCAGCTGTATTTGTCCTTTGCCCCCAGAACATTGGATGCTGTGGAAGTGCTAAATAAATGCTTATCTGCGATCCATGAGTGGATGTCCTCGAACTGGCTGCAGCTGAACCCAAACAAGATGGAGGTGCTGGTGATTGAGCTGGATCATCGGTGGGATATGGCTACTACTGGAGCAGGAATGGGGTTGTTCCTGGATGCTATCTCACTGGTGGCGGCCAATAAAGTGCAAAATCTGGGCATCATCCTCAACGATGAATTGACACTTGAGGCTCAGGTGTCTTCTGTTGTTCGAAATGGTTTCTACAATTTGAGAACTATAGCGCGGATTAAGCCCTTAATCCCACCTGATGACCTGTCCTCAATGGTACATGCCTTTGTAATATCCAGACTTGATTACTGTAATGTTCTGTACTTCAGGGTCAGTGAGGGTAACCTCTGCTGGCTGCAGTTGGTGCAGAACACTGCAGCCAGGTTGTTAATGGGCCTTCCTAAATCCATACATATAACCCCAGTTTTGCATGTACTGCACTGGCTGCTGGTCAGGTGGAGGATTGCCTTCAAGGTGGTTTGTTCACCTATAAGGCTGTATATGGATTGGGTCCTGGCTGTCTGTCAGACCTTCTGACACCTGCCCACCTGGTGCGCTCATTTCACTCTTCCATGGAGGGCTTCCTCATAGTTCCTAGGGCATGACTTAAGACATCCGGTGACCGTGCTTTTGAGGTTGCTGGGCTCGTCCTATGGAGCTCGTTGCTGTGATCTCTAAGGGAAGCCCCCTTTGTAGAGAGTTTTAAAAGAGGATTAAAAGCACATCTGTTTAAACAACCTAAACTGGGGTTTTAGAGTTTATTTAATATTTATATGGATGTGTTTTAAATTGTTTCTGATCTTATTGTTGAATTGTTTATGCTTGAATTTCCACCTTGATGTATATAGCCCCCAGGATTGGGCACTGAATAAATATAAACTTACTTACTTACAACTTACTACAGCTTTCCCCCAAGTGGTGGGGGCAGCCTGATGACTGTGAAACAGATCCTCAGATGAGGTGCACCATAGAACCAGGTGTGAATCTCAGGAGAGGTCGGCCTGTCATGCTGGCCAGCCATTTTTCTTTATATTATTATCTCCTCAGAGGGCAGGCATGCAATATTGTCTAGCCATTCCTATGCACACTCCTGCATGTAGGGCTTCAGCAACTTCTCCTAATTCCACCCTTGATTTGCTGTTCCCGGGTGCCTGACCCCCAGCTGCCACCAGGGTTCAGAAGTATGCTGGGCATATCAGCCCTCCCTTCTCAGAGGAGGAAAACAGTCCTACAGACTCTTGATCATCCTCCCCCCAGTCGACCCTCCGATGTGCCATGCTTGCTCCCGAACCAGGGTCATTGGTACCACAAGCAGTAGTGCTACTGCTGTGCTGGCAAGCTGGGTGGAGAGTGACATATCTAGTTGTATTCCTCTTCAGAATCATGCTTCATCTGCACTTTGACCTCAATGACTGTGACATCACATGTGTATCATTTGACAGCAGTTGATTGACTCCTTTTGGTGCGTTGTGATGTCACAGACAGTGACGTCATATGGCTGATGATTTATGAGGAGGAACAACACTAGATATGTCATTCTCCACGTAAAGTACTGTTCCACACATTGCAGTAAGTATAGTCAGGTAAAAATCTTCTAATTAGCAAAAGGGAAGAGAAAATAACTGCTTTAGATATTGTATAAAAGTAATAGTTAGTTACTTTTGAAAGTTAGAATTACTTTCCGGCAGTACACTAGTACTTTAAACCATTTTTCTGATTTCCAACAAACAATTAACAGCTGGCACTTGCAGAACACATGTCAAAGAAAATAACCCCCAAATTAAAATTTTGGGATGTTCCTTGTTTACATGAAAACAGACCCTTGGCCCTTTATACATTTGTTTTTGCTGCTTTTCTTGCTTCTACATCATAGTCTTCTGTTTGTGATATCAGAATCTTTTCCCTTGACTGTAAACAGGCTATTACATCCAGTCTGTCAAACAGTTATGATACCATAGTCAGAAGATTATGACTTCAAGGCAGGAAATGCAACAGGATCAGATGAAAGTTATAAAGAATGGAATATCCTGGACCTCAAAGTGTGTTGTATTGTTATAAGGTTTGAGTACTGCTGATACCAACTGTCAGTGTTCTGCAAAAAAATGAAAAATCACTACAGGGTTTTCGTTACCCTCAGAATCCGACTCACATATTCATTTCCTTTCTCACGATCCATTGGCACCTCAGAAGTTAGGTCTTGTTTTCATATTTTGCCAAAGAAGAGGAATAGTTTTCTATATTTTCTTTTGGAAACTTGCAACACTGTGGCAAAACTGTACCTTCTGTTTGTACCTTCTGTTACCTTGCAGTTGAATAATAGTGTTGGACTTATAGCATTCAGATACTAGCTATATGAGCATCTGGAGACGGTAGCAAAGAACAATGTTAGCCTTGCTAGGGAAAATGTGTCCTTCTTACATGGCTGTACACTGCTTTTAAAGCACAGCTGCTCTTCATGTTCAAGACAGGGAGATGATGCTTCTAGTAGGAGATACCAGTATCTGCTATGGCCTGCAGGCAAACAGGTGCAAAAGCTTTATTTGTAAGAAATGTCTATATAGAGCTCTAAGGCAGCTTCTGAAGCAACACATATTGAGCAATAATTTCCAGCAAGGATTTAGGATACCGATGCTCCCTTCCCCTACAAACACTCACAAACTTATGCCTAAGGGTCAGAAGCATTATGATATGTTTGCATATTATTGTAAAGTACATTTCTGAAATCACTAATATGGAATATCATACCTCAATGAAGCATGTGTATGAGCTTTGCCATTGCAAGAGATGGATTGATAGATAGATAGATAGATAGATAGATAGATAGATAGATAGATAGATAGATAGATAGACAGACAGCTAGGCAGGCAGGCAGGCAGACAGCCAGCCAGGCAGGCAGGCAGAAAGAGGGGCAGATAGATGGGAGAACAACAGATTACTTCTATTCACATTCACTCTCATTTCTCATTTATATAGTGGCCAGCTGACTGAGGTGGTGGAGAGTCTCTGTGTTGGTCACTCTATGCTGGACTGTATTGCCTGACTTGTATCCATCTTATTTTTACAACAATGGCATTGGGTGCCTCAAGGGTGGGGAGAAGGGGGTTATCTATTGTAACTGAGCATTGGGAGAGGTAGGTGGTATTTTAAGAATGCTGCAAGGGTTGAGTGAAGGGTATAGTATTGGTTATTGCTTGTCTGTTGCACTTCAGTTGTTTTTCAGTTCATTTTGCCAAGGCGGGGGGGGCGGGGACTTTTGGCTGCTATGAGGGTGGAGGTATGGGGCAGTGCTAGTCATCAGGAATTGGGGAGGAGGGTGAAGATGTTGCTTTGAGGGTAGGGTGCACAGTTGTACCTTTCATTAATGTTTTAAAAAAAATGTCACCAGGCAAAGTTGGCGGCAGGCTAGAAAATTATGCAAGTGTTGCATATGATTGCGAATCGACCCATCTAACACAAATGTTACCAGTGCAGTTTTACTTCACATGATCTCAAGGCAATATTGAGATTTGAAAATGGTGACAAAAAGCCCATGGTTAGAGCAGCATTATTTGTTAGTAGCCCTGCAGATTTTTCATCAGTAATGTTAATTTGGAAAAAATATTAAGATACACATTTTATTTTCATTTTCTTTCATTCCTGAACCAAAATATGGGATTTTTTTTTTACTTCCCTTGGATGGTGGCTTGGGGATATACCACCATAATTATTAGACTGGGTCCCAGTGTACTGGGATCCCAGCATCACACTGCTCAACAGTGAGGATTTTTTTCCCCTCTTCCCCCTTTGGTTGTCCCACACCCAGAGGGTGCTGGCATGAAGGACATAAGTCCAGGCTAGCAGAATCCTGACACACACTGCAGCCAAGTGCCTAATGGCACCCTGCCCTCCTGACTCTGTGAGTCTGAGACCACTGCCCATGCTTCCATTGGTGGCAGTACTTGTTAGGGCACAATAGCAGCCCTTTTTTCCCTCCCTGACTGGAGGAGGAAAGTGTCTACTGGGATGCTCTATCCTCATCCAATGGCCAGCCCAAAATGAGCTGGGATTGTTCTTAAACCTGAGGCACCAGTGTCAGGAGTGGTAGCGCTACCACTGCACTGATAGGCTGGCCTTCAAGATACAGGATTTTAAAAATTTCAACAGTTCAGACTCCTGTGACAAGCCCACCATGAAAAATTAAATATCTTGGTACAGTGTTGTGCTGTTTACTATCAGAAACACATAGTAGTACCATCTTAATACAGCTATAGCATGAATCTAGTACGTACATTTAACAGGTAATCTCAGTGGAAGAGATGTTTGAAAACTGCGAGTGGGTGCTATCTTTAATGACATGAGTCAATTATAAAATTAACTGTAAAAGCTGTTCTAACTATATCTGAGAAAACTAAAAATACACAAAGCATGAATCTTAGAATATCAGAAATACATTTGTTTCTAGAAAATTATATGATGACATTTTCTGTTGACTAGCAAATACTACTGCTTTAACTACAACACTTTGTGGGAAAGAAAAGGAAGACACTGCTTTTCCAAAGTCTTCAAATTACTTCAGGGTCTCTCTGCTGTACATTTTTTTAGTGGGGCTTGCTAGCAGTAAGAAAAGATGCTGTGAATTTCACAGAATATCACTGGGAGTACTCATAGTCTGTAAAGAAGCAGTAAGAGAAAAGAGGATACCTTTAGAATATAGATTTTGTCAGCAGAAAAGGACCTTTAGGCTCATCCTGACTGCATCTTGTTCCTGCCTAACTTCTGCAGTTCAAAATAACATAGTGATATAAGATCCAAAGGGGGTCTAGGTCCATCAAGGCCACCCCATGTCATAAGCAGGGATGAATAAGTATGATGTACAGGAATGTACTAATCTTTAAGGGTACCACAAACACTGTTCTACCTAGCATACGCTGTAATTCTAAAAATCAAAGGTAGACATGGATTGAAAAGTATCTATCCTAATCACCATAAATACCTAATGTCACATTTAAAGTCTCTTTCTCTATATCCATAAACTGGATTGCCTAATATTGAAACATATTTAATGCACCTGTGAAAAAGTCATCAGTTCAGTTTGGAGTTATACAAGTGTACATTTATTTTCATACCCAGCACAGATAACAAACTCTGGTCAGATCCACTATGGCTGCAAATGCATTAAATTAATAAGAGTGTTTCATGGGATTAAATGGAAAGATGAATTGCCGTAGTCAGCTCCATGTGTAAATTTCATTTCAATAAGTTTTTGTTACATAGAAACATAGAAGTTGACAGCAGATATGGACTGCAGGGCCCATCCAGTCTGCCCATTTCTTTTTCTACCTTATGAATGTGCCATTGGCCTTTGCTCTATCAATGGCCTATCCATTCATACCATCTGTATTGCCCGCTTATGCCTATCCAATGCTTCTCTGAAGCCCTGCACTGTATTCATATCCACCACTTCCTGAGGTAGGCCATTCTATGCATCCACCACCCTTTCTGTCAAAAAGAACTTCCTCACATTACCCCTTAATCAGCCTCCCTCTACTCTCATGCTGTGTCCTCTTGTCCTGCTGTTTTTCTTATATTGAAACATGTTAGACTCTTTCTCCTTGTTAATGTCCTTAAGCTGTTTGAATGTTTTGATCATATCACCCCTCTCCCTCCTTTGCTCTAGGGTATACATATTGAGCTCTGTTAATCTGTCCTCATATGTTTTCTGATGCAGTCCCTGCACCATTTTGGTTGCCCTTCTCTGGACTGCCTCAATTTGGTTAATGTCCTTGTGAAGGTGTGGCCTCCAGTACTTCACACAGTACTCCAGATGGGGCCTAACCAGTGTCTTGTAAAGAGGCATCATTACCTCCCTCTTCTGACTTGTGATACCCCTACTAATACACCCCAAAATCCCCTAGCCTTGCCTACTGCTTTAGTAGTCTGCTTGAATGATTTCAGGTCATCAGTGCTGATGATGCTCAAGTCTCTTTCTTCCCTTGTTACTGCCAGCAACTCCCCTCCCAGCCTACAGGTGGCTTCAGGGTTTCTCTTCCCTATGTGCATGATCTTGCACTTCTTTGTGTTAAACCCCAGTTGCCACTCTTTTGACCATTTTGCTAATTTATCCAGATCTCTTCTCTTTCTGCTCACCCCATCTGGATCATCTACTCTATTGCAGATCTTGGTGACATCTGCAAACAGACAAACCTTACCTTCCAGTCCATCTGCAATGTCACTGATGAAGTTATTGAAGAGGACTGGCCCTAGGACTGATCCCTGAGATACCTCACTTGTGACTTGCATCTCTTCTGACTATATACCATTTACCACCACTCTCTGTTTTCTGCCCATCAACCAGCTTGCCACCCAGTTGACCATCTTCTGACCCACCCTGAGCCTACCCAGCTTATTAATCAATCTCCTATATGGAACAGTATTGAAAGCTTTGCTGAAATCAAGGTAGGTGACATCAACTGCTCCCCCTTGGTCCACCACTCTGGTTACCCAGTCAAAGAAATCTATGAGATTAGTTTGACAGGACCTTCCTTTTGTAAACCCATGCTGCCTTGGATCCTGTGCTCCTATGGATTCCAGGTGTTGCACTATCCTTTCCTTAAGGAGTGCCTCCATAATCTTGCCCACTACTGAGGTAAGACTGACTGGTCTGTAGTTCCCTGCCTCCTCCCTGCTACCACTCTTGTGGAGTGGGATCACATGAGCCCTTCTCCGGTCTTTTGGAACCTCTCCTGAGCTCAGAGACTCACTAAACAGTTCTGATAATGGCTCTGCTAGTTCCACCCTTAACTCCTTTAGTACCCTGGGATGTATGCCATCAGGTCCTATTGCCTTGTCCACCCTGAGCTTATCAAGCTGTTGTAAGTCCCTTTCTTTTGTGAGGGTCTAGTGCACACCTCCCCCAGTGTCCATAGTGCTGAGCTGTGGGCTCCACCCTATGTTCTCTTCAGTAAATACTGAGCAGAACTATCTATTTAAGATAGATGCTTTTACATGGTCCTCCTCCTCACATGCCCGCTTATCCCCTTTGATCTCAGCAATACCCCCTCTGGACTTTCTCCTTTCACTAATGTATCAATAGAAAGTCTTGTCACCTTCTTTTACTGTTTGTGTTAGTGTTTCCTCAGTTTAGGCCTTTGTCTGACTTACTGCCTTCCCTGCTTCCCTTAGGGAAGTTTGATATGCCTCCCTATCTTAATTCCCTTATATTTTCTGAAGGCCAGCCTTTTGGCTCTGACATTTTCTGCTACTGTTTTTGAGAACCAAAGTGGTTTCCTTCCTCTTTTGCACTTCCTTTTCTCTCTAACACAATGGGATGTTGCTTCAAGTATTGCATCTTTAATGTTTTCCCACTTTGCCTGTACCCCCTCACCTGTATTTCTTTTTGCCAGGGCTAGCTTAACTCTGTTGGCCATCTTATCAAAGTCAGCTCCTCTAAAGTCCCATATTTTTGCCTTGGAATGGGAAGATTTAGTTCTAGTGGCCAAATTGAACCATACCATCTGATGGTCACTGGCCCCCAGGTGACCTTCTACCTGGAGATCTGTGATCCTTTCCCTGTTAGTACGTACTAGTTCTAGGATAGCCCTGTCTCTTTTGGGTTGTTGTACCAATTGTTTGAGGCCTTCCCCCTGCAGGGAATCAACCATACATCTAGTTCTGGCAGATGTTCCTGCTGATATTGACCAATCTGTATCTGGCATGTTGAAGTCTCCCATTATCAAAACCTCCCCTTTAGCTGTCATGTTTTGTATATTTTCTAACAGTAATGTGTCTATGTCCTCCCCCTGGTCTGGAGGCCTGTAGACAACCCCAGTTCATATGGCTGTCCAATTTCCTGTTTCCAGGGTGACCCACAGTTCTTCTGGCTACTTATGTGCATTCTGAATTACTGTAGCTTTGATATTTTCATTGAGATAAAGGGCCACTCCACCCCCCCTTTTTATACCTCAGTCTCTTCTGAACAGTACATAGCCAGGTACTGAAGTCTCCCAAGTGTGGTTACTGGCAAACCATGTCTTACTAATGGCTACTATGTCCAGTTTAGCCTCTGTCATTATAGCCTGCAGGTCTGGGATCTTGTTTCACAGTCTGTGAGCATATATGTACATGATTTTCCATTGACCAGATTTGGTGTTAGTTGTTGGGCAAGGTTTGGTGTTTCCCCTGTGCATTGTATGGGGAGTTGGACCTTTTTCCTTACCTGGTGATGTAAATGAGCTACAAACCTGCTGAACTCCTGTTTGACCACTAGCTGAGAAGGAAGGGGTGTTGTTCCCATTCACCGTATGAGGTACTGCACCCCCTCCCCATTTGCTAGTTTAAATATTCTGCAAATATGTCAAACTTCTGCCCCAATGCACTGACTCCCTCCTTAGTCAGATGCAATCCATCAAATTTAAAGAACTTTCACTCCTAAAACTGTTGCCAGTTCCCTACAAATTTGTGTCCTTTTTCCTGGCACCAGCCCTTAAGCCACATGTTTAGCTCCCCATCTCCCCTTCTCTAACCTTCTGTCCATCTGCTCCCCTTTCCCAGACTGGCAGGATCTCAGAGAAGGAGATGTTGGATGAAATGGATGATAGTTTGTCACCCAGCCTGGTCAGCTGTTCCTTGGTCTCCACAACTGACCAGCTGGCGAGATCATTAGTCCCTATGTGTACCAGGATGTCAATGTTTTCTCCTGCTTCCTGAACAATTTTAGTAATGTGGTCAGTGTCTCTCCACGCTGATGTACCTGGGAGACATCTGACCATTACCCCTTGCTGGAGATAGGTATCAACTCCCCGAATCATGGAGTCTCCTATGATCTGACGTTTTTGGGATTTCCTTTTTGCTTTTTTGTTTTGGTTCCTGTTTCGGGTGTGTTTTGTTGTGCTAGCCCCTTTGTTTGATTTTGGAGATAGAGATAGATACCTGTTTGTAGTTTTTATATGGTTTGTGGTGGTGATATATTTAGAGAGTACCAAGTGATGGGGCACCCGATTTTCCCCTTCTAACCATCTGCCAACCTCCTGGACCAGCTACCCTCTGTGGTCGAGGTGCTTCTGTTGGATGTTGGGGAAATGGCGGGTGGTTCTTATAATATAGTTCCCCTTGAATATGCAATTTGAGGCACGCAGTCTCTGCCCATGCTGCCTGGAGCTGAGTCATTAGATCTCCAATGGCCCAGCATGTAGAACAGTGTCCTAAATCCTGTAAAACCGCCCTTCTGAAAAGCGTTTCACAGTACCTGCAGTTAATGATATCCATTCCAGATAAGTTGCTGGGTTTATAACCTGGTCAGAGTAATTAGAAGGAAGAAAATGAAAGCAAAAGTTTGATTTTGTGTTTTGTTTGTTTGCTTTTGTATAACTTGTTATAGCAAGTTAAATTACTAGTACCCCCTGTAAATGAGATCACTGTGTGGATACCCATCTGATCCGGCCCTTCCTGCTTTGTTACAGGAAATGTCATGACTCTGCTACCCTATAAAAGGAGTGTAGTGTGGGGTGGTTGGGGGTGGGGGGTAGGTGGCTGGGCCCTTTCTCTGCAGAAAAAGAAGAACCATGGATGAAAAGAAACAAGGAGGCAAGAGTAGAAACAATCAGTCAGCAACAAATGCAGTAGCCATGAAAGTGTATCCTAATGATAGATAAAACTATAAAACCTGTAAAGCACCACCTGTAATAATTTCACAGAAGATATACCCTGTAAGAAACACTTTGCTACAGAGAAAAATAAAGCAGTAATAGAAGACATACCTTGCAAAAGACAATAAAGATTACAGCAGTAATATGTAATCACACACCTGTAGGCACACTCTGTAATAATGCAGCAGAAGGTATACCCAGTAACAACAATTTGAATCAGAGAAAAATAAAGCAATAACATGTTAACAACAAACAGTAACAATCCCTGAGAGTACAAAATAAAAATAACTACACACAGTAAATCTGCCTAGCCAGAAGATGCCTTAATCCTTTTCCTTGCTATGGTAAGGTTCTTTGCTCTGTTCTTTCAAGGAACCTAGAAGAAAAGAGCTCAGGTGAAGCTGGGTGCCTTGGCCAGCAAACCTATTCTTCCACGTGCAATGCAGCTAGAAAAGCTCATTTTGAACTGAATTATGATTTAGACTGTTTTGCTAGATATGTGATACTAACTGTTTAACCTTTTTAACCATCATTGTGAAAACTGAGAAACGACTGGCTGAAAGGGATTTACTATTAAACATGTTAAGGAGCACTCTGCTAGTAAGGTTAGAGGACCTACACTTTAAGCTTATTTTGTATGAACTATGAATTTTGAAAAGTTAGGTGCAACAGTTCTAAATAAAGATATACTGTGTTACAGATTAGAATAGTGTGAAGCTAGCAAAGCAAAAGAAAAAGCTACTGTTGAACCTAAAGGACACAGGTTAGCAGCGCTATTTGTGTTTAAGTAAATGTTTTTGTATTAATTTTTTGAAATACAGGAATGGTTACACCTAATATGATTTATTTTCAATTTATATAAACAGCAGAGAGAGAATTCTCAAGTTCCGCACAAGACTGTCTAATGCATCTTTTCAATATTGCAGATACTAAAGGTACGCAGGCCTCCCACCAGACAAATGCATTATGTAATAAACTGCTGTAGGAAGCATGTATTATAGTAATTAATTAGCACCCTTGATTTAAACAATTATATGACCTAGCTGATAATAGAGATCTGTGGCACACAGTGGGATGCCGCAGGGTTGATGGACATTGCCCGTCTCCTCAGTGAAGGGTGCCATGAGGTTGATTGGACCACTGAATGAAATTGCTTTTTACCACGTAAATAACAGTACCAGTTTTTATACTTTAGATATTGAATGATAAAGTATGGCAACATGACCGTTGTGGGCTGAACTTATAATAATTCCCAAAAAAATTTTATTTGTAAAAATTGAGGTTGTCAGTGTGAGAAACTGATGTTATTGAATTCAAAACACTAAATATGATTTATGCATTATTTAAATTAGATCCTATCCCTGAAGAAGCCTATTGAGGTGAAACGTTGGGTCATATAGGATCCATTGTAAAGAATAAAAGAGAAAAAAAGAAAATAAAGAAAAAGTTGTTGAAAAACTGAAAGGCATGGCTGGCCATTGTTCTTTGACTTTTGGATTATTTCTGCCTACCAGTCCCCGAATAACAAAGATCTTACTGGGAGGGAACCGCATTTCCTGGACTTGTTGCCTAATATTTAAACAGATTTAATGCACCTGTGAAAAAGTCATCAGTTCAGTTTGGAATTATACAAGTGTACATTTATTTTCATACCCAACACAGGTAACAAACTCTGGTCACAGCCACTATGGCTGCTAATCCAGTAACTTAATAAGAATGTTTCGTGGGCTTAAATGTAAAGATGAATTGCCTTAGTTAGCTCCATGTGTAAATTTCATTTTTGGTAAAGTTAGATCATTTATCTGGTTGAGCCTGTGTTTCCCATGAGTTTAAAATGTGAGTAGTGAGTGTGTCTTGTACTATATGGTGAAGGAGAGGGAGCTCCACACTAAGGCCTTTAAGTAATGGTAGAAGAAATGGTGCAGGAAAGAGAGGTATGGCTACATTTGGGACTGTGGGCCAACCTAGAAGGATAAGAGCCTATACAAAGGTGATGGCCTGCTTCCATCAAGGAGGGAAGCATAGTCCTCAGTGGACTGTTTAAATGTTACTTCAATGGAATTTAAAGTAGCTAAGGGGAATGACAGAAGAAATAGGGGAGGCAGAAAGTCCCACCAGGATGCAAGTTATTCAAGGAATCAGGGAGTTAGCAAAGGAGAAAGTGGGGAAAAGGAGCAGTCGAAGGAGAAAGGTGAGGAAGGAGGAACAATTTGAAAAAGGAGAAAGTGACAAGAAGAGAGCTGATGACATCAAAATGATGCAAGATCTGCATCAGAAGCTGTGTGAGAGGAGACTGAAAGAGTTCATTATGTATGCCCTGAATGAGAGGAGTGATAATGGGGAAAAGATGGAGACCTTTAAATACCTCACAGGGGTTAATAAGTTACAAGAGGGAGCTATGTGTCAGAGAAAATGATGCTGTAGAAACAAGGGGTCATGATATGAAGCTGGAAGGAGGTAGAATCAGGAGAGATGTGAGGATGTACTTCTTCACATAAAGGGTGGTGTATTCCTAGAACAGTCTTCCATGGGAGACAGTGGGAGTGAAACCAGTGGTGGGTTTCAAAAATGCCTCAGATAGTCAGAAATTAATCCTAGGAGGAAGGAAAGGGATGGAAGACACAGTGCTGTAGATCAAATTGGGTCAGCAGCAAAAGTGATCATAATTAAAAATGTGCAGACTGTATGGGCCTAGCAGTCATTATCTGCCATCAGTTTCTATGTTTCTATGTATGACAGGTTATGTGCTTCAAATTGATACAGTTAATATGCGCAACATCATTAATACTGTCAACTGTGTGGCACACATCATTTATGTTGTACTATGCTACACAGACACAATAATAACATGGGTAATAATATATGCATAGAGCAAGGGAGAAAAAATCAAGGGGAATGTGTGAAGCAATATACTAATCATAGAGTGGTAACACCATGACTGATACATGCCCTATGAAGTTACTGTATTATGACAGTACCCAGCTGTATACTAATGTTGAGTTAGCTACAATATGGGATTTTATTTTATTAATTTTTTTAATAATCTGGATATTGTCTACACAGTAATGAAACATAGCCATGGATGCTCCTTACAATTTGCGAACTTGTTTTTTTACCACTTTATTAGTTTTTGGGAACTCACTTGCAATATGGCTGCAATTCTGTTCAGCCAATTAGCTTTTGGTTTACCTATTCATGCCTTTTACAACAGAGTACTATATGTATTAATGGCAGTGGCACAATGTTACCCTTAGGACAGGCTGTGGTGTGCATTTGAATAGATGTAAAAACTGTGATGCTGCATTATACTGTATGTCAAGTAAAAATGGTGTCCCTGATTTTGAGCATTTGTCCCTGATTTTAATGGGCAGTGTCCATCATTTTGGTACTTGCAGGATGAGAGGTATACATTCCGGGTAGCCAGGTATTGCAGTTGATACTCCTAGGATTCCTTTGCAATCCCCTATGATGCCCCTTGCAACATTGGTTGCTTAGCATTTATTTACATAAAATGTGATTGGTGGGGGAGCTTTGCAACTCCTATAATTCTGCAGAAATGATATTGTGCTATTGGTAAGGTCCCACCTTCCTGTAGAGGACAGTTACCCTCCTACAAATATAAAGTCATGAGAGTTCCAATGCAACTAAGAATTAGATAGGGCCTGAGAGGGTTAACATAAATCAACTCTCCAAACAGGAGTAAATAGTACACACACACACACACACACACACACACACACACTTGGGGTGAGAGAGAGAGAGAGAGAGATGTCATTTCAACCTCCTCTGGAGTTATTTCCTCTAAATATTGAAGCATAGTGCCATGCATTTTAACCCATTCGCTGCCAGTGGTATTTTACACTCTTGTGCTGGGCAATGTTTGGTATTTTTTGCACTACATTGTATAAAAGTTAAATTTCCATATACTCCCTTCAAGGAAAAGCACTGAAACCATAATTGTTTTTTATTGGCAGACTCTGACTTTCTTATAGGTAGTAATGATTTGTCGATATCTGGTCATGTGACTGTGAAACACTGAAACATAAACAAAATGATGCTTCTACTAGCAGATTTTGCAGAAAAGATCCCAGAAAAGTTATCATGTAACTGAGAATCATGGAAACCCATATGTTGCTGAACTTATCTATGCCTGTACTATATAAACAAGAAAAAAATATTTTGTATCGGCAGAAACATGTTACAACAGTGGTACTCTATTCAATTTCTAATAAAAAAGGTGAAACCATTGCAATGTGCACCTTTGATTTCTTTACAGTTTTTTCTAAGTAAAAATCAGGTTACATATAAATACTATGGCCTGGATATTCAAAAGGGTTGCGCCATGCGCAATAGGGTTGCGCATGTGCAAGTCCAAAAGTGCGCCATTTTGTGATATTCAGCAGGAGGCAGTTGTGCCACCGAAAACATGCTGAGCAACAGCGCAATGCAAAGGAAAGGCATGCGCATCTGGCGTGGGTGGAGCCATGCATAAAGAGCGAATGCGTAAATTGAAAGACTTGCGCAAGTGCAATAGCGAACTGCCGGAAATTCAGACTAGCTGAAATGAGCCAAAATAAAGGCTCAAGGAAGTGGCGCAAAACGCTACAAGGATGCCAAGTGGGGTAGAAGAGAGAGAGACAGACAGACAGACAGACAGTGACAGGCTAGGGCAGGCAAAGCGGCGTGGGCCATAGGCTGCAGAGGCCAGAGGGGTGCCGGTGCAGTGGAAGTAGCAGGCAGGACAGCGGGGTAACACAGCAACACCAGCTGGGGGTCAGAAGCCAGGGAGATGGACAGTGCCAGCTTCCACATGGAAGATGTAATGAGGGGTGAGAATGCAAGCTGCAGGGGGCGAGGCCGTGGAAGAGGCCCATTGGTGGTCACGCCCCCAGCTTAGGCAGTACCGTGCCGCATCAGCTATGAGCTGTACACAGATGTAGAGATCGTGGGCTGGTACTGCCTGAACAGGGCAATACTGAGGTGGCTCTGTGAGCTGTGCAGTGATGTGATGCAGGCACCCTCACGGCAGTCACGCTCTGTCAGTGGAGACCAAGGTGACAGCCTGCATGTGCCTGCTCACCATGGGCACCTTCCAGAGGCCGACAGGGGACACCACAGGCATCACACAGTCGGCCACATCACACATCCTCACCCAATTCCTCAGCGCACTGCTGCCACATGCTTGGAGTACATCCATTTCCCCAGCACAGTGGCAGAGCGTACAGCAAACATGCTGGAGTTCCACAGGGTAGCACGTATGCCTGGCATGCTAGGGGCCATAGCACCCATGTGGCCATTCACCGCCACCTGGCCCCGATGGGGCTGCATATAGGAACAGAAAGGGCTTCTCCAGTGTCAACTGCCAGGTGGTGTGTGATGCCACTGGGCACATAATCAATGTCTGTGCCACACACCTGGTGGGCACATGATGCCTTCATATGGTATCAATCCACACTGTGCCATCGATTCGAGGTGGGGACATCCCACAGGCCATCTAGTGGGTGATAGCATGTATGGAATGCAAACTCGGGGCAAGGTGGGAATGCCACAGGTGCCATGGTAGTGGCACACAGGGATATGGGCAATATGGACCTGAACATGATACTGATCTCCACTATCTCCACACAGGTGACAGCGGATACCCACTCCGTCCCTGGCTGCTCACACTGTACCGGCGCCCCATGACCCCATCGCAGCAATGCTATAATGAGGCACATGCTTCCACCCGCAACATCATAGAGCGGGTGTTTGGGATGCTCAAGGCATGCTTCCGATGCCTAGCCACCTCCGGCGGTGCCCTACAGTACAGCCCCCAAAAGGCCTGTGGGATATTCCTGGCCTGTTGCATCCTGCACAACATGGCCAAAGACTGTGGGATAGCCCTACAGGTTGAAGAGGGGGACAGCGATGGGGACGCCAGTGGCACCGGTGTTGATGGTGAGGAGCAGCCCCCCCTAGGATGGTGGGACCCCCGACTGATCCGGCAGGCCCAGCTGCACCGGGACACCATCACAGAGGAGCACTATGCAGAACACAGGTAAGTCAAGGGGACTTGTGCAACCAACACTGTCCATGTGCAAACCACAGGCACACAGGGTAACACACCAGGGTGCATGTGACCAGGGGTGGAAGGGTCAGGCATACAAACATACCATCAGGGAGGGGTGAACACTCATATGGACACACACACACCAGGCACAGAGCATACATGGGCAGATGCACAGCACAGCAGAACCGACATTGCTAACACACAGAACCACCGACCACCCCCACCACCTGTACTGTCCAAGTATGTGTGTCAGATGCTGGGCACCCTTGCACCTTGGTGTACAGTACAATGCAGGCATCATCATTCACACACACCTGTGGACAGCAGTTGGGAGGGTGTGCAGGTGGTCTGTGTGTCGCGTGTTGAGCAGAGCACCCAGCAGTGCACTGCCCACCATGACACACATTGCACACAGGGCAGCACCAGACAGGGCCCGCACTGGGAGACAGGTCAGTCATGTAGCACTGTCCCACGGCCACCACGGATGCGTGGGTGGCCCCGCCGTGACCCAACAGCCTTGGCAGGCTGAGCAGGGGCCACATGGGGTGGCACTGTTGGACCACCAGGGGTCCCACTGCGCGAACGCGACCTTGCCCTCACAGGGGTCTGCAGCATGCCGAACAAACCTGCACCAGAGGTGCTCGGGATGCCCACAGCAGAACCCGGCATCGACAGGCCTGGTGTCGCACGATGCCGGGAACGGGGAATGGAGAGTGAACTGTGTGGGGTGTGTGGTACAGGGGCACCTGACTGTGTGCCCAATGCATCCACGACAGAGACCACTGCCTGGGTCAGCCTGTCAATGGCGGCGGTCACATCCATCTGCATACAAACCAGCTCTGCACGGTCCAGAGCACACTCCCTGCTGTGCCGCTCCACAGCCACAGACAGTGCCTGCACGGACATTGCAACCCGCCTTAGCTGCTGTACTGATTCCTGCAGCAGGTGGGTGTGCTCGTCCAATGGGTACTGTGCCCCAACGGCACCCTGTCCCCCAGGGTGTGGAAGGTCCTGATGCACAACACCCCTTGAAGGTGGGTGCTGTTCGCCAGGACCAGGAATGGGCAGATCAAAGGGCGGCGGACATGTGCCACCTTGACACTGTACCCCAGACCTGGTGGGTGACTGCTGCTGCTGCCCCTCCAACCGCTGTGCCCAAGGGTCCACTCATTCCACCGCTGTGGCCGCAACAGTGCCAGACACCTGCACAGCCACCGGTGCTGCCCTACCGGTGCTGACAGGCACAGCCTGGGACTGTGCCAACATGCTGGTACACAAGTTGGAACCAGAAAGGCCCAGGGACACATGCTGGTCTGCTGGTCACATGATGTTTTTCCTCAACATTTGTCTCCCACAGGACGGGCGGAGAGGATGCAGGCACGGGGTGAGGAGGGCCATGCCAGGGCCCTGGTGCCAGTTGGTGGTGCTGTGGGTGGTGCACCCCAGCAGCAGCAGCAGCAGCAGCAGCGGCAGACACAGCTGCTTGAGGAGTGTGAGTATCATTACTTCATGGATGCTATTGCATGCTGGGGGGGGCATGACCACCAGCCATGCACAACACAACCATGCACAACACAGGCGACATTCATCACTGTCCAGTGTCACAGCACATCTGTGTATCCGTCACTGGTGGTCCATGCATGCACTGGGCACATGGCTGTGGGACTGGCATCGCACCGGTGCCGCGTCATGACAGCCTTGTTTGTGCTGTGATGTACATAACCAGTGTGTGTGTGTGCAGTGGTGCACATAGCTGGTGCTGCCTGGTTGGGCATGTCATGTGCATGGTCACTGTGGGTGGGTGCATACTATCACAGGTCGGGGCACTAGGCTTTATGCCTTGCAGAATGGGTGGTGTTCAGGGTTTTGACAGTCACAGCCATTGACTGTGTTCCCTTTCTAGGTCTCAGCATCCTAAGAAGGATGGGCGTGCCCTTCAGCGGATTACCATGTGTCAATTGCAACACATGGGATCCTGACTGATATTACGCCCGTGGGATCCGGAGATGGCAGAGGGACAGCGGCGGGGCAGCTGACAGACCAGCCTGCCAGGCCATGATTGTGCTTCCCTTCCCCTAACAATCTCTCCCACCCTGCCTTCCCTCTCCCAGTTGTTCACCCTACCCTTACCCACCCTACCTTGTACCCCACCCCTTGTCTTGTACATGACTGTATATAGTTGTTCTTGTTCTTGTTGTTGTATTTTATTGTTTCTACGAATATATATATTTTGTTATGAATACTGTGGTGGTCTCTGATTTGCAGCTGGCTATGGTTGCTCAGTTGCAGTGGTGTGCATGCCATCTGGGGTGGTATGGTCCTGGTGTGTGTGTGTGTGTGTGTGTGCGCATGTGTGTGCATGGGGAGGTGTCTCCAGTGTGGCAGTGTCTTTCTGTTGGTCTTGCCATCTGCTGCCGCTCACTGCTGGGTGCACAGGGTGGGTCTGGCTTGTATGCTTCTCTGCTACATGGGGTTGACTTGTGCTGGGCAGGATGCATGGTGTTTCCTGCAGTGCCAGTCACTGCACATGGCTGGTGTCTTGGGGTCATGGTGCAGGGTGTGCTGTGCGTACGGGGGGGGCTGATGTGCACTGTGGTTGTCATCCCCCTGTGTGTGGCAGTCTCAGCCTGCCAGTGGTTGTGCTGGGGCATCATGGCCCTGCTGTGCTTTTTTGGCTTGTCCCCAGGGGCCAGTGGATCATCCGTCCCACCCCAGTGATGCTGTGCTTGGGGTGTGCAGGTGTCTTGTTGGTTCTGCAGTGTGTTCCTGTGCCCATGTGTGGCATGGCTGCGGTGGCCCCAGCCTGCCTCCTGATGTGCAGTTCCATTGCTCTGTGGGGGGCTCTGCTTGCACTATGGCACCTCTGGACTGCTCAGCTGGGCTGCCCTGGTTGCGCTATAAGCGCCAGCTTTCTGCTCAACTTCTCCTTCCTGGTTGCGCTATGGCGCAACCGCTCTGCTCAGCTTCCCCTTCCTGGTTGCGCTATGGCACAGTTTGTGCGATATTCAGACGTTGGCTGCTTGTGCAATTTGTTCTGCTCCATGTTTGAATATCACGTCTGTTACGCATATGTGAAATTGATTTGTGCTTGCTCCTGCTGTTGCGCACATTTTGGGCGCAGTTTGAATATCCGGGCCTATGTATTTTTAAATTCTCCTGCCATAAGCCTAATTAATTATGCAAAAGTTTGTAAATTATTTCCACTGACCTAGATTTGCAGGTGTATACTGTTTTATGTTAATTTCACAATTTGTACTTTGGATGAAAAGAGTTTGATGTTTTGGGCAGGCTAAAAAGCTGTCACTATAAATAACCATAGCAAAGCTTATATCTGTGAAATCTACAGCACCAGTCCTGTCTATTAAGACTAACAGTTTGTATATATTTGCATATTTATTTAAAATAATTCTTGCATTAATAATGTTTGTCCAAGACTGATCTGCAGCATTTTAGGTAACCTACCTTACATCCCTTGCACTGGTACATATATTTTCCCAAAATAGACAAAATATCCCATTTCTAAGTTGGCATATGCTAAATCTAAACAAATCCTTGCAACTGTGCAGGATAATCTAAATAAATATAGTGCTAAAGAGGGAAACTGAAAATAGTATCAGTATACCCTTCATTCCAATTGTTGTCATCACAAATACTCCGCAGTTGTGGAGCTCTAATACAATAACATACAGAAGAATCAGTACAAAACTCTGCATTTTGAAATTCTATAATGTATACTCATTCCTGAGGTACCACACTTATGTACTGTACATTTACCAAAAATTGCTGTCAGAAATAGGCCCTAAAGACATAAGGTGCTAAGTTTAGTCTTCAGGGGATATATTTGGGTCCATAATGAAAAATGCACAGCAATGCATATCTGGCCTGTAGAAACCCAGAATATCATGTCACCATAGAAAAAGTATGTATTGTCTGAAACTACATAAAATACTGGTTTTAAACATGGGTAACATAGCTGGCTAGCCAAATGTTTTCTACCCATTTCTACCCATTATTCTTCTTTATATTTGCTACAGCTATGAAACAAAAACATTTGCATAATTTGCACATTTTATCAAAGCAAATGCCTGAGTAACATACGTGGCAAGTACATAAACACCACATTTTTGGATTCTAAGTAGAGCACTAGTTACTATGGTACCACATATATGTACCTTTACCACAGAGATCTGGTAGAAATAATCCCTAAACCTACATGGGGGTAAGTGGATTTTAAAAGAGAATAATGCTGGCTCATAATGGAAAATTCACAGCATCGATTCTCTCGCCTATAGACATGTAGGTCACTGTGTGTGGGGGGGTGGGAAGTGGGTAGTTTATATCCCCTGGCTTATTTTGATCTTTTACATGTTCTTTGTATGGTTGTATTTGTACTGTTTTGATGAATTTCAATAAAGTTGCCTCCCCTCCCCTCGGGTCCTTACCTCCCTCATTTAGGACTTTTTCCTCCCCTTCCTTCAGGTGTGCTTAATTTCTAACCTCACTATATGTGCCTCTCTGTTCGCTAAGCAGGTTAACACTTATTCTTTATTACTTCTGTAATTGATTATTTTTGATAGTTCCTGGCACTTTCTGGTTTGTTGCAATGTATGCTAATTAATTTTGACATCCTGTTTGAAGATTCCATCTCTTATCCATTTATTACACTGTAATTGTCTTTTCTGATTGTACTTCTGTTTATCTCCATTCCCTCTCCCCCAGGGTGCATCTGGAAATGAGCTTTCACTGCTCAGTATACCTTTCCTGATGAAACTTTTAATTCAAAAAATAAAATAAATGCTTCTTCTATCTAAAAGAAAAGACATTCTGGACACCATGATACTGTAGGAAAAGAATATATTTCTGAAACTGCACAAAATACTGGTTTTAAACCAGGTAGCTGTGCCTTCTACCCAAATGTTTGCTGCCCATAATCCTCCTCTACATTTGGTACAACTCTGAAAAATATTGGAAATTCACATAATTTACACACTTCAGCGCAGCAAAAGTCAATATAAAATATGCTGCAGATGCACAAATACCACCTTTGTGAATTCTATGGAAAGGAGCAGTAACATTGGTACCACATTTATGTGCTCATACCACAAAAATCAGGTAGAAATAAGCCCTAAACTTACAGGGTGCTAAGTATATTTTAACAGGGAAAATGTGGGCTCATAATGGAAAATGTACAGCATCGATTCTCTGACCTGTAGACATTCAGGACACTATAGTACCATAGGGAAAGTATATATTTTCTGAATCTATACAAAATATTATCCCAGTAGCAACTTCATATTTAACTCCTCTGCAATATCTTTCACTTTGCAATTTTAACTTCCCTATACAGCTAAAATGCAAGCAATGTTCCCTTCCCCACTAATATGATAGCACCTTGGGAATGGTTGTATGTATAAAAGACACTCTATGAAACCAAACATTTAGTCTACTGGTTAAAGTGCACTGCTGAAAACTTGCAGCCCCAAGTTCAGTTCCTACCACTGCCACATACTCACCAAGGTGACTACTTTCTCACTCTTCCAATTGGATAAACACAGAAAAGTGAACCTGAGCCCAAATCACACTAGTCCCACTTTCTCAGTGTTACTCTGCCTACTGTGGCAGCACTGCTCTATCTTCCCTCCATTATTTTATTGTACTATTTGAGGCCAGGAAACACACTGAGCCAAAGCTGATTTTCAAATGAATTGTGGGAGCACAGGGAAGTTAAGTGACTTGTTCAGGGTCACAAAATGTGCAAGTGATAGCTGTTGGATTCAAACCCAGGTGTTCTGGTTTGCAGCTCAGTGTTATTCTATTTATGCTCCTAAGCACCAGCTCTGATCTCTTCCTCTCCAGCCCCCCAACCGGCCTCATCACCACACTTCCCGCAGACTTAGCATCACTCCAATTTCTACATGGCTTTCACCCTCATGGCAGGGGTAGATGGGCTCACCCTCCCTACTGTAGATAAGGATCCCTATCCGGAGAGCTAACACTGTCAATGCAGTGCCTGCAAGAGGCTGGTAATCATTCTGATAGGGCTGGGGATTTACAATACTTTTAACTGATCGCCCTTGGACACATGCTTTCTAGCATGTTCAAGCTCATGGACGCAAGTGGATGAAGCACATCACAGCCAGCATTTCTCTGACCAGTATGCCTCTCCAGATGCACTGCCACTGTAGTCACTTAGTTGGCAGTACAGCACGGGAGCTGGCTGCCCTCCCTCTGTGAAGGAGGAGTGCATCCTGTGGGACACTCAGTCCTCCTTTCCTTGGCTGCTCCGACTACGCTCATTTTCGAACCCAAGTCAACAGTGTCATGAGTGGTGGCACTACCGCTGTGCTGACAGTGTGCTGATGGGATTGCTGCAGCTCAGTGTGCTTAACCACTATGCTGTACTGCCTTTCTGAATTGCAAAACACCTAGGGTAAACAAAAGCACTATATAAAACCAAAATTCCTATAAACACTCACAAAACAGTTTATAAAAAGTAATGGCAGGGAGTCATGATTAGCCATTCTGTAACACAAAAAGCAAACCAAACTGTTTAAATGTGCAGATAAGCACAGACTGATACAGCAGTTTTTTTAAACTAAATAAAGGTTACACAAACAGTCCCCAAAACACTAAAAATGTCCTTTGGAAAATTAAATATTCAATTTCCTACATTCAGCAACTGTGCCTTGTTCTAGAATGTGTAGCAGTGCCAGGGAAGTGAAAGCAGACAGTCTACCTGTTTGAATTGCTTTCTATAATCATGTGACCTCTGCTTCACTCTGGATCTGAGGGATTGTGAGACTAAGGGCTGCTCTCGAGATCCCATGTGTCAGACCCAAGAAGTACACCTGCGATCTGGTGTCCCAGGGTCCTTCACGATAAGATGTACTAGGTATGTCTTTATGGTATTGCACTTTAGTGTCCTTTGAAGTACACTTTATGACACAGTTCTCTAAAGGGGTTACTGCAGTGCTCCCAGACTGATTTGAGCATTTTCCCTGTGGCTTCAAGACAAATTTCCTGTGTTTTCCTGTAGTTGTATTACTTCCTATGAAAGCCAAATTGCTCCTTATTCCCATATAATCGATACAAGTGCCTGGGAACAATTTTCCTCTAAATGGCTCTATTTTCCTGTAAAACTGTAGATCTGGAAGCCCCAGGTCTGTTGACAGTCATGTCAGTAAATTGTTTACCCTCCAAAGACCAGCAAATCACATTCAAGAATAAATAAAATTAACAATCCAGCAAGTGAACATACTAAATCCTGTGTTAAAACAAGTAAAATAGACTTCTGATGTTTCCTTTTTACAAATGTCTGGTACATTTGGCTAAAAACTGGCTGAAGAACAAATTGAGGGGAGGGGGGCTCTACCCTTGGGCTGCAGGCAGCATTATAAGCTATTGGAAATCTAGACTGATAAATTCAGTCTCATGTCCTTGGAGACTAAAAGGTTGCAAGGGGACCTTTTGTTAACCTGATCAGGGACCGATACCTAATGTATGAGGTGGCTCTACATTTCAAGCAAATAAATGTTAACACCCAGGGGACACCTTTTGCAATTAGCATGCAATAGATTCTTTTCAACAAAGCGGGCATACTTTTTTCTGCAAAGGATCATCAAGCCATGGGATTTGTTGCCATAACTGTGATCATTAGTGATTCCAATCTAACTTTTAAAAATAGACTAGACAATGTTATGCTTTCTAACTGCTCACTATGCAACTATGGATAAATGACAGGCATTTTATATAGGCAGTTACTGTTTGCTCCTTCTTTCCTTAGTGATCCTTAGTGATAAGATCTATCAGTCTGGGGCACAGCAAGGGTTAACTAGACAAGCATTTGTCAATGCCGAATGTTGCTTGCTTCTATGTGCTGTTTAGGTATTTGGAAGTCATTGGACTGCAAATATTGAAAATTTGCGAACTTACGAGCGTGCGTAGGAACTGCGCAACACACGCTCATAAAACAGTCATTTTTAGGAATTTTTTCACCAAATTTTCAACATAGCCATTTTAAGACCTCTGCTCATGAACAGTGTCACTGTGATTTTGTTAATGTGTCCCATACATTGAGTTTGCACACCGACTGCGCCATTGTGTGCTACATGGGCGGAAACACGTTTTGGGCAGGATGTGAAAAATGACAGCTATGCTTCTCATAAGGAGGTGTGGTAAAATGGCAATGTTGAAAATCTGGAGTGAAAATATTGAAAATTTGCGAACTTACGAGCGTGCGTAGGAACTGCGCAACGCACGCTCATAAAACAGTCATTTTTAGGAATTTTTTCACCAAATTTTCAACATAGCCATTTTAAGACCTCTGCTCATGAACAGTGTCACTGTGATTTTCTTAATTTGTCCCATACATTGATTTGCTTTAGGCCCTGCCATTCTGCGCTACATGGGCGAAACACATTTGGGTGAGATGATGAAAAATGACAGCTGTACTACTCATAAGAAGGTGTGGTAAAATGGCAATGTTGAAAATCTGGAGTGAAAATATTGAAATTTCATGAACTTACGAGCCTGCGTAGGAACTGCACAATGCACGCTCGTAAAACAGTCATTTTTTGGAATTTTTGCACCAAATTTTCAACATGGGGTTTTTGGGACCCCTTCTCATGAATGATGTTGCTGTTGTGGTGGTATTCAGGCCTGAAGGGTGATTTCATAATCACTGCACAGTCACTGCGCGAAATCACCCTCCGGGCCTGAATAACGCCATGACAGTGACATCATTCATGAGAAGGGGTCCCAAAAACCCTATGTTGAAAATTTGGCGCAAAAATTCCCAAAAATGCCTGAGATATGCAACAAAGTTGAACCCCCCCCATCTAGGCCATTATACAGCTTACCGGCATTTCCTCAGTTCGCGGTCGGCTTTGAAGAGTGCAGACGTGTTTCCGGTCCACCGAAGATCGTCGCACCAGAGTCCGGAGGTAAGTATGGCGTGGGGAGGCTGGGTGCGCAGTGGGTGGGTGCGGGTTGTGGGAGAATTAGGAGACCGTTTTAGTTTTCAGGTTAAAAAAAAGATGTCGTGGGACGGTTTGCCACGCTGGCGTGAGGCTCCCAGCGTGGCACGGGGCGTTGGGGGCATTCAGCCGATGTGGGATTGGGCACCCTCGTCAGCCAAAGACTCATTGCCATGCTGGGGTGGGCTCCCAGCGTGGCACCTAACTGGGGAGGCGCGGCTCAGCCCGGCGGGGATTGGGCACCCCGTCGGCTGCAGGGGCCACGCTGCGCCTGTGTGTGTGGGGGCTAAGCTTTAGTGGAGCTTCTTATCTCTGCTCACTGGGCGTAGCTCCCCCTTTCAACTGTATGCCACTGCATTTTGGAGCGTGTCATAGACAGCTCCAAAATGCATTGGCTTACAGGGACCGCGCCTGCCAGCTCACTGACTGAATTGGAGGAGGAGGTGACACACCTCCGAAATCTTCGATGATGGCACTATGTTTCTTGCACATGCGTGCAAGCAACATAAAAATGGAGTATCTCTCTCTCTCTCTCCTCAAGAGACAGGTAGATGGCAGTATTCAAGCAAGGCTTTTTTGACACTAGTATACAAAAAAAGGAAGTATTTACCTCTTTCAGTGTGGGCTGTTGAACTGGGAGAAAGAATCACTTCTGTGCTAGCTTTCACTTTGGGCTGGGGAAGGGAGACAGATTTATTTTTTAGTCTAAGAAATGTTTCTAATTGCACTGCTGTAGACAGTTTAACTGCTTCAAAGGAGTTAAAGTAGGCATGACAAATGACAAACAAGCTGAAAAATAGTGCTGGAACTGGTCTACTGAATGCAGACAGCAGAGTGCTTCATTCAAGGCATGGGGTAAGGATGTCATGTACAATAACAGCGCAGCACATAACCTTGCAGGCAAAATACTGCCTACACAAAAAACGTAGGTCAAAACACTGACTATGGCAGAAATGCCATCTGCCCATTCAAACAATAGGAGCAATGGAACAGCTGTCTTGTTTCATGGGGGGCAGTGCCCCCTCACCCCCCAGAATGATTATAATCAACTCCAAGAGGGTGTGAACCTCAGGGATATATTGCAGCTTGGGAGTGGGGAAACTATTTCTCGGTGAAAGAAAAAAATAAAATGTCAGGAAACAGGGAATCAAACCCTGATTTCCTGATCATTACCACTGCCTTACCCACTCAGCCACGGGAGTGGCTCAACTAGGCCCCAGACCTACAGCCTCTTTATCCCTTCCCCATTCCTCTGTACAGTGACAGGGGTAGTAGTTATTTCCTACCGTTATTATACTCCTGTCGCTCTGAAAGGATTCGCGCTTTACACAGTGTGGTTGTTCTTGTGCTGTTCTTGTTGCACTATATTCACCCAGTACTTTAATTCAACTGGCAGAGTGACAGTGCTGCAACTCCAACATTGATGTCTGGTCAGATCTGGTTAGGTGAGCTGCTTTTCTCTCACAGCAAGATGGCTGCAGAGCTGTGCCCCTGCAGCCATAAAAAAGGCAAAACCATCTTAGCAAGACCAGCCTGCTATTAACCAAATTTCACCCTCAACCTTCTTTCTATCCTGTCCTGTTCTAGTCTATCCTGTTCTGTCCTACCCTACCCTTCCCTACCCTATCCCATCCCATCCCATCCCATCCCATCCCATCCCATCCAATCTAATCCTATCCTAACCTAACCTGTCCTGTCCTGTCCTATCCTATCCTATCCTATCCTATCCTATCCTATCCTATCCTATCCTATGAAAAAAAATTAGAAACTTTATTGGCTGGAAGATGTCATTGGACTATGCATAACATTCTTAGCACCACATAGTAAGGGTCCAGCTCTCATTACCAAGGCAAAAAGCCTCATTACCTTAAAAAACTGTATGCATTTTGCTATTTAAAATGTATTTAAATGAGTGATTTATGAAAAAAGATAATATCAAAAACATTTCACTTTACATATAATACAAAAGAACAGTGAGCTATTTTATAAGAGCAAAACGGCACTCAAGATTGTGCAATAAAATATTTAAATGCACTTCCAAGGGTGTTAGGGTACTTGATCTTTGTCCACATGCCTCACTTCCCAGGGGCATGCATTAACATCTTTTAATGAGCACCCTGTCATGGCTTATATTATATTATATTAATTATATTATATTATATTGTTATTTAGTACAGGATTTTTGTTTAAATGTTATAGTATTTGTTTTTATTTGGCATAGAATTAGGATCCTTCTTTAACCATTACAGATAGACATTCTGTAGATCCTGATATCAACGATGTTAGTAAAGATGTAGGGCAAGATTTTCAGAAGTCTTAACATAGGCACAATTTGCAATTTTGTACTGTGCCTGCGTCAAAATTAATGCATTAAAACTTTTGAATGCTATTTTCAAATGCTTTGATGAATTTGTGACAGTTTACCTGCTTTCTGATAAAAAAAGATGCATGTGCCATTTTTTTACACAAACGTTACTGTGTTTATACAAATTGCAGAACTTGCAATAAAACTTTAAACCATGTTTTAGATGTTCCAACATTTTGTCACAGTTATCACAGTAGCACTTAAAATATTGTGCTAGTCATCAGTGTACAAGTGAGAGCCTTCGAAACTGTGGCTTCTGATGTTTATAAAGGTTTACGACATGTAATTACAATTGTTTGAATTTACATAATTGCAGATTGTATCTATATTGGACTATTTTTTGTGGCTTACACTTTATTTTTGTGGCTTACACTTTAATAGCTTTGAACATTGTTTTGGAACAGTGCTGTATAAAATAAAGCGAATGAAGGAATGAAAGGTGGGAAATACAGTAGTAAGACTACATGCAGTGCCACAGTCCATGAGAATGGTCTCTGTTTTGTTATCGTCTTACCTTCCTGATCTTGTGTGAAGAAAACAGCTGCATGCACTTTGTGTCTGAATTATTTTGTCCTACTGTATAACTATAAAAGCAAAAATATTTTCTGCCAGGCTGTAATTGGTATGAAGCTTTTTTTTGGTTTCAGAAGGTTAATAATGCTTATAGAATCAAAGACCATCTGGCACTTTTCCTGTGGCAGTTGAAATTCAGTTACTGTTTTAGAAAAGAAAACTGGGGGCGCTGATGGGTTCCTGCAGCTCCTACGGCTCGCTATAAATAAATACCTTAATTTAACAGCTTCCGTGTTTAAAAGTAGATATTAAGTGCAGAAAACGGGAGGGGAAAGCAGAATGGAGGAATATTTGCTCCCAAATGCAGGAAAGAATCAGCGGTCCACAACCAAAAGCCAGGGGAAGAGAGCAACTGCAAAGCCCTCGGAGGTAATGGGCCCGATCTCGCTCTCAGCAACTGAAATGGCAGTTTTAGGCCGTGAGGTTTTGGAACAAGTAATGGAGGCGCTGGAGGGGAAATGGAACAAGTTGGAGCAAAAAACTGATGGCCGATCACAGAATTTAATGGAGCAATTGACAGCGCAGATGGGTAGAGTCATGGAGGTGGAGGAGTGGATTTCTAAACTGGAAGATGATATGGACCCGATGGCCGCCCGCGTGGATAAGCTAGAGAAGGAGCTCGCAGAGCTAGTGGAGCAGCACGATTACCAAGAAAATTATGCAAGGTGCCTAAATCTCAGGCTCTGGTGGCTCCCTGAGGGGAAGGAGGGTCCTGAAATCTTGTCCCTTTGCTCGGAGAAGTTACCAAATATGTTGGGCATGAAACCAAAGAAAGGGAGGTTGAAGCTGGAGCGTGCCTATAGAGCAGTTGCAGCATGTCCTCCGGTGGGGCAGCCCCCGAGGCAGATCATTTTCCATTTTCATAGTTGCCAGGATTGGGAGGAGATGCTATGGGCCTACCAAAACATGAAGGAGCTGAGCTATGAGGGAGAGAGACTGTATCTGGTGCAGGACTACTCGAACAGAATTCTGAAGAAGTGTAGAGCCTTTAAACCCATGCTGACACAACTCAGGGAGTTGAAGGTGGACTGTTTTATGTTATTCCCTGAGATCCTGAAAATTAAACATGAAGGGGCTACATACACATTCTGGGAGCTGGAGAGGGCGGCTGCCTTTGTGGAAGAATTAAAGAAAAAGGCGGGGTGAGGGCCGCTGTGCGAGAGAAGCTGTTAGAAGCACAGTGGTGTTGGCTGTGATTGTTCTGAAGTAGTTAAAAGTACTGAAAGCTGTTGGCTGATTCAAAGCCATAGCTTCCTCGTTTCGGAGGGCCAGAAGTTGAACTTGTTATAATTTTTATCTCTCTTCATCCCCTTCAGGATGTGTCCCCCTTCCTGGTTCCAGGCTGGAGCAATTATGGAGTCTGGAAGTACGAGAAGAGCTGGAGAAAAGTAAAAAAGAACAAGGAGTAGAGGCTCAAAGAGAGAAGTCCTCTTGTATGCAGATGGCTAATTAGTTGGATGGACTGTTAGAAGGGGCATTGCTGTGGAGATCGAGCGGAGCCCCCTAAAGAAGGACTTGTTGAGGTGGAATTCGGCCATGCAAAAAGGGTCAGGCCTTATCCTGAAGGCAGGATGGTGCTGAGGTTGGGTAAGTGGGGGCGGGGGGCTATGCCGATGCTGCGTGGGTTTTTAGAGCAGCGCCGGTACCCCTCAGGCCTCTGCAATTTTCTGTGGTTCCTGTCATGCAAGATAAGAAGAAGGAAGGCTTCACGACCTGATGTGGGGGGGGCCCAGCAAGGCAAGGGGACCAAGTAGGCGGCACCAGGAGGGAACGATGGTGATTTATTCTTAAGGACATTAAAGATTAAAAGTATGTTATTATAGTTGGACTGTTAACTATATGATAATTTTGGTGAAACATATGAATGAAGATTGCACGGATGCTGTGTGAAACTAAATTTATGGGGAACGGAACATTTGCATTTGTATGTAGTTGGTCCATTCTAGGTTTTGAATGACAATGAAGTGGATAGTGTTTAGAGGGGGTATGTTTAGAAATGGGAAATTTGTTTTGATGTGGCAGAGAGGGTGGAGGGGAGGGGGGCTATACTGGGTTTGGAGGTTGTTATGGATATGTTTTTATGTTTTAATGCAAGATGGTGAATGTCTCTCATTTCTATTAATCGTGAAGAGTGTGATACTAGTATGTGACTCTGTAGATTATAGCGGACCGGGTCTGTGGGAAATTTGGAACAACATAACAGTGACAGAAGGGGTGAAGGGAAAGGCACCATGGTCCTATGGCTAAGCATAAAACATTGAGAATTGTCTCATGGAATGTGAAGGGGATCTCGTCTCCAATCAAGCGCATTGGTATTTTGATGGCCTTGCGCCGTCAGGGTGCTCAAGTGGCCCTCCTGCAGGAAACTCACCTAACTAGCCGGGAGCATTGCAAGATGGAGAGAGGATGGGTGGGCAAGTGCTTTGCATCCCCTTACAATTCACATAAAAGAGGAGTAGCGGTCCTGGTAGGTAGAGCAGTCCTTTCATCAGTACAAGAGTAGTGGCAGATAAGGGGAGGGAGAATACATATTCGTGGAAGGGTGATATCTGGGGAGAAGATTACTTTTGGAAGTATCTATGCCCCCTCTGTTTTTGACATGGTCTTTTATCAAGAAATTCTTGACATGCTGATGAGGGAACAATTTAATGGGTTAATCCTGGGAGGGGACTTCAACGCAGTCATGCAAGGGAAGTTAGACCACTCGGAGGGGAAGGGTAAATATGGAGGTAGACTGAAGAGGTGGCAGGAGGGGGTGCTTGACCTGGATATGATAGACTGTTGGAGAGCCAGACATCCAACAGAGGAGGGACTTACCTTTTATTCGAACCCACACAAAACCTGGACCAGAATAGACTATATTTATGTACCCCGACCTTGGTTAAATAGAGTACAAAAAATTGAACACAGTCCCATCCTCTTATCGGACCATGCTATGGTTCAGATGGTATTGGAGATAAAGAAAGAGAGTGTGGGCCCCCCGCCCTGGAAATTTCCGAGGTATCTGCTGGGCAAAAAATAATTTATTGAAAATATTAAGCAGCAGTGGCAGTATTATAAAGAAATGAATGAGAGGTCGGTGGAATCCCCAGGGATATTTTGGGAAGTTGGAAAAGCATTTATAAGGGGTGCCATCATTAGGTTTGTTGCCCAATATAAAAAGAAGAAGGAAACCACCCAAAAGGAGTTAGAGGGAGAGGTAAGAAGGTGGGAAAGAGAGGTAGTGGGAAGGGCAATAAGGTAAGGGGAAAAGAATTTGAAAGCTGCAAGGGAAGCATTAAATGCCTTTCTTCTGGGAGAAGCGCGTACTGCTGGGATGCTAGCTAGAAGCCAGTTGTTCGAGTGGGGGAACAGGTCTGGCCCATTAATGGTCCAGTTAAAAAAGGGAAGGCGGATGTGTACGCACATCCCCGGAATAAAAGATGGGAAGGGAAGCTGGTTACAGATAAAGCTTCAATAAGGAACAGGTTTGAGCAATTTTATAGACAGCTGTACCAAGCAGAATGTACTGGAACAGAAGAAATGGCAGCGCAGTTTCTCAGGGGAGTTAAAATTCCTAAATTAACTGAGCAGCAACAAAAACAGCTGGATGGGGAAATCACACAATTGGAAATTAGGCAAGCAATACAGTGTCTGAAGCAGGGAAAGGCCAGTGAACTGGATGGATTTCCCATAGAGTTTTACAAAATGCTGCTGGAGCATGTAGTGGAACCTCTTCAGCAGGTCTTCTCTGAGGTTGGGGAGGGGGATGATCTTCCGGCTTCATTCAGGGAAGCAGTCAACTGTTTGGTCCCCAAGCCAGGGAAGGATGCGAAGGAGTGCTCATCATATAGATCGATTTCCCTGTTAAACTGCGATGCCAAAATCCTGGCCAAGGTTTTGGCCAGGAGACTGGATCCATGTCTACCAGGATTGGTGCACCCAGACCAGACAGGCTTTGTATCTGGTAGATACTCATATCATAATATGAGGAAACTCTTCAACGTAATATGGAGAGCTTCCCAAGGTCAAAAAAATATAGCGGTGCTGACAATGGACGCCAAGAAGGCATTTGACAGTATAGAGTGGGAGTATCTATTTGGGGTCCTTCGGATGTATGGGATGGGAGAAGGATTTATAGGATGGGTTGAAAGTCTGTATAAAGCCCCGGAGGTGAGAGTACTGGTGAATGGAGGCTTAACTGGGAAATTTGCCCTCCATAGAGGCACTCGGCAGGGTTGACCCTCTCACCGCTCCTATTTGCACTGGCTATAGAGCCTCTAGCGATTGCCATCAGGAGCTCCATGGAATTGGGGGTTGGGAGGTCGGGGAAAGAACATAAGGTTACATTATATGCAGATGACATGCTATAGTATGTCCGGGACCCGGCCAGATCTGTCCCCCCATTGCTGGCAATGATAGAGCAGTTTGCAGTGTTCTCCGGATATAAAATAAATATCCACAAGTCGGAAATTATGTTGTGGGGAGAAACTGAAAAAGAGTGTGGAAATATGGCTTGGGGCCTTAAAAAGGCAAAAGCAGAGTTTACATACCTGGGGATTAGAATAGGGCATGAGTTGAGTCAGCTCTACAAATTAAATTATGGGCCGATGGCACAGAATGTAGATGAGGAGTTGAGAAGATGGAGAGATCTACCTCTATCGTGGTTAGGACATATAAATCTTATAAAAATGAATACTTTGCCATGAATACTGTACTTGATGCAAATGTTGCCGGTGGGCCTTAATAAGAAGGATGTGAAGAAGATGGATAAGGCCTTTTTGGGCTTTTTGTGGAAGGGGAGGAGGCCCAGAGTGAGCCTTCGGAGGCTTCAAGCAGATGGGGACGGGGTGGCCTAAATCTACCTGACTTAAGGAACTATGCTTTAGCTATGCACTATAGATTGTTAGGGGATTGGGTGAATAGGCCGCCAGAGGCAGGGTGGTTAGATTTAGAGGAAGGGAAGGGGGTGGTAAGGCTTTCGGCATTCCTGAGAAGGGGTGGGAAAAAGGCATATAGTGGTCAGTCAGATCCAAATCCTCTGGTGGTCTCAGTCTTGGAGGGGTGGGAACAACTATTGAAGTGGGTAGGAGTAAGATCAGGGGAAGAGACGTTGCTGCTCCCACTGAGGGGGAGTCTGGGTTTTGTAGTAGGGTTGGAAGATACAGAATTTTTACGTTGGGAGGAGAGAGGGGTTAAGTGTGTAAAAGATTTATGGAAGGGAAGGAGACTAATGTTGGGGGAAGAGTTAGGTGGGCATATGGGGTTGGGTATGTTCCGAATCTTTCAGGCAAGAACTTATGCCAAAACAATTGGAAGGGATCGAGTGGTGGGTTCTCCCTTAGAGGAGATCGAGCATCTGGTACTTAGTAACCGGAAGGGAGTGAGAGGAATAATAGGAAGGGCGGCAAAAATGGAGCGGCAATGTCTACCGGCTTATACCTGTAAAACTAGGATGTTATGGAGTAGGGATCTGAAAAGGGAGATACCTGATCAGGGATGGGAATTACTACTGCAATTACATAAAGGGTTATTGGTGTGTAATAAATACCAGGAGTCTTACTATAAGTTCCTACATAGGCTCTACTGCCCCCCAAGTATGGTTCACAGATTTCGTTCCGAGATATCACCTCTGTGTGGGAGATGCCAGAAGGGGGCGGGCACCTATATACACTGTTTTTGGGAATGCCCTCACCTTGAACAATTTTGGGATGGAGTAGCCACGGAGATGGGAAGGAAGTGGGGCAGGCAGGTGGAAAAAAATCCGTTGTTCATGTTGTTTGGGGTAGATGACTCTGAGGAAGAGGATTGGAGACCCCTCCTGAGGTGGGTACGGATTCTGGTTGTTTGGGCCAGACAATGCATCCTAAACACATGGGTTTCAGGTGATACTCCCACTTTGCAGCAATGGAAAAACCTAAGCCTGCAGGATCTCGGCCTGGAAAAGCTATATTATGTAGCAAGAAATAGAGAGGATCAGTTTTGGAAAGTGTGGGGAACATTTATATTTTCATTATCCCCAGAAGAGAGGGAAATGTTATTGAAAGGGCTGCAAGAATAGGGGGTAATGGTTCAATGTGTAGAAAGACTGAGGGACCGGCTGTTAAAAATGAGCTGGAACAGGGAGAAAGCATCCTAGAATTGATAACAAATGAGAGATGAAGGGTTAATAAAAAAACTAGCAATGTACGGAGTCAATGAACATGAACAAACTAGCAATGTATAGAGTTAATGAATGTGAGATGTGATGGGATTAAAATAATGTAGGTGTATGTGTTTTTTTTTCTTTCTTGGGGAGAGAACGAATAAACTAAAAAAAATTGATGTAAAAAGAAATGTTGGGGGGTATAGGTACATATTGAATCAACGTGGTATTGATGTGTATGGAGTATATGTGATTGTACCTTTGTTTTATGGTGGAAAATTTAATAAACATGATATGCACAAAAAAAAGAAAAGAAAACTGGATGAGGTCTGCACACAGCTTTATCCCGACAAAACTGCATGTAAGGATGGTCAATTATTTTATTTATTTAAATGTTTTACTAGTAAGGCATACTGAGCTGTACAGTGCTCGATTCCAGATGTGTCCTGGGGTTGGGGGAGTGGAGACCAGCAAGATACATACAGCCATATACATACAAATACATGATTAGAGACACCAATGACAGTGAATACATAGTGTACAAGTTACCACCTGACTCTTGTCAAGGGAAGCGAGTTAAGTACTAACGAGAGAGTTAGAGATGGCACTGAGGCTGGGTGCAGCAGCATAGGAACTTAGTTCATATTATAGACACTCAAGCATACATTCAGATGAAGACTGGTAGCAATGAGACACTTTTGATAGCCCTATGGGGTTAAGTGCACGAGCAGGCAGTGATGAAGTGCTGCTTGAGGAGAAGGTTGAGCTGCTGAGTGGAGGTAGTGTGCCTAATCACTGATGGGAGGGAGTTCCATACTTTAGGCATGTGGTACTTGAAAGCATGTTGTCCTTTGGCAGAGGACATATGAGGGAGGGAGAGAAGTCGAGAGTTGTGTTCCGAAGGGAGTATGCAGCGGGAGGTTGGGCTATTAGGGTAGCTGCAAGGTAATGGGAAGGGACTGGGTCCAGAATTTAGCTGTTATCCTAGTGCAATGTGCCATTCTCCGATCCTGTAATGAGGTAGATCTAAGGACCTGTAGAGGTCACAGTGGTGGGTAGAGGGTGGGCATTCCAGGGCAAACCGACAGAAAGAATGGAAGACAGGGTCAAGCCTGGCCACGGAGGACTTGGGAGTCATGCTATACTCTATGTCACCATAGTCAAAAAGCGGGAGTATCATTTTCTGAACAATTGCTTTGCGGGTTGGCAGGGGTATACATCCTCTGTTCCGGTACAGGGCACCCAGTTTGGGGTGCAGTTTTTTGTGGATAGCATCAATGTGGACTGAGAAGTCAAGGTGCTGATCAAGCCAGACCCTGAGGTATCTGAATGAGCTGCAGGTCTCCAAAAGGGTCCCGTCTAAGGTGTGGAAAGTGGGGGTGGTAAGTAGCTGGGAGAGCCTTTGCCTTGGGCCAAAGGTGAGTGAAACAGTTTCTTTTGGATTGAGAACAAGCTGGCTTGAGCGGAACCAGAGCTGTATTGTACTAAAGTCCTGCTGGAGTCTGGAAGATACTTCTGTTGGGGAGGGGCCTGTGGCATATAGTACAGTGTCATCAGCATACATGTGTATGGATGTGAGAGGGCACACTGAGGGCAGGTCATTCAGAAAAATAGAGAAGAGTGGCCGGCCAAGGACCAAGCCTTGGGGTACCCCGATGGTAATAGGAAAGGGGACAGAGGTGTGTAATCCAATTCTTACTGCTTGTGTCCTTCCTGCCAGATATGAGTGGAACCAGTTAGTAGCTGTACCTGAGAGGCCGGCAAGGGTGAGTTTTGATAGCAGGAGTGTGTGGGAGACAGTGTCGAAGGCCTTTGCTATGTCGATGAAAATAGCTGAGGTGACATGCCAGTGATGATGTCGTTTGTGAGCCTTAATAGGGAGGTGATGGTGGGGTGCGATTTCCTGAAGCCAGACTGGTAGTATAAGAGAAAGGAGGTAGAGTCGAGGAAGGAAGATACTTGGGAGAGAACAATTTGTTCCTGAACTTTGGCCAGAATAGGGAGCAGGGAGATGGGGTGGTAGCTGCCTGGTGAGGAGGGGTTACCTCCTTTTGGGAGAGGGATGACTGTGGCATGCTTCCATTCCACCAGGATTGTAACAAGAGAGAAGGAGAGATTGAGAGGGCAGACAGTGGGGTGGCGATGACTGGGGCAGATAGGCATAACATCTTGGAGTCGAGGCCTGAGGGGCATTTACACTTGGATGGATTGAGAGCCTGCAGAGCTTTTTGTACTTTGGTTGGGGAGACCAGATGAAATGAGAAGCAGGAGGTCTGGAGGGGAGGTGTCATGGGGGGAGTGGGCTAATGGGTGAGTGTGGGTTTGTGGATAGAAGGGAGAAAGCACAGCTAGTGAAGAATGTGTTAAAAATAGAGGCCACTTCACCTGAGTCAGTGACCATGGATCCCACTACATTTAGGGTGGGGGTGGATGGTTGGGCTGGGAGGGAGAATAATGATTTTATTGTCTTCCAGAATTTTGCTGGGTGGTTGAGATTTGAGTGGAAGGAGGCCTTGAAATAGTTAGCTTTGGACTGACATATTATTCTAGTGCATGCATTTCGGAGTGCACGGTAGTGTTGTAGTGCCGCCTGAGTGCCAATTGTCTTGTAGGTTTTCCAAACCTTGTCTCTGGCATGGAGTTGTTCGACAATGTTTGCATTTATCCAGGGTAGGTGGGTGCCCCTTACACGGGCCCATCTGAGTGTTGCATGGTAATCCCAGATTGCAAGAAAATTGGACTTGAAAAGTTCCAGGGCTGAGTCGATGGAGGATGTGTGTTGGATGAAAGACCAATCAGTGTTTGATAGATCATTTAGGAGTGCAGCAAGGTCTAGTGATTTGTAGGATCTAGTGAGTAGTGTCCATGGTGGTGGCATTCGGGGTTTGAATATTTTTCTTACCAAGTAAATCATGTAGTGGTCGCTTATAGAGTTGGGTAGGAGACCAGCTTCTAGAACCAGATGGGGGGGTTGTGGTGAGGGCCCAATCCAGGAGGGAGTGGTTTAGGGTTTTATGATTCAAGCAAGTGGGTTCGGTGATTTTCTGGGATAAGTTTAGTGCAATCACATGACTTCTAAGCTTTGAGCTAGTACTAGCGAGCCAGTTAAAATTGAACATGTAGTTCACTAACCCTTTAAGATGAAATTGACAAGAAAGACTGTTTTGTAGGATGTCTGGCACACACATCTGTATGTCCAAAGTGACCTTTGGGCCCAATGAAAAAACACCTATATTCTTATTGGAGGGCATAATTGTTTGTGCTGAGTTTTTAACAACTAGGGTAATTTAAAATCACTGATATGGGGGATCTTCTAAGGATGTCCTATTAATCATATAGTAAATTGTGAAAACCACAGCAAATAGTTATGTCAAACTAATTTTGGATGTGACTATAAGAATGAAAATGCAGAAATGAAAAGGTCTGGTGTGATTTATCTCATACAAAGTCATACAATTTTCTACTTATGAGCACTGCAAACATACTATATGTAGAGAATTTCTAGCTCTAAGGCAGCTTCAGCATCAACGCACATTGAGAAATAATTTGAAACAAATATTACTGGAGCTGTCAGATAGTTGTATGGCCCTCACACATGACCCATTTCTCTGCCATGTTCCATGCCGTATTTGCCTGTGCCACCCTCCCAGTGACAGGCATGCACTAAAATTATCCACCTACAGCTTAGCAAGGTTCAATATGACACTGCATTTGTATCTGCCCATCCCTGGGCTGAGGCTAAAATTAAGCAGAACTGCATAGTCCTCCTTTCTCAGTCAACAAAATCAAAACAACAGGTCTTCCAGATATGCTATAGGAGTGAGCGTGTGCCCCCTCCAACTGGCTGCTGTACTGTAAACAGTACCATATCAGTGAGAGGGGAATTGTATGCCGGTCAGCTGCATTAGTCTGCAGGTAGCAGGGTTTGGGTTTGCCAATTTGCACTTCAGGATCCTTCCCAACTGTGCACCAGATGATACAACATCACAGTCTCATTCTGTGGACTTGCTCATGTGGCCACGATCTTGTGCTGAATGGAATATGCTGAGTACAGTATATGTACTGTAACTGACAGGTGAAATGGTGGCTACCAGCAGGTGATTTCAGTGATGGTTGGAGGGATGTGCAGCAGTAAGATGACAGTGGGTCCAACATGCATGCCAGTCACAAACTGTTCAGGCATCATCCAAATCTTTACCTTAGTTACATGTCCTGACAGGGTGAATGTTGGACATGAGCTAGACTAGTCATCCCATGGATGCACTCTCCTAGCTTTGAAAATACTGATCAGACACAGTTTACCAGTGTAGCCCCACAAGGCTGCCATAGAAACTCATAACTGACACTGACAAGATGCAGCACTCAGAAAATCCAGATATAAGACTAAAAATAACATCCTCTCTTTATAGTCAAAGTAGTACATTTATACATGTTATATGCGTTTTTATCTATTATATGTAATATATTTGTGTAAGAAGTAACTTGTATTTTATATACAAGATGGTTTTGAAAATTAGACACTTGGGGCTCAATTCTCAAAAAGGGCTTAGAGCGGCACAAGCTGTGGCAAACAGCAGCTTGCACCAAAGCTCTGTGTGCCAGGGATCCTGCATCAGATTTTGGTACAGGAGGGATCCCGGCAAACATCCCCACACTTGCTGTAACTTCTCCTGTGTGACAAACCCAAGGTGCATAGGAAGGGTTTGCCATGGCCTCCATGTGGCAAAGACTAGCGGTCTCCCATCCCCGATCCCCTAATAAATTAAATCAAGACCTGTCCCAGTAGTCTAGTGGTCCTCTCCCTGATCCCCAATGCCACCAGTTATGTTACTAATTATTACAACCCCCTTCCCTGGTAGTCTAGAGGCCCCCCTCCCCGACATCGCCCGTTATTATGTTAATACATACAACCCCCTTCCCTGGTGGTCTAGTGGCCCCACCCCTCACCCCAACAGGTAGTACCCACCACCCCACTCCCCATCCCCAAACAGAGGGTAACCGGCACAACCCTCCTCTTACCTCTGTAGCAGGCTGCCGACTAAACTGTCACTGAGTGTACTTCACTATACAGTATGCTCAGTGACAGTTCAGTTGGTGGCCAGTTGTGGAGGTGAGAAGAGGGCCATGTCAGTCACTGGCTCTGTTTCAGGATGGAGTGAGGGTGGTGGTGGGCACTAACTGCTGGGGTGGGGGGCCACAAGATCACCAGGGAATGGGGTTGTATATATTAATATTATAACGTGTGACAATGGAGAAAGGGGAGCACTAGACTACCAGTGAAGGGGTTGTAATAATTAATAACATAACCAGCAGCATTAGAGAATGGGGTGGGGGCCTATACCTGGGTAGTTTTATACGGCGTCAGGGACAGGGGATCAGGGGAGAGAACAGCAGCACATTGCCACATAGAACATGTAACAACTCTCCCAGAGGGAATCTTCTAAGTTCCATTAGACCAGCCCTGGCTAGTCTAAGGGTACTTAGAATTTCTCCCTCTGGAAGAGTTCAGAGAATCCCACATTAGGGGATATGGCAGCCTGTGTCTGCCGCAAGCCCCCTAGTGCCATGCCACAGCCAATTTTTGGGCACACAGGCATTTCAAGCCCCATTTGGGGCAGACAGCTTGTGGTTGATGCAGGCTACCATTGAGAATCACTCCCAGTACATCTTTAGGTGCAAGGGGCACCTTTTGCCATTCTTTGTGGTGCAAACCCCTTGTGCCATGCCGGAAGCTTTGAGAATCAAGCACTTGTTGTCCTAGCAGGCATATCCTGTCAAATAATAAGAATACTATAACTGCTTCAAAGTGATAAACTGCCCTTCCTATGGTAAAGGACATAATCATAATGTAATAACTGGCTTCTGTTTTCTCCCATAGAAGGATCAGATTATAATTCACCGTTATAACCCTTGAGTTATAACGGCGAACACGTGCCACCTGCTCCTTCTGTTCCCTCGTGCTGCAGTACAGCTCACTGACCAACCACTCAAAATCACCACAAAAACACCTGAGGCAATACCGACGCAAGTGCCAAATGTACGGACTCAAACAGTAAAATACACAATTTTCAGAATAAGAAACAGTACCTCTTGCACTAAAATGCACACTGGCCCAAAACACTAACGTTCTCTCTCTCTAATCTCCATAGAAACATACAGGACTCGTCACGCCTACCTAATTACAATATTGCCATGGAAACCACAATCGAAAAAAAAGAAAAAAGCTTCAAAATACTAAACCTAAAATCATTTACAGACTTTATGTGCACAAAAGAGCACATTTCTAAACCGGACTTACTATACAACTGAAAACCTTTCATTAAATAATTGTTTCACATCCCACATCCCTACTGCTTCCTGTTTCCTTCACAAAAGAGCAATGTATATTTAAATAGTTTATTTTAAAGTGCTTTACAGCTTTACTTGCCTAAAAGTACCTGTTTCTTAAAAATCTTTACTAATTTTACCAAAGGGATTACAAAAAAAAACATTTGAAATGCTTACTTAAATAAAAACATTCTTGCCACCATACTACAACTCATTTTATTCCTCTTTCAAAAAAAAAAACAGAAGCCAGCAATTACACATAAAAATGCATGGGGGTGAGTGCATAATTGAGAAATGATGTGCACCCTCAGTGTGGGATGCTTATATAAACCCCTCAGGCTTTGCCCTCAGGGTTTATGTAGCATCCCACAGCTCGGGTGCACATAATTTCTCATTATGCACTCACCCCCGTGCATTATTGTATATACTATGACCCTGAGAGACAAGCAAAAGAAACAGCAATGAAAAAAAAAAAACACATTGGTACAATAGTACTGGGAGGAACTTCTCTGTACCTAAAACATATTTCTTTACCAGTGCAAAAAAGGGGATTGCCTTCGGGTATTCTGCATACATTTATGGAATACAGTTCTATGTACAAGATTTTGTGCAAGGATCCTGCTCATGTTTTCTGTGTAATGTATATATGGCAGAGTAAAATACGGCAGGAGCAGCATTTAGCCCCTCATAAAAGCATTTATATCTCAAGAGAAAATATGAGCTAATCTTGAGAGAGTGTTTGGGATCACTGCATGATAAGCAAAGGATTCCACAGGGCACTGCATGACAGAATAGGATAAGAAGTTGAGTACATGGACCACATTCCCTAATGAAGCAAAGTACCAGGTCATGTAACATTGGGGTAAGTTGTCTTGTTGTAATGCAATACTGATAATAAAGCATTCCCCAGCTTGTTTAATAATGTATTTTGTTTATTTAATAATACTTTAATAAGCATCCTCATTCTTCTAGGTCTAATATAAGCTACCAGGAAAATATAACAATGCACTGTATGTTGTGAGTGTCCAGTGATGTTTAACATCCCCATGCTTAGCACCTGGTCTGGCCTGGCCTGGCACCATTATATTCATTTAGAGACTTTGAAGAGGATTAAACCTCTTGATCAAATAGGATAAAATGTAATTGATATTTTGTGTCTTTAGCGAGTGTTCTGTAAAAAGGAACTGTATCTAAGTTTGATGCAGAGGTAAAGAAGGCACTGGTATGCATTGTTAGACTGTTTAATTTTCAGTGATGTAGGTTTGAAATTTGTGAACTTTTATAAATTAATAAATGTTTTGTTGAAACAGTCCACAATATCTGTGTCTCTATATATTACACATTTACCTGCAATTATAGTACGTATGTGGTATTAAAATCTGGATTAATTATGTTCTTGAAAGAGTTCCAGAAGGTGTTTGGGTCCAGGTAGCTAGCTGTTCACTTCTTTTTTTTTCAAATATACTTGTTTTCTCCCTGTCACTGTCGGTTGACAAATACAGTATACTGCTTTTCAGGTCACACTCTGGCATTCTTCATGCTTCCACAGTGATTGGGGATTTACCCCTTTTTGTTGCCCCTTACTTCCTTCCCCCCGAAGGATGCCAGCACCAAGACATCACATCCAGGCTGTCGGCATGCTGATGCACACTCCAGCCAAATACCTAACAGCATCCTCCTCTTCCTTCAGTGCTACCTGCACTATCATGGAGAGGGTGGTGGATGCATGAACTGCCTCCTGAGGAGGTAGAGGGGTCAAAAACAGTGGGGGAATTCAAGAATACGTGGGACAGACATTAGGCTATTCTATTGGGGGGTAGGATGAAGTAGGCTGTTCACTAACTAGGATCTGCAGCTAATCCAATAGGTAAGGAAATGAGCAGGCTGGGTGGACCAAGCGGCCCTTATCTGCCATCAAAGTTTATGTTTCTATGCAACCACATGTGCAGTGATGGAGTGCGTGGGGGCCCTCCCCCCCGCCTGGTAAAGGAGAGTGTTCTCTGGGATGCTCAATCATCCCCACCCCCTGGTGGCGATGGATGACCAAGGTTTGTTCCAGAACCCAGGTCACTGGCATTGCCAGCAGTAGTGCTACTGCTGCCCCAATGGGCCAGCCCAGTATTTACTTCTTCTGATAATCACTGGATATTGTACTGTAGTGTGCTGCAATTTTTTACGTGCATTTCAAGCTTTCAATGTATGCTTGATAAATGTGGGAAATTTTAATACATTGCTACATTTTCCATAGTTTACCTTTTTCTCTCATATGTATGTAGAAATGATGGATTCAACCAAGAGACCTTATCCACTTGAACCCTCTTTTTGATAAAAAGCCCATGTCTATTATAAACAATTGCAAAGAGCAGGTTACAGTTTTTACTACATCCTCTATATTGGAGTTTTTTTCACTTTGTGACTTATCCATTGATTTTAAGCTATTACAGAATTGGTTCTCCTCAAACTTTCTGTAACCTCTAGTGATTGTATTTGCTGGCAGGCATTGTTTTTCCTGTTTTATAATGCAGGATGCAGACAGTAATCTGACATATATTATTTGGGAGAGTACCGTGCTCTACTATTGGGTCTGATCAATTTGTCAATGTATGATATCATTGGGCCCTATGCACAATGCCAACATGCCATGTACACTGGGCGCATTGGCATTGCTACGTGTTAATGCCATGGGGTAGTGTCTGCATAGCATTCACCAAGGGGGCACTCAACAGTTATGTTCCCGATCCCTCAGCCACATGGACAGCAACACACCAGAGATGGGTGGGGGCATACCAGGTGCATGCCAGCACTATGCTCCATTCACAAAATCTGGAAGTGCCGGCTGCCAGGGTGCAGAGGAGAGCACCGGTTATGCCAGAGGGGACCCTGTCATAAGTGCCTACATGCCCTGTCTTGCTGCACTCTGGACCCCTCATGGTCTTAGCAGCAGGACGGTACACCCTCCCACATACACACATGTGATCACTCAGTCCCAGCGGTACAGTGTAGCTCCAGCACATGACTGGAGCCCTGGCCCTGACCCAAATGGCAGCCACCCCCCCACAACTGCCCGGACCCCGGCTGTGTGCTGTACTCACCACCACTACCACTCCCACATGCACATCTGTGGTCCATCCACATAGCGCAAGAGCACACCCCCAGCCCCCAACACATGTCTGCCCCAGTGCCCATAAGACATATGCACCCCCCCATATGCACAGGTGCCACTGTCCTGTTCATGGCCCCCCCATACCTGCTAGTCAGTACTGGATGCTGGATGACCAGTGGCAGAACCCTCCTTACACCTCCACGGCTGATGGCCATCTACGTGCTGCTGGTAGCGTGACCCTCTATATAGGCAGTGCACTCTCAGCATCACTTGGACAGCTGGCGGCCTTGGAGGTGTGAGGAGGGTTGTGTCACTGGCCATTCAGTGCCCGACACAGACTAGTAGGTATGGGGGGTGTCAGTGCAGTGGAGGGTGGGGTTACATTGACCACCAATGAGGGTTGGGGGTACTGCGGTCAGGGGTGAGGGGCTGTTTGGGATGTTCTCTGTCTGGCTGGGTGATTGCAGTGGGCTCATGGTGGGGGGGCTACATCAAGGATGGGGCATGGAGGTGTGTGTGGGGAGGAAGGCCGCCTCATGCCAGCAGGAGATCAGGGTTCTGCTGTCTGGTGGGGGGGCCCACTGCAGGGTGTCTGTCTGTGCACTGTTAGAGCACCTTGTACCTTGGTCTGGGGCAGGGGAGCACAGTGGATGTCAGGGCATGGCTGCAAGGGTCCAGGTGCACGCGGGTGCTATTCACATACTCAGACTGCAGGTGATCCACTCTGGAACCCAGCCAGGCATCCAGCCTGGGTCTGCAACTCTGCCCCTGGCTGCCCTGTGGAGTTCTGCATACCAGGGAGGAGGAGCCGTGAACAGGTGGCGGCCGGTTGTGCATACCATCATGTGCGCACCTGTCTGTGGAGCTATACGGGTAGGGTATGCACCTTTGGCATGTACTTTCTGCCCGTTAGTGCATAGTGCCCCATATTAATAACAGAATTGCAGATACATTCAATAACAGTATGGAAGATAAACTTGCCTTAACTGCATTTTGTTTTCTGCTTTTAACCAGATTTTCTATCTTCTGTACATCCCCACTTTACTTCTGTTTCCTTGACTCTGAACCTTTGCCATTAAACTATGATGTGGAGCCTTATCAAATGCTTGCTGAACACCCAAGTAAATGATATCCTCTGTCTTTTTCTTTGTCAGCTATATTTGCAATGTTTTCACCAAACTGCAAACCTGTTTGTTAGAAAAGACCTACTCCTTCATAATCTCATGCTTAGAGTCTCTCATCAATTTTTGCTTCTTGATGCATATACTTTGCCCCTTAAAATGTTTTTCCAGATTTTCTTAGCAAGTGATTGACCAGTCTGTATTGTCAAGAACAACTTTATCTCCTATCTTAAATGTGAATATAAAATATTTTTAGGATGTTCCATGGCGTTGAGTGATGGGGCATTGTTCTAGCAAGCTGGTGACCTGGTTTCACACCGCAAGCCTGGTCAACAGGAGTGGAGGCTGACAGGGAGGAAGTCAAAGCATTCATTGGAGACTTCCCTCCAGGGGGGTGGAAGGTGTTGGTCTGCTTCACTGATGGCTCCAGGTGGTGGCTTGTGGAGACGATCTTGGCAGCATGTAGCACCACCCACATTGTTGATTGCCCCCCATCCCTAGTATGCTGCTTTGGTCACCCAAAGTGGAAGGTGGGATGGGTCCCAGAACAAGGAAAACTAGACAACCCAGCTACTAGATGACAGCCATCATGTTTCCCCTGTGTGCCACATAGCCTTGCTCAGCCATGATGGTTGATCCTCCTGGTTCCTGTGCCTGGTCAAGGTAGTGGAACAATCTCTCCTCCTCTGGCATCAAGGGGAGGGGGGCCCCCAGGAAGGGTTACCCCAGGTCTACTGGGATGCAGAGCTGATTGGGAGGATGACCAGATGGCAATGGGGAATGGTCAGTGGGCAGGGGTGCAAACAATGAAGCAGCCTGAAGGAGTGGTGGGCCAGGTGGCAAGGGAAGAAGCAAAAAAGAAAAGAAAACTGATTTTAAATCTTTAGATGGCCTCCTGTTTTCCTTTTAGTGTCTGTCATATATTCTGATCAATTTTAGTATGATTTCTATTGCCTTTGTAAATACTGTTCCTTGAATCCCTTTCTCCTCAGCAGTTACTGCTTCCGCTTTTCATACTGCCTGAACGTTCACAGCAGATGCGCAAACAACCCTTTCCCCCTAAAACTCTACTTCAAATATCTTTCCACTGCAAATGTAATCACCTACCTAAACATGAATGACCCGAAGCCCAGTCTGGGCCTTGATGACATAGACTACCGCATCCTGAAGCTTGTGCATGTAGCTATCACCCTCTCCCTAACCAACATTCTCAACCACTCACTCTACACTGGGGTATTTCCCCAGTACATGGTAAAGTGCCATTATAAAACCACTCCAAAAATCCAGCTCCATAAATGATGTTTGTAACTACAGGCCTATCTCCCTTCTTGGGGGCCCTTGGTCTGAACAGCACTGACCAGAATAGCATCAGCATGGTGCACGGGGAAAAAAACAATGCCAATTTTTTTTTGCGGGGGCTATGCCCCCCACACCCTCCATCATTAAAATTCTCACTTGGAGGGGGAGCAGATCCTGGGGAAAGTTAAAATTCACAGGGTTGTTATGGCCCCATGTAAGAAATTATTCTAAGTCCCAAGGAATGCTAAAAGCTTGGAGGCTGGGATTAGAACCCTGGTCTCCACTAGTGCTGGCTAAGCTGTTTAATACCTCAGCCCGCCACACGATGGGAGAAGCTTGGCCAGCATTCCAGATTCTGGAGCCCTTGTGGTGCACCAGCACCATGGACAGCAACCAGGGAAGCGCTTACAGCAAACACTGTAAATCCCCAGTCACTCTCCATGTGAGCGCTTACCAGCCCAGCGCCGTATAGTGTGGCACTATTCTGGTAGCGCTCACTTGACGGGGTACCATATCATGCCCCTATTCAAAATGATCAAAAAAATCATCCTTGATCAAGCCATGAACTTCCTAGATACACACAAATGTCTCACAGACTCACAGCATGGGTTCTGAACCAGTCACAATACCAAGATCGCCCTAGTAAGGCTTACTAATTTCATTGAAAAGGTCAGTGACAAAGATTTCTACACCGACTCAGTGTTTGTAGACCAAACAAAGGCCTTTGACCTTTTCAATCATAAAATTCTCTTCTATACCTTATCCGGCCTAAATTTCTCCCCTGAAGTGATAACATAGTTTAAAAATTACCTCAGTAATCGGACGCTCAGGACTACAATAGTAGGCCAATACTCTGAAATTCATCAAATTAAACATGGAGTTCCCTAGGGTTCCATTCTCAGACATCTCCTATTCTCTCTTGTAGCCAACCCCCTCCCTTATATCTATTCATCCACAGAGCTCATCCTTTACACAGATGACGTGGCTCTCTTTTGCAAAGACAAGAACCCCCTCTCTCTTCAGAATAAACTGCATCATGATTTCAGTAAACTACACTCCTGGTTCTCCTCCTGGGCCTGGTCCTCAACTCCAAGAAAACTAAGGTCATGGTATTCTCAGGCAAAAGAAAGTGCCTAAATTTCAATTTTACTCTTATAGACAATTACAGCAACCCAATCAAGAGAGTCAGCACCTTCAAAAACCTGTGGATTCACTTGGACTGTCAACTGGACTACAAGCTACAGACTTATCAAATAATTAAAAAAAATCACCAAAGACTTGGCATCCCTCATTGACTAAAACATTTCATACAAGAACTAGGGCCTTGCTTGCCAACAGTTTCCTGCTCCCTGTTTTAGAATATGGCTCCCTCATATACTCAACCTCCATCTCACAGAAAAATCTAATTAAAGACCATATATCCCAGCATCATCCAATTCATTACAGACCTTCCCCTTAGGATGCACCCCTGGGATCTATACAAGGCTGCAAACTGTCTCCCCTGAAGGATAGATTTGTCAGCAGAATTCTCACTTTTTTCTTTAAAATCCAGTTGGGCTCCATGCCTAGCAGCATCTCTTCCACCTTCAATACATCTGTGCACACCAGGACCACCAGGCACTGGATCTATGTGATAACGGCAAACACCTAAAGGCAATCGCTGTTATCACTCAGTCAGAGTGCCAAACACATTTTCAGCACTCTGACAACCCTGGCGCACCAGCACAAGGGTGCCAGGACATATTTTTACTACTTTCTGTAAATTTAAATTTATGGAGATGGTGGTGGGGGGATGATGACCTGCTGTTTATACATTGGAATGGCCATCTGGTTTCCCAGTACCAGGTGACTGTGGTGCTGTAGAAGGCATTGGAGTTCAGATATTTGTGTCACACTCCTTCAGAATTGGGGCAGCTTGAAAAAATGTTTGGATATGCAGCCCTTTGTTCATTTACTGGGTAGAGAGCAGAGCAGTGGTTCAACCTGGAGGGAGACAACTGAGACTGAGCCTCAGGGCAGCAAAGGTAGACTGGAAGGAGATCCATGGCATGAGGTGGGGTCAGCTAATTATGTTGCTTATAGAAACAAAGGTGATGTACCAAAGCTGTGCTGGTGATACATTTGGGGAAAAAGATTTGTTGGAGATGCTATGAGTGAATATAATGTGGGAAATAAATAGGGATCTAGCAAGAATCCGGAACATGTGGCCAAGGTAGTGACTGAGTGGTCCCACATGATACTGAGGGGGTATGACAGAATACAGGGAATCAAAAGGGGTTGGACAGGGCAAGGAGAAGGCCGAATGGTGGTGTCAATGGTCAGGGAACTTGGGAGAATGGTCATTCCACATCCAGACATTTTCCGGTAGTGTGCCAGTTTATATAGACCAGATGGGGTCAACTCATCAGAAGTCAGGTTGGACATTTTCAACCTGCAGCTGGAAAGAGCATTGGAGTAGTGGGGGAAGCCCAAATTCCATTGCAATAGCAGGAGGTGGGCTAGTGGAAAAAGAGGGAAGCAGGAGGAGGATGGACGTGGCCTGTGTGTGCACCTAGGCCAAAGAAGATGACTTTAAGCTCACCATCCACCCAGATGTACATTCTTGAGGAGGGCGACAGCATGCTTGGGTGTGCATCAAAGTATCGCTGAAGGAAACAGCAAGGGTGGCTTGGGACAGAAGTTAAAAATGTTTAAGGTAGAAGTTTAATGCTGGGAAGTGATATGTGAAATGGTATGTAAGATGAAAGAATTAAAAGTTTATGTTAAAGTTTTGCTTTTAAAAAACTATCGTCTGGGTATTCAAATTTTTGGGAGGAAGAGGGATCCAGCGACAAAAGAAACAAACAAAAGCATAAAAGTTTTTACTGGGGCAATATAGCATAAACCTGTAAACTATATATCCTTACTAGGGCACATGCTGTTTAAAATGTAAGCAAGGGCCTACCTATGTACAATGCCTTCCTCATGCCTTCATAACATGTGATCTGGCCTGAATGACTCACTCATCCTCATGCAGTAGCCTCTAACCTTTGACGACTGGTATATTTTCTTTGATGCGTACAGTATACTGCTCAGTTATACGTCTAATGCCTCAATAAAATGAATCCCTGTTATGTGCAAGTTCATGCCCTCAGTCTCCTCCAAAAAACAGAACATAACTATTTAGTAATCCTGCAGTCTACTTTGTCCTTACTTCAAATTTTCCATTTCAGTTTCTTAGTGGCCGATGTTTTTTCAACCCCTTTATCTACTGTGAATATGTGTTTTTTTGTACTTTTTCATTTCTATTCTTTGATTAACAGGTAACACCCGCTACACAAAAGGTCCATTTACACTGGTGACCAAGGAGCACTGGGGAGGTTAAGTGACTTGCTCAGGTTCACACAGTATGCAAATAGAGATTGTAGGACTCTGTCCCAGATTTTAAGGATGGTCAGTACCAAGTTCATTCACAGCTTGTTACTCTAACCTCTAGGCTATACTGCCATCCCAATCAAAGTCTATGATTGTTTCCTGAGATTATTTTTGCAGTTAGATATTCATTTTTCCTCATTATTTCACAACTTGCCTTTGCATGTTTTATTAAGTCACCCCGCCCTCCTGCTTTTTTGGATTTGTTGTATTTTCAGAATGCCTTCATGGTGCCCCAGATACTTCTCTTAACACCTCTGCTTAACCGCATTGGCATTTTTTTATCTGTCGGCTTCTTAGCTGTAGCTGCAATGAACTTTGCATGTGTAATTTCCTAACAATTTTTGACAACCTCCCATTTGTTTTATGTATAATGTCATAAACATTATAAAATCCATCCTGTCAATGCCAAATGCATTCCTTCTACATATGCTTTTAAAAGTGAACAAAAACAAAAATCCACTGTACTACTGTCCTTTTCACTTGCCCTCAACGAAATATCAAATTTGCTGTGGTCACTAGATTTAAGATGCTGCCCATCTTTAATCTCATTTATCATTCCTTTTAATTTTTTAATAACTAGATTTTGTATTCCACTGTTTCTGCTCTTATTTGCTGCTCTGCTGAGCTGGTGAGAAACCACTCCAGTGCCTGTTTCTAGCAATATGCACTCAGCTTTTGTAGGATCCTGATTTGGCTGTAAATAATCTAAAAAGCAGCCTGACAGAGCAATGCAACAACAAAAATCTGGGGAAAAGTGTGCATGTTTAATGCTTGAGATGAAGTTTACATCAAATGTCTGGAGTCTGTTAGTCATTGCAAGGGTTTGGAATGGTGCTGGTTATGCAAATTGCTGACAGATTTGACTGAGCTGTATGGCACAGTAAATAGTTTACTACTGTACATCCTGTGACTGTGATTTCAGTTGTGGACAATGAATTATATTTACTCTTATACATGGGTTTGTGTCAAAGTCCCCAGTGTGCTGCACCTCTGCCCTGGGTCAGGAAATATTTGCAGATATGAATCTTTCCTCGATCTGTCTCACAGCAAACCAGGGCTTTCAAACTAAACAGGGCTTTTCCCTGGGGAGAAGGAGTCACACAAACTTTTGGACAGCTCCTCCATCTAACAGCACAATAATCAAGAGCTGATCCAATTTGATTGACATGGTGATGTTACACGCACCATGGTATTTTCATGAAATGCTGCTTGTCTGCGATTTGAAAGGCTATATAACAGGCTTACTATAATGCTACTTTTTAACAAATGTTTCACACTGGACAGTGTGTCCTGTTTTCGCATTTGTGATTCTGAATCAGAAGGAGGTGAGAAGCACAGCTTACTGAATTTGAATTAAACAGTTAAAATAATGTAAAAAATGAAACTATATTTTTTAAATGGTAAATGAAGACCACCATCACTTCTATAGGTACAGTATTTACTCTCCAAATATTTTCATTTGTAGTTTAGATCAATTGCTTACTAAGAAATATATTCTTGTACAGGCAGATGTCAAAGTGTTTGGGTCAAGAACTTAAATGGAAAACTCACATTTAGAATAAAACATTTGGAATGATGTTAGAATTCTTTGCAATACCAACAGTACCATGGTCTTATGCATTTCCCCTTTCAGAATTAATATGCAACTCTCCCAGAGGAAAAGCAGCTTAACATGTTACATAAGCAATGTTTCTATAACCATGATCACTTTGGATCTCTTGCACCTTATTTATAACACAAGTCTGCATATTGTGCTAACTGGGTTGCAGTATAATGTGAAAAATATTTCTTCTGAATAGAAATTGCTTATTGTGATTCCTCAGGGGGTTTGTTTGTCAAAACTCATGTAGTATTTAACAATGTAATCATTGTTCAGTTGTAGAGCACAGAGAGTGTAAAATTATCATAATGGTAATAGACAGAAGCATCAGAACAATAGACCTGACCTCATTTGTTTGATTATTAATGGCGTTCCGTCAAATTTACAAGACTTAACCTTGTGTGATGCAAATGTGGGGCACAATTCTACCTTTCTGTCTTACAGGCCTTAATTGGATATGCAGTGCATCACATGATGACTTCTTTGTGCCGGTTAAGCAAAATGTTCAAGTTTGCAATATAGACTTCCAGTTTTGTAACTGCACAATAAAAGTGGAGAGCAATAACACTGATTTACTAGTTTTTACTTTGTCTGGATGAGTACTGCAGAGCTCAGGTGGTCTCCCTACACCACATGACCATGCACTGTTCCATAATGACTACATGCCTGCACTTCTTTCTATTTTTCATCCTCCAAAATAATTTTGACCAGTTTATAAAACTGATAATCCGCTAAGGGGCATGTGGTCATGCTCTGATATGTGCACACCTTGGGTGGTTAAATGCACTTGGTCTGTGTCCTCATGACTCACAACACACACCAAGGCATGCGTATATCAGGGCACAATCACATGCCCTGTACTGGATTATCTGTATATATATATATATATATATATATATATATATATATACTGTATATATAATCACTACAATAATAACATTTTACAAATAAATGCATTTCTTTTTATGTATGACAGGCCTAATGTTGAAATAAATTGTTTCCTTTTTAGGTTGGTCACAAAGGAACTCTTAATCAGTGGGAGAACAGCTTGTGGAATGCCTGATGAGATCACAATGGCATCTGTTGCAGTTATAAACAGAGCAGTGAAATCAAACAGAAAGAGTTAAATTGTCATTAAAAGAACTAATCTTGTCAGAGAAGCACTGTCATTGTTTAAATTACATATGCCATGGGCTGCCTAAAAATATCACATTTATTTTTATCTACAGAGTTTGACCCCTCCCTTCCTTCCTTCCTTCCTTCCTTCCTTCCTTCCTTTTTCGAGATGTCAACCGTCACCCTACCCAACCTCCCCCAAATCCCCTAAGTTTATGGATATATAGCAGTCACACCTATACTAATAGAGAACTGTCCTAAGGTGGAACGATCGGGCTCTCTTCAGTATCCTGCAATACACAAATGAATGACATCTTCCTAAGCTAATACCTAACTGGCTGAAAAGTGAACCTGGTTTACACACACACACACACACACACACACACTTTTGTGAGGAAAGGAACAGAATACTTGGTGCATCGAAAACAAGAAATCTGTTGGAAGTTAAATATGAAGCTAATTTTGTTGCTAGTGTAGGATGTAAGGTTGATTTTTCAGGTATTTGTTTTAGAAAAAAATACCTTGTCAAATATTAAATGAAATGAGATGAAAGCATGTCTCAGAAACAGAGCTTGTTTTGACATTTGTAAAGATGCTTTTGTGATGGGCAAAACCACTTTTAACGAGATACAGCCTCAGTTTTGGAGTCAGCAACTGTAAGTTGTTTCTCCATTTGTATGTGATTTGTACATTTATGCATTTTGTAATCTGTGCAGTGTGTGCACTTTATCTCAAATGTGTAAACAGTGTAGCATTTAACTCTTTTAATAACTGTAATGTAAAAATCACTGTGGATAGTCCTCAATTTCTGCAGAGCTTGTTAGATAGAGATATCTACTACATGTCAGGTGTACAGTAGTTACTATCTAATGATGCCTTAAAATGAATACTCAGTTATCCAATGATTCAGGAGAGAGATGTATCACTGGCAAATGATCAAAGAAAGTAGATAAAACCCCTGAGGGGAGAGGTTATCGCAATATCATCAAGCAAGGTACGTCAAAAGTACCAAAGGCACAAAATAATCCCAAAACAATATAAATGTAGATGGGTTATATTCGACTGTGCCAGGAAGTAACTATGCAGTGCTGCCCCTCCATCTCCACCTCAACATTGCCCCTCACAACAAAACCCTCCACCACAGCACAGTCCCCTGAGCCATGTCCCTCTTGAGAAAAAAAAACTTGAGAGAGATGCATTTTGTTATTGTTTGCCTCCCCACCTTAACTTAAAAGCTACTTGTCTGACAATTTGTTTTTTCAGACCATTACCACTAGGGAGTGTGTGCCAGATTTCAGATCTCTAGCTTGAAAGATGGCCAAGATACTGTATAAGTCCCAGAAAAATTACACTTAGCACAGAAGTGCCAACTCAGCTCTAACCATCTTGGTACAGTTACATCAGCAGATGTAGTCCACTCGCACTGATGATCCACAGTCATTTAAAAAGTAACAGGTCATCACACCTGTTAGCTTCAATCTAATTTTACTGGAGAAAGATGTGCAATCCCAAACATCATGACTCTAGCATCAGGTAGCATACATTTCATTTTATTTTTTTCAGTTGCTAACCCAGTAAATCTTTCCAAACTCACAGAATACCATTCACTGTATCCAGAGCTCTGAGTAAAGCATAGTGATGCCAAGGTGTAAGCTCAGGTGTGCTCATGTCATAGACATACACTCAGGAATCTTCACCTGAAATACACCTGGGTATAGATTTAAAAAACTTTGCCCTGTTGCAAACCTAGTTTGTGCCATGCAAACTGGGTTTTACCCCAATATGGTATTCAGAAAAGCCAGTTTGCACCTGCAAACTGGATTTGCGATGGGACAGAGGTGTGAGGAGTATGCAGTGCAAATGAGGGGGGGGGAGGAGGGCCTGCATATGGGCGCAGTCCCATTCACAAGGATTTTCTTCCTGCAAGGACCTGTTGCAGAGGTCCCTTGCATGGAGAAAATACCACTGACTGAGACCTAGTGGTATTCTATGCTACCCTAGTGGCTGCCAGAGGTACTACCATTCACCATCCCTGTCAGAAAAAAAATGACAGTATCACTGGTAGTCTAGTGGTCCCTCTCCCCTCACTGATCCCTGATCTCCAGTCACATAATGTTTCTGTGGTAGTCTAGTGGCCCTCCCCCCATTGTCCAGTCGCTGTCCCCATATAAAACAAGGAAAGTTCCCTGGCAGTTTAGTGGTCCCTCCCCTTCCCCCATTGTCCAACCACCATCCCCATTTAAATCAAAGAAAGTTCCCTGGCAGTCTAGTGGTCTTTCCACCCTTCTCCGTTGTCCAATCGATGTCCCCGTATAAAAAAAGAGAAAGATCCTGGTAGGCTAATGATCCCTCCCCACTCCCTATTGCCATTTGCCATCCTAGTAATAACTGGTAGAAGAACCCCCCCGGTGGTCTAATAAACCCCCAGCAGGTAGTGCCCCACCACCCCACTATCCCCATCCATAGACTGAGCTGGTGACTGGCACAACCCTCCTCTCACCACCATGGCCAGCTGCCAACTGAGCTGTCAATGGGGCATGTACTGTAGACCACCAGGAGGTTCTTCTACCAGTTATTACCAGGACGGCATTCAGCGATGGGGAGGGGAGAGGGACCAGTAGTCTACCAGGGAACTTTCTCTCTTTTTTTATGGGGACAGCGATCAGACAATGGGGCGAGGAACGCTAGACTACCATGAAAACATTACTTAACTGGGCATCTGGGATTGGGGAAGGTCCACTAGACTACTACCAGGGTAATATATATTTGTGGACAAGGACAGCTATTTGAGCACAGGGAAGGGGGCACTACACTGGCAGGTACTGCAACTGTGTGAGGCAGGGGCTGGGGGGGCCTGCTAGGCTACCTGCAGTCCATGTAAATGGGCCCATAATGGGCATGAAAATGACCTCCTAGTGCCTTGCATGCCCAATGAACTCATTTGCATGGGAGCTTTTGTGAATACGAATTAATACAGCAGCACTGTTCATTGCAGGGCCATTCTCCTGCATGGCTGTCAGGGCAGTACTATTGGGACAAGAAGTAGTTTTCCTGGGTTATCTCTGTCACAAACCTACTCAGCAGGTCAGGCCCTCTATTCCCAAAGTGCCAACCTCCGAGCGCAGTCTTGTGAACAGTTTAACAGAACAAGGTAACCCTCTTGTCTGTTTTGTGAGTTCGAATCAACTTTTCGTCTCCAGTCTTGGAGGGATTCAAACTGTGAACCTCTTGCTAGTGTACCCATTGCACAGGCTCAGATATTTCTGTCTTCTACAGGCACCTAACCAGGTGTACAGAAATGAAGCCTTAAAAACTGTAATAAAGACCTCAGATTTAAAATGCTTATCTTTCCAGTTTGGTATCACCCTTCAAGCTTATGCCTAGTGTCTGCTATAACCATATATACTTTTCTTGCACACGAACGAAAATCAAAGACAGACCAAGTAAGCTGTAAAAAGAGTTTTTACTAAAATAAATGGTAATATGTAAAACATACAATACAGAACTATTATATCACAAGACATTCAAATCTATTAAAAGAACAAGGTTTTAAATAGTGCAATTCTTACTACCATACTTAGATTTGTCTCTCTAGATACCTGCTTAAAGTGCTCCAAAGATGCTTCTTTGTCAGAGTCTAGATAAAAGTGTCTCTGAAGGAAAACAGAATTAATGTTTAAAAGCTGGCTTTCACCACCTATTTTGCATGAGGTCACCTAGCTCCTCCCTGTCAGAATATGTAAAAAATATATCTATATAAAACAGGATGTCTTTTTTCAAGTATTAAATTCTGCAATCCTCTGCATGACTCATGTCCTTCAAATGACAATTCTTTGATCTATTGATATGTTTCTCCTCTCACACAGACATCAGCATTTATGATTTCGCACCAGTTTACTAAACCTGCCTTCCTCCTCTTGCAACATCATAAAAGGGATGCTGATTTCACTTTTAGCAGCTAAATCTATAATTAACTTAAAAATAGGAGATCCTTGATTAAGACCTGGTCTGTAATTAGCTTCTGGCCTTCCATATAACACCTGGTATCTAAAACCTGTGTGTGTGTGTGTGTGTGTGTGTGTGTGTGATCGCACATGCTGTTTCAGCATTTCTCATGGCTTTCATCTTTCAGCTGAAACCTGGGGAGAGTGAGGTCATTCCAAGAGCACCAGATTTCTCAGCTGAGACAATCAGTAAAATATTTTTATATTTACAAAAAAATGATACAGCACTCAGAACTGGCTGTTCACGTCACAATTCTCCCCGCCTAGACTGAATTTGGGGGCTCTATCCCCTGCATGGGATGAGCTTCCCAAATCAGTTCACTCCTCATAGACCCTAGACAGCCCATCTGAGTTCTGTTTTTTCGCTCCGGCCCTATGTACATTTGTCAGATCATACCCTTATAAAGCAAGACTCCATTTTAGCAATCTGCCATTGTTTTTCCCCATTTGCGCCAGCCAAACCAGTGGGTTGGGTTGTGGCCATTCTGCACCACAAAATGCAGCCTATACAAGTATGGCTCTAATTTCTTTAGGGCCCACACTATGGCAAGACACTCCTTTTCCACCATGGAGTATGCTTGCTCCCTGGGAAGTAACTTCCTACTCAGGTATACTACTGGGTGATCTGTCCCTTGGCTGGATGTCTGACACAGTACCACCCCAATACCCACATCTGAGATGTCAGTCTGAACTATAAAGGTTTTACTATAGTCAGGACTTGTCAAAACAGGAGCACTGCACAGTGCCTCCTTTAGTCTAGTAACGACTTCCTCACAGGCTGGGCCCCAGGTAATTTTCTTGTGCATCCTTTTCTTTGTCAGGTCAGATAGGGGAGCAGCCAGGGCACTGTAATTGGGTACAAATGTTTTGTAGTACCCTGCTGTCCCTAGAAAACTCCTGACCTGCTTCTGGGTTTCTGGTCTGGGCCATGCCTGGATCACCTCTATCTTTATTTAGTAAGGACAGAGCTATCCCCAGCCCACCACATGCCCGAGGTATGCCACTTCTCCCATGGCCACCTGGCACTTCTCGGCTTTGACAGTGAGTCTAGCCCTCTGTATCCTGCTCAGCACTTCCCTAAGGAGGGATAGGTGTTCCTCCCAGCTGGTACTAAAGATGGCAATGTCATCCAGGTATGCCATGGTGTACTTCTCAGCTCCATTTAACACCTGGTTTAGCAATCTTTGGAAAGTGGCCTGGGTGTTATTCATTCCTAAAGGCATTACTTTAAACTCAAATAAGCCTATTGGAGTGATGAAGGCCGACCTCTCCCTAGCTCCGTCTGGCAATTCTACCTGCCCATACCCATTTGTCAGGTCAATGGTCATAAGGTAGGTCACCTCTCCTAACTTGTCCAGGAGCTTTTCTGTCTGGGGCATCGGGTGGGCATCTGACTTCATGACTGCATTCAGTCCATGATAGTCCACACAGAAATGAGTACAGCCATCTGGCTTAGGCACAAGGACTACGGGTGAGGCCCAGGTGCTGTGGGATCTCTGGATTACCCCTAAATCCAGCATCTCCTCCACTTCCCTCCTAATGTCCTTTTGGACAGCCTCTGACACCCGAAATACTGTCCACCGTATGGGCGTCTGTGTCCCTGTCTCCACATCATGTATCGCTAAGGGGGTTAGTCCAGGCTTGGCACTACACAATGGGGCAAAGTTTGCTAAAACCTACCTTACTTTCTGGACCTGGTCTGGGGCCAGCTGGGGAGACAGTTTTACTGCCTCCACAGAGGACTCCCACTTACTCTCTTCCAGTAAATCCAGAAGGCGGTCTCCTTCATCCATCCCCTCCCTAGGACTACACACTGCAAACACCATGTCAGCCATATTTGCATATGGCTTCATCATGTTGACATGGTACATCCTTTCTGTCTGTCTTCTGTCAAGTAACTTCACAATGTAGTTCACGTCATTTACCTTCCTAACCACTTTGTACGGTTCTGCCCACTCAGCCTGCAGCTTGTCTTTCCAGACCGGAATAAGGACCATGACTTCCTGACCCACCATGTATGAGTGAGCTCTGGCTCTGCGGTCATACCACACTTTTTGTTTCTGTTGGGCAGCTGCCAGGTTGCTCTGGGCTGTCCCCATAAGCTCCTTCAGCCTTTTCCTAAAGCTTAGGATGTACTCCACAATGGGAGTTCCTTGGGTGGTGTGCTTGCCTTCTCAGTCTTCCCGGATCAAGTCTAGGAGTCCACATACCCGGCATCCATATAAGAGTTCAAAAGGGGAAAATCCTGTCGACTCTTGGGGCACCTCCCTGTATGCAAACAACAGGTGGGGAAGGTATTTCTCCCAGTCCCTCCCATGCTGTGCTGCAAACGCCTGGAGCATTGACTTTAGGGTACCATTGAATCTTTCTACAAGCCCATTGGCTTTTGGGTGATTACAGTGTTGTGCATCACTACATCACCCAACACTTCTCCCATAAACATTTCATCAGGTCTGACATGAAGGAACCCCCTCGTTCAGTGATTACCTCCTGCGGAAACCCAGCATAGGGGAAAATCCCAACTAAGGCATCTGCCACTTTGTCTGTCATCAGTGAGGATAGGCTGACTCCCTCTGGGTACTGGCTGGCATAATCCACCATAGTCAGGATGAATCTCTTCCCTGAGGAGCTGGGGGTATTTAAAGAGCCCACAATATCCATTCTCACCCTCTGGAATGGCTTCTCCACTATGGGCAATGGAATCAGGGTGGCTTGGGTTTTCTTGCCCACCTTCCCTATTTCATGGCACCGGTGACAAGACCTGCAATACTCCTTCACCTGCTTGTTGAAGTTAGGCCAGTAGAAATTCTGGGACAACCACTGTATTGTGCATGTGATTCTCGGATGACCAGACAAGGGAATATCATGTGCAATCTTGAGCAACTGCTCACGATACCCCTGGGGAACCTGCACTGCCTAGCATCCTCCCTCTGTCTGTACTGCCTGAGCATACATGTCCATTTTCCCAATAAACCTTATGTCTGCCATCACCTCCCTGTGTGCTGTCTGAGTCTGCCCAAGCCCTCAGCTTCTCTAAACTAGGGTCACTTCTCTGAGCAGCTGCAAACCCCTCACACATTCCCAAGGCATGGGACTGGTCCCCTTCAGTCACTAAACTAGGGTCCCTAGCACTAGTGTCAGGGTACTCAGGATCACTGTCAATCCCAACCCTCTGACAATGGGTCACTCCTTCCTCTTCAGACCCTCTGTAGCTGTGTGGTTACTTGCTACTGGGGAAAAGTCTACCCCCTTTTCATTAATCTCCATATCAGGAGACACAGGCTGGGGAACCAGCCTCTCAGTGGTTTCCACAATGGCTTCTGTGGGGTTCAGGGAACTACAATTTTCCCTTGCCACTTGGCTATGGGTAACTGCACACACCATCTCCTGTTTTAGATTATTGCCCAGGATTACATCCACTGCTAAAGTTTTGGCTACAGCCACCTGTTGCACAGTTCCCCCTGTTTCACCCCAGTCTAAGAGAACACTAGCGAGGGGCAATGTTTTCTCTTCACCAGTGAACCCTTGGACAGTGATGTATTTATTGGGTATAAGCTGACCAGGCTCTACCAGATCCCCCTTTACCAAGGTCAGGGATGCCCCTGTGTCCCTTAACCCTTGTGTATGTACACCATTCACCATGACTGGTGCATGTGTTCCCTCATGTTCACTGGCATGCTTCCAGGGGCACACAAACAACCCACTTCTTTTCTAGCACCTTGTTGTGTATTATTACTCACCTTTTTGGGACACTGTCTGGCAATATGACCAGTTTCTTTACACAACCAACATCCATTTCTTCTCTCAGAGAAATCTTTTCTCTGAAACCTGGGACTAACTGATTTTGGTGGAGGCAGTGAGGGTTTTAGCTGCCCTGAAGGTGCGCTTTTCCTTTTCTGTGCTGCCACACCCACCCCATTTGCTCTCAGAGTAGGTCTGCCCTTGGCATAGCAGTCCAAGAGTTCCACAGCCTCTTGCACTGTTTTGGGATCTCAGTCCTCTAGCCAGGTTTTTAATTTGGCTGGGCGAGCCCAATAAAACTGTTCTAATAAAATCACATTTTCAATTTTATACCAGCAATGCAGCCATGTTGGGGTAGGGGAGGCTGCAGTCTGTGACAAGGCAAATATTGCCTTGGCTTCACACCCCCCAGAGAAAGACTCCAGGAAGATGGATGCCATAGCTAAGAAACAGTACATTGCATCCTCCTTGGGACTCAGACAGGCTAACTATATGGTCTATACAGACAGGTACCAGAAGTCCAGGTGGGACACTGTACTGGCACTGGCTAAACAGGCCTCCCCCCAGCTGGCCAAGAAGCTGGAGGAGGTGGCTGCTGATGGAATTGAGGCATCAAAGGTACAATTTCATGCTGCTGTGGACTCCAATGATGTGTCATCAAGAGTCATGGCTACATCTGTGGCTCTTCAGACGATGTTTTGGCTCAGATGTACTAGCCTCTCACAGGATACCCAGGCTAAGGCCATGGATTTCCCTCTAGTGGGTAATTCTCTGTTTGGGAAGCAGACAGAGAATTACATGAATAAAATGGATGAGTACAGGACCACTTATAGGAGTGATCAGGCCAAGGAGAGGCAGGCAACTCCTCAAAGACAGCAATCTAGGGGCAGGGTCAGGCCTTTTCATAGGCCTTTTACCAAACACAGGCCTCTTCTTCCTTTTCACAGAGGGGGTTCTTCAGAGGGAGAGGCAGAAGGGGGAGGAGCAGGGCTACATCCACTCCTCAGCCTAAGGCCCCTGCCAAGCAGACACCCTGATGGGTCTGCCCGGGTTGACTCTCCTACCCCTGTAGGGGGCAGGCTGGCTTACTTCATCCAGGACTGGATGTCTGTTACTTCAGACAAGTGGGTCCTGGAGTAGTAAGCCAGGAACTGGTTCTCAGCTTCAAACAATTTCCAAAGATGAGAGCCAGATCTTTTCCACTTGCAAGTCTCTCTGAAACCCTTGCCCTAGAGGCAGAGGTTTCATCTCTTCTGGCCTTAAGAGCCATAGAGAGAGTTCCTACCCTACACCGGGGCAAAGGTATGTACTCCAGGTACTTCCTTACCCCAAAAAAGACAGGGGAGTGGCTACTCATCCTAGATCTAAGATACCTGAACAAACATCTTTTAAAACCAAGGGTCAAGATGGTGACTTTGGGAATAATTCTTCCCTCTCTAAGGCCAGGGGACTGACTAGCCTTCCTGGACCTCAAAGATGCCTACTTTCACATCCCTATCAGGTGCTCCCACATAAAGTACCTCAGGTTCAAGTTGCCCTCAGGCCATTATCAGTTCAAAGCAATGCCCTTTGGCCTAACATCAGCTCCAAGGGTTTTCACAAAGTGCCTGGCAGTAGTAGTTGCCTTTTTAAGAAGGCAAAGATTTCCATTTTTCCATATCTGGATGACTGGCTCCCAGTGGGTCAGTCTCCAGACCAAGTCAAGTCAGACCTGTAAGTGGCCCAGCAAGTGCTCACTTCCCTGGGATTTCTTCTCAACCTCCCCAAGTCAGTTCTTGAACCGGTGTAGCTGCTTACCTTTATAGGGCAGAGCTAGATACTGTCAAAGCAAGAGCCTTTCTTCCCATGGAAAGGGCAAGAGTCCTTATAGAACTGCCTTCTTCCTTCAGCCTTCAGGCATCCTAACCAGCAAGGCATTTCCTTCAACTCTTGGGCCACATGGTAGCCTCTACAGTGGTGGTCCAAGGGGCAAGATTCCAGATGAGGGACATTCAGTTCCAGTTGAGGGCCTTTTGGTCCCAAAGAAAGGATCCTCTTACCAAACTGATTCCAGTGACTCGGACACTGATCCAAGCTCTTCAATGGTGGCAGGAACAGGACAATTTAAGGCAAGGGGTCCCATTTGTTACTCTGTCCCATTCAGTGGTCCTTACCACAGATGCTTCCCTTTTGGGGTGGGTAGCCCATCTGGGGGCTCTCACAGCCCAGTGACTGTGGTCCCCTCAGAAATCTCTTCTTCATATCAATCTCCTGGAACTCAGGGCAGTTTTTCTGTCCCTGCAAGCTTTCTCTCAGTCAGTGCAGAACAAGGTGGTTCAGGTCAGAACAGACAACACCACCACCATGTGGTACATCAACAAGCAGGGAGGCACTCGGTCCATAGCCTTGTGCATGGAAGCCATAAAATTGTGGTCCCTGGCTTATTCCCTGCAGATCTCTCTGACAGCAGTCCACCTACCAGGGAAGGACAATGTGCTATCAGATGCACTGAGCAGGATCTCCCAGGGCCATCACGAATGGTCCCTGGACCCTCTGGTGTCAAAAGTGATTTTCTCAAGGTGGGGCACTCCAGAGATAGATATCTTTGCAGCCCCAGACAATCACCAACTTCCCCTGTTTTGTTGTAGACCCCCAGTCTTGGGCTCAGTCCCTCTGGATGCTCTGATGTTGAACTGGGAAGGGAAATTTCTCTATGCCTTCCCCCCCTTTCCTCTACTGTTCAAAGTTCTGGTCAAAGTGTGGTCACAACCCTGCAAAGTGATTCTGATTGCTCCAGATTGGGCCAGGCAGCCCTGGTAGCCCCTCTTGCTGTCCCTAGCAGCCCATCTTCCCCTGTCTCTTCCCAGGAATTACAACCTGTTAACCTCCTCTCAGGGGAGGATTTGGTACCCGATCTTTGGTCCCTCAATCTCAAGGCATGGCTCTTGAAGAGCTAGAGTATGCAGATTTGAATCTGTCCCAAGGGGTTCTGGATGTTCTCAAAGCCTCTCAAAAGCCTGCCACCAGAAAGACGTATGACTCCAAATGGAAAAGATTCAGCATTTGGTGTTCCAAGAAGCATATATCCCCACACACTGCTGATTTGCCTACAGTTCTGGATTATATGGTCTCTCTTAATGGTCTAGGCCTCAGACCAGCTACTCTCAAGGTACACTTGTCAGCTGTTTCTGCTTTTCTGTCAGTGGAAAGCCTTCCTTACTGTCATTTCACTCTATATTCTGTAAGTTTTTCAAGGGATCGTTTCATACCTATCCTCCCTTTAGGAATCCTGCCCCTGCCTGGGACTTAAATGTTTGCATTGCTCAACTTATGCAACCCCCTTTTGAGCCTATGACCTCAGCAGAGCTTAAGTACTTGACTTGGAAAACTGTGTTTTTGGTAGCCATTAACTCTGCCAGACATATCAGTGAATTGTAAGCCCTGTCAGTAGAACTGATTTTATCTCCTTCCATACAGATAAAGTGGTCCTTAGAACCAATAGGAGGTTCTTGCCCAAAGTGATTTCAGACTTCCATTTGAATCAGTCCATGTCTTTTCCTGTTTCCTTCACTGATCATTCTTCCTCAGGGGAGAAGAGGATACACAGTTTAGATGTTAAAAGAGCCCTTAGCTACTACATAGAGCATACCAATGGTCACAGGTTTGAGTCCCTCCAGTTGTTCCTCACTTATGGGGAAGTAGGAAAGGGCAAACCTGCCACCAAAAGAACTATTGCCAGGTGGATCATTTCTTGTATACAATTCTGCTATGAGAAACTGGGAAAAATTCCACCCTCAGGCCTGAGGGCTCATTCCACAAGAGGTACAGCTGCTTCCTTGGCTGCTGCCAGTGATATCCCTCTGTTATAAATTTGTCAAGCAGCCACCTGGAAAACAGTCCATACCTTTACCAAGCATTACTCTCTGGATATCCAGACTAAGAGTGATGCTCGGTTTGGCACAGCAGTACTTCAGAGCCTATTCCCAAAGTAGGTTCTGTCCTTCCTCCATGGTAGTACTGCTTGGTAGTCTGCAGATTGTCAGAATACAGCAAAAGTTCATGTTGTTTGAAGAAAAAATTACTCACCTTAGTAATTGTGTTTCTTCTAATGGAGTCTTGCTGTATTCTGACCTCCGTCCCTGCCTGCTTCTCCTCTCCTCTCAGAACCTGTTTTTGGGAAGTAGGTGGGCAGGTGCAGTGTTGCACCCAAGGGGTGTCTTCAGCACATTCTCCTTTTTACTTGGGTGCTTATTATTATAAGCTTTATTTTGGATAGGTTTTTGGTTTTGGGTTTCCTGACTTGAGTCTTCCTTGGGAATCCAAAACTTTTGGCTGCCAGTGGGCTAATTAAAAATTTTTACAAGTTCCACATAGTTAGTTAGTGAGTGTTGCTCGTAAAAATCTGATGGTTGGGTTTCAAAGTGCTGCAGATAGAGACCTCAACCGAGCTCGAGTTCAAGGTTCTATGCACTGCATTGCACATCTTTGCCACTATAACCAGCTAGTCTGAATTTGTCTTTGTATTTTGTTTGTTCAGTGCTTGTGTAGCCCTGGCACTGCATGCCAGTAGGCTACTACCCCTGCCTGTTGGCCCTTTAACAGGTTAAGGAGCCTGGGACCTGCTACAGTGGCGTCCAGGGGTCCTATCCCAAAGATAATAAAAATAGTGCGGTGCCTCCACCCAAGAGAATTTGAAGTGGGTCAGGTGACTGGCTGGCACAGCCCCCTGGGTTGCTGCACCTACCCACCTTCCCTGCCAACCACCCCACACAATGTATACCCAATAAGTCAGTACCACGATAAACTATGAACAGTAATGCTTGGACAGACTCAGAGAATTTCTGCACACACAATTTCAAACAGTGAACCACAGCTTTTTAGGGGGGAAAGGACTAGGGAAAGTGTACTGGGACAAAGGATGGTTGTGGAATAAAAACTGGTTAGTGAAGATAGGTAACAATGGAAACCTGTGAACCCGCAGACTAAGCCCTCCCTCACTGGTACCAGTGTCCCCAAAATTGTCTCTAGGGGTACCCACTAGGTGCAGGCCTGATCAGTGCTGTGGGTTGGCCAGCTGTTGGGGCCCTGAAAATATGTTTGGAAAACTTGAAGAATGAATAACAGAACAATTTCCCCCTTTTCCCTTCCAGGAGCCAGGTCCTGGGTAATCATGGCTTAATGATCTCAGCACCTAAGGAAATGGAGCTCCTCAAATTTGTGCAGCAAAGTGGAAAACAGGCCAGCCAGGATCGCTCCATCTGGATGGAACTTGTTCAAAGATCTTGCAGCTGGTTACCTTGATTGTAGTTCTGGCCACTTGTCACCTTCAACCGCTTCTGGCCCATTGCAGAGCACTGTGAAAGGACCACACCAGCCCCAGAAGGCCCAGACCCAGGAGTGGCTCCACAGCCTAGCTCCCAATGATGGGTCACAGATGCGTTAGCACCCCAGCAAGTGCCGGTGACCTCCTGAGACAGTGAGTCCCACTTGGAAGGGGTTAGCAAATTCCCTCCCTGACTCTGAGTGAGGACTCCCTAATGGTGGGGGTCTTCCAGCAGTTCCTGCACTAAGCTCTCAGAAAAGAAAGGTTCTTAGGCAGTTTCTCCACTAAAGTCCAATGCTAATTAGCAGGAGTGCTAGCCTCAAATTCAATAAGCAAAAGTACAATTCAGTGGGGGGGAGGGCTCAGGAATAATAATTCCCTGCACATCAGTCCTCATTTTTCTAGTTTAACAGTGCCCATCCTTTTCTTTGGCTGCTGCTGGGATTCAGCTGTCAGTCACTTTAATTAGTTCACACAGGATGCACACAGATTCTGCTAGCACCCCGGTGACCAGAGACACTCTGCCCCTCCAGAATTTCTTTTACAGTCCCACACAAGCAGTCTTATCAGCAATTCTGACATTCCAGTACAGTGTTTCTGCAGCATTCAGACTCTCCCATGAATAACAAGCAACTTTTCCATACCTGGGGACTCAGCATCAGAGTTCAGTCTCTTTCTCTCTTTCCCCTTCTCATGCTGTCTCTGCAACATAGCAATTTCCAATTTCAGCAATCTCCAATTCTGCAATACAGAAATCTCCACATAGGGCCTGGGTAAGCTCCTCACATCTAAAATCCACTCTCACAGGGTACTTCTAACTCATAAAGAGCCCAGGAACAGACTGAAGAAATCCCTGAAAGTCCACACTGTTTCATCTGAAAACCTAGTGTTCTGTTTGGCTGATGGAGCCTATCAATAATGGATATCCACAGAGATCAATATTTCCTACTCATTTATTGGAGCATGATCTAGGCACCAGAATTAGTCCCCTCCTTTTCCCAGGAGTCCTTTTGTCACAGTTTTGGGTGCCGAGATCACTGATTGTCTATAACAGGGAGGGAGGGGTCAAATGTCTCAAACATGTCAGCTCCCATTCAATCCCATGGAGTCCATACAGTTCCCCAGTCTTATAGGGTGAATGCAGCCCAACACATTACTTTAATTGAGCAAACACCCCACCAGATTGTAAATCTAAATGTTCCTTGCAAAATGAGCCCACTCTCACTCAGTTAATTCCAGTAGTTTTATTGTCACAGCCGCCAAAATTCTGCCCCTCTAGGCAGCAGGCAGCAACCTCATTAATATTCCTGAGGGGTCATGAATAATTCATGAGCCCTCGTTCCTGCCCCGATTTTAAACTTTTTATTCAAACAACTCAGGGGCTTCTCGTCAGCCCCCTCAAGGTCCCTGTTTAGCTCATTTAGCTTAAGAGGGGCACCGGGACCACTGAGGAACTCCCCAAAAGAGACCACAAAACCACAGTTGGCACTTCAAATGAGCCGCCTGTGCCTGCATGGTCGCCGGCTCCCCAGGAACATGTCAGCAACTTGCAATCATTACCCAAGCCCAAACTAGGCTAAATTAAAATACTGGCTGCACTGGGGGAATTCCTGGGGCACCAGGAGCAATTGGGGAAATGGGGGAACGCCAGCAGGAAAACAGGAGATCAGGAGGAAACTGTGGCAATTAAGGTAAGCCTGCAGAGGGGGGTTACACTTGAAATTTGTTACTTCTGATCAGAACCCTCCTAGATCATACCTGAAAATAGGCATTTAATTTTCCAGTGTATCCACCTGGTTACCAAAAACCAAATAAATAAAATATCACCCTAGTACGAATAGTGGCTCTGGCCTCTGTCTCCAGGGAGACCCAGATCACCTCCAACACCTCCTTTCCCCTCTGGCTCCCTCTTATTTCCATTGCTTTGCTACCCTTTCTCACATACAGCCCAACCCTTCCACCCTTCCTCCTCACCGTACCATTCCTAAACTGAATGTAACCGGGTATGGCCATGTCCCAGTCATGGTGCACACCATGACTCAGTAATGACCACAGTATCCAGGTCTGCCTCAGCCACGATGGCTGCCAGGTCTGGAATTTTATTTCCAAGACTCCTTGCATTTGCTCCTTGCATGGCTCTCCACACCTTGCTCCCATTCTGCCTGCCACACCCCTTCCTTCCTTATGCCCCACCTCATTTTTCACCCTCTTTACACAGCTTTTGTCCCCTTCCCCCTTGTCCTCTAATGTTCTGGTGCTTCCTTTAACCTGCTCCCTGGGGAAGTTTCCTCCCTTTGTGTCCTCCCTTCCTACTGCTTCAGTCGGGGGGGGGGCTCAATTTATGCCTTCCTTTGTCTTTTCTCCACCCCTTCAGCTAGTTTAAATGTTCATCAAAGTAACATATAAACCATAAACTGAGGACTGCAATTCCCCTCCAGATGGATGCAGGCCATCACCTCTGTATAGACCCACATCCCTCCATGTAGGTCCCAAGCCCCCAGTGAAGCTGCCCCCCTCCTCACTGCACCATTCCTTCAACCATGAGTTGAAGATCCTGTTGTAGAGTACCCTATTCTCCCCATAATTGTAGACAGGTAGCACCTCAGTGAATGCCACCATGTGTGCTACTTGCCTAAGGTCTCTCCCCAGTTCCCTGAACTCTCCCTGCACAATCCTAGCCCCATCCCCTCCCAGGTCATTAGTCCCCAGGTGGACAATGACATCCAGCTCACCCATGCCCTGCCGCTCTAACTATCCTTAGGATCATTTGCCCATCTCTCTGAGCCATTGCACCAGGTAGGCACCTAACTTCTCTCTCCTCCCTTTCCTGCTTCCATAAATACCCACTAATAATTGAGTCCCCCACCAAAAGCTGCTTCCTTCTCTGCTGGGGTCCTCAACTGCCCTCATTGAGTCCTCCCTTTTGGAGGCCCCCTACATCATCCTTTGCCAGACTAGGTTTGCTGGCAAAGGCACCTAGCTTCACCTGAGCTCTTTTCTTCTTGGTTTGCTTGTAAGGACAGAGCAAGGAACTTTATCAGAGCAAGGAAAAAGATTAAGGCTTCTTTTGGCTAGGCAGATTTACTGTGTGTTACTATTTTCATTTGTACTCGCAGGGTTTATTACCTTTTTTTTGCTAACATTTTATTGCTTTATTGTTCTCTGATTCAAGTTGCTGTTGCAGGGTATACTTTTCGGCTGCATTATTACAGGGTGTGCCTACAGGTTTGTTACTGTTTTGTGCTGGCTACTGCATTTGTTGTTGATTGATTGTTTCTGCTCTTACCTCCTTGTTTCTTTCATCCATGGTTCTTCTTTTTCGGCAGGGGAAGGGCCCTGCCACCCATCCCCATCCCCAACCACCCCATGTTACACTCCTTTTATAGGGTAGCACAGTTGTGACATTTCCAGTAGCAAAGCAGGAAGGGGAGGATCAGAGGGGTATCCACACAGTGACTCCACTTACAGGGCATAAATAATTTAACTTGTTATTACAAGTTATACAAAAACAAACAAAACAAAAAAATCTAACTTTTGCTATCATTTTCCTCCTTCTAATTACTCGGACCAGGTTATAAACCTGGCAACTTATCAGGAATGGATGTTATTAACTGCAGGCACTGTGGGACACTTTTCAAAAGGGCAGTTATACAGGATTTAGGATGCTGTCCTACATGCTGGACCACTGGAGACTAAGTGCTCAGCTCCAGACAGCATGGGCAGAGATTGTGCTCCTCAGTTCATATATTCATGAGGAAATATATTATAAGAACCGCCCGCCATTTCTCCAACATCCAACTGAAGCACCTTGATCGCAAAGGTAGTTGGTCCGGGAGGTTGGCAGGAGTTTAGGAGGTGCAAATCGAGTGTCCCATCACTCAGAGCTTTCCAACATATCATCTCTAAAAACCATATAAAAACTACAAACAGGTATCTGCCTCTATCTCCGAAATCAAACAAAGGGGCAGAGGACACTGCAGCACAGGAGCTAGCACAACAAAAACTCACTCAAAAAAGGAACCAAAACAAAAAAAGCAAAAAGGAAACCTAAAACACTTCTGATCACAGGAGACTCCATGATTCGGGGAGTTGATACCTATCTCCAGCCAGGGGCAATGGTCAGATGTCTCCCAGGCACAGCAGAGTGGAGAGACACTGATCACATTGCTAAAATCATGCAGGAAGCAGGAGAAAGCATCGACATCCTGGTACACATAGGGATAAATGATCTTGCCAGCCAGTCAGTTGTGGAGACCAAGGAACACCTGACCAGGCTGGGAGACAAACTGTTATCAATTTCATCTGGCATCTCCTTCTTTGAGATCCTGCCCATCTGGGAGAGGGGGGCAGATGGATAGAAGGTCAGAAAAGGGGAGATAGGGGAGCTAAGCATGTTGCTCAAGGGCTGGTGCCAGGAAAAAGGACACAAATTTGTAGGTAACTGGCAACAGTTTGGGGGGCAAAAGTTCTTTAAATTCGATGGACTGCATCTGATAAAGGAGGGAGTCAGTGCATTGGGGCAGAAGTTTGACATATTTGCAGAATATTTAAACTAGCAAATGGGGAGAGGGGTGCAGCACTTGATACATCGAATGAGAAGAACACCCTTCCCCCCTCAGCTAGTGATCAAACAGGAGTTCAGCATGAAGTTCTGAAGGAAAGGATTGTTCAGTACCTAGAGGCCAGTGGGGCACAGGACCCAAGGCAGCATGGATTCACAGCAGAAAGGTCTTGTTAGACAAATCTAATTGATTTATTTGACTGGGTACCAAAGTAGTAGACCAGGGAGGGGCTGTGGCATGGCCTACCTACACTTTAGCAAGGCATTTGACACTTTCCTGCACAAAAGATTAATAAACAAATTAACCAGCTTGGGAGTGGGTCCCACGGTGGTAGCCTGGGTAAAACACTGGCTGGACAACAGGACACAGTGGGTAATAGTATATGGAGTCCACAGTGAAGAAAGGGGGGTTACTAGTGGGGTACCACAGGGTTCAATTTTGGGGACGGTCCTTTTTAATGTTTTTATAAGTGACATTGCAGAGGGACTGGAAGGGAAAGTATGTCTCTTTGCAGATGGCTCAAAAATCTGCAACAGGGTTGATACGTAAGGTGGGATGGAAAGGATGAAAAGAGACTTGGCAAGGTTTGAGGAATGGTCAAATGTATGGCAGCTTAGATTCAACACAAAGAAGTTCAAAGTAATACACCTGGGAAACAAAAACCCAAGGGAAGAGTACACAATGGGGGGTGAGATACAGACAACAACAAAAATGGAAAGGGACCTGGGGGTAGTCATATCAGATGACCTAAAGGTGGGCCAGCAATGTGAGAAGGCAGTAAGGAGGGCTGGGGGTACTATGATACATAGGGAGAGGCATCACCAGTAGAAAACAGGAAGTTGTTGGCCCTCTGTACAGACAGTTGGTAAGACCACATCTGGAGTACTGTGTACAGTTCTGGAGACCCCATCTCCTCAAAGACATTGACAGGATGGAGGCTGTCCAGAGAAGGGCAACCAAAATGGTGCAGGGTCTGCACCAGAAGACATATGAAGAAAGACTAAAGGAGCTTAAGATGTATAGCCTCATGGAAAGGAGGGAGAGGGGGGACATGATAGAAACTTTCAAATACCTCAAGGGAATCAACAAAGGCCAAGAGGGTAGCATATTTCAGAAAAAGAGATGTGTAAGAACAAGGGGGGCACAATTTGAAGATAGAGGGAGGATGGCTCAGAGGTAATGTGAGGAAGTATTTCTTCACAAAGAGGGTTGTAGATGGATGGAACAGCCTTCCTGAGGAGGTCATAGAGTCAAAAACAGTGGAGGAATTCAAGAATGCATGGGACAGACATAAGGCAATTCTAGTGAGGGGTAGGAGGAAGTAGGCTGTTGGTTAACTAGGATCTGCAGCTTATCCTTTAGATAGGGATGAGCAGACTAGGTGGGCCAAGCGGTCCTTATCTGCCATCAAATTCTGTTTCTATGTTTGTAGTTCATTTGCATCACTAGGTAAGGAAAAAGGTCCGGCTCCTCATACGACGCACAGAGGAAATGCCTGACCTCACCCAACAACTAACACACCGAAATCTGGCCAGTGGAAAATCATGTGCACAAATGCCCGCAGTCTGGGAAACAAGATCCCAGATCTCCAGGCAACAATGATAGATGCTAAACTGGACATAGTAGCCATTAGCGAGACATGGTTCACCAGTAACCACAATTGGGAGACTTCAGTACCCAGCTATGTACTGTTCAGAAGAGACTGAGGTGCAAAAAGCTGGGGGGGGGGGGTGACCCTTTATGTGAAAGAAAATATCAAAGCTACAGAAATTCAGAATACATATAAGGAGCCAGAAGAACTGTGGGTCACCCTGGAAACAGGAAATAGGACAGCCATACAAACTGGGGTTGTCTACAGGCCTCCAGACCAGGGATAAGACATATTCGCATTACTATTAGAAGATGTACAAAACATGACAGCTAAAGGAGTGGTTCTGATAATGGGAGACTTCAACATGCCAGATACAGACTGGTCAATACCAGCAGGAACATCCACCAGAACTAGACACATAGTGGATTCCCTGCAGGAGGATGGCCTCAAACAACTGGTACAACAACCCACAAGAGACAGGACTATCCTAGATCTAGTACTGACTAATGGGGAAAGGATCACAGATCTCCAGGTAGAAGGTCACCTGGGGGCCAGTGACCGTCATATGGTATGGGTCAATTTAGCCACTAGAACCAAATCATCCCATTCCAAGGCACAAATATGGGATTTCACAGGAGCTGACTTTGATAAGATGACCAACAGAGTTTTGCTAGCCCTGGCAAGAAGAAATACAGGTGAGGGGGGTATAGGCAGTGTGGGCAAGCATTAAGGATGCAATACTTGAAGCAACATCCCATTATGTTAGAGAGAAAAGCAAGAGCAAAAGGAGGAAACCACTTTGCTTCTCAAAAACAGTAGCAGAAAAGGTCAGAGCCAAAAGGCTGGCCTTCAGGAAGTATAAGGGAACGCAGCGGGATGATGATTGGAAGGCATACCAAACTTCCCTAAGGGAAGCAGGGAAGGCAGTAAGGCAGGCAAAGACCCAAACTGAGGAAACACTAGCATGAACAGTAAAAGAAGGGATAAGACTTTCTATAGATACATTAGTGAAAGGAGAAAGTCCAGAGGGGGTATTGCTAAGATCAAAGTGAATACGGGGAAGTGTGTGGAGGAGGAACAAGGAAAAGCATCTATCCTAAATAGATACTTCTGCTCAGTATTTACTGAGGAGAAGGTAGGCAGGGCCCACAGCTCAGCACCATGGACACAGGGGGAGGGAGGTGTGCACTAGTCCCTTCACAAAAGAAAGGGTCCTACAAGAGCTTGCTAAGCTCAGGGTGGATAATGCAACGGGACCTGATGGCATACATCCCAGGGTACTAAAGGAGTTAAGGAAGGAACTAGCAGAGCCATTAGCAGAACTATTTAATGAGTCTCTGAGCACAGGAGAGGTCCCAGAAGACTGGATAAGGGCTCATGTGATCCTGCTTCACAAGAGTGGTAGCAGGGAGGGAGGCAGGAACTTCTGGACCAGTCAGTCTTACCTCAGTACTGGTCAAGATTATGGAGGCACTCCTTTAGGAAAGGGTAGTGCAACACCTGGAATCTATAGGAGCACAGGATCCAAGATAGCATGGGTTTACAACAGGAAGGTTCTGTCAAACTAATCTCATAGATTTCTTTGACTGGGTAACCAGAGTGGTGGACCAAGAGGGTGCAGTTGATGTCACCTACCTTGACTTCAGCAAAGCTTTTGATACTGTTCCACATAGAAGATCGATTAATAAGCTGGGTAGGCTCAGGCTGGATCAGAAGTTGGTCAAGCTGTGTGGCAAACTGGTTGGTGGGCAGAAAACAGAGAGTGGTGGTAAATGGTATACAATCAGAAGAGATGCAAGTCACAAGTGGGACACCTCAGGGATCAGTCCTGGGGTCAGTCCTCTTCAATGTCTTCATCAGTGACATTGCAGATGGACTGGAGGGTAAGGTTTGCATGTTTGCAGATGACATCAAGATCTGCAACAGAGTAAATGATCCAGATGGGGTGGGCAGAATGAAAAAAAGATCTGGATAAACTGGCAAATGGTCAGAAGAGTGGCAACTGGGGTTTAACGCAAAGAAGTACAAGATCATGCACAGAGGAAAGAGAAAACCTGATACCACCTATAGGTTTGGAGGGGAGTTGCAGGCAATCACAAGGGAAGAAAAAAACTTGGGCATCATCATCACAGATGACCTGAAATCATCCAAGCAGACCACTAAAGTAGTACGTAAAGCTAGAGGGATGTTGGGGTGTATTAGTAGGGGTATTGTAAGTCGTAAGAGGGAGGTAATGATCCCTCTTTACAAGACACTGGTTAGGCCCCATCTGGAGTACTGCATGAAGTACTGGAGGCCACACCTGCACAAAGACATTAACAAAATGGAGGCAGTCCAGAGAAGGTCAACCAAAATGGTGCAGGGACTGCATCAGAAAACATATGAGGACAGATTAACGGAGCTCAATATGTATATCCTAGAGCACAGGAGGAAGAGGGGTGATATAATCGAAACATTGAAACATCTTAAGGGCATTAACAAGGTGAAAGAGTCTAACATTTTTCAATATAAGAAAAATAGCAGGGCAAGAGGACACATTATGAGATTAGAGGGAGGTCGATTAAGAGGTAATGTGAGGAAGTTCTTTTTCACAGAAATGGTGGTGGATGCATGGAAAGCCTACCTCAGGAAGTGGTGTATATAAATACAGTGCAGGGCTTCAAACAGGCATAGGTTAGGCATAAGGGAACAATACAGATAAGTATGAATAGATAGGCTACTAACAGAGTACAGGCCTATGGCACATTCATAAGGTAGTAAAAATGGGCAGACTGGATGGGCCTTGTGGTCCTTATCTGCCGTCAACTTCTATGTTCTGTGTTCTATGTGCCACTATTTTGGGTGCCTCCTCTCTTAGTTCTATCCCTCCAGAATGGTGAAGGAATTCTGTAGTGGAACAGGTTGAGAGGAAAATGCCCTGACTGCCACTCCCATGCTCTCAGAGCCTACCATGGTGCAGCCAGCCCTTCTTTTCCTAGGCAACCTCTGGGGCAATGGCGGTAGACTCAGTGGCCTATGGATATGGCAAGAGGTCCTCTGAATCCTAGCCAGCTCAGCACAGTGACCAGTGACCTCCCCCCTTAACCCCGAAAGGTGTGTGCAGATGGAGCAGCACCTCATTCTCTGTAATGTCTCCTGGAATACTGCAACTCCATATCGATGGCACTGCACCACTCCCATAATTGACTTTATGTATCAGTACCTATTGCTTTCAAATATACCTTGCTCCTGTTGTCCCTTTCCTGTGTTTGTTCCTTTACCACCTACACCCTCAGTCAGTATTTACTTTATCACCTTACCCTAGGTAGGGTGCTGTTTGCTTCCCCTTTTACTCGCTTGCTATCTTAGGATTCAAATGTACATTACCCCTGTTGTCCCCTTTCTGTGTTTGTTCCTTTCTCCTACACCTTCTATCAGTATTTACCTTATCACCTTACCATAGATAGGGTGCTACTTGATTTCCCTTTTACTCACTTGCTGTCTCTGGATATACCTCACCCTGTATCTCTCTGCATCTTTACTACTTTCTTTTAATTAACCATCCCCCTTTAGCTCTTTCTGATCATTTAATGCACCTTACCCTAGATTGGTTGTCTCCTGCATTCATACCTGTACCAGTTACCTGCCTGCTTGTGTCTTTCTTTTCCATCAAATACTTCCTAGCCCACTACCTATTATTTTGGGAGGGTTTGCCCATGGTTCAGTTCGGAGTTAATAACTCCACCCCTGAACCATTCTTAAACTTGCAGTGCTTAGTTTGTTTATCAATGGCTGAGCTACTGCATGGTGTCTGTGGGTGTGCTGTCTTCTCTGCTTGCCAGCTCTGCCTTTCTCTCCCCTCCTCTTTCCCTTTGATATTGTCTTGTCTTTTTTTCATTGAAGTGTCAGTGGCTCAGTAGGTAGCACACTAGCCTCTGAAGCCAGGAGATCAGAGGGCTGTGGGTTCAGTTCCCACATCTGGCACTTGGATTAATATCCCAGTACTGACACTGTAGTGCAGCATGAGAGGGGTGCTGCACTTCTGAGGTGCTGTCTTTCAGATGAGACGTTAAATCTGCTTGGACTGGTGGTAGTTCAGGTGGATGTTAAAGATCCCATGGCACTTCTTGAAAAGAGTAGGGGAATTTCCCCGGTGTCCTGGCCGAATTTCCCTCATTCACTAACAATACCACCAACAGCTTAATCTGGTTCAAGGTCAGTTGGCATTCATCTGTATCCCCTTCCCCTGGGTCGTGCCTGAAAATAGGCAGGATTTGTCTAGTGCACTTACCCGGTCAACAAAAACTAAATAAATTGAAGTCGTGTGGTTCCCATTCCTCTGCTGTCTGGTTATAGCTCCTGAGGAAGCCTTCCTGAGGAGGTTGTGGGGTCAAAAACAGTGGGGGAATTGAAGAATGCATGGGACCGACATAAGGCAATTATGGGGGGGGTAGGATGAAGTAGGTTGCTGGTTAACTAGGATCTGCAACTTATCCAACAGGTAGGAAAATGGGAAGACTAGGTGGGCCAAATGGCCCTTATCTGCCATCAAAGTCTATGTTTCTATGTCTTTGTTTCTGTCTGAGCTGCCCCTTGCTTGTCGTCATTCCCCCCCCTCCGGCCTCTGCTTTGCCTGCGTTGTGTCCTCTGTGTCTCTTCATCCCTCGGTTGTCTGCTTGGCTTGGCTATTCCTGTTTCCTGTTTCAATTTGTTCTGTGTCTCTGTTTTTCACCCTTTGTTTTCTCTCCCACTTTCTGTCTGATGCTTTGTCTCGTCCCATTTGTCCTTCATTCCCGTTCTGTTGTCCCTGCTTGCACTTTTTTCTGTTTTAGTTTTTCATACCTCCCACGCTCCTTGTCCATTCTGCTCTGTGCTTGTATCCAGTTTTTGTTGTTCCACTGTGCTTTTTTGGATACAAAATAAAAAAAAGATTTGTTAAGCTACACTCATTCACTTCCTTGTTCTTTCTCTCTCTTCCGAGTGTGTGACGTCACCTTAAAGCTATAGTATCTATATGTGTATAATACTGTCTCAAGTACTTGTGCTCTGACTACTGATCCATCTCCCCTTTATTGCTTCCTGTATATGCACTATCTTATCTGTATCCTGCTTACCTATTTATCCCTCTGCTCTGCCAGCCCTCACCAGCAGTTCTGACTCTGTCTCCCTATCTCACAACATCAGCCGAGCATAGGTAAGGTCCAACTCAGTCCACCACAAATGTGAGTCCTCAGGCTTTCTGCCTAGTTCAGTTATTCTAGCCACCTCTGCAGCATAGTTTAATCATATAAAGGTCTATATTACAGCTTGCATTCTTCATATGCCACTATGGATGCTGCAGCTTCTGGCCACTCCTAATCTGACCCAGAAGAAGGTTCCTCCAGCCTCCCGTATAAATGACCTACAAAACAAACAGCTTGCAAACAATCTGACAAATCTAAGTATTCCTTAAAAGATTGGATGGTATCATGCCTTATTAATGAACTTCAAAAACTTGGAATTTCATATTCAGTGTCAGCCAAAAAGAAAGAATTATTTAACTTTTTTATTGCAGCTTAATCCAGACAGGAAAAAATATTATCTCCTTAGGAACCTGTGCACTTGACTTCTTTTGATTCTAATGCAGAACTTAAAGACCTCATCTTACAACTCACATCTCTGATATCAGATATTCAATCCCACCTTACAGCTCTTGAAACAAGTCTTACATATCAATCCAATTTCACATTTATAGCCACTGCAGTTCCTTGTCCCTCATCAAACTTCCAAGAAGACAACACTCAACCCGGTGTTCAACTTCCATCCAGTATACCTCCTGTCTCTGCATTACCATCTCTTCCAGTTCAAGGTACATCTACATCTTCTTCTCTTTTTCCTACAGTAACCCCTGTATACTCATTCTTGGTCACCTCTGCAAGGACATGATGGAGGGAAAGGATGTTAATGTAATTTCTCTCATTTCCTCACATGACATCATTGAAAATTGAATAGTTTCCTGTGGCGATGTTTCAGTCATGTTCAAATCTAAAGACCCCAGACTATTGAAAAAATTAACTATTCTTGAGTTTGTGCTTACTTTTAGTCTCTATATACATGAGGAATTGGACTCCTAACTATACTTGATAGTCAACTTTGGAGTTTGTTATGGAGGTACTCAATTCTACAATTACCATCGCTCTTTTTCATCAAAAGCAGCAGCCACTTTAACTAATTTTATCTCCAGACTCATTTGGGCTGTCCTTGACAGTGAGTTATTTTGTTGTCATTTTGCTGGTCAGCAGGCTCATTCCTGCCATATATGTGGCTCCTTTTCTCATTTTGCTTCCCTCTGTCCAGTGACTACATCTGACTCACCTATTTCATCTCAAAGGACCTCTACATCTGGACCAGTATCCCCTACAAACATAATCCACACTATTTCTAACACTTGGTCTTTTCCCTTCCCTAATTTCAATAGACATGGCTGTCCTATCAAATATTTTCATAATCAGCCTATTTGTAATAATTTCAGCAATAGGGGCTGTCCTGGCTGTCACCACCTTCATGTCTGCAGTTTCTGTGGGGATGCTCATTCTCATTCTATATATCCAAAAATGCCCCAGTCTAAGCAATGACAACTAAAACATCTTCCACCAGCATGGACATTCTGGCCATAGCTTCTTTTTTAAACGTTATGTTTGTTGTTTTTAAAAACATAACATACAGTTATATTTTCCACGTGTAGGATATTTCAAACAGCAGAATAATACCACTGAGGGTGCCACTCCTCTTAATAATTACATTTTGTACATACTAAACTTTATGATATGTCAGTGAGGGGAAACCTTTTAGATTTACACACATATAAAATACCGTTAAAACTGCATATCGATCCCATGAGCTACATGGTTTAAAAAAATAATAGATTCAAAGTAGATGGTCCTGAAACAAACCACCTACAAATGAGATGGGGGAAAAGAGCCATGTATTCCCAGAGTCAGGCATATATTGTGCCATTCTGTATTTTATACCACTTAGTAACAACACCCATATATCGATTTAACATTTAATCTAACCTAATGGTACTTTAAACATGCTAAATCTTAATAAGTAGAGAGGTCTTGTTCTAAACAGCAAACAAATTTCGGAACCTCTCAATACTCTAGGCTAGACAGGATGAAGAAAATTCACCTAACAATTCTGGATTAATTATCCAGTCATAAACTATTTAATAAGGCAACAATTAGACCTGAAACCAAGGGCCCAATTCTCAAAATTGCCCTTAGAGTGGTGCAAGGTGCGTCAGATATAGCGTGCACCAAAACCCCCTGCACCATCAGCAATGCACCCTATTCTGTAAGGAATGCACCATGCACCAGACACAGTGCACATGGCGTATGAACGCACGGTGCATCAGATAAATAGTGTAGGCAACATGCAAGATGCAAGCAGCGCCTAAACGTAAGGGGCAGAGAAATGGCCGAACCACAGAGGACACAGCAAGGAGAGAGGGGAGGGCAGCCAACCTCAGGGACACAGAGGAAGAAGACTGGGCACTCCAGGAAAAATAATTTCACAGACTAGGAGACAGAAATCCTCCTGGATGCAATAGAGGTCCAGGTAGGTGTGATGTGTGGCAGGAGGACATGAGCATGTGGGGCAATGGTACAAGGCCCTGACCAGTGTGTGACACCCAACAGGTGGACCTGCTACTATCCCAGGGAGGGGACCAGAAGCTACAGGCAAAGTGGCAGGAGGCATGGGTCGAGGTAGCCAGACTAGTGAATACAGTGGCACCCAGCAAGCACAGTGTGAGGGAGCTGCAGAAGTGGCACTGTGACATCAGGCACCATGCCAAGGAGAAGGCAGCCCACAACAGGCGCTGCACAAAAGTAACAGGAGGAGGAGACTTACACAACCACAGCCCCTCAGCAGATACGAGGAACATGTACTGGCACACATCAGCACACGCACCATACAGGGTGACACAGATGTAGACCTGTATCGGCGACAACATGCACAAGGCAAGCACCAGGCATGAATGGGGCAGGTGGCACTACCGTGCAGATAGCCAGTGTGGCACCACCAGTGGAGGCTGACACAACACAGGGGTACCAGGGACCCACACTGGACAGGGATCCGGGAACAGGAAAAGAGGGACACAGAGTAGCCTGGACCCCCATGCAGATGCAGGAGATGCAGGGGGTGACCCCTTCACTGGTTGCCACAGGCTGGACAAGCACCGTGGCACTGGACACATACTGGCATGTGGGCAACTGAGGTAATGCACTGTGCACATCTGTCTGTATACCCAGCAGGTGCCAGGTTCACTGCGACCAGACAACAGGCCATAGCCAGGCAGTCAACACCACCACCACAATGCCATGCTGTGACCCACAGTGACAGTGAGGCATTGGAGCACAGCAGACACAGCAGCAGTGAGGAGGAACAGCAGCAGGCAACCACCAGTGACAGCACAGTGAGTCAGGCCTACAGGAGGGTGACAGATAGTGAGTCAGAGGCTCAACACGGAAGTGACACAAACAGCAATGCCACACCGTCCAGCAGCAGCAGCACCACTGGGCAGAGCACACCCATGTCCAGTACATGTGACCAGTGCCAGACCACAGTGGACACACAGCAGCAGGGGGAAAGAGGGGATGGCCCTGTGGTGGGACAGGTGGGCAACGCACCCACCACTATAGGCTGCAGCAGCCAGGCACACTGCAGTGCCACACCGGACCATGGAGGTGCAGGTGGGACAGGTAAACATGGTGCAACCCCACTGCCACTGGAGGATGACCTTGGGGATGACCTGTCACATTACTGCCAGGATGTCCTGCTCACCCAGGAGGCAGCACAGTGGGAGCTGGCAGGGATACAAGACAGAATCAGGGAACACACCACTGCCATGGGTGCACACATGGGTCAGCTGCAGCTGACAGTGGTGGATATCCACACAGCCATCATACATGGGATCCAGGAAGGGGCAAGCCAAACAACACAGACAACATGGCTACTCCAGAACATATGGTTGTGTGTCACACACCAAACAGATGCCATAGAACTGCAGACCATGCTCATGGAATGCAGCATGGGACAGCATATCACCCAGATAGAGGCAACAATGGCAATGGCAACTGCACTGCAGGAGATTGCAAGATGCATGCAACAGCAGACAGACGGAGTGGCACCAGTCCCACAGGTATGCCCGGACTACAATGTGTGGAGGCACAACAGAGGAGCAGTAGACAACCACCATGGCATGGGGAACACAGCCAGCAGACAGGAGACAGGGCATAGGGCAGCTGCGGATACCCAGGGTCAACAGCCTAGACACAGTGCTGACACAGCACGTGTCAAGCACTGCCGTGCCTGAGGACAGGGCTATGGGCGACACGGCAGGCACACACACAGCCACAGGGGAATAGCAGCCAGAAGCAGATGCCTCTGACAACAGACATGTGGGCCAAACAGACAGCAGGGTTGGGCTGGAGCCACGTAGTGATGCCAGTGTGGAGGATGGCCATGGCGCAGTGGGGCACACATAGCAGGGGAACATAGCCGCACAGGGCATGGATGTCAACCATGGCGAAACACCCAGTAACATGGCAGAGGGTGTGCACCCGCACACAGAGGTACTGGACCATGATGGACACAGGGGGATGCACACCAGCCCACATGTCAGTGACATGAAGCAGCCTGGACAGACACAGAATGGTACAGTGAATGCAAACAGCATGGCCATGTCGCCACCCAGCACAGCACAGAGGCTGGGCCAACACATTCCAGTCCATTCCTGAGGCCACAAGAGGGCCCACACCGAGGTAGGTGGTATGGCCTGTGAAGGGCGGATGGCCAGGAAAGGCACACCAGCAGTGACACCCGTAGCACAGATGGCAGCTGCCGGCAGCAGGACCGGAGGTAAGGGGGACGACAGCACAGGCCACCAGGGACCACCGCAGTGCAACAGAGACCCCTGGTGACAAAGCGCAGGTCACAGAGGCACAACGTGAACACAGTGCCACCAGTGGTGGGGGTGCTACCAGGATGTGCCCCACAGCTGGAAGTTACACAGAGTGGTAATGCGGCAGTACAGCCACCATGCACTGCACTGAGTGAGCCACCAGACACTGTAGGCCAGAGGGGGATGCCAGACACACACACACACACACACACACACACACACACACACTGGTAGGGTGCATGCAGCATGCCAGATATGTGCATTGGAAGGGAGGTGTCGCTTCACGGTGCCATCTGTCACAAACCAACTCAGCAGGTCAGTGCCAACCTCCAAGTGCAGTCTTGTGAACAGGAAACAGAAACAGGGTAACCCTCCTGTCTGTTTTGTGGGTTTGAATCAACCTTTGGTCTCAGTTCTGGGGGGATTCAAACTGTGAACCTCTTGCTAGCATACCCAATGTACAGGCTCAGATAATTCTGCTATTCGGGGGGCCAAATATCTTTCACCTATGGGCACCTAACCAGGTGTACAAAATGGACCCTTAAAAACTCTAATAAAGACCTCAGATTACTCTTACCTTTTCCCAATTTGTTATTACCATATAAGCTCATGCACAGTGTTGTCACACTCTTAACCATCCACGCATCACAGTCAAAAACAGAAGGACTTGGAAAACACAAATAGTCTATTAAAAAAATGAGAAGTTTACTTAAAATCAGATACAAATGTAAATTGTAAACACAGAACCATATATCACAAAACATACAAATTACTTAAACAAAACAGGTTTAAAAGTGCAGACAAAATATCCTACCACAGTACTCTAAGAATTGTCTTTTCTAAGGTATTCTTATCTCACAGTGCTGTAGATGTTTCTTTTTTTCAGAGTCCAAACATTTGTGTCAAAATGGAAAACAGAATACTGTTTAAAAACTGGCTTTGCCAACCTCTTTGCATGAGGTCACCTAGCTCCTCCCTGTCAGAATATGGGGAGGCAGTATAGCTCAGTGGTTTAAGGCTCTGAGCTGAAAATCTGGTGACATCCAGCAGACCAGACCTGGGTTTAAATCCCACAGCTTCCACCTGCATACTGTGTGACCTTGAGCAAGTCACATAACTTCCCTGTGCTCCCAGATCACTCCTATAAAAAAGCTTTCAGCTTAGTGTGCTACTCCTGGTTAAACAACTAAACAAAAAAAAAAGAATATAAAAAATATATCTTTGCAAAACAGGATGTCTTTTTCAGAAGGTAAATTACAATTCTGTGACCTGAGCAAAACTCTTTTTTTTTTCAAATAACATTGCTTTGATCTTATGAGCAGATTCCCCATTCCAGGACATCAAAAGACTTATTATGTCTCTCTGCCAGATCTCGCGGGGGTGCAACATGCTTTGTATCACCATGTGAATTTTACTGTGTTTTCTCTGAACGCTATAAAAGTTTATGATCTATCTTGGCAGTTAGCAAGCTGCAATTAGTCACATAAAAAGGAAATCCTAAATGTTAAGTCTCTTCTAGCCTGTAATTATCTCTTGGTCTTTTCAGGTATCACATTGTAGCTAAAACCTGGGAGGGGGGTTGTCATTTCACAGGCTGTCAGCATCTCTCATGAGAGACATTCAGTAACACATTTTTATATTACAAAAAGCATAGATTAATCAGAAGCAGCTGTCTGAGTGTCACAATTCCTCCCCACCTAGACTGAATTTGGGGGTTCTATCCCCTGCATGGGATGAGCTTTCCAAATCAGTTCACTCCTCATACATGCAAGACAGCCCATCGAAGTTCTGATTTTTGGCACCAGCCCTATGTAGAATTGTCATATCATACCCTTGCAAAGCAAGACTCCATCTTAACAATCTACCATTGCTTTTCCCCATCTGCATCAGCCAAACCAGGTGGTTGTGGTCAGTCTTCACCACAAAATGCTGCCCATGTAAGTATGACTCCAACTTCTTTAGGGCCCACACTATGGCAGGGCATTCTTTTTCCACAGTAGAAAATGCCTGCTCCCTGGGAAGTAACTTCCTACTCAGGTACACTACTGGGTGATCTCTGTCCCTTGGCTGGATGTCTGACTCAGTACTGACCCAATACCCACACCTGAGGTGTCAGTTTGAACTATAAAGGGTTTGCTGTAGTCAGGACTTGTCAAAACAGGAGCACTGCACAGTGCCTCCTTTAGTTTGGAAAAGGCTTCCCCACAGGCTGGGCCCCAGGTAATTTTCTTGGGCATCCTTTTCTTTGTCAGGTCAGATGGGGGAGCAGCCAGGGCACTGTAATTGGGTACAAATTTCCTGTAGTGCCCTGCTGTCCCTAGAAAACTCCTGACCTGCTTCTGTGTTTCTGGTCTGTGCAATGCCTGGATTACCTTTATCTTTATTTGGTTAGGACAGAGCTGTCCCTGGCCTACCACATGCCTGAGGTGTGCCACTTCTCCCATGGCCACCTGGCACTTTTCAGCTTTGACAGTGAGCCCGGCCCTCTGTGTCCTGCCCAGCACTTCCCTAAGGTGGGATGGGTGTTCCTTCCAGCTGGTACTAAAGATGGCAATGTCATCCAGGTACACCATAGCATAAACCTCAGCATGATTTAACACCTGGCTCACCAACTTTTGGAAAGTGGCTGGGGCATTCTTCATTCTGAAAGGCATTACTTTAAATTCAAATAAGCCTATTGGAGTGATGAAGGCCGACCTCTTCCTAGCTCTGTCTGTTAACTCTACCTGCTAATACCCCTTGGTCAGGTCAATGGTCGTAAGGTAGGTCGCCCCTCCCAACTTGTCCAGCAGTTCATCCGTCCTGGGCATCAGGTGGGCGTCTGACTTCAGGACTGCATTCAGTCCACAACAGTCCACACAGAAATGAGTAGAGCCATCTGGCTTAGGCACAAGGACTACGAGTGATGCCCAGGGGCTTTGGGATCTCTGGATTACCCCTAAATCCAGCATCTCCTCCTCTTCCCTCCTAATGTCCTTTTGGACAGCTTCTGACACCCGATAAGCTGTCCACCATATGGGCGTCTGTGTCCCTGTCTCCACATCATGCATCGCTAAGGGGATTAGTCCAGGCTTGGCGCTAAACAATGGGGCAAAGTCTGCTAAAACATCCCTTACTTTCTTGATCTAGTCTGGGGCCAGCTGAGGAGACAATTTTACTGCCTCCACAGAGGACTTCCACTTGCTTTCTTCCAGCAAGTCCAGAAGGAGGTCTCCTTCATCCATCCCCTCCCTAGGACTACACACTGCAAACACCATGTCAGCCCTATTTGCAAATGGCTTCATCATGTTGACATGGTACATCCTTTCTGTCTGTCTTCGGTCAAGTAACTGCAATGTAGTTCATGTCATTTACCTTCCTAACCACTTTGTACAGTCCTGCCCGCTCAGCCTGCAGCTTGTCTTTCCAGACTGGAATAAGGACCATTACTTCCTATCCCACCATGTATGAGTGAGCTCTCACTCTGCAGTCATACCAAACTTTTTGTTTCTGTTGGGCAGCTGCCAGGTTGCTCTGGGCTGTCCCCATAAGCTCCTTCAGCTTTTCCCTAAGCCTAAGGATGTAATCCACAATAGGAGTTCCCTGGGTGGCATGCTTACCTTCCTAGTCCTCGTGGATCAAGTCTAGGGGCCCATGTACCCAGCATCCATATAAGAGTTTGAAGGGGGAAAATCCTGTTGACTCTTGGGGCACCTTCCTGTATGCAAACAACAGGTGGGGAAGGTATTTCTCCCAGTCCCTCCCATGCTGTTCAGCAAACTCCTGGAGCATTGACTTCAGGGTATCCTTGAATCTTTCCACAAGCCGTGATATGGTGTTGTGCATCTCTGCACCATCCCACACTTCTCCCATAAACATTTCATCAGGTCCAACATGAAGGAACCCCCTCAATTGGGGATAACCTCCTGTGGAAACCCAACATGGGAGAAAATCCCAAGTAAGGCATCTGCCACTTTGTCTGTCCTCAGAGAGGATAGGGTGACTGCCTCTGGGTACCGTGTGGCATAATCCTCCACAGTCAGGATGAATCTCTTCCCTTGAGAATCTGGGGGTATTTAAAAGCCCCACAATATCCATTCCCACCCTCTGGAATGGCTCTTCTACTATGGGCAATGGAATCAGTGCAGCTTGGGTTTTCTTGCCCGCCTTCCCTATTTCTTGGAACCAGTGACAAGACCTGTAATACTCCTTCACCTGCTGGGTGAAGTTAGACCAATAGAAATTCTGGGCCAACCGCTGTGTAGTGCGCCGATTCCCAGATGACCAGACAAGGGAATATCATGTGCAATCTTGAGCAACTGCTCATGATACCCCTGGGGAATGACAAGCTGCCTGCCTAGCACTCCTCCCTCTGTCTGCACAACCTGAGTATATATAAGTCCATTTTCTCAATAAACCTTATGCCTGCCGTCACCTCCCTGTGCCCCATCAGAGTCTGCCCAAGCCCTCAGCTTCTCTCTGAGCAGCTGAAAACCCCTCCCACATTCCCAAGGCATGGGACAGGTCCCCTTCAGTTGCTAAACTAGGGTCCCAACAGTAGCGTCAGGACACTCAGAATCACTGTCAATCCCAACCCTCTGACAATGAGTCACCCCTCGTTCTTGAGTAACCCTCTGTAGCTGTGTGGTTACTTGCTACTGGGGAACTTTTCTACCCTCTTTTCATTAGTCTCCCCATCTGGAGACACAGGCTGAGGAACCAGCCTCTCAGTGGTTTCCACAAAGGCTTCTGTGGGGTTCAGGGAACTACAATTTTCTCTTGCCGCTTGGCTACAGGTAACTGCATATATCATCCCCTGTTTGAGATTGTTACCCAGGATCACATCCACTGCTAACATTTTGGCTACAGCCACCTGTTGCTCAGTTCCCCCTGTTTCACCCCAGTCTAGGAGAACACTAATGAGGGGCAAGGTTTTCGCCTCACCAGTAAAGTCCTGTACAGTGATGTATTTATTAGGTATATGCTGACCAGGCTCTACTAGATCCCCCCTTTACCAAGGTCAAGGATGCCTCTGTGTCGCTTAACCCTTGCGTCTGTACACCATTCACCATGACTGGGGGCATGTGTTCCCTCATGTTCACAGGCATGCTTCCAGGGACACACAAACAATCCACTTCTTTTCTAGTACCATTCTGCATATTATTGATCATTCTTTTTGGACCCTTTCTGGCAATATGCCCAGTTTGTTTACATAACCAGCATTCACTTCTCTTTTCAGAGAAATCTTTTCTCTGAAATCTGGAGCTAACTGGTTTTCAGTGGAGGCAGTGAGGGTTTTAGCTTCCCTAAAGGTGCACTTTTCCCTTTCTGCACTGACATGCACACCCTATTTTCTCTCAGAGCAGATCTGCTCTTGGCAGAGCAGTCCGAGAATTCAGCAGCCTCTTGCACTGTTTTGGGATCTCGGTCCTCCAACCAGGTTTTCAGCTCTGTTGGGCGTGCCCAGAAAAACTGTTCTAACAAAATCACATTTGCAATTTTATCAACAGAGTTTGCTTCAATTCCCTCCCACCAACGTTTTAAAAAGTGACATTGTTTCATGGCTAGCTCCTCATAGCTCATGTCAGGGCTTCTCCTGAGCTTACAGAATTTAACTCTGTATGATTCAGCAGCTAATTCAAATTTCTTTAACAGTGCAACTTTAAGTTTACTGTAATCATCACTGTCCTCATTGTTCATTTGACCCAATGCATCCCCAGCTTTCCTGGTAAGTAGCGGGGATAGCTGGAAGCTCCAGGACTCTCTAGAAATTTTAGCCTGAATACAAACTTTTTCAAAAAAGTTTAAAAAGGCATCCATGTCCTCCCCCTCTTTAAATTTAGCTATCAATTTGGAATTCAATTTGTAACCCATTCCTGTAGTCACAGTTAAACCCAAGCCACTTACCTGCTCTGGTGCTGGTGGTTGGAGTCGTAGCTTCTCCAGTTCGTGTTGCCTCTGGTGCTCAAGCTCCTCACGGTCTATGTCTCAGCATTCTCACACCCTCTTCTCCTCTTCAGCTTACTGTTCACACTTCTCTTCTCTCTGGAACTCCAGCTCCGTTCTGTGCAACTCAATTTGCAGCCCGAGTACTTCTGGATCCAGGATACTGGTGACCTACCCCTGCTGCTGTGGCCCTTCACTGACAGTGGCTCTGCTGTTATCCTCACTGGATCTGGACACTGCACTGGCCGCTGGCCCTGCCACACTCAAGGTTTGGTTATTTTCAGTCACTGTCTGTGAGTCATTGCTCTGGGTATCTGATACCATCAGGGCACCCACGAGGTTCTGTTTGCTGGCTTTCACCTTAAATGGGACTCCTGTGTCCCCGCACAACTGCTTTAAGTAGTCTACAGTGTGCCTGCTGTAGTTGGAAGCCATCTTCTTCCCTAACTATGGCTAATCTGACTTGCACTTTAGAAAAAAAATAAAAAGGGTAGGAACTTGACTGTACACCAAGTGATATAGTTATGTCCCCTTTTTTAGAAAATAAATCACTGCCTTTTTCTTTTTTTTTGCAAGTGAGCTGACAGTCTTAAGTTGACAGACTGAACAATCAGAGCTTGTAATACCAAAATGTATCGCACCACTGCCAACCAATCTGTCACAAACCAACTCAGCAGGTCAGGCCCTCTGCTCCCACAGTGCCAACCTCTGAGTGCAGTCTTGTGAACAGGAAACAGAAACAGGGTAACCCTACTGTCTGTTTTGTGGGTTCGAATCAACCTTTGATCTCAGTTCTGGGGGATTCAAACTGTGAACCTCTTGCTAGCATACCCAATGTACAGGCTCAGATAATTCTGCTCTTCAGGGTCCAGATATCTTTCGCCTATGGGCACCTAACCAGGTGTACAAAATGAACCCTTAAAAACTCTAATAAAGACCTCAGATTACTCTTATCTTTTCCCAATTTGGTATTACCATATAAGCTCATGCACAGTGTTGTCACACTCTTAACCATGCACCACCACAGGCAAAAACAGAAGGACTTGGAAGACACAGTCTATTAAAAAAATAAGAAGTTTACTTATAAATAGATACAAATGTAAAGTGTAAACACAGAACCATATATCACAAAACATACAAATCACTTAAACAAAACAGGTTTGAAAGTGCAGACAAAATATCCTACCACAGTACTCTTAGAATTGTATTTTCTAAGGTGTTCTTATCTCATAGTGCTGTAGATGTTTCTTTTTCAGAGTCCAAACATTTGTGTCAAAATGGAAAACAGAATACTGTTTAAAAAATGGCTTTGCCAACCTCTTTATATGAGGTCACCTAGCTCCTCCCTGTCAGTATATATATAAAAAAAAATCTATGCAAAACAGGATGTCTTTTTCAGAAGTTAAACTAAAATTCTGTGACCTCAGCAAAACAAATTTTTTTTCTTCAAATGACATTTCTTTGATCTTATGAGCAGCTTCCCCTTTCCAGGACATCAAAGGACTTGTTATGTCTCTACTTGATCTCACAGAGGTGCAACATGCTTTGTATCACCATGTGGATTTTACTGTGTTTCCTCTGAACATTTTAAACATTTATGATCTATCTTGGCAGTTGGCAAGCTGCAATTAGTCACATAAAAAGGAGATCCTAAATTTTAAGTCTCGTCTAGCCTGTAATTATCTCATGGCCTTCCAGGTATCTTGTTGTAGCTAAAACCTGGGAGGGGGGTTGTCATTCCACAGGCTGTCAGCATCTCTCATGAGAGACATTCAATAACACATTTTTATATTATAAAAAGCATAGATTAATCAGAACCAGCTGTCTGAGTGTCACACCACCCACCATAATGCAATGTTCCAGTGTGCCCACCCGACCATGCCAGGGACCACAGCACAACACACACCACACATGGATGTGTAGTCATCTGAGCCATGCATACCTGTGCTGCATGCACCTGTAACCCATGCCCCCTGTACAGCGCCCATGGCTTTGGTGCTCCCCACATGGCACTGCAGCATGGGACTGGCACACAAGCCCTCATCCCCTGACAGTGGCAACCCCCACACACTAGCATGCAGCACACAGCCACCCTTACAGGCACATACCGGACACCTGCATGGCCCCCAATGCTGGCCCTGGGACCTGTTGCATGCACCCAGGTGTGTACACCATGGCATGCCACAGACCAGTCACACAGCACTCCTGCACCGTGCACCCCCTGCCACCACCAACCAGGCATTCCCCCCATGTGGCCAGTATGAGCAGTGGGTGCACACACCATGGCATTGAGCAGCAGCACAGGCACAGCCCCTGGCACACACTGTGCTATACCTGTCCATGTTGCCATGCATGCCCCCGCATCCAGGTGCATGGCTGCTGCAGAACTGTCTCCTCCCCACCACACAGGGGCACCACAGTCCATGAATCACCAACCAGTACACAAAGTGCCCGCCTTGGGGCATTCCACAATGGCAGCTATACAGAGCTGTGCACAGCAGTCCACTGGGTGAGCCCTGTGGTATGCCACAAACCATGCCACACCACCCGGACCCACACGGCTGGTACCGACACATGCATGACACATACAGGCCCAAACCGCGGGGTCCCACCTTGTTGACTGGTGGTTTGGCTTACCCACCATGGCATGCCATTGTGGGACTAAGAGGACCCCTACACTAGGTGGCACAGGCCCACGAGGGTGCAGTGTCCTGACACCGTACCCTGCATGTGGCAGCAACACACCCTGTGGCACACTGCAGTGCTGTCCACATGTTGCTGGATGGCTGTCCTTGTTGCCACTAGGTGCCCTGCAGAGTCCCTGTGGGCTGCTACCCACACAATGGCTATCCCCGACCAGTGTACAGCAAAGACAGGTGATAGGCATGCACAGTACAGAGAGACACACAGACACAGCTTGCACATTGAACAACATTGTATTGGGGACACATAAACATCACAAAACAGCAACAGTCAAGATGAACCAAGAGGTACACAGTGCAATGGGCACTGCCCCACAATCAGCAACAGGCACACAACGGTGCTGCACTTAACTGCAGTGCATGCACAGCTCCATTATGCCTGATGTCCCAGTGTCCTGTGTCCATACTACCCAGTGTGCCCCATCCTGGGCATGTCCGCTATAGCATGGGTGGAGCCAGGACCTTGATGCACGCGCATGTCCACCACTTATTGTCCACCAATACGGTCCAGGTAGTCCAGCAGGTCTTGCAGTGCAACCTGTAGGTCGGTCAGCAGCCTCGCCATGGACCTGATGCACAGGCAAAGTCCCTGGGCAAAGTCACAGAGGTTGTACGGCTGGGGCTGCATGTCACCTGCACCCCTCGCTCCCCTGTCTGGAAGCATGTCACTGTCACTCCCGGGCTGCCCTGGACCTTGGCCGGGGGTTGCATCACCACCGCCATGCATGGGGCGGCCTCATCCTCGGTCAGTTCAGTAGTCTCCTGGCCAGCTGTGCCATGGGTGTCCCTGCCTGTCACCGTGATGGCCATGTCACCTGCCGCACGCTGTCACACAGCACTGCCGCATGGCCCTGCACTCCGACGACACCCCTGTCAGGCATCCAGGAAACCCTCCTCCACCTCCTCCACATCTTCCACCTCTGTTGCCTCCTCCACACCCTGCTGTGGTGCCACCTGTTGCCCACCTTGGGCCATCATCCGGGTCCTAGCTGTGTATGCCCGTGTGTTGCTCCACTTCAGGTGTCACATCACCCACTCCAGGGAATGCCACTGTGCATCCCGGCCCTGCTGCTCACTTCTTGAACCTCCATGGGCACCTGGAACACAAAGTGACAGCCAGTGAGTACGCCACAGGCCCATGCACTACCTCCATGCATGTTGCCCACACAACTGATGCAGGCCCAGCAGGCCACCACCATGCCATGGCATGCATTGCATGGGTTGTGCCATGCACAGACCATGTGTGTGGCACACACCCACACATGTGTCCATGGTGCCTGTGCCCCACCAGCAATTGTCAGCCATGGCAACCTGTGCTGACCCACTGCTGCATATGTGTGTGTGTGTGTGTGTGTATGTGTACCCCATGCCTGCTGGTCCCCACACAGTCACTTGCACAGCTGCATATATGACATGACTGCTGCACATCTACCTTGCTGATGCTGCTGTCTGTGGAGTCCTCCGCCATGTCCATCCAGTCCAGCATCCCTGGGCCTGCCCTGGCCTTTGGCATCACTGCCCTCACCTGTGGGGACATAATGGTGTGTGTCAACATCAGTACCCCTCTGTGCAGTCGAGGTCCCTGTTGTGTGCTGTGTGTTGGACATGTTACTGGTGCCACATACCTAACCGGCATGGGCATCCACCATGCGTCTGGACATCAACCTTTCATGCCATCCTCCTCCTCCTCAGGTGTCCAAGGAGCCACCCCTTCCTCTAGGCCAGGTCATTCCAACAGTGCCTGGCCTGCCGCATGGTCCTCCTTGTTCCAGACACCGCCTGGAGCCTACTGCCTATGGTGGCCCACACCCTTTCCCTTTCTGCTGGGCTGGACTGCTGTGCCCCCTGTGGGAACAGCACCCTGCTCCACTGCTCAGCCAGGCTGATGAGAAACACAATCTCATCATCTGTGAAGTTCGGTGCCCTGCTCCAGCATGCCATGGCAACTGGGACTGCCACCTGCAGCTTGCCCTTGTGACTGCTGATTTCCCTTGCCTCCCTCCCTCTGCAATGTGGCTGGGGCTGTGCCTGTGCTACACCATCCTCTGCGGCCAAGCACATGCTACCAAGGCACTACATGTGCCGATGGCTTGGTTCCACATGTTCCCCGCTTTCCCCGTGAGTCACACGCTATGTCGCACATGCTAAGCAGCTTGTGTCAGCACGCATCATGCAATGCACCATGCATTGCATACGGGATAACTTGGTACACAGGTAGCGTAGCTGTGGCTGATGCACAGTACAACTTGCAGCTACCCACTGCCACTGCACATTGCACCATGTGGAACTGTGCTTGCCATTCTCCTTGTTTCTGCACACTGCACTTCTGCATGGTACCTCAGCTGTGTAGGGGGGAATGCCTCTGGTGGCACTGTGCCAGTCCACATGACATGTCCTATGGGTGTGCCATGACACACCCATGTCCTGCTGCCTGTGGTGCACTGCACCCACCCTCGTGCATCCCCTGTGGCACTCCTTCATGGTGTGTGTGGCCTCCCACCCACACAGTCCCCCATGTCCCCATTCTGCCTACCTCTGGTGCTCACTGTGCACTGCCATTACATGTTGGCACTGGCAACGGTGTGCTGCTTGCCACTTGTATGTGGCTCCAGCCCCAGCATGTGCAGTCCCACTGCCTAGCACCATGGCCACTGTGCAACTGCCCAACACAGTCCCCCATCCCAACATCATGCTGCTCATGCACATGTCACCCCTGCTAGCATTGGACACCCGGACGCCCTTGCCACTGTCTGTGTCATTGTGTGCTGCACCATCTGGGGTGGCACACAGGCAATGGGCACATCTGTGTCACCTGTGCTGCCGCTGCCTGTGTGGTGGCCCAGGAGGCGACACCTCCATCTTGCCACAGCTATTCTGGCCCACCTGCTGTGTTCCATGGTGGACCCTGGGTTCCTGGCACTGCATTGTCATTCCCTGCATTGACGTGGCACTGCTGCCCAGTGTGCCTGTTGTGTGTGCCACTGCTGCATACATGTGGTCTTCCCATGGTCCCAGGGTTGTGGTTCAGGGCCTGCATGCAGCATGGTGGTGTTGGTGAACCTGTGGCCATGCACACTGTGCATACTATTGTGTGAAAACCCGAAGTGTGCCGCAATTAGTTGCACTCACATCCATTGTCCTGCTATTGTGTGTTGTGCCTGGCCTTGCTGTCACCAGTCACGGGCTGGCCCCACAGCATCCTCCTCCTCCTCCCCTGCAGTGTCACCATCCTCGCTGGGTGCATCCTCATCCTCTGCCAGTGGTGTGCCATGTTCCAGTGCTATGTTGTGCAGCACACAGCATGCTATGAACAATTTGCATGCCATGGTCGATGTATACTGCAGTGCACCCCCTGATCTGTCAAGGCACCAGAACCTCATCTTGAGGATGCCAGATTTATGCTCTATCACACTGCATGTTGCTGTGTGGGTATTGTTATACCATTGCTCTGCCACACTCTGTGGACGCCTCACCGGTGTCATCAGCCAGGGCTGTTGTTGGTATCCGCTGTCACCTGTGGGAAGGGAGGTGTTGGTTAGTGGTGTGCCCACATTTGTCCCATGCCCACCTATTCTGCATGTGTCCATGTGTGCCTTACCAATCAGCCAGCCATCTGTGAGTGTCCCACTCTGGAAGGCCTCACACATTCCACAGTTCCTGTAGATGTATGCATCATGTGTGGGCCCTGGATACTGTGCCACAACGTCAAGGATCCTGCACCTGCTGTCACAGATGACCTGTACATTCATGGAATGGTAGCCCTTCTGGTTGACATAGGCCTCTGGTTTGTCCAGTGATGCCCTTCTGACAATGTGTGTGCAGTCTACTGCACCAAGCACCAGTGGGAATCCTGCCATACTGTAGAATCCCTGCTTGATTGCCAGTTGCTCCTGGGCATCTATGGGTAGGTGATGTATTGGTGTGACCTGTGTACAAGGGCATCCACGACTGCCCTCAGGCACCATGATATGGAGGGCTGTGAGATGCCCACGGTGTCGCCACTCAGTGTCTGGAATCTGCCAGTGGCCAGTACCCGTAGGGCTGCACATACCTTCACCTCTATTGGTTTGGCATGGCCTCTCTGGGTTCTGCTTCTGAGGTCTACGTCAAGTTCCTGACATAGCTCTGCTATGGCTGCCTTGCCAAGTCAATATCATGCGATGCACTGCTCCTTGCCCAGGTCTGTGTGGGTGGTGTGTAGCCAGTACACATGCCTGACATGCCTCTGGTGTCTGGGTTGCTGCTGTCTGTGCACCTGCTGTGCAGCATCACCCTGTTGTGCAGCCTGGAGGGCATGTCACCTATGGCATTGCCTGGCCAGCTGTATGCCCAGTATGGCCTGTGGTGCTAACATCCTCCTGGCAGTCATCTGTCTGTGTCCTGATGCAGTCCTGTGTCTCAGTCCTGTATCACTGCCCTGCCCCTTTCCTTCCTTTTTCTAAGTCCCCTTGGATCAGCTCTGTGTGGCATAGCAGGTGTTTGATATCTGCTGTTAGGTGCTCCTTTGTGAATTGCACACCTGCATCCTACATGTCTTACCCGTGTCGCAATGCACCATGCTTCATGGCACTAGCTGCCTTCTGGCACTGTGCTGGTGCATGGGATAATTGACGCAGTGGGTCTTTGCCTTCAAGCATGGTACATTTGTGAATCCCATCTTGCTTGCATCTTGGTGCAGCTTGCTGTTTGCGTCCTGCTGTTTGGCGCACACACCTTGCATCTCGGTGCAGCATTTGAGAATCGGGCCCCAAGAGTCCTCAAGTCCCATCAAGGCTACTGAAAATGTACTATGGGGATGCCTCGCAGCTCCAAATCAACAGGAGAGACAGCCAGATGAAATGTCAGCAAAGCATCCTTAAAGTAAAAGAAACCTAGCCAGTCTTACTTAGAAATGGTGAATTACTCATTTATATGTCTGTCCTGTAAATGAATCCATCGAATTTTCAGGTCTCATCTTCTTTATCAGAAGTATGATCATCCGTTGCTGTTGTACGAGTCTCTAAATGGGCATACTTTTGGGACCACTTCAGTGCCTCAGCAGAATCTGTGAAAAGATATACCCTGCCCTCATGTGTGATCCTTAGGCAAGCTGTAAATATAATCCCATGTGGGATGCAGGCCTCCTGTAGTACTGCTCGGACTCCATCGAATCTCTTGCGCTTTTACCGGGTGGCATAACTAATGTCTGGGTATAGTCAGATTTGTTGTCCATAAACCAGTAAGGGTCCCTTTTGTCATGCAACAGCCAAGAGCAAGTCCTGAGTGCCCATACCATCTGTAACTAATACAATGGTATGAGGGGTATCAGAATCATCCAGTCAGCCTCGTGATGTTATTCTGTAGACCTTTTGCAGGGCTTGAACTTTTTGTGACACTGCATCTCCCATCTGATGTATAAGCCAGTCTTGGAGAAATAGCAGTATGTGATCTCCTTCAACACCTTCCGGCATACCCAATAGGCAGACATTTGCAGCTCTTTTCTTTTTTTTGATATTTAAATATTTTACTTATTTTTTAAGACAATAACAAAAATGACAGATTACAAGACAATACATTACACTACAATACAATGTGCTACACAGATCTACATCCCTCCCACCCCCGTCCATGGCATCGACTTAACATAAGTTTATGGCTCCCAGCCATATCGATAATGTGCAATATTCACATAGAGTACAAAGTTTGTAATTTGCACCATCGTCTGTCAAACCTAGGCAACCAGTTATTTAAGCTAGCTATAATCTTTTCCACAGACAAGTTGAATAATAGCTCCTGGAGCCATTCAGCATAAGTTATTACTTCCCCATCCAGTCAGTGTCTGAGTACCAACTTTTTGGCTGACATTGCAATCATATTTATGTGAAATTTCCTTTCTGTAACCGTTATGAGAGAATAATCTCCCACCAGGCAGGTTAGTGGTTCTATATGGTCCGATACCCCTAAAAAGGGGTCAGCCATTTGCTTAATTAGGGACCAGAGAGGGGCTATTTTTGGGCAGTCCCAAAAGATGTGATACAGAGATCCCACCCATTTCCTGCAACGGTTACATATTGCATCAGGATCCTTACCCATTTTAGCCATCTTTTCCAGGGTGTAATACATATTATAGATAATCTGATACTGCATTAGTCGCAGTCTATTTTGAGATCTGTATCTGTGTGTGTCTTACCAAATTTTGGCACAGATAAATGTTTTCTCCAGAAATTGCTTAGCCCAGTACTTAGAGGATCCCACTGTATTTGGGAAAGCTTTCTCCAAAAGGTTGGAGTAGATTCCAGAAATGGCATGTTGTTCCTTAGTGAGCATGCTAATATGGCCTATAAATTCCCCTCTTTCTCCTGATTCACTATTGAGCTGGGCTTTAGCTATCATATGTCTAAGTTGGGACAATTTAAAGCTATATTTAGGATCTAGTTTATTATTTTTAATAATATCATCCATTGTATGGACTTTCCCATTGGCCCATGAATCTGCTATTTTTTTCCTGGCTAATTGTGTGAGCCAAGTATTTGTAATCATCTGATTTCCAATTTTGAAATTTGGAATTCCTACCACCAGTTGATTTGGATCTTGAGAGTGTTTGTAGGGTAAGGAAGTGCACATCTGTGTATGGACCTTTACTGAGACTCCTACTGGATTATCCCTGATGGCAAGGGGGAGTAGTTTGGGTGTTATGTGCAAAAGGGCCACAGGTGATAACCTTTGAGCTTCTATTAGTTCTATCTCTAGTAATAGCCAAGTGGGTCTGTATTGAGACGGGTCTGATTCTGTGTTTGGGTTCATCCATCTCAAATAATTTGCTGTTTGACTTGCCCAATAGTAAAGTTTAAATTGTGGAAGTCTCAGTCCACCTTTAAATTTACGGGTTGTTAATTTGTTGTACGCCATATGGGCCTGTCTATTTTTCCACATAAATGCAGTGAGTAGGGAGTGTATTTTAGAAAACCATGATTGGGGTAGCCATAAATTCAACATGTTGATGGGGTAGAATATTCGGGGTAAAATATTTATTTTAACTAAATTCTTCCCTAAAGGGATAGTGGTAGCTTATTCCATCTGTCCAAGTCTTGTTTGATGACCTGTACCAGCGTTTCCAGATTGCTTACCCTGGAGGATTTTGTGCTCCTTGTTAGGGTAATACCAAGGTATTTTAGTTGTTTATATTCCCATTGCACACCTAAGCCTTCCACTTCCCTTTTATTAGTGACCATATTTGAAGGAAAAACTTTAGACTTCTTCAGGTTTAGCATGTAGTTGGATAGCACCCCAAAGTCTTGAATCACTTGTAGAGATTTGTTTATCGAGCATCTTGGGTTCATCAGATGCAGGAGTATATCATCAGCATATGCCGATAGTTTGAGTTCCCAAGTCCTAATGTTTATTCCTTGAATCTCAGAATCCATTTTAAGACAGTTTATTTTCCATCTTAGATAACTGCCTTTTGATTGCCACCAGTTCGGGATCTGTAGTTGCTCTCCACTTTTCTAGCGAGATTGCCCTTGCCTACGTGTCCCTTGCCTGCCTTGATATCTCTGACAAGTTCGTTTTCAATGAAGATGCATCTGTGGTTAGAAGAGCTATTGCTTCTTGTAGTGATTTCATTTCTATAAGGAAACGCTCTTCCGACAAGGGGATAGGTGCCGGTTTGCCTGAGTAGGTCGGGGCCATTTTAGCACTCTGCTGCTTTGCTTTGTTTGCAGCCTTGTCTGGCGAGGGAGGGGGAGTATGGTGAGGCAATTCTTTTCGCATTGTTACCTTCATATTGTGGTTTGGAGTTCCTTCCAATGCTTGGACCTCAGGTAGGATGCTCAGGATCACTTTTCTGCCAAAGTAGTTGCTGGTATTATATTTTTTATAGCCCTATTTACTGAACCGGGAGAGTGGGAGAAAAGCCGCGACAGTGCTTTCTGCTAGCCAGGCATCATGTGACCGACATTTGCAGCTCTAATCTGGTTTTCAAGTGTTTCAAGTCTGGATTTATGATGGTTGCCCTCCCAAATCACCGTTGAGACTGCCCCATCACCACGTCTGCCTTTTTAGATATTTCAGCTGATGCAGATTGCACAGCATCTACTGTTGTTTCAAAGGTAGCTACCCGATTTGTTAAGCTGTCAAATGTATCGTATAGTCCCGCTACCATGCTTATGAGACAATTCATTTTTAGACCCAGTGTTTGTAGAGTTTCTTCTTCAGCTGCCGACTGTGAATCTTCAACACGTTCCTGCATGTACCTCGTGGTGGGAGCTACGGAGATGTTTTACGGCTTTGCTTCCACACCCTGGCTTTGCTCCTTATGAGGATTCCCCATCTCACTCCTCAAACCTTCCGATGTGTCTGTAGATAATTTAGAATTGAGATGCCTTAGTGAACATAAGTGTTTTTTCTCAAAATTGTAGTTCCTGTTGCCATATTTTGTCAATGAGTGGCCATATTGTTCGGGCTTCACAGCGCTCCCTCCATTCTGTCCCTAGCTTCTGTATTGTCTTCCCATCCACACAGAGCCCTTGTAAACTTTCCCCTAACTGGTTTTGCCAATGATTTTCACACCAGAGTTTCAGGCATTCCTTCAGAATCCTTAATCTGCAAGAATTTGTAATCTGCTATGCAGGAACCCGATATCATCCAGCAAATGCTGCAAAAGGAATTGAGAAAGGGATATCTCCATAGGGCCTGGTGAGTACCCACCTTTCCCTTTTTTTAGGATCAGTCCTGTTGGTGTTGACACATGAACATTTTCCAGAAAGAAGCAGTTGATCATCGATCTATCAGCCCCTCATTCAAAACCTACACCTAGTATCAATTCCTTAAATCCTTTGGAAGATTATTTCCTATCCTATGCCTGTATAAACAATGCTATCACCATCCTCAAATGATTTGATCCTGGCTCCTAGTTTTACAAGGCTGACATAACTGATGCCTTCAAGCCACTTCTAATTCATCCTTTCCTGTGGCATCTTTATGGCATTCATTGGGAGAACAGTTTCTACATTGCTGTACATTTAACCTTCGGCTGTAAAAGCAGTCCAAAATTCTTTGATTTATTTTCAGAGACTCTTTGTTGGCTTCTACTAAACAACTGCCATTGTCCTGCAGTAATTTACCTTCTGGATGACTTCCTTCTCATTGATCCACCAAACTCTTCTCCAGCTGCAAGTATCTCTGCTCTCACAGATCTCTGTCAGCATCTAGGAGTCCCTTTATCCACCGAGAAAACTCTTGGTCCTACTACATCTCTTGAATTCCTCAGAATTAAAATTAACTCAACACGCATAGAAGTTCATCTACCTATGGATAAATTGTGCAGGATCCAAGCACTGGTAGATTCATTCTCAAAATGTTCCCCCTGTACTGAGTTAGAACTACTTTCTCTGCTAGGATATCTGAACTTCAGCATGCGCATCATTCCTCAAGGGCACTCCTTCATATCATACCTCCTACAACTGGCTTCCTCCATCACATTGCTGCATCATCATATCACTATTGCTGCTTTGGCCAAATCAGATTTGGCAATGTGGTCCATCTTTCTGTCTAATTGGAATGGCTGCTCCCTGTACTGCAAAGATCCATCTCCAGATCTGCATCCCACAATCTTTACCGATGCATCCCCCACCTATGGATTTGCCGTGATCTTTGGTCATTCATGGTTCACCTCTCCTTGGCCACCAGAAATTTGTGACCTCAGGGATTTCTAAAGGACATCTCCATTATTCAAAATCTACCCAGTGGTTGCAGCGGCTTTCAAATGGGGCCATCTCTGGCCACTCCAAACAGTATATATATTCTCCGACAACCAATCTACGGTGGCTATAATCAACAAAGGCAGATCCTCATCCCATTCTCTTATGTTGTTTGTGCAGAGGCTCACTTGGATATCTCTCTGCCATAAATTTACTATGCAATGCTTTGATGTATCTGGCTTTGAGAATCAAGCAGCTGATTCTCTCTTTCTCTCATTTCCAAATTCAGGAGTTTCATCAACTCTGCCCAACTGCTGATCCCATCATAACTCTACCTCCCAGCTTCTCTGACCTTATCATTACCTGAACTTTTATCACCGGCAAGCTGAAGCCCTGATATGGTCTGCTCTATCACCCAACAATCAGACACTTATTCTACTGCCTGGAAGAAATATATAAATTTCTGTTCTACCCAACCAAATCATGTTGCATTGTTTTCAATTGACTGCATCCTTGCATTCATCACTTATTGCCACCAGGCTTTAAGTCTTTCTTCCCTAACTATACAATAATATTTGTCTGGAATTCAATTATTTCTGCACAAGTGAATCCATCCATGTCCTCCATCTTATTAAACTCTTCCATAAAGCTCCTGTTAACTGGTATCAGCAGGTCATCTATCAAGAAAGAACCAAAATTACAACCAGTAAACAGACCAATATTCTGACAATTAATGGGCATGCTTCATTCAGAACACCTTTCGAATCTACAATCAATATCATGGTAACACCAGCTATCTGCCTGGCCTTTCATGATTTTCTATGTCCTGGAGAATTTTCAGTTTAATCATCTTCCTCTAAAGAGTTCCAGTCAGTTGCTAACCTTCAGAAGCAATCAGACCACTACATTCTTCATTTACCTAAATCAAAGACTGATAGATATCACAGAGTAGTTCAAAATACTTACTATCCTACCAACAACAACTAGTGTCCCATTCAGGTACTAGATCAACTCATCCATCACCACTCTAACTCCAAGCCATCAGACATACTCTTATCTACTGCAGAATGATCTCCTCTGATTACATAGCAATTCATGAGCTATGTGAGGACTGTAGTCCAAAGAGTGGGACTAAATCCATTTTCATTTTCAGGTCACTCCTTTAGAAATGGTGCCATCTCCTCAGCATCTCAAAACAATATCCCAGCTCATATCATCAAAAAACTTGGAAGATGGACCTCCTCATGTTTCAAAACCTACATTCCCAAGCCAGAGCAAGAAATCAGACAAGCCTTTAAGATGATCGTTTCCTAGTATACCCAGAGACGGGGTGGTTAACAACCATGGCTCCTCAGAGGTTTCTCCCACAGGGGTGTTTTCCTCCCTGTGTTGCTGCTACCATACCATGAGTTGGAAGAGGTTATCAAGTCTCTCTTTCTTGGGCCTTTTCATTTTGTATACCGTGGGTTCTCTACTGAGGCAGGAATGAAAACAGCCAGAATAAACAATAAAATACATCAAGTTTACACAAGCACTACATTTTTTCCCCAAGCATTGAATGGGAGGGCTTAGCCCATGGTTCAATGTGTGGGGGGGGGGGATAACTCCATCCCCCAAACCATTCTTAAACCTGCTTTTATCTGTCCACAGCGCTTAGTTTGTTTTTCAGCCTCTACCCTCCCCACTTCCTCCTCCTCTGGCACTCTTATTTATTTGTTTATCTATTTATTTATTTGCTTTTGGTAACTGGATAAGTGTGCTAGGCAAACACCTATCTATTTTCAGGCATGACCCAGGAGAGTACACATCAACTACAGAGGTACAGGTAGAAACACAGGGATAAACAGATACTTGGCACATCAGGTGAATACAGTAAAGTCTCAGGGAACAACAGATGGATACAGAGGTAGTTGGGATAAAGATACAGTTGACATAAAGCATGTAAACATAATCATTGCCTAATTGACATGAGGTAGGATATAGTCAGCATTGAATTAACATAGGGCATGTTACACAATTAGTTAACAAAGTGGCATAATCCCTTGATGTGCTGCAGACTGATATATCAGTCCAGAATTCCCATGTGTTTGAATTCTTTAACAATTACTTGTGTGTTATTGGGCATGATGCTTACTTGGTTTTGCTTTTAACCCTTGCTGTGCTGCAAACTGATCTATCCATCCGGAATTCCAATGTGTTCTAAACTTTAAAAATAACTTAGAGTAAAAAAAAATGTTTCACAGTAGATTGTGTTTTCTAGTAAACAAGCTCTCTTACTAGAGATATTAGTGTTACTTGTCAGTCAGTGTCAGACTGAAGTTTGAGGGTCCAATTTTCAGGCTGATATTTGGATTTTCTAGGGCTGCTTTTACAAACTCCCCCTAGTGAGCTATGATTGTCCACCCCCTTCTCATTGAGATCAGGACTGGCATCCATCAGTTCTGAAACTTTTTTCTGCTACTGACATCCACCAAAATACCCCAGTGATGTGCATCAACAGTTTTGAGGCCTCCCATATCAGGACACCTTTACTGATTCTTTACTTTCTGCCAGCTAGCCCTTTTCCATTCGTTGTAAGGCAGACCTGAGCATAGCTTGCACAAGACAGAGTACTGCAGCATGCCGTTTGCTTTTGTGAGCTGCCTACAGTTTCAGACTTTGTGAGCAACTCAGATTATTCTGGGAACTGCCTGAAGTACTCTACTACATGTAGTATTGGTCTGCAGTAAATACATAATATTAAGAAGATCAAGCAAGCAGATTTTACCGAAGAATCCATGAAGCTGGCCAGAGCGTGAATGAATCAGAAACATCCCACATTAGTATTTATGGGGCTTGAAAATTTTTTTTTCAAAGAGTCTTGACAATCGATTGGGGTAGGGGGTGTGCAAGCTGGAATTTATTAAAAATACAAGCCTATCCAAAAATCAATAACATTAGAGTTACGTATGGTGAGTATTTTAAGAGTCAGCCAAAGGGTACAAATTATTTTCAGTCCAAAGGTTCCAGACATTTTTTTCTGGAGGGTGGTTAAGGAAGTACAGAAAGTACTGACACTTATTGGACTTGGAGTTCATCTTTTAACTTTGTATGTATCCCTACTGAGCATCACTAAACACCAAGCCAACATTGTTTATAGGGAGACTGGAATCCCAAAATAGATACTGCAAGTTACCTTAAGAAGTCTGTTAGTGAGAAAGTTTTTTGGATTGGGGTACTAGTATAAAGGATTGTTAAAAAGTTTCATTTTTTTTAATAGAATGTACCTCTCAGCTACCCGTTGCAGCTGTTCTTAGATTGGCTTTAACTTATTAAAACTTATTTCCTTTTTTAAAGTAAGGTAAAGTAACTTTTTTCCATTTTGAACAGCTCTTCCATCTACACTGCTTACCTTCTGCCACTTTAGATGATGCCAGATCAATCAATGGTAGATTTAGGGCTTGTGTGCAGCAGATGTAAGCAGGCAGCAGGGAAGTCTGATCTTTTTTAGATAAAAACATATTTTATTTTTTTTAAATAGAAGTTAATATGTTTCAATAAAATAATATCGAAACTTAGATCTAGAGGTTGCAAATTCCAGTAGGCAGCAGAGAGACATACACTTTTCTTTTTAATATTACAGTTAGTTTTTTCAGTAATGCAACATTGCTTGAAAAAAATTACGTGACTGACAGACCTGATCAAATTTCCATCATTGGGGAAATCAACCCATAATACAAAGAAGTCTATGAAAGGCATACATCAGGTGTATTTTAATACTTCATATGGAAGAAAAACTAAAGTTAGGCATGGACTTTTTTAAAATCCAAACAGATTTTACATGTTGTATTTTTAAAGTGGATTAATTACAATTAGTGTGGAAAAGGGAATGCTTGATGATTTGTCAGTACCAAGTTCTGATCCCACCAACAGCTGTTTAAAGTACAATAGTGCCCCACAATACTCTGATTGTATTGAAATAAACATAAGTCTTTGACTAATACTTTTTGACACTTTGTTGACCCATCACGTCAGCCACCTCTATGTACATTACTTTCTTCCTAGACAATCAGTTACTTGCAGTGCAATAGAATACCTTTTCTGAAATGAAGAAATAACACTTTGATTTCCAACACCTAGTGCATAGTATTGGGCATTTTTCACACACTGGGAGCAATTATGCTAAATAGCTTTAATAATGCAGAAGGGACTCCAGATACAACAAGCAAAACACAACCAAAAACACGCCCTGGAAAGAGTCAATAGAGCTGCTAATGTGTTAATCAGATGGGGGCAGCTGATGTACTAATAGGTGCCTAGCCTAGATTCAAGACTAGATGTCTTTGAGCTGGTTGAGACTTAAGCCAGATAAAACTGAAGTACTGGTGGTGGAGCTGGGTCATAGGAGGGGAGTGGCAGCTACTGAGATGGGGATGGGGCTTTGGCTTTGCCCCTTTGGGATTTTGGCTGCCACAAAGGTGAGAAATCTGGAAGCCATTCTGTATAAGGGGCTGTCATTTGAGGTTCAGGTGTCAGCAGTAGTCCAGAATGACTTTTACCATCTATAGAACATCAGCCAGATTAGATCCTTTATCCCCTTCCCCAGTGACCTAGCCACAGGATTAAACACATTTGTGACTTCATGGCTTGATTAATGCAATACTCTTTACTTTGGTGTCAATGGAGATACACTGTGGCACCTGCAGCTAGTGCAGAACACAGCTGTTAGGTTGCTGACAGGCCTTCCAAGGATGTGTCATATCTCCCCAGCACTGCATGATCTGCACTGGCTGCCAGTTAAGTGGTGTAGCTCCTTTAAAGTTGGCTTGTTATGCAGGTCTGTCAGCACAATGGTAGGACTACTACTCATGGCATCGGTGACCTGAATTTGAAAATGAGTTTGGGTTATTGTGGTCCAGACTGGGGGACAAGGACTGAGCATCCCAGAGGAAACTCTCCTTTTCTGAGGGGGGATAACAGCCAGCTCTGCTGGTATACTCTCACCTGGGTGACCACAGGTGGCAGTGCATTCAGGAGTGGTGCATGGGTGAGAGGATGTTGGTTGGTGCCACACTGTGCATACTTGTGTCCTTCCATCTGTGCTCACTCTTGTCACCGATGTCCTTAGGGTAAGGGGAGAAAAAGAAGGAAAACTCCCCAGTGAGCTAGATGATGCTGGCTGCTTACAAGCCCTGCACCTGGCTACCCAGATACCACCTCCTACAACCAGATTAATTCAGTGGCGGGAAAAGGGGCACCAAGCAAGGGCACCATGCCACCCCTAACCGAGGGGGAAGCTCTGGAGGCAGGTGGGGAAGTGAAAGTAAGTCCCGGGGGATGCCAGAATGATGGAGCTGGGGTGGTCAAACAGATGGAGGGCTGATGGTAAACAGGAGCATAAACAAATTCACAAAAAAAGTTGGCTTGCTTACTCACAAAGCCCTGCATTGGCTAGGCCTGGGTTACCTGATGGACAGAGGTAGGAGGACACCAGTGACAGTGCTTCTTCAGTACCACAAAGGTGTCCCAGCAAGCCCACTGACATAACAGGAGCTAGAATGGGCAATTCCTGAAGGGATTCATTATAATTGAGCCAAACCATCAAAGCCAAATTTTTGTTCTATGGTTTATTTCAGTGCAAAAAGGAAAAACTGAACTAAACCATTAGTGAACTGGGAATTTAACCTGCACTGTGGCATTATAGTGGCAACCCTTCCTCTTCCCATCACATGTAAAGTACACCTTGTTGTCTAAGTGGCATGACTCAGCCCTTCCCATGTCATGTACTCACTGCTGTCTAATTGGCACTGTCTCTGATCCACATCCCATTCAATGCCAAGTACTCCCTGCTGTCTAGTGGCATACTTTCTCTCTCCCCTTTCTGTGCCAAGTAATCCCTGGTGTCTAAGTGGCAACCCATCCAACTCCCTGTATCATGTCAATTAATCCTTGGTTTCTAAGTGATCTACCCCTGTCTCTGCCTGTCCCCCTCTTCCAAGTAATCCCTGGTGTCTATGGTGTCCCCCTCCCTCTCCCAATAAGGTGCAAAGTAATCTCTGGTATGTAGGTAGAAACCTTTCCCCTCCCTTTCCCTGTCTTATGCAATGGAATTCCCAGTATATAAGTAGCATCCCTTCCCTTGCCCCATTCCATGGCAAGTAATCCCTGGGGTCTAAGTGCACCCCATCCTGGCCTTCATCCTGTGCCAAGTAATCCCTAGTGTGTAAATGGATGCCCTCTTTCCTCTCCCAGTCTTGTGCCAAGTAATCCTTTGTGTCCAAATGGCAGACCTCTCTGTACCATATCAAGGAATCTCTGGTATCTAAGTGACTCCACATGTTTCTCCCCATCCCATAATAAGTAATTTATCATGCCTAAGTGGTCACTTCCTCTTTTCCCCACTCTATGCCAAGTAATCCCTGCTGTCTATGTGGCACCCACCCCCACTACACCAAAACTACTTATTTCCAGGGAAACTGGAAAATATCATCAGCAATTTTATTACAAAATCCACAATTGTCATTATTCTCCGCAATATTTAAATCAGTTGAGTTTTCCAAAATTGTGTAAACAAATATTAAAACTTTCAAAGAAAAACTCAAATATATGACAGACATAGTGATAATGTAACACGCAGACTTGGGTACGTCAAAACAATACAGTATATAGTGGGGAGGGATTTTCTAAGGAGTTCTGTGTAATGCTGTTTTCATCAGATTTACTACCTTGGATGGTTTCAAATTCCTCTGGCTAATCATGTGTGCATTAAGCACTTAAGATCAGTGTTGAAGCACCCTATCTAAATTGTCAGAGGGATTTAAACAACAGTTGACAGTAAAGGAACAAGTTATGCCACTTACATGTTCAGATGCAAAGAATGTAATGAAACACTTGACAAAAAATAATGTGTTAAAGAAGCAGTGCAATGAAATATGTTTTTCCAAAAAAGCTGATTTCAGCTACATTTAAGAAAAATATTAGCCTGATTGTCAAATGTACTGGTCTAGGTACCTCCTATGCTGTGCACCCTGAGTCTCTTTTTTCAGTCCTATCCTTAGACAGGCCTACAATGTTATTTCTATGCAAAATGTGGCGGCCATCTTTTGTTCTTGAGGAAAAACTAAATTAAAACATTTATAAATTACTAAAATGTTGGTGGACTTAGAAAACTGTATCACCAAATAAAACTGGAAGAGTCTTGGAATCTTTTATAGCAAAAACAGGTAGGGTTAAAATTTTTGCCCGGTTTTATTACACTTCGACTGTAAAACATGTGATTGTTTTTTGACGCTAAACTTTTTATTGAAACATTCAGAAAAAAACATCAACAACTTCAAAACATCAGGAGGCAGATGGAAAAACATCCACGTAATGAATCATTTTATAAAAGTACAAAGAAACAATCATCTAAGTGGAACCAGGAATCAAAGCATCAAAAATCAGTATCCCAAAACTATCAAAAACACAAGCTGGTCAGAACACGGAAGAAAAAAAAACAACTAACCATTCATGAGAGTGTAAAGAATTGTACTAAAACAGTAAAAGGCCAGGAATGAATACATAAAAAAAAATCAGAACAATAGGGGAACACCAAGTGGCCAAGGAAACATGAACAGGCCTAAAGAGAGCTAAACAGGGGGAGAGAAAGGGAGCAAAGCACGGTATGGAAGGCAGAAGAAGAAAAGAGGGGGTGAGGAGGGCATTACAAAGGGGAATGTGAGGTGTTAGTCCTCAAATAAGCTAAATAGGGGGCCCAAATGGCCTCATAAGTGGGCATTTGGGAAAGAGCCACATGTGAAAGGCACTCCAAGGAGGCAAGCTGCCCAAGCTCTAAGAACCACTCACAAAAGGAGGGAACCTCCGTGGTTAGCCATCTGCGAAGAAGGAGCCTTTTGAAAAGGAGAACAACTGCATGGGCACACTGCAAATGCGGGTCAGAACGAGGTATAGTGGAGATGAAAGACCCAGCATGATAAAGGGAATATCGAGGGGGACATAACTTGGAAGAATGTTCTTGCAAAAATGTAAAACCTGATCCTAAAAAGGGCATATGAGGGGGCAGAACCACAGTAGGTGGGAGAGAGAGGAGAGCCATGCTGCTGATTACAAAGCTAGCATTTATCGTGAGGAAGGATACCACAATCAAGCAACAGTTGAGGAGTCTGGTACCAGTGATGGAAGATTTTCAGCTGAAACAATTAATCCTGAAGGTCGCAGCAAGCTGTATGGGCATGGAACCAACACGTATCCCAATCCTGCTGAGAAATGAGGATGTTCAGCTCCGTCACCCATTTATCTTTAAGGAGATAGTGGGATCTGAGCAAGAATCATGAAGCAAAGTGCAGAATGTGCTGGCTTTACCCCTAGGAAAAGAAAGCCACTAGGAAATAGGAATGTCAGGAGGGAAGGAAGGGGTAGATTTAAGCATTGGAGTAAGGGCAGATCGGAGTTGAAGGTAATACTAGTATTCTCAAGAGGGAAGGTGGAACTTGTCATGATTGTTATTTTATTCTATTCTTTGGTAACTTGGTGTAACTCCCCCTCCCAATATGGGGGCTTACCTTATACCGATTGGTCCCATTCTGCTCCCTTCTCAGGAACGTCTCCCAATTGCCTGCGAGTGATCCCTGGTTTCTCTACCACATCCCAGTTCCAAAATGTGTCCCAATTGCCCCAAATAGCCCCAGTGTACTGGTTTGGCCAATTTTGGGCTAAAGAGTTTGACCACGATCTGCTGTGCCTTTTCTTTGCACTCCTGTGCTGGTGGGCGATCATGCATGCACACCCGCACCTTTGATTTCCCAACTGCCATTCTTGTGGTCTAACAGGAAATGGTTTGGCACTCCTGGTGCCCCTCCTTTTCTCATTGGGGACTGAGGACCTAGACAAGGTGGCAGAGAAGCTGCATAGCTGTCCAGGGGCAAAGTTTGACAGAGGGCATGTTCGAGGGGCTCATGAATATTAACAAGCCCCCATACACATTAATGAGGGTGTTGTCTGCCCCTGGGGAACTGTATGCTTTGGCAGCTGCTGCTAAAAAAAGATCAAAATGTAAATAAATATAATAATAGCAACAGCTGCCACAGACACTATTGGAGCCAAAAAATGACGGGGAAAATGTAAATAAAATGTATTTTTCCTTGCTGCACCAGTATAACATTGGGACTCAGCTACAATGCCTGTCTGCTGCCAGGGGGCACTTAATTATGGCAGCAGTAATTGGCTCAGAACTAAGCTAAATTGTTTAAGCTGGGCAGCACTTAACAGGGCACACATGTGGCTATTGGGCTGTGGGTCAGGACAGCAAAATAAATAATTATGCTGGCTGCACCAGACTTTTATTTGGGACTGTGTGGGATCTGCCAAGGGACTGTGTGTATTAGCAGCCATGATAGTGCAGCAACAACCAATCAGGGAGCCAGGATTTTAAGCCAGGACTTATATGACTTTTGCCAGAGCTTATGGGACATTGTAAAAGGCTTATGGGGCAGCTGCAGGAACTAACTTCAAGCGCCAAAACAGGGAGCCTATAGTGCGAGTGGAGTTAATGAATATTCATTTTCTGGACTGACAGGCAGGATCATCCAATCGTTGTGGGAGCAACAAATAGCTTCAGCCAATCAGGAACCTCAGAAAAGTTCCATAAAAGGCATTTTTTGGGCTGGCTGTTAGAGCAGATCCAGCATGGGATCCCCACAGGGGTGGGTGCTTATGCCCTTTGCCAAAATATGGGCCTAGCAATCCAGTGTAAGCCCCTCCATAGGGGAGGAGGCTTTTTCTCCGGCCAGGAGAGAGGTGAAGCAAAAGTCTCTAGCCTGGGGGTTGCCAAAAAACGTTCCCCAGGGCTAGCCAGAGCCTTTCCATGTTGAGGGAAAATGTGGGCCAGTATCCTGATGAAGCCAGCTGTGAGAGAGTTGAAACTGCCTCAATGGTGAGAGCATTGATGAAAGCCGGAAATCTCAAAAGGAGGAATGCAAAGTCTGCAAGACACCTGAGTGAGTAAATTGCTTTTGCCACAGGCAACTTTGAGAAAGTCTTTCAGGGGCAGAGAAGCCTAAAGCCTACCAGTAGTGATTGTCTGTCTGCACCCATGTTCACAGCGATGATCCAAGGGTGGACATCTACTGAATGACCAGAAAAGGGTCAGTTTCTTTATATAAATGTGTCTGATGTGCCAAGATCAAATATGCTGATAGCAATCTGCACCCTAAGTTTTAAATAAAGCGCCAAATGGGTGGACAGCACCTAGTGACCAGGAAGGGTCCAGGTATAGTGCATAAATGTGTCTGATTTGAAAGTGCCTACAGGACTGAAAGGGGAGTACTTGGAGCTGGGGCTCTTCCAAACTTTGACTAGGAGGTCCAGTATTTTGTCTGTGGGAGCTGCAAGTGCTAGCGAAAGCCACAAGGGACTGCTTGCTGTATTACTGAGCCTAGAGAGCTACAGAAACCATTTGCTGCCAAGTGCTAGTTTGGTATTAAAAGAGCCTAGAGAGCTACAGTAAACTGTTTATTGCCAAGAGCAAGTTGTTTGCATCAAAAAAGACTACTGCATCTGTTGCTAGCCAGCAAAGTCTGGAGAATGGTAATGGGCCTTTCCACAAGCCCATTCAAGTAATTGTAAATGGTAGCAAGGCAGCCTTAAGCTCAGTCCAGAGCCAATATGTGGTCAAGTGGTGAAAAGCGAAGTAGCAAGTATCATCTAACCTTGTGCACAGATGCAATCAAAGCTCCAGATGTTACTGAATACATGAGCTAGCCTAATGTGCAAAATGTAAATGTGTAGGTGTGCTGGATGTAGCCCTAAATTGTATAAATGTGCTGAATGTAACATATACAGCCTGCTGATTCTAAAAACATTCTCAGCTCAGAGAAGGGGCCCAGCCTTTTGAATGTTAAAGTCTTAATTTGCACCTGCAGAAGCAAAAAGACTTTTGCGGTCGGTATTGAGGGCTCACTGCCAGCTTTGCCAGCATTTTAGCCTTTTGGGATGGAGCCTGCCTTTGGGAAGCACTTAAAACCTGACCTGTCTAAGCCTTGAAGATGTGCAATTGTAAGTACTGTAATGCAGGGTCAGTCTTGCACCACCAATAGAGACTTGTAAATTTATTTATTTATGTCTTTGGTAACCGGGTAGGTGCACTGATCTAGAGGACCATTTTCAGCCATGACACGGACCACAAAGTGGCAAAACAAGTACAGTTACAATAATAATTACAAAATACAATACACGTACGAACAACCCATGTCAGCGTGGTAGGAGAAAGAACAGTGGTTGTACTATGACAATGTATGGACAAGGTAAACAGAGAAAAATGGTTTCAAAGTGTTAAATCTTCCAAGCATAATCCTTAATTCTTTTAAGGGCCCCAACTAGCCGGCCAACATACAGCTGTACCGTACATTAGTCCTGCACCATTTGAGAACTTTAATTACTGGGTACCCAGGTTGTGTGGGATTGCAGGGTCTTTTACAATGGCAAACTGGTACCAGTGTGGGCAAAACCTTGTAAATATGTTTAATAATTAGGTAGCTAGCTAGTTAGTCAGGGAGCTGACTACCTCAGAGGTTGGTGGTTAGCCACTGTGATTGCAACTGCTCTAAAATGCAACATGTTTATCCTATCCTTAATCAGACCAATCTACCTCAAGTACTATAAATAGCATAACCTCTACTCTAATTTACCCATCCTAAGCCTCCCCTTGCAAATAAACTTGTTTGTTTTTGCAGATACCTGTATCGTGAGCATATTATTAGTAGTAAGTCACTAAATGCAAATTGTCTAAAATGTGGGATTTTGAATATTGGGTGTCTGGGGTGACTTTATGATAATGTGGTGGGTACAGCATCCCAGAGGGTTGTTGAGTAAGAACCCATTTAAAGTTAGTTTTGGGAACCCAGGCCCCTCAGCCTACATCCCGGGTTATAGGCAGAGGTAGTTGCCTTTGGAGTAGTTAGAGGTTACATTGGTAAAGCCCACTAGGCACAAGAGGCTGTTTTTAGGGGTGATCTGGGGGCACTGGGAAGGTTAAGTGACTTATTCAGAGTCACACAGTATGCAAGTGGAGATATAATTACAGTGGAAATATATTTAAATACTGCATTTTTCTTAAAACAGACAAACATTATTGTGGCTAGAGTAAAACAAAAGTGCATTACAAACTACTGTTTGATGGAGTGAAAAGATGTACTACATTTGTAGTTATTTTTCTGCAAACATTTTACAACTAGGCACTTAAAAATCTATTGCTTCTGAATTTATTTAACACTGATGAGCTGTGAATCACTAAATAAAATCTAATAAGGTATACACTGCACAAGGCTGATAATTTTAGATTTTAGATTTTAGAAGATTGCCAGTGTCAGTGGCTCAGTAGGTAGCACACTTGCCTCTGAGGCCGAGAGATCAGAGGGCTGTGGGTTCAGTTCCCACATCTGGCAGTTGGGTTAATATCCCAGTACTGACACTGTAGTGCAGCATGAGAGGGGTGCTGCACTTCTGAGGTGCTGTCTTTCAGAGGAGACATTAAACCGAGGTCCCATCTGCCTGGATTTGTGGTAGTTCAGGTGGATGTTAAAGATCCCATGGCATTTATTGAAAAGAGTAGGGGGAATTTCCCTGGTGTCCTGGCCACATTTCTCTCATTCACTAAAAATACCACCAACAGCTTAATCTGGTTCAAGGTCAATTGGCATTCATCTGTATCCCCCTCCCCCTGGGCTGTGCCTGAAAATAGGCAGGATTTGTCTAGTGCACTTACCCAGTCAACAAAAACTAAGAAAAAAAAAAAAATATGTTACATATTGACAGATTTCACCAGCACAAACATTTCTTCAGGTTGTAAAGAGGCTGGTCATATTTAAGTTGGTCAACATGTGCTTTAGAAACAATAAATTATATAGGGGAGCACTTGGGATGTAAAATACAACTCCTGCAATTTTTGCAAAAAATCTCCACATTTTGGGGAAATTTTGTCTTCAATTTCCCAGTGACACTGCTCATCTCCTCCCACCTGTTCACCCCTTCAGCCTGCTGCCATTCAACAACTGAAACCCCTTATATTGATACATACCAGAGTACGTTGATATTCATTGCAAAAAAATCCATTAATATATCAGTTAGGGTTTCTAGTACAAGTACAAAAATCTGGAAATGCGGTGTTAGGGTTACCAACACTACCACTCCACCATCACCCTCACTCCCACCCCTAGCCTCCACACACCAACAAGTGTCGGGGTGTGCCTTAGGGTCATTCGCCCTAACTCTCACCTCATTCCATGTGTAAACAAGCTGAGATGGTACAGTATAGGAGAATGGGGTGAGAGTATGGCCAGACAGCCCCAAGGCACACCCCAACACCTGTTAGTGTGTAGAGGGTGGGTGGGTGGGGGTGGTAGGGTTGGTAACCCTAACACTAAATTTTAAGACTTTTGTCACTGTAATAGAAACCTTTACTGATGCATTAACAGCATTTTTTTGCAATGAATTTCCCTTCTTTTTGAGATAATATAATAGTATTCTTATTTTACTGTCCAATCCCGCTGTAGATGAGCATATGTATGTAGGTGTGGAAGCACAGGGCCCTCTGGGCCCTGCACTTCCATGTGTCAAACAACAGTGACCAAACTGTCAGCATAGCCATCTTATTACCCCACCTCATGTACCCCGGTACAGAGTAATTGTGAAATGCAAGGCAAAACGTAATTATGTGCAACTGCAATGCCATTCTGTGCCACAGGTGCGAAAATACATATTCTGGCAAGATGTGGGAAATGACAGCTGTACTATTCATGAGGTGCTGTGAAAAAAATGGCTATTCTGAAAATTTGGCAGTAAAATATGGAAAAGTACTAAAGTTACTTACATGCGTGGAATTAATTAAATGGATGCACATAACTCTGGCATTTTAAGGAATGTTTGCACAAAATTTTCAACTTGGCCTTTTGTGGGCCTCATCTCATGAACAGTCATTTTACTGTCATTTCGTTATTCAGCCCCAAAAGGTAATTTTGCACTACATACATGACATTCTTTGCCACACTAGTGAAAACACATTTTGGGCAGGATGTGAAAAATGACAGCTGTACTGTTCATAAGGTGGTGTGAAAAAAACTGCAATGTTGAAAATTTGGAGTTAACAATTAAAAATGCCAAAGTTATGAGCGTGTATTGAAACATTTCAATAACCGCGTGTAACTCAGGTGTTTTTACATATTTTGGCACCAAATTATCAACATGGGCTTTTTGGGACCCCACCTCTTGAACACTGGCATTGTCATTTCATCAATCGGTCTTGAAAGGTGATTTCACACAGCGACTGAGAAATCACCTTTCAGGACTGAGTAACAAAACAACAGTGTCAGTGTTCATGAGGTGGGGTCTCAAAAAGCCCATGTTGAAAATTTGGTGCAAAAATGTCAAAAAAATGGATGAGATATCAACATAAGTTCAAAACGCCATTGACAGCCATTATACGGAACATACCTTGATTCTTTAGTTTGTGGTTCGGCTTTGAAGAGTGCAGACATGTCTCGGTCAACAGAAGATGGCAGCTGACAGCCTTCAGTAGTAAGCATAGGGCAAGGGGTGTGCGTGGGGAGGTGGGTTGCTCAGTGGAAGGGTCGGGATGGGGGGAGAGGATGGGGGAGATGACAAGGGACAGTTTTCTTCTTTCCAGGTTTAAAAAAAAGACGGGGGACTGTTTTTTTTTTACATGTAAAAATATATATCAGGACACTAAGGGTGGGTTCCCTAGTGTCCCACAGTACTGGGGACTGGAGCCAAAACTTGGGACCCTGGGAGTGGGCTACCCAGTGTCCCACAGCATTGGGGGGTAGTGCCACACAGGAATTGGGCATCCAAATGTTGGCAGAAAAACTCTAAAAGGAAAATAAATATTTCGCTACACTGGGAGTGGGCTCCCAAGTGTACCACACTTGGTGGGGGTGAAGGGGGGGTGGATTTCTACTGCTGACATGGGGAGTGGGCACCCCAATGTCAACTGAAGCATTTTTTTTTAAACATTTCAGGACACTGGGAGTGGGCTACCCAGTGTCCCACAGTGATAAGTGTGTGTGTGTGTGTGGGGGGGGTATTCCTACCGCCAACACAGGAATTAGGCACCCCGACGTCAGCAGAAAAATTTTAACAAAATAACACATCTTCACCCCCTTAGAAGCAGTAAAAGGAGAAAAACACCTTTTATTAGGTAAACACCAATAGCTGTTTACTTAAATGGGGGCTGAGGAACACGATTCTAACCTTATTTGGCCTGAAAAGTGGCCAGAAAAGATTTTGGGCTTTCTTACTGGGGCCAGTGGGTTTTTCCCATTGCGGTATTGCTATAAGTTGCTTTAATTTTCATGAAACAGTGCTGCAATTTGCTGCAGTTTTTGTGCAACAGTGCTGGTAGTTGTGTGAAAATTGCTGCAATTTGTGGCAGTTTCACAAATGAAGTGTTACAAATTGCGGCACTACCAACAGCTGAAATGCAGAAAACCTACTTCTAGCCACTATTTTGAAAAAATAATGTCAGGGTCATGTTCCTCGGGCCCCAATTAGGTAAACACAACTGTTGGTGTTTACTAAGGAGTATCATTTTTTGAATTACAGCTTTTTTTTCCCATCTCTAACTGAAAACAGGACAGTGGCAGCACAAAAGTACACAACCCATTTGTGGCAGTCAAAAGTGCTTTTGAGGCAGACACATATTTTTCCCCATAGGCTATAATGGGAAACTTTAAATGTTAATAACTTTTGAATGGCTTTATATTTTTTCACCAAACCTTCAAAAGGCACATCAGTGACCCAGACCCATATGCCCTGACAATTTCAGACCCAAACTCTAAACCATTTGGGCCATAGCCATGAGCAAAGAATTTGCCAAAAAAGTGGCATTTTTCACATTTTGTGGCACTCGCAGCTCCACAACTGCACATCTGACTGGAACGAAACTTGCCAGTTCCAGAGATCTAGTGTACCAGATGATTCATGCAAAATAACAGGCTAATCGGAAGAATGGTTGAAAAGTTATTAAAGTGCAAAAGTTTGGGTTTAACATAGAAGTGGCGGCGCAGCCTTAACTATACCTGCACTACTGAGCAGGTATAATAACTGTTCATATAATGCCTAACTGAGAATCACTCAAACAGTTATACTGATAGACCACATGTACAGTATCTATGTAGCCATTTGCAGAAGCACCACAGCATGGCGATGGCGATAATGCCGACATCCCCCACAGTGACACTCAGAAACTGCCGCAGACAAACCCGATGCACCCCAAACCGAACACCACAAACCCAACACAGGAGCTGCAATGGACACCTCGATGGACTGCGAGGTACACAGCACAGACACAATGCACTGGCACATACCACACATGACACCAATGCTACAGCAATGAACAGGTCACCGCGCCCCCCTCAAGCCTCAACAGACACGACGGACAGCGGAATGACACTTCAGTTTGAGGGCGGGAGCACTGTTAGGCACAACAGGGGCAGCGGGTTTGCAGTATGACATCAATGACAGAAACAGGCATGCCCAAGGGCAGCAGACACAGGGGGAATAGGCACCCATGCAGTTCACATGGGCCACTTGGAGCACCACAAGTGGGCATGGGACAGGTGCATGATGCACAGTGGCCTGGTGGGGGTAGTGCTGATGCTGTGGGGGGGCTTGTTGCCTGCTGTGGTGGGTTGCTGTTGCAGCGGTCGGGATTCTGGCTCTCGCTCTGTGGGTATCGGGATTATGGCGTTGCTCTGACACCGTGCTTCCCCTGCAGGCCACAATAAAGGTGCCCAATCAAGTGTTACCATGTCTCTCCCTTCAGAAGAGACATGAAAATGCTGAGCATTTGTGGGTCTGGGTCAGGAATTCTAAGGAGGTCATAGCAAGAGTGAAGGAGATGAGAATGAACTTGCAGATAATGCTCACCACCCATGAGACCTAATGCTCACCTCCCATGAGACCAAATTGCTCCTGAATGGTTCTATGTGATAATGGCAAGTGCCAAATGGTGACTTGCATTATCACAATGTCAGGGCAGTGAAAACAATTTCACCACCCTGATATCCTCGGTGCATGGAAGAATGGCGCTGGGGACTTAAATCATTTGCTTTCTGTAAGTGGGGGGTGCGTCCCCTGACATCTCCCCTGGGCGCCTTAATAAAACATCAGAGTGATGCGAAACATTGGCGGTCAAGTGTGTGGGTGCTGCTTGTCTCAATGGATTCTTTTTTAACTTTAGAATAAAATGTTTTGTTAACCTGATCTAGCATTTAAGATCTGTTTCATCAGTTTACTCAGTAGCCTGACTTCTTGCTGGCTTCCAAGAGAGATAGTACCAGCAGGTTAAAAAAAACAAGAACTTAGCAGTATCAAATAGGTGATTTATATGGAATGCAATGTTTCCACAGTGTGGTGCATGATATAAAAGCCAATTGCACACAATACGGAGTTCAGCCACTAAAGCATACGTTTTCAGATGAATGAGATTTAGACCACCTTTGTCTCTGGGAGCTGAAGCATTTTGTACCAATTTATTGGATGATGACCACCACAGATATAATGAGAGATTAATTTATTGCACGTCATAAAATACATTTGGGTTGGTACAATTGGAAGAGTCTGAAAAGAAAAGTACAAAACCCACCAGAGGAACATCATCTGTACTGATTCTATCTGAGGGGAAAAACAACAGGGGGAGAGACCAGGAAGCTAGATCTGAGGTTAATTGTTGGGTGAGGTGATCATAACTGAATAATTCCATAGTCTGTAGATCCCTCGGTACCTGTACTCCCAGGTACTTATCACTGTGTGGTTCCAGTAAAATGTATATTGGCATTTCTGCTCCAGAAGAGGGGAATAATTAAAATGCAGTATGTTTTTTTTTTGGAGATTACGTTGGAACCCTGAAAGGTCCCCAAAGGTACTAATCACTGTCCAATCCTTAGGGATGGAAGTTTCTGGGAGAGCAGTGTGAAAAAAACATTGTCCGCATAGAGCAAACGTTGGAAGTCTCTACCCCCAGAGGTATCCCCTCCACCCCTTTGCAGTGCTGAACTGCCATTGTCAGTTTCTTGATACAGAGCACAAATCAAGGGAAAAGAGGGGACACCCCTGCCTAGTATCCCACTGCAATGAAAAAGGGTTACTGCAAGAGCCATTGTCATGGATACTGGCCAGTTGGGCAGCATACAATAACTTGAAGCAGTCCAAAAACTGATCTGGGAAACAGAAGGCTGAAACAGTCCCCCCAAAGAAAAGGTCAAGAGACCCTATCAAAAGCCCTCTCAGCATCTAAGCTGAGAAAAGCCAAGGGGAGTGAGCATTGTTTTGCATAGTCCAACAAAAGAAACATTCTCCGAATGTTGTCCATGGTTTGTCTAGTTCTAACAAATCCAGCCCGATCCAAATGAATCAGCAGTGGGAAAAACCTATCAATACTATGGGCTTAGATAGCCATAAAGAGTACATAGTCCTTATTCATGGGTCCAAATAGCCATAAAGAGCTTATAGTCCATATTCAATATGGATATCAGCTGGTAACATTCTGAGTCAGTGGGATCTTTACTGGGCTTTAAAATAGCCAATATAGTGGCACCATTCTAGCTGGGAGGTGGAAGAGTCTACCCTTCCTGTAGTGTCCTAATGGTCCAGAGGAGGAGGAGAAGAAGAAGGAGGAGAGGATTAAGAACCTTAGAGAAAGCATTATAGAACTCTATAGGGAATCTGTCCAGACTCGTAGTTTTGAGTTTTAGCCAAAGCAAGATCCTGGTGAAGTTCATCTGCAGAGACAGGTTGTAACAAAGACTGTTGCTGCACCTCAGAAAGTCTAGAAGAGACAGATGTGTAAATAAGAGCATGCCACCTCAGTAGTACCTAACAAGTATGCAGTATATAGCCTCTTATAAAAATCCTGTATGATAGGAAGAACCTTGTCTCTTGCATATTCCAGCTTGCCTGTGTAGGGGCACTGGAACTGCAAGATGCAGGCACTCTTCCACTTTGCACATAAATGGCAAGCCAAGAAGCATGACTCCTGGGGCCCCTCCTTCATAATAGAACTGTTTAAGATAAAGCAGTGCTCAGTCAACTTTTTCTTGCAAAATAGCCTGGATTTCTGTTTGGGGGTTGGCAATCCACTGTGCTAAATGAACTTCTTTTTGTGCATTCAGTTGTTGCTGGGTAGCCAATATAGCTGCGAGACCATCCAGCTTAGCAGCCTGAAGTTTCTTTCATCTAGTGGCATAGATATTATGGCTACACAGACAACCGCTTTGATAATATTCCACAGGTTTGTGGCACTGACATCCCCAGTACCATTATCCTGGAGGGTATGCTGTAGGACCTCTGTAACATGGGTATGAAAATTTAGACGATGTAAGAGGGAGGTATTAATGTGCCAGGTGCTTTTCTTCATAGGTTTACCAAGATCAGCTTTAAGGAGAAGCTAGGTGGTCAGTCAGAGGGCGCAGGGGCCATAAACCAAGTCTTGAACAGTAGAAAATGCTCACCAGTTATGATAAAATAATCAAGGTGAGAGTTACTATCATGAGAAGGGGAGTAGTGTGTGCAGCTTTTGTCGGAGGCAAGCAGTTTCCTCCACACATCAATCAAACATAAATAGGGCAGCATTTTTTGCAGATAGTTCAAAGCCAAGGTCACCCCATGGCGTTGGGGCTTGGAGGCATCCTGGTCAGGAGATAAAGTTAAATGCAAGTCACCTCCAAGAATCAGCTGGCCAAAAAGTAGGCCCAAACCCGATTGATAAATTTCTGAAGAAACAGTTTAGTGGAATGAGGAGGGAGGTAGATCTTGACCAGGGTGACGTCTGCTGAAAACAAAAGTCACGTAAGGATAACATAGCAGCTGGATGGATCATTATAGTCTTTAGTACATTGAAAGCAGTCATGCAGGGGATCAGTGTGGCCACCTTACGTTATTTACCAGACTGATGAGTGGAAGCATACACTGCATATGTGCTCCCCCAGCCAGTTTCAGGTGCTGTGCAACAGAGAGGTGCATTTCTTGGAGAAAGATCACAGCAAGCAGTTCTTTACATAGTGACTGGAACATTTTGTTCCATTTGACAGGACTGTTCAGCCCATTGATGTTCCAGGATAAGATGCAAATAGGATTAATCACCATCTATGATGATTATTACTACAGCCCAAAGGAAAAAGCTGGCCAATGAAATCTGGAACATACAGGGGCAAGTCGCCAGCACCTCTCTGCTGCGGTGGACTAAAAGAGACAACCATCTGTAATACTTCAAACCCTAGTCCAGGTTGCCAAACCTACACCTAAGTAACTCATACAAAAACCGTGATATGTAGGAGATAAAGTCACAAATAGGAATGCCAATTGGTATATAAGGAAATAGGCTGTCAACAGGGCAGGTCTGTAGGGTATGATTGAAATCCTAATAAGAGGAACAAGAGGGGCTAAGCAGCCCAACAGAAGGCAGATGAGTGAGGCCTCCTAACGATAAAGGGATAAGAGGTGGGTGGGAGTGTGGGAGAGAGATAGCACAAAGAGTGCAGCGACGTCTAAGCTCAGGGTCTTTTTCTTTTGTAACTTCTAATTTTGCACTGTCCCATGAGGAACTCTCTCAGGCATCCACCATTGCTCCTAGCTCTACTTCCTTGCTGGAGACATCTCCAACTCCTGGCACCAGCCTGACAATCCCCTCAGCACTGAGTCCCCCGAGGTAGGGTCACCGTATCTGCTCAAGGCGCTCTATCTAGAATTAGGCATGCCGGGCTGGGCTCGGCCCAGAAAAGGAGGATGACAGGCAGTTGGAGTGTGGCTACGGGGGTGGTGGTGTCCCCGTGGATGGGGATTTTCTATGTAGTGGTTTTCCCCTGGGTGTGCGACGTGCAATGATGTCCACGCACGGCTTTCCTGCTAATGTCTGCCATACTCCCTACCCCTCTGATCTTGCTGGTGATCCTGCAGTACCCCCGATCTCAATCTGGGGTCGCGAGGACACTGAGCAGCCCCATGATCCCTCCAAGGGAGAGGAAAGCAGTCCTCCGGATGCTCAATCCTATCCCTCACCAGCTGACCCCGGGCTCCCCGAGTCCGTCACCAAACCAGGATCATCGGCATGGTGCAAGGTGTGATGTCCAGTGCCTCAACCTTCAGTGCCACTGGGCCAGCTCTCATTATACTTTTTGAGAGCAGTTTTTTCTCCTTTATGGGTTTAGCCACCTTGTTTGAAAACCACAGTGACCTCTTTCTCCTCTTATCCTTATTAATTACCTTCAGACAGCTTGCCGTTACCTCAGTTATTCCCATCTATATTCTATTTCATCTTGCCCCCTACAACTAGCCCTCTTTCAAGGTACTTCCTAACCTGAGACAATCTCCCATTTCACTAAAATCTCTCCTGAAGTCCCGCACTATTGTCCCAGTGTTTTTTCCCTACCCAGTCCTTACACCAATCCACACTGTACGATGATTGCTCAAACCCAGAGAGCTATATACATTGTGATGCCTATTATGTTGTCCATGTTTAAAAACACCAGATCCAGCACCGGCCCTTCTCTAGTGGGATCTGAAACCATCTACTGAGAAATGGCCCTTGCAGGGTGTCTAGGATGACCCTGCTTCTAGTCGTTGCTGTGCCTAGGATGTTTCAGTCCTCATCCAAGAGATTGAAGTCATGTATGATTATTACTTCCCTTTTGCTTGCAATTTTGCCTATGGCCTCCCTCAAATTCTTTTCAATTCTTCCCCCATCTTGGTGGCCTGTACACCACCCTCACACATATAAAGGCCCCAGATCTTGTTAGTAAGCCAACCCACAGAACTTCCAGCCTCTCTGTTTCCCCACTATGTCCTTGAATTTCCTTGGCCTTTATACCTTCCCTTACATATGAAATGACCCCATTTCTTCCCTGTCCTATCCTTACGAAACATATTGTAACCCGGTTTATAAAATGGGTAAGAGCAAACTTGCGACCTGATTGGCTAATAGGTACCAGTAGCGGTGTCCTTATCAGTTGATATACCTGGCAGCTGGTACTTCTTATGCCAAGCAGGACGCACTGCAGCCAAAGATCCATGTGTGCCACTTTACAAAAAACATTTTCTGCTGTTGTGCTCTACTCCCGTTCTGTCTCCCACCTGCTCACTCACTCGCCCTGTCACAACACCGAACTCATTGCCGAAAATGACTGTATCTGCCTACTCATCATGTTAAATACAGCATTTATGATAAATAACACTGACCTCTGCTTCACAAACATCACCTCTGTTATGTCTCTTCAAAGAACTTGCTTTCAATCCAGTGAGTGTCCCGTGTGCTGCCACTGTGCAATATTTAAGCCACTTCAAAATCGACTCCGATGTCAATTTTTTCAGTTTGTACTGTATTTAGCATACTATCAAACATTAAAATAATTAAGAACCTTCTTTCTTTTAAAAAAAAAATGAAACGTACTCTTTTCAAATGGGGTGATTAGTTCGGCAAAGCACTAGTAAAGAAAATCGCTGTCTACAGCAACCGATCCGAGACATGCTCGTTCCCACTTGGTCTCATTAAAATTAACTGCGTAGTCTATCACATAGCAAGAAACACTTGCAAAGTAAAAAAATTAAAAAAGTAAACTAAACATACTTTGCTTGATTTTCTGTGTGTCGGCGGGGGGCAGACAGTCTCACCTGCTAAAACTGTCCACATCAGTTAGCACAAACCGCTGGCTTGCTCTTACATCCCTTACAATGAAACCACCCTCTCCCTCTGTGTCAAATGGATCCAACGTTCCTCTCAGTAACAAAACCACCTTACAGCAGAGTGTTCAACTTCAAATACTGTGTCTTTGGTAGGTGAAACAGCACCGTCTAGTTGCTATCATATACTTTTAAAGGGAACTATTATCAGTATTATCACAGTTATCAAGCTACTTTTCAAAAAATAGTGGAATTTTTCTTTCTTTCTTTCTTTCTTTCTTTTCTTTCCTTCCTTCCTTCTTTTTCTTTTTTTAATTTACTAGTAGGACCCATTTTATAAGCGCAATAACACACTCCGAGGTATGGGTTATCTTCTGGTAAGAGCATGCCTAGGTGCATAAGGCACTCGGCGCAAGTGCCTCATGCCTCATAACACACCTAGGCGCACTCTTAGCAGGAGATAACCCACACTTCGTCGTGTATTATTGCTTGCATAACCACCTCCCAGCTGTGGTTGTTGGTGCACTATGACACCATAACTTGTGACCATCAGACCCAGGTCCGCCTCCACAATGATAGCCTCAAGTTCAGGAATTTTGTTTCCTAGGCTCCTTGCATTGGCACAAATGGCTCTCCATTCCTTTTGTCCCTCCCTACTGCTACTTTGCCCTCACTTCCCTAGTCCATTCTCCTCCCTATCCTTTTCACTGATCGTATCTTTCTTTTATCCTCCCTCTGCCCACCCTCTCTAATGCTTTTTGCAGACTCAGTTCCACCTCTCAACCCTCCATACCTTCCCCCCCAAGCCCATACTCCCTATTAGCCATGGAGAATTTATTTCCTTTGGGCTTTTTTTCACTACTGACCCGTCACTGGGGGGGGGCACTCACTGCTTCTCTCTTTTCTTCTGCCTCCCCCTTGGCTAGTTTAAATGTCCAAAGAAGTAGCATTTAAACCTTTCACCCAGAAGTACCATTCCCCTCCTGGATGGATGAAGTCCATCCTACTTGTACAGGCCTTTATCCCTCCAGGTAGGACCCCAATACTCGATGAGGCCAAACCCTTCCTCCCTACACCATGTCTTCTACCAGTTGTTGAAGACTGCAGTGCAGTGTCTCCTTACCTCTCACCAGCCTTGCACAAATAGCACCTCAGCGAAGGCCACCACACGTCCTACTTGCTTCAGGCCCCTGCCCTGTTCCCTAGATCTGTCTTGCACCACCCTGGCTGCATCTCCTGCCATGTCATTTACCCCAAAATGGACAGTGACTTCCAGCTCCCTGTCCTGCCCCACTGCCCTGGCGAGCCTAAGGATTTGCTTGCCATCCCTCTGTGCGCATGAACTGGGTAGGCACCTTGCCTCACTTGTTGTCTTTCATGGTATTCCCAAAACTACCCCCCTCCACAACAATTTAGTCCCCCACAAGAAGTTGCTTCATTGCTGCTGGGTTCCTCTTCCTCCTACTTTGGGGCCTCCACTACGAAGGACTCACATATCCTCCCTTGCCTCTTCTAAGGGTGCATAGTCCTGATGGCTCCATTCTGCCAGGGCTGTGAAAGAGTTCTTTAGTGGCATTGGCTGAGGAATGTGATCCCTTACCCCCCCCCACTCCCGGAGCCCAACATAGTCTAGCCAGCCCTATTTCTAGACACCTTCTGAGGCAATGGCAGTGGACTTGGTAGTTCCTGGATGGGGAAGAGGCCCCCTGAATCCTAGCCAATTCGGCACATAGTTTAGAGACCTCCCCCACTTGGCCAAGAGGGGTGCACACAGATGAGGCAGCATCTCAGACTTTAGAAGGTTTCCCTGAAGGCTGCAGACCAAAAGCCACTGCATTGGACCACTCCCAATATACCCCAATCAACTCCTCCTATTACTTGTAACTGAATTTATACCCTTACCCCTGATAGGTGTTTCTTGATTTTCCTTTGTTGCTGGATTACACTCTGTTGCTATACCTTAGTTAGGTACTAAATTGCTTCTCTTTTTAAGCTTTTAAGCCATTCTTCCCAATAGCGCCATATGGCATTGGAACCATCCATTGCGTAACCTGACCCAAAATGGCCACACAAGATAGAATGAGTTAAGCAGACTTGTACTTGCTTTTCCCTTTTGTACCCTGACCACAGATAGGGTTTTATCAGATTCCCATTATGCCTCCTTGATCCCTTGTATTTCTACCCTAGTTTGGGTGTTGCACCAATTCATTACCTATACAAATGCAAATTGCATCAACCTGCATCAGTCACTAAACACAGTATATCAAGACTTAAAATATGAAGTGTTTAAATTAGAGTATGGGTCTGGGGACCCTAGCTGCCTTGGGACTGATGTAGGGTGGTGTGGGGGCTTGCCATGCCACTTCCATGGCTCTGTCTGCTGACTGTGGGTTGCCACTGCTTCCACCCAATTCATGCCCCATGTGATAATACACAGACACAGTGAGCCACTTGCAGCATTTCAGGGGACAGTGTTACAGTGGACCTGGTGCTACCAAAATACAGCACACTGTCATTGCCGCACCTGGCTTTGTGGCAAACTGATGTGCAACTCTATTAGCGTCAGTCTAAGTGTCATTTGAAAATCTGGCCAATTGTCTTTTATCCTACAGTTATAACCCACTAGATTACCTACTGTGTATTTGATGCAGGTTGATGTAATTTGTACAATTTAGAACCACCTGTAAATGATTTTATATGCTTAGAAATGTAAAATAAAATGTAATGTGGTGACTGGTGGCACACCAGGGGTGCTGCATCTCCTGTCGACTGATGTCTCACACTGTCACCCCAAGTGTGTCACTCTTGTCCTACAGCCCTTAGCTTGAGGACCACTATGCCAAAACCTATAAATACAATATCCTGCCCCCTTCTCAGAGAAGAGAACATGGTGGGGAGTTCAAATGGGTCACTGGTCCATAGGACATAAGTTGCTCATTCATGGAACTAGTCTTGTTGCAAAGAAAAAAAGGTATCCAAGGTGATCTTTTCAAAGATCCTCCTAGTCCTGAGGGCTAGTGAGAAGTAGCAGTGGGCCACTAGGCAGACTAACACTTGATAAAGGGTGTGGTGCAAGATGGAAAGTTTTCTTTTTCTGGACAACTGGAAGTAATTCTGGAGCAAGGAATGCCTGCATGGCCAGGAAGGGTTGCAGTTGTGCCAGGATGGAGTTGGGTAGTATTCTATAGGTCTTACAGGGGGTTAAACTAGAACATAGAGTAAGGGGCTGGTTTAGGGGACCACCATGGGCATTATGCAGATGCATAGGATCACTTAGGGAAAGACAGCAGAAGTGGGGAGAACCTGGAGAGTATATCTTCAGGGGGACCAAACAGAGAGGTGCAGCTACCGTATTCTCACCTCCCTTCAAGTCAATATGAGGAACTCACCAAGCAAAATGGCAGCCTCAAAGGCTTGATGCACTTTGAAGGTCAGGACTTAGCTGATTAGTGAAATTACTCTACCTACCTGTACAGTGCCCAGAGCCTCTGGGATTGCGTGCTAAACAAATGCATTTTTATGTTTGCTTGCATGCATGTGCAAGAAACATAGTGCCACCATACAACAATTCGTAGGTGTGCCTCCCCCACTTCCAATGCTCTGGTCCATTTTCCAGGCACGGCTGCACCGCACCAATGACTGTCCAAGCTGCCTATGACAGCGTTCAGATGCAGTGGCGTACAGTTTAGAGGAAAATATCGCCACACTTGGTGGTGGTAACGTGTAGGCAATTTGCGTACTGCCGATGGCAGTATGCAAATTGCCTACACATACGTCTTCACTGCATCTGAACTGTTATAGACAGTTTGTCGTGGCCCCCCCACTTACGTAGCATTCTGGGAGCCCACCCCAGCATGCTCATGCGCTCCCCTCCACCTGCATGCACTGTATGACCGACAGGGTGCCCAATCCCTCATCGGCTTCACTGCCCCCCCAGACAGACCTCTAGGTGCCAAGCTGGAAGCCCACCCCAGTGTGGCAAAAGTCAGTATGGCTGACAGGGGTGTCCAATCCTCCGTCGGCTCCACTGCCGCTCCCCCAAAAATATCCTTTCAGCTGCAAGGCTGGGAGCCCACCCCAGCATGGCAAAAGTCCCATGTTGTCTTCCTGCAGAAGAAAAAAAAGAGACCTGTAAAAAAAAAGGTCCCTCGTTGACTGTCTGGCCCCACCTTCCCCAACCCGCGCCCACCCTCTGCACACCCACATCCCCCCATACTTACCTCTGGAGCCCAGCGCGATGATCTTTGGTGGACCGGGAACACGTCTGCATTCTTCAAAGCTGACTGCAAACTGAAGAAATGCCGGTAAGCTGTATAATGGCATAATAGTTTTTTTTTTTCAACTTTGGTGCATATCTTGGCCATTTTGGGGAATTTGTTCCCCAAATTTTCAACATGAGGTTCTTGGGGCTCCACCTCATGAACTCAGTCAGCCTTTTGGGATTGAGTAATGAAGCAACAGTGGCACAGTTCATGAGGTAGGTCCCCCAAAACCCTATGTTGAAAATGTGGTGAAAAAATTCCCCAAAATGACTGTTACGAGTATGCGTTGCGCAGTTCCTATGCACGCTCATAAGTTCACAAATTTTTAATATTGTCACTCCAGATTTTCAACATTACCATTTTACCACACCTTCTTATGAGCAGTATAGCAGTCATTTTTTACATCTTGCCCAAAATGTGTTTTCGTGCATGTAGCACACAATGGCACAGTCGGTGTGTGAAATCAATGTTTGGGACAGATTAAGAAAATCACAGTGACACTGTTCATGAGCAGAGGTCTTAAAATGGCTATGTTAAAAATTTGGTGACAAAACTCCATACAATGACTGTGTTACAAGCGAGCATAGCGCAGTTTCCACGCACCCTCATAATTTCAAGAATTTGTAATATTTTCAGTCCAGATTTTCAACACTAGCATTTTTCCACACCTCCTTATGAACAGTACAACTTTCATTTTTCACACCATGGCCAAAATGTGTTTTTACACTTCTGGCACAGAAATGTGTGGTCACTGTGGGAAATCACTATTCGGGACAGATTAAGATAATCACAGTGACACTGTTCATGAATGGAGGTTCCAAAATGCCTGTGTTGACAATCTGCTGTAAAAAATACCCAAACTAATTACATTACAGGTGTGTGTTGCACAGTTTGTATGCACGCTCGTGACTTAATCAGTTTTTTTATATTTTCACTGCAGATTTTCAACATTGCCATTTTTCACACCTCCCCATGAACAGTACAGCTGTCATTTTTCACATCTTGTTAGAAATGTGTTTCGCACCTGTGGTGCCAAATGGCATAGTCACTGTGCAAAATCAGCTTTGGCTAATGAACTGATATTGCCACTGTTCATAAGGTGGGGTCCAAAAAACCCATGTTGAAAATTTGGAGTGAAAATACCAACGAACGCCTGAGGCATTAGGGTTTCGGAGCATAACAACCCACCCTGTAGAGACTGACAGGCATCAGCGGTGTGACTTGGGATTGTCACCTGTAATGCTCATACCATTCCATCCCCACCCACATACTGCAGCCAGTGAGAGGCATCGAGGTGTGCCTTGGACTATTTGGTGCCAAAGTTCACCCCATTCTCCTAAACTGCACCCATCTCATGACAGGTAATTTCTTTATACAATTTTCAATATATCTGGTTGATCCTGCCTTCAAAGAGCAAAAAATGTATCTGGTTGATCCTGCTGTACTTACAGTACCTCCCAAGTGGGGCTCCGTGGCTGCATTCCTGACCAACCATGACTGATGAGTGAGTGTGTGTGTGTGTGTGTGTGTGTGTGTGTGTGTGTGTGTGTGAGACTCTGTGTGTGTGTGGTGTGTGTGTGTGTGTGTGTGTGTGAGAGAGAGACAGGCTAAAGAAAAAAAATAAGGCTGGGTGAGTGTAAAACTAGAATTTTATACACCCCTCAGTGTGGGATGATTTTATAAACCCCTCGGGCTTCGCCCTTGGGGTATATGTAGCATCCCGCACCTTGAGTGTGTGTCAAATTCTGGTTACACCCACCCACCCATATATTAGTCTACATTTAATGCTTATCCCAGGGATGTAGTAAGGCAAGAGGCTGAAGGGTGAGTATCCATACACCCTTGGGAAATGCATTAAAACTCAATGATGCACACCCTGGAGGGGCTTATGACACTTATAAGGTGGCTATAAGTCATTTTCTGGGGGAGGAAAATGACATTCAGTACTTGCCTCTGTGTTTATAGAGATGTGATGCATGGTCAGGTGATGCCTCTCGGACAATGCCATTTCTAGATTTTTTTCTTGGCATTTTATAAGTTGGATGGATTGGGTATCCTAGAGAACTTACATCTGTCAGGCCCAGACTGACATCTTGAGAGGACTTATGGCAAGGCTAAGAATGAATTTATGTCTACTGTACCTTCTGGTACTGCTTCCTTTATCAACTTGTCTAACAGAGACTAAGTTTAAGGTAACCCTAGATCAGGTTTTTAGTAGTGGTGAGGGTGTCATCACCACTGTAATCATCAAAGAACATGATAGAAACAGTGGCCAATACATGTGTACAAAATAATAAATTCTGCCAACAAAATTGTCCACAGCTACCAACAATATTTTGTGGGATTTTTTGAAAAATACAGGAAATTACCTCAATAAATAAAAGGGGATTTTTATGTACTCTATGCTAGTGACTATTTGTTATTGTTTTTCCTGTCATATGTAATAGAATACACATTAATGTGGACAGCAGAGCTTTTAATAAAGTTAATAGAAATTGTGGATTGTTTTTCTATAGTTTCTTCTTGTAAATAAATAGAATTGACATACTCTATAAAGTCCAGCATTTTCCGTTATCCACAGAAAAAGGGGACGGAATGAAGCATGGGCAAAATTTCACCCAAATCACAAATGGCCACAAATTTCAGTTATAAGAGGAATTTTACAGTTGTGCCCTGTACCAGTGAACAGAACCAGGTAACCTTCCTTCAGGTCACTTCAGGTCACAGGGAAGACAAACTGTGTTTCAACCCACAGTACATGGACTTTAAAAAGATGAACTTTGATGGTTTTATGTGATATAAGCGAGTCTTTTATCTCACCATCCAACAAGAGTGACAGAAAAACTGCCTGATGTCAAAAGGGCTATCCATGTCTAAGCGACCACCACAAACAGCAACAACCACTTGTATGCCCAACTAAAACAACAGAACAGACATTTTTAAGTGGGGGCTATGCCCCCAGCACCCCACAACTTAATAATTATCAACTCCAGGGGGAGCAGACTTCAAAGAATAATGAATGAAAAAAAAAACAGAAAAATTCCTCCCAAAGCCAGACCCAAACCCAGGTCTACCAGCTCCAGCGGTGGTGGCCTATGCCACTACACCAAATGGCCAGCTCATCAGGACTTGGCCAGACTAGTCCCCATATCCTCTTCTAGCGAGTGCAGCTCACTGTTACACTTGCTCTAAAGGAATCGTCAATCTCTTACACCACTTGCTCTAACTACTCAGTGGTTTTATTTAATTCGCTCAAATTGAGCCACTAAGTAAAACTCGCTCACATCACTAAACACCACTTTGACAAGATCAAGGACCTCGTGTCCAAGGTTCTGGAGCAGCTGCATGATGCTTGTAATGCAGAGCCATCTTTTTATTTTGTTTGGAAATTGGTAACCAGGAAAGGCACAATGAGCCAAGGCTCATTTCCAGGCACGAGCTGGGGGAGGAGAACAGTAGAAAACAGAAGTACAACATTCAATAACATTATATTGGTGCAAAAATTGGTACAACGATAGGTACAAGAACATGTACAAAAATAAAAGTATGGTCACAGAACAATGAAGAATACCTTTTTAAGTGCAAATAAAACATCAGCAAGGCAGTGTGCAAAATAAAACACAATACTGCATCAGATGAGAGACTTGTTGAGCTGGTGCATGCTGACCCCTAAGAAGGAAGGAAATGCAGAGGTAGTGAGGAATTGAAACCAGTAAGCAGGTAGGGGAGACCCAGATGGAGGCCCGACACATGGACAGTGTGGGGTCCTAGCCTGAGAGGTTTCAGGAGGGTGGGTAACAGGAGTGGGTTGGGGTGGGGAGGAGTATCAACTTATGCCTGAGGGAGCCAGGGGAGGTGAAGAGGTGGAGGGAGGGAGGAAGGGAGCAGGTTCCAGAGCATGGGACTAATTAAACAGGGCACTCAGAACAGTCATAGAAATCAAAATAAATGTAAGCAATAAGAGAAAAAGGGTCACAAATTGATCTCCTGGTCCTACGCTGACAGAAGGCAACGGATCCTGAACAACAATAAAGTACATGACTGAAAAAAAGTGATGGCCAGAGAGAAGCACAGAGAAGCACTGGGTGAATACAAAACTTCAGAAATTCAAGGAGGGTCTGGAAGCCAGATGGCAGTAGGAGATGATGATAACAAGAATGTCTTCCTGGATAGGATACAGGAAGACATTCATGATGGCAATAGGAGACGATAATAACATGAATGTCTTCCTGGACGGGATACATTCAAAGATCATGGTGAATTAGAGGAATAATTGATGGTGTCACTTGCAGTAATCTTTCAATAGGTTGCCTTCACAGGTGTGGTGTCAGAAGAAGGGAAAGGTTTCAATTTGGTCTACATCTTCAAGAAGGGGAGCAAGGTCTGACCCTAGCATCTACAGGACATTTAGCCTAATAATCAGTACTAATCAAATACATAATAATGGTATACTTGGTTGAGCTAAGGTTCTGGCACCCACTGAGCATTGTTTTATAAGTGGAATATCTTGCCATACCAAACTAATTACTGTTTTTGAGGGAGTGAGCAGGGTGTTGGACTGGGGCAGGACTGCAAACATTGTCTTGGACTGGGGCAGGGCTGCAGAAATAGTCTATTTTGAGTTCAGCAAGACCTTTGACAGTGTGACACGACAAGCTTCATGGCAGCATGTACCAGTACACTAAAAATGAAGCATACACAATATGGTTTGATAACCCACTTGGGGGTAGAAGACAGGGAGTTGTGGTGAATGCACAATAATCTGGTAGCCCTCCATACCCCTTTCCTCAGATAGAAAACACCAGCATATGTCTTGGAGGAAATGGCAGCAGTTATGCGTTTATTGAATAATATTCCAGATTAACAACAGTGTGCTCATCCGGGAGGATCAACTACCCGTGGTCATACTGGCCAAGGCTGTATGGCCACCCTCCATCAGGCACCGTTTGCCTTGCAGTATAGATGTACCTGCTGCAGGTGGACCGTGACCCTTCCCCGGGTCCAGGAACTTGGATCCACCTCCATGCTGACCAGAGGGTGTCACAAGTCCTTGAGAAGAAATACCACTATTCCAACTCCTAGTGATCCTCCCGAGATCAACCATGACTGCGACATATTGGCATTCAAAATACCCTGACTATTTATTCTTGCCTATTTAGTTTCTCCTGCTTCTGCCTTGATTTTAACACCCTTTTGGATGAGGTGAAAAACCCAGGAAAAACCTTGCTACAGGGAAAACCAAGAATAGCCACTCCCTGACCCCTAGTGTGATCCTCTTACTGGGTCAAAAGAGAAGTCCTAAATACCTGGACCCCACAACCCTGCTTTTACAAGGGAGGGGGGTGGTTGATCCTTGTAGGGCAAGAGAAGAAAGAGGAGGGCCTGCTGCTAATGTCCCAATAAATTCCTCCTTCTCCTCACCCCCACAGGATGTGACCCCCCCTCACAAGTGGGAGGCCCTGGTGGTCCCACGTCCAATCCTTGGACCTAGCCTATTCCCCTCAGGACCACCTCTATCTTTCCCTCTTTCCTCCTCCTTCCCAGGTCCAGGGGAGGATGGCCCCAGATAAACTATGGCTGCTGCCATCTGTTGCAGCCTCTGCATTATCAGGTAACCCTCCTTACCCCCTTTCCCTGGAAAGAAAACACTGACACATGTCTTGGAGGAAATGGCCACAGCCATGCATTTATTGGATAATATTCCAGATTAACAGCAGTGTGCACATCCAGAAGAATAAATTACCCATGGTCATACTGTCCAAGGCTGTATGGCCATCCCCTGTCAGGTGCCATTTGCCTTGCAGTATAGATGTACCTGCTGCAGGATGACCATGACCCCTCCCCCGGGTCTGGGTACTCGGATCCACCTCCATGCCGATCAGAGGGTGTCATGAGCCCTTCAGAAGAATTCGACGCTCCACCACCCCTTTACCACTATTCCATCTCCTAGTGATCCTTCCAAGATGCCACAGGATGGACACTGTCCGACCCCCCCAGCTGCCTGCTCACTAACTCCTCCAAGTCCTCTCCAGTGCCTCTAACCACAACTGCAATCCCCGCTCGGTACAGTGACCATTCTCAGCTTCCATGATTTTACTAGAGGCCTGAATCTGACTATGTTTCACCACAGTCCCCCCACTTGCCTGCATGACTGTCCTCATCTCCCAGATGATCCGAGTGCAGGCCTTGTTGAGAGGTGCCACTCTTCCCCATTCGGCCAACTGGACTTCTGGATCAGCTGGGACCAGATGAGGATGGTACGAGGCCACCACTCCCTAATGGTTCAAAAGTCCTTCTTTGTAGCCAGCAGCAAGTCCACAGTCTTCCCTGATCTTCCCCTCCAAGATGTACCACCAACATCTCTGGGATACGTTGGATCCACCCTTCCTCTTTCACCAGGGGGATCAACTCATCCCAGTGCATGTATTCAGACCCCAGCCATCGGATCTGAACCCTCAGATGACCCTTTCTCTGGGAAAGACTCCCTGCCCTGGCCATCACTCTAGCTGCTGCTTGCTTATGAAGACCTGACCACAAATCCAAACTGAACCATTGGCACCCGGGGACTCTGCAAGAAACAGAAAGCCATTATTGCAAATGTGGGCACACATACCTCAAGAACCCCTGAGACCTCCAGCACCCCAGCGCCTGGATCTGCCCGCCTGCCCACCACAAGCTCCTGCCATTCATGGCTTCCCCGATGCTAAAAGAGTGTGTACCAAACTCTAAACTGATAAGCCATGACAGGCCTGCCATCTGTGTGTTGAAACAACTCCCCCACTTCTTGGGGTTCATGGCCATAGTCTTCACCGTTTCTTGAATCTTCCAGGATGCCCCCAGTGGTGCCTCTACCAGGCACCAGTGGTCCTTCCCCTTCTGGTCCATTTTACTCCACCTAAGCCTCATCAATGTGCCCCTCTTTGTTGTTATAATGTCCCCTAACTCCAACCCGATGACCTTCGAAAATTGGTAGGGCTGCATTAATTCCAACAACCTGAAGGCCCCACAAAAGGCCAGCAGAAACATGGTATTAAACAGTAGCACCTCAAACAGGGTCAGCAAACTTTGGGGAGAGCCACACAATTGCTCTCCAGGATAGCCGGAGTGATGGGGCTCCTCGTGTCTTGGTGAGAAGCCAATGACTTCCCCAACCCTTCCAACACCTTTCGCACCTTGAAAACCTTCATGCTGTCGGTTATTCCGAGGGCCCTGGAGAACCAAGACAAGCCAGCAAGGCACCTGCCCACCACCTCTGGCATGTCCCCATTCCACCTTGACAGCATGATGTATGTGCACAGCTGTTCCACTGGAACGGGCCAATCCTCCGACCAACCCTGCTGAGCACGAACCCCCAGGTAGTGTTCCACCCCTATCCGATATACTTCCCTTGTCTTCAGTGTAATGGAATTATCTATGAATTTCTAAGTCAAGATGTCACTACTCTCCACAAGAAGGGGGGGTACCATCTGTGGCTGCTGCTCCTCTGCTGGAGCCAGCTCCCAAAAGCTTTGCCACTATGAATGAGATAAAGCATCAACAATTCTATTGTCAACCTTGGGTATGTCTATGGCCTTAAATGTGATGTTCAGCAGCAAGCATTTTAAAAACAAAGGTGTGAATCAAGTCCCCCAGTGGGCCTTTCTGCCCTAGTTGCCTGTTGATGACATGTACCACTCCCATGTTATCTGACCGGAATAGGACCTTTTGGTTCCTCAGTTGAGGGCCCCATAAACACAGTGCTACCACTATGGGGAAGAATTCCAGCAGTGTAATGTTAATATGCAATCCCGTTGCCAACAATTCGGACAGCCAGCTCCCTGAACACCATTGTCCCTGGAAGTATACCCCATACCCCAGGCCTTCCATGGCATCTGTGAATAGTTGCAAAGTTTTACCCCCTTGGCTGGCCTGTCACTGGGCCACCCATTGAAGTGACCCAGGAAAACACTCCACACCTCCAGATCTTCCTGGAATCCTTCTGTGATCTGCAGCCTGTGGTGTGGTTTGGAGTACCCTCTGCTCAGCTTGGCCATGCAATGCAGGAAGGTGCGACCAAGAGGGATGGCCTGACACACAAAATTGAGGTGTCCCACCAGCTGTTGCAACTGCCGCAAAGTCACCTCCCGGGCTCACACACTGAAGTCCACCATGCATCTAATTGTGATAACCTTATCTTGAGGCAAGCGACAATGTCCATTGCTGGTGTCGATTTCAATCCCCAAAAAGATCAATTCTCCCATAGGGTATTCCACCTTCCCTGGCACCAAGGGCACCCAACGTCCTGACAGATTGCCATGAACATGGCCAGTGTGTGCTTGCACACTGCCGCCCCCTCTGGCCCGACGAACAAGAAGTCATTGAGGTAGTGGACCACTGCCTGGTTCCCCGACTGCTGCTGTGTGACCCAGTGCAGAAAGGTACAGAATTTCTCAAATACTGCACATGTCAATGCACACCCCATGGGCATGCAATTGTCTACGCAGTACTGCCCATCAAATTTCATGCCCAGCAGCTCCCTATCCTCTGGGTGAATGGGTAGCAACTTGAACGCTGACTCTATGTCTGCCTTAGCCATGAATGCTTGGGGATCGGCCCTGGGCACTACCTCAACTGTGTAGTCGAATGATTCACATTAGACTGCCATGTATCATGGGTCAATAATCATTCACCAGGTTGTCTTCGGGGTATGATAGATGTTTATCATTCTGAATCCCCCCAGTGCTTTCTTTGGTACCAAACTGATGGGTGATACCCTAAGGGATGTGCATGGTGGGGCGCTGAATGACCTGCTAACTCTCCCCAGCTGCCTTTCCTTTTTCAGTTTCTCCAAGACCACCTGTGGATGATCCCATGTGAATTTCAGGTTCTTAGCTTCGTGTTCCCCTGGGGCCATCATATTGGATCCTGAAACCCACCATGAACACTTTCCCCAGCAGGTTGGTGGCCCCACTGTTTAGGTACTTGCTCAGCCATGGGCTAATCCTGACCACCCTTACTGGGGTGGGCAGGTTTGTCACCTTGTGGCTTCCTTGTCTTCTTGCTTGCTTCCCTAAATCCTCCTCCTGGGGAGTGCAGGGAGGTGCACTGAATGAAAGGGTGCTGTAGTCCGCAGACGAAGCAGATGTGCCAAAAATGGCATGATACCTGATTGCCCTGGTGGCCTCATGTTCAATCCCTGGAGCTAGCCTATTCCCCTCAGGACCACCTTTATCTTCCCCCCTTCCTTCCTCCTTCACAGGTCCAGGGGAGGATGGCCCCAGATAAACTACAGCTGCTGCCATCTGTTGCAACGTTTGCATACTCTAAGTGGAGAAGGGTACTTAGTGGTGTCTCTCATGGATCAGCACAAGGGACAGTGTTTAACATTTTCATCAGTAATCTGGATGATCAGATCTCAACAGGCTGCTTGAAGAGGCACAGCATGACAGTGGTGAAAAGTTTGCTGTATCCTTTTTTATTCTTTTTTAGAAGGCCCCTTCTCTCCTGATTTGTTGCCCCTCTTTTCCCATTTGAATCTGGTTTTGCATTTTTATTTCACTTTTGAAAGAATAAAAGGCACGCTCCCTTTAATATGGCTCAAACCTGGTTATCATCCATATTCTCAGCTGTTTTTGTATAACAGGGGCCTGATTTTCATATGTCTTGAGAATGCCACAAGTCCCTGATGTGCTGATCATACAGTGCAGGGGGCTTACGGCATTCTCTTGGTGCCGATTGGGATTTTCATCCCGGTGCACCAAGTGCCTCAACTTAGACCAGCTCACCCCTGGTCTAACTTGTGCCATTTGAGGGACCCTTGTTACAGGGCTTGCACCAAATCTTTGGCACAAGTTGCTGTAAAGTGTGACAGCTTTTACAATTGTACTTGTACTAAAATCGAGTGCATTTTCATCACAGGAGTTTGGTGTAGCTGTGCCAAACAATAGGGCTGATGCAGGGCTTGATGCAACCATTGAAAATTGGGCCCCAGTTGTCCAATAAGGCCAAGAAGCAGGGTCTGCTGCATGCTAGTTCATTACAGTGACAAGAGAAGGGATCTTAAACAATGGGTGTTCAAAAACAACAGCGAATACTGATGAAAACCTGCTCAGAGCCATACTAAAGGGAGCACCCCTTTCATTATTTTGAATGTAAAAGAAAAAAGTGGCAAAGCAGACTCAAAATGAAGAACAAAGTGTATCATACAAGAAAGGAGATAAGGAGCAATCTAAAAAAGAACACAAAAGTAGCGGTCACAATTTTCACTGCTGTCATGCACTGCTGCTTTAAAAAGCCCCTGATGCTGTTGTGGCAACTTTGAAAAAATGTAATATTTAGACACAATTAAGCTTATATTAAAGAGCTTTTTTCATAACTCTCACTCTTAGTTCTTTATTACTAAGGACATTTGCATGTGAACAGGATCACTGCCCTATTCTGTTCTGGCTACTTGCCTACACCTGACATCACAGTTCCTTTTATGACATCACAATTGATTGCTATGGAGATAATTATAATGCCATAAACAGGGGATTATGATGTCATGTGTAGGCAAACAGAAAGAGCAGATGAAGTCTAAGGCATAGTAATCCTTTTTCATAACAACTGTCCTCAGTAATAAAGAAAATGGGAAAGAATCTTAGAAAATACATGACATATAAAATGACTTGCGTCTAAATCTCCCTTTTTTTTCAAGTTTTTCTAATGGTGTCAGGGACTCTTTAAGTTCACAGATGACACTAAGATGACCAGGGTGGTAGATTCCCTTGAAGATGGGGACCAACTTCTGCAAGACCTGAACAAGCTGGTTGATAGGATTCTCAGATTTTGTGTAGACATATGTATTTATTTTGTTTTTTAGTTATTGTTTGTTAATCAGGTTGACACATGGGCAGGATGCCTGTGTTCAAGAGTGATCTGGGTAGTCAAGCATTCCAGAGACAGAATGTAATTTGAGATACATCATACATCAAAACATCTTTTAATTTCATTGGCAGGTTTCAGGATTTAAAACAGTTGCACTTGTGACATGTAATGAGGTGCATCTTTAACATGCAGTGTAGAGTACTTGGAATCTGAGATAATTTTGCAGCTCAGCAGTGGGAATGGCAATGAATTCCAGCACGTCACTTACTGGCGTAAGTAGACATTTTACTAGTCATCCTATGGGAGTCTGGATCAAGTTGTGTCTAAAGACTTTGTACAGCACTTTTATTGGATGGTAAACATGTTTTTTTTATCAAAGCTGGGGCCTTATCACTCAACGCTTTCCAGATCATAGTGCCAAGAAAATAAATGGCCTATTTGTGTAAGGACATCCATTCTAGGGATCTATACAGATCACAATGTTTTGGGACCAATATCCAGCACAAAATGACATATCTTACTGAGCAGGACTTGGACTCCTGACAGTACACTGACAGAAGCTGCTGAGTAGATTATATGCCATAAACTATGATAGATAGTAAGTGCCTTTGTGCCAAGGCTTGTATAGCATTTTGCCTAAGGCAGCTCCGACATGCCTAGATGTTCGTGGATTGTCTTAACCATTGAATCAGAGTTTTCTTTGTATGGCAGTGCACTGCCAAGAGTAAATTCTAGATATTTAAAACTGAACACTGTTTCTATTTTGATTATCATCCAAAGTTTTAATATCAAGATTAGTGTTAAGAGTTGTGCTCAAGTGATTTTTTAGAAAACATCATCAACATTTTTTTAATTCACTATTAGGCAATTCTCCTTTAACCAGTGCTACAGAGCTAATTATCTCAAGTGTGGGACCCTTTGCAAATAATGCCACATTTTCTGCATGTAAAATCAGATTAGTTTAAGAACAGGTATAGGGAAGTTCATTATAAAACAGACTGTATAGCAGGGGCCCTGGAATAGACCCCTATGCTATTATGCTTCACTGAGAAGATATTATCAAGCTTTACTCTCTGATGTCTCTCCTAAACACTGTAGTCTAAAGCCATCCTACTGGTGTACCAGACATCGACACTGACTCTAGTTCTGACAAGAGAAGCCTATGGTTATCCATACCAAATGCTTTGGAGAAATCAGTGGAAATAGAGATTGTTAATAGCCCAGAATTGAATGCCCAGTAAACCAAATCAGTATAGTCAATCAAAGCAGTTTGAGGACCAGCCAGTGAGCATGGTGGATGCTTGTGAGTGAGTCGTCCTGCACTTCATCTAATTCCCCATGTATCAGCAGCATCCTAAGTCCTACAGCCACGTGAAGATCACCATCTGAAGTGAAGCATGCCCAGATTGCAATATAAACAGTGGCAATTAAATTTCCTGACTGCCAGCAATGCTACTAACCCACCTGAGACAAAAGTGAGAGCAAGCAGCAAGGCGGATGAGCAGGAAGAGGGGATCCTGGCATAGGCTGAGCAGGGCACATCATTCCATGCACTAATCACAAGCATGGGCTCAGAAATGTCAATTGGGAATATTTCATGAGTACATTTACAAGGAGTAATAGAAACTCTGAGCAAAACATCAGCAGGGCACGCTACCCATCTTGTGGAGGTGGAAACCAGACTCAGTGCAGCCAAGGATGAGATACAATGCTGGAGCAGGGAGAGAACAAGAATCCTTGAGGAGCTTAAACAACTCTGTGATGAGGTGGATGACCAAGAAAATCAAGTCAGCCACACCAACACAAGAAATACTGCGTTACTAGAAGAGCTCAAAGGACATAACCCTGAGCAATAAATTTCTGACTGGCTCAAGAAAAAAACTGAACCCGGAGATCATGGACTGCACATTCAAGGTGGAGATGGCTCATCTGCTGCACTGGGATGATCAAAGCCATCTAACAGACCTAGACATTTTCTGGCCAAATTTCATAGATACCAAGACGAAGAGGCCATCCTGAGGGCCACCAGAGAAAAGGGACCTATCCAGAATGACAATGCCAGAGTGCTGATCTTTCCAGATTATAGCCAGGACCTCCAGTGCCAGAGATACAAGTTCCATGAAGTGAAAGCCAGACCACAATGCCTTGCTTGGCTGCATCAACATATGTACTCATCAAAATTCAGGTTCTCCAAAGCAGGGCAGCCATCACCAGTATTGGCTACTGTTGAGGAAGCAGAGCCATTTTTGAATGTAGAGGCAGCAGCTACAGAGGGTCGGTCATCAGCACGAGTCACAGCACCAGCAAAGTGACTTTGTATCAGATATATTATGAGGTACTGTACACCTTGATTTCCTTTCTATGGAATGAAATGTGCCCCCCAATCTTTCTCCAAGCCTCAATCAGTTAATTATATTCAGTGTCCCAAGTTAGCGCATGACAGAATGGATTATCTGCCATTGAAATTGCCTTGTTTACTGCAGAATGCTGCAGTACCATGTTGCATTCTGGCAACTCTATTTTTATTTAACTCTGTGATAAACATGTAAGGCACACTTGGCACAATGCCTGTTTTGAGGGGCAACCTACAATGGGGAGGTTACGTGATTTGCTCAGGGTCACACAGTATGCAAGTGGAGGTTGTGGGACTCAAACCCAGGTTTGCTGTACCAAGCTCATTCAAAGCTTGTTACTCTACCCTTTAGTCTATACTGCCAGCTTTACCAATGCACTGTAGCAATACCCCTGGTCTATAAAAGAACTGGGTCCCTATTTTCAGAAGAACTTCTCCCATTCTATGCCTACAGTTCTTTAGAAAATAGGGCCTCAGGTCTGGGTCTAGGCACTTTGCAGCTCCATCTACAGTAGTTTGGGAAATTGTCACTGAGGGTGTCTGGTAAGGTGCTGACACCTTTAATTCTGTCAAATTGTATGACAGGTATACAGTCAATCAAATTCTGTTTACTTGTTTTACAATTAACTTGAGCTGTAGAATTAATATTCTGTGTTAAACAGAGATCCAACACCCTGTCATGTGGCCCAGTGTTATCCTGACCATTTGCAGGTAACGTACTCAAACAATATGATTTTCAAACTGGGTAAAACTGCATTTCAAAACATGTTAATACAATTGTAGCCAGCTTCAGAGTTACCTGGGGATCTAGGTAATATCTAAAAACTGATGTTTATCCCCTTCCAATTGCTACCTTAACCCCAATAAATTTATTAACCTGGCTGTTCTCAAAAACATAATGGGAAAAGCTGCAAGACTCTTTTATATAAAGTATACTTAATGTCGACCTACTTGAAGCCAACATTGAAAGGGACTTCAGTAACCTTCAATATTGGTTTCACTCTAACCATCTTGTCCTGAATTCTCAGAAAACAGTTACTGGGACCTTTGAATGCACAGCCTAAATCATGCAAACTTCCTGCCTCCCCTGCCCAACAGCCCTTGATCACTCACAGCTGGAGCATGTAAACTCCTACACCTACCTTGAGTCTGCCTTGACCATCATCTTGATTTCTCCCAATAACCCAATGCTATCTCTTCCAAACTCTCCACCAAATGTGGTGCCCTCTTCCAGAACTGGCGTGCCTTCTTCTGACTGCCAGGTAAAATTCAAAATCTGTCATATACAGTGCTGCCTCCCAAACATCCCTGGCCAAATGGTCCCACTTTTTAATGCCTTTTACCTGTTCTCATTAAATGGTTCCAGTTCCCACCCCCCATGACATATACAGTAGCCTGGCCAGGCTGGCTGTGTGTGTGTGGGGCACCTCCTGCATAGTTCTACCCTCATCCATAAATACTAGTCAAACAACATCCACTGCTACCTTTCTACTCTCTTTACCTCACACTTTCCCTTACTCCCTACAACACTTCCCACATATAATTTCCTAACTCCAGATGTCTCAGATCCTTAAAGGATGAGCATCATTTTCCTATCTGACCCCAAAGGTTTGGAGCAATCTTCCTCCTGGTCTGAGATACACCTCCTCTCACCCTGCCTTCAGAAACCATCTACAGGTGCAACAATTGTCATTGTCAGATATTTCCAGGCACTTCACAATATGTCCAAGTCGATTTTCTGTGGTGGCCCTACAGTGGGCACTGTTAGCAGGGTGAGATTTTCTCTAGATACATCCCAGAAATTTCAGGAAATATCTAACCATGTCAGTTGCTGAAACTGTACAGTTAGTGAGCAGATTAGGCCACACTGCAGCTGTCCCTAACTTCACAGCTGCTGCTGATACTAACAGCTGTTTTTAACACTCTGTTATTTATGATTGTAAAGCACTTTCTGTTCAGTTGTAAGCTGTGATTCAATGTGTGACATTACTTGTATTTCACTGTTATTGTACTACATTACACTCTGTTCTTTTATGTTTTGTGTTTGCTCCCCTTTCCCAAGGACCTAGTTGGAAAGGTGCTGTCTGCAGCAAATAAATACATACAGTAAATAGACTGACACATACTGTGGAGCCCACCAGGATACAATGCAGTACCTTAAACTAGTCCACTGCTACCTCTACCAAGTCTGTAAATACATGTTTTTGCCTCTGCTTTTTGTGTTCAATTTTGATTTCTGTGCCTTATGTACATGTCTAATTTTTGTTCATACTGTATTATGCCCTCATGTTGAGGTCTGCTCATATATTGTATTCTTCCTATTTTATTATTTTGTGCTGATGTTTGTTATTCGCCATCTTGTGGCTCAGGTCATGACTGGAAACAGTCCCTTGGATTAGCTCACTTACCCGGTTACCAAAGACAGAAAGAAAGAAAGAAAGAAAGAAAGAAAGAAAGAAAGAAAGAAAAATGAGCAGTGCAGTCAGAATTCACAAATACATATGCTGGGCAGAGTGTTTTGATTTTTGTGTGTAGCATAGAAACATAGAAACGTAGACTTTGATGGCAGATAAGGACCGCTTGGCCCTCCTAGTCTGCCCATTTCCATACCTAGAAGATAAGCTGCAAATCCTGTTTAACCAACAGCCTATTTCTTCCTACCCCCCACAAAAATTGCCTTATGTCTGTCCCATGCATTCTTGAATTTTCCCACAGTTTTATACCCCACAACCTCCTCAGGAAGACTGTTCCATGCGTCCACCACCCTCTCTGTGAAAAAATATTTCCTCACATTGCCCCGAGCCATTCCCCCTCTATCTTCAAATTGTGTCCCCTTGTTCTTGCACATCTCTTTTACTGAAAGATGCTACCCTCTTGGACTTTGTTGATTCCACTGAGGTGCTTAAATGTTTTTATCATGTTCCCCCCCTCCCTCCTTTCCTCATGGGTATACATACTAAGCTCCTTAATCTATCCTCGTATGGCTTCTCTTGCAGACCCTGCACCATTTGAGTTGCCCTCCTCTGAACTGCCTCCATCCTGTCTATGTCCTTGCGGAGATGGGGTCTCCAGAATTGAATGCAGTACTCCAGACAGGGTCTCACCAACTGGCAGTACAGGGGGATAATAACTTCCTGTTTTCTGCTGGTGAAGCCTCTCCCTATACATTCCAGTATCCCCCCAGCCCTCCCTACTGCCTTCTCACATTGCTGGCCAGCCTTAAGGTCATCTGATATGATTATCCCCAGGTCTCTTTCCATTTTTGTTGTTGTGACTACCTCCCCCATTGTGTAATCTTCCCCTGGGTTTTTGTTTCCCAGGTGCATTATTTTGCACTTCTTTGCATTGAATCCAAGCTGCCATATTTCTGACCATTCCTCCAACTTTGCCAAGTCCCTTCTCATCCTTTCTGTGCCTCATTGTGTAGTCCTAATGTGTCCTTCTCTTTGTTTGCTTTTTTTTCCCCTAAATTAGCCTACTAGTTTTATGGCCCCATGTGGATCTCCATCATAGCATGATTTATTACTCTTCTTATTCCTACAATGCCTCCTGTCTAATGTGGCAGTGATGTATCCAGGACCATGGATTCAGCAAGCACTAGTTAAGAGTCAATTTTACAACAGCAGAGCTGTGATATTAAGCAACTTTCCTTATCCAGTGAGCACTAATGGCTACATCTACAGTTTAGCAAATACTTGATGGCTAATTGGTGGGTTATTCTGTAGGAAAGCAGCCATAGTCTTTACTAATTTCAGCACTGATGATCTGGGGGAATTTGTGTGCTTTTATGGCTGTGTGTAGTTTTGAGTAAATGACAAGTTTTAAAAGCAAAACATTTACTCCTGCTGGCTAGACCTGATACACACACACACTAGAAAGCAAAATATATTGAATTAGAGCTACTTACTGCAGTGGAGGCCAGAACATCAGGTTCATATCCCTAGTAGTTGCTGAATCAGTGGTCCTGGATGCATCACTGTCACATGTGACAGGAGGCATTGTAAGGAAAAGAAGAGCAATAAACCGTCCTAAGACAGAAATCCTCAGGGGTCATAAAATTACCATATAACTAGCCGGCTACTTTAGAATAAAATCTTAATAGTAAACAAAGGGAAGGACATACCAGAACTACACACACAAATCAAAACACACTGCATAACATATGTTTTTGCAAATGTTGACATTAGAACTCCTTTAATATTATTGTAGAGTGCTGCAGTCTGCTGAAGGAAACAGTGCTGTTAATGGCAATTAAGCCTTTTTGTCATGCAGTATTTTGTGATGCCATTTTCTTCAAGGTATTGCATTGCACCCTGGCTGGCTCCACTGTATACTATAAATACATTCTGTAGCATCTACAAGCTCTGTGCAGGCATAGAAAAGGTTTAAATGGGAGGCAGTATAGCAAAGCAGTTACAAGCCTTGAGTTGTAAAGCTGGAAACCTGGGTTTGAATTCCACAGCCATCACTTGTATACTGTGTGACTATGAGCAAGTCACTTAGATTCCCTGTGCTCTCAGGATACCGGGAAACATGTTTTGGTTTAGTGTGCCTTTTCTGGCCAAAAATAAGCAATAAAAATGTTCTTGAGGTTTATAGTAGAGGTTAAAATGACTGATATATAAATGTCCACTGCAAAGTGGGTTTAATAATGATTTAAGAATTTGTTCTTTCTATATCACATATGCTGTAATCTTCTGTTTAGCTTCTCCACAGTTGTCATTGTTGGTCAATTACAGTCATGGAAAATCAGATCCTGATTGTTACACATAGGGAGATGCTGAACATCAATCCTAGTCACAACTGCCCTACAGTAATGTCCTTAATTCCTTAAATCACTGACAAAGAAAATATTGTAAAAACAAGAGTTGGCAAGCAGCCTTGCACTTGACCATAGTCAGAGCAAAAGACATGGCAACTACGTGTCCCAAAAATCTTCCACAACTGCTTTCAGCACTGCCAGTGCATGACTGATAGGCATCCTCCTGCTGTGGAAAGATATCGTGTCTAACACAGTGACCACTTCAGCATTCATCAACAAGCTGTGACCAAACACCACTGCAAGATTTCCATTCACTGACTTTGAAAGGCCAAAAAACTGCCTTATGTGAAAAATCACTGTAGAGATGCCAAGAAAAAACGACAAATATGGGCAGAGGACTCTTTAGTTTGCAGGTGCAGACTCATTTATTTCTACTGCAGGTGGCTACGTACATTCTTCACTGATCTCTTATTCTACTAATGTTATCCATAAAAACTTAACACCTAGAAATTAGACAGAATTTTTCAGAGACTGTGTTATCTAATCCAGATCACTATCTGCAGTTACGTGCAACATCCATATCTGGGCACATTGTTCTGGGAAATAGATAATGTGACTGGAACTTATACTATATGTGGACCCTCTCTTCCAATGACAAGCCAGAGTTGCAGACAGTTTATACAACAACAAACTCACAACTGGCATTTTATTTTCAATTAAATGATGCTGACAGCTCAGAACAATTAGAATAATGCCTGGGGGACTGTGTGTAATGAGATTTTTATACACACCCGAGGTGGAGGATGCTTCATAATACCTGAGAGCAAAGCTCATAGAAACATAGAAAGATAGAAGTTGATGGCAGATAAGGACCCCTTGGCCAACCTAGTCTGCCCATTTTCTCTACCTATTTCAAATACTGCAGATCCTAAATGAGCTGAAGCTTACTCTTGCTTTCCTATCACTAGAGTTCATTTATGTCTGTCCCATGCGTTTTTGAATTCTCTTACTGTTTTTGCCCCTATAACCTCTGCTGGGAAGCTGTTCCATGGATCCACCACCCTTTCCATGAAAAAATATTTTCTCACGTTACCCCTAAGTCTTCTATCCCCCATTTTCATATCATGGCCCCTTGTTCTTGAACATCTTTTTTGTGAAAAATGCTACCCTCTTGCACCTTATCTACACCTTTGAAAGTCTCTATCACATCCCCCCCCTCCTCCAGGGACTACATATTGAGATCCTCCAGTCTCCCCATATATGACTTTTGGTGCAGTCTCTGCACCATTTTTGTCACCCTTTTCTGAACGGCTTCTACTCTGTTTATGTCCTTCCAGAGATGCAGACTCCAGAACTGGATACAGTACTCTAGATGAGGTCTCACCAATGTTCTATATAGTGGCATCACCACCTCTTTCCTTCTGCTGAGATACCTCTCCCTGTGCACCCCAGCATTCCACTGGCTTTGCTCACAGCTTTCTCACATTGTTTGATAACCTTTAGATCATCAGCTATGATTACTCCCAGGTCTCTTTCCTGTTTGGTGGCTGTCAGTATCTCCCCCGATTGTCTACTTTCCCCTGCATTTCTGTGCCCCAAGTGCATGATCTTGCATGTCTTTGCATTGAATCTTAGCTGCCACACTCTTGACCACTTCTCAAGCTTGCTTAGATCCCTTCTCATTTTCTCTGCCCCACATGAAGCATCAACCCTGTTGTAGATCTTTGCGTCATCTGCAAAAAGACACACCTTCCCTTCCAACCCCTCTGCAATGTCGCCTATGAAGACATTAAAGAGGACTGGTCCAAGCACTGATCCCTGCGGGACCCAGCTGGTCACCCCCCTCTCTTTGGATTGAACTCCATTCACCACCACCCTCTGTGGCCTATTGCTCAGCCAATTATTTACCCAGTTCACCACCCTGGGACCCACTCCCAGGCTGCTCAGCTTACTTACTAGCCTCCTATGTAGGACGGTGTCAAAGGCCTTGCTGAAATCCAGGTAGGACATATCCACTGCCCCTCCCTGATCCACCTCCATAGTCAGCCAGTCAAATAAATCTATCAGATTTGTTTGACAAGATCTTCCCACTGTGAATCCATGCTGTCTCAGATTATGAGATCTGTTGGATTTGAGATATATCACAAACCTTTCTTTTAGTAGTGATTCTATTAGTTTCCCCACCACCAAGGTCAGGCTGACTGTGACTGGCCTGTAATTGCCAGCCTCCACCCTGCTTCCAAATTTGTGGAGAAGGACTGCATTCACCCTCCTCCAGTCCTTTGGTACCACACCTGTTTCCAGTGAACTGTTGAACAGGGTTGTCAGTGGTGCTGCCAGCACCTCCCCGAGTGCTCTTAATGCTCTGGGATGTATCCCGTCTGGCCCCATTGCCTTGCCCATTCAGATTAGTGAGTTTCTTTAAGACTCTCTCTCCTCTTTAAATGGACTGGTGTCCACCTCCCTCCCTCCTAGTGGTGCTTCTATTGCCTAACTTTGGTCCCTCCCCTACCCCTTCTTCTGTGAATACTAAACAAAAATACTTGTTCAGGATTTCTGCTTTTTTTTTGGTCCACCTCTGCACACTTCCCTCCTTCCCTTTTTAGTCTCACAATCCCACGCTTAGTATTTTTTCTTTCACTAACGTACATGAAAGTTATTGTCCCCTTTTCTTATTGCCTGGGCTATTTTTATGTTTGCTTGCATGCATGTGCAAGAAACATAGGTCCATCATCCGAGTTTTCCAGAGGTGTGTCAGCCTCTTCCAATTCAGTCAGTGTGTTTGCAGGCATGGTCACAGTGTGACAATCACTGCTCCAGCTGTCTATGATAGCTGAAAATGCAGTGGAATACAGTTGAAAGGGAGAGCTCTGCTTCAGTGAGCAGCACTCCCCTCAACACACCGCGCCGCATATTGCATGCTGGCGCTCCCCACATGCCACTGTATATCAAATGGGTGCCTAATCCCCGTTGGCTCCAGCCCCCAAAACAGCATTACAGCTGCCATGCTGGGAGCCCACCCAGCGTGGCACACGTCCCTGGCTGACGGGCTGCCCAATCCCCCGTCAGCTCCAGCCCCCCAAAATCCTTTCCAGCTGCCATGCTGGGAGCCCAGCCCAGCGTGGCAAACGTCCCACGTCGTCTTAATAATATAAAAAACAAACTGCAAATTAAACAACGGTCCCTCGCAGTCTCCCTGCCCCCACCTTCACCCACCCACTGCGTACCCTTCCTCTCCACACCCCCCCACTCCATACTTACCTCTGGAGTCCAGCGTGACGATCTTCGGTGGACCAGGAACACATCTGCACTCTTCAAAGCTGACCGCGAACTGAGGAAATACCGGTAAGCTGTATAATGTAATAAATAGGGTTTTTTCAACTTTGCTGCATGTCTAGGGCATTTTTTGGAATTTTTGCACCAAATTTTCAACATGGGATTTTTGGGACCCCTTCTCATGAATGCTGTCACTGTCATGGCATTATTCGGGCCCAAAGGGTGATTTCGCAGTCACTGCGCAAAATCACCTTTCGGGACTGATTAACAAAATGACATTGCCAGTGTTCATAAGGTGGGCTCTCAAGAAGTCTATTTTGAAAATTTGGTGGAAAAATCCAAAAAAATGTCTGTTTTACGAGTGTGCGTTGCACAGTTCCTACGCATGCTCGTAAGTTCACGAATGTTCAATATTTTCACTCTAGATTTTCAACATTGCCATTTTACCACACCTCCTTATGAGCAGTACAGCTGTCATTTTCACATCTCACCCAAAATGTGTTTCTGCCCATGTAATTGCACAATGGCAGGTGATGTGCAAAATTAATGTCGGGACACATTGAGGAAAATCACAGTGACACTGTTTATGAGCAGAGGTCTTAAATGGCTATGTTGAAAATTTGGTGAAAAATTCTAAAAATGACTGTTTCACAGTATGCATTGCAGAGTTCCTCCTTGCATTTCGTAAGTTCGCAAATTTTCAATATTTTCACTCTAGATTTTCAACATTGCCATTTTACCACACCTCCTTATGAGCAGTACAGCTGTCATTTTTCACATCTTGCCCACAACATGTTTCTGCCCATGTAACGCACAATGGCGCAGTTGGTGTGCGAAATCAATGTAAATGTATAGGACAATTAAGAAAATCACAGTGACACTGGTCATGAGCAGAGGTGTTAAAATGGCTATGTTGAAAATTTGGTGAAAAAATTCCCAAAAATGACTGTTTTAGGAGCGCATGTTGCGCAGTTCCTACGGACGCTGGCAAGTTTGCAAATTTGTAATATTTGCACACCAGATTTTCAACAGTGCCATTTTACCGCACTTCCTTATGAGCAGTACAGCTACCATTTTTCACATCTCACTCAAAATTTGTTTCTGCACATGTAGCACACAATGGTAAAGTAGGTGTGCAAAAACAATGTTTGGGACAGATTAAGAAAATCACAGTGACACTGGTCATGAGCAGAGGTCTTAAAATGGCTATGTTGAAAATTTGGTGACAAAACTCCATAAAATGACTGTGTTACGAGTGAGCATTACACAGTTTCCAAGCACCCTCATAAGTTCATGAATTTGTAATATTTTACGTCCAGATTTTCACCAGTGGCATTTTCCACACCTCCTTATGAACAGTACAGCTGTCATTTTCTACAACATGGCCGAAATGTGTTTTCACACTTTCAGCGCAGAAATGCATGGTCGCTGTGGGAAATCATTGTTCGGGACAGATAAAGAAAATCACACTGACACTGTTCATGATCGGAGGTCCCAAAATGCCTGTGTTAACAATCTGCTGTAAAAAAATCCCCAAACTAGTTACATTACAGTTGTGTGTTGCACAGTTTCTATGCACGCTCGTGACTTGACCAGTTTTTTTAAGATTTTCACACAAGATTTTCAGCATTGCCATTTTTTACACCTCCCCATGAACAGTACCGCTGTCATTTTTCACATCCTGCTCGGAATGTGTTTTTGCACCTGTGGTGCCAAATGCCATAGTCACTGTGCAAAAGCAGTTTTCGGCCTAACAAACTGATATTGCCACTGTTGATGAGGTGGGAGTCACAAAAAAAACATGTTTAAAAATTTGGAGTGAAAATACCAATGAATGCCTGAGGCGTTAGACTTTCCGACCATAACGCCCCACCCTGTAAAGAATGACAGGCATCAGGGGTGTGACTTGGGATTTTTGCCTGTAATGCTCATACCATTCCACCCCAACCCACACCCTGCAGCCAGTGAGAGGCATCAAGGTGTGCCTCGGACTCTGCAGGCCCAAACGTTACCCCATTCTCCTATACTGCACCCATCTCACCATATTTCCTGATGGAATGGGGTGCGCATAAGGGTCAAAGACCCCAAGGCACACCGTGACACCTGTCAGTGTCTGCAGTGTAGGGTGTGGTGAAATGGCTTGGTCGTTATGCCTGATGACCCAAAGACACTCCCCAATGCCTGTCACTCTCTGCAGGGTGGTGGTGGGGTTGGCTTCGGTTCAATACTTCGCTGCCATTCCTATTACACAGCTCTGTAACTTCTACACTACCAATGCCAATGCCAGCAAGCAAACATTCGGCATTGACAAATGCTTATTTCTTCTGTTTGTGTCTTTGTGCTCCTGACTGCTTTCTTTGCCTACCTCTGCTTTTCCAGATGCAGTTCCCTGTCTTCTTCCCTCTGTGTTTCCTTATACCTCCTGAATGCCACCCTTTTCACCCTTACTTTCTCGGCCACTTCCTTTGAGAACCATAGACTATAAACATAGTGTTTTTTCTTCTTTCTTTGTTTTGCTTACTTGCCTAAGGCAATGGCTTGTTGCCTCCACTATGGCTCTCTTAAGATTCTCCCATTGTCCTCCTCCCTCTTTTCTCCTTCTCTGCCAGTGATTTCGTAAGACATTCCCCCATCTTTGCAAAGTCAGCCCACCTGAAATCCAGGACCCTTGCTTTCGTGTGGTTTGACTGTTCCGCTGATCTTACATTGAACCACACCTTACAGTGATCGCTTGATCCCAGATGTCTCCCTACTTTTACATCTGCAATTCTGTTCCCGTTGGTGAGTACCAGGTTCAAAGTTGCTCCCTCTTGGGTAGTCTCCATCACTAGCTGTCTTATGCATGCCCTCTGTAGGGCTTCCAAGATGTCTCTGTTCCTGGCTGAGGCTGCAGCCTGGTTGCTACAGTCCACATCTGGTAGATCAAAGTCCTACCAGCAGCACCTCCCCTTTAGCTGTCATTCTGTGAATGGATTCTACAAGTACCCTGTCCAGCTCTTCCCCTTGTGTGGGAGGTCTCTAGATCCCACCAGTGTGAATGGCAGTGCCATTTCCCATCTCTAGGGCAATCCACAGTGCCTCCTCCTCTCCCTGTACTCCCTGTACCTCAGTTGCCTTAATTTCTTCCCTGATGTAGATAGCCACTCCTCCTCCCTTTTTACCCACCCTGTTCCTCCTGAATAGAATGTAATCTGGTATTGTCATATCCTAGTCATGGTTCCCCATGAACCATGTCTCAGTAACAGTGATAATGTCCAGGTCCACCTCAGCCATCAGGGCCACTAGGTGCAGGGTTTTGTTTACTAGGCTGCATGAATTTGTGCACTTGGCCTTCCAATTTTTACTGTCTCCTTTCCTAATAACTCCCCTCCTATCTCCATGTCTTTCCTCCATACCCCTCTTGTCCTTACTCTAATTCTGTCTTTTCTCTGCATTTTTACCTATTTTGGTTTTAGTAATCATTGGTAATTTCTCAACCTAAGGATCCTCTGGGCTGTCTGTATCATTTTGTGTGTAGAGGTGGGGCTGTTTGCTTCACCCAGCTATTTTTGCCACCCCCCTACTTGGCTAGTTTAAATGCTTGCTGATGAAACATTTAAACCTCTCACTGAGGATCCTGGTCCCCACCAGGATAGAGGCAGGCCATTGTCCCTGTACAGGCCTGCATCCCTCTAGGTGGAACCCCAGTCCCCAGTGAAGCCAAATCCCTCTGTTCTGCACCAGTCCTTCAACCATATATTGAATCTCTTGGTGCAGAGTACCCTGTTCTCCCCTTTGCCTTCAATGGGTAACACCTCTGAAAATGTTACAGAGTATGCCACCTCTCTAAGACCCCCACCCCACTCCCTGAACTGCTACTGCACTACCCTAGCCTCACCACTTGCCAGGCCATTCATCCACAGGTGGACAATGGCATCTAGCTCACCATCCCATCCTGCTTCCCCAGCAATCCTTAGGATGCACTGTCCATCCCTCCAAGTTGTGGTGTCAGGTAGGTACTTGACCTCTCTCACTCCCTTCCCTCCTGGCCCCAAGTCTACCCCCTGATGACAGATTCCCCCCACCAGGAGATGCTTCTTCCTCCTCCTCCTCCTCCTCCAGGGTCCTCTGCCTCACTCCCTGGGGTCTCCACAGTGGAGGATCCACAAATCCTTCTTGGTTACCACTGTGGGTGTCTCTCTGGGACAGTCCTGCCCTGCCAGAGCAGCATAGAAATTATGGAGTGTAACCATAGGAGGGATGTGTCTCTTTCCCACCACCCTCACACTTCATTAGCCCACCGTCCTTCAGCTGATCCTCTTCCTTTGCAATCCTTGAGGCAATAGGGGCGGACTTGGTAGACCCTGGGAGGGGGAGGAGGTTCCTGAATCCTGGCCAACTCAGCCTGGAGATGAGCAACATCTGCCCTAAGATCAGAGAGATACATGTAGATGGGACAGCACTGCAGCCTTCAGAAAGTCTCCCTGAAGACTGCCAACCCACAGCTGCTGCACTGCACCACTCCCATCATGTCTATAAGTGTACTTCCTGCTTTAGGGTATTCTTTTCTCTCTCTCTCTCTCTCTTTTTCCTCTTTCTCGCCTCCCTTCTCTACTTTCCTTCAGTAGAGAAACATGCTAGTTTAGTTGCCTTTGTGCACTGTAGCTGTTTCTATGTGTTCCAGTGAACCCTCCCTTCCTGCCTCCTCAGGAAGTATATATCTGCTGTCAAGTCACCCCCTAGAGCCCATAAAAGTGAAGCTGAGAGGGAGGGAGGGAGGGAGGGAGAGTAAGTATCATGTATTGTGTGTGTGTGTGTGTGTGTGTGTGTGTGTGTGTGTGTGTGTGTGTGTGTGCGTGCGTGTTTGTTACATCCCTTTGCTGCTGCTAGCAAAACACCCTTTAGTAATTAATTTTTAGAAGGCACTAAGCCTCTGTCAGCTCCACACCCCAATTAAACACCTGGGGCTGAATTCCAAAAGGCGTTACACCTGGCACAAGGTGATTTATGCCAACCCTGATGGCGCAAATTGCACCTTGCTGCAGGCATTACACGTCACAATTCTGAGTCATGGCTTGCACCATGCCATATGTGGGTTACACCAAAGGTGGGCTACACCACCCACTATGCCTGTAACCCACAATGGCATGGTGCAAGGGTGGGTTACGGCAGCAACTATGCCCTATTCCAAAAGGGCGACTACCGTATCCCACCTACTCTATTCCAGGAGCTGCTATGGTGCAGCAGAGTTAGACCAGCAGAGAGATGGTCTAAGGGGCCTCTGTTCATGCAAATTGATGGATGCTCACTCCACAGTGCTGTGGCATGCATATAATCTGTCTCCCCATAGCCTCCCAACACAGACATATCCCCCACCCACCCAAATGTTGGGGACCCCTGGGGTTCATTTCACAAAGTGCCCCCCCAAACAACAGTGCCACCTGGCCAGTCCCCCCAATGCCCCCTGGTGCATGAGGTGGTGTTCTGGGGTGGGGGCTCGGGGCAGTTCTCTGCAGGCTGCGACTTGTGGCACCCAGGTCCATTGCACCATTCCTGTGGCGCTAACCTACAGCTACCACAAGTCACAGGACATAGATGCCAGGGACCCTGCCTGTCTTGGAATATGGTGCAGGGTCCCCGGCGTAGCACCACATGGCAAACTCACATTTGCCCATGAGTTGCACCATGCGTTTTGGAATCAGACCCCTGATTCAGAGGGCTTCCTGAATCTACTCTCCCCAAGATTAAGTTTCTGACCTAGTTTCCCCCACACCACCTTTTACAATTTAAAACCCATGTTTCAAGGTAACCCAGTCACTGCCTAACAAGTTTCAAAGTGCGCAACCACTGTTTACGGATCCTTTCTCCCCACTTATCTGACTAGTTTCAAAAGTAAGTTATAATAGTATCCCACACCAAGGGTGTGTATAATATTCAAGAATTACACAGCCCCTTCGACTTCATTTCATGTAATTGCTGGGCTTCACTTTTTTGCCACAAGCCCCCTTTCCACCTGCATGGAGCAGGCCTCAGCCTGTGCTCCATATGAGCTGGGAGTTGAAAGTGCTGGCTGACACTTTCATTTTCCAAATGTGTACATTGCAGAATCTTGATAGTGCGTGTGAGCTCTTAGAGAAACCTGGCAGGTGAATGCCATTATAACCAACTGGTAATAGTGGCAAATTAAAACCAGGTTTCCTTATGGGAAAAATGTAGCTCAGATATTATAGTGATTTTATTATCATTAAAATGATAATAGTGATATCATCATCTAACCTCACATTTGGAGTCGTCTGCACTCACTGCAACAACTGTAACCAAGGGCAATGAAGGGAGTGGTGTGCAGATTAAAGGAGTTATCACAAACTTGAAACAAAAAAAAAATAGGGACAAAATACAATATCACTAGGTTTTTTTTTTTTGCAATTCAATAAACTTTATTAAGTTTCAGTACACCAGACAAAAACAGACAGTGTTACAAGACAGTTATAATACCTGGTGTCAAGTATCCCCCCCACCCCTCCTCCCCTCCCAGACCACACTCCATTATGACTTTAAAACAGAGCCCAGGGTTCAGCCAGGACATCAGGGTTTCCAGGCTGCCAGAAGGGCTTCTAGATTGCCCAAATCACAAAATAGGTTCTTAATCTATCCTGCATAGAGGCGATATGCCTTTCAATTGCAAGGCAAGCATAGTCTCCTATACCATTCCAGTATGGCGGGGAGTTGTCATCAACCCAATGCCTGCAAATAACCAGCTTAGCCACCGCCAAGATAAGTAAGATATGTGCTTTCCTAACTCTAGGGGTTTCACTGGATAGATAACCTAACAGACACACCTCTGGGGTAAACAAAGATTCCAATCCCAAAATGGGATTGAGTGTTTCTCTAACAGAGTGCCAGAATGTTTGCACTTTGTGGCAAGTCCAGAGCATGTGGTAAAGAGAGCCCCTATCCTCCTTATACTTGCCACAAAGTGGTGTGGTCAACCTCCCCATTCTAAACAACTTCATTGGGGTTAGGTAAGTATTATGCATAATATTAAAATGAATTAACTGCAATCTAGCCTGTTTAACATATCTGTATATTGCTTGCCAGAGACTTTCCCATAGGACAGGATCTTCCGGTATACTCAGTTCCTTCACCCAGTAGTAACAAACCCCGGTTGGTAACCTGGAATCTAAGACTTGTAAGGTTTTATAACAAATGGAAACCGGGTGGGGTTGGGAGGCTACTTGAAGCAATGAGGCCGCCTCTAAACCCAGTGAGTCTTTCAATGGAAGAAGGGCGTCAAAGGTACTAAGAGCTTTGCATACCTGTGCGTACCTAAAGGCATTTTTATCAGACATCCCAGTGGTGCTCTGAAAATGGGCAAAGGGAAGCGGCCTCCCATTCACCCAGAGGTCAGAGACCTTATAACCATTCAATTGAGGCCAAAAGGAGGAGGATATCGGTGCCCCTCCAATCTTAAAATGCAGGTTACCTATTACAGGTTGGTCCACCGATTGGCACCACCTTACTCCAAAATATTTTTGAATCTGCAGAGAGGCCTTTAATGACCACCCCGTAGGGTTGTTCCTCAGGGGTTTAGGCAAGTGGAAGGGGGAGGTATATAAAAGGGCCCCAATGAGCATTTAACTCTGTTCGCCAAATGTTTCTCTATATTAAGCCACAAAGGGGTGTATTCTGACGACTCAAGTTCTTTATGTCAAAAGGCCAGTTTACTCATGTGGAACGCTATGTAGTATAGGAAGGAAGAAAGAGGGGGCAGCTAGGCCCCCCTGGACTTTGGAGCTGTCAATTTAAAGTAGGACCTGCGAATACTCTTCCCTCTCCAAAGAAACCTGTTCAATAACCTTTGGAGTTTGGAGAACCAAGTTTTGGGTAAAGAGCTCCTTGCATTCCCATTGGATATAAAATTCTCGGGAGGATATTCATTTTTACCACTTCAGTCTACCCCACAAGGAGAAGGGGAGCAGGCCCCATCTCTCCACATATATCACTAGGTTTTTGCAAACATCATGAAGCATAATAGTGATAATGTGCCAGCTGGCTCACGATACAAGGCAATGGTGAGGCCGATGAGTGAATAAAGTGCAAAGCTGAATGAATAATTGCAGATAAATTGGTTGTTACTGGTATACCAGCTAATCCAGATCAATGATCAATGTACACATTTGTCTGGGTTATCCAGTGATCCTAATGGAATAACAGAGCAGCTCTCTTTGCACCAGAACTGAATCCCTTGTTGTTTGGGAGTTCTGATTTTTTTTTTTTTTGTTTTGTTTGTTTGTTTGAATGGGGAGATATTTTGGAATTAAAGATTCAGACCTGATTAAAATTGATTCAAGGGTCTAAATTTAGTCAAGTCAAACTGAACCACTATGAAATGAAAGGAATGACGTGGAAGATGGTAGGTTGGTTAGGGATTTTGTAAGGATGCAAAACATTCAACATGAAAAGGAAAAATAGTCTGAAAAACAGTTTCTCATTATTCCGTTTGTTAGAGGATTTTTTTTTTCAAATAAAATTGCCAGCTGTGCAATAGTTGAGGATGGTTTCAATCTGTGTGGTGTGCACTGGAGCCTAACAAACATACACCAATTATCTTCTGCATTGCAGGTTTGTGATGCGGTGTTATTCTGAGGAAAATCTAACATTTTTCATGTTTGGGGGTAATACCTTTTATTGGATAAATGTAACTGAAACATTTTCAGACAAGCTTTTAGAAAATCTTAGGTCCCTTCATCCGGCACAGAGGAAACTAGACTTTCAGAACCTGTGCAAGAGTTTGTGGTTGGCAGTTTGTTTAACAAAAGGAGAGAGGCAGACTGAATAAAAAAAAATGATACAATAAAAGTAATTACCAGAAGATTATGCAAATCTCCCTCAAGACATGGGTCAACAGGCATGCAAATGGAGTGGTTACCTGAAAGTGGTACTGTTAAAATGGTAGCTGAAGATGTAATATCGTTACGTGTGCAGATTGTATGAGGCTGAGATTACCTCAGTGTTTCTAATATTACATTTGAATCCATTGATGATTTTGTTTGGTGTATGTGTTCGGATTAACAACCATCCATGTGGACATTTATGGCATCTGATTAGAAAAGCTGCATTTCTAGGAATACATGAAAAATATCCCTTTAAATCACCAGTGCGTGTTACAGTGAAAATATTGACTTATACACTTTTATTCCTTTTTAATTGAGCCCTTACTGACTGTCTTGTATGATGCCCTTCTTTACACCATTTTGAGGCTACTGTAGCACTTTTGTTTACATTGAAAATAATGAAAGCTCCTTATTTAATATGGCTTGGGACACTCTTTTATCAGTATTCTTAACTGCATTTGCATACCTATTGTCTCAAAAGCTCAGGAGCCCGTGTCTGCTGCATGCTAATTCATTATAGTCCCAAGAAAAGTGATGCTAAACAGTGGGTCCTGGATATTCAAACAGGTTGCACATGGCGCAACAGGGATGCGCCATGCGCAACCCACCGATGCACCTCGGCACGATATTGAAAGGGGCGAGTTGTGATGTGCAACTCCCGATGCTCCAGGGCACAACAGTAATGTATGTGGCACAAGTGCGGGGGGCGTGCCCATGCATATGCGGTACATCCTGATATTCAGCCCATGATGTATGGCACATTTGCTGCCACAAACCTGCCTTGTGCTGCTCAGGGGGGTGCAAAGATGTGCCTGGTAAAACCAGGAACAAGTCCGGGCCACCCCCAGGCAAGCCACCATGTTGCAGGGTGCAATACAGCAGCTGCCAGCTTTGGGTGGATACCCACCCACCCAGAACACTGACCCAAGCCCCCTGCCCTTGGAGCATTGTGCACCCACCCGTCACCCAATCATGGGCGAGTGTGCATTTAAAACCCTCATGGTCCAGTGGAAACCCCCCCATTGCCCGATCGTGGGCATAGGAAATAATGATCCCTGGTGGTCCAGGGGAAACCCTTCCAGTACTCAATCATGGGCATATGTGACATTAACATCCCTGGTGGTCCAGTGGAATCCCCCCATCACCTGATCACAGAAAGACTAGCAAATGTAGCCCTGGTTCAGTGGACCCCCTTCCCACCACCCACTGGGGCCCTCACACCCAGCACCCCCAGTCAGCGGGTGGCAGCACCCACTCGCATGCCTCCAGGTGCCGCCAACTGACAGTGTACAATGCAGTCTGTCGTCTATTGGTCCACCGCATGGACCAATGGGCATGAACTATACTATACTACATAGAGCCCGTTATGTGAATGAATGTGCCCATTCACATATCGGGCCTGAATATCTACAGTATAGTCTACACACCCATCAGTCCCTGGTGGACCAATAGGCATACAAACGATACTGCACCTGTCAGTTGGCGGAGTAACAAAGGCATGCAGGCAGAAAGGCTGCCCATCCCTACCACTGACTGGTGAGGTCTGAGATAACGTGGGACACTCAGTGGGCTTGGCAGGTGAGGGAGGGTCAGTGAAAACACCAGGCTATGTTTATAAGTCTGCCCTGCAATCAGGCGATGGGGGATTCCACTGACCACCAGATGAGTTAGTTTCACATATGCCCATGATCTGGTGATGGGGGGGTTACCACTTGACCACCAGGGTTTTCTGCATGCCATATGCCCCCAATCGGGTGATGCGGGACCTTCCAATGGGCCACCAGGGATTACTCATACATATGCCCATGATCAGGCGATGGGAGGGGAACTCCACTGGACCACCGAGGATTAATTGTACATCTGCCCATGTTCGGGCAATGGGGGACCTTCCACTGGACCACCAGGGATTATGTTTACTTATGCCCGCAATCGGGCACAGGAGGGCTGTTCCCTGGATGACCAGGGATTATTATCACATATGCCTGCAATCGGGTGATGGAGAGAGATCCACTGGACAACCAGGGATTTCCTTTACTCATGCCCGTGATCAGGCGAAAGGGAACGGGGACAGCCATGGGACTGCAGGGCATCAGTCCCCCACGGCTGCAGCCTGGAAGATCGCCAGGTGCAGGCCGCCGGGATTGGCGCACCACATGCAAATGGGGCCATAATGACATGAAAATGGCCCCATTTGTGCCTTGCATGCATAATGGCCTCATTTGCATGCCCAGTGATGAATATCACGGTTGATGCACCTAGCGCAACCGCATTTGCGCTGGCGCATCCCCCTGCTCCCCTTCTGCCAGTTGCGGTGGTGCAGTGCCACTGCACCATGCACAGTGCATGCACCCTCAGTGCCATATTCAGTGGTGCTGAGCCATAGCACAGCACCATTGAATAACGCCTAGTCCATGCCCTGGCAAAGCCCAGTTGTGTTGCACCTGGGCTTGTGCCACTGCCCGGCACAGTATGAATATCCAGCCCTGGGTGTATAAGAAAAAAAGAATAATGATGAGAACTGGGCTGAGCCATATAAAAAGGCATACTCCATCTATAAGTTTATGGGTCCAGTTGGAGGGCCTCTTATGGTCATGAGAGTGTCACCTTGTGCATTCTTATGACCAAAGGACTATTAACTGAAGATGAGCATTTATGTGATCCTAAGGATGCAAGAGGTGACACTTTTATAGCCATAAGAGGCCCTCTAACTGGATCCATGAAATTATCACAGATTGCTAACTTTATTAAAGAAAAAAAAAACGTTTTTATTTAATAAAGTAAGTGGCATGAGCAGTCATCATGAAGTCCACTGTAATGCTTAGCACAATGGGGTACTCTTACAACAGTAAAAGTACCTCCTGTGCAACTGAAGAAAGTGTTGTGATTGATCAGGGATGCTCCTGCAATCTATAACATTATTTCAAATGTCAAAAAAACTGCTAAAGCAGACTCAAGATTGGGAAAATGGTATTGCATAAAACAGGAAAGAAGAGACAATCTAAAATAGAAGTAAAAAAGGTACAGGTTAAAATTGGTACTGCTAACATGCACTCCTGATTTAACATTGTAGTCCTACTTGGTAAATAGGGAGCAGACAGAATCATATCTGTCCCATAATTAAAGTAGATTGGACAAGACAGTGTGGCCAGTGTAGATGTGAGGTAAGCAACATGACTGACAAGTGATGTAGTCCGCTCCTCATTTTCCAAGTAAGAGTACAAACTTTTAAGTCTTTTTTCATAGAACTCCATGATGCTCTCTACCTCTCTACCACCTACTGCAGTGGTTGCCAGAGATACAGTATGCCCCACTATATCTAGACAGCTCTAGGTATTTCACAGAAATATCAATTAATTTAAATGGGATTTCCTGTGATATACCCTGAGGTACAGTGCCTAAAGATTTACAGGGACAAATATCTGGGTACCCCTATAGATGGATCACCTTTGAGATAATCTCCAGCTACCCCCTTTTGACCCTGCTCTTCCTTAATAATTGTCACTGCCTGCCCAGTAGACTTGTTTCATCTTGTGTGCAAACACCATTGCCCATCTGTCTCATTGGGAGTCATGTTGTGACTAGCGATGTGTGAAGCTGGTAAACTTTGCTTCACAAATTCTTTTGCAGTTTGCCAAATTCACGAAGTACAAAGTGCCGACTTTGCAAAGTTTTTTGGCAGTCCAACTGATACTTTTTCAGATGAAGTCATGTGAATTTGCTTGGAAAATTGTTTGTTTATTTAAAATCTAGATAAGACCATGGGCCAAAGACCCGTTTACATTGGTGACCAGAGCAGTCAAAAGTAACAACAATAATACAAAATAGAATTATTAAAAGTCAAACATTTACAGACATTAACATCTATGAGATATTTCTTTAACACTTTTTTAAAGACAGATAATGAAATACATGCACCAGTTCTCTCCAAAGGTAAAGCATTGTATGCATATGGTAGAGAGTATAATATTGATTTTTGTCCAAGAGATGTTTTCATCATGAGAACTGTAAATCTAGTATGATGTGTTCACAACAACGTTTATTTATTTATTTAGGAAATCAGAATTACAACCCTTTGAGTCATAGACTCGTTTCCAAAGGCTCCACCTCAGAATAAAACATAGACATTCATACAGTACATACATAGGATAAATGTGGGTGAGCAATCATACAGAGTATAAGTACAATGAGCACTGGTTAATGCCTGTATATTTGGTAGCTAAAACAGGGCAGAGCTATCGACATATTTACCTAATGAGTAGTTAAGACCTATACAATTGGTAGCTAAAGCAATGCATGATATGAACTGGTAGTAAGCCACCTCAGAGAGGTCTGTCTTATATGTAATACAATGCATTCATAGTCCCGTGCAACTATATGGTAACTGAGGGAGATGAGGAGCCTGTAGGCTAGAAATAGTGAGGGCTTTCTACTGCTTGGTCAAGGGCGGGTGTGTGACCTAGCAGCATGATGCAGGATCCACAGGTTACCAGTTATACTGGCATTGACGTGAGGAGAGGAGAGGATATGGGCCCTCAAGGCAGCTTTAAAAGGACATAGATTGGTGATTGATGTGACAGTCGGAGGGAGGGCATTGTACCAGGATGGAACTCTAAGGGGGAAGGATCGCTGGGCAAGGGTCATCTTGACCCTAGGCACCTTCCAGATAGTTTTTGGGGCAGCCCACATGGACGCTGAGATGGTGGCTGCCTAAAGAGAAGTCATGACACCTATTGGGGTTAAACCCAGGCGGGTGTATAATAGTATTTCCTCAAGGGAGAGGATATTGGCGAGTGCATATAGGGTGCAGGTATGTATATTTCTGTTGGCAACAGAGAGGAGCCGGAAGGCCTTTTTGATGACTACTTGTATTTGATGAAGCGCCGTAGGGTTGGCGGCAGCATAGATTGTGAGGCCATAGTCCACCAGCGACAAGACTGAGGAGGTAATGGCTAGGTGAAGTTACAACTTTGCTGTGACTTCACCTGGCATTGCCTGACAAAGTGCCATTTCCCAAGAAAAACTTAATGTAAAGTGGTAAAGTGGGCAATTCAAAAAGTTATTTGTGAAGGTAGAGTTTGCAGCATTGTTGGAACTTCACCAGCACAGTAAAATGTTGCAACGTCTCTATCTGTGACCAAAAATGCACTTCTGGTACCTAATTCTAGCAGCAACATTTCCTTCCCCTGTAACTGTTCTACATCAGCTTCCTTAATGCATTTTGTCTTGTCTGGCCATATTGTAGTACTGTGATGTTATTTTTTTTGTTATTATTGCATTTTTAGTTTTTTCTGCCATTTGACTTTGAACAGTAATGTTGCTGTCCCATTATATCTATTTTGAGTTGACCATTTTTAATGTTGACTAACTTTATTATTTAATGAATGCAGTTTTTCTTAAAGTGCCCTCTACCTAAAGTCACACTTAGACATGAACTTCAGCACAGTGTTCCTTTAATGGTCACATATGTGTAAAAAGATAAACAAATGCACTCTGTTTCCATCAAAGTAAATTGTGGGAAAATATTGGGAGAAAAACAGGATAAAAGCTGTTGCTTATTCGCTTAGCTAACCCCAAAACCAGATCTGGGACCTGATTTTCAAACAGAGGATGCAACGCTTGCTACCAAACCCTGCGTCTCCACTTTATTTTCTGCACCTGTGTCCAAGGGTATGTCGCAACTTGCACCTGATTTTAGAACCTTGGATGTATGTTGCAACAGTGCCCTCATTTTACAGCAGCTTGCACCAATGATATGGTGCAAGCCCCGTAAAATGGCTCTCCCCCATGGTGCAAATGAAGACTGGGGGAGCTGTTCTCAGTCCTGAGTTCAGCATAAGGGACTTGCCCCAGAGAGCTGTGGCTCAGATTTTTGCAAAATCAGACTTGCGGCATTGCCTGATGCAAGTTGTCGCTTGCCTCAAACTCCCTGCCGCAAGTCCATTGCGGTGAACGCAGCCCATTTGAAAATCAGGCGGCTGGTCTTTTCTAGTTTTCCACCACAAGGGGACCCATTATGGGGGTAAGCCATGAAGACACAAGCTGAGAAAATAGATAGAAGATGAGTCAGGTGCCTAATGACTGCTTTGGGGTGTGTTAGTCAACTTTTTTTTGTTTCTGACAGGTTAATTCGGATCAGGCTAAGCAAATCAGAGCAAGGACCAAAAATGTAATATTGTATATGGTGAAAAATGGGACAAAAGTGTGGTTCTCCATCACTGAACATACACTAGTAGATTCTGAAGCAATAGTCTTCCTCAGTATGAGAAATATATCCCCTCCCACACATTTATCAACAACCTTCCAATTCCCTCTAAAATGCAGTGCAAAGATTCTGTAAAAAATGCAAAGGTTCTCATTCTCTGGTATAGTGCCAAGAACTGGCACCATGTTTGCACAGTGTTCCACCACATTCCTGGCCCCAGATGTTAATTTACCTTAGGTAAGCTATGTAGAATGTGGAATGCAGAATTAAGCTGAATTCATCTGAATGGCAATTCTGCTTCCAAAATGCTTTGGTGGATTTCTTTTTTAATTTGACAGAATTCCAAAAGGTATTTCTATGTAAACTGAGGAATAAACTTTCCACAAATTACATAAATGACTGAATAATACTCTGCAGACTGTGGAAAAGAATTATGCGATTTATGTAAACCACAGAATACTATCCTTCAACAAAATGTTCTTCTTTTAAAATTTCAGAATTAAGCTACACATGGAGTTCTGTAGAGTTTGGCAGAATTTTCCAAAATTCTGAGGAATTCCATTCCTCTGGAATTTGAAAATTCTGCACAGCCCTACAAGTTATATAGGAAAGAGTGGAGTGTGCACACACAACAGCAGCAGCATGCATTCAGATTGACTAAATAAATTAGAGGTGGTTAAAGGAAGGCCCAGATATTCAAAAGGGTTGCGCATGCACAAGTCCTACATTGCGCCATTCTGTGATATTCAGCAGGAGGCAGTTGCGCCACTGAAAACAGGTTGAGCAACAGCGCAATGCAAATGAATGCATGCTCAACAGGAGGGGGAGGAACCATGCATAAACTGCACAACCTGATATTCAGTCGGGTTGTGCAGAGTTGTCTGGCGCCAACCCCAACCTGCGCCTGCACAACTTTGAGCCAAAAAAAAGGATCAGTTGAGGGCCACCCCTGAGTGAGCTGCTGTATTGCAGGGCGCAACACAGCAGCTGCCACCATGGCTGGCCCCCAACTCAGTCCCTATGCCCCCACCAGCCCAATTGCAGGCAGAATGTGACAAGAACCCCCACCGCCCAAACATCTCCCTAATGCCTGATCGCGGGCAGAATGTATACCTGACAACCCCAGTGCTCGATCGTGGGCAGTATGTATAATAACAACCCCAAACATCTCCCAATGCCCGATCGCGGGCAGTATGTATACTGACAACCCCAAACATCTCCCAATGCCTGATCGCTGGTATATATAATGAACCAAACATCTCCCAATGCCCGATCGTGGGCAGAATGTGAAACAACCCCCAGTACCCGATCGCGGGCAGAATGTAAAGACCCCCAACCCGAATATCTCCTGTTGGTCCAGTGGACCATGTACTTGATCGCGGGCAGAATGTCAATGACAACCTCCCCAAACATCTCCCTGGTGTCTGATGTCCCCCCACCCCTGCCACCCACGAAGCCCCTACCGCTCCCCGGCAGCCAGCGGCGCATCCCCGGATGTTTGTAGTTGGTTATTATACATACTGCCCGCGATCGGGCATTGGGAGATGTTTGGGGGGTTTTCTATGTTCTGCCCACGATCGGGCTGCAGTGGGTGCGCCGTCCCGACGGCTGCTCGCCTGGCAGGCGGCCAGGCGCAAGTCCTCGGGATCAGTGCACCTACATGCTAATGGCATGCAAATGGGGCCATAATCAGATGCAAATGGCCCCCTGTGCCTTGCATGAATTATAGCCCCATTTGCATGTCACCTTTTGAATATCGGAAATTTGCGCGTAGGCGCAATGGTACTTACTACCGCCAAGTTTAATGCTCAACTCTGACAACTTGCGGTGGCACAAGTTCCACTCGCCATGCACAGAGGCTGTGGCTGGGGGGTGATATTCAAAGGAGTTGCTCAATAGCGCAACTCCTTTGAATATCGCCCCGGCCACACCCCTGCGCAACTATTTTGAGCAGCGCAAGGGCTTGCGCCTCAGAATGGCGCAGTTTGAATATCCGGGCCCAAATGTCTAAGATTTTGGTAATGCCATTTTAAATACAGTAGCTCATTACCTTCTTATGGGGATAGCCATCTGAGCACAGAAAGGAATGTTTTCCTTAAGTCAACTATGGCAGGGAAGTGATCAAAAATTGTGCTGAACAGATGGCCTGGCAACCCCTTCAGTTCCTGACCTGCTGTCCCCACCCCATGCTCAGGCAGTTTGTGATGTCTATCCAGGCAGAACACAGGAGTGTGCCACATAGAAGTCAATGGAAGAAATTTTTGAAACAGTTTTATGTATGGTAAAGCAACCTTTGTTATAAATAAATGTCATTGCTCAACTAGTAGGGCCCCTGTTAGTTAGGCAATGACTTTCATTATATCAAAGGTTACTTATATATACAGCAACAAACAGTTCAGAACATGTCCTTCTTTGACTTTTATGTACACACACTCCCTCCCTCTACCTGGTTAGACATCACAAAACATCTGACCAGGAAGTGGAAGATTTCAATTGGCTATCTGCTCAGCACAATTTTCAGTCTCTTCCCTTTTGTAGTGAACTTAATGAAAAAATTCCTTTCTGGGCTCAAATGAGTATTGCTATGTTAAGGTAATGGACTAATGTATTTTAAAAGCCATTACAAACATCTTAGACATTCTCTTTAAAGCAGCAGTGCAATGAAATTGGACAAAAAAAATTGATGCTACCTTTTTTTTTCCCACTGTAAAATCCAGGCATCTTCCAGTTTTATTTGGTGGAACATTTTTTTAATTCCGCCAAAATTTGAGTATCATCTTATAAATGTTTTAATTTAGTTTTTTTCTCAAGAGAAAAAGATGACCACCTTATTTTGCACAGATATAGCACTGTAGACCTGGCAAGGGTTAGGATTCAGAAAATAAAACAAAGACCCATGGTGCACAGCATGGGAGTTACTGAGACAGGTATGTTTGACAGGTATGCTAATATTTTTATTAACTGGAGCTGAAACTAGCTTTTTTGGAAAAACATTTTTCTCTGCAGTGCTACTTTAATTCAACAACAATATGCCAAGTTGTGCTTATCAGGACAGGCCATTTACATAAAGGATATGCAATATGCAGCATCATGAATCAGGAAGACACTAATAATTTGTTATCTGAGAAAAGCTTTTATGAAACAGACCTTGTGTTAAAGCAGAAAAAGGGTTATTAATAAGCAAAAAGTTATTGTTATGGAGTCATATTTGTTTATTGTCTAGGGAGGGTGGCCAACAGGGTGCCTCAAGGATAAGTGCTAGGACATGCCCTCTTTAATGTTTTTGTACAACATGCCCCTTGGGCCGTACCAGCTTACAGGGCAGTTGTCTGGGTATACTGCTTCACTGGGATGCCACCACCTGATTATATCAGGAAGATTATCTCATTGCTCAGGCTCAAGAAGGTCAAACATAATACACATACAGATCAACACTTTCTGATGCCTCCTTTGTAGAGCCTCATGCCCAGTCCAGTAACCACACATGCAGGTCCTCTGGTACAATTTTAAGAAATTGTTACCTTACAAAGAAACCTTTTCTTTGCTCTACGGTTCTGGCTTTGCCCCCATCTACCCAGCAGTCTAGATAGGTACACATTTGAACATGCAACTCTACATAGCTGTCTCCTGTGCCCTTTCTTATTTCCTTGAACATTCTCCTATAAGTCTCAGATGTTAGCTGAAAACATTTAAGTAACACCATTTTAACTTTATCATAGTCCATATAATCCTGATCATCCATTCTCACAAATAAGTGCAACGCACACCCAGTAAGCAATGGTGTGAGGTGGGGCATTCATGAAGCCCTGTCCATTTTAAACTGCACACATACCCTCTCAAATGATTTTAAAAACAAATCAAGAACATCCTCCTCCTGGTATTGAGGAAATATTTTAGAATTAATTGTGACGTTGTGGGTTTGACCTCCTACACCATTACTCTCATATGCCTTACATTTCCCTAACATCTGGAACTCTCACCCCTTAGATATCCATTCTACTCCGCCTACTCGTTCATTGTCCTGTCTTCTTTGCCACTACATTTCCCCATCTTGAAATTGCACCTGAACCTCCTCCTTTTCATTCTCTGTATCTCTCTGCCCTTTCTTCTATTCTTTTTCCATTCTTTCCACCCCTTTTACCCCTCCCTGGGCATGCCAATTCTATAGCATTAGCTTGGTTTACATTGAGTAGTGTTCATACCCTTGTGATTCCGCTCCTTGAGTAAGGCTTGCCCCCACCTCCTCACTATACCACCCCCTTCCTTTCCCTTCTCTTCCCATATTCCCCACACCCTTTCCTCAGTTTAGCCTGCCCACCTCTCACATGCCTACTTCTGCCCCAATCCATCCCTATTCTTCCCCCCCCTTACCTGGCCTATTCCTCTTGTGGGGTGTGCATCCCGGAGGGGTGAAGGTTCATTCTTACTCTCAAACCATCTCCCCCTCCTCCCTCCCTATAGTCCTACATACTTCTTGCTTACTACCCCAAGTGTTACAAAATGCAAAATATATCTGTGTTGATGTGTTCTGTGAATGGGCATATGTTTATGTATATGACTATTAAGTTGGTGCATGTGTTTATGAATAATAACACAAATGTGTGTATATGTATAGTGGATATATATATATATATATAAACTATATCTGATGGTAACTGCTGCCTGCCTATTCCACACAAATGTTTGGTATAGCCCAATTGTATTCGGTTTATGTATGACTTAGTCTTTGCATATGTTTATTTTGCATCTGTATTCTATTTTGTATCCTCTTCCCCTTTCCCCCTGGATGCATCTGGAAATGAGCTACTGTAGCTCAGTATGCCTTTCCTGTTGAAAGTTTTCAGATTAAATAAAAACAAAATAAACAAACTTACAGTTTGCTGCAGTGCTTTCTGGCACAGTTTCAACATCTCTTTCTCGTACTGTCGTTCCTTCTCTCTTTCCGCTCATTCCTTCTCTCTTTTCTGTTGTAGCTGCTGGCATTCCTTCTAACTTGCTTCTTGTAGAATCTCCTGCTGCATCAAGATTTCCAGCAGGCATGCCCTCTCTTTCTCCTCAGCCTCCAGTCTTACTGTCTTCCTGTCAACCTCAAGCTTTGGCCTCTGCAGCTCTGCATTTTCAGCACCAGTGCCATTTCTATGAACTTCAGCTGATTTTGCGACTTTGCTGCCCCAATTCTTTGCTCAGGTTTTGGCTGCACTATTTCACTAGCTCATGGCATGCGGTCCCCTTCTGGCTAAACCTCTATGCCCTTAGTCTCGTTACTCTGGTCACTGTCCTCGGTGAACACCTGCTCAACAGGCATTTGGTCATATACCACTGGGACCAGTTGCCTCCCCTGTATTCAGTACTACTCCCCCAGGGCTTCTATGAGTCCTTTTTTTGTCAGGCCCTCAATCCCCTTGTCTTTGCACAGCTCATGGAGCTGAGACACACTGCATCTGCCATATGTTGAACACGTATCCGCTAGCTACACTGCACTAAGCTGTGTTTCTGGGAATAAAAACAACAGTAGTAAACAATGCAATCCTTTTGCATATCCTGTTTCATGACTGTTAAGTTAGCTTTCTACTGGCACTCTCCATTTCCCTGTGTGCTAGGTAAAGCTCTTATCATTCTTGCAGAGATCCAGTCCCCTAGGAAAGCTCACTGCACACAAATTCTGGCTTTAAATTTGTGCGCTGATCTGCACCACTACTACCAGTTTGTGACACTGATCCCACACCACTGCCACCAGTTTGTGACAGCCTGCCCCATGGGCCATACCAGCTTACAGGGCAGTTGGCTGGGTATACTGCTTCACTGGGCTTCCACCACCTCATTATATCAGGAAGATATCCCATTGTTCTGGGTCAAGAAGGTCAAATACAATACAATTGAAAGAGTGCACTTCAGACATTGGACTGTAAACAGAGAATGTGTTGTGCCAGCAGAATTATTAAAATTACTTCCTCAGTAATGAGTCACAGCCACTGATTCTATAAAGACAGATTTTTTACTAATAATTACTACAGGTATAAAAGATGCATTTACTGTAAATGTATTGTGACAGGAAAGGAGTTTTTGAGTGTCTAGACAGGCCATCCCTATGAGATTAGACAATTCATTCATAGTCAAAACTACAAGAAACTTTAAAATAAGAGTTGAGGAGCATGTAAGAACTATTGAAAGGGATGATTGGACATTTGCAGCTGCAGCACACATTGCTGAAGCCCTGAGCAATGAAGAACATAGTTTTACATTCTTTACCACAGACAGAGTTAGTCATAAACCGGGGGCTACAATAATCTGGTGTTAAAGGGAAACTTTTTGGATTATTCAACTTCAAGACATGAAGCCACCTAGTTTGAGCACTGGCATTTATATCAGATCTTTTCTTTATAACAGTTAACTTTCTCAGGGAGTCACGTGATGCAGGCGGTGGAGTAGCAGGGTCCCCGTGAGCTCCGATCGTCGTCCTCACTTTTCGGCTGTTTTTTAGTGATCCCCGAGACAGCGTGCAACACTCCAGTCAAATTAAGGAGTCCAAAGAGCTGCGGAGATGCGTGGATGGAGGTAGAGATGCACAAGCCCCCCCCCAGGCACACGCCACCAACAACTCCTGAGAAGGCTCCCAAAAAAACAAAGGCCTCGGGAGTTTCGTCAATGCAGGGGACAGGAAGTGATTCAAGCACAGAGGCTCCACTAACGTTAGCACGGTTTCTGGAAGAGATAGGCCCACTTAAAGAAATGCTGTTGGGCATGGCCGGAGAAATTAAAGATCTTAAAGGGGCGATGACCGAGATCAAACGCAAAGCCATGGACAACGAGGTGCGCATAAAATCCCTGGAGGGTGCAAAAGAAAGAACTGAGATGGATATTACCAGGGTCTTGCAGAAAATGCAGAAATTGGAGATAAAGATGGAAGATCTTGAGGGTAGGAGCCGACGCAACAATGTGGTGTTTATTGGCCTACCCGAAAAAGCCGAAGGTCAAGAGCCCATAAAATTTGCACAGAAGCTAACAGAAAAAATCGTGGGGCCATCTCCTTATGGACAAAAGTTTATGGTGGAGAGAGCACACCGTTCCCTGTGGCCTATGCCACCACCAGACCGTCTGCCCAGGCCTTTTATCGTAAGATTTCTCAACTATCAAGAAAGACAATGTCTTATTGATAAAGTTAAAGAAGAGAAGGAGGTGTACTGGGAGGAGTTCGGATTAGGTGGCACAGGATCTACCCTATCTGTACGTCAGAAAAGAGCCATCTTCCATCCTTTGGTGAAAGCGTCTTATTACGGCAGAGTTAAAATTCAGGATGGGGTATCCAGCCCGTTTGCAAGTTCTTATAAACAAGGAATGGAGATCCTTTGAGTCCTTGGACTTGGCCGGCAGCTCTAAAGAGGCATTTCCAGCGCTTTTCAAAGCCATGACCTGACATAAGGGTTAACTGAAAGCCTTGTAGTGCAGTGGACCTCATTTAGTTTTTTGATGTTGTAGATTGTGTATTTTGCTCCACTTTTTCTATTGAATATTGTTTTCGTGTGTCTGGAAATGACTTAAAGCAAGCTGTCGCAGTGTAGGTCACAGCTTAATGGAGCAAAGTTCTGACTGGCTACTGAGAAAGGAGAAGTCAGGCCAGATTAACACTTTACTTTGTATTTCAGGCTTGAACCAGATGAAGGGGGGTTACTCTTATTTTTATTCTTCACAACAGTTTGGATTTTTATTCAGGGTGTCCTAACTCGCACAGTTTGCCTGATTGATTATATTTTTGAATTTGTTATGATGTACACTGTGGTGATGTACAGCAAGCTGCCTCTACATTCAATAAGAGGGGCGTGAGGGGCACGAAGGGAATGCAAGGCATCCTGGTATCATGGGCCATGAGGTGAAATGTATGGGGTGGGTGGAAGAAGGGGTGCTTATGGTAATGGGGAGTGGGTAATGTATGTTTTGCAATTTTGTGGGGGCTCTAGAATGGGGTGGACTGGTGAAATGGGGGTGGGCCACAAGGCAGTCTAGAGGTTTTTGATCACATGGATATGGTACTGAGGTATTTTAATCTTACTTTGATTAGGTCTGTTGGGTCTGGGCATGGTTATTAAATTTGGTACTTGGAATGTTAAAGGGGCACGTCACAAATTAAAACAATACAAGATCCTGAAGCATCTGGAGGCTATGCAGATAAAGATAGCCTTCCTTCAGGAGACCCATTTACTACACGACGAGGTGACCAATATGAGAAGAATGCAGATTAGGAAATATTCTCTTCCAGGGTACAACCAATAGCAGAGGGGTAATGATTTTAATCCATAGACAAGTGCCCTTCTCTTCTATTAAAGTGGTGCACGATAGTGAAGGTAGATTTGTTCTAGTCAAGGGTAAGCTCTATAATTTAGAGATTTTATTAGGCTCGGTGTATGGCCCTAACTCTAACAGCCAGGAATTCTTAATTGCATTGCAAAATGCACTTTTGCCATTCGCGCATCTTCCTATTATAGTAGGAGGTGATTTTAACCTAGTGTTGGATCCCACCTTGGATAGATCTAAGGGTAACCGTGTAGCTCCCACCTCTGATGTTATGGCATTTAACGATTTGTTAACACGTCAGGGCTTGGCGGATGTCTGGAGAGTACTCCACCCTAATACAAGGGAATATACCTTCTTCTCCCAGGCCCATGGCTCTGGATCTCGTATAGACTACCTGTTGATTTCTCGGGGTTGCTTAAGGGGTTGGTGGGAGCTGAAATTGGATTGGCACCCCTATCTGATCATTCGATGGTAGAAATGGTTGTGGCCCTTCCTTCTGCCACCCGGAGGGGTGGCAGGTGGAAGGTAAACAACCAATTGTTGAGGTGCCCTGAGTTAGTTAATGATCTGACCTTGAAAATAGCGGAATTTACGGAGAATAACACGAGTGAGGAGGTGAGACCTGATATTTTCTGGGCATCATTCAAGGCATATATTAGGGGGCTGTTGATTTGTCAGGCATCTAAGAGGAAGAAAGAGACCAACTCTAAGATTATGGCCTTATTGAATCAAATGAAGGCCTTGCAGGACTCTTTGGCTGCTAACCCCCGGGAAGATACAGAAATTGAATTAGCTCGGGTTAGAAATGCGTACCTCAAATTGTTGGGTGATCAGGCTGAGTTGGCAATTATCAAAACAAAAGCCAATTATATTGACCAGGGCGACAAACCAGGTAGGTTTTTGGCCAGAAGGCTAGCCCAACTTGAAGCTTCGCGTTTGGTTGAGGGATTATGGTTGGAGCAGGACAGGTCCGTTAAGACAAAACCGGAAGATATAATCCAGATTTTTAGAAGCTATTATGAGGATCTTTATGGTCCCATGAGGATACCCCCAAGCCCGGAAAATATATCGGTTTATTTAAGGGAAACGTCCCTGCCGAAGTTAGGGAAACCAGAACAGGAGATGTTGATTGCCCCATTACTTATGAGAAATAGAGAAAGCAATCAAAAGTTTACCAAATGACAAAACTCCTGGCCGGATGGGTTTTCACTAACTTTACAAGATTTTTCTCCTTCCTTAATACCCATGTTGTCCAACTTGTTCCATCATATTCTTTCTGGTGCGGTGGTTGATAAATACATCTTTGAGGCCCTGATAGTGGTGTTGCTTAAACCAAATAGACCCCCTGAAAGGCCAGACAGTTATAGGCCCATTTCTCTCTTGAATTACGATATAAAGATTTTAGCTAAGATACTCGCTGACAGGTTAAAGAGGGTAGTTTCTGGGCTGGTAGGGCCGGAACAAGTTGGTTTTATGCATGGCAGGTCATCGGCAGACCATTTCAGAACTCTTGCCCATGTCTTCTTGGCGTCCGAGGGGTCAACTCTACCTTTGGCGTTGGTTTCCTTGGACGCCGAGAAGGCATTCGATAGGGTGCACTGGGAATTTTTGTTTCAGGTACTAAATGTGTTTGGTTTCCCAGAAGCTTTTATCGCCTGGATCAGAGCGTTCTATAACGCCCCGACAGCTAGAATTGTTTGCAATGGATTAACCTCCTCCTTTTCAATTGCAGGTGGGTACAAGGCAGGGATGTCCTCTATCCCTCTCCTTTTAATCTTTATCTTGAACCGCTGATTAGTGAATAATCGCTTGAAAGAGATAAGGGTGTTCAGTTAAGGAACATATCATTAAGGTGACAGCGTTTGCCGATGACCTGCTTATTTACATTTCTAAACCAGCGTCTTCGATTCCTGTGCTATTAGATGTCATCGGAGAATTTAGTAAGCTAGCTAACTACAAATTAAATCAAGGCAAAACTCTGGTATATCCACTAAATAATAGGGTCCTTAAATCGGACGTGATCAAATTGGGTTTGGAGTGGAGCCCTAGGTCTCTGAAATATTTAGGCCTCACTCTAACCATTAACTCCGAAAGATTTCATATTCTTAATTTAGACAACCTGGTCCGGGCTGTAGAGTCAGACCTGACTAGATGGGCACATCTACCTCTCTCCTTGTGGGGAAGAATTAATGTGATAAAAATGAATGTATTCCCTAGGTTATTCTATCCCCTATGCAATCTCAATATTTGGATCCCGATGTCATGGTTCAGAAAGTTGCATGGGCTCTTAGCGGATTTTATCTGGAAACACAAGAGGGCAAGAATGGCTTATATTAAACTGACAGCCCCTAGGACCCAGGGAGGCCTGAGGTTACCTCATTTTGCACTGTATTTCTGGGCGGCCCATGTTAATAGATACGGTAGATGGTTGCTTCCACCATCTCAAGGTTCTCCAGGTGATTACCTCCCACTCTGGGTTAGTTTGGAGTTTAGCTTAATTAAGGCGTTGGGATATAATCCGAAGGCTTTCGTATATTGTGGTCTAAAATCTCTACCCCAACTCAAAAATACCCCTATTGGGGTATCTCTTAGGATAAATGATCAGTTATGTGCTTTCTTAGGTTACAAATATACCTTAGATACCTCTCAACCGATTGTGAAAACCCCAATGGCGTATGCTAATCGGATGATTCCCTCTAGCTGGCTACGGAGCTGGGTGAATGTAGATGGTCAGATCTCCTCAATGAAGAGGCGAGCTATTCACGGTAACTAAAATAATGCAGGAACTGAAGCTGTCGGGAAGGTGGTATTCAAAGTTTATCAACTAAGACACCTCTTGATGCAAAAATGAAGCCGGAGGGCTTGGAGGTTACTCGTAGGGATTTCTGGTGAATTCAAACCAATGATAGGTTCTCCTCACACAATTTCAAAAATTTACAAGGTATTATTCCATCATGGTGTCAAGGACAATATAGCTCCCTCTTCCTATTGGGCTAAGGCCTTTCCGATAGTACATTTGATTGGGTTAAGGTCTGGGGGAATTGTTATAAATATCTGCGACAGGATTGCCTTAGATTAACTCAATTCAAGATTTTGCACAATATCTATTACACGCCACAGAAGTTAGCTGATCTTAAGATATTGAAGGCATCCACCTGTCATAGATGTGGCTCGGGGGGGCTGACTTGTTGCACATTTTTTGGAATTGTCCGAGTGTTGCCAAGCTGTGGAGGGAAATTAAAAGCAGACTAGATCCATTGTTGGGAATTGAGGAGATGTTTATACCCGAGGTTTGTTTACTGGGAGATTTGTCCTGCTCCTCGGTGAAACTGAGGAAGTATTACATAACCATGATATCTATCACTGTGAAGAGATTAATTCTCAAGCACTGGAAGGACTCAAGCAGTTTAAGATACTCAGATTGGTTAAAAGAGTTGTTAATGAACCTTAGGATCGAAAGAACAATAGCTATGTTGCAGAATAAAATGCCCCTTTATGATCAAATTTGGTCTAGATTTGAGTTGACCTACTCTTAATCATATTCCTCTTGTTTTTTTTTTTCTCTTTCTTAATGTACCTGACTGCCTTGTGGTGGGGGGGAGTTTTCATTGGGGGGGTCCCAGGGGTTAAGTTGTGTATTCCGTAAGTTTGAATTATTTTACCTGTAAATATTTAATGATGTATTGTCCAGGTTGACTAGTTTTAACCACTGGGCCTTGCTTTGGATTGTCTGACGATATGATTACTTCTTATCTGGTTATTTTGGGGGACTGGGTGGGTGGGGGTGGGGGGGAGGCTTGCTGGTCCTTTGTTTTATCCTGGATTTGGTTTATTGCTGATGGTTGTATGGAACTGGCCTGTAAGCCTCTGTACCCCCTTTATGGATAAACATTAATAAAAAGTTAATGGCAAAAAAAAAAAAACAGTTAACTTTCTCATTGGTGTGGTTACTTCCACCATTTGATAGTTTTGTGTCTTGAGGTTAGTAATGAAGCTATTTATGTGTTGTTATCTTTCCTATGGCAGCTATACCTGTTTGTTGCACCTTACTGTTTTATTTGTTGCTTCAGTATGTTGTTCTTCCCCCAGTCCCTATTTCTATTGTCCCAGTTTTTCTTTTTTCCCCATTCCTCCCCTTACTTACGTTTTTTAGTTCATCAATTGCTGTTTTAGATTGTCATTGTGATTAGAGATATAGCAAAGTTTTAATTCATGGGCGAATATGCTGGGAAGATGGCAAATTCGCCCTGTGGAACACTTCACGTAATTTTTGAAAATGACCCGAAATTTGCCATTTGTGATTTCACCTTGTTTTTGTGGTTTTAAGTGCAAATTGCACTTAAAAAACCCAAAGCAAGTAGAGATGACAAATGGGAAATCCCCCAAAAAACCTTTTCGATCTGTCTCTGGTGTCTAGTGGACCCCCATCACAGTTACAACAATCACCCTCCTGCCCCAACCCCACACAAACACCAACCAATCAGTGGCCAGTTGGCCACATGTAAAAATATTAATATTTTTTTAAAATTGAATTCCCCATTCCTGGTGTCTAGTGGACCCACCCCATCAGACACAGTTACAACAATCACCTCCTTCCACCACCCCCCCAGTCGGCTGGCCAGTCGGCCACAGCCCATGTAAAAATATACATATATTTTAATTAATTTCCCCATTCCTGGTGTCTAGTGGACCCCACCACCCCACTACATCCAGACCACTGCCACACCACACCCCTCCCCCCCAGTCCACCTCAAGTGGGCCAGTGGCACAGCCCTGCACTCACCTCCATAGCTGGCAGCCCAACTGAGCTTGAAAGAGTGCATGCTTGCACAAGCATGCACTCATTCATTGACAGCTTGTGGTCTTTTGAGCAGCTTTTCAGGGGGCTTGAGAATGGAAAGGGGCTGCTCTGGTCACCAGCAGGGGGGCTGATGGGGGGAACAGTGCTGTGGACCCCCCATCCCACCAAGGACTGGAGCAACCCCCTACCATTCTCTAGTCCCCTGAAAAGCTGCACAAAAGACTGTGAGCTGCCAATGAATGAGTGCATGCTTGTACATGCACATGTTCATTCATTAGAGCTCAGTTGAGCTGCCAGCCATGGAGGTGAGTAGAAGGCTATGCTGGTGGCCTGCTTGTGGTGGACTGGGGGTGAGGCGTGGTGGTGTGGCAGTGGTCTGATGGTGTGGGTGGTGGGGGATCAACTAGATACCAGGGAATGGGGAATTTAATAAAAAAAATACTGTATATATATTTACATGTGGGCTGTGCAATCAGTGAGGGTGTTTGGGGACGGGAGGGTGATTGTTGTAACTGTGTCTGGTAGGGGCATCTACTAGACTCCATGGAATTGGGAATTTAATTAAAAAAAATGTTAATATTTTTACATGTGGCCAACTGGCCGATGACTGGTGGGTGAATGTTGGGGTGGGAGGGTGATTGTTGTAACTGTGTCTGGCAAGGGGGCCACTAGACACCTTGTGGCCAAAGTTTGTGTGGGAAGTTTGGAATTTGGGATGAAATTCCACACTTCGCATTTGATCTGACCTCAGTGCATTTGGCGAATTTCATGTATTGCGCTTTGCATATTGAGCAAAATACACAAAATATTCCTCAGAGCAAAGTTTGTCAACTTTGACCACCTCTAATTGTGATTGTTCGATGAATTTGATTGGCCTATTGTGACATCACTATTACATCACTGTGAGTGTCCTGTTTATTCTGATGTTTTAATACAGTACCTCAGCCTTTGACAAAAGACCTCTGAGTCTGAAACACATCAGTCGGGCACATTTTATAGGTGCTTTGTAACATGTTTGATTGTCTTCCTAATAAATAGATGATGGAGCTGTTTGAACATTATTGTGGTGTCCAATAATTTTTGAGGTGGTGAGTGCCTAACTTTTTGTGTGTAAATAATCTGTATTTCGTTGAGAACACTACGGGCCCAATGTGCACTTGTTTTGTTTTTCCTAATTATTACAGGTATAAACAAATAAACATGATATATACAGTAAGACAGAAGGTTTACGCATTTACTGGGAAAGGAAAATAATGTCAAGTACGCAGACTGATGATTGATAGAAGAATCTCAATATGTAGTCTCTCCTAGCATCTATAAAACCTGCCACTAACCTGAAAGGACTTCCACTAATCTGTCCTTCTCTCACACAGATAGGCTAGTTTCATCAGAGCTCCCACCTTCTTCTGAATGTAAAGAGTCAGAGAGAGAGAGAGAGAGCGAGAGAGAGAGCGAGAGTCCAACTCCCCAGTTTTGTGTGCTCAAGGCTGTGGGGGAGTGACCTCTCCCATGAGTGACAGTTCTCCACCCACGTGTGTGTGTGTGTGTGTGTGTGTGTGTGTGTGTGTGTGTGTGTATGACATCATCCAGGCCAGCTGGCATCCTTCACACCTATGACATCCTTACTTCCAGATTTTACAATCTGATTTATTTATTTTTTCATATGTACTTTCTCCACTCTGGGTGACCGCAGGCAGGCACTTCTACCCTTGCTCTGTCACCTATGTCCATCCATTAGTCCCCCCCGGTACTGCTGAGCCCTTTGTCCCCAAAGAATTTGCCCCCATGGCAAGGTCGGGAAAGAGAGGGCCATCCTCCCCCACCCAGGACTCACAATCCAGATTGGGGCTTCCGGCAATCCAGGAGCAGAGCAGTACACCAGTAAGCATGCAGGGCATCACTTAGTCTGTGTTCACCTCCCATTTCTGTTTTTCCATCCATCCCCTTCATGGCCATGAATGCGCATGCATAGGGTTGTGCACACACCATGTAGCCACATTCTGTGCCTCCCTCCCTACCTCCAGTGCTGCCCCCCAAACTCCACCAGGAGGCAGCCAAGGAGCAGGGCAACCTTCCCTCCCTCCCTCCTCCCCAGGAGGAGAGAGAGCAGTCTTTTGGATGCTCAGTCCTCTCTCTCTCCCCTGTTACTCCCAGCAACCCAAGCTCCCTCCCTAGCCCAGGTAGTCGGCGTGGTGTGAGGTGTGGCATCCAGTGCCTCAACCCTCAGCACCACTGGGCCAGACTTTACAACCTTATTTTGCAGATGTCTTGGGTGCTGGGAATAGTACCCTCACATCTGCCAGGTCTGAAACTAGACGAGTTCATGGGAATCTTAGCACTTAGCAGTTGGCTAGTATTTCTCCTAAGAGCTGCCTGGACATGCGATCAGGAAGCCATGTTTGTATCCACTCCAAGCAGAACTTATAATAGAAGAATATTTAAACTAACAGAAAAAAAAGAATAAATGAATCTAGTCATATTTCCCATCACAGTCTTTATAAGTGACATTGTAGAGGGGCTGGAAGGGAAGGTCTCCCTCTCTGAACATGACACCAGCATCTACAATAGGGTGGACACTCCAGGATGGGTGGAAAGAATGAGCAGAGACCTCAGAAAACTACAGGCATGGTAAAGGGTATGGCAGCTGTGTTTCAATGTGAAAAGGTACAAAATAATCCACTTAGGACACAGAAACCCTGGGGTAAAAAATAGGCAGAGTGGTATTGATAACCACTGTGCAGGAAAGAGACCTGAGGGTAATCATATTAGATGACCTAAAACTGGATGGGCAATGCAACAAGGCAGACAGCAGGGCAAGTGAGATACTGGCATGCATAGGGAGGGGTATCACCAGCAGAAAGAGGGAGATGTCCAGTTCTGGAGACCATGGACTGGATTTTCAAATGACAACATAGGGCTTGCATCGAGCCCTGCATCAAACCCTTTTGTTGGCACAGCTGCGCCAACACCTTTGCCGCAGACTGCACCTGGTTTTTGCAGGCCATGCATAGTTAGAACACTTTGCCAAATTTATGGCAGCTTCGGACAAATAGTTGACTCAAGCCCTGTAAAAAGGGTACCCAGGATTGCTTCAAACTAGACCAGAAAAAGTTGGTCTAACTTTTGGCAATTGGTGCATGGGATTGAAAATCCCGCTCGCCTTCTGGGAGAATGTCGCAAGCCCCATGCACCATATGTTCAGTGCACCCAGGGCTTGAGCCATTCCCAGCCATTTGAAAATTCAACCCCATATTTTTAGAAGGACACAGACAAGGTGGAGGTAGTCCAGAGGAGGGCAACTAAAATAGTGCAGGGTCTGCATCAAAGCCCTATGAGTAGAGACTAAAGAACCTCAGCATGTATACTCTGGAACAGAAGAGGGAGAGAAGGGATATCATAGATACCTTTAAATACCTCACAGGGTAAATAAGGTACAGGAGGGAAGTATTTTTCAGAAGAAAAGGTGCTCTGTAACAAGGGAACATGCTATGAAGCTGGAGGGGGGTAGATTCAGGAGAGATGTGAGGAAATAGTTCTTCACAGAAAGAGTGGTGGATTCCTGGAACAGCCTCCAGTGGAGATGGTGGGGGTGAAAACAGAGGTGGTGTTGAAGAATGCGTAGGTTAAGCACAATGGAATCATAGTGGAAAGGAAAGGGGAGGGGAGGGGAGGGAGAAAGGGCTGCAGATTGGGTATTGCCTGCAGTAACAGCATAGGTAAGGAGGAATGGGTAGACTGGATGGGCCAAGCAGTCCTTAACTGCCATCAATTTCTATGTTTCCATGACTTTTTCACTGCAATAACTGCACAAGGACGAGGTGCTCAGGAAAACCAGTTCATATTCAAACAATTTAGGCACTCTCATTTCGGACAAAATTGCACCGACAGGATAACTGTTTAAATTGACATTTTATTTAAAATTACTGTAAAAAGGTTGCCACAGAGTTAGCACTCAGGATTACCTGATGCATTATGGACACCTTTGTGTCCTTTATCAAAGTTGTTATCTATGTTTCCATGTTTCTGCAGTATGTTTCTATTGTAGTGTAATATTCATAAGTTATATATGTGTTATGCATTTTCAATATTTAACTTGTCAGTATTTTTTATGTTGCTTGCACGCATGTGCAAGAAACATAGTGCCATCATCGGAGATTTTGGAGGTGTGTCACCTCCTCCTCCAATTCAGTCAGTGAGCTGGCAGGCGCGGCCCCTGTAAGCCAATGCATTTTGGAGCTGTCTATGACACGCTCCAAAATGCAGTACTCACATTGAAGGGGAGCTACACTTCAGTGAGCAGAGATAAGAAGCGTAGCTCCCCCCACGCAGGCGTGCACGCCCCACACCTACTGTGGCCGACGGGTGCCCAATCCCCGCCGGGTTGAGCTGCATCTCTCTCCCCCCAGTTGTAGGTGCCACGCTGGGAGCCCACCCCAGCATGGGCAATCAGTCCTTTGGCCGACAGGAGTGCCCAATCCTGTCAGCTAGACACCCCCAACGTCCTTGTGCCATGCTGGGAGCCCACCCAGCGTGGCATGATCCCGACGTCTTTTTTAAATTTTTACCTGAAAAAACGAACGCCCCAAGGCCGGGGCGTCTCCTGACCCCCCACAACCTGCACCTCACCCACTGCGCACCCAACCTCCCATGCCCCCTCACCCCATACTTGCCTCCGGACTCCGGCGCGACGATCTTTGGTGGACCGGGAACACGTCTGCACTCTTCAAAGCCGACCGCAAACTGAGGAAATGCCGGTAAGCTGTATAATGGGCTAGATGGGGTTTCAACTTTGTTGCATATCTCAGGCATTTTTGGGATCTTTGCACCAAATTTTCAACATGGGGTTTTTGGGACCCCTTCTCATGAATGATGTCAATGTCATGGCGTTATTCGGGCCTGAAGGGTGATTTCGCACAGTGACTGCACAGTGACTGTGAAATCACCCTTTGGGCCTGAATACCACCATGACAGTGACATCATTCATGAGAAGGGGTCCCAAAAAACCTGATGTTGAAAATTTGGTGCCAAAATTCCAAAAAATGACTGTTTTACGAGTGTGCATTGCGCAGTTCCTCATGAGAGGCTCATATGTTCGCAAAATTTCAATATTTTCCTCCAGATTTTCAACATTGCCATTTACTACACCTTCTTATGAGCAGTACAGCTGTCATTTTCACATCTCACCCAAATGTGTTTCCACCCATATGGCGCAGAATGGCACGGTCGGTGTCTTGAAATCAATGTATGGACAAATTAAGGAAAATCACAGTGACACTGTTCATGAGCAGAGGTCTTAAAATGGCTATGTTGAAAATTTGGTGAAAAAAATTCCAAAAAATGACTGTTTCGGGCGTGCGTTGTACAGTTCCTACGCACGCTCGTAAGTTCGCGAATTTTCAATATTTTCACTCCAGATTTTCAACATTGCCATTTTACCACACCTCCTTATGAGCAGTATAGCTGTCATTTTTCACATCCTGCCCAAAATGTGTTTCTGCCCATGTAGCGCACAATGGCGCAGTCGGTGTGCAAACTCAATGTATGGGACAAATTAGGAAAATCACAGTGACACTGTTCATGAGCAGAGGTCTTAAAATGGCTATGTTTAAAATTTGGTGAAAACATTCCTAAAAATGACTGTTTTTCGAGCGTGCATTGCGCAGTTCCTACGCACGCTCGTAAGTTCGCAAATTTTCAATATTTGCACTCCAATGACTTCAAAATACCTAAAAAGCACATGGAAGCAAGCAACATTCGGCATTGACAAATGCTTGTTATATTTGCTGTAATGACTACATGCAATTTACAACATCAAAAGGAATCCCACTCACAATGAAGACTCATAAGAGAACACATTTGTTCTTGGTTACAACAGCTTTCAGTGAAAGTAATGCTTTAGCCCAGAATGATTAACAACACAGCAGTAACAGTGGGGCTTCAAATTAACGTAGTCTAATATGGAACATTAATTCATCAATCAATCCAAAATATTCATTTATTTTAATAAAGAGGAAAACAAAAAAGATGAAGAAGAATAAGAATAAGAAGCAGAAGAAGACAAAGAAGATATTGCTTTTCATACACATTATATACCAAAGCACTTCACATAAAGAAAAAAGTTCTTACTCTTCAGAGTTTAAATAAATTTTTTTATAAAGCATGCATCATTTGATATGCTAATGTTGCTTTTTTGCATAGTGCCACTACTAGTGATATGATTTGCTTTCTATCCTGCACATTTTTGTTTTGATTTGATTTGAGTTGTCTGGCTTGCTTTGTATGATAATTTGTCTTTTCAATAATCTTCTCCCTACTTTATATCATATTTAATAAATAAACCACAACAGTGTGTGGGTTATGCTTGGATTTACCCATGCCTGATGTAGTTTGGTCATGAGTCCGCAGGCCAAGTTGATGAAGGTGATGCGACTGGTTTCTAAAGCTGTGATGTTTTCAGGAACATGGGAAGGGAGCCTACTGATGGTTCACAGGTGAGCCAGGTGGTAGTGGTTACAGGGGAATGACTTCAGTAATCCATATCTGCTGCATTTATTGGGGTACCTAGGAGTGGAGTGTGGGTGGGCAGTTGGTGATATGTGGGGCGGACTGGGGTGAGAGCTGCAGTCTAACTATGGTCTGCATTCTTGAATGTTACCTCCAATCTCAGGAACAGTTGTGGCATTGTAAAGTTTTTTTTTTTCTCCCTGGGAGATGAGTCGTTAGCAGGCAGTATTAATTGAAAACTGCAGCATATTTTATATATGTCACCTCAGTCCAGGGGTTGTGATCAGCTTGGAGTTTAGCAGCAATTCAACATGACGGGTTTAATGTTTTGATTTCAGGGAAGGGGGGTTGGACTGATTTTTTTTAATGTCTGGTTACAGATGTGGGTGACTGGTACCTTTTGCGTGGGTTATGACAGGATTTATCACAGCTGAAAGGGGCCTGTCAGTCAATCATAGTCCGTGATTCTCGGACCCCATTGCATAAGTCAGGTTTTATTGTTGTGATTCTTCCCTGTTTTGCATTGACTTTTTTGCTTTTTGTTTTGTTTTATTGGTTATATTGGCTTGTACAGAATTGTAGCATTTTGTTCTTTCTTTATGTTAAGTTCCATACGATTTTGCTTCAATAAAATTCCCTACGCTTGTGAAAAGTGTTTTGAGTTCTTTTACTTCCACCTGAACACCCATCAGGACAGCATCGGAGATGGGCAGAAGGGACCTTAGTTGAACATCTGATTTGAAGACTAACACACCCCAACTGTACAGCACCCCAGTACTGTACTTAGGTGCTAGCATTTATGGTAGCCCAATCCTGGTGTAGGATCAGAACCCATGACATTCTAACCCAGAGGTAAATCCTGGGTCATGCCTGAAAATCCTGGGTCATGCCTGAAAATAGTCATTGCTATGGCTAGTGCACTTACCCGGTAAACAAAAACTAAATAAATAAAATAAACCACGCTGACACCTAAATAATAAACCAGGATGATATAACACCATTTGAGCTGAGGATCATTTACACAGGGACCCTGTTCTCAGACAAGGTATATACAGTAAATGCATTATTTAGTTACAATTGTTCAGATACATTAGTTGCAATTGTTCAGATAATTTGATAGAAACAATTATAACAAGCATTTGTCAATGCCGAATGTTGGCTTGCTGGCATTGGCATTGGTAGTGCAGGAGTTAGACAGATGTATCATAGGAATGGCAATGACGTATTGAACTGATGCCAACCCACCCCCACCCTGCAGAGAGTGACAAGCATTAGGGTGTCCCTTTGGGTGCTTGGTAGTGCAGTGCGGGAAAACATGTCAGGCAGGTTGTGAGAAATGACAGCTGTACAGTTCATAAGGAGGTGTAAAAAAATGCCAGTGTTGAAAATGTGGCATGTAAATATACCAAATTTGTGAAGCTACTAGGGTGCATGGGAAATATGCAATGCATGCTTGCAACACTGCCATTTTATGGGCATTCGGCACCAAATTTTCAACATAGGCATTTTAGCATCTCTGCTCATGTACAGTGTCACTGTTATTTCCTCAAACTGTCCCAAGAAGTAATTTCGCACAGCGACCACGTTATTCTGCGCCGAAAGTGCGAAAACACATTTTGGGCAGGAAATGTCAAATGACGGCTGTAGTGTTCATCAAGAGGTGTGGAAAAATGCCAATGGTGAAAATCCAGACTGAAAATATCACAAATGCATGATGGTACGAGTGTGCGATCAATCTGCCAATGCACACTCGTAACACAGTTATTTTATGGAGTATCATGGCCAAATTTTCAACATAGGCATTTTAGGTCCTCTGCTCATGAACTGTGTCACTGTCATTTTCATAATCTGGCCCAAACTCTGATTTCCCACAGTGACTGCGCTACTGTGCGCCGGAAGTGCGGAAACACATTGCGAGCAGGATGTGGAAAATGACAGCTGTACTGTTCACAAGGAGGTGTACAAAAATGACAGTGCTGAAAATCTGGCAGTAAAATATTGTGAATGCGTGGAGTTACGAGCCTGCGTAGCAACTGCACAACACACACTCGTAAAACAGGCATTTGTTGGATTTTTTCCACCAAATTTGGAACTTAGGCTTTCTAAGAGGGTACCTCATGAACACCACTGCTGTCATTTCATTAATGGGCCCCAAAAGGTGATTTCGCACAGTGACTGCAAAATCACCTTTGGAGGCCGATTAACGCCATGAGGAGGGGCCCCCAAAACCCCATGTTGAAAATTTGGTGCAAAAATTCCAAGAAATGCCTGAGATATGCAACAAAGTTGAAAAAACCCTATTCCCTCCATTATACAGCTTACCAGCATTTCCTCAGTTCGCGGTCGGTTTGAAGAGTGCAGGCGTGTTCCCGGTCCAATGAAGATCGTCCGCCAGAGTCCGGAGTAAGTATGAGGTGGGGGTGAGGGGAGGCAGGGTGCGCAGTGGGTGGATGTGGATGGGGGAGGCAGACCTACACCTAGGGATGGTTTTGTATTCTAGGAAAAAGAAAAGCGTCATGGGACAGTTTCGGCATGCTGCGGTGGGCTCCTAGTGTGCCACCTATGTGGGGTTGGGGGTCAGTAGCCAGCGGTGGATTGAGCACCCTCGTCGGCACACAAAATGGGGGTAATGCTGCCAGAGTTGGGCACCCTGCCGCAAACAAAGCTGGGAGTGCGAGCCGAGGATTTGGGCCCCCCTCGGCATTCAACAGTTGGGGGAATGATGCCAGGGAGTGGGCTCCCCGTCAGGAGTGCAATATGAAGGGGAGCACAAGCCGATGGGATTGGGCACCCTCGACATTCACATTGCGGGGGATGCGGCGGGGTGGGCTCCCGTCGGCACACAAACACGGGGGGGAGGGGTTGCCGGCTCGCCGACCACGGCCATAATGATGGTGAGCACGTCAAGCAAAGGACCACTGCGTATGATGATTGCAGCGGTATTTTGCTTTAATGTGTTCACCCCATTATGTATGCATGGTGTGGCAGTGCCATGCAGGCTGATTGGGGAATGAGGGATGCACCTACTGCTGCGTGCCCTGCATTCGCCCAACAGCAGCCATGCCTCCAAATCTCCACTCTTCCAAAATGTTGACTGCCGCGCAAGCGCAGCAAGCCAATATAAAAATGAAACTAAGCATAATATGCTAGTTGTTTTTGCAAGAATCCCTAACTGGTAACTTTTCTTTTAACCAGCCCACAGGATGGGTCAGAAGGCAATAGGAACCAGAGCAAGGATGGAAATGTGCAGGAAAAAATGTCATAATGCAAAGCCAGTGAAAACAAAGGCTGCTTTTTCTTTAGGCTGCAGATCTTGAAGATCATAAGGCCTTCCATAACCCTTAGATTATTTTTTTTTTATTTTATAAGGTTTCAGAAAATCTAGAATGTATTCAGGGGCTTTCAATCTAACACAATAGACCATGAATTTCATTAGCCAGTCCTGTCTTGTTATATGAATTGGGAGCCTATTTAGTTTGTACAAACTGCAACGGAGGGTAATGTGTGGAACACAGTAACATAATATCATTTCTCCTGCTATTCCAGCTAGCAAAGAAGAGGAGTGAGACAGGCGACTAACTTTAATGTGTGTGCAAGTGCAGCACAACTCTTTCAATCCTGTCATGACTATACCGGAAGGTCTGGCCCATTATCATGTTATGACTATTATATTTCATGGTTATTTCTTCTTATAATCAATACGTAAGCATCAACTCATCCTGCTGCTTCTCTCAGCTGTTATGAATAATGTCTGCAGTGTGTTCCCCATCTATAACTGTGGCACTAAGTATATCATGCTATCGTTATACTGGGCATTTAGTGTCATATTAAATTGCTGTGATTGAGAGAAAGTGAATAGCATAGTAACATACTATAGTAATTTAAGGTCAGGAAAGCTTCTAAGTCCCTCATGTCCCTAGTGTCCTAATTTGTACTTAGAAACAATGCCCATATTTTGATCTTTCAATTGTATTACATAAGGGGTGGGATATTCAGAAATGCGCAGTGCATGTCAACTGCTCAATGGCACAGTGACTGCGATATTTAATGATTGCACACCACAACATGCACCAGCACAACATGACTGAATATCACAGGCACTGCACCATGGCGCAGTGAGAGGTGCACCAGGGAGCAACCAGATATGCACCATAACGCAAGCAGGGATACACAAGAGGCAGAGGAAGATGCACCAAGGCACAGCAGGAACAGTCACAGGCACAGCAGGGAGACAGGCAAGGGGAAGGGGGGGAACAGTGCAGGACAGCAGGTGCACCAGGCCAGGAACACTGGCAGGGACACAGCCAGCACACAGGTCACCTCTGCACAGGGAGTGCAAGCATGCAGCTGGCGGACCCCCAACTCCCCCCATCGTGGATGCAGAGTACAGATGGCACTGATGCACAGGGCAAGACACCCCTGGCCACCACACATCGGAAGGCATGCAGCCGTCTGGCCAACAACAAGTCACACCACTACACACAACACCCACCACACACATACACCACACATCCAAAACTGCCATCCCTGGGCTGTGCCATGGCACAGCCACCGACTGAGGGGCTGGCCAGCACCATGCACGCACCACCCAATGGCACAAACTCACCACATGGCCACCCACCACACGACTGCAGCATGGACCCACTCACCAGCTGCAAAGCAGACACGGACACAGAAGGGTAAACAAGTACATATATATTGTCTGAAAGTAACACAGCAGAACAGTAACAGAATACAAAGGGGAGGGTAGGGGTAGGTGGGAAGGGGTCAGGGGACAGGGCCTGTACAGGTAAATAGAGGAAGGAAGGAGAAGGGAGGACAGAGGTGTGAAGGGGGCTGGTGGTCCTCAAGGCCGGTGTCAGCTTGCCTGTGCCTGGTGCCTCCCCCTGCACTGTTCCCAAAGCAGGATCCTCCGGGTCTGGTCCGTCATCTCCATCATATGGGATGTTATTAAAATGATCAGCCAAAGCAGATGGCAGTAGAGCAGGAGCCTGTAACCCCTCTGGACACCTATGACAGAGGAAGGGACAGGTGATCAGTGCAATTCCAAAGCACCCCAGCCCCCACCATGCACAGCGGACAGTGGGTGCACATGCCCCTGGAGTGGCACCCCAGCCACCTGCAGTGGGCAGGCCTACACCTTCTGCCAACCCAGAAAGCCACACCGGTACACAGTGCTGGAATCCATTGCCCAAGGGCCACCGAATGGCACTGCGGCAGACAGGTGGCATGGTGCTGCAATGGAACTGCAGCAGCGTAAGTGGTGGCTGGATGCACACCTGGCCCACCAACAGCTGCCACACATGTGCAGTGTCCATCCCACAACTCCACGTACAATGCATCATGTGCCAACCACAGCTGCCATGGCACAAGGCACAAGGGACCAAGGTCATACCCCCACCCCTGCCGCCCACCCTACACAAAAATGTGGGACCTAACAGTGCCCACCTGCTCCCTGTGGTGCTCCATGCACTGGTCCTGGCACTGCATGCCTGGCCATGCCTCCTCCCACCACTGATGGGCCGCAGTGGCCTGCTGTGGACTGCCAGGTGCTCTGGCCACCCTGGCTCTCCTCTGGTCCTCAGGTCCTAGGACGGGAACACAGACAGGCACACATCAGAACACAGCCACAACATGGGCCCACTGCCCCTACCACCCATGCACAGAGTGCACCCCAGCCCATCAGGGCTGCTGGGCATATGTGCAGCGCACACAGTGATTGGCAATGCCATGCCACAGGGCATGCTACACCAGCCCACCCCACATGGCATGCAGCCCTGCCAGCACCATGGAACAGTGGACTTGCACAGATGTAGTCGGGGCCCACTCACCTGGCCATGGCATAGTTCCCCATCGGACATGCACCTGCAGTGCACTCAGCTGCTCCGGGTTCCTCTGGACCAGGTCTCCATACCAGTGGCAACACTGCTTCTTGGTGTGCAGCACAGTAGTGGCCTGGACAAGTCCATCAGCTATCTCCTGTCACACATCGGTCCTGCGCCTTGTGAGGGGCTACTGGCCAAACAGGACGGCAGCATGGGGCTCCACCTGCACCACCAGGTTCATGAGCTCCACCTGGCTCCAGTTGTGGGAACAGGACATTGTGAGATGCGGCATGTTCAGGAAGCAATGCAGAATGCCAAAATAGCACCCAACAGCGCAAGTGCACAACATGCACAGGATGCATGCCTCACACAGAGATGAGCTGTCCATGGCAATCGTGCATCTCTGGTGATGTGCCACATGGGCGTGACCACACCAGCACGTGGGGCAGAGGATACTGTGGGGAGGGTCAACATGCACAATGTGTGAGCGCAATTGGGCCCATCGCCGTGACAATGTGCAATAGGCCATGAAGGTGGCATGCCCCAAGGGACCAATAGTGCCCGAGCACCACTGGCCCAATGGCACCCAAGTGCCAGTGCCCCAATGGTGCCTGAGCACCATTGTCCTGATAGCACCTGAGTGCCATAGACCCAATGGCGCTCAGGTGCCACAGAGCCTATGGTGTTCGAGCACCATAGGGCCCATGCCACATGGGCATGATGGCCCCTATAGTGCACCCAGCACATGCGTGCAATAGGTGGCAGCATATGCCATTGCACATGTGCATTGTGGGTACGTACTGCGCATGTCGGCATTGCACAATGACATGCGCCGGAGCAAGCCCATTGTGAAATGCACAACTGTGTGATATTCAGCTGACATATGCAAATCAGCTCATCAGTCTATCTGGGGGGTGCACTGGGGACATTTGCATGTCATTGTGGTTGCGCCTCGGCTCATTTGCATGTGATGTGCTATAAAGGTACTGCACAACATCACAGGCCATGGACCAGTATTGCAACCAACAGAGGTAGGTTGTGTCTGCTGAGGGGATGGCTGGCACAGGGTGCTGGATGGCCGGGGAGGCCCACTGCAGCCACTAACCACATGTCCATGTCCACAGGTAGCATCATGTCTGAGAAAGAGGAGGGTGAGGAGCGTGGGCCTGCTCGGAAGTGCAGGGCCAACTTTACGAGAGCGGAGGCAGATGCCCTGTTTGGGGTGTACCTCAACAGGGAGCCTTTGCTGAGTGGCACAGCAGACACACCCCAGGCCAGGGCTGTGGCCTGAGAGAAGGTAGCAGAGGCCATGAACCAGCAGGGCAGCCACCAGCAGTCTGCACAAGAGTGCAGGAAGAAGGTGGGCACTGACAAGCATTGGATAAAGGAGAAGGTGGCGGCCATCCGGGCCGCATGGTCGACCACTGGTGGGGGCCAGGCAGCCGTGCCACAGCTTATGCCGCAGAAGGAGATGGTGTCGGCCACCATGCAGTGTAGTGAGGTAGAGGAGGTGCCAGGCAGTGTCTTCCAGACTGGAGGGAGCCCTTCACTGCATGGTAGATATGGCAGGTAGGTGGGGGGTCTGGTGGGACTGCAACCCTAATGTATCTGTGTTCCCTTACAGCACCAGCCCACCAGCATGCATTGGTAGAGACACCTGCAGCTGTCATGATAGTCCACTCAGGCTCGGAGGACCATCCATCCACCCCCACGGGCATCCAGGGGCCTGATAGGCTGCAGAAAACCACCGCCGTCCAGCCAGATGTTCCGGGCATGGTGGCAGATGAGGCCCTGGCTGTGTTCCAGTGAGATGCCAGCCACAACATGCTCTGCACTGAGACACAGATCAGGGCAAGGTCTGACACTGATGACAAACAGACCATTGTCCTGAACAGTGGGGGGCTTGTCAGAGGGGAGTCACCCATACCATACACCTGCACCGGCTGTGGGCTGTGAGGCCAGTGGCCTTGTGGCAGCGGAACAGCTGCCTGCCACTGCCCCAGGACCTGCTGTGTGCATGGGAACAGTGGTCGCAGGGTGGCAGGGCACCCGCACAGGTGCTGGCCAGTGCCCAGGGGCCAGAGGAGTGGCACCAGCAGATGGCTGGAGACGTGGGGGGCCGGGCACCGTATCCACCACTGGGGCACCTGACATTGCCCAACCCCATGAGGGCCACACTATGTAGCACCCACCTGAGTGGGGGACCATGTAGCACGGTCATATATTACCAGTGGGACGGCACTGTGCCCCTGCACCCCAGGGTGCTGATCTCTTGCCTGAGCACAATCGATTGCTGCGGGCCTCTGTGGAGCAACAGGTGCTGCTCATGGCTGGGTTGTGGGCATGCCATGCAGAGGTATGCCAGGCAGCTGAGCAGTGTGAGAGGGCACCGCGCAGGTCCTGGAGGTCATTCATTGCCTGTGGGAGGATAAGACTGCAGCCCAGGACAGCATTGTCAGTGCAATCATGGTCAGCCTTGCCCCACTGGCTGTCACAGCGCATGGCTGCCTGCCACAGACACTGCTGAGTACACTGTCCACCCCACAGCCCCAGCGTCGGGTGACCCCATCTGTGTCAATGCCAGGCTCTGCTGTGAGCATCCCTAGCATGCCTGGAGTGGCCTGTTTGGGAGCCTGCAGACCCCTGTGAGGACCTGTTTATGGTCCCACAGTTCCACCTCTGCGGGGTGGTCACAGACCCCCCTCGTGGCCGTTGTGCAGTCTGTGTCAGCTGGGTGGTTGTGGCGCGGCCATCCCCATGTCCATGGTGGCCATGTGTCTGCGTGGTGGACCTGATGTGCATGCTCCCCTGGAGGCTGTCTGCAGCCACCACCCTGTGTGCACATGAGCGTTGTGTGTGTGTGCATGGCACGGTCATGGCAGCCATGTGGAGTGCCACACATAGCCCGTGTGCACACCTACCCGGCCGCTGGCCTGTGTGGTGAGTATGTGATGATGCCTTCACAGCACTGGTTGTGCATGAGCACTGGTGCCCCAAGTCTGATACATGCCACGTGCTGGCTCCCGGTTGTGTGCATGGGTGGGAGTGTGTGTGTGTGTTTTGCTGTGCAGTGACGTGCGGTGTGGTGCTGCATGTAGCCATGTGGCACTGCTCCACCACTGCACCGTGCCTGTGTATGCATGGCCCTGGCCATGGCCACACATGGCTGTGTGCCCTGTCACTGTGTCAGTTCTGTGCATGTGTGTCTGTCTACCTACCTGCATGCACTGTAGTGTTCCTGCCCTATCGTGTCTCACCAGTGGCGTGCCAGCCACATGAGCCGGGGATCCCTCCACCCGGGGGGGCTGCCACCACCCCTCTGTCCTTCACCCACGTTGTTCCCACTGCAGTTCCCCTCATCAGCCTCGACAGCTATTCTATGGTCAATGGCCATGTTGTGCAGCATGCAGCATGCCAGGAATAGGCCACAGGCCTTCGAGGGGCTGTACTGTAGGGCACCACCAGACCTGTCCAGGTAACAGAACCATGCCTTCAGCATCCCAAACACACACTCAATGATGTTCTGCATGTTGTTGTGTGCCTCATTGTACCACTGTTCTGCCAGGAACAACAGGCGCTGGTAGGGGGTGTGCAGCCAGGGCCTGAATGGGTAGCCACTGTCACATGTGTGTGGAGACAGTGAGAGAGAGTGTGAATAGGTTAGCCTGGTGATCCCTGTCACTGTACTCTATGCCCCTCCCAGTCACACATGGCAGTTCCCCTGCCCTGTCCACCCCCTTCCATGCCCTGCTGTACCCCACTGCCCGTGGTCTCGCCATACTCACCCATTAGATGTCCAGTGGGGATGTCTCCACTCTCGAACCTGTGGCACAGTGCTGAGCTGTACCAGATGTAGGCGTCATGTGCTCCCCCAGGGTGTGTGGCACAGATATTAGTTATGCACCCCCTAGCATCGCACACCATCTGGCAGTTGATGCTGGGGTAGCCCTTTCTGTTGATGTAGTTTACCCCCTCTGTGCCAGGTAGCATGCGGATGCCCACATGGGTGCAGTCTATGGCTCCTAGCATGCCAGGCATACATGCTACCCAGTGGAACTCCTGCATGGTTGCTGTACACTCCATCTGTGTGCTGGGGAAGTGGATGTGTTCCACAGCATGAGGCAGCAGGGCGTTGAGGAACTGTGTGAGGAGCCATGACGTGGCCAACTGGGTTATGCCTGTGGTGTCCCCTGTTGGTCTCTGGAAAGTGCCAGTGGTGAGCAGGCACATGACAGCTGTTACCTTTGTCTCCACTGTCAGGGCGTGGCTCTGTCTTGTGGGTGCCTGAATCTCCTCACTGCATAGCTCACAGAGCTGCCCCAGAATCACATTGTTCAGGCGATACCAGCTCATGATCTCTGTGTCAGCATGGGTCTCGAAGTCGATGTGGGGCCAGTACTGCCTGTTCTGGGCTTACCACCGACTGGCCCTTCCATGGCCATGTTGCACTGCCTCCTGCCTCCTCTCACCCCTCATTACTGTCTCCATCTGGAATGCCGCACTGGCCATGGCCCCTGTTGTCCTGTCACCCCCTGGGTGTCTGGCTCCACTGGCCTCCGCTGGCTCCATGGGGCAGTGCCTATCACTTGGCATTCCCCCCCCGTGTACCCTGCCCCTGGCTGGGTTTTCCTGCTGGCTCTGTCACCCACCCCTGTGGGTGCCTGTGTCGCACCCCTTGGGTCTGGTGGCTCCATTTGGCAGCCACTCTCTCCCCCTCCCTCAGTGAGCCTCTGTGAGTGGCACTTTCACACAAACTCTCTCTCTCTCTCCCTCTCACACTCTCTCTCTCTCCTTGTAATTTTCCTTCTCTCCCTGTCTCCCTCTTCCTCTCTCAGATGGCCTGTCTGTCACCCTCCGTCCTGCTCCCCTCTGGCGCAAGTGCTCTCCTCCTACTTGCACCCTATTTTTATAGGCTCAAGACTGCTCCACACAACTGGCAGTTGCTACTGGCATGCGCCATTGCTTGGTGGTTGAATATCATGCTGTGCCACTTATTCATGGGTCTGCCCCCTGTCTTTGTGCAAGCATTCATTACTATTGTACATTGGTGCACTGCAACTTGCGCTGCACAGTTGCTTTCGCTGAATATCGCTCTTTGGTGCATCTTCGCAGTTGCGCATGTGTAACCCTGTTGTGCCTTGCACAAGTGCTTTGAATATCCAGCCCAAGGTGTACAATGCCACCCTCTGCTTCCGTTAGCCTACTTATGATGCAGGCTTTGACTGCCAGGTACATGTCAAGAATGACGCTGCTGTGAAATGTAAACCTAGATTGCATTTCATGAAACAAATTTCATGATATGTTTGCAGTAGGTACAGCAACTGAAGTGGGGCTGGTGGTATTACTACAAGTGACCAGGGTCTAAGGCATGATTGTGTTCCCTATCCAAAACAATAGTTCCAATTATGCCATTTCTATGTTAGGCTCTCATGTCAGATTGACATGCCATGACTGGGAGAAAATGAGTGACTCAGAGTATAGTGAGAGCAGTGCTTGAAATGGAAGAGAGTGACTGGGGGAACCCACCACCATTGATGTAGGATCAAATATACTGGGCAGTGGTCTGGAGACATGTTTCCATGCTACATATTGCGTTGTTATACTTTATTTAGTCAGTCATAGGCCTTTGGTGGGGGGGGGCTACATTTTACACCAGGCGCAATGCTTCCCCATGTTATTCCTGGAATTCAGCATGGTTTTTAATTTCAATTCCAGAATGTAGTTCCCCAGTAGTGCTGGGCAAAATTTTTTGTGTTCTTGTGAAATTACTCAAATTTTCCAATTTTGCTTTGGTGCAGTGTTCACAATAATGTACCAAAATCTGGCATAAATTAGTCAGGCACATTTTGTGAAAATGCATCATTTTGCTTTGAGATTATGTTTTCTTTTAAATCTGACATGGCACACGTTTAGTGTATTTTAAATGTAGAATCTTACTTTTTGTACACAATTACTACATCACCATTCATTTATGTACACAGTTACTACGTCATTCACCTCAAATGACCAGCTGGCACTACTTGCTGTAGTTTCATTTTATTGGATCCAGCCAGAAACGTCATAGGACAAAACATTGTGGCAAACAACAAAGAAGAGAAAACATTGCCGCCTGCAATGTCAGCATATAATAACATTGCCAACCCAAACCTCATGGGCAGTACAATGTATGAATAGTTGAACATTTGCCCCAGGAATAGTAACAGCAGCCAGCCCCGGTGTGATGGCCAGTCCCCCTCTACCTGCTGCCGCCACCAATTGCTTGCACCTGTGTCCCATGACACAGTACATTGTACTATATTTGTTTCAAACAAGCTAAAGCACACGCTTACCCACTAAAATTCAGACACGGAGCAACTTTTAAAATCCATTTATTGAACACCAAGATGCGCTTGACGCGTTTCGGACAAAATCCTTTCTCAAAAGCTGCATCCTAAAAAACACACAGAACTTAGATACAAAAGCCAAATGACATCACAATTACTAAAACAATTCCATTGGTGAACCAATAAAATAGAAAAATAGAAAAATTAACCCTTTTTAAACATGCAGTGCTACAAAACACATAAAACTTTCATTATAAATATCACATTATTGCACTACAAAATTTTATCTATATTCCAAATAAGGTTTTAATTCAAATGAGCATTTAAACCTGGTTTCTGATATCTTTTAACCTTAAAATCCATTCATTTTCCTTTTTAAAATTTTATTACGAAATTTCCACCTCTGGGTCCATTATATATTTTCTCTATGCCCAAAAACTTAAACTCATGGTTCTCCTCATCATTTCTATTTTCATTAATATGTACCAAGTTGCATATGTTAAATCATTTTATTTATTGCTCTTATGTGTTCTAACACCCTTATCTTAAAAGCTCTCTCCGTTTTACCTATATAGAAAGCCCCACAGTTACATATAGCTAAGTATATCACACTTCGTGTTGCAAGTGATAAGATGTCTAATTTCAAACTTCTTATCACATCTGTTAACAACACTAAATTCTTTACTTTTCTTTATATGTTGACAAGCATTAAATTTTTGCATTGTTACAGCCAACAGGTTCTCCTAGCAATTGTTGGTGTGTCTCACTGGAGTAGTAAAATGGCTGTGAACCAATGAATCCTTTAAAGTTGGGCATGTCTATAGGTCATAATAGGTGGTTTTCATTACATCCTGCAGGCCTATCTCACATGATAATACATGCCAATGTTTCTTAATAATTCTGCTAACTTCATAACTTTGGGCACTGTAAGTAGTAACAAAATAAAAACCATTCTCTTTATTATTGACCTCATTTTTATCAACCATTAAATCACCTCTGTCCATATTGCAGCAAATTGATAACCTTCCTCTATTACTTTTCAGAGTAACCCTATTTTCTAATGATTTTTAATGCCCTTAGCCCTTTTTAAATTCTTCTACTTTACTGCAGTTACATTTAATTCTGCAAAATTGACCCTTGGGATATTAGCTATTATATGTGGGGATGACAGCTCTGGGCTAATAACAATGTATTGCCATCAGTATCTTTTCTAAATAAATTAGTGCTGATCTCACCCCGGTTGACCTGTAAGTCTAAATAATTCACAGACTCACGGTTAGCATTAAATGTAAATCTAAGATTTTGATTTGTCCCATGTATTTCATTGAATTCTTGCAGCATGACATTATCTCCCTTCCAAATTAATAACACATCGTCAATAAATCTTTTCCACAATAAAATATTATAGAAAAACGGGTTCCTGTCCATATTAAATACTGTTTCATTTTCCCATTGTCCAACATACAAACTAGCCACTGTAGGTGCGCATGTAGCCCCCATAGCAATCCCTACCTTCTGTCTATAAATGTCACCATCAAAAAGGAATATATTTTTCCCCAGAACATGCTCCAATAACTTTAAAATTACAGCAGTCTCTTCATCATTTCTTTCCCCATTACTATTCAAAATTCAGCAGCTGCATCAACGCTCCTTCATGGGGAACATTGGTATAGAGACTCAATATCTAATGTCACTAACAAACAATTTTCTCCCACTGTTAAACCATCCAAAATTCTCAGAACATCCTTTGTGTCACGAATATATGATTTCAATTTCTTGACATAGTTACACAAGGTGGAATCTACAAAACGAGACAAAGGTTCTATTAAACTACCCAACCCACTTACTATTGGGCGTCCAGGTGGATTTTCCAAATTCTTATGTACTTTTGGTAACATATAAAATGTTGGTTTTACTGGGTACTCTGTTTTTAAAAATTTTTTGTTTGTCCTGAAATAACTCCATTCTCAAATGCTAAATCTATAGTATAGTCAATGCATGACTTAAAGTCCCAAGTGGGGTCCATATTTAATTTTTCATAATATAAATCATCATTTAACTGTCACATCACTTCTGTTTTATATTTAGCCACGTCCCATAAAACAACGCAGCCACCCTTATCAGCAGATTTTATCACAAATTCAGGGTTAGACTGTAAACTTCTCAAAGCCTGTCTTTCATGGCTGCTTAAATTATTATAATGTGGACGTGGCAAATTATCAAACAACTTTTCCAAATCCCTTTCACACAAATCACGGAATACACTGACAGCGCGACATAATGGAGGGTTAAATATAGAATTAGGTTTCAATACATTATCAACATGAATACCTATACCCATTACATTATTTTCACGCTCATATTCATTCTTTTTATTAAAAAAAGCTTTCAAATTAAGTTTACGACACATCAAATGTAAATCTATTATTGTCTGTACTGGATTAAAAAGTTTGTAGGTGAAAAAGTTAATCCTTTCTTTAAAGGGATTCCTCAGAAGCAGTTAGTGTGTAGCTAGACAAGTTTATAATTTGAATGTCGATTTACCTCCTCATTCTGCTGTTCCACCTGTTGCCATTAGCCTCCAATTCAGTCGCCCTCTCTGTTCTCGATTTAGTGTGTTTTTCTGTCCTCTCCTCGTTCGTCTTCTGTGGCGTAGTTTGTTAATCTGGGGCTCCTTAGTGGTGTTTGTTGTAATGGTTGTTCGAATCCGTTTCTTCCCTGTGAAAAAATGACCAGATGTGCTTGCATTCTCTTCCTTCAGATCCACTACCTTCTGTACTATAACTAAAGGAGACTTTGGAAGGTCGTTTCAAAATTCCTCTAATAGTATCTTTCTTCCATGAATAAACTCGATTATTCTCATAGTCCCCTTTGTCACGGATAAATTTAACTTGTTTGGCTCCCTTCAATTCTTTATCCAGTCTAACAATGAACTCCTGTAGGCGTTGATTACAATTAGTGAAGCCATCTGACTCACGAAATTTCAATACTTCTTTCTCTTTGCTTTTTAAATCTTCTTTTAGCACACTTTCCCGTTCCTTGCTATATTTTATTATAAGTTCCATCAATTTACCACTGGCTTCACTAAGGATAGTTTCCCATTCTCGCATAAAATTATTATTATCAGTACCAAAAGCAGGATTCTTTATTAATCTCAAACCTCTAGGTATTCGTTTCAATTGTAATAAGCCTCCAAGTTTGTAACATTCCAATAGATCTTTCTTAATTGCTGCATAGTTTTCTAATTCTTTAAATACTACCTTCATTGATGATGGGTTCCAGGGCAGGAAAATCAGCATCACATTCATCCACCAAAGCAGGTTAATATTATTGGTGTTGATTACAAAATTATCCACATAAAACAAAGGGTTGTCATTCTGTGTACCTTCACTTGGATTCATCGGTGTTATTCTTTTAGGATTCATATTACCAAAGTGCTCCAATAATGTCCATCAGGGTTTTACTTCCACAACTCTATGAATGAAGTAGTCTTCACCGAAAACCTGTTATGACCTATAGACATGCCCCAACTTTAAAGGATTTGTTGGTTGACAGCCATTTACTACTCCAGTGAGACACACCAACAATTGGCTAGAGAACCTGTTGGCTGTAACCAATGCAAAAATTGTAATGCTTGTCAACATATAAAGAAAAGTAAAGAATTTAGTGTTGTTAACAGATGTGATAAAGTTTGAAATTAGACATCTTATCACTTGCAATACATAAGGTGTGATATACTTAGCTATATGTAACTGTGGGGCTTTCTATATAGGTAAACGGAGAGACTTTTAAGATAAGGGTTAAGAACACATAAGAGCAATAAATAAAAATGATTTAACATATGCAACTTCGGTACATATTAATGAAAATAGAAATGATGAGGAGAACCATGAGTTTAAGTTTTTGGGCATAGAGAAAATATATAATGGACCCAGAGGTGGAAATTTTCGTAATAAAATTTTAAAAAAGGAAAATGAATGGATTTTAAGGTTAAAAGCATATCAGAAACCAGGTTTAAATGCTCATTTGGAATTAAAACCTTATTTGGAATATAGATAAAATTTTGTAGTGCAATAATAATGTGATATTTATAATGAAATTTTTATGTGTTTTATAGCACTGCATGTTTAAAAGGGTTAATTTTTCTATTTTTCTATTTTATTGGTTCACCAATGGAATTGTTTTAGTAATTGTGATGTCATTTGGCTTTTGTATCTAAGTTCTGTGTGTTTTTAGGATGCAGCTTTTGAGAAAGGATTTTGTCGAAGCGCGTCAAGCGCATCTTGGTGTTCAATAAATGGATTTTAAAAAGTTGCTCCGTGTCTGAATTTTTAGTGGTAAGTGTATTGCTTTAGCTTGTTTTAAACAAGTTTGTTCATTTGGCTAGATGATGCCGCTAAATCCTTGTGCACGCAGTTCGTTTGTTGGAAGATTTGACTAAATTGAACTGTTGCACAGGTTTTCGTGAAGACTACTTCATTCATAGAGTTATGGAAGTAAAACCTGATGGACATTATTGGAGCACTTTGGTAATATGAATCCTAAAGAATAACAACGATGAATCCAAGTGAAGTACACAGAATGACAACCCTTTGTTTTATGTGGATAATTTGGTAATCAACACCAATAATGTTAACCGTTTCTGGTGGATGAATGTGATGCTGATTTTCCTGCCCTGGAACCATCATCAATGAAGGTAGCATTTAAAGAATTAGAAAAAACTATGAAGCAATTAAGAAAGATCTATTGGAATGTTACAAACTTGGAGGCTTATTTACAATTGAAGCAGATACCTAGAGGTTTGAGATTAATAAAGAATCCTGCTTTGGTACTGATAATAATAATTTTATGCGAGAATGGGAAACTATCCTTAGTGAAGCCAGTGGTAAATTGATGGAACTTATAATAAAAATATAACAAGGAACAGGAAAGTGTGCTAAAAGAAGATTTAAAAAGCAAAGAGAAAGAAGTATTGAAATTTCCGTGAGTCAGATGGCTTCACTAATTGTAATCAACGCCTACAGGAGTTCATTGTTAGACTGGATAAAGAATTGAAGGAGCCAAACAAGTTAAATTTATCCGTGACAAAGGGGACTATGAGAATAATCGAGTTTATTCATGGAAGAAAGATACTAATAGAGGAATTTTGAAACGACCTACCAAAGTCTCCTTTAGTTATAGTACAGAAGGTAGTGGATCTGAAGGTGAAGAGAATGCAAGCACATCTGGTCATTTTTTTCACAGGGAAGAAACGGGATTCGAACAACCATTACAACAAACACCACGAAGGAGCCCCAGATTAACAAACTATGCCACAGAAGACGAACGAGGAGAGGACAGAAGAAACACACTAAATCGAGAACAGAGAGGGCGACTGAATTGGAGGCGAATGGCAACAGGTGGAACAACAGAATGAGGAGGTAATCGGGACATTCAAATTATAAACTTGTCTAGCTACACATAACTGCTTCTGAGGAATCCCTTTTAAAGAAAGGATTAACTTTTTCACCTACAAACTTTTAAATCCAGTACAGACAATAATAGATTTACATTTGATGTGTCAAACTTAATTTGAAAGCTTTTTTAATAAAGAATGAATATGAGCGTGAAAATATGTAATGGGTATAGGTATTCATGTTGATAATGTATTGAAACCTAATTCTATATTTAACCCTCCATTATGTCGCGCTGTCAGTGTATTCCGTGATTTGTGTGAAAGGATTTGGAAAAGTTGTTTGATAATTTGCCGATCCACATTATAATAATTTAAGCAGCCATGAAAGAGAGAGCTTTGAAAGTTTACAGTCTAACCCTGAATTTGTGATAAAATCTGCGCTGATAAGGGTGGCTGCGTTGTTTTATGGGACGTACTAAATATAAAACAGAAGTGATGCTAACAGTTAAATGATGATTTATATTATGAAAAATTAAATATGGACCCCACTTGGGACTTTAAGTCATGCATTGACTATACTATAGATTTAGCATTTGAGAATGGAGTTATTTCAGGACAAACAAAAAATTTTAAAAACAGAGTACCCAGTAAACCAACATTTTATATGTTACCAAAAGTACATAAGAATTTGGAAAATCCACCTGGACGCCCAATAGTAAATGGGTTGGGTAGTTTAATAGAACCTTTAGTCTGATTTTGTAGATTCCACCTTGTGTAACTATATCAAGAAATTGAAATCATATATTCGTGACACAAAGGATGTTCTGAGAATTTTGGATGGTTTAACAGTAGGGAGAAAATTGTTTGTTAGTGACATTAGATATTGAGTCTCTCTATACCAATGTTCCCCATGAAGGAGCGCTGGATGCAGCTGCTGAATTTTTGAATAGTAATGGGGAAAGAAATGACGAAGAGACTGCTGTAATTTTAAAGTTATTGGGCATGTTCTGGGAAAAAATATATTCCTTTTGATGGTGACATTTATAGACAGAAGATAGAGGATTGCTATAGAGCTACATAGCACCCTACAGTGGCTAGTTTGTATGTTGGACAATGGGAAAATGAAACAGTATTTAATATGGACAGGAACCCGTTTTCTATAATATTTTATTGTGGAAAAGATTTATTGATGATGTGTTATTAATTTGAAGGAGATAATGTCATGCTGCAAGAATTCGTTAAATGGTTACATGGGACAAATCAAAATCTTAGATTTACATTTAATGCTAACCGTGAGTCTGTGAATTATTTAGACTTACAGGTCAACGAGAGGTGAGATCAGCACTAATTTATTTAGAAAAGATACTGATGGCAATACATTGTTATTAGCCCAGAGCTGTCATCCCCACATATAATAACTAATATCCCCAAGGGTCAATTTTGCAGAATTAAATGTAACTGCAGTAAAGTAGAAGAATTTAAAAAGGGCTATGGCATTAAAAATCAGTTTAGAAAATAGGGGTTACTCTGAAAAAGTAATAGAGGAAGGTTATCAATTTGCTGCCAATATGGACAGAGGTGATTTAATGGTTGATAAAAATAAGGTCAATAATAAAGAGAATGGTTTTTATTTCTTCACTACTTACAGTGCCCAAAGTTATGAAGTTAGCAGAATTATTAAGAAACATTGGCATGTATTATCATGTGAGATAGGCCTGCAGGATGTAATGAAAAAACCACCTATTATGACCTATAGACATGCCCCAACTTTAAAGGATTCGTTGGTTCACAGCCATTTTACTACTCCAGTGAGACACACCAACAATTGGCTAGGAGAACCTGTTGGCTGTAACCAATGCAAAAATTGTAATGCTTGTCAACATATAAAGAAAAGTAAAGAATTTAGTGTTGTTAACAGATGTGATAAAGTTTGAAATTTAGACATCTTATCACTTGCAATACGCAAGGTGTGATATACTTAGCTATATGTAACTGTGGGGCTTTCTATATAAAGGTAAACGGAGAGAGCTTTTTAAGATAAGGGTGTTAGAACACATAAGAGCAATAAATAAAATGATTTAACATATGCAACCTCGGTACATATTAATGAAAATAGAAATGATGAGAGAGAACCATGAGTTTAAGTTTTGGGCATAGAGAAAATATAATGGACCCAGAGGTGGAAATTTTAGTAATAAAATTTTAAAAAAGGAAAATGAATGGATTTTAGGTTAAAAGCATATCAGAAACCAGGTTTAAATGCTCATTTGAATTAAAACCTTATTTGGAATATAGATAAAATTTTTGTAGTGCAATAATAATGTGATATTTATAATGAAAGTTTTTATGTGTTTTGTAGCACTGCATGTTTAAAAAGGGTTAATTTTTCTATTTTTCTATTTTATTGGTTCACCAATGGAATTGTTTTAGTAATTGTGATGTCATTTGGCTTTTGTATCTAAGTTCTGTGTGTTTTAGGATGCAGCTTTTGAGAAAAGTTTTGTCGAAGCAAACGTCAAAGCGCATCTTGGTGTTCAATAAATGGATTTAAAAGTTGCTCCGTGTCTGAATTTTAGTGGGTAAGCATGTGCTTTAGCTTGTTTTAAACAAGTTTGTTCATTTGGCTAGTACACAGCTAAATCCTTGTGCAGTTCGTTTGTTGGAAGATTTGGACTAAATTGAACTGTTGCACAGTTTCGATGAAGACTACTTCATTCTTGCAGAGTTGTGGAAGTAAAACCCTGATGGACATTATTGGAGCACTTTGGTAATATGAATCCTAAAGAATAACACCGATGAATCAAGTGAAGGTATACAGAATGACAACCCTTTGTTTTATGTGGATAATTTGGTAATCAACACCAATAATGTTAACCCGCTTCAGTGGATGAATGTGATGCTGATTTTCCTGCCCTGGAACCATCATCAATGAAGGTAGCATTTAAAGAATTAGAAAAAACTATGCAGCAATTAAGAAAGATCTATTGGAATGTTACAAACTTGGAGGCTTATTTACAATTGAAACGAATACCTAGAGGTTTGAGATTAATAAAGAATCCTGCTTTTGGTACTGATAATAATAATTTTATGCGAGAATGGGAAACTATCCTTAGTGAAGCCAGTGGTAAATTGATGGAACTTATAATAAAATATAGCAAGGAGCAGGAAAGTGTGCTAAAGAAGATTTAAAAAGCAAAGAGAAAAGTATTGAAATTTAGTGAGTCAGATGGCTTCACTAATTGTAATCAACGCCTACAGGAGTTCATTGTTAGACTGGATAAAGAATTGAAGGAGCCAAACAAGTTAAATTTATCCGTGACAAAGGGACTATGAGAATAATCGAGTTTATTCATGGAAGAAAGATACTATAGAGGAATTTTGAAACGACCTACCAAAGTCTCCTTTAGTTATAGTACAGAAGGTAGTGGATCTGAAGGTGAAGAGAATGCAAGCACATCTGGTCATTTTTCACAGGGAAGAAGCGGATTCGAACAACCATTACAACAAACACCAACGAAGGAGCCCCAGATTAACAAACTATGCCACAGAAGACAAACGAGGAGAGGACAGAAGAAACACACTAAATCGAGAACAGAGAGGCGACTGAATTGGAGGCGCAATGGCAACAAGTGGAACAGCAGAATGAGGAGGTAAATCGGACATTCAAATTATAAACTTGTCTAGCTACACACTAACTGCTTCTGAGGAATCCCTTTAAAGAAAGTATTAACTTTTCACCTACAAACTTTTTAAATCCAGTACAGACAATAATTTACATTTGATGTGTCGTAAACTTAATTTGAAAGCTTTTTTAATAAAAAGAATGAATATGAGCATGAAAATAATGTAATGGGTATAGGTATTCATGTTGATAATGTATTGAAACCTAATTCATATTTAACCCTCCATTATGTCGCTGTCAGTGTATTCCGTGATTTGTGTGAAAGGATTTGAAAAGTTGTTTGATAATTTGCCACGTCCACATTAATAATTTAAGCAGCCATGAAAGACAGGCTTTGAGAAGTTTACAGTCTAACCTGAACTTGTGATAAAATCTGCTGATAAGAGTGGCTGCGTTGTTTTATGGGGCGTGGCTAAATATAAAACAGAAGTGATGCAACAGTTAAATGATGATTTATATTATGAAAAATTAAATATGGACCCACTTGGGACTTTAAGTCATGCATTGACTATACTATAGATTTAGCATTTGAGAATGGAGTTATTCAGGACAAACAAAAATTTTTAAAAACAGAGTACCCAGTAAAACCAACATTTTATATGTTACCAAAAGTACATAAAATTTGGAAAATCCACCTGGACGCCTAATAGTAAGTGGGTTGGGTAGTTTAATAGAACCTTTGTCTCGTTTTGTAGATTCCACCTTGTGTAACTATGTCAAGAAATTGAAATCATATATTCGTGACACAAAGGATGTTCTGAGAATTTTGGATGGTTTAACAGTAGGAGAAAATTGTTTGTTAGTGACATTAGATATTGAGTCTCTATACCAATGTTCCCCATGAAGGGCGTTGGATGCAGCTACTGAATTTTGAATAGTAATGGGGAAAGAAATGATGAAGAGACTGCTGTAATTTTAAAGTTATTGGAGCATGTTCTGGGAAAAATATATTCCTTTTTGATGGTGACATTTATAGACAGAAGGTAGGGATTGCTATGAGCTACATGCGACCTACAGTGGCTAGTTTGTATGTTGGACAATGGAAAATGAAACAGTATTTAATATGGACAGGAACCCGTTTTCTATAATATTTTATTGTGGAAAAAGATTTATTGTGATGTGTTATTAATTTGGAAGGGAGATAATGTCATGCTGCAAGAATTATTAAATGGTTACATGGGACAAATCAAAATCTTAGATTTACATTTAATGCTAACCGTGAGTCTGTGAATTATTTAGACTTACAGGTCAACCGGGGGGGGGGTGAGATCAGCACTAATTTATTTAGAAAAGATACTGATGGCAATACATTGTTATTAGCCCAGAGCTGTCATCCCCCACATATAATAGCTAATATCCCCAAGGGTCAATTTTGCAGAATTAAATGTAACTGCAGTAAAGTAGAAGAATTTAAAAAAGGGGCTATGGCATTAAAAAATCGTTTAGAAAATAGGGGTTACTCTGAAAAAGTAATAGAGGAAGGTTATCAATTTGCTGCCAATATGGACAGAGGTGATTTAATGGTTGATAAAAATGAGGTCAATAATAAAGAGAATGGTTTTTATTTCGTTACTACTTACAGTGCCCAAAGTTATGAAGTTAGCAGAATTATTAAGAAACATTGGCATGTATTATCATGTGAGATAGGCCTGCAGGATGTAATGAAAACCACCTATTATGACCTATAGACATGCCCCAACTTTAAAGGATCGTTGGTTCACAGCCATTTACTACTCCAGTGAGACACACCAACAATTGGCTAGGAGAACCTGTTGGCTGTAACCAATGCAAAAATTGTAATGCTTGTCAACATATAAAGAAAAGTAAAGAATTTAGTGTTGTTAACAGATGTGATAAGAAGTTTGAAATTAGACATCTTATCACTTGCAATACGCAAGGTGTGATATACTTAGCTATATGTAACTGTGGGGCTTTCTATATAGGTAAAACGGAGAGAGCTTTTAAGATAAGGGTGTTAGAACACATAAGAGCAATAAATAAAAATGATTTAACATATGCAACTTCGGTACATATTAATGAAAATAGAAATGATGAGGAGAACCATGAGTTTAAGTTTTTGGGCATAGAGAAAATATATAATGGACCCAGAGGTGGAAATTTTCGTAATAAAATTTTAAAAAAGGAAAATGAATGGATTTTAAGGTTAAAAGCATATCAGAAACCAGGTTTAAATGCTCATTTGGAATTAAAACCTTATTTGGAATATAGATACAATTTTGTAGTGCAATAATAATGTGATATTTATAATGAAAGTTTTATGTGTTTTGTAGCACTGCATGTTTAAAAGGGTTAATTTTTCTATTTTTCTATTTTATTGGTTCACCAATGGAATTGTTTTAGTAATTGTGATGTCATTTGGCTTTTGTATCTAAGTTCTGTGTGTTTTTTAGGATGCAGCTTTTGAGAAAGGATTTTGTCCGAAACGCGTCAAGCGCATCTTGGTGTTCAATAAATGGATTTTAAAAGTTGCTCCGTGTCTGAATTTTAGTGGGTAAGCGTGTGCTTTAGCTTGTTTTAAACAAGTTTGTTCATTTGGCTAGATGCACCGCTAAATCCTTGTGCACGGTTCGTTTGTTGGAACATTGTACTATATCCCTGGTGTACAGTGGACCCCCTCCCCCTACCCTAGTAGGTGGATCCCCACCACCCCACACCCCCAAAACACACAATTATATAGGAGGACAGAAGGTGATAGTGCACAGAGGGGAGGGAGACTGTAAGGGGAAAGGAGGGTAGAGAACTAGTGTGGGAGGGAATAGGAAAAGAAGGAGAGAAAGTATGTTAGTGAGGGAGAAGCAAACCTTCATCCCTCTGGGATGCAGACCCCAAAAGGGCCAGACACAGCTGGGTGCACACCCAGCTTGTGTTCTTGCTCCTGGCCTGCAAGGAGAAGGGTAGGAGTGGGGAAGTGGAAGGAGTAGGAAAGAGTAGTAAAAAGCAGGCGGGGGGAGAAAGTGGAAGGGGAAGTGGAGAAGTAGTGTGCAAGGGAATAGGGAAGGAAGGAGAGGAAGAGTTGGAGAGGCAGACCTTCCTCCCTCTGTGATGCAAACCCCACAGAGGCCAACACAGCTGGGTGCACACCCAACCTGTACCTGGTTTCCTGGCCTGCAAAGGAGAAGGGCCCATAGTCACAGTCCTATCCCACTTCTTTTTCTCCATCCTGCCTGCTATTTCCTACTTCTTGCCCTTCTTCTCCTTCTTCTTTGCAGGCCAAGAAACCAAGTCACGGGCTGGGTGTGCACCCAGCCTTGTTGGCACCTGTGGGGTTTACATCTGTGTCTGGCCCTTTTGGGGTCTGCAGCCCAGAGGGAGGAAGGTTTGCCTCTCCCTCACCAACATACTTCCTCTCCTATTATAGCTCTGGGGTGGGTAAAAATGCTAATTGGAGAGTGCCCCACACAGGGACATGGACATTTCCCTTTAAGTGTTTCTATGTTTCTATGTAAGTGTTTTGAAATATTAAAATTCATCCTTTCTAAATAAACCCTATAAACTACAGTGACTAAAACAATAACATAAAAAATTGCCACTCTTTTCTTGCGTATTTAAAAGGAAAATATATATATATATATATATATTTATATATATATATATATATATATATATATATATATATATATATATATATATATATATTATGGGTTACGGTTTCGGTCAATAACTTATGTAAAGCAGATTTCCATTGGTAACAATATTGATAAATATAATTCTACAGGGATGTTTCCCTTTAAATAATAACTAATGCTACTTTATGATAAATATTGCTACTCTGTGATAAAAAAAAAAGTTAAAAATCCACTTCGGTTTTAAGATCAACTAGTCCTTCAGATAACAAGCCAGCAGATCATATCACCACTCTGTGGATGGAAACTGAAGTGGTAAACTGTCAGGCTGAGGGGCCAACCTACTGGGTATGGCACTGTTGACATCTAAATCTGATGATACTGGAAACCATCATCAGAATCTTTATTGACTGACACAAAATGTCATTACAGTAGAATATAAAAAGTTCTATACAAAATACTAAACAAGATGAAAAAACTTTATTCTGTTTTTTATCTTGCATGGTATTGTTTATTGAATATTTTCTGTTCTCTTGTAATGACATTTTATGTCAGTCAATAAAGATTTTGATGATAGGCTAATAAAAAATATTAAAGGACTTCAGGCCAGCCTGGTGGCATGAAGGGCTAAGACATCCATGCCTTACCTCTTGCCATGCCGGTGACCCATGTTTGTGGGGTGTGCGGGTCATGGGGGGTCGGTCAGGGAGGGAGAGGATCAAGCATCCAGAGGACTGGTTTGACAGTCCCACTGCATGACTGCCCCCAAGTGGAGGCCTGAGGGTAGGATGGGTCAGGGATGCCAAAAGAAGAAAGGGGGCTGTGGGACTTCTGCAGCACGCATGTGCTTCCATGCATGCATTCTGATGTTTGCACCCCAGCAACAGGGAGGGACGGAGGGAGAAAATGGTGGAAAATTCCCTGATGGCTAGATGACAACCAACCCCCCCCACAGGCTCTGCACCCAGTGGCTAGCACCTCCACAGCCCTGTGGCAAGAGGGCACAGGTGAAGGTATGTCCCGGGGGAGCTGGGGTGATGGGGCTGGGGGGGTCAGTCCAAAAGGGGCCACCAGGAAGGGCAGGAGATAAAATATATATATATATGGGCTTCAACAGCAAATAGTCCTCACAGCAACTAGCCAGCAGTACAGAGCACCACACCACTAGCCGGCAACTAAAGTAGCAGCTAATTAGTAGCCTCAGGCCCTACTCCTGACAATGAGCCCTAAAGTACTAGTAAATAAATATTAAATCTGGTTCTTTGAAAATGTATGCCCTGAATGGGCTGTTAAATTGGATCTGGTTCTTTTAAAAAAACTGTTCTCTAAAGGGCTGCTAACTTGGATTTGTTTTCTGTTGTCACAAGCTCTGAAAGGACTATAAATATCAGATCTGGTTCCATAACACATTAGCCCCAAAGAAAGAGCTGTGCATATATTTGATTTAATTCCTCACAAAATTGTTCTTGAAAGGGCTGTACACATTGAATCAGGTTCTCCCAAACTGCAGCCTTGAAATGGACTTCTGCCGGCTCACTATACATACAGTCCATGCACCACATCAGTATGTACAATGGCCTCTGAGGAACTTTGAGATACAGGGATAGATTTACAAATGTGAAAGTAGTAGATTCACAAATGTGAAAGTAGTACACAGTAAATAAAGAGACCACTATAGTTTCTGCAGCACCACATGATTCAAGAAGCCATGGGAGCTCTGCTAACAAGCTCAGTAATTGTTTTCATGAATCATATGGTGCAGTTTTGTGAATGGAATATTAATATTCATGAGGTCATTATCTTTTTATCTGAGCTGCAGAAGATGACATCACCAACACTATGACATAGGAGTCTGATGTAGTGCAAGCAGAATATGATTTAGAATGGCCAAATAGCACACACTATCTGCCATCTAAAGCACAATCATCCAATATGCAGCAGCCAATCTATTTCCTTGACACCTAGGACTGTAGTATGTTGTGCAGTCTCTTGACTTTGGAACTGGAAAAACACAGGTTCAAACCCTGCTACAGCCAAATTATCACTGTATGACTTTGGACAAGTCACTTAATCTCCCAGTGCACCAGACCACCCAGCTGTGGAAACTGGAAGAGGATGGACACTAGGAGAGGCAGGACCAACTGTTAAAAAATATATTACCTACCAGCTGGGCTATTCTGGATGAATAATTTCTAAATAAAAACAAAATAAACCTCTGCATCCCTTTCCTTCTTCTCATGAGCTGCTGCCAGTATGTAGGCATCTGTATACTTGCCGTTTTGTGGCACTACTGCATCCTGGTGCAGTCCTGTTCTATTTAAAGGGTGCTTGAAAAACACCTTATTTCGCACAGCAGGAACATTGTGCTATTCGCTTCCTGAATGCTGTGTTACAGAGTTCTAGGAGTATGGTTGATTCGCTACTCATGGCCTCGTTAGTGAAGGCAGCTCCATTTGAAGCAGTTTTATGTGCTGCAGTGCCTGTATCCCTCATGAACTGCACCATGTGTGCATGTTTTGTTACTGTGCCAGCACTGCTGGCTGTGTTTTTGTACTCAGTGGCAGGGGTGTCCTGCCCTGCTATGCTTCAGCTGGAGCCCTGCAATTAGCATGTGTTATTACCGTAGCGTTGGGCTGCAGTGCTGTTGCATCCCCACTGGTTGCTGTTGTTTCCTCATGGGGCTGTTTCCTGAGTCAGGAGGTATGACATAGCGCATGCTACCTGAAGTAGCATGCATTTACCGTATGGTATTTCTTTCATGACTCTAGCCCGAAGTATGTATGAAGAACATCTTAAAAATTTATATTTCACCTGTCATTTGTGAAGCAGGCTACATAAAAACTGTCAGATGTGGATATTAGTCAGACCCAAAACAAGTTCGAAAACCCACAGTGTATGGTAGAGCACACTGCCCCCCAAAGACAGAACCATTACAGGGAGTACACAGTGCACCACTGTATCGCACAGCAGTTACTATAAAATTAATATTGCATAAAACAACAAGAAATTGATCATTTTACTTGTCAGAGCATGTTTTCCCTGGACCCAAGGCTACTCATATTAGTGAAATCCACTGTTATTTTAAAGTACGATATGATGAAAGACAGGCAGATAAATACATAGAGAATTAAATATTCATGTCTGTCCAGGCCCAAGGGCACTTGAAAAATTACCCATTTATCCATAAGCCATTTTAGCACTACAACATAGAGATTCTAGAAAGAAAATTGTTAATATCTGATTCTCAGAAGGCCCACAACTGCTGGCAATATACACCAGCTTCAATGGTGGCTGGGGGCATGAGCTCCTATAGAAATTTAAATAGGTGTCATGTCCCCCATGGCCAACATGTTTAACAATTAATTTTCATTGTCAGCCCCCATCAGGCCTGAACTATTTAAGAAAGGTACAGAGTTGAATTCCCATGACATGTTGTACTAATTTATGGTTTTTTTTTCTGTTTGTTTAAATAACTTTCATTTGTAGTGCTAGAATTCTAGCATTTATATATACCTATAAAAGCCAAATGTTCAGCTGAACTGAGTGCACTGATTTCATCAGTTCATAAAAAAGCCAACTCAGAATACCATTACCTTAAATAACTCCATAACGTATTTCATCAACAAAATAATCCATATCAGGTTTCTGAGTGATTGAAATCCATGACTTGTTAAAAGAAGCCCTTTATATCAGATGAAATGTTCTTGAGAAATATAAATGGAACCTACCATTAAAAAATGGCACAGAAGTAACCAGGACAAATTCAATGTTGGAGTGAGAGCAGATTTCTGTGATAGCCGAAACATTGCTGTTCAAAAGCACTCAAGCAAAAAAAAAAAAAAAAAAAAGTTGAAGGGATATTGGCTTAAAGAGACACTGTTAACCCCCTTGAGGCTTGAAAGTGTCCATGGTTTAAAAAAATTTTTATGATTGTTTGTGTTCTGTAAATGTTGTTGATGTAGCTGATAGTTTGATTCCAATATTCCAGTTATATTTTTCCTTTTAAAAGCGAAAAACAGACAGCCCACCATACAGGTGGGGTAGCACCACATATGATCGAGTATTATTGAGTGCATCAATATAAGCAACTCAATAATACCGCTCCCATGTGGAGCGAGTAGGGAGAAAGAGCACTAAATAGGTAAGCGAGTGTAGTGCTGAGGGATATGCACTACACTTGCGAGAAAAGGGGATAAAAAGAAATATCTGGCCAAGCCTTGCCAAGCTGGCCGTGTGGTATAGTGGCTTGAGCCATTGCCCCAGGAGTGTATGGTCCCAGTGTGGGTAAATGTTTTGCTTCCGGGGGAGTTTCTGTTTTCATCTAAGTCCACCCCCCTGGAGTTGAGAATCTTCATTTTGGAGGGTCCCCCTTAAAAAAAAAAAAGAACCATTTTATTGTTTAGAGGACTGGCGCTGTTTCTGGCAGTCTAAGTTGAAGTTGCTCTTTTGTCACAGGCAATTTTTTTCATCACTCTATGTGAGCGGCATAATAAGGGTCTCACCCTTATCACATAAATCCTACAGATGGTACCACACAGAATCTTGTTTGTTTGCATTCCTTGATCAACTCCCACTGTTTTTTTCCTGAACTTGGAAACATCACAACACAGTATAGAAACTCAAGATGCAGTGGGAGGAGAGGAAACTATTGCATTTTGATTGTCTACACTGTTTGGAGTGTGACCAATGCTCAGGAAGTATGCAATAAGAGGAGAGCAAGGCTTTGAATTTGAAACAAAACAGGGTTGGGAATCACTGCACCATTAGCATGCATGTCAGTTGACAAAGAAAGGAAGCAGATAAAACAACCAGCAACATTAATTAATTTTAGACAAGGTAAACAATTGTAAAATGCGCATGTTCAACTAGAAATAGTATGATTCAAAAAAGGTTGACAGTGTCCCTTTAAACAACTAGTTTACTGCCTGAAATGAATAATAACTTTCAAGTGTAATGAACTGTTACTTGTTATATCAGAAGTATTTTTTCCCTTTTCTAACTAAAATAATTACTACAGGGGCAAACACAATGAAACACAGTAACTTGCAGTAAGTGCATATCACAACTTATAAAATGGGCATGAAAAAATAAGCTCGGTGATTGGCTAGAAAACCAGTGTAATATATGTATTACACATAGAATAAAAAAAGTACAGACAAAGAAATCAATGCTCCTAAATGGAATGTTCAGAGCTAAGCATGGAACGTTAATTTGTTAAAAGCCGCCATTGTTTTAGCAGCATAGCAGTTCTCCAAAGCTTTGGAGCCACTCGCGAAAAAAAAAAAAAAAGGACTGTAGCAAAACCTGCAACTACTAAAAGAACGGGGGCACTTTAATCAGTGCCTCCTACACCCCACCGGTTGTCTTTCACAAATACTCCCACCCACATGGAGCAGGCCGCACCCTGCAGCCTGAGTTCCGTATAGGCTGGGAGTTTCAAGTGCCCACAGAAACAGTCACCGGACTGGGATTCAAACAGTAGGGCACGACACCAGTTGGATTTTCCCCCACTCAGCACCCCTCAGATTCAGTTCCCCAGTCTGAGCTCATTCCTATTAAAAAAAAATACAACCAGAAAAAACTGTAAGAAGTACACAAGAGCACTGGAGTAGTGCAACAAAATTAAATCAGTAGTACCACTCGCAACTACATAATGACGTCACTTTTAAAAAGGTGGAAGGATGATTTTGTCATCTATTAACAATTAAATCATCTTTTTTTCTACATATAAACATACTATTTTGTCTAAACTTTTATAAGATAAAAAAGGTGCCCATTTTATAAGCGCAATAAGACACTCCAGGGTGTGTGTTGAACAGATATTACTGCACTTTCAGGGGCTGAAGACACTCAGATGGTGGCCTCGTGCCTTACTACGCCCCCTGAGCATGCAGTAATATCTGTTCAACACACACCCTGTCATGTCCTATTGCTTACATACTGAATGACTACAGGGTTTAATTGCCACTGAGTTACATTGTTCCCTGCAGTATACTGCAGCATGTTGTGATATACTGCAGCATTACTGTGCTACATCCTGGCTGTTGCCACTGTAGGTGTGATGTGTAGAACAGTGCTTTACCTGGAGGCTGATCTAGCTAGTTTTGTTTCTCTTCATACATCATCAGCTGTGTGACGTCACTGACTGTGACATCACAAGTAACCAAAAAGAGCCAATTACCTGCTGCCAGACTGATCACTGTCAGATAAGTGAGATCACAATGCTGATGAGGTACTGTATAACGCGGAACATAACTAGATATGACAGTCTACAGCCAAAGTACTGCTCCTCATATCACATGTCATACTATAAGGAAAAAAAAGTTATAATGAGTAAATGGGACTAAGAAAAACACTTCACAAATAAAAAGTGATGGCTGACTACATTTTAAAAGTTAGTAACATTTTATGCATACCTCTTTTGGCATTACTAGTACTTTAACGTCTCATCTGAAAGATGGCTATACTGTACATAATACAATACTGTAGATACAGTACTGTAGCATACTGCAGCTTCTGTTTGTTTCTAAAACAGAACTATTTGTTAGTGGCAAAACGTTCATCATATAGTTTTTTAGTAATAACGTATTTATTGCTAAAACATCAATACAATATATAAGTGTTGTGTGAAATTTTCCAAGTTTTGGCAGAATTAAATTTTGTGGAATTTTTGAAATTCCACCGAAGTTCTGCTGAATTTCACTGGAAATGGAATGGCAGAATTATGGAATGGCAGAATTCCACAGCAGAAAAATGTGGAATGAGTTTTTCTGCAGCATTTTGGATCGCAGTATTTTCTGCTGAAATAGTTGCAGAATGATTTTCCGTAGAAAAATGCTGTTACGTGGAATATGATTCCATGGATCACAATATTTTCTGCGAAAGTAGTTGTGGAATGATTTTCCATGGAAAAATGCTTATCCATGGAATAATATTCCATGGATCACAGCAAGCTGAATTCCGCAGAAGAACCATCAAAATTCTGGTGGAAATTCAGCCAGCAGAATGGTCATTCCACATTCATTTTCCAGACGGAATTCCGCATTCCACATAGCATTACCGTATATCCATTTTTTGATTCATTGTATTTCACTCCTGAACTGAGAGATGGTATTCTAAAGATTTTAAAGGTCACTGCACTCAGGCCACACCCATTATACATAAATGAAACATTTTGGTGTGGTGCTGTGCTGATTACCATAGAAATATGTGTCAGCACCCTCCTTATGCATCCACAGTATGAATTCAATATGTAAAGTTAAAAGGTAGAGGGAAGAGATGTTTTTAAAACTTGCTAGTAGTGGTCATTTTTAATTACTTGAACCATTAATTATAATGTGAGAAATAAATGTGGTTTTTAAAACATTTGACAGACATAAAAATATACTGATGATTAACCTAATTATGTCAGAAATATATTAATGCTCAAAAAATGTATAATACATTTTTTGCTGACTAACAAATACTATAGCTTTTAATATATTTACCCAGTTGTATACCAAAATGAGCACAGGAGACAAGCTAAAGGCCACCAAATGAGCCAGTAACAGTGGTGGGGTTTAAACTCCTGTGACCTGTATTGCAGGTCACTGCTCTGACAGCTGGACACAACCTTGAAAGCAAAGGTTATGCCAATATTGAGGTTAATTTCAATTTGTATGTTTGTAAGGCATGCTGCTAGTAAAACTGAAATTTAGGCTGCCTGCCGGCGCAGTGGTTGGATTTCCGCTTCCGACGCCAGTGAACCGGGTTCGGGAATGAGCCCGGGTCATCGGAGGGCTGGCTGGGAGGAAAAAGATTGAGTGTCCCCTGGACTGCTCTCCTTCTCTGGGGTTGGGGGATTCCTGTGCTCGGTGTGGGAGTGACACCTAGCGAAGACTGGGTGTATCACCCCGAGCACCAGCACATTGTCAAGGGGCACTGGGGCAGGACAGACACTGGCGTCATTGCACGTCTCTGCCCCAGCCTATAGGGAAAAATATCCCTCTGTCGACGTCTCTATGGTGCCCTGCCCCTGAGACTTGATCAGCTGCCTGACTGAGGGCTCCCACAACCAGATACGGTCCCACTGCGCGGGTCCCTCCTACGATGCTGTGCCCCACCTCCTGGGGTGTAAGCCAGGAGTGACTAGGGGAGCAAGGGGGCTTATCAGGCAGTGGAGTCTCGGGGGCACCGTGACCAGGGCCGAGATTGGATGTACGATGGAGGGGAAAAAGTAAGTAAATAAAAAAAAAAAAACTGAAATTTAATGAGCAGGTGTCTAGTACATTGAAGGCAGGCACCGGCTATAGCAGGTGTAAGAGCCATAATTTGTTATTAAACTTCTCTTAGGGTTTTATAATTTATGTTTTAGAGTTTGTGAATTAAAGACATCACAGGGGAAACTTTGAAGAAATGCAGTATTTAAATATAAGCTGTATTTTCTGAAATAAATTTCCCTAATTTCTTTATAGCTGTGGGCAGACACTTGAGAACAGGACATCTTTCCCACCTGGCTTGTACTGAATCTGCTCCTGATGCTTGCCTATGCAGTACCTGATACCCAATCCTCTGATTCTGACATCACAGTTTTGTGCTGTGGAAATTATTATGAAGTCCCAACCAGAGGACTGTGATCTCAGGTATAGGCAACCCGCAGTGCAGATAAAGCTTAATGAACAGAGATCCTGTTTTCATGTTAGCGAGGGCAGTATTTCTTAGTGGTTAGAGTACAGAGCTGTGACCCTTGAAACCCAGATTTTAATACTGCAACCACCACTTATTTATTTATTTGCTTTTGGTAACCGGGTGAGTGCACTATGCATAGAAATGCTTATTTTCAGGCACAACCCGGGAGAGAGACATTATAAAATACAAATGAGCATACATGTGACGCAGCACATGAGATTGGTGAACATGGTAAGGATGGAAGCAGCAACATTCAACTAAAACAATTAATTCAAAGAGTAAGTCACATTGGAATGTTAGAGATAAAATTACAATATGAGGCAAAACAGGAATAATCATTTAGGTAAAATACACAACTATAGTCAAAACAGTAAGTGAAAACAGACATTTGCAAATAAAGGTTTACACTCAGCAAAGTCCAGTAAGTGCCAAAAACTGTCGATGAGATGAGAGAGGGAGAGGAAGAGAGAGTGAGGGGGGAGGGGAAAAAGGTGGGGATGAGAGAAACAGAACATGAGAGATAGGTTGTTAGAGAGGTAGGGAAGTGGCGTACAAGAGGAAGGTTGTTTATTGAAAGAGAGGGTGGGGAGAAGAAGTACTCTAAGGTGGATTAAAGCAGGTACATTGGCTGATTGTTTGCAGATGTTCCTGGTGACATGTTTTAAAGATAGTATGGGTAGGTGCTCCATGAACAGTTGGAGGTATCGAGTTCCAGTATTTTGGTGCCATATGTGCAAAAGCACGTGTACCCGTATTAGTTTTACATCTGGGAATGTGGAAAGGGGCTAGATCAGCAGAACGGAGCCCATAGGAGAGAGGTTGTGAGTGGAGCAGATAGGCAAGTGATAATGGGATGCCAGTTCGGACAGTGTTAGCGGGACCCTGAGCAAGATTTTTAACCTTTCAGTTCTTAATTCTCTCTTTCTGTGTACCGAACCTGCAGGCCTTTCCTTAACATATCTGCACATGTCAAATTCCACATTCATGGCTACTGCTAAGTGCTCATGAATTGTAGTGCTTTGGTATACAGTGTGTATGAAAGGTATGATGTACTATAAAACCAGATTTATTTATTTCTTTTGCATTCTGTTCCTTAATTTCATAGTTACAGCAAATACAGAGAAAATTGGTCAATTTCATACAGACAGTTGATCACTTCTGAACTGACTTATACACATTTTTTTCTTGTATTTTCTTTTGAGGCTTTAGGGGCTCCTCAAATACTGAAAGCAACATAAAATAACTTTTTCAGGGGGGCTCTGAACAGATAACTAAAAGGACAGTGTCCTGCCTGATAAACTCAGCAGCTCCACTAGATCAACTGTTAAAACTCCATGCATTACACAGTACATAGCTCAGCCTGTTGAATTGCACTATTGCAACCCTTAGCCCAAATTGGTTCACTTGGTTTGGGCCCGCACCCTCCCACCAATCCAGCTGTGTGAGATGGTTCAGCCTCCAGGTATAAAAGGGGAGGAGCCATGTTCCAGAAAGAGAGTAGAGAGAGAGAGAGAGATGGTGGCATCTGCAAGATAGACAAGGTTTAGGGTCAGTGCTGCAGCTTGGAAGCCCCAGGACCAGCACAGTTTTCAGCATGCTGAACTTCAAGCAGCGTGGAGTTGAACTGTTTGAGGCCACTTCAAAAAATTTACCTTCACAAGGGTTTGGGTCACCCAGCCAGGTGTACTAGAAAATGATAACATCATTTTTGTGCATTGAGGATTGCTGTCCATTTGCTGTACAGACCTAGTAGATGAGATCTCCAGGAAATTAATGTACAGTACTTATGTTGGAGACTCTCCAGTCCCCAGAGTAAAGGTACAGGAGGAAGCTTGACAGTAAAATGGGCAGATGGAGAAGAGCACCCTGAGTAACCCTTAATTGAGAGTTGGAGCTATTATATACCGTTCCAAATGCAGGTCATACCTGTGCCACAGCAAATGCTCACTATAGTACTAGTACTGTAGGTATAATCTTAGCTGTCCCAAACAGGAGGTTACAAGTATCCTGTGTCTGACTGATTGCCACGAAGAGCATGATTAAGGTCTGCTGATGTTTTTCAAGTATGTTAGAAAATCCACACTGGCTCCCCAACAAAAAGAGAAAAAGGAGAAGCAGCCAGTAGCTGGGTTGGGAGGAGAAGGAGGCCCAAGAGTGCTTTTTAAATTAGGATCGACACCCATGGGTCCTTCATGAGTTCAGGTCATCTACTGCATCAGGGCAAATGCTCACTACTGTTCAGGGAGTGCAAGCTCTCAAGAAAAATAAAAGCTGATCACAGTGTCATTGACAGTGTGGTTGCTCTTTTTGGGGTAATGATGAATTAAAGGTGAAATCAATTTACTGACATCCCTCAGGTCCTGTTTAGACAAGATAAATGGTGTTCTGTACTTGATAAGCTAGCAGTAGGGAGCAGAAAGTTTGTACCATCTGCTTGAATAAACTTAACTGCTGTTTTGCTATTCATGTACAATGTGTTATGTAAAGTAAAAAACTGTTTGCATAGTGCCTAGCTGAACCCGCTTGCCCTGTTCTTACAGGATGATACCCTGATCAGCCTCATCACCTAGCTGAGGGCCCTGTAGTATACCCAGCTCAATGACCAGTTAAATTGGTGTACAGTATCAAAGCCCATTCCCTTGTAAATGGGGTGAATTGATGGGAGATATTCCTCACAGTGGGTCAGATGCAGGACTTAGGACATGGTCAGGCAGTGGCACCTGTATATAGTAACTGAGCTACGAGGAATGCAGAATTCTGATGAAATGACAATTGGATGCATGGAAAGCTTTTTTTGAATTTGTCAATCAGTTCCTCGTATTTTGAAAGTCTATTTATATAAATTGCAGATTATTTTCTGCAGTTTACATAAACCATGGATTAGCTTCCTGCAGTTTGCAGAAACCTAAACATGGAATACTAATTAATTTTTTTTTTAAATATTATTAACTAGAATTACTAACCCATGGTTTAAATAAAAAGGTACAATCCAATTTTGGAATTTCAGATTTACACTCCAGTGGAATTCTGCAGAATGATACAGATAAAACCCTGCACAGATTTGTAAAGTAGTATCAGTGTTGTACTTAGCAAACTCGATATCCATTAGTGTCCTCCTTACATTGTTACATAGTAGTTGTCATCAGAAAAAGACCCCTTGATCCATTTAATCTGCCCTAGAGAACAAATTCCCTTCTTAATTCTGCTGTGCAGGTCCTACTTTACCTGCAACCTTTCTTCCCCAATTCCAGCTTCTAAAAATCCCTTGTGCCTATCGCATATGAGCTTAAATTCCTCCACAGTGTTTGCCCTTACCATCTCTACCGGTAATCTGTTCCAGGCTTCAGCCACCCTTTCTGTGAGGAAATATTTATTCACATTTCCTCTGAGCCTCCCCACTTCCAACCTCATATCGTGCCCCCTTGCCTAGCGCATTTCCTTTTTAGTAGAATGCTTCCCTCCTGTACCTTGTTAATTTTCTTGAGGTATTCAAATACCTCTGTCATGTCCCCCCTTTCCCTTCTATTTTCCAGAGAGTACATATTCAATTCCCCAAACCTCTCCTTGTAGCTTTTTTTTGTGCATGTCCTGGATCATTTTGGTTGCCCTCCTCTGCACCATCTCCACCTGATCAACGTCCTTTTTGAGGTGGGGCCTCCAGGGCTGGACACAATACTCCAGAATGGGCCTCACCAATGACCTATACAGGGGCAATACCTCCTCCAACTTTCTACTTGTATACCTCCCTATGCACCCTAGCATTCCACTAGCTTTTCCTGCTGCCTTTCCACACTGACTTGTCATTTTGAGGTCACCCCTTATGATCACTCACAGGTCCCTTTCCTGTTGTTATCTCCTCTTCTCCCCCAAGATGGAACATTGCCCTTAGGTTCTTTTTATTTATTTATTTTTTTATTTCAAATTCGGATTAATACCTTTGAGCCGGGGGCTCGTTTACAAAGGCTCCAAGTCAACAAGGAATACAAGACATTTACAGGTGATGAAACATTGCAGAACAGAAAGACATCAACTAACAAGTGGTATTAGTGTGCAGTTACAACATTAAGCAGGGTACAAGAAGTAAGGAGAAACAGGACCACACTTCCAGTGAAACATATTAATACAGCACTAATTAAGTGCAATACAGTGTTTAACAATCATGTTACAGTTCAGACGGGGTGCTCCCAGTCTGCAGAAATGCATGTTTTAGCAGCCAAGGTGAGGCTTTGTCAAGGGGAGGTGGTAGGTGGGGGAAGTGGGCAGTTGTGGAACAGGAGGGTGGGAGTGAGAGAGGGTAGCGTTTGACAGGTGTGAGAAGGGCTGTCAGAAGCCATGGGTTAACAGAAACACTGGCAGTCAGGTTTGCTGGCAAGAAGAGATTGAAGCCCATTTTTAAAGTAGCCAAGTCTGGAGGAGTTGGCAAGGTCTGCAGGCAGATCATTGAACCATTTAGGCCCACAGTAGGAGAGGGATCTTTGGCCAAGGGTGGTTCATTTGAAGGGAACAGTTAGAACAGTCCTGGAGGCACTCCTTGTGCATTTAAATGGTTGTGCAGGCTGAAAGATGGCTGAAGTAGCCCTAGGCATGGACCCCATCAGGGACTTTTTTGCAAGGAGGCAGGCCTGGTATTGGAGACTGTGGTGGAGTGGGAGCCAGCCAGTTTCCTTGTATAGGTCACAAGAGTGAGTCATTTTGTGTACTCCCAGGACCAGGCAGCAGGCCTTGTTGAAGATGGTGTTGACCCTTTTAAGTGCTGTGTCTGTGCCTGCCCCATATATGACAAGACCATAATCCACAAATGAGAGAACTGAACTGCACGCAACAAGTTTCAGGGCAGCCGGTGTCATTGAGGTGCGTTGTCTGTACAGGATGCCAAGCTTCATGTTGGTGGACTTTACCAGTTGCTCAGCATGGGCAGTGAAGGTGAGGGTGTCATCAAGGTGAATCCCTAAGTACTTAAATGTATTGACTTGGTCTAGTACTTCTCCTTCACTACTAAGTATATGCAGTGTGGACCCTCGAATCTTGCTCTGTGGGGTGATGAAGAGCATGCCCTTTGTCTTTTGTAGTTGAGTAGCAGTTTATTTCGTTGAACCAGGATTCCAATGCATGAAAATAGTGCTGAAGTTCAGAGCTAATTGATCCCAGGTCTTTCCCTGGGATGGCGATAACAGCATCATCTGCTTAGAGTACGGAGTGTGCAGGACAGGTAGAAGGCATGTCATTTATGAAGAGGCTGAATAAGAGAGGACCGAGGATAGAACTTTGCGGGACCCCTAGGTTTACTTCCCTGGGCTCAGAGATCATATTGCCAATCCTGACCCATTGAGATCTATGGGTCAGGTAACTATGGAACCAGGCCACAGATTCCATTGACAATCCTGTAGAGAGGAGAAATTTCAGTAGCAGTTGGTGACTGACTGTGTCAAAGGCCTTGATGAGGTCTATGAAGATAGACCCCACCACCATCCCTTTATCCAGGGCCCCATAAAGCTGAGTGGTATACTCTACTAACGCAGTGACAGTGGAGTGGTTTTGTCGGAATCCATGTTGTTGCAAGCAGGGAAGGCTATGCTTTTCTAGGTACTCAGTTAGTTGTTCTGAGACCACCCTTTCAAGTGCTTTGGAGAAGGGGGGTAAAATCGAGATGGGCCCAAAGTTTGCTAAATTAGCTCTGTCTCCTGATTTAAAAACAGGTGTGACTAGAGCTTCTTTCCACTTGTCAGGGATGATGCCAGATTTTAAAGAGGCATTGAATACCTTTGTGAATGGTGCCACAAGTTCATTTAAAGTGAGTGCTACCATCTTCATATCAATCATGTCACTTCCCATCCCGGTCTTACCAAGGACCCGTTTGATATATTTGTCGGTCTCACCTGTGGAGATTTGCCTGAAGTAGAATGGTGGGGCAACATTATCCTGTGGTGATGGAGTGTTGAGGTTGTGCTGCTGGTCTGCAAGGGTGTGATTCAGGTATTCAGGTGACAACACATTGCTGAGGTCCGTGAATACAACATTAAAGGCATCAACAATGTCCTTTGGGTCTTGCAATGTACCAGAGGTGGTAACTATAAGGTCTGGTGGGGCCCTTGAGGCTCTACCCATGAGAGATTTTACAGAGTCCCAGAACTCCCTCCCTCTACCCCAGGTCTTTCCTAGGAGGTCATTGTAGTAAGCTGCTTTCACCAGACTTATGAGTTTTGTGCAGGTATTTCTAGCTGCCTTATACGCTTGGGAGTCAGCTAGATTCCCGGTGGCTTTGGCCCTATGCCACAGGTGATCTCTAAGTTGCATGCATTAAATTAGGGGCAGGACAGCCAGGGGTTGGGGATTCCTCTGGCTTTCTTTGTTTTGTAAGGAGCAAAGATGTCACAGGCTTTAGTAAAAATACTGCACAAGTAATCCAGTGCTTGGTTTCCGTCCTTGACTCTATCCAGTGGGGACCAGTAAATCCCTTTTAGGTAGTGCCTGAAGGAGTCTAGTTGACCAGGCCTTAGTGATCTGTTCCTGGTGGTCTTAGGCTTACTCTTGGTGAACTTGTTTGTCCAGATAAGTAGTACAGGGGAGTGGTCACTGATGGTGTCAGGTAGGACTGTTACCTCTGTGATATGTTCAGGACAGGAGGAGAGTAGCCAGTCGATGAGTGTGCTGGTTCCTGTATGGTAGTTTTGTCTGGTGGGTTGTGTGACCAGTTGGGTCAGGTACAGTCGGGATATTTGGTCTCTAGCTGTCACTGCATCCTGTACTTGCCAATTAATTTTGAAGTCCCCTAGGATTATATGTTCCCAGTTTAGTTTGTTCTGTTTGAGGTGGCTTATGAGCTGTGGGAAGCTAGTGAGTAGTGTCCCAGGAGGCAGGTATACGGTGGTTAATAGTAGCACTTTGTTTTATTGGCCAATATTAAGTTTTAGTGTTAGAACCTGTGCTTCCTTGGTGTGGAAGCTAACTGGTAGTATTTGCCCTTTGATGTCACTCTAGAGGTAAACCAGACAACCCCCCCCCCCTCTTTTTGAGGTACGGTCCTGCTGGAACAGGTTATATCCAGGAAGGGCAATTGCTGTGTCTGGGATCTTTGGCGATAGCCATGTTTCTGTTAGGGAGATGACGTCAGGATCAATCTGAGCCATCCAGGCCTCAAATTGTGGCAGTTTGGATAGAGGGCTGCAGATATTCAGAGATCTTATGCCCTATATACATCATTTTACACTTGTTAGCATTAAATCCTAGCTGTTTTATCCTTGACCATTCCTCAAGTTTTCTCAAGTCCTTCCTCATTCTGTTTACCCCCTCGAGTGTGTCCACTGTGTTGCAGATTTTCATGTCATCTGTGAAGAGGCATAATACTTTCCCTTCCAGTTCCTTTGCAATGTCTCTAATGAAGACATTGAAGAGTAATGGCCCAAGAACCGACCCTGTGGCACCCCACTAGGCATTTCCCCTCCTCTGAACTTACCCCATAGATGACTACTCTATGGCTCCTGTGACCTAGCCAGTTTTGCACCCATTTTACTACTTTTAATCCCTCCCAGAGGCTGCCCAGTTTGTTACTAATCTTCTATGTGGGATGGTGTCGAAGGCCTTACTGAAGCCCAGGTAGGCCACATTCACTCCCCCCCCCCCACCGGATCCACTTCTCTTCTCACTCAGTTGAAAAACTTGATTAGGTTTGTTTGGATGGATCTTCCTCCATTTAACCCATGCTGTCTAGGATCCTGCAACCCATTTGTAGTCAGGCACTCCACCATCCTGTGTTTTATTAATGTCTCCATAACTTTTCCCACTACTGATGTCAGGCTTACTAGTCTCTAGATCCATGCCTCCACCTGATTTCCATTCTTGTGAATTTGGTACTACATCTGCCCTTCTCCTTGCTCAACAGCTGTGAGGTGGTTTGCAAAAGTTAAACAGTTAAAATAACCATCATAAATTTATGTTATAAAATAAGTAAGGAAAATCCTGTATTTTGATTGGTTGCTGGAGTCCATTAGAAGTGTCTAATGAACAGCGAGCAACAAATTTGGGTGACCACAACCACATTTTAAAAATTAGGAATTACAAAGCCAAATGGAATGTTTATTTTTGAATTGCTGCCATTTTTTTCGCCCACTAACCGCTCCTTCACTCGATCACTCCTCCAATGTGAATAGCATCAACATATACATTCAAAAAAAGAAGGGTGCTCTCACAGTCTGAGATTTTAAATCAAAGAAAACCCTTCCTTCAGTTGTCTGTACACCATTTCAAAATTCCTCTGTCAAGCCCCCAGCCAGGTTGCTGTACTTCTGGTCACTCATTCTAAATCCCATTCCCAGATCCCACTTCACAACTATAGTAGCCTATATAGGTTAAAACAGTTAAGGGCAAAAACAATACAGTAAGGCGGAGGAACTATTTTACATAAAAACACATCACATATTAACATTTTTTTACCACTGAACCATATAAATATAAACTTTGAAATCCATGTTAAATACATTGCCCCATTTTATAAATCCAATAAGACACTTCTGAGGGTATGCATTATACATTTCTAGCACACGGGCAGGGGCCAAAGGCACTCTGCCTGTGGCCTCGTGTCTCATGATGCCCCTGACCATGCATTAGAAATGCCTAATGCATACCCCTCATGTCTTACTGCTTACTTTTTTATTTATTTATTTAGGGATTTGGAAAAAGACCTTTGAGCACAGGCTCTTTTACTAAGGTTCCATGTCAGGTAAACAGGTTAACAGACATATAACAGCACAAAATCGGGGTAAGTAGAGAACATACATTAGATTACAGCATTACAAAATAATTTCTAGTACTAGGGATTAGTACAGTGTCAAGCACAGAAATGACAAAAGCCATAGTGAACTTAGTAGAGAGAGGAGGGAGACAGCCCCCTCTAAAGTAGATGGGAGGCTTAAGGAAATGGTATGCTGCACAAGGGGAAGGCCTTGTTCAGATAAGGGGGAGGAATAGTGGGAGGTGAGTGCTAAAGGGGGATACGGGAAGGGGAAGGGTGGCACCAGTTAGGTGCTGGGAATGGTGTAGGGCTGAAAGGTCACAGGGGAAAAGGGGTGGGATGGTGTGGGGAAAGAGTATAAGATGTGATAGGTGGTTTCCGGGTGACAGCAGGGTTTGGCAAAGGCTGAAAAGCCACGGGGGGGGGGGAGGTAGGCCCCAGACATGTCTGTAGTGGGGGGAAGGGCAGGAGGGACCAAGAGGGGGGATGAGTGGTTTAAAGGGGAGAGGGGAACAATAGGGCTGCCTTATGTCAGCTCAGTGGACTAAGGTGTAGGTTAATGGAGGAGAAGAGTCACACCTTCCGAGAGCAGTCACTCGCTGTGCAGAAGAGCGGGATGCAGCTGGGCTGCCATATGTCAACTCGGAATGCATGAGGAGGGGAAGGGTCATTCCTTCAGAAAGCAGTCACACTCTGTGCTTGAGTTAAGGTGTTGCCTTAGGCCAGTTTTAAAGTGGGATAGGCTGGTGGGGATTCGAATGGGCATAGGGATTTCATTAAGTCACAGGGGGGCCCTATAGGTGAAGGTGTGTTGTCCAAGTGCAGATCGATGAAAAGGTGTTGAGAGAGCTCCCTGCATCCTACCTCTGGTGTCATAGATAGAATCAGTCAGGGAGAACATATTAGAAATGCAGGGGGGTGTTTTGCCTATTAACGCCTTCTTACTGAGGAGGCAGGTTTGGAACTTAATCCTGTTCCTCAGTGGCAGCCATTTAGTCTGTTCATACAGTGAACAAGTGTGTGTATATTGATCCACAGCCAAGGTGAGCCTGCAAGTTTTATTGAGAGCAATTTACACCCTCTTTAGTGCCGCTTCCATGGCTGCTCCATAGACAACCAGGCCATAATCAATGGTTGATAGGATGGAGCTGGAGACTGAGAGGTGAAGGGCCTCAGGAGCGAGGTATTTCCTGTGCCTGTAGATGACACCCAGCTTAGAGTTTACCACCTTGACCACTGAATCAATGTGTTGGGTGAAGGTGAAGGTGTCATCGAGGGGAACCCCCAAGTACTTGAACGAGTGCACTTGTTCCAACAGTGTGCTGTGTTTGTTGGAAGTGATGAGAGAAGGGAACTTCTTTTTGTGCTGGGGACTGGATATGAGTATGGTCTTGGTCTTTTTATAATTTAGTAGAAGTTTATGCATGCAGAACCAATCCTCTAGTTTGTTGAAAGAGTTCTGTAGTTCAGATTGGAGAGTGTCAATGTGAGTGTTGCTGTTTAGAAGTACCGCATCATCGGCATATAGGATAACTTTAATATCACATGCTTTAGGGAGATTTTTCAGAAAAATGCTGAAGAGTAAGAGCCACAATATCAACCCCTGGGGGACCCCCAATGAGACTTTTCTGGAGCCAGACATGATTTGTCCAACTTTAACACGTTGAGTTCTGTGAGTCAGGTAGTCCTGGAACCAGCATGCAGTATTGGCCACCACACCCATATGCTGCAACTATGCCAGGAGTAGGGAGTGGTTAATGGTGTTGAAGGCTTTAGTAAGGTCAATAAACACCGATCCCACCAATTTGCCTTCATCCACTGCCTAGTGAGCGAAGTCCACGTACTCCACCAGTGCAGTGGTAGTACTATGATTCTGTCTGAAATCATGGCCACTATCTTTTCCAGTGCCTTGGATGGGGGAGAGGATGGAGATTGGTCTATAACTGGATATACAGGTCCTGTCACCATTCTTGTGCACAGGTGTCTCAAGGGCATGTTTCCAGACCTCAGGGAATTTGACTGCCAGTGACTTGTTAAATATTTTCATTATTGGCACGATGAAGACATCAAGTGTGAGGGATAGAAGTTTCATGCTTACCCTGGCACTGCCCAGTCTGGTCTTGCCTTGCACTTTTTTTATATGTTTTTGGGCCTCCTTCAGTGTCACTCACTTAAAGTAGAAGTCTGGATGGGAGTTTTTGATTGACTTACAGCTGGGTTGATCATCTGATGGGAGCAGATTTTCAGGAGGCAGTATCGAGCTCAGGTCAGTCAAGGCAGTATTGAACAATTCAGCAATTAGGAGTGGATCAGTTGTAGGGGAGCTGTTAATGTTGAGCAGATGTGGGTGCTTCTTATCATCCTTCCCAAGGAGACTTTTGACATTCTCCCAGAACCTCTTACCTTCACCCCATGTACTGTTGAGTTGGTCCTTATGGAAGTTGGCTTTTGCCTGCTGGATGAGGTTAGTGCAGTGATTCCTGGTGGCTCTGTAGCACTGGTAATCAAGTTTGTTGCAGGTAGACCTGGCTTTTGATCAGAGGCTATCCCTTTCCTGAATCTTGGCAAAGAGTTCCCCTGTGATCCAGCCATTTTTATACCCATGGGCTTTCCTTTTCCTCAGTGGGGTAAAGAGATCGCAGATGCTATTGAATCCATCAATAAGGTAGCTAAGGGCCTGGACAAGATCTGGCGCCAGGTCAATGGGGGACCAGTCATGCAAGGAGAGGGCTGTGGTGAGGGATACAAGTTTGCCTTTCCTCAGGACCCTGCTTTGGATAAGGATGGGGGGGTTACTAAATTTGTTGGACCACAGGAAGGTGACTGTTGAGTGGTCACTTAAGGTGTCGGGCAGCACCTTGACCTCGGAGATCCGGGAAGGGGAACTTGAGAGGAGCCAATCAAGGAGCGTGTCATTGCCTGTCTTGTAGTTCCATCTGGTGGAAGTGGTGGCAAGTTGGGTTAGGTAGAAACTAGCTACCATATCCCTAAGGGGGGTTGACTCATTGCTAACCCAGTTAATGTTAAAATCACCTGTGATGATTAATTCTGGGCCCTTAGGGAGAATGACCGTTGCTTCCAGAATTTTAGGGAGGCCCTTTCTGGCTTTTTTGGGGGTGAAGTAGACTGAGGCAATGATTAGAGACTTGCCATGTTGCCCAACCTGTACTTTCACTGGAAATAGTTCATAATCATCCACCATTTCGGTAATAGGGACGACGGAGCAGTGTAGGGATTCCTTGGCATAGATGAGGCATCCTCCACCTTTCTTGCCCTTCCTGTCAATCCTGTATGCTTGGCACCCAGAAAGTGCTATTTCATTACTTTTTATGTTATTTGACAATCAGGTCTCTGTAAGGCATATGATATCGGGGCATGGTGGGTCATCCATGCCTGGAGCTGTGGCGATTATACTGCAGATGTTCATTGCAGCTATTCTCAGGCCTTTGATCTTACATCCTCCAGCACCAGATAAAGTTGGTGGTCCTGGTTTGGCATGTATATTTCCAGATAAGAGCAGTAGCATGAACATCACCTTCCTGGCTGAGAGGCTAATGTTTATTGTGGTCCGTATCTTCCGCCGTCGGTTTTTGCTAGGAGAAGGCTGGGCAGTCTTTGGCAGTAACTTTAAACAGGAAAGAATCGCTAAGGTGCCATAGCTGCAGGCAGCTCTAGGGGACCCTGGGTTTCTTTGAAATGAAGGGGAGTCTGGCTGGATACCTATCGAAGCAGTTGCCCATTGACAGATCACTGCTGTCAAGATATGTGTAACCCCCACCCAGGTATGCCGTTTCCATCTTGACGACACTACCTGGTGGTCTGAGTTCGGGGAGAAATGTGTCACTCAGCACATTGGCTAGGTTTGGCTACTCTGCAACAGGGGCACCCAGTAACTCTGGACAAAGTAAGCAATAACTGTAATGTCCAATATCAGAAGTGGGATTCTAAAGTGTGGCTTTTATTCACATCCGACAGAATAAACAAAGCATAGATGTACCCCCATGGGGCTACACTCCTGGTAATGCAGATTTATGGAGATCAGAACACATCCTATTCACTTTAGCCCTCAGGCTCTGAAACACACTGGGCACACAGCCCGAACTTGTACGCTGCTCCGGGTTTTCCCTGGCTCAGCTCCCTTGCCAGCCACTTGGACACTTTCCATTTAACATGGAAACATTTACTGGTGGCTTTCTAAAACATCTATGAGCACTTCTGCTCCATAAGGAAATCTTCCTCATCAATCCCACATCTGGGTGCTTTTCTCAGGCATTGGCCAAGTACCTGAGAGAAAGCAACAGGTGTCCCAAAGTAAACCCATAGAGGTGAATTTGGTTACTACTGATGGGGAGGGGTCTCCTAACTCTCGCTCCCATAATTCATACCCGGCCATTTCTCTGGACTGTAACACCTCATCCTTTAAAACACTCTGCTGTGTAGATTCTTTTTAAATGTATTCACATTCAATCTACTGTCTTTACATCCAAATTGTGCTGAACTTGAACATACTTAAAATAAGTGGCTGTGTCCATTAGTCTAGACCCCCCACAGAGTTAAGCAGTCCAATCCCCACATCTTCCAAACTGTACTTGGCTGTCTTTTCCTGACCACACAGTAACAGTCACTTTAGTTTCATCTTGTTTCAGGTGAAAATACATGGCCCTTTAGCAGAGTGAACTCACCCCTTGGTTGCAGGTGCCCCACAGGCGTTTTCTCCTCAAAGAAATCTCATCCAGAACTTCTGGTGCCGCAACACGAACTTAACTCGGGCAGCTTCTTTTTCCCTAGAAGGACCAGGGGTTTGCCCCTGGAAGCAGGCTGATTCCTTCCCCCCATCCCCGCAGGGATGGGGCCCTGAACCACTAAAAATGGTCTCTACCACTTCACTGTGCTCTTCTTGTGTTCCTTTTCAGGTGAGAACACACACCTATGAAAAGAAAAATAGCCCTTTGACAGAGCTTAGAGCTCTGAGGGCCTGCTTACAGCACAGCACCTCCTTCCTCTACTACAGACTGCAACAGAACTGACTTCAAATTCCCCAACCTTCTACTCTAACCTCCAACTGCAACATTCCAGTGTGGCTTATGCAGCTGTCACAGTTCTAAAATGATGTCATCCCTCAGTCTCAGCTGAGACTGAGAACAGAGTGAGACAGTCTGAAGTCCATTTAACTGGAGTTTCACAAGCTGCCTTCCCTGCCTACCACTAGGTCTTGCTGGGATTCTAGTAACACAGGGTAACGGGGGGGTTATGCTCACCCTGGGCCAGGAAAATGACCGTCCGCAGTCCTTAGTTACCCAACCTAGGCCATCCTACCCTATGTGCTACCTACGAAGGGGGGTGATCAGGTCCCCTCCTACCATGTGCTAGGCACAGGCAGGCAACACTAAGGGCTCAGAGGCCATCGGCTGATGAATCAGCCTCTACTCTACCCACTGACTATTGGTACCCAGTGGCTCTGGAAGAACTGTCCAGAGCATAACCCTCTTAGATCAGTACTGCAGCCCCTACAGCCGATCAGGACCACAGCCTGTCTATTCCCCTAGCCCTCTAGGGAAAACCTGTCTGCCTCTAACTTAAAATTCCCAAAACAAAACAAATAGGAGACCTCCCTGACCCTGGACACCATGCAACCACACAGTAGGAGCTAATACCATACACTATGCATTACTTCCACACTCCCCCACAACCATACCTGTGGAAGGAAAAGTTACATAGAGTAACCAACAACAACAACAGTACTTTAAACACTACACTCTAAAGTACTACTGAGGAACTCCAATGAGTCCCTCTTCCTCTTCTTGTCTTCTCTTCTGTCTTCTTCAGGAACACCTGCAAGAAAAAGAAAGACAACACACACTCCTAATCTGCATACACAGTCTATCTAAACCCCTACCATCGAAACACTGGAGAATCCCCAAAAGATTTTTTTTTTAGAAAAGTAGAAAAAAACAGTATAAACATTAGAAAACAGTACAACACAATGACATTATTTACAATACACCATGTTTGGGGGATGGAGTGCCCTAAAAGTCCCATCTAGTGACCACAGTGCCCAAAGGCAAGTCCATTAAAGAGTCTCTCCTGGGCCGGAGTCCGGTGAAGCACAGTTCTAGCAGGCCAAAGTCCCGAAAGGGGGGAGTCTTTGAGGACAGTTCAAACATCTGGAGTCTGCTAGTGTAGGGTGTGTACTGCAATGTCATAAGAATAGAAAAGACTGGACTTACCAGTCCCTTGTAGAATAACACGATACCACACCTGGTTCTCAGCCGAAGACTCTCCCTGGCAGCATTCGTCCAATATTGCTGGACGGACATCTTCTGGGAAATGACAGGAGGGCACATCTGGAAACTGCTGGGCTGATGTAATCTCTGGAGATGGAACCTTAGAACAGGAATAAAAAAAGAAAACAGCTTGTCTGAAGTCATCTGATGCCCAGGCGATGAATCAGGATACAGCTGGGCTGGTGTCCTCTCTGAATCTGAAGTCATCTGGTGGGCCAGTCAATGGATTATGGAAAGCCAGTACACTGTAGAACTGATGAATGTGGGGCACCTGAGTCCTGAATGTCCAGACTGGTGGAACTACATAGGTATGGCAACGGCTGGAGTGGCAGCACTGGCTACCACTGCTCTGCTATCCATTTGGTAGGCATGGGCACATTCTCAGGAAGGCCTTTGCATTGTGGCCAATAGCAGAATGGGTCAGGTGCTGGAATTATTACCCCATCTGGGCGCTCATAATTCACACTGTGAAAGGTTTCATGTCCCTCTCCATCCACAATTCAAACAGTGTCCATAAACAGTGTCCTGCCTCTTTTCCACTGTCTGTATGTTTCTTGAAACATTCTATTCTTGACATGCTTGTTTGCACCAGGATGCACACATTTCATTGTTTCTTCCCAAATCCAGGATTTCCTGCTTTTTTCAATTTCCTCCCAGACTCTCTGAGGAAAGGTAGGAAAGGACATCCCATAGATTTCATTTGCTTTCCTACGAACCAGTCTTTCCTCTTTACTAGCTTTGGTCAACTTGAGACCTCTGGCCTGGCTTGGGGGTGGCCAGTCCTGGTTCTGCCAGCTACACATTCTTAATGACACAAAAAATGGATCCCAGGCTTCTTCTTGCACAGCCAGGGCAGTGGAATCACCACTCTTCCATGCGCTCCTGAGGCAAGAGCTTGAGGCGGTGTACCAGTTCCTTTTTCACAAGGCCACATAGGTTCCCCCTCTTCTTCTTCCTCACTGAGAATCTGTGCCCAGGAGTGAGCAGTCATCCTCACTCCTGAGACTGTCCACTCTTCACTGGGCATGGAGGTCAAAACCTCCCATTCAAAGGCCTCCCTCATCTCGTCTTCACCTATGGGACTTGGGCTAGGCCCCTCTCTCCAAGGGCCTACTGATGCTCTTCCTGAAATGTCTCTGCGACTCAAACTCTGAAACATCAGCTCATTGTTCTGTCTGTAAATCTGCACCCTCTAGCATTGTGCCACACTCTGAGGGGCCTTCTCCAACAGGTTCCACCTGGTGCTGTGTGAACTTTTGTCCATGTGGGAGCCAAACAAATCTTGGGTGCTTCAAACAAATCATATTTCTCTAGGTACCCAGAACAGTGACGTACCATGAAGACATCCCTTCCAGCATTTAAGCACATTGCACATACTCGCACTGGATATCCAGGAATCTCCACAAGAGGAGGAAGTCATCCCCCATAGTAACATCTCTCAATGTCCCTTAACTTGTTAACTTCTACTGCTACCACAGCCTGGGCATGATCCGGGTAGCGGGCTGGTCGTGAAGCCATGACTGCAGAGAAAAACAAACAACACTCACTGTTATTTCAAGTCCCACATCACTGAAAACGTTCTTTCTCTTTCATAATGGCTCCTCTGCTGCTGTGTTTACATTACTACCCCACCCTGTAATGGCGGCGGCAGCACTCCTACGCATCAACATTCTGTAATCGGGTCAAGCCACTGCGCATCCAATTTATACACTCTGCTGATAACTTTGCTCAAACTGCACAAACTTGCACTGTTCTTTTTCCTAGCACATTTATATGATTTACCACGGACTTTTCACTTGCTGAAGACATTGCTCTAGCTTACAGTCCCTTAAAGCCTCAGTATTTCATAGCACAGGATTGCCTGTATTTCTTGCTGCATATCTGATACAACTCACAGTCTCTGATAAGGCTTTGAAAATTATACGGATGCTGAACCTATAATTATGCTCACAGTCGATTGCTTAGAATTCTTGCTTTTGCTGGTAAAACTTAACACAGTCCTTTGCAAAGCGATTACACTGCTACACACAGATTCAGCTGGCTTTTGGTGAAATCACTTAGTTTGAGCAATTATTTCTGTTGGTACTCACTGTTATCATTAGCTGTTTGCTGCGATGGAAAAACGGCCTGTCTTGGAGGCCTCTGGAAAGAAGCAGGTTGGCAGCCCTGCCGATCGTCCCTCTGAACACCACACTCACAGTCCAGTTGATCGAGATATGGGTTGAGCCCAAATTTAAACAGAAAAGTCTGTTTTTAAACTTTTTACAGCACTTTCAGTCACCACAATGCTCCTCCTGGTAAGCCAGTTCGCACAATCCACTCAGTCTCCCTCTCAAATGCTGTGCAGTCACTCTAGAGCTGGCTTGGGGGCGGGATTGATTGCAGTCTCGTCAATCACTTGACTCCATGCAAATGAGCCTCTTTCCTCTCATGCTCTTCTCCTCATGGTGATCGTCAAGCAGGCAAATTTTAAACTGCAAAACCACACTTTTTTTTGTCTTCAACTGAAACTCCTCGGCGGGAGCCCATTTCAACCATTTTTCATGGCCATTAAGCACAACAAGTCTCTCTGTTCACACAGAAAGCATTTCCAATGTCTAGAGTACAATTTTCCTTTTGCTACCCACAGTCTTCTACACTTTCATTTGTCACAAACACTTTTAAAAGCTGGCAAATGCTGTAATTTGATGCAGGACAAGGGCATACACTCTCAGGCTTTACTGCTCCTTGGTAAACAGTTGGCATTTTAATAACAGCACATGGATAACTGCACACAGCGGCATATTAGTTAAACGTTGCTTCAGTTGTTTTGGGCTACCCACTGCCAGATAGCCAAAATTCTAGCCTTTGTCCAAGCGACCTTTCTTACATTCCTCCCTAAATTCTAAACCAAAATCCTCAATGGTGCCTCCATTTTTGTAACCCCCACCCAGGTATGGCATTTCCATCTTGACAGCACTAACAGGTGGGCTGGGTTCGGGGAGAAATGTGTCACTTGGCACATTGGCTAGGTTTGGCTACTCTACAACAGGGGCACCCAGTAACTCCAGACAAAGGCAGCAATAACTGTAATGTCCAATACCAGAAGTGGGATTCTAAAGTGTGGCTTTTATTCACATCCGACAGAATAAACAAAGCATAGATGGACCCCCACGGGGCTACACTCTTGGTAATGCAGATTTATGGAGATCAGAACACATCCTACTCACTTTAGCCCTCAGGCTCTGAAACACACTGGGCACACAGCCCGAACTTGTAGCTGCTCTGGGTTTTCCCTGGCTCGGCTCCCTTGCCAGGCACTTGGACACTTTCCATTTAGCATGGAAACATTTACTGGTGGCTCCCTAAACCACCTATGAGCACTTCTGCTCCATAAGGGAATCTTCCTCATCAATCCCACGTCTGGGTGCTTTTCTCAGGCACTGGCCAAGTACCTGAGAGAAAGCAACAGGTGTCCCAAAGTAAACCTGTAGAGGTGAATTTGTTTACTACTGATGGGGGGTCTCCCACCTCTTGCTCCCATAATTCATACCCGGCCATTTCTCTGGACAGTAACACCTCATCCTTTAAAACACTTTGCTGTGTAGATTCTTTTAAATGTATTCACATTCAATCTACTGTCTTTACATCCCATTTGTGCTGAACTTGAACATACTTAAAATAAGTGGCTATGTCCATTAGTCTAGACCCCCCACAGAGTTAAGCAGTCCAATCCCCACATCTTCCAAACTGTACTTGGCTGTCTTTTCCTGACCACACAGTAACAGTCACTTTAGTTTCATCTTGTTTCAGGTGAAAATACATGGCCCTTTAGCAGAGTGAACTCACCCCTTGGTTGCAGGTGCCCCACAGGCGTTTTCTCCTCAAAGAAATCTCGTCCAGAACTTCTGGTGCCTCAGCACAAACTTAACTCAGGCAGCTTCTTTTTCCCTAGCTGGACCAGGGGGTTGCCCCTGGAAGCAGGCTGATTCCTTCCCCCCATCCCCGCAGGGATGGGGCCCTGAACCACTAAAAGCAGTCTCTACCACTTCACTTTGTTCTTCTTGTGTTCCTCTACAGGTGAGAACACACACCATAGAAAAAAAATAGCTCTTTGACAGAGCTTAGAGCTCTGAGGGCCTGCTCACAGCAGAGCACCTCCTTCCTCTACTACAGACTGCAACAGAACTGACTTCAAATTCCCCAACGTTCTACTCTAAACTCCAACTGCAACATTCCAGTGTGGCTTATGCAGCTGTGTCAGTTCTAAAATGATGTCATCCCTCAGTCTCAGTTGAGGCTGAGAACAGAGTGGGACAGTGTGAAATCCATTTAACTGGAGTTTCACAAGCTACCTTCCCTGCCTACCACTAGGTCTTACTGGGATTCTAGTAACCCCGGGTAACAGGGGGGTTACATATGGTTCTGGTAGTGGAGGCAGTGGTCCATTTCAGTCACAAGGGCCAACAGCGATGAGAGAGGTTACAATAAGCAGGAAGAGAGTGCAGCTCATTTTTGTGCCACTGCAGCTGGCAAGGGTAATCTTGCTAGTGTTGCTGGGGATGGGTGGCTGAGTAGGTGGCAGTCCTGCTTTAAGGTCCACAGTCAAGGGGGGATCCAATGTAGGAGGTAGCTTAGAGGAGGAGGCGGGGGTAGCAAGTATTTAATAGAGGCTGAGGCCGGGGTGGGTGGGCAGGATGAAAATACCAAGTACTTACTAAATTTAGAGTGCCAGAGAGCAGTGGCAAGGGAGAAACAGCAGTCCTACAGGGCTTGAGAGGTGGGCCAATTGGAAGCTTTGCGCTATCAGTCCTGTTCAATCAGGGGGCCAGGCAGAAAGTCCAAACCCAGAGGTGCGAGAAGCCTGAGGAAGCCATACCTGGGTGCTTGTTCTTTGGGTTGCTGGCAAGGGGGATGGTGGCAGGAGAGGGCGCTGCATTTCCAGTTCTCCTCTGATGCTTTAGGTTTTGTGTGTGCCCGAGTCAGGGGCCACTGCCTAAGGGGGAGAAAATGGAGAGAAGCCTTGGTTAAAAAGGCACAAAGGATGCAGAAGATTCAACTTTTATTCTGCTTTGTTAACTAGAACATCCATCTCTTATTCAGTTATATCTAGAACATTCAGCTCTTATTCTTCTTATTAATTAGAACGTTTATTCTGCTATGTTAACAGGAACATTTATCTTTTATTGTGTTATGTTAACTAGAACATTCAACTCTTTTTCTGTTATAGCTAGAACATTCAACTATTGTTCTTCTATGTTAACAGGAACATTCACCACTTATTTTGCTAAATAAAAAAGCTGGTAAGGAGCTGCTCCAATGGTTTAACATAGTCAGTGGACTATGGATTTGGTGACCAAATCCAGGTTCCAGTGACAATGGCAGGAGTGGTGAAAAAGTCCAAATGGTGCACTCTCCTCTTTGCTGTGGATTTCCAGGCCTCATCATGGAACGGAGGACCTCTAGTGGTTCTGGTTGCTGTTCTGCAATAAATGTCCCTTTGTCCCACCTCATCTCCATTACAATGGTATAGGAAGGATCCCACTGGTGGAAGTGTACAGAGCTTTGGGCAATAGGCCTCATCATAAGAGCTACTTATCTACACATCAGAATGGTGTTGACATCATCCCTGCCACTCCCATGATTGCATAATGTCTGAGCACCTGTTTTCCCTTGGTCAGCTGAGCAGCAACACTGAAGGATGCATGTGGGGAGGGTAGAACTTAGCATGACATCAGCCTCACCATGGGAGGATGACGTGGGCTGCTGAACAACTGATCTGTCCTTTGAAGCTGTGATGGCATCCAACACTGATAGTGGCAGGTAAGATGTGAAGGATTTGAGGAGAAAATAGCAGGGAAGAAGATGGAAACAATAACAAAAAAAAAAAAGAAACCTGAGGGAATGCCACTGCAGAAGGGAGTGTCTGAGCAGCTCACTCTCTCTATACTGGTTATTTAGTCTACTCAGCACAGCAGCCAATGTGGACCTGTGTAGCTGTATTGTAGTATCTGACTACATGGCTAGAGGGTAGCATGATCCCTGTTGTTAGCTAAGAGTTAGACATGTCAGAATGGTGAATTCTGGACTTCTAATTAGGCAGGAGACAGCCTTTCATTAAACATACAATGGTTCCAAATACTTTTAAAAAGTCCAGAGCCCATTCACCATGCTGTCACACAACAGGTGATCAAATGCCAATAAGAGCCAAAGAGACTTGACTTTGATCAACTTGAAATGACTTCTGCCCTCAGCTTTGCCTTGGGCAAAGGGAATCATATCTAGTTGGTAAAAGCTCTGCAGAATGTTGTGTGCAACAAATACACACACATACCTCCCAGAGGTCATGACTGTCAAATCTGAGACTCTGCTGCAATGAATTCTGTTCTGCCTATGAAATATTTTATTCCACTGCATGGAGAGCAAACAAAAAAGCAAAGAATTATCAGAGGGATAAATCATTATGCATTCCCTTCAAACTGTGGTGGAAACTAAAAAAGTAATTACGTTTTACGTACTAAATGATTAATGGAAAAACATCACTGGATATAAAAACATATAGTTTTACTCAACTCATTTTAATTTGTGCAGTACATTAAAAAGTGTTGATTAAAACTACTGTTGCTTCTCTAGGACAGAGTTATCTTCTGAAAGAGGCTCCTTATCAAATTCACAGAGCCCGAGGCAGACATGTCCTCTCACTTTGCTGGGTGTTTATAATGATAAAATTAACAATGTTGTATTTACCGACAAAGTCAGCAGTAGTACACGGGATCCCACCATTAATCATCGAAGCCTGTTCTCATAACAGAGCTGCTTGCTGGCCCTCAGGCACCTGCACCACTCCCCAAGCAATTCCAATCCCCAGCAATAAGTTATCATGGGAGCCAGGGATCAAGATTAAAAACACAGTGAATAATGGGGAGGCTTGGCGCACATCTATTCCTCTGGCAGATACAAGCAGGCTAATAACCTCCTTAAAGGGGAAGGAAAGCTTTATATATTGTTTAATATTCTAAAGGCAAGCTGGGACAATCATATACCTCAGCCTGAGTAAAATTTATAGCGTTATTTATTCTTTCCGCACACTACAACCAAACACAAAGTGTTGCTTGTAGAGATAAAACAGATTATGGGAGTTTCTACAGTTACACAGACAAAACATAAGCAAGAGGAATAGAATCCCAAAAGCAATGTTCACCTTGCACGTATGCCAGTCTGCCATCCCAAATGCAAAAACAGATCATTAAACAGCTGGATAGGATGTTAATTTAAAGAGTAACCACAATGTGTGTCTTTATTTCATTAATATTCCCATGCTGATGCAAAATCAACAGTTTTACATCGACTTTGAATCAGCTAGCATTTCTTTTATCCACTTTCCATACAGATAAATAATTCCATGACCTCTCATGGATCATTTGTGCTTATGTTAGCTGTCTTTCTATAAACTTGTCTCATGCTGCTCTATACATCATTTTAAAAGTCTTCTGCATTGCAAAGTATTTCCATATAAAGTATTTAACCTTGGTGTGATGAGTCCCACTCACACAGAGTTTGACTGCACTAAAAACTTATCCTTTTGATTTGGCATATTCTGATTTTTAAAGTAGTATTAGAATTCTGAAGAGTTTTATATTATGAGCTTTTATTGATAACTGGTGATATTATTTATTGTATTTGTTTTATTATGTACAAGCACCTTGGTTTAAGAAAGACGCTTTCTATAAATAAAGTATGATTGATTGATTGATTGACACTATTCCTTGTCAAGCATATCCTGCTGCAGACTCACCATGTGTGTCAGTTTCTCAATCAAGACAAGACCAAGACAAATCTTGTTCACCATGTCCCACCATTTCTTACTGGTTAGAGATATTTTTTTTTACAGTTTATTTACCCACAGTAGCTCAGATACATAGATACATAGATGCTGTCAGCAGATAAAGGCCTTTAGCCCACCTAGTCTGCCCATGAACGCAAGCAGCTATGCATCTTCAAGCTTCCCTGTAACTAGGTTGTACCCTTCCCACGACTACCAGAATCCCGTTGTGCCTATTCCATGTGATGCAACATCCTGATTCCAATAGATCCTGCTAGTGATGGGTGACGTCAGCTCACCCTGTGTACTTCCATACAGAGTTATCAAAGTTTACAACGGTGGTGGCACTTCATGAAGTGGGAGGAGTCCCTTTACAATGTGACAAAGTGTGACCTTAACCTGCAAGAGGTGACTCTGTTTTGATGTAAAAAGTGGCCTTTTTGCCACAGTGAAGTATGCAGGGCACCTGCAGAATGGAGAAGTGGTGTCAGATCAGTTCAATCTCCCCTGCTTCTGCTTAAAGATGGGGTGCATGTGGGGGGAGCCCAGAAAACCTGCAGACTTGTTTTAAGTGTGAGTATGATAGCCACATATTCTGTTTGAGGGAATGATGGAATGCTACATGTTCTGACTGCTCCCATTTCTAATGTTTCCATCTCCTGAGTACAGAGTCAGGAACCTTGGCACCTACTGTGTTGACAGTTTTGATCATTTTTATTTATTTATAATAACTGGGTCTTCCTTTTTCCCATAGGGAAACTGTGGCATAATTTGCTGTTAAAAAGGTGTGCTTATAATGGCAAGTATGCATCCAGTTTCCCTCGGTCTGTGCAAGTGCCAGCCACACCTCTTACATTCTGAATGCTGATCGGTTTTTGTTGCCCCCAGAGAGTTAACTGCCACTCAAACTCAGCGGTAAGTAATTTACAAAACAAAACAAAGTGAAGTACCAAGAAAAAGCCTTAAGTTTCTGCTTTGGAGTATAACAAATCAATAAAAATATTTAAATAAATAAAGGCTACCGTGGTCCCTGCATTCAATCCTAACTAGACCACAGCTATATGGGAACGTTTTTTTATTTGATATAATTGCTGAGTCATAAAAGGAAAACTCAGCAATTTTGTAAAATAAAATATGGGGTGGTGCGTTTAAACTTGAAATTTACACACACCCTCTGTGTTAAATGTTTTCACAAACCTCAAGAGCATTTATGTAGCATCTAACACCTCTGGTGTCTGTAAACCTCTCGTTACGCACACCACCCCTTACTTTATTCTATATGTAAAGTTTGAACAGAAAAGGCACATTAAACTGCAATAGCTTGTTTCCACGTGTATTCTGGGGGTTGGCTTACATGAACCTGTTTTCTTGAAATGGGAAATGTTGGCCATGGCACCAGGGAAACTCCCTTGGTCTTCTTTGATAAATGTCAGGGGATCTCTAACTTCCACCTAGTCAGTGACCAGATATGGGCAGAAGGAACCTCAGCTTAACATTTCATCAAAAGGACAACACCTCAACAGTGAAGCACTTCTCTTGCACTGCACTACAACATAAGTTATGGGTATTACCCCAAGCACCAGGTGTGGGGCTAGAATCCATGACCTTCCAGTATTCCGACCCCAGAGGAAAGCATGCTACCTACTGAGCCACTGATACTTTTGTAATGTGACACACCATTCCCTTTCCAAATTGTGGGCTGGGAAATCTCAAAAATTTCCCTCATCTGCTGATGGGGTTGGGTATGTCTGTCTACCATACCATTTCAGTGGTTTCATTTTAAATGTTCTGCTCTCCATGGGGACAGTAAATGCCCACAGATGTTCCCAGTCTTGAAAGGGGGGGGGGTCTGGAATGATGCCCAGCAATGATTGTTAATGTTCTGTCAGAACCACAGAGTCAGAGTTTTACTGTAGGTCAGGTTTAAGGCTTGATTGAACTGTAGTGCCAAAAGGGCTTATTTTGATCTTTGCATTGTTCCACTAGAAAAAACAAGCTTTTCATTTCTGTTGAAACCTCGTTACCTTACCTTGTGTACAGATGCAACACAAGCTCTTATTTATGCTCTAACAGTTGTAGCCAATCCCATCAGTAGCCATACCATGTTGCATACTTGTGAGCGTACGTGGGAAGTGATAAGTCAGACACAATGTTTCTTGAGGAACACACAAAGCTTGTGTGAATTTTATTTATAAAATTGCAAAATAAATGACTTCAAAATAATAACGAAACAAAATAAAGGAGATCAAGCAATATCTGGCTTTCTCGCAACCTGAGATACTTCAGTACTTGTAAACAGCTAAGTACTGCCACAGAGTAGATGCACTTTCACTCCAGCACATCTACCATCCTCTGTGCTCAAAGACTATCTGACTCTTGAAACTACTCAGCCACCTTGTATAGGTGTATGCTCTGACATCATAGGTCAGCTGATCTGCCCTCTATTCTAATACATTAAATTCCTACACTAACACATCAAGTAGTGGGGGTCTGCATGGCCACCATGTAATGAATTCAAAAATAACCATTTATATACAGTTATCTTGGTCTCCTAAACCTATTCTTGAAGCAAGAAAAAGGCTTAAGTGATCTTAGCCCCTCCCACAAGGTGCTGACATCATAACTTTGCTCCCTATATTGAGCATCACATGAGGGCCGCTGGCCTTTAGAAATGCCTTGCTGACCCCAAGATATCTATACTGGAAGAGGTATGAACACCACAATTGTTTCTTTATATTCTAATAGCTAAGAACAGTATCACTGGAAATATATGTCAGAATTTATATTTCTACTAAAGGGAGGTTTTACCATAAAGAGCCTGTCTCACCTTCACAAGGTCTAGAAAAGAATGGTATTGGTACTGAAATTCATTTCCATTTAGTGTTTACTAGTGACTCTCAGCACTACTCACTATTGTGAGCTGTAGTCCGGGGTAATCCATCCAGGCGTTAGAGGTATTATGGGCTGTTTGGAATTATTATGGGCTATCTAAACAAAAACCTAATGTACCCTTTTTATCTAATGCCCTTGGATTCTGTACTCCATACTCTTCTTATTTCAGGCCAGTGCCTGAATCTAAGGGACGAGGTGCCATTCCCATCTGTGAAACTCGTGCTGGTGACAGAATGGTAAAGGCGCAAGACGTTTTCGCCTATTACTTCAAACTCTGCATGGCAGAAGAACATGGAGAATGGGAGGGAGAAAAGACACACTGGCCTAGAACTGCATAAAACCCCAATGAATTTCTTCTGCATAGGTCTGAACTTTAAGGTAAGGGGTTTTGCTACTATGCAGGTAATTACAGTTTAAAGAAACATACCGCTAACTAGTTGCCAGTGCAACAGCACTGACAGTACAGTATTACGCGCATTTACTTACAGGCATCCCTGTATACAGTACTCTAAATGTAGACTCCAAACATGCAGGCATTACCTTGTAGGCATTCCAGCTGCCAGACATGTACCTCTGGGCTTTACACAATTTGCGCAACCTGACTTTGAGTGCAGCGTGGCTCGCATGCTTCCAAGTCCATTCGTGGCTGCATTCCCAATAATAAAAATTATGTACACCAAAGAGACAGTGAAAGGAAAATGTAGCGGGGCAGATAGTTCAAGATATCATGATGGGAGGCCACCCCATCATGATAGAAAATGTGAAACCAGATCAAGGAAAATAGAGAAGTATTACTGCAATAGATTTAAGTGTGTTTAGGGAAAGAAAAGAGGGAATGTCTTATGGTGCAAAAAAAGGGGGGGTCCCAACTCTGACATAGCCCCAAAGTTAAGCAAAAACCCATTCCTAGTCACGCAAGACCAGGAGTTTTCAATACAACCTACCCTAATCATATGGGTAGGATGGGGCTTCCACCCACCCTCTCTTTGGAAGCTCCACTCCATGACACCCTTAACAAAATTAGGAAATTAATTAACATCAAGATGTGATGCATCACTATCAAAATAGTCACATCTTTAAAAATAGCTGTGGGGTGTCATAATGTTTCTGTGTTAACCTTCATCATATTCTTTTTGGTTGCAATTTATAGAGTACTTCAATCATTCCCTTGCTTTAGAGACGCTAAGTACTCACTCCAGCTCCATGTCTAGACTGGAAATCCACATTTACATGAGCTGTTCCTGCTCGATGTTTTACCGTAAAACTGTAGTGTTGCAGGGCCAGGCACCACCTCATGATACGGTTATTTCTGTCTTTCATCCGGGATATGAAACAGAGTGGGTTATGGTCAGTTATTAATGTAAAGGGGGCACCTCATAAATAGAATCTTAGAGATTCAATTGCCCACTTGGCCGCCAAGCATTCCTGTTCTATGGTCACATATTTTTGTTCTCTATCATGTAGCTTTCTTGAAATATAGATTACAGGATGTTCCTTCCCATCAATTGTTTGGCTCAGTACAGCCCCAATACCTGACCCAGAGGCATCCGTATGTACCTCAAATGGGTATGCAAAATCTGGACTTCTCAGGACTGGGGAGAAGCATAGTGCTGCCTTGATTTTGTTGAAAGCTTCTTCACTTTCAGGGGTCCATTTGATTTGATTCCTGAACTTCTTTTTGGTTAAATCCATCAATGGAGATGCAATAGATTTGAAGTTGGGAACAAATCATCTGTAGTACCCAGTGAGACCTAAGAAAGACCACATGTGTTTCTTAGTGCAGGGTACTGGACATTGTGCCACTGCTTCCACTTTAGATATCTCTGGATAGACCATAAGACCATTACCAAATGTAAAGCTGAGATATATTGTCTGTTTCATAGCAATGGTACACTTTGTAGGGTTAATAGTCAGTCCAGCCTGCTTGGTGGATGAGAAAACCACTTGAAGATGTTGTAAGTGGGTTTCCCAGGATGAACTAAAAACAGCAACATTGTCCAGGTATGCTGCACACAAATTGCTATGGGGTGCCAGCACCTGGTCCGTGTAACGCTGAAAAGTAGCCGGGGCTCCATAAAGCCCAAACGGCATTGTTCAAAACTGGAAAAGACCCACGGGAGTACTGAAAGCAGTTTTCTCCTTGGTAGAGTCTCCTAATGGAATCTGACAATATTCTTTTGTAAGATCCAGCATAGAGATATAGGCGGCATTGCCAATCCGATCTAATATATCATCTACACCTGGCATAGGTAATTACCTTGTAGGCATTCCAGCTGCCAGACATGTACCTGTGGGCTTTACACAATTTGTGCATCCTGAATTTGAATGCAGCGTGGCTCGCATGCTTTCAAGCCCACTCGTGGCTGCATTCCCAATTAAAAATAAATTATGTACACCACAGAGACAGTGAAAGGAAAATGTAGCGGGGCAGATAGTTCAAGATATCGTGATGGAAGGCCACCCCATCATGATAGAAAATGTGAAACCAGATCAAGGAAAGTAGAGCAGTACTACTGCAGTAGATTTAAGTGTGTTTACGGAAAGAAAAGAGGGAATGTCACGTGGTGCAAAAAAGAGGGGGCCCCTACTCTGACAATCCTGAAATCATATTCTATGCATTGGGTAACACAGAGTTAATGAAAATTATATTGTGTCATGGCACACAATAACGTCCAATATCATTCATCTTAAAAAAGATACCACTATATGTACTGTTACTGTATTTTTCTAGTGCTATCTAAGTCTGTGTAGCAGCCTTATTATGAAGTGCTGGAACACGCCTAAACATGATTGTGTGTAATCTATAAAACCATTTAATTCAAAATGTATTAATTCTCCCCTTATAAAATACCTGTTAGAAGCTGAGCTGTGAGTTGTACCACCTAGTAAGGACAGTTTGCACTGTTTCAGGATAGATTCTGTTACATCATGTGAATGTTGAGAATTGGTATAAGTAAGTATGGGCAGTGTTCTAAAAAATACACAACACAGTACAAACTCCATCTTGCAGATTTCTGTGAGAACATACTTACCAACAGAGTTGGTGGAATGAAATTAATGATTTTGCATGGCTGTCTTGTAGTGTAATGACACAGAAGGAGAGAGTCTTATTCTGAAATATTAAATTTATAACAATACAATGGGGGAGAGAGAGAAAGAGCTATAGAGAGCTAGAGAGAGAGAGAGAGAGAGAGAGAGAGAGAGAGAGAGATGGTAACTTTTGAACATCTAGGTGCCATCATGATTGTCCCTGTTTATTTTAAATAAACTTATTATTATCACCAAAGTAATGGTATCTTTTGAACATTTACATGCCAGCACCAGACATGGTATATTTTGAACATCTAGGGGGGCATCATGATTTTCCTGTTTATTTTAAATAAACATATCATTATCATCTTAGACTTTGTATCTTTTAAATCTCTAGGTGCCATCACCATAGACATGGTACCATATTTGTTTTACAATTAGTCTTTTTATTGGCATATTCCATTTACATTCAACACAGGAACATACTGTATATGCAGTATACAAAGGTCAAGTGCAGTATTAGTACATATCTTGACAAGTATAGAGGTTACACAGAGTTATGGCTGTGGGCTCATAGCAGAGTAAGAAAATACATCGATTATACTTTTCATAACAAAACTATCAGCACTCTAGTAGAACAGGAACATTGTACAACTTACAATAGGAAACTATAAGACTGGTGATAACAGTAGTCTGCAAAGCATGTGAGGATTTCTCAGAATTTATCGACTACAAGAGAACTTTCAGCTGAGCACTGTTTCACCCTTCCCCTACCTTAGGAGTCAGGTATTGGAGGTAGGGTAACCAACAGATGTTGAACATCTTGAGGGTGCCATTGGCTACATGGGATAAATGGTCTAATGTGGCTATCTGTGTCAAGCTGGCCATCAGCTCATGGGAGGAGGGTACCTCAGTGGTACGCTGCCTGCACAGTAGCATATGTTTGGCTTGTATACTAAGAAGGGCAAGCCATCTCTGACCCAAAGGTGAGATGTGAGGGGCTGTCTGGGTGAGCCCTAACAGTTGGAGAGGCACCAATAGGGGTATGTTACAGTGCAATAACTCCATACCTATGCGGCTCACCCCTCTCCAAAGGGATTGAATGGATGGACAGGACCCCCTGTTGAGCCCCACACCTAAAGCAATTGTCAGTGACAAGCAGATTCATCTTATGTAATACCGCTGGGTTTCTGTATCAGAAGTAAAGAGTATTATTTTGTATGAGTTTATTGCAGGCATCTTTAAAATTCTTATGAGTAAAGGCCCAGTATGCCTCTTAGTCATGTCTGGGATGGTGATGTTCATCACTGTGTCCCATCTCTTTTTGGATTGCAATGATTGGCAGGGGTTCAGTCCCTTATTGCCCCACAGATGAGCCCCGCAACACCTTTTGTGGACTATGCACACTGGGGTGGCATGGAAAGGGGCTTTTTGGTATTACACACCTCAAATTTGGAGAATCCTCCAAAAGTCATGCCTTGGGATCCCCCAGTTGGACTGCAAGTTTTGGAAAGACTCTATAGCCATTCTGCCTCCTTCCAATATGTCCTTTGGAAGTAGCAGGCCTTTCTTCTTCAAGGAGGGTAAGGAGAAGTCCTTGTTGTCCACTTTGATATGTGCGTTGCCCCATAGTGGGGTGTACTTTATTGATTTGGGGTTGGTGCCTAACCACCTATGCATTTTTAGCCAATCCTGAGTGTCATTTGGTGGGATGGTTTTTAAATCCACTAGGAACGGGGTTGAATATGAGGGAAGTGAGAGGTTACACATGATTCTGAATGGTTTCCATCTCCGCAAATTGTGGTATTTCCTTGGTAGAAGTACAAAACCATTGCAATTTCTGTGTGGTTTGGAACGCCTGCAGCTATCCTGTGAGCTAAAGAAGGCCACACACCCCACTCGACCAGTGTGCCCTTAGTTTATTACAGCTGTAGCTTGGTTGGGAACCTTCACAGATAAAGTTCCCAATTATCTTGTCTAGACTGGTTAGCAATTTCTGGGGATGGCAAGAAGGATGTATGACAGAGCATAGAAAAATGTATGGGCCGTAATCTTCTTAAAAGCTGAACTTTTCCAGGTAAGGGTGAGATACATCGTTCTCTACCTATTGTACTCAGTCTTAATCTCCTACAGCAGAAGGATGAGATTAACCTTGCATATTATTTTTTTTTTGCTCCTCCCCATCTCCTGGTCGACCACTCCTTCAGGCACCTAGGCCTCGCTGGCACCCTGCCACAATACCAACCACCCCCACCTCACATCACAGCCCCCCCTCGGGTAACCCAGCGTGACCCTTCACTGGATGGGTCCTCCTCCTCCGAGGGAGAAAGGCACCAGTGGGGTTCAGCCAGCACACTCATTCTTGGATCAGGTGCTGCTGAGGTGGTCCTGGGCTGTCTCAGAGCTTCTTTGGCAGCAGGAGCCGGTGGCCATCATCAGGTCAGCCAAGGAGCACTAATTCCCATTTTCTTCCTAGGGTCATGGTGTGCCACTAATGTCAAGGCATACACACCCCTCTATTCAGCAGAACCCAACATGTTGCTGTTCCCCCGGCTTCTGCCAGGAGTCAGCAAGCACCGAGTCATCTCCCTACCGGCCCCCTAAGAGAAGGCGAGCAGTCGTCAGATGCTCAAGCCTTCTCCCTATGGCTGGCACTCCAGTGCCCCGGGCCCATTCCTGAACCCGGGTCACTGGCGTCACAAGCAGAAATCCAACCACTGCACCAATGGGCTGCTCTTGCCTTGCAGATTTTTGTAGTATTTGGAGTGACCTGTAGACCAAGATAGGTGATCACTTTAGGCACCCATCAAAGCCCCAGTAAGTCAAATAGTGAGGAAGCACACAGCCAGTTAAAGGGAAAGACTTCAGTTTTTGATACATAGATACATAAACACTGTCAGCAGATAAGGGCCTGTGTGTGGCCCACCCAGTCTGCCCATTTGAACTTGTAAGTTCACTTTACATTTCTTTAGAAGTCTGTCTCCCCTTACCCCTGATCTCCAGAATTCCCTTATGTCTATCCCATGCATTCTTATATCCCTTGATTGTTTCAGCCCCCACCACTTCCTCTGGCTGGGTGTTCCACCTGTCCACCACCCTTTCTGTGAAGAAACTCTTCCTCACATTTCTTCTCTCCTTCCCTTCAACTGCATCCTATGCCTGCTAGTCCTGGAACATCTTTTTCATTGGAAAATAGTGTATTCTAGCACCCTGTTCCTCCCTGTAATTCACTTGTATGTCTCTCTCTCATCCCCTCTCTCCCTTCTCTGCTCCTTGAAGTACATATTCAAGTGCTTCAGCCTGTCCTCATAGGACTTGTGATGCAATCCCTGTACCATCTTTGTTGCCCTCCTCTAAACCTTCTCTACCCTATGTCCTTACGTAGGTCAGGTCTCCAGAACTGTACACTGTACTCCAGGTGGGGCCTCTCTAGTGTCTTGTATAGTGGAATTATGACCTCCCTTTTCCTGCTGGTGATGCCCCTGCCTATGCATTCCAGCATCCTATTTGCCTTACATGCTTCCTTGTCACACTGTTTCCCTACCTTGAGGTCATCAACGGTGATAACCCCAAGGTCCCTTTCCTGCTTGGTGCATGCTATATCCTCACCTCCCCCCACAACTGATATGTTGTTCCAGGGTTTTTGTGCCCCATATGCATTATCTTATGTTTAATCTTTAATAAAGAAACAAATTGTGTAGTAAAATAAGGTTTTAATTGTTTGGAGTTGTATATTTTATTGATTGTATGGTGTTGTGCTGTATTTATTTGATTAATGTACGGCACCCAGAGCCTCCGGGATGGGCGTCTTTTTAAATAAAATTTGCCTTTTCTTGCCTTGTTATCTTGCACTTCTTTGCATTGAATTTCAACTGCCAGACCGTTGACCATTCTTCAAGCTTCTGCAAGTCCTTCCTCATTCTGTTTACATCCTCTGGCATGTCCACTCTGTTACAGAGCTTCATATCATCAGCAAACATAGAAATTCTGCCTTCTAGGTCCTGTACAATGTCACTGATGAAGACGTTGAATAGGACAGGTCCCAGCACTGATCCCTGTGGTACCCCACTGGTCACTCTTTCCTCTGTGGAGTGACAGCCATTTACCACCACCCTCTGTGTCCTGCTGCCCAGCCAATTACCCACCCACCACATTACTGTCTTGCCTACTCCCATATTCCCCAGTTTGTTTAATAGCCTATGTGGCACAGTGTCAAAGGCCTTGCTGAAGTCCAGATAGGCCATGTCCACTGCCCTCCCCTGATCCTCCTCCCTTGTCACCCAGTCAAAAAATTCAATGAGGTTGGACTGGTATGAGCTCCCCCCTCCCGGTGAAACCATGCTGCCTTGGGTCCTGTAGTCCATTGGCAACCAGATATTCCACCAATCTCTCCTTCAGTGGTGCTTCCATGATCTTCCCCACTACCGAGGTCAGGCTGACTGGTCTGTTGTTCCCTGCTTCCTCTTTGTTCCCGCTTTTGTATAAAGGGAACTGCATCTGCTGTCCTCCAGTATTTGGGTACCTCCCCTGTTTCCAGTAAATGGCTAAACAGGATTGCCCGGCTAAACAGGATTGCCAGAGGTTAAGCCACCACCTGTCTTACTTCCTTTAGGACCCTGGGATGCACCTCATCTGGTCCCATTGCTTAGTCGACTCTTATTCCTTCCAGGTCCTTTAGGACCCTTTCCTGTGTAAAGGGACCTGTGTCCATTTCTACATCATTCCCACCCCTTGTACTCCCTTCAGGACCATTACCTTCCTCTTCCTCAGTAAAGACTGAGCAGAAATATCTGTCCAGTATGTCAGCTTTACTGTTATCAACTTCCACGCGGTCCCCGTCCTTCCCTTTTAGTCTCACTATCCCTCCCTTTGTCCTTCTTTTCTCACTTATGTACTTGTAAAAGGTTTTATGCCCTCTACCCATTGATTTTGCAATGCGCTCTTCTGTCTGAGCTTTGGCCTCCCTTTCTGACCTCCTTGCTTCTCTTTGCTTCTCCTGGTATTTCTCCCTATACCCTTCTGCCTGTGTCTTTTTGTATTACTGGAATGTGATATTTTTGGCTTTCACTTTCTCTGCTTCCTCCTTAGAAAACCATAATGGCTTCCTCTTCCTTTTCCCTTTGCTAACCTGATTAATTAATAATTCTGTTGTTCTTGTAATCCCTGTTTTAAATATTGCCTACTGTTCCTCCACTCCTGATTCCTTCCCATTCCCATTAGTGCTTCTTTCAAGTATGTCCCCATTTTCCTAAGTCTGCCCTCCTAAAATCCAGGATATGTGTTTTTGTGCGGTTTGGTTCTGTTCCTTCTGTGATTTCAAACCACTGTGACCAGTAGTCACTGTTTTCCAGGTGCTCCCCCACTGTTACCCCTCTCACACCATCCCCATTTGTGAGCACGAGGTCCAGTATTACCTTCTGCTGAGTTGGTTCCATGACCAGTTGCATAAGGAAGGCACTTTGAAGGGAGTCCGGGATAAATCTGCTCCTGGTTGATGCTGCTGCTGGGAGACTCCAGGCCACATCTGGAATATTGAAGTCTCCAACCAGTACCAACATCCCCTTGTCTGCCATCCTTTGGATGGCTAGCATCAACTTCCTGTCTGTTTCTTCCTCTTGGGCTGGTGGTATGTAGACCACCCCTGTGCGGATGGCTGACCTCATTTTCCTTTCCAGCTTAACCCAATGTATCTTTCCTCCATTTTGTTCCTCCTGGATTTCTGTGGCCTTTATGCCATCTTTCACATAAAGTGCCATTCCTCCTTCCTTCTTGCCTGCCGTGTCTCTTCTGAATATGTTGTAGCTGGCTATGGCCATCTCCCAGTAATGGTTATCATTATACCTGGTCTCTGTGATGGCCACAATGTCCAGGTCTGACTGCACCATGGCAGCCTCCAGATCCTCCATCTTGTTACTAAGGCTCCTGGCATTGGCACACATGGCTTTCCATGATGTGAACTCCCTGGACTGTTTAGCTGTTCTACTTCAGCCCTGTCCCTGGTTGTCCTTTTTCCTGGTTCTCCCTGCTATCTGTCCTTCTGTTGAATTTTGCCCCTCTTTCTGCCTATCCCCTTGGGGGCTTATCTTCATCTTTTGCACACTGCTTTGTAGAGATGTCCCCACCTCCTGTTCACTGGTTCCACTGTTAGCTGTGGGGGGTGAACAATTAGGTACCCTCTTTGCTGGCCTGCCACTCCCTTTATTTAGTTTAAATGCTTGTCCATGTAGCATTTAAACTTATCATTGAGTGCTTGGATTCCCCTCCAGGATGGATGCAGGCCATGAGGCTTGAACAAGCACCCATCCCTCCTGGTGGGTCCCCGGTCACCAATGAATCCAAACCCTTCCTTGCAGCACCAGTTCTTCAACCATGTGTTAAAGTTCCTGGTGCATGTGCCCCTATGCTCTCCCATGCCTCTCACATGTAGTACTTCCAAGAAGGTGACAGATGTAGCTATTTGCTTGAGACCCTTCCCCAATTTCCTAAACTCTTCCTGAACTTCCTTAGGCTCCTTGTTTGCCAGGTCATTAGTACCTAGTTGGATAATGACATCCAGTTCACCCTCTCATCTTGCATTCCCAGCGATCCCCAGGATCTTCCTCTCATCCATCCATGTCATGGCACCTGGTAGGCACCTCACCTCCCTGTCCTCCCCTACTGTGTTCCTAGCTGTATCCCTCTAATGATAGAGTCCCCCACCAGGACTCACTTCCTCCTCCTCCTCTGGGGTCCACTGTTCTCCCCACTGAGGTCACCTCCTCAATTGACCTCCACATCCTTCCCTTCCACTTCTCTGGGTGCCTCTGTTTGGTTGTCCATGTTTGCCAGTGTGGCATATGCATTCTGGAGTGAAATAAGATTTGGGATGTGCTTCTGCCTGACTGCCCTAACCCTCCCCAAGCCCACCATCATCCAAGTGCTCCTCATTCTTGGCATCCTTTGAGGAAGTGGCATTGGACTGGGTGGTCTCTGGATAGAAGAGAAGGTACTCCTGACCCAGTTTACTTCTGCTGTGAGTCTGCTTACCTCATCCTGTAGTCCAGAGACATGGCTGCAGTTAGGGCAGCACCTCAGCATCCAGAAGGTCTGCCTGAATACAGCTGCCCTGCATCCACTGCATTGCACCACTCTCCAGATTATACGGCACTAATACTGCTATTCCAGTAGTTGTCTGTTACTGAAGCTCTCCTTGTAGTTTCCTCCCTATTAATTTACTGTCCTGAAAATCCTGCCACTGATCCTCAGATACTTTTTGTTTAAAGAAGTAAACAACAACAAAAATGAGTCAAAACACTTGTGCTAAGGACAGGCTTCTTCCCCCTATGCCCCTCTACTCCACAACCCCTGCTGTTCCCTGTGCTTGGCTCCTGTCAATCAGATTTAACAGGGCATATAAGTAAGAGTGGGGGACGGGGAAGGGAGGGTGAGTGAAAATTTGCAGCAAGTAAAGACAGCGAAGGAAAACAGTGCCACTAAAAGCACACCGAACTAGGTTTAAAATTTTCAAAAGTTCCAAAACAATTCCAAATAAAGACAGCAAAGGAAACAGCACCACTAAAAGCACAGCAAACTGGGTTTTACATTTTCAACAGCCACAAAACAATTCCAAGTAAAGACAGCAAAGGAAAACAACAACACTAAAAGCACACAAATCTAGCTTTAAAACAAAAACAGCAATGAGCAGTTACTGCACTGCACTGAAATGAATCTGGATCCTTCCCCTTCTGGCCTCCTTTTAGGTCAGTTCACTTTAAACCATGACAGGGAATTGCTCCACAAAGGTTAACAAAGGCTGAGTGGAGGTGTTGGCATCTCCTAGGAGAACTAACAGGTCATCTGCATACATCATTGTGGAGCTGGCAGTGGACCCTCTGGGATGCCTTTAATGTTTATGTTTTGCTGGATTGCTGCTGCAAGGGGCTCAACTGCTAGCATGAATAGCAGGTGGTATAGTGGCCATCCCTGCCTTGTGCTTTTAGCCAGGGGGAAGGGCTCTGATAAAAGAGAGTTGATGAGCACTTTGGCCATGGGTGAGGATTAAAGGTCCTGGATTCAAGAACAAAAACAGTTGCCAAATCCCAGGTGGATTAGTACTCAGTGCAGGTGGCTCCACTTAATGGAATTAAATGCTTTCTTTTTTTTATCTCCACTCTGTTTTTCCTCGCGCCATGCGGCCCCCATCTGACCGACTCCCTCAGCTCCATTCCCCGGAATTACCGGGGCTTACCTTGTGCCCGGTCCGGGATCGGTGCCTGAGGAGAGTTGGTCGCCATCCTGCCGCTGGCTGCTTTTTCCGATTTTCTCCTGTTTTTACCTGAGGACCCCAAGAGAAGGATGCATGCATGTGGAGGCACGCATGCACCTTACAGCCCCAGTAATGGCCCTCTTCTGCCTGCCCCTATTGGCCTATTGCTGGCACCCTCGCTTGTGCAGCCCCTTGGCCTCCACCATGGGGTAACCAAGAGTGAAGGATGCCACCCACCTCCCCGGAGAGGAGAGCTGCCTTGCAGCTACTCCATCCTGCTCCACCCACCCCCCGTGCCGACCTCCGACGACCCAGGATCGCTCCTGAACCCGGGTCACCGGCGTGCTGCAAGGTGAGACATCCAGTGCCTCAGCTCTCTGTGTCACTGGGCAGGCTAAATTAAATGCTTTCTTGAAGTCTATTGCCACTGTAGCATCTGGAGTGTGATATGTTTGTACCACATGCATGAGATTCGTCAGGGAGTAGATGCAATTGGAGCTGATTCATCCTTTAACAAAGCCCACCTAAGAGGGGTGCACCACCTAAAGTAATAGGGGACCCAACCTGGATACCATAGTAAATTGAAGTGATAGGGGATACAAGCTGGATGCCATGCCTTTGCATATATCTTACTGTCTACATTGATAAGGGAGACAGGGCAGTAGCTCACTGCAAGGGTCGGATCTTTGCCCTTGTTTACAAGGACAGTAATGATGGCCTCTCACAGTGTGGATGGAAGTGAACCTGTGTGTTCTGGCTCTGCATATGCATTACATAGTGAGGGGCAGATTAAGAGGGTAAGCAGTTAGAAGAATTCAATGGGGTAGCCATTTTCCCCCCGAGGCCTTACCAGAATTTAGAGAAAGGAGAGTCTGCTTGATCTCTTCTAGGATGAGTGGTGCTTCCGGAGTAGCAGAGTGCTCAGAGATGAGTCTGGAAAGAGACAGGGAATCAAAAAAAGTGTGGATGTTCTGAGATTCTGGATGGTTAGGGGATGAATATAGAGCGGCATAGAACTGTTTCACATCAATATTGACCTCTTTTGCAATGGTGCAAACCTGACTAGATGGGTATTGCAGGCTTGCAATGTACCTCTCTGACTGTTGTTGCTGAGATAATATGCCAGTGCCTTCCCATCTGTCTTCCCTCCTTCCCAGTACTTAATCTGAGGCTTAAAATGGTAACCTGGGCTTTCCTAGAAAAAAGGGTATTCATATTTATGTAGAGTTTAATGATGTAGTAGTAGTAGTTAATCTTTATTTTTATACAGGAAGGATCTTACAACACATCATTAGGTCAAAGACCTGTTTTCAAGATGATCCTGTTTCATAATTTAAAGTTACAACAAAAATAATGATAGAGTTATGGAGCTCAGAACTGGGGTTGGGGTGAGAGTCTGACTTATACTGGGTCACGTATGCCTGAAGCTCCTGTTCCTGGTTGCGGGGGAACTGTTCCCCTGTCTAACTGTGGTGAGAAGCAAAGCTGATTATGTTGCCATGAATTGTGGCCCTGAATATCTACCATGCTGTCACACCCAAGGTGTCTTGGGGATCACTGGGTTCTAAAAAATGAGCAGTCTCCTTTTGAATCCAGGGTTAAAACTCAGGATCTTTAAAAAAAAGGGAGTCCAGTATCCAGGATGGGGACTTGGGTGCAAGGGCCCCTCGTATGAAGTGAAGGTGAACAGAGGCTTGATCAGAGGTTACCAGAGGCATGATGGTGGTGTTGATAGTAGCCTGTGTAATGAGAGGGGAGATAGCCAGAAGTCAAGCATTCTGTAAGTATCATACACAGCAGGGTGACAGGAGTAATCTCTGTCTTGTGGATGAAATAGGTGACATACATCTGGCAGGCCTTGATCCAGCATAAAGAGAGAGACAGTTTAGAAACTTCTGATATGAGATTCAACCTGGGAGTTGTTTCTATCAAGACTGGGCATCAGCATGAGGTTGTCATCCCCCCCCCTTCAGAATCAGGGTGTTGTTAACAGAGTGGATATACACAGTGTTATGTTGTGAAAAAAAGGCTGGCTCATCCTCATTGGGGGCATATATATAAATCAGAAGTATGGGACAGAGGGGATGTTTATCAGAATTAACATCCAGCGGCCACGGGGAGATTGCTGTATGGAGATGGGTGACCATCTTTGCTGTATAGAGATGGGTAACCAACTGAGTGCCTTGTTTATGAGTATGACTACACCTTTCTTACAGGTGGGAGCAGATGCTGAGATCACTGCACCCACTCAGTCATGCTTAAGGCATGGGTGGTCTACTGCAGTTTAGTTTCTTGGAGAAAGGCTACATTGGATTTAAGCCTTTCTTGGTGAGACAGGACCAGTTTCCTCTTGAACGATAAGCTGAGGCCTCTGACCTTCCATGTATGGCATATCACATAATCCCTAGGGGAAGAGAGTGGGTGAGCTGATCTAGGCAAGTGAGTGCAAATCCAACATGAAGTACTGAAAGTCCAAGCTCTCATCCAAGTTCTCAAGTCAAGCAGAACAAGAGCTGCCCAAGGAACTAATCGTTGTGAATAAGTGAGTTGCAGGGTGCATAGAGAAGAATAATACCAGGGAAACCTCTGATTTGTTTTTATATGTACACTGTTCACCTCTACTGTAAACACAGAACAAGAAAAAGAAGAGAAAATTAACCAAACAGTAAACACAACTGAGCTGGTTTGGGAGACAGATGGAAGGTGATGCAATGCCTTCCAGAATCTTCTTGAACGTGTGTCACTGCAGCATGTTGAGAAGCTAATAGGCAACAGTACTGGAGTCTGCATGACAAAGTGTAACTAGTTGTGATACTGAATAATATGTCCCCCCAATCCCCAATTCAAACAGTATTAACCACATAGAGTTAATAATGAAGTGGTCTGAGCTGTAGATAACTGTTGAGGGAGGCCTCAGGTGCCTGCATGCTTGAGATTGTCTCAAAATATCAAATAACTAGACCAGGAAAAGGTAGGCCATCTGTTCAAACCAGCATTCCTTATGACGCGTGGACAGGATAAATCAGGGCACCTGGTGATTTCTAAGTGATAGTACATAGGAAGGATGCTATCTTACCACCATCCTGCCTTGCAGGGCTCTGTGAGTAAGGACCTTTAACACTGTATATATGGGAAGAGAGAGAGAGAGAGAGAGAAGCCTCTTAAGTGGCTACACTGTACCAGCTGCCATCTCACCAGCCCAAGGTGGCCCTGTACTGATGAGGGGGATAGAAACAGCCAAAGAGATATATTTGAGGCAGGTTGCCTGCCTTGGGTGGATGTATCATGTGATCAGTACCTTAGGCACTTAGGTGGTCTACCAAGTGAGGTTTTAGCAGGGACATTTAGGTAGATGGTATTGTCCCTCCATGGTGTGCATAGGCTACTTTAAGGCTCATTAACAGATGGAAATAGCAACAACAGTGCATTACCACAAAAAGCTTGAATAAATTTGTAACATGCAAAATAATTCAACAGTCTCTGTTTATAACATTTAACAAGTAATAGTGAGTCAACGAAGTCCACGGGTCGTTGGATAATTTAGAGTGGTAAAGACATACAATCACTGTAACACTGGCACAGCCCCTTCAGTGTATCTTGGCACTCCGTGATAAAGATAGATAATGGGAAGTAACGTGATGTGCCCCTGCATTTAAAGTGAGGGGAACTGTGGAGAGACACTGGGTTTTGAAGGAGGAGGGGTGGAGGCAGAATAACCTTGACAGTCAAATAAACTCAGAAGGTCAGACCCTGCATCCCTCTTGATGGACCCAGAGTCCCAGCTGCATGTTCCTCTCATAGACTGGATTGATTCTAGGAAGCAAGTCTAAATCTTAATGGCACCAGTTTCTCAGCAAGGGAACTAAGAGACATTAATGAGGGCATAAGTAGGTATCAAGTGGCAGCTGGCTGCCTGCTGGGGTCTTGATATGATGAGTAGAGCAGAAGTTGTGTTTGCCAACTGAACAACTTAGCTAACCCTTGCCTATAACAATTGGGACAAAGGAGAGGAATGCAATGTGAAGTGCAGCACCTTGAGTTGTTAAGCAGGAGGTGCAGCTGCATGTGCCATCTATTACACTCACTGTGACAGGGTTGGATAAAACCTTGTCTCATTTGCTGTTCAGAAAGAGTTAAAAGCAAGGATCTGTAGCAGGCTGAAAGGTTCCCTAACAATCTTAGGACAGGCCGGATGAATCTGGAAGGAGAGGCAGGAAGCTTACACAGTGACCAATGTGCAAGAGGTTTATTTATCAGGAACAATAAAAACAGGATAACAGTTTACCAAAACACTACAGGCAACAAAATAACCAAAAAAACAATACAAATATGACTAAGAATTGGTCAAACTCAGAATGGTGGGATTAACCCCTTTTAGTCAAAGTCACGTATGCACTCGACCGAGATGATAAAACAACTGAAGAACCAAGATTGAGCATCCCTGTGCGTCATCTAATCAGCCGGTGGGCATTCACCCCACAAAGCACTTGTTATGAACAGGTCATAACAGAGCATCCCCCGGAAGAATCAATCACAAAAAGAAATGCTGTTAGCTGGATGATGAAGAACTCAGTGATCCTCTGTGACTCTGGGCAAAAAGCTCAAGACTCATGGTCAGCAAATGGGTTTCTGGATGAATCACAGCAATGACCACTGGCAGGTCCCTGGCACCCAGGACATCTCCTAAGAAACCTGCTGGTGATACAACCCTCAGGAGGCTGCTACGGAGCAGCACGGGTACATGCGTACTTATGGCTGGCCAGCAAAATAATAAAAAGGCATGCACAATGTTAACTGTGGTCCCTTACACTTGAGCCAGTGTGGCTCATAAGCTGACTCACTACTGGATACCTCACTAGTGGCTCGCTACCACTTAACATTGCAGGACTGATGCTGGAACACTGTGGTGTTACTTTGCGGTGGGTGTATGTCTCTGGAGACAGTTCTGCTATAGATGGAGGGTGGGCTGGGGACCTTCCTGGGTCAGCATCAGGCTTTGAAGAAGCTGGTCCAGGCAACAGAGGCAAAGCTGGACATCAAGTATGCAAGGATGCAATTGGATAACGCAGTTCAGTAGCAGGCAAACAGTTCAGATTTTTAGACAAGACAGTTCAGTTTTTGCAAAAGGTGCATGCTAGGCATGCAGCAGCACAGTTCAGATTGGGTGCGAGCCTGAATACTTACAAATAACTTTTTGGGCAACCGAGGCCGTAGGGCCATTCCCTTGACCTCCCCAGAGAGTGCTGTACCTTTATGGGTCTTTTGTTTAGGCTGTCTTTGCACAGCCAACTACCTTCCTTAAGACTGATAACCACTTCTGTAACTGAGTCTCTGAGATTCCCTAATCGGGTACTACCTTCCCCATAAATAGTGTCTAGGGTCCTGTTGTCCTGCCATGGGTTGGATCTGCCTTGGGTCTCCCCTTAAGGTATATTAATAATAGCTGTGGCCCCCAACACAGAATGGTGCTGCAGGGGCCTTTAGTCCCACTGCCCTTATTCCTTCCTTTCAGGGCTTTCAAATTATGGTGCCCCTCTATCTTTTCTTCCTGGAAGCAAACTACTGCTGGCTTAGCCTGCCTCCTCTGGAGTCACTTTTAACTATAATGAAATAAGAAAGGGAAAGAAAAAAAATAAAATACTTAATGACCTCTGACCCATCCTGGGGCCTTTTTCTCCTTCCCTCTGGCAGTCGGCACACTGCCTGTTAATCCCCCCTTTCCTTCAGGGCTGGCAACTCACCCAGAGGGCCCACTGTGCCCCCCCTTTTCCTCACTATGGCACCGATGCTTTAAGACTTTTTGGGGGGGCAGTCGGCCCCTTTAATTGCCCTTTCCTTTCCCTCCTGCCTGTGGAGTGACCATAAAAAACAATTGGGCACTTGTCCACTCGCCACCACAGCCTGGGAAGTCTCTGTTGCTGGGGAGGGCCGGCAAAAGCCCCTCTCCCACCTGGCTCTCCCCTTGAACTGCTATGGCTGATAGGCATGGAACTACAGGTCCAGAACTTGGTTTCTGCCCAGACCTATTATTTTGCAGCACCACTTGGTCTGTCAGCCCTTTCTTTTCCCCCCTTGCTAATCGGGCTCTGCACAAGGGGAACAGGTCGCTCCAGGGAGCCGCACTCCACCTGACCGACCCTGCTACTGCTGCTGCCACCACATGCCCAGGAAGCTGACTGGAGGGGAGCAATACTGGAGGATCCCTGGGACCACAACAGGTATGCCTTTCCTCTGCACTATCCTTGTCCTTCTTCGTCCTCGCTCAGCCACTGACCCACCGACTTACCCACTCTATCCACTTCCCAGCCCTTTTGTAGGGCAAGGGAGGTCTTGGCTTCCAGCCAGGAGATTGGGCACTACCAGCCCAACAGGGAGGGTCTCCTGCCCATGACCTCCCCCTTGTCAGAGCCGAACGGTGCAAAACTAAACAAAGACGGGGAGTGTCTGAGACTGTGGGGGGGGTAGAATGGGGAACCAGGAGGAAAATAAGAAAGAAAGACAAAAAAAGAAAAAAAAAATCTCCACGTCGGGCAGAGGGTCCCCTTTTTCTGTGGTGCCCCTAACTTCATGCTACTATAATTCCCCCCCTTAAACATACGTATCCCCATGTATGGGAGTTAATTATCATAATTTTTTTTTATTTCCTTTTTATTGTGAGATGAAATAAATACAGCATCCAAGTATCTGTTAGGTCACAGATAAAACAACATAATTTGATATTACATTGTCATATCAACATGTAATGATGGAAATAAGAAAGATTCTCAATCAATTTCAATCTCAATTTATTTAGCTAGAAGCAAGACACCCTCACAATATTTCCTTATGGAGGTTTAACTTATACAGGTAAAATGCCCCCAGTACACCCCACCCCATTACTCATCCTTAACAAATTTTGAATTAAGCAACTTCCTTCCTCGGCCACCTCCCCAGCATATCTATGGGACAAAGGTAACATCAACCTGGGCCATATACCACACCCACTTCTGCCATCTAATGGTGAAGGCTGGCATTTTGTTAGAGAAACCTGCCAACAAGCGTTGTAATTGATAACTAGATTGTACTATTGATCTACGATCTGACACTGTAGGTATCACAGGTTTCATCCAGCACCTTGTCACAGCCTTTTTTTGTGGCCAGTAAGAGCACTGGCAATAATGTTTTATGTGGGGGGGGGGATGTAGTGGCATTATTGCTAGTAGAACCATTTCATCTGTGATTCCTACATTATCTCCCAGGCAGTCTGTCACTTCTTCTGGAGTAGGCACCAAACTGGAGTTAGAAGGGGGCAGAACCAAAAAACATGTGCCAAATCAGCCAGCTGACAATGGCAACCCCTCCAGCATTTCCCATATGGGGCTAGTAGGTATTTGGTTAAAATCGCCAGGGCTCTAAAATATCTATTTCTGCATTTCTGTGCAAATTCACACCAGGGAGTTAAGTTTGTGATTTTTACAGCTGAAAGCACTGACTCATACCATGCCTCTGGAGAGATCTGAGATTCCAAATCATCATTCCAACTATCCAAAATTGGAGATGTGGAATCTCCAAGGATGACCCTGATTATTTTATACAACTGACCTACCAGATGGGTTCCCAAGTGACCATCACTATGATGAAGTATAAGTTCAAAAAGAGGGGGCTTCTGAATTGGGAGCTTATTGTTACATTCTGGTTGTTTTTGGATATACCCTTTAACTTGTATATATCGATAATAATCTCTCAAGGATATCCCATAGGTCTGTTGCATGGTATCAAATGGGACAACCCCCTCCCTCTTTACAAATTGGTAAATAAACTGTAATCCCAGCCTACGCAATTGTTTAATTGTAGTGTCAATTTGGTTTGGGGCAAAGTTCTCAACAGCACTTAGTAAGCACACATTATAGAAAACATCTTCAAATTTGGGGTGTCTACGAAGTTTAAGCCACATTTTTAGGACTCTGGAAGTTGTGTCCGTAAAATTTCTGAGAGGGGAAGTGTTTCCATCTGTAGAAAACAATATGCAGGCTATGTCATACAAGTCATTAACAATGAATTCAATTTTCTTCCAGGGTGACCTATAAGATTTCGACAACCACTGCAGTGCTATCTTAATAAATGCTGCCAATGGTGTATCGTTCTGGATTCGGTAAGTTTGTCCCTCATCTTGCCAAGGGTAACTGGAGGTTGGACATATGGATTCTCAGATGCTGGCCACCCCATACAAAACTGGATAACGTTGTAGACCAGGATTTGACATAGAATCATGCTGGGAAGTACAGAATGAGCTGAAATAAATAAAGTAATCGAGGAAGAACATTCATTCATAAGGTTTCTATTTTTTGAAATAATGTAAACCTTAGGTTGCCTCTTTTCTTTAAATCTAGCTGTATGACTTGTGTAATGGGCTCATAACTCTAAATTATTTACATTTCTTAGGATATGAATCCCCATGTATTTAATAGATAAACTATTCCTTAGTGATGGAAGGGTCCTTTTTAATGTACCCGATGGGGCAAAGTTATAAGCAAGTATTTCTGTTTTTATCCTATTTCATTTAAATCCCACTACTGTCTCATATTGATCAAAGACAGACAATGTAGCTGGGATAGACTCTTTGGGGAAACATAGTGTGAGCAGAACATCATCTGCAAATAACCCCAGATTATATTCTATCTGCCCCAGTGGTATTCCCTCGACTATTGGTTCTTTACAGATCACTGTTGCCAAAGGCTCAGTATAAAGAGTAAAAAGCAAAGGGGAAAGTGGACAGCCCTGCCTTGTCCCCCACTGGAGATCTATTGGTGGGGTTACAGCACCACTGACTCTCACATAAGCCCGAGGCTCAGAATAAATATTCCATAGCTATTTCACAAATACATTCAGGAAATGGAAGGTCGATAGGGTGTCCCACAAAAAACTCTAGGACACCCTGTTGAATGCCTTCTCTGCATCCAGGCTAAGGAAGACAGCAGGGATTTGTCTAGGCTGAACGTTTTCTGCCAAGAGTAACGTTTGCCGGATGTTATCCATAGAATTATGGTTTTTAATAAAACTGGACTGGTCAGGATGGATAAGAGATTGTACAATTTTTTCAAGTCTGGTGGCCCAAATTGCCATATAAATTTTATAGTCTGTGTTGAGGATTGAAATTTAGTGATATGAAGCTAGATTAGTACCATCCCTCTCTGGTTCCGGGACGAGAGTGATGACAGCATAAGTCCATGACATCGGGGGTCCCCACCCTCTGCCACCTCTCTAACAGTAGAAAGCAGCATGGGCAGTAGTAAATTTGAGAATTTGTTGTACCACTCTGAACCAAACCCATCTGGTCCAGGGCATTTATTAATATTTGTTGCTTGTATATGGGAAGGAATTTCATCAGCTCATTTTGACCTCTCTAACTTCTTTTGTTGTGTCACTTAAGCATGGAAGATTTAACTTGGATAAAAATTCCCTTCCTGTATCCGGTGAAGACCCTAGATCCAATTTATAAAGACTCTGACATTAGGAGGTAAAAATATTTAGAATTTCTTCTTCCCTGTGCATAACACATTAGAGTCAGGTTGTTTTATTTTCAATATTGTGAAGGTTTTTTCTGCACTCAAAGCCTGCTTGCCAATGTACGTGAACCCCACATACCCACTTCATAACTGATCAAATTTAAATATTGTAGTGTTTGTTTGACCTTTCAGTTCATCTGTTTTTGGAGTGCACTTTGAGTTTCTCTAATTTTTTGATGCAGTTCCTTATCTCCCTCCCTATAGAGTAGTTGGTATTGTTGAAGAGCATTCTCCAGTTCCTGACATTCCTGTTCTGCCCAGTGGCATTTGTTCACTGCATAAGCTATGATTTCTCTTCTAAGTATTACTTTAATAGTGTCCCATATGATACTCATCGCTGTTTCCTCTCCAGTATTCTCCCTCATTGTTTGGGGAATGCATTGCTGTATCATTGTTACAAATTGCTGGTCTTTTAAAAGCAGGCGGTTCAAACACTACAAAGATCATTTTTGTTGTTTACCCATATCTAGTTTGAGAATCAAAGGGTGGTGATCTGATAGAATACGTGGACCAACTGTTATATTTCAAAGTTTAGAATAGTGTTCACATGTTATAAAGACATAATCTAGTCTAGGATAAATATGATGTCTTGGTGAAAAATATGTATACCCCTGCTGGGATGGGAACATCGATCACCAAACATCCACAAGTCCCATCTGCTCGAAGGAGGTTTTCAAAAACCAGAGGGCATTAGATGTTTTATAGGTACCAGGGTTACTGGAGTCTATATCCCATGCCCATGTCATATTATAATCACCCTTCATAATAAGCAGTCCTTCCAACATCTCTAGGACCTTGGTCAAAAAGGGCAGGACCACCCGGATTGTAGACTGGGGTAGAATGTAAATACTGACCAGGGTCACTGCTGTAGAATATAATGTTCCCTATAGTATCACATACCTTCCTTGGGGGTCAGTGTAACTTTTTGGACATCAAGTGGTGTAGTCTGGGGGACCAGAATAGCTGCAGCTTGTCTATGCCCACTGGGCATAGACTTGCTGTGAAAGGGCAGCAAGGAGGGCTGGGGGGATACTGGGATGCGTAGGGAGAGGCATCACCAGTAGAAAACAGGAAGTTATTATCCCTCTGTACAGACAGCTGGTCAGACCCCATCTGGAGTACTACGTGCAGTTCTGGAGACCCAATCTCTGCAAAGACATAGACAGGATGGAAGCTGTCCAGAGGAGGACAACTAAAATGGTGCAGGGTCTGCACCAGAAGACATATGAAGAGAGACTTAAAGAACTTAATATGTATAGCCTCAAGGAAAGGGGAGAGGGGGACATGATTGAAACTTTCAAGTACCTCAAGGGAATCAACAAAGTCCAAGAGGGTAGCATCTTTCAAAAAAAGAGGTTTGCAAGAACAAGGGGGCACAATTTGAAGATAGAGGGCGGCTCAGAGGTAATTTAAGGAAGTATTTTTTCACAGAGAGGGTTGTGGATGCAAGGAACAGCCTTCCAGAAGAGGTTGTGGAGTCAAAAACAGTGGTGGAATTCAAGCATGCATGGGAAAGTCATAAGGCAATTCTAGGGGGTGGGGGTAGGAAGAAGTAGGCTGCTGGTTAACCAGGATCTGCAGCTTATCCAGTAGGTAGGGAAATGGGCAGACTGGGTGGGCCAAGCGGTCCTTATCTGCCGTCAAATTCTATGTTTCTATGTTAGGGTGGGAAGAGGCATATACTCTGTATTGCTGCCCCCAGTGCAATTTCATATGTTCAGATTCAGAGAGGTGCATCTCTTGTAAAAAATGCAAGTCTGCTTTCTGTTTTTTTAGATATTGCATAACTCTTGACCTTTTGATTGGGCTATGAAGCCCATTAACATTTTGTGAAAATGTCTTTACAGGTTTCTCTGATATCAACTTGGTAACTCAAAGACAGGGCCAATTCAGCCAGCTCACCATAGCACTAAACATCCTCCTGTTCTATCTTCTGCCACCAGCAGACCCCAAGGAGATCCTCCCCACTATCCTGTAGGATCCAGTGCAGTCAGACTGGAAACTGAAGGTGGGCACCCTCCCTCCCCGCAAGTCCGCTGGCAGCAGTTTTCCTTTTTTTTTCCTTTCAGTGCTTTTAATAAAGTTAGACCTGTGACATTTATCGTGTGTCTCTTTTTTCCCAATATTTTAAACCTAATAAAAGAAAAAATAGAATGCATAGCTTTGAACAATAAACTTTCCCTTACCCCTGGCCCCTCCTCACCCTCAAAACAACTCAAGAGGGCTATAACCCAAAGAAATTCTGAACTAGGAACTATATACACTGCGACTTCCATGGGTAAGGCAGGAAAAGGCATCTGCCTTGTTTGTCCTGAGAAAGAAACTCCAAAGGAGATCACTATGGGGCAGTGGGTATATGCCACACTGATAGTGGTTTTAACCCTCTACAAGGCAAAAATAGCCTCTAGGGTGGTCATCACCATAAAAATACAGCAATAACCACATTGTGGTGATGTCATGGTTGCACCAGGGTAAACTCTGGGCCCCTCCAACCACCCTAATAGTCTTAGAGTTTTACCTCACCGCCTCATTTTTAAATTAAGAGTAGATTCTCTCCTCCTCCCCCAATATCTCCAATTACATTCGGCCTCATTTGTGATGTTACTCCATTTAGCATGACCAGAACACCCCTTCCAGACTCTCACCACACAACACAATGGGGGGAGTGGGAGGTACAAAAGTAAATCTCCCTCTCCCTCAAACCCAACCAGATCTGAATGACAACTACCTATATCATACAAGGGTAATGTAAACCCCTGATTTCATAGTAAATGTTGGGGAGGAGAGTGCCCCAGCTCATCAGTCAGAATGGTTAGGACATGAGCTAAACTGTTTGTCAGGAGATCCCCTGATGCCCTTGTCCATGGGTCGACTCCGGGGGTACACTTGGGCCACCATTCAAACCAAAGTGGCTATTTTGTAAGATTTTACCTTGCTTGTGGCTCCGACTGTACTCCCCAACTACTTTATTTATTTTATTTTATTTTATTTTAGTCTTTGGTAACTGGGTAAGGCCCACTAGGTACAAATGCCTGTTTTCACGGGTGGCCTGGGAGCACTGGGGGGGTGAAGTGACTTGCTCAGAGTCACACAGTATGCAAGTGGAGGTTGTGAGAATCAAACTCAGGCCTGGTCTGCTGGATGTATCAAGCTCGTTCACACCTCGTTCCTCTAACCTCTAGGCTATACTGCCAGCCCATACCTTCTGAACATCAAGAAAAAAAAAGGGGAATTAATAAATGGTGAGAGAGAAATATGCCTCCCAGTTAGAACAGCTATTATGGTATACAACCAGCATTTAACAGGAGAACTAGGCATCAGTTTGTATCTTCAGACTTATCAAATTTTTTCAAATAGTCCCCATTTCACTTCATCCACTGTCCATTATGAGAGGAGTTAAATAAGTGTTATTTTCACCAAGCCTGTAGTAGTCTGAATAGTTATCGTTCTTCCCCAGACATAATTTGACTATCAACTATAAGTTCAGGCAGTATGAACCAAAATGCAGGGCCCATTTAGCTCCATATTCTGCAAGATAAAGTCTTCAGACCCACCTCAAAACCTTTTAGATTGTACAAAAAGGATTGAAGCATAAACGACGTAGCCCCTGGAGGTCCGATTGGTGGTAGAAGTCAGGCTATAGGCTGCTTCTAGCAGGAGCAGAGGGAATGGAAGCCAACATCGGACCACACTCAGCAGAACGAAGGGCCAACCCTTCCATTCCCTAGCCAGCTGGCCTGAATTAATAAATTCCACCATTGACTGACCATTTGGAATAACAATAAAGATTAATGTATGTTTATTTACTGTATGGTCGACTGAAACTATCCCGCTAGGGGACCAGACAACCCCCCCCACCCATTCGACCGCCACCCAGCATCTCACCATGAACCTGTTAAGTTCAATATGTAGTTCAGGGTGCTAAGCAGTCAAAATAACAGCTTCCTTCATCTTCGTTGTCCAGGAAATATGTCCTGACCCAAGCTAGGGGTTCAGAATTGCTGAAGCCGCTGAAGGATCTCGGCAAGAGGAAGGGAACAGTCTGAGTGCTGGTGGGTGTTCATGTTCTGATTTTGGCTATTTGGTCCACCTTTACACTCTACATAAATTCTTCTTGCTTGTAGGTCTGCTTTAGCCTCCACGGCTGTATTGTACATAACTGGACCATTCAAGAACTGAATTGTCAATTTGGTGGGATAAGGAGTGCAAAACTTCAAGCTCTTTGCTCTCAGTTATGGAAAGACTGGGATGTACTCTCTTTGTAGACGCTGGGTAGCTGGCACATAGTTGTTATCAAAGAATAAGTGGGTCATAGAGTACATGATTTTCTACTTTTGCCAGACCTTTTGCAGTAACCTGTCCATAATCATGTAGCTAAGGAAATGAATCACCACTGAATGAGGGTGGGCATTGGGCTGAGTTGGCTTGGGCCCAATGCTCTATGCACCCTTTCACATAATCAGAAAAAAGTAAAACGTAAGAATGAAGTCCATAATTAAGAAAATGTCCTTCATAACATTTTGATTTTCTTTTACTTCACACCAAGAGTCCCATTGGCAACAGTTTCATAGCTAAACACCACTTCTTCAGGCCAACAACAAGTAACAGTGTTGATTCTGTTCTGATCACTTCTAGGACATCAGAAGATCCCTTGGATTCTTCTTCCTGACTGTGGCTTCTGAATCCTAGTGGGTGCATGGGTGAGTTTTTCTTGCCCCTTCAATGATTCAGCTGTTGATTCCAACTACAAGATGTCAGAGGCCAGGCCTCTTAGTCTCCATAACAGCTGCTGTTATCCTACACTACATGAGGGAGGGGTGCTGGAGGTACCCTCTGTGGAGGTCTTGGGGTTCACTGTAGTGCTATGCATGGGTGCCCTTGTCTCCTTTGGTCACTATTTATGAAGAAAGTCCAGGAGGGCATCTGGGGAGGTGAAATTCAGAGGAACACCATTGTGTAATAGCCCTCATTGTAGCAGGGTGTTGAAGAGAGAACTGGAGGCCCAGGTGCTGCATAATGAGTCTGGTTTCTGTGTATTTCCTTCACCTGTATGATAGTTCTTTGGAGAAGTCTTGACATATGTGTATTTCTTGGTCCTGCCAGAATAACTTCCCCATCTGTCGCAAATGTCTCATGATGCCTCTTTGGTTATGAAGTTTAAAAATTTGGTTGAAATGGGTCTGGGTCATTTTGACTTTCTGTGGTGGGTGTGCTAGTGATTGATGTGGTTTTTCAATGTTAAATCTGTGTTATCCTTTTAGTTATAGCACCATTGGAAGGGTATGTTGTAGGAAAGCAGCTGCATCTTTTAATTCTTCTCACTCAGGGAAGCTGACAAACCACAAACTGTTTCTGCGATGGCTGTTTTCTAGGTCATTCACTTTGCTTTGTTAGTGGTGGATGACTGTTTTCCTCTCCATCTGTGGTCTGTAGCTCTAGTATGGCCACCTCTTGAGCCTCCACTTTTTTCTCCATTTGTTTGACTCTTGTGTCAAGTTTGTTTATTTATTTTATTTGTTTAAACTGGAAAGTCCATGGGTCAAAGACCTGTTTTCAAGTTTAGTGACAGCTGTGTTGTTTATAGTGAAGCGTCCTTGAATTTACTCATCCCTTGAAGAAGCAACATGAACATTGCTTCAATAGCCATTTCTCCATGGAGTGTTTCCCATCCATTACCATCTTGGAGCTCAGTGATAGAAAAGTTGTCAGTTGATGTATCTGGGGTTGTATAGTACCAATTATAAAAATTAGTAGCTCCTGATCATGCTGACATGACAGACTATCAAACTGGAGCCAAAAGTATCCAAAATAAACACTATTGGGGCAGATTAATGTGGACTGCAGAGCGAGAGTTAGAGAGGATCTACATTAAGTAGCCATCTTTGATCATGTCAAACCATGGCCCTTTTTGAACATATACATAATTCGCATCATGAGAGATAGCTCAGGTTTCTTCTAAGGGGTGTAACTGGGATATGGGATATGGCATATAACAGAAACTAGAGTACAGTGCACCCTCATGGTAAATCTTTAAAGAGTTATAACATTCTTTTTCTGAAAAGTCACTATTTTCTTACTTAATCTTCATGAAGGAAGGGGTCTCTTAGTTTTCATATCAGAGCCCTAAAGTGATATAAATCTAACCATCAGATACCAAGGTGGACTTCTTTGGTTCAGTTATATCTAATATAACTGCCTGTACTGGCTTCTCTTACATAGAGTCCATTGCCTAAATTTGCTTAATTTAAACAAGGTGTTTCCATGTAGTAAATCCACTGTTGATTAGAGAGAAACATGCTATTGGAGTGCTACACACCTCTGAAATAATCCCAAAATATTGTTCACCCAACATAAACATGGGACAAGTTTGGTTAGTGTAATATGCAATAAGCTTCCTCACTGCTAAGGAAGAACTGCTGACAGTGTTGCTTTAAATGTCCACCTTTCCTGGGGGGGAGGGGCAGGATGCCAATCCCTTTGGTGATTTGGTTTTCAATGACTGCTCTTCTGGGGGGGGGCAGAATGCTAGCCTCACACTCACCAAATACTTCATACTACTTTAACCAGCATCCTGTCCTATTATTTAACACTGTTGTTCATTGAGGATCATCCCAAGACCTGCCTCCTGTTGAGGCAAACAACTTCATGGTAATTGCTCCTGTGTGTTGGAAGTTACCCTGCTATTTGATTTTGATAAATAGATGTGCTTGTTGGACTAGCCTCAGCAAAAAGGGTGCTCACAATAATCCTAATTACAATAGTTTTCCATTTCCAGAATAATAGTCACCACATACACTCTTATTTAGAAGATTTGTTTGATCAGAGAATTATCAGAGTTTCTCTGTCACACAATAGTTCAGAGAACCTTGCAGGTTATCCAAAACCATGGTTAAGTTGTCAACAAGCAAGATACACTTACAACAATGAGAAGGGTTGTGTACAGCTCTTTTAGTGCCATGAACATTTGGGGGTGATTTCCTGCACAGGTCTAGCTCAAGGTTTTCTCTCCAGAAGAGATTGAAGAATCTCAGTTTAGACTATCATCAATTCAGGGATCAGAGAGTTGTATCAGCTTACAGATGCTTTTGATATGATGACAACTGCCATAAAAAAATTCATATTATAAAATCTCCAAAAAAAAGGCACTTCAGAAAGCCGTCCAAGTACAGCAGTGCTCACATGAAACCACTGCAGTAAATAGAAAAAAAAATATGAAGCACCCACTCTGGAACAGCATATAAAGTAACACTCACACTGTGTGCTATGAAAATAACTATCTTATCACCATGTATAAAAAGATACACATTTTATTGAATACAGCATATAGAAAAAAACATGGTACAAAACAGTGCAAGTGATCCAAGTGAAGGTATATGGCAAGACAAATAATAGCAGAATAAAAGCTAAAAAGCTATATACAGAGACAGAGCATAGAGGGACAGCAGTTTCTAATGCTGCAGCATCACCCAAAAGGGTGAAAAACCTTGTGTTTCACTATGTCTGGGCAGAGCTTCTTCAGAGGTTAAGGAGCTAACACTTTACTCCTTATTTTATAGTGCAATCAATTAAAACCATTAAACACAGAAACACATTGGTACCAATTTAAAGTGCCTAATTTGTGCAATTTCTAATTAAACAGTACATATATTTAACATACAGAGTTCAACAACCCAATAAGGTCACTGATTTTCATACAAAATGTATGCAATTTACAAAGAAAACAACAAAACAATGGACAGATTTCAAGAGAGAGTATCAAACTGAAACACCATAAGAAAATGTTTATTTTATGTATATATTCAATTAGAGCAAAGCTGACCATACTCTATACATGAACTTGATTATATGAGAACATGATTATATTTAAAATCCACCCATACCATATTTGACAAAACAAACATTTACAAAAATCCATCTTATCTATGCAGGCTAATTAACAGCTATTTGGACCATGTTTATCTGAAGAATAACAAAAAAAATTCACTGTTACTGCTGTTCATTATATAATGTCCACCTTTAAAGTTTGTTTATATGTTGATTGCTTTTCAGCTCGATCTAAAAACATGGTGCCTTAGTTCCAAGGTGATGACAGCTTTACTGGCAGCTCAACCCCAGACAGATACTGAAAAATATCAATTAGAAGGGGATCTTAAATCATCTAGACAGAAGTACAGTGCACAGCTAAAAAGAACAAAGTTTATATAACCATTTTATAACAAGGTTTCTATTCAAATTCTATGAATCCAATTGACACAGTGAGCATAAATACAAAGGAGGAAAAAATAATAACAACATGCCATTTGTTTTATACACTCATGTTATTTTTATAGTTTAATTTCGGCTTTCATAGAATCATCTGGACAACTATAAATGATGCACAATGTCAATCGAATCATTAAGTCCCGGTGGATGGCAAGCCCATGTATTAAAAATCCATTTTGTTTCTATCTGGCTTACCAGTACTTTCCAATATCCACCTCTTGGATTTTTGGGGGACTTTTTGGATACCAAAAAATTGATTTTATGAAGGTTCTTATTTTTTCCTTGTACATGTCTTCCTATGGCATGTTATAGATTATCCTTCTTCCAAGCTCTAACATGCTCCCCTATGCATGTTTTCAAACTTTGAACTGTTCTTCCTATATAAAAAGCCTTGCACTAGCACATCAACATGTATACTATACCTTCTGAATAACAATTAATAAAAGCATAAAAAAAATATTCCCCCTTCCCTTGGGTGCACTATCGAGCTACTGTGTATTAAATAATTGCAGTAAATGCAATGTCCACACTTCTTATTTATATTCAGGACTGTCCAATATGTACTTTGTTTTAAATCTGGATTGTACATAGCCGACACTACTTTATTACCAATGTTGTTCGCCCTTCTATAAACAAAATTTGTTTTTTGTTGTGTGACATGTAGACGTCTTTGATCAGTAGACAAAATAGACCAATGTTTTATCACAATCCCTCTAAGTTCCTGCACCCCTAAGGTACATGTGGTAATAAACCTTGGATTGTCTGACCCCATTTGCTGTTTGCATTTCACTTTAGGAGTCAGCAAGGATGAACGATCCAAGCTTTGAACTGCATTTGCTGCCAAGGTTACTACATCTTTAGTATAACCTCTCTCCCTAAACCTATCCATTTGTTGCTTTTCCCTCTCCCTATAAATTTCCACATCAGTACAATTTTGTTTTACATGAATTTGTCCATTGGGAACAGCTTTGATGACATGTTTGCAATGGAAGCTAGTGGCCTGAAGTAAAGTATTACGATCTGTGCGTTTAGAAAAAAGGTCAAACAAAATATTTCCATCATAATCCCTATATAAAGTGACATCTAGAAAGCTGATTCTATGTTTTCCTGTGGTCAAAACAAACCTGAGGGCTGAACTACTATTATTTAGAAACTCAAAGAATTTCTCAAGGCCACTTTCATCTCCCTTCCAGATAATCAAAATATCATCAATAAAGCGCCTCCACAAATCCAACTCCAAAATGAATGGATTTGTGGAAGCACTTCTGGCCACATCGAATTCCCATTTAGCCAGAAACAGATTAGCATAACTAGGTGCGAAAAATGCACCCATTGCAGTCCCCCTCACGTGCAAGTAATATTTCCCCTTGAAAATGAACATGTTAAACTTGAGAATGAGCTGCGATAAATCAAGCAACAATTCAGTAGGAGGACAGTTAACATCTTCCCTTTGATCTAAAAAAAAACCTAAGGGCCTCTAACCCTTCCTTATGTGGAATGCATGTATATAGAGACTGTACATCAAAGTTTGCAAAGCTCAAGTCCCTATCCATATCGATATCATTCATTACATTATGTAAATCAGTTGTGTCCCTAATATGGAAGGTACTTGTACAAGAGGTTTCAAGTACATGTCAACAAAAGTAGACAAGGGTTCAGTTAACCACCCGATACCCGAGATGGTAGGACACCTGGGAGGTTTGTCTAGTCTTTTATGTATTTTGGGAAGCATATATATAGTCGGTATTACTGGTTTGTTTACAGTTAAAAAAACATTTTTCTTTCTTATTCAACCAACGTCTGTTTACTGCCCATGTCAGATATTCATCGACACGCTGTTTGGAAACTCCTGTTAGATTTCCAGTGAGTTTTCGGTAAAAAGTGGCATCCTCCAACTGACTCATTAGTTCCCCTTCATAGTCCGAATTATTCATAATCACCACAGCTCCTCCTTGTCAGCAGGTATAATAACAATAGATCTATCCTCTTGTAATGACTTTAAAGCTTCAAGTAAAGTGAGATTATGGTATACTTTTCTTTCACAAGCTGAATCCAAGTCCATTTTCATTAAATCTTGTTCACACATCTTCAGAAATGTGGAAACCGCTGCTCCATGTTGTGGACAGAAAGTGGACTTTGCTCTGAACTTCTGATCTGTTTCTTCTACTTCTTCAATCGGGCTGGCAGGAAAAACCTCCTTCTGGAAAAATAGTCTTGAGAGTCAGCTTTCTAGCAAATAAATGAAGATTTATCAGGGCTTAACTGACAACAAATTGCTTAGTGGGCTCAAAAGTTAATCCCTTATTTAGTACTTTGGTCTCTGTGCTAGTTAAAGGCCTAGATGAGATGTTAATGAAATTGTTATGTACTGTATTCTCAGTTTCTGCTTTCCACTGTCTATGTAATGCCCTTTTCCACCTCTTCCCCCCCATCCTCTGTTGGATTTTTGAGGAAATCTGAACTGTGTTTGCTGATTGCTCCAACGGGGACTCAAATTGATCTGATCTTGATGTATATTGGGGGTCTGATTGTTCCAATCCTGCTAGTCTTGTCGTCTGGGAAAAAAAACAGAACTGTTACTCGAGGTATCTGAGTCTGGCTGATGTATAATCCAAAACTGTGGCATCTCTACTTGGAGTACTTTTCTTTAAGAAGGACCACAATTGATTATTTTCCTTTTTATTACTCCAATTAAATACAGTACAGTCCCATTTTTATAGTCACTAGCGTCTCACTTATGCTTTTTTTGTTCACTTGCTTTAGTCTAGCATCATATCTTTTAATTTTTTCATCTAATTCTTGCTGTAATTTATTAAGTTCTTCAGCTGTGGTATTATTAGCAAGGACATTTTCAAAGTTTTAAATGTATTCAGAGATCTGCTGTCTAATCAGTGCTGCATTTTTTACTATTAACTCCATCCGCTTTATTGATGCCTCATGGCCAATTTCATGCCAATCAGCTAGGAAGGCAGCCTGATCAATCCCAAATGATGGCAACTGTGTTATTCTAAGCCCCCATGGAACTTGCTTTAAAGCAATGTAAGCTTCCATGGAAGTTTTATGTCAATACATTCTTCTAGCTTTTTTTACTTTTTTCTCCAGTTGGAAGTAAACAGCTCGAAAATCACTTACTCCTTCAGGTTGAGGGTATTGAGAGTGCTGACCCTCATTCAATACTGGGTTGTTAGAACCCTCATGTAAAAAAAAACTTGCTGTGCATAATGGAATTACCTACTGGTTTTAGTCCCCTCAGAAATTTTTGTCCTATCGGTGTTTGTATTGGTATCCAAATTATCAGCTGCCATTTCGATAAAGGATTAAATTCAAATTCCTGAACACCAAAAATGAACCATCATTTAACAGGTTCTTTACTGTCTCATAAAAAACTGTTAAGTCTATGCCATAATAAATACCGATGAAATTCACAAGCACTTACTTGTATTTCTTGAGCACCCTAAAAAAATGCACAAACAAACCACCATTAAAAGGCGCTCCAGAAAGCTGTCCAAATAGAAAGGTGCTCATATAAAAACACTGCAGTAAATAGAATAAAAAACATGAAGCACCCACTCTGGAACAGCATGTAAAGTAACACTAGCACTGTGTGCTACGAAAATAACTATCTTATCACCATGTATAAAAATATGCATATTTTATTGAATACAGCATATAGAAAAAAAATGGTACAAAACAGTGCAAGTGGTGCAAGTGAAGGTATATGGCAAGACAAATAATAGCAGAATAAAAGCTACAAAGCTATATACAGTGACAGAGCATAGAGGGACAGCAGTTCTAATGCTACAGCATCACCCAAAAGGGTGAAAAATCCTACATTTCACTACGTCTGGGCGGAGCTTCTTCAGAGGTCAAGGAGCTAACACTTTTCTCCTTATTTTATAGTGCAACCAATTAAAACCATTAGATACAAAAACACATTGGTACCAATTTAAAGAGCCTAATTTGTGCAATTTCTAATTGAAACATTACATATATTTAACATACAGAGTTCAACCAGCCAAATTGAAGAAGTAGAAGAAACATATCAGAAGTTCAGAGCAAAGTCCACTTTCTGTCCACAACATGGAGCAGTGGTTTCCACATTTCTAAAGATGTGTGTACAAGAGTTAATGAAAATGGACTTGGATTCAACTTGTGAAAGGAAAGTATACCATGATCTCACTTTTCTTGAAAATGAAGCTTTAAAGTCATTACGAGATGATAGATCTATTGTTATTAAACCTGCTGACAAGGGGGTAGCTGTGAAGATTAGGAATAGTTCAGACTATGAAAGGGAAATTATGAGTCAGTTGGAGGATGTTACTTTTTACCGAAACCTTACTAGAAATCTTTCAGGAGTTTTTAAACAGCGTGTCGATGAATATCTGACATGGGCATTAGACAGGGGTTGGTTGAATAAGAAAGAAAAAGGTTTTTTAATTGTAAACAAACCAATAATACAGGCTATGTATATTCTTCCCAAAATGCATAAGAGACTAGACAAACCTCCCAGGCGTCCTGTCATCTTGGGCATTGGGTGGTTAACTGAACCCTTGTCTAATTTTTTTGACATGTACTTGAAACCTCTTGTACAACAAGTACCTAGGGACACAACTGATTTACTTAATGTAGTGAATGATATTGATATGGACAGGGACTCGAGCTTTGCAACCTTTGATGTACAATCTCTATATACATGCATTCCACATGAGGAAGGACTAGAGGCTCTTAGGTTTTCTTTAGATCAAAGGGAAGATGTTAACTGTCCTCCTACTGAATTGTTGCTTGATTTATCGCAGCTCATTCTCAAGTTTAACATGTTCATTTTCAAGGGGAAATATTACTTGCACGTGAGGGGGACTGCAATGGGTGCATCTTTCGCACCTAGTTATGCTAATCTGTTTCTGGCTAAATGGGAATTCGATATGGTCAGAAGCACCTCCACAAATCCATTCATTTTGAGTTGGATTCGTGGAAGTGCTTTATTGATGATATTTTGATTACCTGGAATGGGGATGAAAGTGGCCTTGAGAAATTCTTTGTGTTTTTCAATAATAGTAGTTCAGCCCTCAGGTTTGTTTTGATCACAGGAAAACATAGAATCAGCTTTCTAGATGTCACTTTATATAGGGATGATGATGATTGAAATATTTTGTCTGACCTTTTTCTCAAAGCACAGATTGCAATACTTTACTTCAGGCCACTAGTTTCCATCCCAAACATGTCATCAAAGCTGTTCCTAAGGGACAACTTATTTGTGTAAAACGAAATTATACTGATGTGGAAATTTATAGGGAGAGGGAAATGCAACAAATGGGTAGGTTTAAAGAGAGAGGTTATACTAGAGATGTAGTAACCTTGGCAGCAAATGCAGTTCAAAGTCTAGATCGTTCATCTTTGCTGACTCCTAAAGTGAAATACAAACAGCAACTGGGGTCAGACAATTCAAGATTTATTACTACATATACCTTAGGGGTGCAGGAACTTAGAGGGATTGTGCTAAAACATTAGTCTGTTTTGTCTACTGATCAAAGACTTTTGCATGTGACACAACAAAAAACAAATTTTGTTTATAGAAGGGCAAACAATATTAGTAATAAAGTAGTGTCGGCTATGTACAATCCAGATTTAAAACAAAGAACATACTGGACAGTCCTGAATATAAATAAGAAGTGTGGACATTGCATTTACTGCAATTATTTAATACAAGGTAGCTCAATAGCGCAACCAAGGGGAAGGGGGAATATTTTTGTAATGCTTTTATTAATTGTAATTTAGAAGGTGTAGTGTACATGTTTATGTGCCAATAAAAGGCTTTTTATCTAGGAAGAACAGTTTGAAGTTTTAAAACATGCATGGGGAGCACATTAGAGCTTGAAAGGAGGACAATCTAAAATATGCCATAGGGAGACATGTACAAGGAAAAAATAAGAACCTTCATAAAATCAATTTTTTTGGTAGCCAAAAAGTCCAAAAAATCCAAGAGGTGGAGATTGGGAAGGACTGGTAAGCCATATAGAAACAAAATTGATTTTTAAAACATGGGCTTGCCATCCACCGAGACTTAATGATTCGATTGACATTGTGCATCATTTATAGTTGTTCAGATGATTCTATGAAAGCTGAAATTAAACTATAAAAATAACATGAGTGTATAAAACAAATGGCATGTTGTTATTATTTTTTCCTTCTTAGTATATATGCTCACTATACCAATTGGATTCATTGAATCTGAATAGAAACCTTGTTACAAAATAGTTATAGAAACTTTGTTCTTTTTAGTTGTGCACTGTACTTCTGTATAGATGATTTAAGATCCCCTTCTTTTGATATTTTTCAGTATCTGTCTGGGGTTGAGCTGCCAGTAAAACTGCCATCACCTTGGAACTGAGGTACCATGTTTTTTTTTTTTTTATGATTCTTTATAATCCCCGGCACCGCATCATCAGGCATGTCAATGAGGCCTGTCCCCCACCTCTGCCACCTTACCTGACTTCTCGGCCGACCCCCATGAAGCCTCAGTTCTACCCCCTGGGTAGGGATGAGGTGGGGCGGATTACACTCCATACATTCTGCTGTGTCGGAGACCATGGAGTCAGGCAGGTGTTGGCAATGAGATGATTACCTCAACACTCCATCTCCCCAGAGCTTGCAGGGCATTTTTCCCTGTTGTGTGTGAGTGGCACGCACCCAGACACCAAGTCATCACTGCCGATGTCGTCACTCCCCATCCGTCAACGTTAGTTCAGCACTTGCTATGCTCCCGGCTTCCACCAGAGGCCAGTCAAGTGCCAAACCATGGCCCCCCTCCCTCCCAAGAGAGGAGAACTGTCTTCTGGATGCTGGATCCTCTCTCCCCTGCCAACCTCCAATGGCCCAGGCTCATTCCCAAACCTGAATTGCTGGCGTGGCATCCAGCACCTCAATCCCCAGTGCCACCGGGCCGGCATAGGCACCATGTTTTTAGATCGAGCTGAAAAGTGAACAAAATATGAACAAGCTTCAAAGGTGGGCATTATATAATGAACAGCAGGAACAGCGATATTTTTTGTTATTTTTCAGATAAACATGGTCCAAATGGATATTAATTAGCCTGTATAGATAAGATGGATTTTTGTAAACTTTTGCTTTGTCAAATATGGTATGGGCAGATTTTAAATATAATCATGTTCCCATATAATCAAGTTCGTGTATAGAGTATGGTCAGTTTTGCCCTAATTGAATATATACATGAAAGAAATGTTATCTTCTGGTGTTTCAGTTTGACACTCTCTCAAAATCTATCCATTGTTTTGTTGTTTTCTTTGTAAATGACATTCTTTTTGTATGGAAACCAGTGATCTTATTGGGTTGTTGAACTCTGTATGTTAAATATATGTAATGTTTCAATTAGAAATTGCATAGAATTAGGCACCTTAAATTGGTACCAAGGTGTTTTGTATTTAATGGTTTTAATTGGTTGCACTATAAAATAGAGAGTAAAGTGTTAGCTCCTTAACCTCTGAAGAAGCTCTACCCAGCTGTAGCAAAACATAAGGTTTTTCACCCTTTCTGGTGATGTTGTAGCATTAGGAACTGCTGTCCGTCTATGCTCTGTCTCTGTATATAGCTTTTTAGCTTTTATTCTGCTATTATTTGTCTTGCCATATACCTTCACTTGCACCACTTGCACTATTGTGTACCATGTTTTTTTCTATATGCTGTATTCAATTAAATGTGCATCTTTTTATACATGGTGATAAGATAGTTCTTTTCATAGCATACAGTGTGAGTGTTACTTTATATGCTGTTCCAGAGTGGGTGCTTCATGTTTTTTATTATATTATAAAATCTCAAGAAATGTAATTGGCCAGGAGATGTAACCTGACTGTGCATTGAATCTCTTTAAACACATGATCAGGTGCCAAATCTCATTTTCCTTTCCCAAACAATCTACTTAGTGCCACTTTATAAGTGTAATAAGCTTCTCCAGGGTGCGCATCATAGGAATTTAATGCATTTCTCAGGGGCATAAGGACACTCAGTTTTCAACCTCAAGCCTTACTACACCCCTGGGGCATGCATTAAAATCTTATAATGCACACACTTTCATGGCTTATTATTTATGTACCAGACTGAATATGAGACCTCTACAGTTCCATCTTCTAAGTAGTTGGTCACAGGTATCAGCAGTTCAATGTACCAGTGGGATTCTGCAACTGGTTTGCAGGCCAATGGAATGGTGTGAGGACAAACAGAACCTACTAAGATGTTTTTCCTGGGCTTTTGTAGTGGATGATTGGCTGACTATCCATTCCAGCAAGAAGCTTGGCTGGAATACTGAACTTCTAACATTGTAACTAACAGAAAAAGGAAATTATGGTATAGATGATAGAATTTATTTTTTTCCCCACTGTTAACATATTTTCTTATATACACCAGCAGGAAAACAACACTATTCATGTCTTTCCCACTTTTGGTAAACTCTGTTTGGACCAAATTTTAAATTTCAACCTTTATGTTGCAGTCACACAGTTTTAAAACACAACTGAAAATGCTTCTTTACTTCTATGTAAATGTAGAGTATATTTTTAGATCCAACAAGGTAAAGTTGCCTACTTTTTGTATTACTAATTTAAAAAAAATAAAAAAAATAAGTGCTGACTAGAGTCAACAAGCTTTAGCAAGAACCAACGCAGCTGCAAAATAATGGTATTGTGAGCAGTGAGAAATGTGTAAACTAGCATTTTTTGCACTAACCACTGAGCCACCAAACTGCACTTTCTAATTGTTGTGATACACATCCACTGACCAATACATATACAGATACAGTTTATACATATACAGTATAATCCAGTGTAACATAGCAGTGCACTACACACATTTTTGCAGATTAAAAAAACAAACAGACATTGAGGGACCGTTTTCTTCTTTTCAGGCTCAGAAGGACTTTGGAGGGTGGGTGATAAGCACTAGACACCTCATTTAAATCTGAAATTACATGAATAAGGCTGAAAGTGATCTAGACAGTGGGGGAATGTAGACTAGCAATTTTTTGCACTAACCTCTGAGTCACCTAACTGCACTTTTTAATTGTTGTGATTCACCCACTTACTATTACATATACATATATATGCATATATAATCCAGTATAGCATAGCAGTACACTGTCTACACACACAGGGCATTGCCACACACACAGTAATACACATACACTGCCTTACAAGGCATTTATTTACTTAGACATCTAACCCTAACTTTTACTGTATTTAGGATAAGCACTGTGTTTTGCACTAACTCATAGTATTAACCTATGGCATGCCTGGGTAACTAAGGTAGTTGACCAGTGAGGCGTGGGGGATGTGGCCTATCTAGACTCTGTAAAGGCCTCTGACACCATCTCCCATAGAAGGCTGATTAACAAACTGTGCAGCCTGGGGGTGAATCCTAAAATAGTTCTATGGGTGGAGAACTGGCTGAATGGCATGAGTCAGAGGGCTGTGAAAAACAGGGAGCACTCTGGAGAGGGAGAGGTGACAAGCAGGGTGCTGCAGGGGTCAGTGATGGGGCTAGTCTTCATCAATGTTTTTATTGGGGACATTGCAGAGGAACTGAATGGGAAGGTGTGTCTCTTCACAGACAATACAAAGGTATGCAACAGGGTAGACATACTAGAGGGTGTTGAAAGAATGAGGGAAGACCTTAAAAAACTGGAGACATGGTCTGAAGAATGGCAGCTGGGAATGAATGCAAAGAAGTGCAGAATCATGAACATAGGGCACAAGACCCAGGGTCCCAGGGGCAAAGTACAAACTGGGTGGGGAGGTACTGAAAGTCAGGAAGCAGGAAAGGGACCTGGGAGTTATCATCTTGGAGGACCTAGGAGAAACTAGGCATTGCGATAAGGTGGCTGGGAAGGCTGGTCAGATGCTTGGATGCATAGGGAGAGATATCATGAGTAGAAAGAGGGAGGTAATTTTGCCCTGTATAAGACACTAGTGACAGACCGTACCTGGAATACTGCCTCCAGTTCTGGAGGCCTCATCTGAGAAAGAACATAGACAGGGTGGAGGCAGTACAGTGGAGGGCAACTAAAATGGCACAGGGCCTGCAGGATAAGACCTATGAGGAAAGACTAAAGGAGTTAAATATGTATTTCCTGGATGAAAGGTTGGGGGACATGATTGAGACATACAAATACATCACCAGTATAAACAGAGTATAGGAAAGAACCATCTTCCACAGTCAGAGATGCTCCAATTCATGGAGCACAAACAGTTAGATGAGAGAAGGCACAGGGAAATGTGAGAAAATATTTTTTCATAGATAGGGTGGTGGATGCCTGGAATAGCCTACTAGAGGGCATGGTAGGGGCTAAAATGGTCACAGAATTTAAGGAGTGGGATAGACACTAGGGTATCCAGGAAGCAAGCGGGGGCCTCCAGAGTTCAGTTTGGACATGGGGCCTCACATTGTTTAGGGATTAATAGGACAGATTGGGTGGTGATGTGACTCCCACCCCCCACCCAGTCTTACCTCCCACTGAGCACTCCCCACCCCCACCCCTAGACTCCCCCATACACCCTCACTCACTTGAACAGGTCCCAGTGTGAAGATCCACTCTCCCAATAAAGACAGGTCTTGCTGCTGGAACTGGTGACTGCTGTATGAGAAATAAGTTAAGTGTGGTTCAATATATTTCAGTGGGTTTTCAACTGCAGTTACCTTATTTCTCATATAGCAGTTGCCAGTTCCAGTAGCAAGATGTGTTTTCCATGGGACAGTGGATCTTCACACTGGGATCTGTTCAGGTGAGTAGGGCGTGTGTGTGGAGGTCTGGGAGGGTGTGGTATGGTGGGTGCTCAGTGTGAGGTGGGGCTGGGGTGTGGGGTTGCATCAGCGATGGACCTTTTTTTACAGATTAAAAAGGACATCAAGGGACTGTGTTCTTCTTTTCAGGCTCCAAGGGACATCAGAGGGTGGGGAGGATTGCCACTAGACACCTCATTTAAATCACCAATGACATGCATAAGGCTGAAACTGATCTAGATAGCAGAGGAATTCAGACTAGCAATTTTTGCACTAATCACTGAGCCACCTAACTGCACTGTCTAATTGTTGTGATACACACACACTGACTAATATACACTTATATGAATATATATTCCAGCATAACATAGCAGTGCTCTGTCTGCACACATTTTAATAGATTAAAAAAGACATTGAGTTACCATTTTCTTCTTTTCAGGCTCCGTGGGACATTGGAGGGTGGGGGAGTTGCCACTAGACACCTCATTTAAATCCACAATTTAATGCATAAGGATGAAATTGATCTAGATAGTGGGAGACTGCAGACAAGCAATTTTTCCATTAGTCATTGAGACACCTAATAGCACTTTTTAATTGTTGTGATACACAAACTCTGACTAATACATATACACATATGTGCATATATATTCCAGTATAACATAGCAATGCACTGTCTACACACAAAGAACATAGTGACACACAGTAACACACATACAGTACAGTACATTGCCTTATATGGCATTTATTTGCTTATAGAAACATAGAATTTGACGGCAGATAAGGACCGCTTGGCCCACCTAGTCTGCCCATTTCCCCTACCTACTGGATAAGCTGCAGATCCTAGTTAACCAGCAGCCTACTTCTTCCTACCCCCACCCCCTAGAATTGCCTTATGACAGTCCCATGCATGCTTGAATTCCACTACTGATTTTAACTCCACAACCTCCTCGGAAAGGCCGTTCCATGCATCACAACCCTCTCTGTGAAAAAATACTTCTTAAATTACCTCTGAGCCGCTCCCCATCTTCAAATTGTGCCCTCTTGTTCTTGCACACCTCTTTTTTTGAAAGATGCTACCCTCTTGGACTTTGTTGATTCCCTTGAGGTGCTTGAACATTTCTATCATGTCCCCCCTCTCCCTCCTTTCCTCGAGGCTATACATATTAAGCTCCTTCGTCTCTCTTCATATGTCTTCCGGTGCAGACCCTGCACCATTTTAGTTGCCCTCCTCTAGACAGCTTCCATCCTGTCTATGTCTTTGTGGAGATTGGGTCTCCAGAACTGCACGTAGTACTCCAGATGGGGTCTCACCAGCTGTCTGTACAGAGGGATAATAACTTCCTGTTTTCTACTGGTGATGCCTCTCCTATGCATCCAGTATCCCCCACCCTCCTTGCTGCCCTCTCACATTGCTTGCCCACCTTTAGGTCATCTGATATGACTACCCCCAGGTCCCTTTCCATTTTTGTTGTTGTAGTATCTCACCCCCATTGTGTACTCTTCCCTGGGTTTTTGTTTCCCAGGTGCATTACCTTGCACTTCTTAGCATTGAATCTAAGCTGCCATACATTTGACCATTCCTCTAACCTTGCCAAGTCCTTCTTATCCTTTCCACCCCACCCTGTGCATCAACTCTGTTGCAGATCTTTGTGTCATTGCAAAGAGACATCTTTTCCTTCCAGTCCTTCTGCAATGTCGCTTATAAAGACATTGAAGAGGACGGGTCCTAATACTGCACCCTCCAGTGTACCCCACTAGTAACCTTCCTTTCTTCTGAGTGGACTCCATTTACTATTACTCTCTGTGTCCTATTCTCCAGCCAATTCTTTACCCAGGCTGTCATCTTGGGACCCACTCCCAGGCTGGCTAACTTGTATATTAATCTTTTGTGTGGGACTGTGTCAAATGCCTTGCTAAAGTCTAGGTAGGCCATGTCCACAGCCCCTCCCTGATCTACTACTTTGGTCACCCAGTCAAAGAAATCTATCAGATTCGTCTGGCATGACCTTCCCACTGTGAATCCATGCTTACTGTACATCTAACCCTAACTTTTACTGTATTTAGGATAAGCACTGTGTTTTGCACTAACCAATTGTATTAATCTATGGCATGGCTTGGTAACTAAGGTAGAGGACCAGGGAGGTGTGGTGGGTGTGGCCTATCTGGACTTTATAAAGGCCTTCAACACTGTCCCCAATAGAAGACTGATTAACAAACTGTGAAGCCTAGGGGTGGATTCTAAAATAGTTCTATGGGTAGAGAACTGGCTGAATAGCAGGAGTCAGAGGGTTGTGGTAAACAAGGAGTACTCTGGAGAGGATGAGGTGACTAGCAGGGTAGCACAGGGGTTTATGTTGGGACCAGTCCTCTTCAATGTTTTTGTTGGGGACATTGCAGAGGGACTGGAGGGGAAGGTATGCCTCTTCATAGGCAATACAAAGGTATGCAATAGGTTGGACATGCCAGAGGATGTTGAAAGAATGAGGGAAGACCTTAAAAAAATGGAGACATGGTCTGAAAAATGGCAACTGGGATTCAATGCAAATAAGTGCAGGATCATGCACATTAGGCAGAAGATACCAGGTGCAAAGTATGAACAAGGTGAGGAGGTACATAGGGAGGGGCATCACAAGTAGAAAAAGGGAAGTGGTTATCCCTCTATACAGACAGTTGGTGAGATCCCATCTGGAGTACTGCGTGCAGTTTTGGAGACCTCATCTACGCAAGGACATAGACAGGATGGAAGCAGTCCAGAGGAGGGCAACTAAAATGGTGCAGGGTCTACATCAGAAACCATATGAAGAGAGACTGAGAGAGCTTACTATGTATACCCTTGATGAAAGGAGGGACGGGGACATGATAGAAACTTTTAAGTACCTCAAGGGAATCAACAAAGTCCAGGAGGGTAGCATCTTTCAGAAAAAGAGAGGTGTAAGAACAAGGGGGCACAATTTAAAGTTAGAGGGGGGATGGCTCAGGGGTAATGTGAGGAAATTATTTTTCATGGAGAGAGTGGTGAACGCATGGAACCACCTTCCTGGAGAGGTTGTGGGGTCTAAAACAGAGGAGGAATTCAAACATGCATGGGACAGACATAAGGCAATTATAGTAGGGGGTTGCAGGAAATAGGCTGTTGGTTAACTAGAATCTGCAGCTTATCCAGTAGGTAGGGAAATGGGCAGCCTGGGTGGGCCAAGTGGTCCTTATCTGCCGTCAAAGTCTATGTTTCTATGTACTGACAGTCATGAAGCAGGAATGGGATCTGGGAGTTATCATCTTGGAGGACCTAAGAGAAACTATACAGTGTGATAAGGCAGCTGGAAAGGCTAACCAGATGCTTGGATGCATAGGGAGGGGTATCAAGAGTATAAAGAGGGAGGTCATCTTGCCCCTATATAAGACATTTATGAGACCACAACTGAAATACTGCATCCAGTTCTGGAGGCCCCATCTGAGAAAGAACATAGACAAGGTGGAGGTGGTGCAGTGGAGGGCAACTAAAATGGTGCAGCCCTGCAGGATAAGACCTATGAGGAGAGACTAGCCAAGCTGGTATTTAAAATATTTATTTCATTTGGGTAAAGCATTTAACCTATATATATATATAATATAAATATTTATGCAATGGGGTGGACATAAATGGAGTGTAATAAATGCGTTTATCTGAGTAACTCTGTGGATAAATTTATTTATCCACACAGTTACTGCGCGCAAAGTTGTGCAAAGTCCTATCTATTACATTGCACAAATTGTGTAAATCACGCAAAGTCCACGGTAAGTCGCGCAAAGTCCGTGCAATCCGCGCTAATGGCCAGTATCTCAGTTTTCATGAAAATGGATATAAACCTCTCCAAAAGCCTGTTGCATAAATTAAATATGCGGGGGTTGACTGTGTAATAACCCATTTATGTGATACAGTTGCCAGTGACCTCTCGTAACCATCACTCATGGCATCGCCACTTGTGAAGTGACTTCAGGTCACTGGTAACAGTAACGAATAAATGAGGTATCACACAGTCAACTCCTCATATATCATATATATATATATATATATATATATATATATATATATATATAAATATATAAATATATAACATATATATATGTAAATCATTTACTGATTTATTAATTACTAGGATTATAAAATATCTTTGAACCAACTGTTAATATACAAATGTCCCATGTCAGGTGCAAACAGTGAACAGACAATTGTAGTGGTTCAGAAACATAAAATATCATACATGAAATGAACAATAAAGTCAAAAGACAAAACCGGGGAAGGATGAACAATGTAATGTCCAATATACAAAGAAAAATAGAGCCAGAGAACAAATCAGGGAAGGATATCAATTGAATAGAGAGGGGAGAAGGTGAGGCAGAAAAGCCAGTCACTGAGGTGACAATGTCATTTAAGTGCAAGAGGTTACAGGAAGTGTGGGGAGGGTGGGGTATAGAGGGATAAGGGGAGACAGGGGGAGGAGAGTGGGAAGTAGAAGTTTCAGGTATGGAAAAAGGTGCAAAGGAAGGGTAAGGAGATGGGGCGGGAAGGGGGAGTGGAAGGAAGGGAAGAGAGTTAATGGAGGCAGAGTAGGAGGGGTGGTGGGCAGAGATGAGGGGAGGAGATGGATGAAGGAGTATTAAATGACTAGGAAGGGGAAGAAAGCATGTGGAAGGAGACTGGGAGCGGGGGGGGGGAGAAAGAGCAAAGAGTAGTAGGGAAGGAGTGGGAGGAAATGCAGAAGGGCCTAGTGGGTACAGTTGCAGCTGCTGTGATTGGTGAGATGGTGATATAATTTGCATTTAAAGAGGCCAAGTTTATTCTCAGCAGTGACGTCTGGAGGGAGACCATTCAAAAGGGAGGGGGCCCTGGCATAGAAGGAGCACTGGGCTTGAGAGGTTCGGCAAAAGAGAAACAGGAAAAAGGTTTTGTTGGAACTGCAGGTGCTCCAGATATGAGGGGTGGGCAGAATATAGGAATGTGATGCTGGGGGGTAAGGCCAAGGCAGATTTTCTTAGCTAGGAGGCAGATCTGGTAGGAAATTCTCCCGTGAAGGTGGAGCCAGTTAAATAGTTTATAAAGATCATAAGTGTGGGTTCTTTTCCCAGCTCCAAGGACAAGATGGCAGCACTTATTCAGAGCAGTTTTAATTCTTTTTAAAACTCCACAAAGGAGAAGTGCACAACCGTGCCTCACCCACCAGTAGATTCCAGACCTTTGCTGTGGAGTCAAAACACAGAACACAGTCCACAGGAAACTTTTTGCAATATATTAACAGAGGACTACAATTTTATTCCGATTAAAGTCTTCCACATTAAAAAATTACAAATCATTAAACGTTGAGTTGGAACTCTGCAAGACCCTTAGTGCCTTGACTCTTGCGAGTCTTCAAAGGGATAGTGCATTCAAACATTCGAGCCATTTTAAACATTGAACTCATTAATATTCATGAGCTATTTTGCTCCAGATTTAAAGTGCAAATGGACTGTGTTAAACCAAATGGATTGAATGAGAAATGGGAAGTTAAACCTTTTCTTAAAGAATGAGGGAAGTTATTGTAAATTCAGTATTTTGTAGTAGAACCTCTAGTCGAATTAATAGCCATTTGGCTTTACAAATTTAAGACTAGCAGTGTTCACAAACTAATCTGTTTTCTCATGTTCTTTCTTCTTTCTTTAATAGGATACAGTCAAACCTAGAACTTTAAACTGATTACCATCCTGGAACCTATAAATGTGCTTGAAATAGAAATAAGAACAATATACAACAGCTGCATCATCAGGTTTTAATTTAAATTTAAAACATTAACTTTAGAGATTAATGATGCTGATATGTGCATATTGTTGGTTTGTCTTCTTTGTTCTTCTTTTCTCTCCTTCCCCCTTTTCCCACTTTTTCTTCTTCCCCTTTTCCCTTCCTTTTATCCCTTCCCTCTCCCTTCCCCCTTTCCCTTTCCCCTTCCCTCTCCACTTCTTTCCTCCCCTCTTGCTTGTTTCCTGTTTTTTCTTTTATTATTTTCCCTTTAGAAAAGTGGGAATATCATGTGTAATTGAACTTTAAATCTGGAGCTAAATAGTTTATGAATATTAATGAGTTCATTGTTTAAAATGGCTCAAATGTTTGAATGCACTACCCCCTTTGAAGACTTGTGAGAGTCGAGGCGCTTGGGGTGTTTGTCTTACAGAGTTCCGACTCACCGTTTAATGATTTGTAATTTTTTAATGTGGAAAACTTTAATCAGAATAAAATTGCAGTCCTCTGTTAATATATTGAAAAAAGTTTCCTGTGGACTGTGTTCTGTGTTTCGTCTCCACAATAAAGGTTTGGAATCTACTGGTGGGTGAGACACGGTTGTGCACTTCTCCTTTGTGGAGTTTTGTTTGCTGTAAGGTTGGCTGCCTTTTGAAGTGCTACACAACTGAAATTTGGAATTTGCTACTTTGCAGTGTCTTCCTTTGGATATGTTTTAATTCTTTTTAAGCTAGTATCAGTAGCAGCCTCATAAAAAGTGAGGCCATAATCAATAATCAATAGGACTGAGATGGTTACAGCAATGAACATTGCCTCTGGTGTATGGCAGTAGCGATGGTGGTAGAGAATATATATATATATATATATATATATATGTGTATATGTAATAGATAAACCACTCTGAGGTGTGCGGTCATGCTTTGATATCATGCCTTGGTGTGCATTATGCAACGAGCCACAGGCCGAGTGTGTCAACTACCAAGTAGCGTGTATATATCAGAGTGCAACTGCACACCTCAGAGTGGTTTATCTTTCTTATAAAATGTCAAAATTGTTTTGAAGGGATGTAAAAGTGCAGGTGTGCGGTCACGCTCTGATATACGCACGGTCACATGATGTGTTTTATACAATCAGAACACTGGATTTGGATTTGGAGGATTTGCTGATTTTATAAATATAGATAGATAGATAGATAGATAAAAATATTAAAAAAACATAGAAACATAGACTTTGACAGCAGATAAGGACTGCTTGGCCCACCTAGTCTGCCCATGTCCCTACCTACAGGATAAGCCGCAGATCCTAGTTAACCAACAGCCTATTTCTTCCTACCCCCCACAAGAATTGCCTTATGTGTGTCCCATGCATTCTTGAATTCTCCCACAGTTTTAAAACATAATAAAAGTAACAAAAGATAACAGTTCTTTACTCATCTTAGGGGTTAAAGAATGTATTCTGCTATAGTAAACTATGTCTGAGACAGTGCTAATCAGATAGTGTCTTATGAGGTTAAAAAAACAGTGTAAATATTTTTATGAGATTCATTGCTGGGAAAGGGTGACTAAGCTGACATGTTTATGAGCTATGAAACTTTCTTGAAACAGAATAGTAACAAGATTCAAGCTAGTAATCACAAAAATAGTCCAATGTAACACTGCTGTGCTGCAGGAATACAGCAGACTTTTTCAATTAGTGGAGTGATTACTCAAAGCCTCCAGTATTATCTAGTCCATTAGGTATCTGGAGAGCTCCTTCCTCTACTGTCATAGTAAGTCATCTATAGGGCTACACCCATTGCAGCCATTAAAACCAGCTGCATCTGCATTAGGCTTATGTGCAAGCTTTGATTGTGTCTATGTTTCTATGTGTGTGTTTTAAATGGACTGCACAAAAATGGCAGATATTATTATTTTAAACAGCATAAAAAGATTCCTGCTAAAGAACTTGTGGAGTACAGAAAAAAGCCTTTAGATACTGTACAATAACCAGAGACTGGTATTAATATGTTTTACAACAATAGTCCATGTTGGTCTTTATAAGCAAAGAAACAAATGAGGCAATGAGGTTGCTCACGCACCAGAACAGATTTTTTTAATTAGAATATTACCAGTGTTTTATTATGGATGGTTGAGAGTGAGGAAAAGGATTGTGTACTCAAGCCTTCCCAAGTACCCACTCAAGTACTCCATCTAGAAGTAGATCCAACATCCTTTTCTTGCATCCCTAATCCTTCACTATATTCCCTGTACTTTTCCAGACAGCATTCATTATTTATTTTTTTATTTATTTCGTTTTTGTTGACCGGGTAAGTGCACTAGACAAATCCTGCTTATTTTCAGGCATGACCCGGGGGCGGGGATACAGATGAATGCCAACTGACCTTGAACCAGATTAAACTGTTGGTGGCATTTTTAGTGAATTTATAAATGCTCCATGCATATCATTATTCAAATAAGCCATCTTTGTTTGCCACTTATATGAGCTGATCATAGTAAAAGATTGCAAGTGGCTAATTTATCCCTTTTACTGTTGGTAAAATAGCTCACTTACTATCATGAGTAATGTACTTCCTGTTTACCATGGTTAAATTCCTGGAGTAGTGGGTTAATTCTGGGTTGCCCCTGAAAATGGACCTCCGGGGCTCAGTGGGCTAACCCAGTCACCAAAATTTAATAAATAAATAAATAATTGTGAGTGGGTAAAATTAAGAAGGTAAGTTTGCAAAAGAGACACATACTTAATATAAACAACACATAGAAACATAAAAAAAATGCCTGCAGGAAAGGACCACTGGTCCATCTAGTCTGCCCAGTTTTACACCAGACCAGTTTAGGTTAGGTTAAGTGAAATATTTAAGGACTGGAGGGTTTGAGACAACAGCTCTACCAATCACAGCAGCTCATGGCTCTAGAGGGATTTGTACAGTAGTGTTGCTTGACATGGCTGTTACCAGCACTAGAGGGCTATGTTTTGTACAGTTGTACCGCTTTCTGAATTTGCTTCCAGGCCCAGAGGGCTATCTAGAGCAGTGGTACAATCTGTGGTTGTACCCAACCCTTAAGGGATATTTGCAGCAGTGTTGCTGACTATGGTGGCTCATGGCCCCAAAGGGCTGTCTACAGCAGTGCTATTGATCAGTAGTTCAGCAGTTCAATTTTAGCTACATTTACTTATAACCTCAGCACACATTTTGTAGTGCAGTGTAGTGGTACCTCCCTGATGTCCAGTCCCCCACCCAATATATAACATTTAATTTTCTGTAATGTAGTGTCCCACCCTGGTCCCTGATCTCCCACCTAATATGTAAAATTTAATTTTCCATAAGGTAGTGTCCCATCCCAGTCCCCGATCTCCCATCCAATATGTAAAATTAAAATTTTCCATAATATAGTGTCCCTCCCTATTGTCCAATCTCCCACCCAATAGTGATAAATCCCTTTTCTATAGTGTAGTGGTCCCCCCTGTCACTGACTGCCATCCCCAAATAGACATAAACCCAATCCCTGGTAGTCTAGTGGTCCCCCAATCCCCCACTCTCTCATGTAATCACCCACTGTCCCACTCCCCCTCAGAATGACTGCCGGCAGTCAGCGAACAGCATAGCCCTCCTCACAACTCCACAGCTGCCCACCGACTGAACTGTTAATGACAGCATACAGTATACACTAGAAGCCCATTGGTTGACACTGTCACTGGACCACTACACTATGGACAAGGGATGTATCATTTCTGGGAGGGAGATCGGGGACCAAGATGGGACACTACATTAAGGAAAATTTTACATATTGGGCGGGAGATCTGGGATCGGGGTGGAATACTACATTATGGAAAATTAAATATTACATATCGACTGGGAGAACTGGGGACCAGGTGGGTGGAAGGACCACTACACCATGGAAAAGAGATGTATCAATATAGGGTGGGAGATTGGGGACCAACATGGGACACTACATTAAGGCAAATTAAATTTTACATAATGGGTTGGAGATCAGGGACTGGTGTGGGACACTACATTACAGAAAATTACATTTTACATATTGGTTAGAAGATTGGTAACTGGGTGGGGGAGACCACTGCATGATGGAAAAAGGATGTATCAGTATTGGGTGGGAGATTAGGACCAGGGTGGGACACTACATTATGGAAAATTAAATTATACATATCAGGTGGGAGATCGGGGACCAGAGTAGGGGAAGGGACCACAACACTATGGAAAAGGGCTGTATCAATATAGGGTGGGAGATCGGGGACTGGTGCGGGACACTACATTAAGGAAAATTTAATTTAACATATAGAGTGGGAGATCAGGGACCAGGGTGGGACACTACATTAAAGAAAATTACATTTTACATGTTGGTTAGGAGATCGGGAACAGGGTGGGGAAGGGAACACTACACTGTGGAAAAGGGATGTATCAATATTGGGTGAGAAATCAGGGACCGGGGTGGGACACTACATTCTGGAAAATTAAATTATACATATTGGGTGGGGGATCAGGGATTGGGGAGGGACCACTATACTATGAAAAAGTATTTTACTATATGGGGTGGTCGGTTGGGGCCTGGGAAGGGGGGTAGGGGGCAACAGCACCTCCGCCAACCACTAGGGTTGCATGGATTACCATCAGGTTTTTCCTGGCGATAATTTGCTCCACACAAGGACCTTTGCAAAGGCTCTGGCATGGAGCAAAACCTTTGTGAATGGGATTGTGCGGGTATGGAGGTCCCTTCCCCTTCATTTGCATTGCAGCCCCCCTCCCAACTCTGCCCAGGTGCAAACCCAGTTTGCAGGGGAAAATTGGGCTTTGTGCATACCAGTTATGCACAAAGCCCAGTTTGCCCCCCGGCAAAGTTTTGTGAATCTGGCCCCCTGATCTCTATCCTTTTAACTCTGTCTGCTCTTTCTTCTTGATACACCAAACATCACATTTCTTTGTTTATGACATCAGAATCTGTTGATGTCGAGATGATTATTATGTCAACTACAGATGATTTTTGATGTCAGGTATAGGAAAGCAGCCAGAGCAGATGATATCTAGGGAACAATCATCCTGGTTTCATGCATCTATTCTTAGTAATAACAAAATGGCATAAAGATATACTGAAATTATTTGATACATAAGCTAAGCAATATAAAAAGCTTGCATTTCTCAAAGTTTTCTCAATGGTGTCAGGGGATCTTTAATTCATTTACTTTATCTCATACAGTGCACAAATAATTCAATTACTATGGTAAACTACAGTGTAGGTATTGGTGTCCTCTTTATCTTTAAAATGCCCATGAATATATTCCATTACTGTAGGGCTGCACTACACTGTCTTTATCCATGCTACAAAGTTTGTTTGTTTTTTTTTCATGGAAAGGTTAATTTTTTTCCATAGCATTTTGAATGACTATCTGGAATAGCCAGACAGGAGACTTTTCTTGCATATAAGTTTATATTTATTTTTACATTTATTACTGTCTGTTGCATACTGAGGGATGTCCTTGTATTATCACATCCCCCATCAATAGCAGTAGGAGGAAAGAGGTCATCTTGATCCTCATAGTTCATAGATAGTTCTCATAGATAGTTATGAGCAAAACGGTCAATGACCAATATAATGCTCACCCCTGGCATCAGGGGGAAAAAACCATTTTGTAACCAGCATAATAAATGTCATCTGTTTTTAAATTCAAAATATATTTACGTCCAAACACATCCAGTAGGAGGCCATTTCAGACATTTATGACCCTTTGGTTGTACCAGTGTATCCTTCACATAGTGTTATATGTTTGCCCTTTAAGTTCTAATATGTGAGCCCCAGTGTTATATTGCTGTTCCTTGAGCTCCAGACCCAAGCAATCCAACAAATTATTGTTGTTAAAGGCTGAATACAGAAGGCATAGATCCCATCTTAGCCTTCTGTAGTTTAAGAAGAATAATCCCAAGGATTTTAGTCTATCATCGTATGTCAGGTGTTTAAGTCCTGTCATCATCCTGGTCGCAGTACGCTGCACTCTCTCCAGTGTATTGATTCTGGCCATGGTGTAGGGGGCCTACAACTGGGCTCAATACTCCAGGTGAGGTCTCACAAGGGATGTGTACAGGGGCAACACAACCATTTTACCATAGCTTCTTATGTGCCTTTTAATGCAGTATAATATTTTAGAAGCAGTCCTGGCACTAGCATTGCACTGATTTTTAAACTTAAGATGATTAGTAATTTTAATACCAAGATCTTTTTCCTATGTAATTTTCCTCAAGGTTGGACTGTTAAGATAATAATAATAATAATAATAATAACACTTTATTAAGCGCCTTTCAAGCATCAAGGCGCTGTACAAATGAATGTTAAAAACAAAAATACACATATAAAATCAATATTCTTAACAACATCAATTCATAAAATGGTACGGAGCCTTGGGATTTGTTCAGCTGAAATGCATTACTGCACACTTTTCCAAGTAAACAACAGTTTATGCTCCCTTGCTCAATCTTCCAGCCTAGTCAGTCCAGCTTGCAACGTTCCAACATCCTCCTGGGTATTTATCACCCTACTGATTTTAGTATCATCTGCAAACCTAGATATGCAGACATCATCCCCACATTTCATTGAGGCAACATAGAAATTAAATAGTGTGGGACCCAGGACTGACCCCTGTGGGACCACACTAGTTACCATGGCCCAGTCTCAACTCACTCCATGGACTGTCACTTGTTGTATTTTGTTATCCAGCCAGGATTTGATCCATACCACTATATTTATTCCACTGCCTGATTTTACCAATGCGTCTATCAACTCATAATGTGGCACAGAGTCAAACGTCTTGCTGTAATTCACATATATATATATATATATATATATACATCTACTCCATTTCCATTATTCGGTTCCTTACTGACCATGTCATAAAATTTCTGCAAATTAGTCTGACATGATCTTCCCTTTATGAAGCCATGCTGTGAGTCATTAAACATATTCTGTTCCCTTATGAAATTGTCAATCAAATCTTTGACAATCCCATCCATCACTTTACAAGGTTGGATGTTAAGCTGATTGGATGGTAGTTTCTCACATGACTTCTGTTTCCCTTCTTGAAGATGGGCACAACTGTCACCCTTCTCCAACAATTAACCACTGAACCTATTGTACGTTCAGGGAGGTTTATAAAAGGAGGGTGATAGTCTGTGCCAAAATATCAGCCCATACTTTGATCATCCTTGAATGAATTCCATTAGGTCCCAGAGCTTTGTTAGTATTTAGCCTTTTTAAATGGGTTCCGACATCTCTGACTTCCAGATTGTATTCTTTATCACATGACTTCATAAGAGGAGGGAGCTCATAATCAGATTTTGTAGTAAAAACAGAACAAGAGCAACTATTTAGATTTTGAACCATCTATTTGTCGTTCCTTATAATGTTGCCACTATCATCCTGGAGGGGACCAATCTGAATGTTATTGCCTCTTTTATAATTTATATAACTATAGAATGACTTATAGTTATTTTTCACATCCTTTGCTAGTCCTTCTTCATATTTCCTTTTGCTGGATCTAATAATTTTATTGCAATTTTTAACTTTGATCTTGTTTCTATCCCATGTCATTGACTTACTGGTCTTTTTAGATTTATTGTAAGCTTATTTTTTTTTCCTGTTAATTGCCTTTGTAACTTTTTCATCCAACCACTTTGGAATTCTTGTAGTTTTGTTGCATTTTATGCATACAGGCACATATTTATTAACTAGTTGGTACAACTTATCTACAAGTACCTCCCACATGCCATTATGATCTAAATTCATGAAATCAGATATATAATTCCAGGTACTAAGCTTTTCCTTATTTTACCAAAGTTGGCTTTATTAAAACATGATCTTTTAGTTTTGTCTGTGATACTAGTACTTCCTTCTTGGATATCAAATCTACTCATGTTGTGGCCACTATTTCCAATAGGGGAAATTGTTATACAGTTGACTAAGAGATCGCTCATATTATGCAGGACAATATCCAAGATCTTATCCCCCCGTGCATGTGGTAATGTATTGTTCTAATGTCATTTCACCCACTACATCTAAGAATCAATTTTCTACCCCAGTTTTGCCTTCAAGTAGATTTCAATCTATATGGGGCATACTGAAGTCACCCATGAAGATTATTCTGTTGTCTGAGTTTATCTTGCTCATACAGTTGTAGAATTCTGGATCAGTCTCTGTTTCCTGTGACAGCGGTTTAAACACTACTACAATGTGTATTTTCTTTCCCCTTTTTGGATATACTGTGACCCACACTTGCTCAAAGGATACATGATTTCTCATGTCCATAACCTTTGTCGGCATGGATTCAGAGATGTATAGGGCAACTCCTCCTCCCATTTTGTTAATCCTCTCTTTACTGTACAGGTTATACCCTGCAATATTTCTTCCCCAAATATCATCGGGTTGCCACCACATCTCTATAATAGCACATTTTTGTATTCCTTCAGCAATGAGAGTATGTTCTATTTCCTCCATTTTTTAGCCATACTTCTGGCATTCAAAAGTAGGACCTTTTATTTCATAGTTGTTGTTTTTCTAGCCCATTTATTTACTTTGGGTGTCTTTTCTCCAACACAGGAGACAGTATCCCTTCCCCTTTCTCCCTTGCCATTCAATTAAAAAAGTTATTGATACTGTCTCTGATTATGTGCACCAGCAGCCTGGAGCCTGCCCAGTTTAGATAAAGACTGTCTCTACCATACCGGGTTTGGTCACTAAACCTCTCCCAGTGCCTTAGGAACTCGAAATCTTCCCTATGAAACTATCTTCAAGCCATCCATTCATATGTTGTATGTCACATGTTTTTGCATAATTAGCTCTTGGGAAAGGGAGTATTTTGGATATTATGACTTTGCACCCCCTGTTTTTAATGCTTCTCCTACCCATTCAAAATCCTATTCTATCCCTAGGTTCTCTCTTCTGCCTATATTATTGGTGCCAGAATGTAGTACTGTGATAGGATCTGTTGAGCCCTTCATATATCCATCAAGATTATTATGCACGTCTTGTATATTGACCCTGTACAGAACCCTGGTGAGGCCACACCTGGCATATTGTGTGCAGTTTTAAAACCCTCATCTGAGGAAGACAATGTCATCAAAAAGATATTTGTAAAAGCATGATTTGTAAAAATGTGATTCTTGACAATTGGACTCATGATTCACGAAATGTGAAGTAAAGGAAAATCAAGAAGATATTGATGAGAGCTATGTAAGCTACTAAACTCTGGCAGCCTGCAGTTTGCTGGCAATCATCCTCTGACTGAAATAATACTGCTGCTCATATAGTCTTCCTCCATGAAGAAAATAGATACCAGTCCTACTAGACGGTATATACTAGTCCTACTGTGCCATCTGCTATGCAGGGAAGAAGGTGTTAGCGCTTTGTAGAAAACGTGATCTGTAAAAATGGCCATATGCTGCAGAAACTCAGGAGGATGACTTAAGATGAGCAAGACTGTATGATTATTAGGATTAATTATTATTATGTAAATATTTATGTTTTATTTGCAGTGAAAATGGTATTCAGGAGGGAGAGGTGGAAGGGGGGAGGCTGGCCCCAGAGGAGGACACTAAATTACACTTTTACAGACCTTCATCATCCCAACAAGTTAGGATGGGATTGCAAATGTTTGGGGCAGTGGGCATGTGCCCCCTGTGGGCAGTATGATGGATGGCCCTGCTAACTACACCAGTGAATGACATTGAGTGTCTCAGTCCCACTACAGTAGCTGAGCCTACTTCACATGCACTCAGATGCACAGACACAAAAAAGTAAAATAAAAAACAAAGATGGAGTTCAGCACCCTGCAGCCCTGACTGCACCACTAGGACATCCAGCAGTTAGTAAAAAGAAAATTATCAAATCAGTCCTTTACAACTCCCCCTTGCACCTGTCCCAGAATCTGCTAAATTCACTCTGCCCACCTCCAGCCTTCTGCAGCAGGGAGCAAAACAAACAAAATAAAATAAAAAATGGAGTTCTGTGCCCTCTACACTACCATCAATCACTGAAAAATATTTGTCAAATAAATACTTATAAAAAACCTCTGCACCTGTCCTAGTCTACTAAAGTCCCTCAGCCCTGCTCTCACTGCAGAATCTGCAGCTGCCAATGCAGGCTCACACTGTACATGTGCTCTCTCCTCTCCTCTGCAGCACAATTTTACTAGTCTGCCAGAAGGCTAGAGTTACTGTTACATTTCAAGAATTAGCTAACATGAATTATAATACAGAATTATGATGGGTTTGTAAAGTCTTAAAAGCCACTGTTTTTTTATATAAAAGGAGCTCCTATCAGTAGCCAGGTCCATCCCCTGTGCAAGCAATTTAGAAATGACAATGAGTACTGCAGAGCACAAGGAGTTCCCAATCTCTACCATCATTGATTGGTTGCTGCAGGTCAAGTGGCTTGCCAAAAACTTGAAAATGCTCAGCATGTTCTCCCTTTAAAAAGTGATGTGGCATGACATCAAAGTACCAATATGCCCTTGGGAAACAGTTCCTTTAGACCAGCATAGCTGCTGTCTAACCTGTCAAATTTCAGCATGTTCACAGAATGCAAATTTGGCATTTGCTCTTCCTTAGTCCCAGTGTCCTGGTCATCATTCACTTTTTGAATAATACAGTTCTGTGACCTTCAATGGCTGCATGTGGATGCTGTTAAACAGCTAAAGGTTGCGGTGTTTAATTGTATGCTAGCCCTACTATCAATCAATCAATCAATCAATCTTTATTTTACCAGGTGAAGCACCATTGAGCAAACTTATTTCCAAGGTGGGCCTGGGCATACAGAAATAACATCCAATGCATAAGAGATACACATATGCATACACAGGTACAGCAATACTACTCCTGATAAAAGTAGCACAGGTATAACAGCAAAATAAAATACGAGCTATGCATAGGGTGGGAATTCAAACAGGATATGAATGAGACAGCATATAATTATATAAAGCTATACATAAGCTAGATAGTTAGGTGAGATACAGAATTTTCACACCAAAATGTTTGTTTTGAACATTACATTTAAATATCCTGTATTGTTAGTATAAGGCAAAACATTATGTACCCCAGGACAGTGGGGAGCAGCCAAGGGAAATTAGAACCTAGGAAGGAGCAGGAGGTGGAAGCCTGAGGTAGAATGCTTTAAGTGCATGTAGGAGGTTGGGATTGGTCTCTAGGTGTCGTAACCTGACAGGGCACATGAGGAGTAGTACTTACAGCATTCAGAGAAAAGTCTCGCATACAGGAGTTTGAATTCAGAGATATTAATGAGAATTGTTAATTTTAGGGTTATTTGAAGCTTGTTCCAAAGCTGGGGTAGTGTGAAGCTAAGGGAGGATCTGCCAAAGCGAGTTTTGATCTTCGGTAACATTAGGGAGATATACGATTGGTTTCTCAGTGCATAGTTGCCAGAGACACATAGAGACAGACAGTTAGAGATGTACTGGGGCAGCATCTTAGTAATTGCTCTGTAGGTCCAAAGGAAAGCATTCCTTTGTCTTCTGACAGCAAGAGACAGCCAACCCATTGCCGAGTACAAGTCACAGTGATGGGTAGAATAAGGTTTCCTAGAGACAAAACTAAGTGCTCTGTGATAGAGAACATCAGGTTTGGCTAGGGCTGTCCCATGAGCTTGACTGTAAATGAAGTCGGCATAGGCCAATAATGATAGGGAGGTAGTTAGGACCAGCCTCCTCTACTATATCAACATCTAGGTCATTGATCTACAAAAAGTTGCTAGACTGTTTTTTTTCATTTGAAACTGCAGCTTACAACATTTAAACAACTTTATAATGCATTACCAACTCATTAACAGCGCAAATAGAAAAAAAAATGTTTAATACTAACGTCTTATTATGTTCAGTCTCATTGTGAATGCGTTGCTAATTCAATGCCTGCTACTTTTTTTTTATTTTTTTTTTTGCAAAATAAAATGAATAATTCACAGGCAACACATTTAAAACTCATGGCTATTCCTACTGTCAGTGCATTTTCAGCTCCAATAGCAGTTCATTATCCGGCCAGATCCAATTTTACTTAAATATAGGGTCTGCTGTAGACCACCTGATTTCAAGTTATGTTCTAATTAATTATGGAGACTGTACATTGGCACCAAGGAACAATAATGTTTTTAAGATATCCAAGTCTGGCATTGAATCCTAGGAATGGCTAAACAGTTGTCTGTATTTACACAAAAAAATAAATGAATGCCAGGCCCTGCCTCAGTATAAACAAAAATAGCAAACTACTTTGGGATTCTGATAATCATGAGTAAGACAATCACAACTTTTATTGTCCCACTTAGGGTCAATACTGACACTTGCTGGGAAGTCAGCTAGTGATTTTTTCCCCTTTCAGGGTCATCTCTAGATAATGACTGAAGGGCTTAAGCCCCAAGTCATTCTGACTGCATCCTGATTCTGAACCTACCTACTCTACATATGAAAAATCTGCCACAAAAGGTCGCCAGTAATTGAAGCACTGTACTATTTACATCCTTTCCCTTTGGACTGACTTCAAACAGAGCAGATCAATAAATAACAGGTCTGTGGACTGTCTGACATGTAAACTGACATGCTGTCAAATGATCCATGGCAAACTAAATTTTCAGATGGATGAACTTCAACTTTTCACTTGAAGTCAGTCTGAGATAATCCCCATTCCCTAACCTCACAAACAAAGAACAAGTGATGTGCCAATCTAACGCACCCACCTAGCTTGTCATCATTATCAGGCTACATTGTGTGAGTGGTCTTGTTGCCCTATAAAGTACTGCTGCACAAAGTAGACCCAAGCTTTTGGATAATGTGTGTTAGGGGTGACTTTTGGCAAAATTAGTAAGCAGACTTTAATCTTTTACATTTCATTTACAACCCTAGGAATTGCTTTCTAACTCAAAAACATAGCACACCTACTTTCTGACGGTGAGGCTTGCTGCAGGGTGAGAGCATTACAAATGCCTTCCATCAGGGACAAAGAAAAAAATCTAAGACTGGCGCAATGTTTGGAACAGAAATGAAAGCAATGGAGAATGTACGTAGATATTCATGCAGCTGGGTTCCTATACTGTGAAATACATTAAGAAGCACTCACAACAGGGAAAGTAAAAGAGTAACTATATACTTCAGTATGTACTTTCATAAACATAAGGTTTTGGCTATTAGAACCATAGAATTTGTTGGCAGATAAGGACCAGCTGGGAGTTGGTCCTCCTAGTCTGCTCATTTTTTCCCCTGCTTCATCTGTCACCTTAGACCCTACCTGATCACCAGTTACTTCCTCACCTCCACTTTCCTACCAATATTCTTTTTTCCTTTGTGCCTATCCCATGCATCCTTGAAGCTCACCACTGTTTTCACCACCACCACCACCACCACCTCTGCTGGAAAACTGTTCCAGGCATCTATTATTCATTCAGTGAAGGAGTGCTTCCTCGCATCCCTCCTAAATTTCCCCCTTCCAGCTGTGGAACATAAGAGCCGCACCAGGAGGGGGAAGCAGGTGTTCTGTGACAAAAAGTCAGTGAGGCATGCTGGCTCGCTGGTGCAGAGGAATGGCTGCAGTCTGCGACGCCATTGACCAGGTTTGGAAATGGATCCGGGAGTCAGAGGGCTGGCTGGGGTGGAGTAGGATGGAGCATCCGTCAGATTGCTCTCCTACTCTGGAGGGAGGTGAGGTCGAGTGTCCAATGCAAGATGGAAGGAGTGCTGTTGTGGGCAGCGCCTGCATGCACTAGGGTGGGGTGGGGTGGATCCGAGTCTTCATTGCACGTCCCCATCTCTGAGGGAACTGCAGTCACAAAAATGCTGGCCCCTGTTAATAAGCCAGCTCTGGTACCATCTCCTCTGGCCACCACAGTTGACCTCCAGTGGCCCCACTTGGGGGGGTAAGCCCGATTATGAGGGGGGCAGCTGCCGGAGCTTGATGAGCCCATTCCTGGGGCTAGAGGAGTACAGTGCAAAAAAGCAGAATTAAAAAAAGTCAGCGAGGCGAGCAAAAGTCATGGCGCTCACCACTCCCTTTTTTTAAGAACTGGGTGGTGAGTACTGTGACTTTTGCTTGCCTCTTCCCCCTTCCAGCTTCATTGATTGTCCCCTTGTTCTATGCACCTTCTTTGCTGAACAATTCTCCCTCCTGTACCTTATTTACCCCATGAGGTATTTATAGATCTTTATCATATCCCCCCCCTTCCAGTATGTACATACTGAGATCCCTCAGTCTCTTTGCATAGGGCTTTTCATGCAGCCCCTGCACCATTTTAGTTGCCCTCCTCTGCATAGCCTCTACCCTATCTATCCTTTCTGAGACATGGTCTTCAGAACTGGACACAGTATTCCAGATGGGGTCTCACCAACAATTTATTTATTTATTTTTGTTAATTCTTTTTCTCCCATGTTCCCGACCTGCCTTACCTTTTTGCATCCAGGCAACCCCTATATCCTCCAGCCACCATCCTGAAGATCCCCAGCTCCCATTCAGGCCTGCAGCTTCTACCCCCATGGCTTGTCCCCCATGGTGGGCCCCCCTATGCTTGTCCACCAGGACCGGATCCAGTAATGCACCATGTACCCTCGGAGCTGAGCATTCCCCATGGAGACAGCCATCAAGCCACCGTGACCGGTGCCTTTTTCCCTGTTCTGGTCTCCCTGAAGTGTGGGGCATGCAGTGACACCAATGGATGGAGCGCACATGCTTCCACGCACACTCCTCCTGGTGTCGGCCCCATCATATCCCCTCAGGCTGCCTGTGCCACTACATTGCCCCCAGCCTCCGCTACAGGCCACCAACACATCGGCGGCTGCAACCTCCCACCCCAGAGAAGGAGAGCAGTTCATCGGATGCTCAATCCCTCTCCTCCCCTGCCGACCCCCGATGACCTGGGCTTGTTCCTGAACCTGGGTCACCAGTGTGGCACGAGGTGTGGTGTCCAGCACCTCAACCCTCAGTGTCACCAGGCCAGCCCTTACCAACAATTTATGCAGTGGTAACACCACCTCTCTCATTCTGCTGCATCCCACTGGCCCTACTTACTGCCTTGTTGCATTGCCTCGCCACTATGAGGGCATCATATATGATTACCCCAAGGCCTCTCTCCTGTTTAGTGACTGTCAATACCTCGCCTCCCACCCCCATTTTATATTCGTCTCTGAATTTCTGTGCCCTAGGTGCAAGATTGTGCACTTTTTTCACATTGAAACCCAGCTGCTATACTCTTTGCCACTCAAGTTTTCTCAGGTCTCTACACATTCTCTCCACTCCCTTTGGAGTATCTACCCTATATAGACTTTAGTGTCATCTGCAAAGCGGCATACCTTCCCTTCCAGTTATTCTGAAATGTCACTTATAGATGTAACCCCTAGGTGGCACTATCCCAAGGGCTACTACCCCTGCTTGCATAGCTAGTTGCAGGTTAAGGGGCCTGGGTACTGAAACAGGTGCCTCCACCCAGAGGACAGGGTTGTTAATAACAAGGCTAACCTGGGCACAGCACTCTGGAACACTGTAACCTCCCTCTTTCCCTTCTAGTGGCCTAGACAATATGCAACAAACACTTTCACAGTAGCCCCTATTCAGCATACAACTCCCCACACTGTTTGCACTTACCACCAGGGCTGGTTCCACCAGTTCGACCCTGGAGACCATCTGTAAAACAAGGTTAGGCACAGTAAATAACAACAGTACAGTGCTTCTGGTACAAACTGGAACCACATTCAGATTAAATGCAAAAATAGTTAGACCTGATGTATTCAGGGGAATTGAACAAGGGAGGGGTGGATTCAGGTTGATTGATTCTAAAACGGATCTTGTCAGGCAATTAAGCATGCACTTTTAGTCCCTGCACAGTCACAGGCTCTGGGTACCCAGTTGGAAGTAAGGTGGGCTAGCCTGGAACGTTGCCCGGGGTAGGCCAGCGTCGCAGCTGGTTGGGGCCCTGTGATGAAAAAAAAAAGGCATGCACAACCACACACAATTTGTAATCCAGATCCTGAAAGCTTAGTTCGTGAAGGAAAAACAACAGTGCAATCAGATGACAACACTTGAGCTTTAGCTGTTGCTGCAGGGAGCTAACCTGATTGTTGCACCGCTTCAGTTCTGTTCTTCTGCTTGAGGATGAGGGGGTGATGTAGCCATGGCAGGGGTGGTTAGAGATGGGAAGGGAGTGGAGGGCAGGAGGCAGGGGCCAGATAGCAGGAGGAACAGGGGGGAACCTGGAATGCAGGAAAATGGGGGGAGCAGTGGATCAGAACAGGAGAGGCAGGGGGAAGAGGGAGGAAAGCGCAAGGTGAAGGACCAGTTGGTAGGAAAGGGCAAGAAGAAGGACCAGAAGTACAAGGAGGATACAGTAAAGGGAGTTGAAGATTTAGGCCAGGGGAGCATGACAAGCAAGGAGGGGCTGAACGGAGACGGGAAGGAAGGGAGGATGAGCCAGGCTAGTTTAGCAGATGGAGGAGACGGACCAGTCGCAAGTAGTGAGGGGAAGTTAGCGAGGTACAGAAGGATACTCGGGAGTAGGAGATGCATAGGATCTAAGGGAAGGGGGTGGCCAAGGTAAATAAGGAGGGGGCAGCAGGTGGCACCCAGAAAGGGGGAGGAGCAAGGAGACGGCTGGGTGGAGGGGCCGGTAGAAAGGATGAGGGACATGGAAGGGGGGAGTGGAGGAAAAGGAGCAGTCAGAGTGCTCCTGTTGGGGGATTCTATGATCAGGGGTATCACGTGGGATAGGGAGGGGGAAGCCTGGCCAGTTAGAACAAAATGCTTCCCTGGACTAATGGTGCACAGGGCCAAGCATGAGGTATATCAGCTGGCAAAGGATGGTGGGGGTTCACTGGACATACTGGTCCACCTGGATACAAATGTCATTGAGGGAAACAGCGAGCTAGAGATACAGGCAAGGTTCAGTGAGCTTGCCTGGGTCTGTCATGACATAGGATGCATGATTTCCTTCTCAGAAATCCTGCCGGTGCCAAGGGCTAGTGGGGAACACAAAAGGAAGATTAGGGAGATAAACCAGTGGCTCAGGGAGTGGTGGGAGGCCAGAGGGTATGGGTTGATGGGGGATTGGGGGGAGACCTGGGAGGATAAGAGGCTGTATGCTGAGATAGGCTCTATCTCAATTTGGAGGAGGAATCCTTAAGTTGAAAATAGAGGGTTCATTGGTGAAAGGTGGGGTTTAAACTTGTGAAGGGGAGGGATGGAGAAAAGGCTGTCAAGGGGGGTCCAATAAAGGAGGGACTCTGTCTTCACCCCCCCCGGGGAGCTGGAGAGATGCTGGAAAAGGCCGACTGGTAAGGTGCAGACCAGGGGAAAACAGAATCCCCATGGGAACACGAGCAGGGGAAATGGAAGTATAGGGAAAGGGTGGAAGGTAGTCCTGCTAAATGCCAGGAGCTTCGGCAATAAAATGCCTGAGCTCCAGGTGATGCTAACTGACGGAGGGGTGGATGTGGCAGCAGTCACTAAGATCTGGGCCACTGCAGGGCATGACTGGGACCTGAACCTGGAGGGTTACACTATGTTCAGGAAGGATGGGGGGGAGGGAAGGGGAGGAGGGGTAGCAATAATAGTAAAAAACTACATTGGCATAGGGGGAGTAGAGGAGGCGGAGAGAACCAGTTGGGTCACCTTAATAACAAGGGGGGGCAAGAGAGTAAAAATAGAAGTCGTGTATAAACCCCCTGTGCTGGCAGAGGAGCTGGAAGAGAGTCTGTTGGCAGATGTTGGGAGACACTGCAGATTGGGCAGGGAAAGAGTGGTGGTGTTGGGGGACTTAAACATGACAGGAACTGACTGGGAGACTATGACATCCTCAGTGGCCAGGGAACAGAGGTTGTTGGATGTCTTTCAAGACACGTTCCTAACTCAGCAGGTGGGGGAACTGACCAGGGAGGCACAGGTACTGGATGTGGCCCTGGCAGACAGTGACCAGATTGGGGGCCTGGAAGTAAGGGGACCCATTGGAGGGAAGCGACCATGCCACGGTCAGATTCTGTTTGGACCTAGGAGGGGTAGAAGGCTGCACAAAGACGGAGGTAACTAACTTCAGGGGGGGTGGATTTTAAGGAAATGGGAAGGATCCTTAAGGAGCATTTGGATGTGATTGGGCGAGACATGAATGCTGACAGTAGGTGGGAAATCATCAGAAGAGGGGTCCAGGATGCTACCAGCACCTGTGCAAGAGTAAGACAAAAATGTGGTAGGGCCCGAAAACCCTGCTGGTGGACCAGGGAGGTCCAGGAGGTGGTGAGGGGAAAGAAGGCGGCCTATAGGCAATTCAAGTGCTCAAGGAGTGAAAGGGATCAAGGGGAGTATGAACTGATGGCTAGAAGGGCCACTAGGGTGGTGAGGGCAGCAAAGGCAAGGAAGGAGCAGAACCTGGCCAGGGAAATTAGGAGAGGGAACAAGGGGTTCTTTAGATACATTAGGGAAAAACGAAGGGTGAAGGGGCAGATTAGCAGGATTAAAACAGGGGAGAGATGGGCACAAGACCGGGGAGCAGGCTGAGGTACTAAATGAGTACTTCACCTCAGTTTTCACCAAGGAAAATGGGGGGCTGCATCATACATGGGAGGAGACAGTGATACTTGGGGGGGGGAGACCCTTACAGATCAGTGGGTCTGGGGAGAGAGGGAGGCATCACTGGCAGGAGGGGGGAAGGCTAAGCAGGGGGACGAGGTAGCGGAGGTGGAAATCACAGCAGAGAGAGAGAGTGAGGGAAGCCCACAGGTCCCTTAAGATGGAAAAAGTACTGGTGCCAGATAAATTACATCCCAGAGCGCTGAGGGAACTGGTGGATGTCCTGGCAAAACCCCTGATGGAGCTTTTCACCATCTCTCTGAGGACAGGGTGGGTGCCACAGGACTGGAAGGTGGCATATATAGTGCCTATCCACAAGGGGGGATCAAGGGAGGTGGCAGGCAACTACAGGCCTGTCAGCCTGACATCTGTGGTGGGCAAGGTGATGGAGGGCATTGTCAAGGAGAGGCTGGGGGGGAACCTGGAAAAGTCAGGGTGCCTGGACGATAGACAGCATGGATTTGTCCCGGGGAAATCATGTCAGACAAGCCTTGTGGAGTTCTATGACTGGGTGACAAGTGCCTTGGACCTGGGTAGACCAGTGGACGTCCTCTTTCTAGACTTCAACAAGGCATTTGACTCTGTTCCTCATGGGGGCCTGTTGGATAAGCTGGGAGAAATGGGGGTGGGGAACCAGATGATCAGATGGATAGGCAATTGGCTCCAGGACCGGACCCAGAGGGTCATGGTTGGCGGGATAGTCTCATCCCCAAGGAAGGTCATTAGTGGGGTCCCACAGGGATCAGTCCTTGGGCCCCTCCTGTTCAACACCTATGTCTCTGACATAAGGACAGGTATCCGGAGTGAGATGAGTCTCTTTGCGGATTACTCAAAACTGGGGGCAGTGGTGGATGGGGAGGAGGGGAGGGTGGCCCTACAGGGGGACCTGGAGGCTCTGGAAAGATGGTCTAAAAAGTGGAAGCTGAGGTTCAATGCAGGTAAATGCAAAGTACTGCACCTGGGGGCCAGAAACCTGTGACAAGTGTACACCCGGGGGATGCTACAAGTCTCGATGGCTGAGAGGGACCTGGGGGTGGTGGTGGTGGACGTCAAGATGAACAACTCAGAGACTTGTAGGAGGGCAGCAGCCAAAGTCAACAGGATGCTGTGATGCATCACTAGGGGGATCACCTCTAGAAGGAAAGAAGTGATATTTCCTTTGTATAGCTGCTTGGTGAGGCCTCAACTCGAGTACTGCGTGCAGTTTTGGAGGCCACACTTAAAGAGGGACATTGAGGGTCCAGAGGAGGGCAACCAAAATGATTTGGGGCTTGGGGGACAGGGCCTATGGGGAGAGGCTCGAAGAGCTAAATATGTACACATTGGAAGAGAGAAGGGACCGGGGGGAAATGATAGGGGTCCTCAGGTACATGAAGAGGGTAAATAGGGAGGAGCAGTCAGGTTGCTTTGAAGGAAGGAGGAGGGGGCAACTAGAGGGCATGGGTGGAAGCTGGAGGGGGAAAGATTCAGGGGAGAAAGGAGGAGGTGCTACTTCACTGAGAGGGTGGTGAATCCATGGAATGCGCTGCCCAGGGGGCTGGTGGAGGCAGAGGCAGTGGAGGGGTTCAAGATGGGGTGGGACAGGTACGGGGAAGGGTTATGGAAGCAAAATCCAGTGCAGCAAGAATATCCGGAACTGGGAAGGGAGAAGCTAGAGAGGGCAAGGGGGGGCATCAAGGTCAGCTCCCAGGGTGGGGGCTAACCAAACAAGCAGACACGAAAGACCATTAGACCTATTCTGCTGGCATTTTAGCATGTTAGTACCCAATATGAGATACAGGCTAGATGAAATGGAGACTCCAGGTTGATGACTGTTTTGCCAGGAGAAGCAGGGTCCATACAAATCACTGAGGTGTCGCTCCTGTTCGAGATGGTTGAGCAGGGGGGCTGATCCATGGGCGAGTCTCTCATTGATGATGGTTTTTATGCCTGAAGTAGCTGGCTGGGCCAGGTGGCAAGGCCCAGGCTGGGTGGAACAGTTCGGATTTTGAGTCCGGTAGTGCTGGATGCAGCTTCCAGCAAGCGTGGCACATTTACCAAGTGGGGAACCAAATCGCGACCCACTAACAGCACACAACACATTTATAGTAAAGCGATCACCATACCATAATGCCGAAGGCAGTCTGGCTGCAGTATCAGTGTCTCTGAGCAAAACCAGGAATTCTGTGGTAAATGGATGCCCTGATAGGCCAATCGCGTACAGCAAATCTTCGGTCTTCTTCAGGTTCAAATCTGGTCACTCTTCAGTGGCTTTATCACACTCCCAGCTCGGATACAGTCAGATTGCTAAGCCTTTCAAAGGATTCCCTCCCGAGGGACTGCAGGCAGACAGGCCAAACTCAGCCTTTCCACCAATCTCCCATGCGAACTATGCAGGAGCTGCTGCTCGAATCACTCAAGTTGTTTACTCTTCAAACTCTAACTCCAGACTGACTGACTACAGCAGGCATCCCGGGAATTTCCCTTTGGTCCAAAAGGTTCGATTCGTTGATTCATCTGTCTGTCAAAGCAAGGGCTCCCCCTCCAGGTCTAGTTAGGTGCCAAAGTCTCAAAACTACAATTCCTACAGGAATTCACTCCCTCAAGACCCCAGGGGACAGACTCCATTTTCAGGTCCCCAAATGTACTGATTTGCCCATTCTGGCAGTCCAGGACCAAGATGGTGGTGATAAACAGAACTGTCCGTGTTGCAAAGAAGGCTGGTTAGACAAACTACAATATCATTACTATTCTAATAAATAATCAGCAAATAAGTACAGCTTCTAACAGAGCTCCCTCTGCGCAACTAGCGATGGCAGAATGGAGTGATTATCTGGCAGCCCAGGTGGGACTCAAGCACAGAAACACTCTGCCCTCTCCCAGCTTAAATAAGCACCATGTTATAGGCAGCTCGTAAAGAGACAGAGCACAGAGGCATTAAGACACTCTCATACAAACACTTTTAAAATGCTGAGACCCAGGATACCAGCCTGGCAGTGGGCATTTAGGCACACCCAAGGAAGACTTTTGGGAAACCCCATTTGTAGGGGGGTTACATTAAGATATTTAAAGAGGACTAGTCCCAATACTGAGCCCAGAGGTACCCAGCTGGTCATTCTCATCTCCCCAGAGTGAGTGCCATTTACGACCACCCTCTGTTGTTTATCCATCAAATAATTTCATAACCAGTGTACCACCTTGGGACCCACCCCACAAACTGCCCAGTTCCCCTATGAGCCCCCCTGTATGCTATGGTGTTGAAGGCCTTGCTGAAGTCTAAGTAGGCCATGTCCACCACCCCAATCTGATCTGTTTCCCTGATCACCCAGTTTAACAAGTCAATCAGGTTCATATGACATGACCTTCCACCCATGAATCTGTGCTCCCTTAGGTCTTGTAACTAACTGGATTCAAGATTATCCACTAACCTTTCATTTTGGAAGCATGTTTATTAACTTCCCCACCACTGATGTCAGGCTTACCTGCCTGTAGTTGACAGACTTCTCGCTGCTGCCAGTTTTATGGAGTAGGACTGTATCTGCCCTCCTCCAGTCCTCTGGGATAACTTCTGTTTCCAGTGAGTTGTTGAATAGGGCTGTCAGAGGTACAGCCAGGACCTCCCTGGCTTCTGTCAGCACCGTTTCACCATACGGCCCCCTATCTTTATCTACTCTCAAATTTGCAAGATCTTTCAGGATTCTTTCCTCTGTGAATGGACTTGTGCCTGCCTTCCTCCTCCCAGAATCAAGACTTCACTCTTAGCCGATCAGTACCATAAGATGGTGTCTCACGATAATAGTTCTAATATTCTAAGCTTTAGCTGGCATAGTCTATTCCCACACAGGTGGTTCTGCAATTTTCTGCAAAGTAAACAATATTGATTCTAAATTTAAATGGAATTTGTAGAATTTCACAGATTCCCAGTGGAAACGGAATTTAAAACTGGGTACAGCTCTAACACAGACACAGCCAAATCATTTATTTCTGAAAAACTGTAACAATGTTTGTTTGTTTGTGGTTTTTTGACAATAGAAGGTACACTAATTAAGCAATAAGGCATGACAGAGGGTGTGTTATGGTGGGATAACGGCCCATCTTGGGGAGGGTTGAAGGATGAGGCATAGCCGAGGGCTTCTGAGAAGGGCCATTAGCCCACCATAAAACCCCCCCCGGAGTGCGTTATTGCAATTATGAAATGGGTCATTTTTAGTAAATTTTATGCATTTCTAAACATAATACTTTCAGCTGGGCTATTGTGCTGGGATAACAGCCCAGCTGATGGCAGCTCTCAGCCAATCAGAATTCAGCATTCTTTCTGCCCATTTCATAATTAAGTAATAAGACATGACAGGGGGAGTATTATGGTGGGATAATGGTCCAGCTTTCATGGGTTGAAGCACGATCTGAAGCCGAGTGCTTCCACCACCCAAGAAGGGCCATTAGCCCACCATAACACCCCCCCATTGAATGCCTTATTCTGATCATGAAATGGATCCTTTTTTTGTAAATTGGATGTGTTTTTTAAAGATGTATTTGTTGAGATTCTTTCAGCCAGACCATTGTGCTGGGGCAAGAGCATTGGTGAAAGTACCTCTTGCCCAGTGAGGAGCCAGCATTCTTTCTACCTATTTCATGATATGCAATACTGTACCTTGTTTCTAGGTGCATTCTGGGGATGGGTTAAAACCCCCGGTTCTTCTCCCACAACCAGGACATCAGCAGCAAGTTCTCCAGTATCAGCATGTGCACACTGTTGCATGGTGCCACACAAGCCCATCTCCTGTCCTCCCCAGCCTTGCCAGCCTGTACTTATTACTGCAACCTGTGGTCACCCAGGTGGCAGTGCTATAGTAGAGACAGGTGCAAACCCTCCCCAAAGAAACAGCATTCTCTGGGACACTTTATATATCTCCCCCCCTCCCAACCCTCTAACAACCAAGGCTCATTTCTGAACTGGGTTACCTGCATCCCCAGCAGCGACTCTGCTGCTGCACGAAAGGGATGGCTTTGCAGTGTCACATTTAGCATTCAACTAATTTTAAAGCAATAAGGCATGGCAGGGAGCACGTTGTGATGGGTTAATGGCATGCTTCTTTGGTGTTGAAGCATGAACCTGAGAAATGCCATTATCCCAGTACAACACACCCCACTGGAGTGCCTCATTGTGATTATGAAAGGGTTCATTTGTAATTAGTAAATACAAGATTAAAAATGCATTTAAATTTAAAATAAAAAAAATAAAATTTTAAAAAGTTTAATAAGTACAAATAGAACAAATAGTCCCAGTCTAGCATTACACTGTTGGCACTTGGCCAGCAGGTGGCACCAACATTACATGTTAGTAGCTGTCTCCTGCCCCCATTTTCCCCTGTCAGTTAAGGGCAAAATTAGGTCAAGCTATAATTTCACTACAGATTGTTGAAGCTGCATCATTTACTGGGGTGCTTCTGCATCTGGTGAATGGCTGAAGAGTTCAGTAGGAGTAATCAAGATGGCGGTGTCTATTTTTCTGTGGAGTCAGCCCAGTGTGTATGACTGACAGGTAGCCACCTCTAGCAGATGCAGTTGGTCTTCAGTGTGTGGCATCAGGTGGGAGCGAGACTGCTGTGTCATTTGGCAGTTGTTTCTAGAGCTGCAGTTGGTGCAGCTGATGTTTTTGGAGCCTGTTATGCTTTGCTTTGTCTGGAGGAATCTTCTCCAGACAGGATTTAAACATGGCTGCTGGCTGAAGGTTGGGAGGTCGGGATGAAAGCTATGTTGTGCCATGGTCAGCAGTACTTGTGGCAGAGCGGAAGTGAGTGGGTGTGATTATTTGTTGAAGGTGTAACTGCATAGCTGATTTTAATTTAAAAAATATAAAAACAGCAAGTTGGTGCTTGAGGTGATGGTGAACAAGGGCAGAAGCTGAAGGTAAAGCCTGTGTAGCACTGTATAAATGATGCCAGGGCAGCAGTGTTTAGTAGGAGCATTTATTAACTGCTAGACAAAAGTCCAGTGATATACCAATGGCTGCACAGGGACAACAGGTCATGGATCTTTTCCCTGGGTCATTTTGCTGGGATAATGGACCTGTGTTTTCAGTCCCTTGACCAATCAGGTTTCTAGAGAGGCCAATCAGATTTCTAGAATACTTCTATGCATTTCATAATTATTTGTTATCCAACTACAGAGCATAGGTTAGCCGCAGGATGCAAAATCTGCAAAGTACTGTGCATGGACCCCTTTAAGTTACCATATCAGAACTTCTAAAGTCTCTTTAAGACAAGGCTGCACATCATTCCAGACACCTAGTCTGAAAATAAACACAGAGGCACTAAAAACATTTCAGTGAAAAAGAGCAACTTACAGCAAAGCTATAATGACCTGAATATGAGACTTCACTACAGTGATGTGTTTCATGCTGCCTACAGAAAGAAGCCACTGCCTTCCACGGCCGTCCACTGAGAATATGAAACAGAAACCTTTTCACCAAATGCTAGCTGCAGCTCTTTTATCAGAATACTGCAGAACACGTGTGTTCCTGTTCTCACTAGTGGTCAGCAGTAAAGAGCAGCATTTGCATACCTGCTATTCCCTTCTTCATACTGTACAAGCAATCTTGTAGTTTGGCAAAAATTAACTAACATCTGTTAGCTTTGCAGCTTTTTTGGATTTGAACATGTTTATTTTGTTCATAGAGGATTTATGTTTACTATGAGTTCTACTTATCTTTTAAAGCTATCAGTGGCTAGCCCTAGAGCATCAACAGAGTGTGGCTCATTAGTCTCTACAAACATGAGAAGATAATTATATAGACATTGAATGAAATTAACTGTTTTGAGCTGAATATATTATTTTGAGACTACTTTAGTTTAAAGCGGAACTGCACTGAACCTGAAAGTCATTTTTCCCAGTAGAAGCATTTCTAAATACTAGTTCCAATTCTGCTATTGTTCCATCTTTAAGGGCCTTTTAGTAACCTCAGTGGTTGTTCATGTTTTGCACTCTTGTGTTAAGTTCCATTATAGAACTGTATAGTGTATTTTTTGTCCCTGTTATCCATAGAGTTCTGTAGTAGAACATGGATGCATTGTGCCAACGATGGGGGAGCTGCGGGACAGAAATTATATCATACAGTTTTAAAATAGCACTTAGTACTTCTGTATTAATCAGAAACACATACTAGGATAACTAGAAAGCTTGTAGAAATAAAATAGTATCAGAATAGGAATCAGTATTTAAAAATCAGCCTCTACCCGAGGAAATGACTTACACCGTTGGCACAGTTCTCCTTTAAGGTGGTGTAGAACCATTCCATTTCATTTCAGATACATAATGTGAACTATAAAAGGATTAAAAGTAGTTAATGCATTTTCTGAACCTATTATCTGGACTAAAGAAATGACATTGATTCTGATAGTACACTATCCAAGCATTGCAATATCATGCAGATAAAATAGCGTGCTAACAGCACCACCCACTTTAGTTACTATATCCTTATACACAGTGAATCTGTTTCGGAAAAATCATTTAGCTTCACTTCTCTTCCTCAATACCTTTGGAGCACCACTGCAAACACTGAAAGTCCAACAAGCCATCAAGCTGTGCCTCTTGTGAAAAGAAGAGCCAATCAGCACACTGCATTGAAGTTGAACAAGGTGCTGATGGGATCATCTTGTTTCTACTGATAATTATTTTTTTAATTCTAAAATGTACATTAGGAATTCTGGATGCTACAGTGGCAGCAAAATCATGGGATTTTTTTGTGATGTATCTAAATATATAATTGCTTATCCATGGCTTCCACTGTGTTACCTATCCTGCCCTTGTTCTAGTGTGTATATTGATTTGTTAGTGCTGCTACTGTAGAGGCATTGTAACAAACAAGAGAATCCAAAACCCTCAAATGTCATTGAGTACAGTAAGCATAACTTAATTACCAAGGCACTGATCTACAGTGATGCACCTGAAGTTGTCAACTTCTTTTTTGTAGGGATCAAAACTCAGGTAATTGTATCAATATTTGCAGCTCTGATTGCCAGATTTTATTGCGATCATCCCCTCTAGCATTTATTAAATGTAGAATAAACTGTATCTATCTATCTATCTATCGATCTATCTATCTACCTATCTATCTATCTGTCTATATCTGTCTATCTGTCTATCTGTCTGTATTTCTATCTATAAAATGGGTAAGAAAAATCAGTGAAAAGCCAGTCTTCTGATTGGATGAAAAACACCACATGAGCTTGTATTATCCCACAATGACTGCATGCCTGCATTTATTTTCATCCCTCAGAACCTTTTCACTAGAACCCTCCACTCCTAGATTGCCTAAAATTACCATCCATAAGCCAGTAAATATATATAACTGTCTCAATCTGCTCATCTAGTTCATTAAACAAAACAGTTAACTGGTTGATCCTTCAATGATTCTTGGATATTAAAAGTGATTAAAAAATGTATCTGGTTGATTCTGTCATTTTAACACTGTCTCTAGTTTAATTACTTTCATTTTGTGCTGCTGTATAGTGTTACCAAGTGGTATTCCTTGAGGTGAAGAAATGCGGGCAAAAATTTATAATCAGCAAGGTTTCGTATAAAAATATGTAATCCATATGCTTTGAAACTCAGTTTACTTAAATTTCTCTAAAAAATCCAACTGTACAGTAAGGAGAGTGAGTGAGTCTGTGGCTTCACAAGTATAGATGCAAGCATGAGTGAGGGTTGCTATAGGACTATTATAGTAGGTTGTTTAATGTTAAACCCAATTTTTGCACCTTAATAACTTTGCAGTGCTCAATGAATTAGCTTTAAATCTGACATGACCAGCCAGCCTGCTGGCACAGTGGTAGGGCTACTGCTTGTGGTGCCAGTGACCCTGGTTTGGGAACAGACTTTGGGTTGGAGGGCCAGCTAGGGGGAGGAGGATTGAGTGCCCAGTGGCAGCTCTCCTCCTCTGGGGGGGATGCTTGTCCGGCTGCAATACTTCCACCTGGGTGCCCACAGGTGGAGGTGCAGTGAAGACAGCATATGGAGAGGGAGGATGTCGGCCAAGAGCTGGAGCATTAGCATGTTGTGACATGCTCTGCCCCAAGGCTCCTCTAGCATGTTGACATTCAGAGGGATGGTAACAAAAAGCAGAAAACACCCCACAATGGATGCCTTGAGATGGGACCTAGCTGCCCGAGAAAATCTATAACCAGAATCCTGATGGGGCCTGTGCGGCACTCCTAATGAGGATTTATGGACTGGAGGGGACTACGGGGGGAGTCCCTCTCCTCTCCACCTGGGGGGCAAACCACAGCCAGATAGGGGATGTGCAGACAGGACCTCAGAAGCAGATATCTGGGGAGGACCTATGGAAGCGCATGCTAGCCTAGGGATCCCTGAGGAAAGGGTCCAGAGTGGTGAGTAAGGGGGCATAAATAGGGAATATTAAAAAAGAAAAAAAATCTGACATGTCCAGTCTGCCTACCATAATCTCAAAACCTGAAAAGTTTTGTGATGGCATCGTTGTCACTTTTCGATATACGGAATGCCCCCTCCCCCCAAAAAAAAGCAAAAAAAAAAAAGGGTTTTGGTTTTCTTATATTTAACATGGGGGTTTCTTCTGCTCTCAAACAATGTTGAGAATTGCTATTACTTTTATTTAATAAAAGCTAATAAACTATTATAATGTCTTCAGGGATGCAATCAGGAGGCTTTCATGAATCTTACTATTTACTCATTTGTCAATATCTCTCTATCTATCTATCTATCTATCTATCTATCTATCTATCTATCTATCTATCTATCTATCTATTCTTTGAAAAAACTTCAGTAATGCATTAGCTAGGGTTGAAGTGACAAAAGTAGGGAATTGTGGCATTAGGGTTTCCAACCCTAACACCCAACCCCCATCAATTAAATAACAATAGGAAAAAACATTACTGTTTCACCTCTTCTGTGTCATTGCTAATCTGGCATGGGGTGTGACTTGGGGTTGTCAGCCTAACACTCAACCCATTCAACCATGAAAGAAGCTGAGATGTGTGGAGTATATGAGAATGGGGTGAGCATTAAGGCTGACAACCCCAAGGCACACCCCATGCCTGATTAGTGAAGACATTGGAGAGGTGAAGCAGTAATGTTTTTTCCTGTTGCTGTCTGGTGAATGGGAGTGGGGTATTAGGGTTGGAAAACCTAGCACCACATTTCCCTATTTTTGTCACTGCAACCCTAACTAGGACATTAAAGATGTTTTTACAAAGAATTTCCTTACTTTTTGAGATAGTATATTTGTATCCTCAATTGTCTACGGGAGCACAGGCCATCCCTCCTTAGATGCATAAATATATGTTGGTGTGGAAGTGCAAGAGGCCTTCTCTTGCGTTTTTAGTAAAACAGAGATGAAATTGTCAACATAGCCTTCTTATTGCCCCACCTCATGAACCCAGTAATGAAAATTTTGAAATCCCCAAAATGTGATTCCACACTATCACAATGCCATTGCTTGCCACAGGTGTGAAAACACAGTTTGGTCCATGTTTGAAATATGTCAGCTGTCATGGTCACGAGGTGGTGTAAAAAGATATTTTTATTGAAAATTTTGTGTCAAAATATTTAAAATTACCAAAGGTATGTGGGATCATAGCAAAATGTCAATGTATGTGCATAACTTTGGCATTTTTACATATTTTGATCCCAAAATTTCAACATGACCTTCTTGTGACCCCACCTGATGAACAAGGGTGGTGAAAATTCTTAAATCCTACCTGTAAGGTGATTTCACCATGTGACCAGGAAATCACCTTTCTGGCTGGATTTCCATAATTCCACTGACATTGTTCATGAGGTTGGCTCTCCAGAAGGCCATGATGAAAAGTTGGTAAAGAAATATGCACACATGGCAACGTTATGAACCAAAGTTGAAAGCCCCCTTGAAATACAGTACATTGATTCCAAGTCATCATACGAAAAAATAATCTTGTTTCATGTCACGAGTCACAAAACAAGATTAATAATCTTAAAAAAAACAACATTTTAATGGCATTTCTGCAACAGTTAAATACAGAATCAAGCTAAGGGGTCAGGAAAAGTAAGCTTAATGTGTTGATTGCTCTCAGGAATATTATTTTTGTGGGTTTTCAAATCTGAATTTTTATGAGAAAACAGACAAAAATATTGTGGCAAATGAAACAATGATTTTTCCCTCATGAAAAAGGATTGGCTTCATATGAAAAAGGCATATTTTTTTCATTTCATACAGCTATTTTTAAGTGCTTACTGAGCATACTCAGAACCAGTTATTCAAAATTTCAAAATTAAATAACTTTGGAATGGATTAATATTTTTTCACCAAACACACAAGCTTGTCACCCACATTTTGAGTTTCCAAAGGACTGGAACATTAAACACTCAGAAACTCACTGGGCAAACTCATCTACAATGATAGAATACATCAAGCAAAAATTGGCCCCTTACAAGGAATTTAAAAACTAAGACTGAATCTACCGAAGAAACAATGCACCATACTAGTGGACTTATTCTATGCATATACAACAAAGGAAGTCCTTACATATTTAGAATCACATGACATTATCCCAGTTTTCAAACCAACATCATACACAGAAAAACTGCACCTACTAGACATCTCAGTAAATAAACTTTAATAAAGAATTAAAGTAGAATTTCATGACTTGGTATGCCAGTTACATCACAGGCCAACCAAACCAAGGTAATACTGTAAGTGAAATCAATGTTGATCTGAAGATGCTGACTCTTAAAGAGAAACACACCCAGTAACTTGTTTGCAGTTTCAAGGAGACGGCAAGAAGGACCAAAGACTGCCTTAGAAGATTCCAGTTAGTGGGTGTACAAGAGGCACATACTGAATGCACGGATTAAGTGACTTTTTACTGGTTGCACAAAGTGTGATCAAGTACCACTGCCATGATTTAAATGCCTGTGATTAATGTGTTGCTTTTTATGATGATTTAGTAAAATTTAGTAAAATTGTTATAGTACATCTGCCTGCATTTCATGTTTGAAAGGGTAGATAATCAACAAAGCAAAACTGAACACGGTTGATCAGAAAGGTTTTCTGTAATATATATAGTAAAAATATTTCATTTCTTATTTTCATATCAGTACCATGAACATAACAAAAATACAAAAAAAATCTGAAATGTATTAGTTCTACAGTATACCCTGGATTGTATTCCAGTTTCTCATCCTCATCAATGGCTATTGGCCGTGGGTTGACTAGCAAAGGAGGCTGTGAAGGAGGCAATGTCAACAAAGTTATTGTCAATGGAGTATGATCCTTGCCTGGCATTATGGCAGGCAGAGGGAACTCCTGTGTTGAAGACCAGGTAAACAATGGCAACTCTGAGGGCAAAGATGGGGATGGCATTGATGATGGAGGCAAGGGCATTAGCCATTGAAACAGTTCAGACACTGATAGAGTAGCTGTGCTATTCATCGATGGACCCTGACTGAATTGTTGATGATGGAATGATTAATGGCACAGTACCTGACAGCAAAATCAGCTGAGAATCCTGCTGCAGGAGAATACAGCCTGTGCAGACCCTGACCTTGGTGTTTGAAAGGCAGTTGGGGGGGACAGGAGAACTGGAGGTCTTGGCCTAGGTCCTGTCTTTTTTACTTCACTTACCTCTTTTCAGAAGATTTCTGGACCAGGATAGAGAGGCATCTTTTTCTTTGTACCACTCTCCTTGTCTGCATGGCATTTTTTTGTCAATTTAGCTGACGTAACCCTCTTTTTGGTAGAATCAGTGGCAGATGCCGTCAACTGCAGAGAATGGTGTATCAATGACAATCCTGTGAGAGAAGGAGCTGTTGAATAATAATGAAGCCATTGCAACATCTTCTAGTGGCCTGGTTAAAGCCTTGGCAGATCCAGGCAGTGAGTTCACAAGGTGCAGTTATCATCCTTGTATGTCTTAACATCACCACATCAACAATAAGTGAACAACGGTTCCTTTTCTTTCAATAGCAGTATAAAAGGATTACATTTTAAGATAATAAATAAAGAAATAACAGTGTTTAATGATACTTGCAAAGTTAGATGGCATTCTTCAGCAGCAATAGCCTAACAAGCAGTTCATGGCAGGAGATAAAACTGAGGCATGACAGGGTTGACCACGTTATTTAGGCGGAGATGAGCATGTCAATGCGGGAGGTTGCTAGCTAGTCAAATTGTCTTGGCGGTCCTGATGCTGATATCTTACAGTTCCATAATGTCACTTCATGGAGGAAGACATCCTCAAAAAATATTTTCTGGGCCAACAGGTGCTGAGACTTCTTCTAGACAGACGTAGTGTTGCAACTTGGGCATCATGGATATCTATCTGCAGCTGTAGATGTGCAGGCCCCACAGAGGCCTAAGCTTCTACAGCCAGACATCAGTGTGTACATCTGCATACCTGTGGCTGCAGAACTGTGTGTGTGTGTGTGTCTTACAGTGTGCTTGAGTACCTGTGATATTACAGAAGCACTGTCCAAAAAATAAACCCATGAACTGCTGTAAATTACAAACAGAAAATAAAGTAGTAAATAAATAAAGACTGTCACACAAAGTCCCAGCCTACTGTATAAATGAAATACGAGTTGAAGATCTTATGTGATACATCATTTATCTGCACTCAGGCAGTTTGACCTTGGTCACATCACTAGCGGCTTCTATCACTCATGAGATTACCCATGACCAAACTGCCTTGCGCTGGTAAATGATCTATCACACAGGTCCCAATCACATATCCTATATTATACAATGGCAAGTAAAGAATCCTGGTCTCCGACTGGTCACTGATCACGTTCAACAGTGATGTTATCTCAGTATAACATCAATGTATGAAGGCACAGCAGCAAGACAACCACAATAAACAAAACAAAAAATCACTGCGCCCCTTCATTGTTGTGGACTTTGCACCCACCTCCATGTCAGTCACCAGAGTTCAGCTGTCAACCAGCCTCGCTTGCTGCTACTAAACACACACTGCAACAATGTTTTACCCCCAACAGTATTCCCCTAAATAGAAAAATAATTGAAATAAAAAAAAAACTGTTTATCTGAAATGGCATTTCCATCCCTGTAGCACAAGTGCACAGCCACGCTCATTGCTTGCTGCATGCATCGCTCGGTTCCTGAGAAGAAACGATCACATTCATGCTATTTACGGCCAAAGATGCCAAATCAAATGAATAAAGCACTTAAACATTTCTCAACACTGCAGAAATATGCAGAACAATGCCACTGTACAGAAAGTGGGTATTCAGATCAGTACCTCTGATGGCTTCCAAAATAACGGCGAAAATACTCAAAGTCAGATTGTGGTTTCTAAACTCCTCTGATCACGGTGGCTATGGTTTCTCACACAGTTGTAGGAATGCGAACAGAACAAAATAAAAAATAAATTCTCTCATATACTTCCTTGTCATTGTCTGTGTGTGTCGGGGGGAGGCGTGGGGGTTGGATTTGAGGAAAAAGACACTTGTGCCTCGAGATCGGCAGACAGCACTATTCACCAGCTCCACCTACTGGGCAAAACAGTACACAAGAACTTATTTTTTAATATGTATACCTACACCAGTAAAAAAAAATAGAATAAAACAATGGGAATGCTTTAAGCCCGAGGTTTAATGGGTGGAGCAACTACATTGCTTCCCCATCAGGCTTTATAAGGTCACTCATCTTGGGCCTCCCCAGGATTAGTTTCTCGTTGCAGCCGGAGGCTCCACTCCTCATCCTATCTTTCCTGTTCTCATATCTCCTCTTTGTTTCTAGTGTTTTGGCGGTGCCTCCAGCTTCTGGCCCCACTCCATTTCCCTTCTGTCACCTTATGACTCGCTCCCTCCTACTGCCACTGGCTATGTGTCTCTCTCTCAATCCCTCCTCCCTGTTCCCATTGTCTCCTCCAACTCATGATCGTTTTCTCCTCACCTGCTTGCTCAGTCCCTCGTGAGCTTCTTTCCTTTCCCTTTCCTGTCCTGGTCCACTCTACAGAGTAGCTCCTTTTGCTGTAAGCTCCTTCTTGTTTGCTGTGGGATCAGGAAGTTAGTGGGTGCACTCGTGCTGGTCTTGGGCTCTATATCAATACTCTATATCGGCCATTCTCCCTCTCCTTCCTAACTCTCCATTCAGCTTCCCCTTGATTGCTCTCCTCCTCATTCTTCCTTTTCCTCTCTCCCTGCATTAGCACCTCCATGCTCCTTTTCTCAGCTGAGCTGCCTGCTGTGGTCTCCCTTCCTTGGGTTCCTTCCACTCCTAGCCTCTCTCGTCCCTTCCGTTCTCTGCCTGCCTTCATTGGATACCTCTGTGACCCCTCTTTGCCTACTGGCAGCTCTCACTTCAACCTTTTTGCTTTCAGCTGACTGCTCCTGGCTCCTAGTATGTTCCCGTGCTCTCTGCCTGCCACCTGTGCCATGTCTGCCCTGGATGCCCATCACTGGGGAATGCCTTCAGCTAGCTCCCTTTGGTGGGAGTGACACCTTTTGGTTGTGCTTCTGGCTCCCATTTCCTCTCACTGTCATCGCTGGCTGTCCTCCCCAAGCGCAAACTATGGTGGGATGTCAGTTCTCTGATACTCTTCTGTTCATTCTCGGTATGTAACCCTTTGTCATGCTAACCTTTATAACTGAATGCCGCATGTTCACATGTTGTACCTGTTAGCTGTTACAGCATATAGTTATTTTCACTTGGTGTCCATCTGTGTCTTTCTGTTATTGTGTATTGTTCTTCTTCCTTCTTGGTCTGTTCTGACCTCTATAGTTTGGGGCATTCATTTCATTGCTTGTACCCTGTTCTCATAACTTTTTGCTATGATAGTTTCCAGATTTCACACCCTGGGAAATCAGGTGGGCTTTTCGTGGACCCTCACCCCAGTCCCTCATCCACCACAGTTGCTTGCCTCATTGATTTTCCCTACCTTTCTCCACTGTATTGTGGGGTGTCTACCCCTGTCATCTCCTCTTGTAGCCTGACTTGTTCTCCTGCTTCTGCCTGGTGCCTGAGAGGAATCCATAAGAATACACATCGCGAACAAAACGGTCCAAGTAACAGCCGTGCAGCTCTCAAAAAACGGGTGGCTAACCCAAGCATAAACAAAATCCAGAAAATGAGAGTGCAACTGAACCTCAAGCACTGTGAAGTAAACGTAGTTTAGTGGTGACAGGAAATAATCCACAAGTAGAGTGTTCTTGTGTGCAAATACCCTGCAATTTATTCAGAGTCTCCACAATGGAAAACAAGTAGTAAAGTAATCAGTGCAAACGAACTTCTGCAAGTAAGACAAACACCCCTAGCACTTCGACTCTAGTGCCTGTACTGTCCAGAGATCACTCTACCATTCTGAGATACATCTGTGCTCCTATGCTGTGCAATGGTACCTTTGAGTGTAATTTTCATAGCGCTCTTTGCCCCCTTCACTGCCCATGCATGACCTCCACCCTTCTCCTCCTGTATTCCTGCTGTCTATACCTCTGTCCTGGTGCAGTCATGATTCCCGGCACCCTCGTGCTGCATCCTCACCTTCCCCCATTCCTTTGCTTTCTTTTGGGCCCTATGCCTCCTCATCGAACTGCTTCTGTCCTGTAGTTCTCACCATCTGCCTTCTCACGCTCTGCCATCCACATCATTTGTCTGCCACTGGCTGACTCCATCTGTCCTGCAATCAATATTTCTTTTGGGCATACCTGTCATGCATCATCTGCTACCTCATTGACCTGCAGCCCTCCTGCCACATGTCTTAGGTTCATGACTCCGGTCATCATTCACTCATCCTTACCCCTCACTCATCTGACCTCTACATGGCCCTTGCTCATCTGACCTCTACTTGGGTCTACTTACTCACATTGAACACTCCTGAATACCCCTCTTGGGTCCCTACTACCTTGAATCAACTCAATCTCCACTCAAGGACATGCCTTCTTGTCCATTGCCCTTTGTTAAGGTCTGGCTGGCTGCTCGCCACCATTGTTCAAGTTCATTTTCAAGTTAAATTTCCAGTCTCCTCTTCGATCTATGCTTTCTTTTGGGGGTTTTCCCTATCCCATCATCTTCCCTACTCATATCCTTCTCTTTAGTGACATACGTCCTTAAATCAAACATCGTCAGCCTGCAGGGAAGGTGACCTAGGCCTTGGATCCCCAGAGGTTTCTTCCTCAAAGGGAGTTTTTCCTCTCCTCTGTGCCAATGGTCATAATATTAGTTAGGGTTAGTGCTTTCTTAGGTTAATTAGTTAGGTTCCACTGTTGGATGGAGGTGGATGGTGGCCCCATCTGTCCCCTCTCTCCTTAGGAAGTCCACCCTTAATCATCTTCTCAGTATTCATTCATTCATCATTCTCGCCTCTTCGATGCTCGCTACCCAATTGGGTATTCTTTTTGGGCTTCTTCCTAAGCTACCTTTAGCCAATGGAATAATTCCCATGGCACCCATGGGGGGGACCCTCCTCTAGGGTTCTTTGCATCGTACCCCTATAGCATGGTATATCCCATGGATAGAGAGGTGAGAAGCCACAATGTAAATCAAGTCACACAAGCATCATCTGATCCAGTTGCATAAACACAATTGAATGGGAGGGCTTTAAAGCCCGAGGTTCAATGGGCTGAACAACTACGTCACTCCCCCATCAGGCTTTATAAGGTCACTTATCCTGGGCCTCCCCGGGATTTGTTTCTCTTTGCCCCATCATCCACCCCTCCTTCTCCAGCGACTCGTCTCTCTTACCCGTGGGCTTCTTCCTAAGCTACCTTTAGCCGATGGAATCATTCCCATGGCACCTATGGGGGGGAACCTGCCTCTAGGGTTCCTTGCATCATACCCCTATAGGGTGCTATATCCCATGGATAGAGAAGCAAAAAGCCACAATGTAAATCAAGACACACAAGCATCATCTCATCCAGTTGAGTAAACACAATTGAACTTATTTTATGTATTTTAAACCTTTTTTCTTTCTCTTTTTACAAACAAGCCATTGTATAATAGCAATAATGCACTCCTGCAGCCTCGTGCTTCAACCACCCAAGGCATCTTGTTATCCCAGCACAACACACACCCTTCTTGTGCTTTATTGCTTAATTAGGTGTGGACACAATATTTATTTCATATATCCTGATATTTGAGCTACTGTGTACATACATTTTGTTTATGTACATAGCAGCTATGTCATTAGGATTTAGTACATAGTAGACACATTATAATGTATATGTACGTAACTGATACATCATCATGATGTGTCTACACCCCCCCCCGACCAGCACTTCTTCTTGACAAGAATCTATTATCTTGTTTTCATTTACCAAAGTACAATTTGATCACTCTCAAAAGGTCCCTGTCATTTAATTATTTCTCCAGCATCTAGATCAAAACCCAGCTCAAAAACCACACTGAAACAAAACTCATTTTTCTTTCTTCACAATTGAAACAACACAGCACTCATCTTCTTTCCTCACTACCTGCCCACTTGCTAGCCTGCCAACCAGTCTGCCCTCTCACATTACCATACTTAATTCCTGTCACAATTAAACACTAAGTGCAACTACCTTTTTTTTGAAAAAATAAACTAAACTGGTCCTTCTGAGCCACCAACATGTTTTTCTCATGTCTACATGCTGCTTGTTTCCTCCTTCCCACCCACCTGCCAACCTAATCACCTGTCTCACCTTTCTATCATCTACCAGACACTGCCTTCTTACCATGCCCCTGTAAATAATCTCAGACATCAGAAATATTTTTTGTTTGTTTGTTTTTTAAATACTTGTGAGCCTGTAAGTTACTTTCTTTTCAGCCATGCAGTATCCAGCCACCTACATGCTTGCAGGATCTCACAGTGCTCCTCCTCATTAAACTTCCTGCCACTCTTCCAAACCACTTCCGCTCACATGAACTGAGATTGACCAAAACAAATAGAAAAAAAATCAATCAGTACATAAATTAATATTGCCAATGAAGGCATGCTGGATCCTACAGCAATCAGCACAAATGTCGCCCTGTCAATGCCAGCATTATGACATGGTGTCCATGACAATGAGCAGAGCAACAGGACTCCTCAGAAATGGAGGAACATGACTTCACCAAGGAAACCCAAAAAACTTCTGAATTTAATATAAAAAAAAAATGCAAGCCGAAGGTCCCTGTCTATTGTATAACTGAAATACATAAAAAGGGACCTTGTGTTATAAGTGATTTATTTTCACTCAGTTTTTTTGACCTTGAGCACATGACTTGTGGCTTATGCCACTTATGAGGTTACCCAAGGTCAAGCGGCACTAGTGAAAATAGATATTTTATTCCACTGGTCCCTGTTGCATATCCCCTATATCTATATCTATATCTATATCTATATCTATATCTATATATCTATATCTACCTATCTAGCTATCTGTCTATTGAAAAGAATAGACATGCACATGTTACCAAACTATTTTACACATAAATTGTCATTTTCATTAATAAAATATAATTTTTTGCAGATGCATGTGAAAACTGATTTTTGCACAGAAATATAAATGTTGTATCTCTACCACACGGTCTGGAGAAATGGCATACCCATCATTCAGCTATAGTGCAGAGGAGCTATGCAAAGGAGAGAAATTTTTATCATGTTGTCTCATTGAAATCAGGAAATTGGGAAAACAACCTTTAATAAATGTAAACTGCATTGTAGTTGAGCAAACATTTATAGGGAACCTTAGTGGCTATTGTGATACAAAACTGGAGGTACACTAGACTACACCAGCATCTGGGTACACTTGAAGACAACAGTTCAATGAAGTAAGGAAAAAAGTTAAGGATCCCCTTCCCCCACAAGGAACACATGTTACAGGCATGGATAAAGTACACAGAATGACTGTATTTTTTCCAGGTTGCAAACAAATGCCAACTATAATTATTTAGATGGTGACATCTTTGCTCCTAGTAAAACCAGACTGGTTGAATTTACAGACAGTCTGATTTTACTAGGAGAAAACTATGTCACCTTTCATTTATGTGGGACCCGTTACCAAGACAGGCACTGAACAGAACAGACACTTTGCATGGGGGACCATTTTCTTTTGTAGCAGTCACATTTTTTTATGGGTGCTGGTGGGGGGAGCAGTGTGATGGGGACCAGAGGGAGGTTGGGTGGGAATTCTTATGACTTAATTGAACTGGTGGTGGGACTCAAGTGGGGAGAGGTGGGGAAGGTGTGTCTACTGCATGATTGGGAGGAAGGGTATTGCACTTTTAGATGTCACTGTTTCTTGACTCTTGTTTGAAATTTGCCAGGGTGGGGGGGGGAGAAGGAGCCGGGGGATGGGGGGTAAATTACTGGGAAGCTTTTGGGAGGTGGGTGATATCACACAGCACAGTGGGTGGGGGAAGGTATTTCTTTTTTAAAAGATGAAATCTGCATAGTTTTCATTGGCAAATTGCACAAATGCAGGATGCTAACACCAGTACATGAATTGCCTATTCCACCCACAAATTTGAAATTTGTGTAGATTTGCCATGTGGATTTGACCAATTCACCAGGTTAATAACTATGTGAATTGTGGTTGTCAGGGAAGCAATGTTGCCAAAATTCACAAATTTTGACACAAAACAAATTTCAACAATTTTGTGCCCCCTCAGCAGAAACTGTCTCCAAAGGAAGGGTTTCTTTTTGATTTTTGGTTTTTGCATGGTTCATTATTTTGTATATAGTGGTAGCACTTCTCCCGTCTAGGCATTCTGTAATAATACATCCCTTTGGGAACATTTATTACTGTTTGAAGGAACTATAAGGCTATTTCCTGTCAGTGTGCCTCCTCCACTTTTCAACTCCTGGCCTTTCACTTAGGTAGATAAACATACCATTTGATAGTATCTTACCAGCTGTTGGTGAGAAACTACCCAGTATATCTATATAGTAGTTTAAAAGAAATCTAACTGAAAAGAAGATAAAGTAAATGGGTGAATTTTCAGAAGGGTTGGACACTATGTGTCAGCATGATCTGCCTGCACCCATGTACAACTGAAGCATCCAGAGTAACCCATCCTATTTTGAAAAGGCTGTGGATGTTTGCAGCAAAAGTCACAATTTGTGTCAGCTTGTGTCAAAAACATGATGCATGCATCGTTTTTTAATGCAAATACTGACTTATCATATGCAACTGTATCTGAGCTGCAGATACAGGGAGGCTATCCAGTGGATGGTCTCCAGTGGGGGCAATAACATGCATTTGTTGAAAAAAGGGCTGACAAATCTGAGGTTGTTCTGCCTTGACAATCCTGTGCTATATCTGTAGTGTTTTACAATAATGCCTTACAATAACTGGTTAGTCACCATTCTAGCAAGCTTTTAAAGTTGTTGACTGCTGTTTTAAATAGGTAGGAGGACTTCACAAGTCCCATTATACATTGCTATGGAGTCATGCCAGTGTATGATGGAAAAGAGTCTGGCCACTTTCTTTTATTTCCTCCACTCCTCTCTATTTATTCCTCCCACAAACTGAAGAATAAATGCTTCCTATGAATTACCCCTACCAACCTGTGTTTTCTGGGCCCACTGTGGTCCTCATTATACTATACATGTGGTGCTTGATTTATCAGATGTGATGAGTGCTTGCAGTGAGCCGGGGGAGCTAGTCTTAGTCTATAATAGGGTCGTGGCTGGGGCCCTCGACTCTATTGCACTGGTCCGTGATCAGCCCCTCACTTCGCACCGGAGATCCCCCTAGTTTGATGGGACTCTCAGGGAGTTGAAGATGAGGGGTGGAAGGTCAGAGTGGCACTGGTGGAGGTCCTGGTCTGATGGGGACAAATTTATTTTGATGTCTCATTATAGAGGCTATCAATCAGCAAATCTCCTATAAGAAGGAAGAGTTCCTGTCCCAGGAGATTAGAAGTTAACAGACTGGCTCAGCTCTTCCAGGCTGTAGGGTCAAAATACTGTGTGACCTGGTCTGCCTTCAGCCCATCCAAGCTTTTTTGCAGTCTAAATGTGATGAGTTTGCTCTGTTTTTTGCTGATAAGATTGCCTCTATTAGATCAGGGATCCAGTCGATGACCTCTAGTGGGGTGTGCAATGATGGATCAGGGGTCATTGGCATTTCACCTCTCTGGGCTGACTTTGACCAGGTGGCAGTCATGGATGTTATGAGGGTTATCCAGGAATTTAAGCCAACCTACTGTAGTTTGGATCCGGGTCAAAATCACCTTCTGGTAGGGTGCATTGATTCAATTGGCCTAGTCCTGGTTGGGATAGTCCAGTGTTTGTTAGTGAATGAAGTCTTCCCTGAGCATCTGAAAGAGGTGGTGGTGAGACCTCTTTGAGGAAATCATCACTTGACCAAGACTGCCTACCTAACTATAGCCCTGTCTCTAATCTCCCCTTTTTGGGGAAGGTTATTGAGAAAGTGGTGACTTTTCAACTGGAGGCCAATTTATTAACTCATGACATCTACAACCCTTTCCAGTCTGGATTTAGGAGGAGGCACAGTATGGAGACTGCCCTGGTTCGGGTGCTTAATGATCTCTTGGTGGTGAGGGATTGAGGTAAGTGTTCCATCTTAGTCTTCCTTGATCTCTTGGCTGCATTTGACAACATGGACCATGGAGTGCTTCTGGAGCACCTGTGGGTTTGTTGTGGACTGGCTGGTAAAGTCCTCAACTAGTTCCACTCTTTCTTCACTGGAGGGATGCAGAGGGTTGTGTTGGAGACTTTTTCCTTTAAACCACTGCCCCTGCCATGTGTGGTCCTGCAGGGCTCCATTCTGTCCCCACGGATTCATGGTGTATATGCTGCCACTTGGAGACATTATAAGATGGTATGGACTAAGTTTTATTTGCTATGCTGATGATACTCAGCTATACCTGTCTTTTATGCCCGAACACCAGGATGCAATCTTGGTATTCAACCAGTGCCTTGCCGAGATCCAAGGATGGATGAGTGCCAACCGGTTGAGGCCAAATCCAGAGAAGATGGAAGTATTGGTGGTGGAATCTGGTTGTCCGAGGGTTGGTGGGCAATCTGGTCGAGATTCTGGGCATAGGCGCGGGGGCTCCCAGTTGCTCACCTCAGTCAAGGTGAGGAATCCTGGTGTTGTGATAGACTGCGGTTTAACACTTGAGTTTCAGGTGTCGGCCATGGTCCAGAGCACATTTTACCATTTCAGAAACATCATCATGATTAAGCACCTGATTCCCCTGGGTGATCTGCCATCACTAGTCCATGCTTTTGTGACCTCATGGCTCGATTACTGCAATGCCCTCTACCTTCAGCTATCAGGGGTTGATCTTAGCTGCCTATAGCTGGTTCAGAATGTAGCAGCCAGGTTGTTGACTGGCCTTTTGAGCTTATGTCACATTACACTTGTGCTACACTTTCTGCGCTGGCTTCTGGTTAGGCGGAGGATCACCTTCAAGATCAGTTTTCTGATCTATAAATCCCTACATGGATTGGGGCCTGGTTACCTGTGAGACCTCCTACAGTCTTACCACCCATCTTGCTCCCTCCGGTCAGCTGATCAGGGCCTCCTGGTGATTCCCAGGGTCCATCTTAAATCATCAAGTGCCCGGGCATTTTTGTTCATGTCACTGACCCTGTGGAATTCATTGTCTCGTGCGATTAGGGAAGCCCCATTGGTAAATGCTTTCAAAAAGGAGCTAAAGAGCACATGAGCTTCAAGCGGGATTTTAAGACTTACCTGTGGAGACAAGTATTTTTGAGCTGATGTGAGTGATTCATGATTTTAATGTTATTTTAACTTTATTTTCTCAGATTTTATTGTCATTTTTGTACAGCGCCTTGGAGTCTGAAATGTGCTTAATAAATAAAGTTTTATTATTTATTATTATTATTAAAGACATTCTTATTTAGAGAAGCATGTCCCTCTAGTTGATGTTTATTTAGTTTACATAGAAACAAAGAACATAGAACTTGATGGCAGATAAGGACCGCTTGGCCCACCTAGTCTGCCCATTTTCCTACCTAACGGATAAGCTGCAGTTCCTAGTTAACCAACAGCCTACTTCCTCCTACCCTCCACTAGGCCTGCCTTATGTCTGTTTAGTAATTTAGTTTAGTAATTTAAATGTAGTATTTTATGTATTTTACCATTGATATATGGCTTCTCACTTGTACAGCTCCTTGAATCAAAATGAAATAGTGCACTATATAAAATAAATAAATAAATGAAATGAAATTAATACATGACCCACCCATCCATTTTTATATTTATAACTGGTGGCAACACTGTGATCTACCTGACCAAGTGTTGCAGGGCATAAACCTAAATCCCATTTGGAATCTCTAAACATACCAGATATAGCTAAACTTGATATAATATCAATGGAATTTATATTTCTGACAATTGGCACAGCAGGTTCAAACAACTGAAAAGTCAGCTGACATTAACTATTACTAAGGTATGGTACCAGTACAGTGTGTTGGTCTTGGCAGCTTTAGCACTGGCATGGAAACAAGGAGACCCAGGGCCATCCCGCCATTACCATGTACCGTATATATTGCATGACCACAAGCAAGTAATCTAATTTCTCAGTGTATCAGTGAACCCAGCTGTAAAAAAATGCAAAAGCAGGGCCCCACTGAAACTTACATATTGTATCTAGCAGGGCTATCCGAGCAAATTAATTGTGAGAGAAAACAAATGTTACATACCCTGTAGCATTATCGCCAAAGTAACACTGTTGTAAGAATTATGTTTTGAATCGATGTGTTACTGTTCATACAGTACCAGCTAAGGTCATTATAATCACAAGCATCTAATTTGCAAGTCATTTAGCACCATTTCATCAATTAAAGCAACACCGTATTGCTTGTTAGCAAAATGTTAAATCTCACAGTTTTTAGTGATAATGTATTTGTGATGAAACATCTGCATAGCCATTTTCTTTTAACTGTAATTCATTTCTGAAGTGAGAAATGTGGTTTTTGAAGTTTTTAAAAGTTCTTTCTTTCTGTAAGCACCTTGAAAACAATGTAAACATCTTGGTATGGTGCTGTGCAGATTATGGTCTGAAATGTGTGATAGCACCATCTGCATGTAACAGCAGTATGTATCTAGTGCTGTATGTAAAGTCAGAAAGTAACCTCATCAGAACAGACACTTAAAATCTGCCAGTGGTGGCCATAATTATTGACCAGAATCATTAATTGCAAAACTACATACTAATAAAATCTATTTTAAAAACATCTGGAATAAATAAAAATGTAATGATAACAAATACAAGGATTTCTGTAATACATTAGTGCTAAAAACATACAATGACATTTTTTGCTGATTAACAAATGCTGCTTTAAGAGCAGGTGTAGACATGGCCTTGTCGCTCAGATCATAAGCACACAGTTACACACTTGCAGTTACTTTGTGAGCTCCATTTTATTTCCACCACAAAAACAGACTCTGGTACAGCCAATTATTTATGACCTTGTATTCATTGACCAAGGACATTCTGTACTCAGAGTAGAATGTTGAAAACTGAGAAAAGCAATCCGCATTATTATATGAACTTTTTAAACCTTTTCAAATTGAAATTCCTCTTGAGATTAATTCTTTTTTTGCAAGGATGTCCTTTCAGTATGGGCATCATCTTTTAATTAGTGCAACATCAGCAGTAGTCTTTTCCACTGTTTTAATTACATATGACTGGACTTCCATAGTTTCTTGCCCCAAATATTCTCCTTTGTCTTGACAATTATTATAACTACTCAAATGCTTTCATCTGAGTTTCCTTAAATGATTTATTACACATAGCAGAAACCTCAGATGAATACTTAACTATCCTGGCTGGTATTTAACCAATGCACATTAGTTCACAATGACAAAAATGTTAAGCCCTTTATGAAGACTACTCTGAGGCTTTTCTAATAGTTAGTAATATAATTTAGCCAATCAGAAGTGTACTTTTAGCCCATTGAGAGCTGTGTGTGTCATAACAAGTGTGTTATGAAAGTTTTACACATCTGTTATGTGTTTCAAAACACCATGACATTGATTAACTTTATCAATATGATGACGTCTTCAGCAGTACGTATCAATGACTTGAAATTACTGGGAAATTTCCATTGCTTATAATGAGGGTGACATACAAAATCCAGTATTTTTCTACCAGAACAGAAGCATTAAAATTAAAATATTTTACAGAAAACAGCACTGAAAATAATTTTTCTGTTTTAGACTGAAGAAACACTTCTGGCCAACTAAAGTGCTCCATTCCCCTGTGCATGAGACACTCTTATTCTGCAAAGAGTTCCTCACTTTGAAGGAAATTTTTGACAATTCTTGTATATTACTGGTTGACTTTAATCACTGTCATACATGGAGAAATCTAGATTTAGTAGTTGCCGTATTCGTCCTTGCAAGAACAGATCCAGAAGCAAATGATTTAATACCTTTTAATGGACCAACATAGATGTAACAAGAAGAACAAAGTACTCTAGCTTTCGGACCAGCCAGTCCTTCTTCAGAAGCTAATGGCAGTTGTTTAGAAAATATAATACTTTTTAACAGCTAGATCATGCAGAAAAAAACAGAAAAAAATCCCCATTGGTTTAAAATACTCATTTGAAAAATACAGAAAATGATGTCAGAGAAGTTTAACAGCACGATAATACCGTCAGCCAGTAGTGTCCCAGGGTCAAAGGTGCTTGGTGGAACAGACATACAAAGAATCTTACTGCATATAAATTGAATTGACATAAGATAACACTGCTGGAGCAGATGACTCCTAAATCAAGCTATGGGTGTCACAGTATGTATAAGGATGTGATTACTGAAAAGCAACCTCCACCCAGATTAAAGACATACTAAGATTGTCTTAGAACTCCCAAGAACTTTCAATGCATGCATTATAGACAAGATATTACCAGTAAAGTAGTCTTAAAAACATCAGTGCACACTCTATGATGTGTAAAACTTAGCTGGACCTGTCACCCTGCAGTACTTTCCAGATAGATATCATGTCCCATAAATTTCAAAAAAACTCTAGTGTAGTGACAGGACTTTATAAATGATAGTTTAAATATATTTTGATGGTATTAGTGTCAAACAAAAAACTATAGTCGTGGACCACCAAGGGATTAAGTCCATGTAGCCTGATATGTACTGATGTCAATATACACTGAGCGTGTATCAACTTGATGTACCAGAAGTGTCTAAGGAATCTGAAAAATAGATAAAAATGTAATTTCTCTCTTACACCTCTTCACACAAACAATAAACCCTACCCCACCCCACATCCCCATAATGTGTATGAGGGGAAGGGGGATAACTAGCTTTAAGGAGATGCTCACAAACACACACACACACACACACACACACACACTTCCAAGGATTCTGGATACAACTACAATGAAATAAACCTGCCACTTTCCCCAGGATAAGGTAAATAGAAATAAATATAAAGTATGTGTGTAAGACCAGAGGTCTAACATACCTACATTTCCACAAATCACTACAACATTAGCCTAATGTAAAAAGATTTGTCTAGGACCCCCATGAAAATGAGATCTCACACCCCAATATGTACAGAGTTAAAAAAAATATGTGACAGTCTATGATAACACTCCTGTATGTACAGTAACAGGCTAGGTAATCTGAATGTGGTGTAACAGAATCCACCCTACTCCCAGGCAAGGATAAAAAATAAGGAGGAATTAATATGCACTATGTGTGTGAAGTAAGAATAGTAACACACTGTAACTCCATGTATCTAAATAGAGGCCTACCTCAATGTGACAGCAAGCATTACACCTGTTATATCACATACATCACAATACATACCTACACACATATACACACAAGCACCCACATCCTACACAAGCTGAAGTCCTATAATATGCCAGTCTGAAGAAGAAGAGGTCTGTGGATGTCAGTTTCTGTAATGTCCCATGAAACCCAGATCAAGATTCATCCCATCTGCTACCATATTGAGATGTAAAATAAGTTTAATCTCAGAAGCTCGTCTCTGTTGTGTGTTTTTGAGATTTCCTTTTAAGACCATTACTGACATATCTAAAATTGAGTGGCCAGGCTGGGAGAAGTGGTACCCCACTGGTTTTTCAGTCATCTTTCCTCTAATAGTATGTCTGTGTGAGTTCATCCTAGTGTGGAGCTGTTGGCTTGTCTCTCCAACATAACCTGTTTGTGGACATCTCTTGCACTGAATGAAATAAACAACATGTTGTGATGTGCATGTATAACTCCCATGCACCTTGAATTGTCTGTTTTGTGATGTAACCACACAGTCCGAGGTAGAAATGAGCTCACAAGTTTTACAGGTGCGTTGATTGCAGGGTTGTGTGCCGTTGTGTGACATGGTATTCTGTTCTGGTGAAAGTTTGCTCCTAAAAATTAGGCTGGCTAAATTTGATGGTTGTTTAAAAGATAGTAGTGGGAGTTCCTTAAAAATACAATGAAGGGTTTCATCCTCAATAAATATTGGGTGGAGGTCTTTAATAATCTTACGCAGAAGTTCAAGGTCTAGATGATATGTGACTACTAAGGGTATTCTGTCTGTAGCTGTCTTTTCTTTATATTGAAGTAGTTGTGGTCTTGGTACTTGCGTTGCACATTCTGTTATTCTGTCAATTTCTCTGGAAGGGTGTCCCTGCTCAATAAAAGTGTTTTTCAACATAGACAAATGTGTATTTCTGTCATCCTCATTTGAACAAATATGGTGACATCGAAATGCTTGACTATACATGACAGATTTTTTTGTATAGTTTGGGTGATTACTTTTCTTGTGCAGGTATATCTGTCTGTCTGTTGGCTTCCTGTAAATACATGTATGTAAGGTTCCATCCTTAACGGTGACCGTGGTGTCCAGAAAATTAACATTGGTGGTAGAATACTCCAGGGTAAGCTTTATAGTAGGGTGGAGATTATTAAGTTCATGATGATCCGAACACTGACTTGTTGGTGAAAACAATGAATGTAATTGTCTAGTTTTTTGTTACACCCACTTGAGGAGGTAAATTCAGATTTCTTGTTCTTATCCATTAACTTATTACTGATTGCGATGTCTTTGCTACCAGTGATTTCTTCCTTGCCATGAAAGAATTCTTTAAGTCTCAATCTACAGGAGTATTCTTCCAGTTCACCACAAAACTGTATTTTATCTAGTGGTTTTATTGGGCAGAAAGTGAGGCCCTTTGAAAGTACGTTTAGTTTATCACTGGTAGCGAAGTATACAGGAAGGACTGTAAGGAAGGGAGGGGTGGTGGGGTGCAGTCTATGTGAGAGAAGGGATCAAATGTACAAGTGACGAGGCTGAAGAAAGGAGAACAGAGGAAATCTGGCTGCAGCTCCTAGACTCAAGGGGTAGGAAACTGTGGTTTGGGGTGGTATACAGGCCACCGTCCCAGTCTGAGAAGCTTGACAGGGAATTAGCAGGACAAATCAGAAAGGTATGTAGAAAAGGGAAGGTGGTCATCATGGGGGATTTCAACATTCCTGTTCACTTTCATCACTGGTGATAAGGCAGTGGGAAAGCAGAATGCTGGGGTATCGCCAGTAGGAAGAGGGAGGTAGTGTTACCCCAGTATAGATCAATGGTTGGAGACTAACGTGCCCAGACTGAGACTGCGTCACTGAGGACTAAGCAGAAGCTACTCGCGTCTGCAACTGAGGAGAAGTTGCAGATTGCAGGACCGTCCTGCTTGTCTTAATTTTATAAAAGGTATGCATCTACGCCACTAAGCTATACAGTCTTACCAGAAAACCCTATTGCAGCTTGGTCCTGTCCTCTTTGCTCCTCTCTCTTTTTTTTTTTGCCATTTCAGGAGATCAAGTACCTCATTGCTAGGGTGGCTGCACTGAGGGGAAAATGGCTGAAACAGCACCACTTGGGCCGGTGAAGAGGGAGAGTCTTTTCGTGGAGAACTTGTGAGAGGAGAAGGTCTGCAGAGGAAACTGTCGAGTACTGCTAGAATTATGTCTGATTAAAACCGGGATTTAATAAGGTTGACGGCAGATTCATTTCAAGGGCAGTGTTTCTATTTATAATTTATTTTAAAATGCTAAGTTTTTAGATTGTTTTTATATATTCTGCATGTTTATGCAGCTTGCTTGTGGTTATTTTATACTTCTGCATTTTTTCGCTTTTAGAACAAGGTGCTTACTGCTGGGAACTATTATTATTTTATCTGCACAGTGTGTTTTAAAACTCTCATTTTTGTGCTCGTTTTTTTTTTTTTTTTTTTTTTTGCTCTTTTTACGACTTTTGATAACATTTGAAATTATCTGTTTTTATTTTTCCCAGGGTTTAGTGAGATCACATGACTAAATTCCTCCAATAAGCTACTGGTTCTCCTCCCTTCGTCTTAAAGGTGCATGCACAAACCTTGACTTTGATAGGTGCGGTGGAGCGACATGGTGTCGGTAGAGCTGCATTGAGAGGAATAAGTAGCGAAGACACAGTGTGCTGTCTCTGATGTGCAGTAATTCACCCGTTAGATTGTATTCCTTTTTTAACTATTTGTATATATGTTGTATGCAGCAGCATAGCGGGTTGAGAACTGCTAGATGTAAATTATGAAACTGTAGCTCGACCAGCTCATATAGCGCTAGTAACCTGCTTTATTATATTAAATAAGAAGGATGCCAACAGTAAGTTTGATTCATTATATTTCCTCTTCTTGTAATCAAAAGTGTAAATGAGATGAAAATTAATTAGTGAGATAGCAATAGTAACAGTTATAGGGGTTTACAAGTCATTTTAAATTGATACAATTTCCTTTTAGCTTGGCAGTGGCAATTTGCTTTGATATCTATTTTGCATCTTTAGTTGAGAAGTGTTTTATAAAAATGAAAAATGAGAAGTGCAAGGACTCAGTTGAAATCCCTACTTTCTAAAGCGGTGATTTGTTGAAATTGGTCCTCTGATAAAACCAACTGAAGCTGCAATTCCCTGGACAAACCTGGAGCAGCAGCAAGGAACTGTGGTTATGAGTAAAGTGGAGATGAGAGACTAACAAGCAGCAAAACATATTGGGTTTTCATTGGACCTTTTGGGAACATTGGGACTGTATTAGGACCTTTTTGGATCTTATTGGAAAATATGAACTATAATCTCTGAGTTGACTCTAACTAGATACTCACTAGGAAAAGTACTAGAGATTAATTTAAATTTCTGTTGCTTTTCTACTCACTGAACTGAGTCAGGCCTGGTGTGAGTGTTTTTTTTTTTTGCTGCATGAAAGTTACTTAGTTATTAAGAATGGTAAATACAAGACTACAAAGGAAGAAAGCACGCTGCTCCCCCTTGCTAGATAGTTCTGCTCTAGCTTGTGGGGAACAGAGCAGAAGCAAAACCCTAACGAGGAAAAGTAAACAAACAAAAATTACAGAACATGTGAAACTTAAAAAACTAGAAAATGACAAAACATCTACTCCTAACATCCTCACTACTCATTTTACACACAGCGGTAGTTCTAAACTCATAGGCCCAGATATTCAAAAGGGTTGTGCATGGCACAACAGTGTTGTGCCATGCACAACCCACTGATGTGCCCTGGCATGATATTCAAAACGGAAAAGTGCGCGGCACAAATCCCGATGTGCTGGAGTGCATTAGTAATGTATGCAGGTGCAGGTAGGGGAGGCATGCCCATGCATACCCTGCACAGCCTGATATTCAGCCCAGGATGTGCAGAGCCATGCATGCGCAACCGCTCCCTGCGCCAACACAAAGATGATCCAAAAAAAAAGGAACAACTGATGGCCACCCACAGGTGAGCTGCTGCATTGCAGAGCGCAACATGGCAGCTGCCACCTGTGGGTGGCCACCTGAGCTCCTGCTGCACCTGGTGGCACCCCTGCATGCCTGATCATGGGCATTTGTGAAAAAAAGAACTATTCTGTCCAGTATCCCTGGTGGTCCAGTGGACCACTATCTGCCCGATCGCAGACATCTGTAATTACACATAGAAATAGTTCCTATATCCCTGGTGGTCCAGTGGACCACTATCTGCCGAATCTCGGGCATCTGTAATTAAAAATAGCAATATTTCCTATATCCTTGGTGGTCCAGTGGGACACTATCTGCCCGATCACGGGCATTTTATGATAAAAATAGCAATATTCCTATATCTCTGGTGGTCTAGGTACCCCCTCCCACCCACTAAAGCGCCACCACCTCCCCCCAGTCAGCGGCGGGCAGCAGCACCCCACCCGCCTCACTGCCTGCCGACTGCCACCATCAGTAGGGCTGTATGCCCATTGGTTCACATGTGAGCCAATGGGCATGCAACCATACTCTCACATTTCCAGTATGTGAATGATTCATTCACATATCTGGAATGTGTATAATAGGCTACATGCCCATTGGCTCACGCTGGAACCAATGGGCATGCAGCTACTGACTGATGTCAGTCTGTGGGCAGAAGGTGGGTGGGTGCTGCCACCACCGGCTGACGGGGAATGAGCAGGGTGGTGGGGCTCCAGTAAGCAGGTGGGAGGGTGCCCCTAGACCACCAGAGGTCTGAGAATATTGCTAACCCTAGCCTGAATACCCTACGATCAGAGGCAGATAGCAATCACTGAGACCACTCAGAATATGAAATACTAGCCTAATTACAGATACTGACAATCGGCTGTGGACTACGTTGCTGGCTGCAGTGGGCGTCGGTCTCCGATGGCTGCTGCCTGGCAGGGTGCCAGGCACAAGTCATTGGGGATTGGCGCACCTGCATGCAAATGGGGTCATAATGACATGCAAATGTCCCCATTTGCACCTTGCATACATTATGGCTCCATTTGCAAGTCATGTTTTGAATATCGTGGTTGCTGTGCATAGCGTAATGGAACTTACGCTAGCGCATCTCCATGCTCTACTCTAGCCACTTGCACTGGTGCAGTGCCACTGCACCATGCACACTGGGGGTGGCCAGGGTGCAATATTCAAAGCTGTTGAGCCATGGTGCAGCTCCTTTGAATATCACCCAGTCAACACCCCTGCGCAGCCAAGTTGAGCTGCACCCCAGCTTGCACCACAGCCTGGCACAGTTTGAATATCTGGGCCATAGAATCTGCATCATTTATTTATGGAAGTTTAGAAAATGAAATCCCACAGGAGAATGTCAGGGATAGGGAAACTGAAAATACTATTACTGGGGTTAGTGAGGAAGCATTGAGTTTTAATTTTGAACAGGAATTTGTGCTGAACTTGGATCATGGAAAGTCAGGGCAAATTTGTGTTTTTAGACTCTGAAATGGAATCAGATATGGACACTATGGAATTGCAAATTATAGGAGAACATTTAAGGAAAGAAGAGAGCAAAAATATACAGCTTTCACATGAGGACTTAATACTGGTATCTGGTACTGAACTTAGTGAGGCTAATGATAAATTGCAACTAACTATTAAAGGGATTAAAGATCTAGCCTCCAGCTATAACATTTTCCAAACACCTAAGATGATAAAAAATAAAATCAAAGAAAACTCCACAACAGGAGATCTGGATAAACCACTTTTTTTTCTGATTTATTTATTATTTGTTTATTTTTTTATTTATTTAGTTTTTGTTGACTGGGTAAGTGCACTAGACAAATCCTGACTATTTTCAGGCATGACCCAGGGAAGGGGGATACAGATGAATGCCAATTGACCTTGAACCAGATTAAGCTGTTGGTGGTATTTTTTGTGAATGGAGGAAATTTGGCCATTGCACGGAGAATTTCCCTGCTCTTTTCGAGAAGTGCCACGGGATCTTTAACATCCACCTGAACTACCACCAAAACAGGCAGATGAGACCTCAGTTTAACGTCTCATCCGAAAGACGGTACCTCAGGAGTGCAGCACCCCCCTCATGCTGTACTACAGTGTCAGTATTGGAATATTAACCCAAGTGTCTGGTGTGGGGATAGAACCCACAGCCTACTGATCTCCCAGCCTCAGAGGTGAGTGTGCTACCTGCAGAGCCACTGACACTACACATTTAATTGACAAAGAATTAACAATTAATTTGGGGCATCAACATAGAGCTAATCTAATCTTTATGGAACAGCTGATAGTTATAAAAAATGAATTGGGAAATCTCAGGCATGATGTTGCTATAAATCATACAAAGATTGACTCTCTGAGAAATAAAATAGATTCTGTTACTCCAGATGTATTAACAGACTCAGCTGCATCTGAAAATAAAAATGGGAAATATAGAAGACCTGATTTCACACCTATTAATTTCTCTGATATGCAGAAAAAGAAACAGAAATAGAAGGGAACAGTAAGAAGAGAGAAGAAAAGTGGAAAGTGCATACAAGTACAGTCTCAAAAAACTAAAACAAATGGTGATAAGAGAAGGCATAGAAAGGAAAGGAAAAGAGAGTATTTTGTGGAACAAGCTAAACAAATTGAACAAAATTGTGAAATAGGGGATAAAATCAGCAGTACAAAATCTGATGAGGAGAAAATGACAATGCATGAAGAACAACTAAAAGGGAGAAATTCTCAAAATAGGCATGGTTTAGAATACCATCTAGAACAACTCGAAATAGAAATGAATGTTCTAAAAACACTTCTCCCTCAGAGTTTAGTGGTAAATGCAGATAATTGGAATGCTGTTTGTATAATTGATAGTATAACTCTTGGAACTAATTACTTGAATAGAACACAAGATTTGGGGGAACAGATTTATTGCAAATTATGGTGATTGAAAAACTAGGGACCCCCCAGGCAAGGTCGGACCAGAATGATATAAAAATGGATATGGCACCATGCAAAACTCATACACATGGAATAAATGTGGAAAAAGGAGAAAACAATATAAGGTGTGAACATAATAGTATAGAGAGTTTGAATAAACAACAAAAAAGCAATAAAAAGAATAGTAATGTGACTATGAATTATGATAAAAATGCAGATGAGGCTCTGACAACCTTGGAGAGAGGCTCTATAGTGGTTCTCAGAGGAGTCCACAAGAGGATAATAAGAACTGTTTGGTATTAATGGAATTAGGAAACATCATATGTACTGAGATGTTAGGATTGGAGCTTTTAGAGGATGATATCATTGATGCAGTCAGAGCTGGTGATTTAATTACACAGGAATTGATTCTGCTTTTTTTTAAGCATGAGAGAGTGGCACATTATGTTTGGAGGAATTCCCACTACTTAGCTCGATTTAATCTAGCTATGGATTATCCTATAGCTATTAGTACATTGAAACACATGAAAAATTTAACTAAGTCTGGATTAACAAAAAGACTGGCAGAGGTTTATTCATTACATGATCTCATTATACAGGATAGTGATGGTGAAATAGAAGTTACCCTGCCAATTTTTGGTATTTCTTGTAGAACACTAGAAACCAAAGAACAACTGATGGAAATTATGGGATATTTAATAGACAATCTCCTGGGTATTGAGTTTTACAAAGATGACATAAAGGATGTAAGGAAATTACATAGTGACTCAAACAAAGGAAACCAAATTGATCTGGTTCTTTATAATAAAAGACTGGCAGAGAAAATTGTGAAAGCCAGCATCAAACTGGATGGGCTTGCTATATTAATAAGACACTTAAATGAGGTAACTGGGAAAATCCCAGAACTGCCATTAAACAATATGGAATTGCAAAATGCCATCTATAATACTGAAACTACTAATAGGTTTCAATCATTGGATAATGATGTGGGTGAATGACTTAATAGTGAAATCACAAAAGATGCTCAGGAAATTGAAGAACATCAAGATATCCTAAATAATAGTGTAAATGCCTATATGTGTAAAAACAAAGAAAATCTGGGTATAATGACATGGAATATTGCTGGATTAATTTCAAAATTTATTGATGAAGAGTTTTGTAGCTTAATGGATAAAATGGATATAATAGGATTGCAAGAAACTTGGCATGGGGAGCAACAAGTGGATAATATAAGTAGAAATGATTACATTTTAATATACTCACCAGCACTGAAAATGAAAAAAGCAGGATGAAGAATTGGGGGCCTTGCTTTTTATGTTAGAATAGTGGACTTTATTAACATTGAAAAATATATAGTCAAGACTAATTATATAATCACAATATTAAGAATATGGGGAGAAAGAGTAATACTGGTTAATCTGTATAATCCCCCAGTAAAATCTGTAACACGTGATTGTCAACTAATGGGACATATTGAAAAAGATATAAAAAAATGAATATAAATGAACATATAGATTTACTATGTATGGGGGATTTTAATACACAGTATGGAAATTGTAGTGAACCGAAGGAGTTATTAAGTGTACTGCATGTGCCCCAGAGATAATCTAGGGATAAAAAGCATATTGATAAAAATAAACAAATGGAAAAATTAATTGACAGTTAACAACTCATTATTTTGAATGGGTGTATGCCCTCAGATTGTGATGGAAATATAACAAGTGTAACAGCAAGAGGGTCTACTATCATAGTCTATATGTTAATCACTACATATAGTTATCACAAGTTTTGTGATTTAAAAATAATAAATAGAACTGAAAGTGATCACTACCCCTTAATACTACATAGGAAAAACTTGAAAGACATCAATAGGGAGCAACAGCTAGAAATACAAATCATAAATAATAAGATTAAATGGGGAAGAATGCTGGGACAAAAAGCAATGGCATTGAGTATGGAATTTATACAGAGTTTCATCCCTAAAATTAACCACGAAATAGACCCAATAAGTATTTATTTTGTAATAATTACACAGTATGAACAGTTTGAACAAAACCTCGGAAAAGATAATAATAATAATATAGAGAGAACATACGAAAACTGGTTCTACAAAAATTGTAGAGAAGGGAAAAGAAAATTGACACAAATGATAAGGAAAATAAAGGAGAATCCAACAAAAAAGAATAGGAAAACACTGAATAGTTATAGAAAACAATATAAAGATGAGATAGAAGTACAAAAAAATAGACATCAGATAGAGTTATGGGATAAGATGCAGAATGCAATTGACCAAAATGATGATAAAACTTATTGGACCCTTTTGGCAAAAGGGACTAATACATATAAAAGACAAATTGATTATTATATTGGGCCAGAAATACTGGTTGATTATTTTCAAAATATATTTACATCTGAGGAAGAGACACAAAGTACAATTATAAATGAAATTGATGATAGCTTTGTTTGGTTTACAGAAGTTGAAGCAAAAGATAGCCCTGGAAAGTTTCAAAAATAACAAATCACCATTACCTGATAAAATATCTATTAACTTTATAAAACTAAATGGTGACTGGTGGGTGAAAACCCTTACCAGGTTATACAACTTGATGGTCATGTATGCATTTACACCAGATAGTTGGATAGGGAGTCATATAGTTCCAATACATAAAAAAGGCACGCACGTAGATCCGGCAAATTATAGACCTATTGCCCTAATTGACACCATTGCTAAAATTTATGCTAAATCAATTTTAAATAGAATTACGATGGAGTTAGAAAATAATAAAAGTATATCTGACCTACAGGCTGGCTTTCAGAAAAAGACAGGAACTGTGAATCAGGTTTTTTTACTCCATCATATTATAGACAAATATTGTAACATAAAAGGCCAACCTATATTTGTCACATTTATAGATTTTACATCAGCTTTCGATACAATATTGAGAATGTTACTATGGAAAAGGGTAAGGGAAATGGGAATTGATAAGAATCTAATCATATTAGTACAAAAACTCTATAGTGAAACATGGGCAAAAATAAAATACACAGGAACAAGACTGCTAACTAATAAAGTGCAAACCAAAATAGGTGTCAGACAAGGGTGCATCTTAGCACCAACCCTTTTCAATATATACATAAATAATATTATTATAGCCCTAGGCAACCCAGATTTTCACTCCCCCAGAGTGGGAAAAACTAGAATTCCTGTATTGACATATGTTGACGATTTAGTCGTAATATCAACAAGCTGCTTAGGCCTCCAGAGAGCCCTAGATATAATGGAAATGCTCTGTTTAGAGCATAATTTAAAGCTGAACATAAAGAAAACCAAAGTAATGGTGTTTGGAACCAAGAAAAAATATAGAGTACTCCAGCTTATGAATAAAAACTTGGAATTTGTGAACAAATACAACTATATTGGAGTAACACTATCAAAAAATCTCAAATGGAATAAGCACAGGGAATCATGTATTAAAAAATTGCAGAGTACACTGAATGCCCTGAAGAGGTTTCATTATCTCTATGGTGGCAACACAGTGATGCCAATGATTAAGGCAATAAATGCGAACATGATTAATCAGGTTCTTTATGCTGCAGAAATCTGGGGGATTGAAAATATAACCAAGTTGGAAGGTATACTGAACAAAATACAAACAATTAATAAAGGTTTCCAATGGTACCCCAGTGCACTTGTCAGAGCAGAGCTAGGGCAGATAAGACTCTCAGATATGATTCGCATAAGGCAAGTAAATTATTGGATCAAACTAACAAGAGAAGGGAAACATTCTACATTGGGAGAATGCCTTAAGGAAAAAATGCAATATCTGGTACATAGTAAAAGTAAATGTCTGGGAAATGTCAGAACTATCCTAGAGAATGCAAATTTGGAATACATAATGAATTGGGTTGAAAAGGGAATATGCCTAAATGAGGGCTATACAAAAACTGTAACAGGCACTTTAAAAGAAAGATCACGATCAATGGATTTAGAAGCAATTAAAAACTCAAAAGTGGCCATTTGTCTTACTAATAATATGAGAGAACATACCTTAAACCCATATTTAGATACAGTGAAAAATCCTAAATTTAGAAGTATAATTACCCAATTTAGGTTTGAAGATTTTCCCCGAGTAATGTGATTGAGGCAAGGTACAGTAAGAGGAAAGTATCTCCTGCAATTGTTACTGTCAGTTACAAGAACTTGAAGATCTTCAACATGTAGTTTTAAGATGTCCTTGGTATAAACACCTCCGTAGTAAAAGGTTAGGAAAATATATTGCATCCGTATATATGTCTAACAAATTTATATTGGATCTTTTGTTCAATTCAGAAAATTTTGAAATACTAAATGAACTGGCAATATTCCTTATCGATGTTAGAAATATAAGGAACAAGCGTATACAAGGATTTCTTGTGCAATAAGAAATAATAATATAACTCTAAAATAGACCTTTTTTTTCTTATGGAAATAGGTAAATGCAGAATTAATAGCACAAGCTTTTATTTTTCTTTTATCTTTGTATTGACTGTATATAATATGTGTTATAGCATGTATTTATTTACGTATGTAATTTATTGAATGTTTTATTTGTTATAATCTTTGTAATGGCAAAAACTTGAACAAATAAACTTACTTAACTTGCCGGGGGTTAATTGGAGCATTCTGGCCACCTCCAGGGCTAGGGAGCAAGGGCTTCTGGATGCAATCCAGGAGGGTCTCCTGACACAGTTGGTTAGTGTACCTACTAGGCTAAAGAACACTTTAGATCTGGTGTTGTCGAATGGGGAGGCAGTAAGGAAAATAAAGGTGGAGGACCCACTAGCCGACAGCGATCGCCAAACAGTGTGGTTCAATATCACGATGTGTGGGGAGCCAGAGAAAACAGTTGCTCAGGTAGTAAACTTCAGGGGGGAAGACTTTCAGAGGATGCAGGAAGTACTGAAAGGGAAACTAGAGGGCATAAGGCAGGAGATGGATGCAGAGCAGAAATGGGATATTATTAAATGGGGGATTACAGAGGAAACAGAAGCCTGCACCAAGACACAGAGTAAGAGGAGCAGAGCAAGAAAACCATGCTGGTTGAACAGCAAGGTAGTGGAGGTGGTGAGAGCAAAACGAGAGGTGCACCAGTGGTATAGAAGGACAGGGAAGGAAGTGGACAGGGAGGAGTATGCAAGATGGTCAAGGGAGGTGACCAGAAAAGTGAGAGAAGCCAAGGCCCATAGGGAGCTGAGATCAGCACAGGGAATTAACGGGGAGACTTTTTCAGATACATCAGGGAGAAAAGGAAGTGCAAGGAGACAATAGTGAAGATAAAAAGGGGTGGGGAGTGGATGGAAAAGGGTGAGGAGCAGGCAGAAGCACTGAATGAATACTTTTGCTCAGTGTTCATGGAAGAAAAAGGGGGACCGCTACCACCATGGGCTGGGAGGGTGGGACAGGCAGAGAGGAGGCAACAGATGGAAGAATTGAGGCAAGTAGAGTCCTAGAGGGACTGAGGGCACTGAAGATAGACAAGGCATCAGGACCAGATGGTATCCACCCCAGGGTGCTGAGAGAGATGGCAGAGATGGCAGAGCCACTGGCAGATTTGTACAACACCTCACTGGAGTCGGGATGCATGCCATTGGACTGGAGGATGGCACATGCAGTACCATTACACAAGAGCGGACCAAGGGATGAACCTGGTAATTATCACCCGGTAAGTCTCACCTCCATAGTGTGCAAACTCATGGAGACAATACTAAAGGAAAGACTGGTGTCATACCTGGAGGACAATGGCCTCCAGGATGTGAGGCAGCATGAGTTTGTTTCAGGGAAGTCTTGTCAAACTAACCCAATACAATATTATGACTGTGTGACAGGTGAGCTGGATAAGGGTCATGAGGTGGATGTTCTTTACTTGGACTTCAGCAAGGCCTTTGATTCTGTGCCTCATGGGTGGCTTGGGGGAAGCTAACTGGTGTAGGGGAAGATGCAAAAATGATGAACTGGATTACAAGTTGGCTGAGTGGGAGGTTGCAATGGGTGTTGGTGAGAGGAGAGCTCTCAACTCTGCAGCCAGTGATGAGTGGGGTGTCACAGGGTTCTGTGTTGGGGCCAGTATTGTTTGGGCTCTTCATATCAGACATTGCACATGGGGTGGTGAGCAAGATAAGTCTGTTCACTGACAACACCAAAATTGGAGCAGTGGTGAATGGAGAGGAGGGATGGAAGCAGCTGCAGGGGGACATAAGCAAGCTAGAGAATTGGTCAGAGAGGTGGCAGCTGGGGTTCAATGCAAAGAAGGGTAAGGTTATGCACTTTGGGGTGAAGAACCCAAGGAGAGAATACTGTCTGGGAGGGGTTAAGCTGGAGATCACTGACTAGGAGAAGGACCTAGGGGTAATGATAACAGGGACCATGGACAACACTGCCCAGTGCAGGAGAGCAGCTGCAAAAATGAACAAAATGCTGGGGTGCATACTGAAGGAGTTTTCATCCAGGTGGAGAGAGGTGATCTTGCCCCTCTACAGGTCACTGGTAAGGCCACACTTAGAGTACTGTGTGCAGTTTTGGAGGCTGTACCTAAAGCGTGATATCAGGCTATTGACGGGGGTGCAGAGGAGGGCAACAAAGATGATATGTGGAATGGAAGGGACAGACTATGACAGCAGGCTGAGAGACCTGAATATTTAAACCCTGGAGGACAGAAGGGACAGGGGAACATTATAGAGACATTCAAGTATCTGAGGGGAATCAATAAGGATGGGGCAGATGGGGTCTTTAAGTTAAGGAGGGGGAGGATCACAAGGGGGCATGGGCTAAGAATAGAGGGGGGAGATTTAGGAATGAAATGAGGCAACACTATTTCACAGAGAGGGTGGTAGCAAAATGGAACACTCTACCAGAATGGGTGGTATCATGTAAATTTGTGAACAGCTTCAAAAGGGCATGGGACAGGGAACAGGAAATAGTGAGGGTGGAGGAGGTTGGGTGACAGTGGGATGTCAAATGGGAGGAGGGTTGGTGCAGCTGCAAATTAGGGGTGTTAGCTACACACTTGAGCAGACTTAGATTGACCAGCTAGTCTGTTTCTGCTAGCACATTCATATGTTGAAATGTTCATATGTAGAGACGGGCACCAGAACTCCATGCAGTACTCCAGGTGTGGCGCGACCAGTGACCTGTAGAGGGTGAGGATTACCTCCCTACTTCTGGAGGAGATTTCCCTCACTATGCTCCCCAGCATCTTGTTGGCCTTCACTGCCACCTTCCTACACTGAGCAGAGTTGTTCATGCTCCCCATTATAAGTACCTCTAGGTCCTTTTCCTCCATGGTGTCACCCAACTCTAACCCTCCCAGCTGATAGTCCCTCCCCTGGTTCTTTGCTCCGAAGTGCATTAGCTTGCACTTCTTTGCATTGAACCCCAGCTGCCATGATTCTGACCATTTCTGCAGTTTAGTTATGTTGTCCTGTAGCCCCTTCCATCCCTCAATGTCATTAACCACCACCCCAATTTTGGTGCCATCTGCAAACAGACTGATCTTACTTTGGATCCCATGTGAGATATCAGCTATGAAATGCAAATACAGGCACAAAGGTTAATTCACTGTATCTGGCGGGGGTAGAGTTCGGAAGGGATGTTCAAAAGAATGCTTTCACAGAAAGAGTTGTGCACAAGTGGAACAGATTTTTAAATGAGGAGCTCTATACTACAGTGGTGTGAGGGGAGTTCAAACAAGGGTGGAACAGGCACAGGGGCCTGATTATATATGGGGATGTAAGAACAGGGGATGCTAACAAGGAGATGGATGGCAAATAGGGACATACCATGTGTATTGGACAAGGCTGGGCTGACTGGATAGGCCAATGGTCCTTTTTCTGCCATCAGAGTCTATGTCTCTATGTGTTTTGCAGCACTCAGACAAAGGAAAGACAACATGAATGCGCATACAGTGCTGCCAGTCAGGATGCAACACAAACTTGCAGCATATTGCAGTAGAGTAATTACAGTAAATAAAGACATTTCAAATGCAATTAATCCCTATTGTCACACAGTAAGTCAAGACACTGCATTTCATCTTGGCTGGCACCACTGAATGTCATCTGTGACTTAGCCAAAATATTTTTTTCTTCAAAAATATTTTATTAAAATTTTCAAGCAGTACAAAATGCAGTAGCTCATTTTTGTTAAATCTTGATAGATATAAGATGCAGAGATGGTTGCAGTTAAAAATAAGACAATAGTCTCCGTTACTTAAAGCTTATATAAAGTTTCAGCAGGTCACTGGATTTGGGACATTATGTGAATTAAAGTAATTAAAAAAACAGTGCACCTACACAATAAATGGATTTACAGGCTACTGCTTTGTCATGGCTTTTGATTTATGCATTTTGTTTCTAAAACTCTAATCAGCATTGTTTACATTTGTTTTCTTCCATGAGGACTGGCACGTTGCCCATCCAAAAATTTCTCCAGACCCAACCATCTGGACATTGCTCATAGGCAGGGCCACTGTGTAAGAGGCCGTGGGGTAACAGATGGACACATAAACTGAGGTCATATTTAAAGCTTCTGCAATGTCTTTTATTCAGCGATTACACAGAACAAAATAAAAACAGACTTGTTCAACAAAATAAACAAAAATAAGCTTAATTTCAGCAAATTCAGAAATAAGTTTCAAAACAACAGTACTAGCAGTAACTAGCCTGTACATGTGTTTCCCTTTCAACACCCTACTTGAATCTGACTAGAATCTCTTTCTGTGCAAAATATAAAGTGGGCTGGACTTTCAGATTGGTTCTCCCTATCTGTCAATCAAACAAGAATATAACTTTCTATTTTTATACATTTGCAAGCACCTTTTGTTATTTCACATGTATTAAAACAATATAAACATGCTGTGTATTACTTTAAAACCTAATATAAATGTCTGGATCCAGAATGTAACCTTTTATCATTTGGTAAGCCCCTCCTCCAGCAGATCTCTGCATAGGTATAGTTCAGATGAGGCCAGCCAGCTTTTAGAGATGAGCTGCAGGGCGGGTGCACTGAAGAATCTTACTTGTCTGCTTGGTCAAGGGAACCAGATAACCGTTTATGGGGTAAATCTTCATTTTCCCTTATATATGCATAAAATATGAACTCTTGATTAATAATTCTCTAACCCAACATTTTGCCCCGTTTCTCAATATGCAAGCCGCTGTTACCATGGAGCTTGCAGACTGTGTCGTAATGCGCATGGTCGAACGGCTACTTTATATTTTATAGTATCAAAGCTTTAACGAAAGAAGTTGCACCGCCGAGGAGCATTTTTCTTTTTACTATCAATGCAACCTCCGGTGGCGGTGGCTTCTTGCATACATTTGAACAGACGAGAGGAATTCCTCTCTAACAGCAATTGATGCTGGTAACTTAATCTTTTCATTTTCAAACCCAGCTTATTTTTTTTACTTTGTAATAACCGCAATAAATGCAGAGCTGTAACTATGCGAACGTGTGCACAGTCGCACATTTTTCCCTTCTTTTTAGTCTGGTTTTAACAAAACTAAGCCGCACCGCCAAGGAGCTAGGCATATAAACAATAACACATCCTCGGGTGGCAACTTTAGCACTGAATAGCACTTTTAAATGTACAGAAGCCTAACCAGGCAATAAATTCAGTTTCTCCCTGTTTTAAATGTTTAAGAAAATAAAGCAAGACTTAAATGAAGATGTTAAGGGAAAAGCTACTAAATGAATTTACCCCTGCTTCCTTGAATATTTTCTTAACAGGAGTTGTCCTGCTTAATATCTTTTACAATTTATTTAGAACCCAGCATAATACTGCTTTCATTCCACAATTCATGCATAGGTTGGTTTTCTTGTTTATAAGGCTGACAGTTTATCATGGGGTGGGAGGGGGGCACCAGACAACAAGACGTTACAAAACAGAAAAACATAGGTGGCTAGCCCATGTACACTTACAACAAGGAACACAGAAACATAAAATAACTGATAAAACAACAACAAAAAGGGATCTCCATGAAATAATCCAACCTACTGGCATACTGGTTTATGCCCTTTTACACACTGGAAAATGGAGCCCACAATATTTTTGCAGAATCCACAATTTTCACCATTCTCCGCAAAAATCGACATGTTCCACAATTTCTTGAAATTTTTGAGTTTTTAAACTGAACTGTGTAAAAAGTATTAACATTTTAAATAAAATACTCTCAAATATATTGACAATTTAGCATTCAGACTTGGGTTTGGCCGAAACAATTCAGTACAAGGTAGGGCAAGGGTTTTATGTGATACTGATTTCTTCTGAATCCTTGTCTTGTTTGGTTTCAAAATCCACTGGCCAAGCATAAGTACACTTAAACACTTAACATTTGTTTTGTGTTGAAGCAGTCTATCAGAAAAGTTTTTGTTGCCACACAGACTGAAACAAAAGATGGGAGAAAAGGTGCAAGTTATCCCATTCACTTAAATGGGGTGCTAAGTATGAAGCTTTTTTGTAAGTGGCAGGGTAAGTTTTCCTTGTGAGCATACTTTCATTCACACTAGTTTTGATTCAAACAGCTGAGGATTTTTGGATGGCACTGCTGATTTTAAACTTGAATAAGCTAGTTGCTAACAGTGATCTCACTCTTAGCAACTACCCCCAGATGCTCACATGCAAAGACACCTGACTAAAGTCTAAAAGCAAGCTTATAAAATACAAAATGTATCTGAACAGTTAACTTTAACTAAACAAAATCACTGCAGCCAGAGAAAAACAAAGGTAAATTACAGGGTACCCTGACTACACTTAAACACTTAACATTTGTTTTGTGTTGAAGCAGTCTATCAGAAAAGTTTTTGTTGCCACACAGACTGAAACAAAAGATGGGAGAAAAGGTGCAAATTATCCCATTCACTTAAATGGGGTGCTAAGTATGAAGCTTTTTTGTAAGTGGCAGGGTAAGTTTTCCTTGTGAGCATACTTTCATTCACACTAGTTTTGATTCAAACAGCTGAGGATTTTTGGATGGCACTGCTGATTTTAAACTTGAATAAGCTAGTTGCTAACAGTGATCTCACTCTTAGCAACTACCCCCAGATGCTCACATGCAAAGACTCCAATAAAAACCTGACTAAAGTCTAAAAGCAAGCTTATAAAATACAGAATGTATCTGAACAGTTAACTTTAACTAAACAAAATCACTGCAGCCAGAGAAAAACAAAGGTAAATTACAGGGTACCCTGACTACTGTATGATGCAGTAAAAATATATTGGTATTTTGTTTACATTTTTTGGTAACCGTGTAAGGCCCACTAGGCACAAGTGCCTGTTTTCAGGTACAACCCAGGAGCACTGAGGAGGTTAAGTGACTTGCTCAGAATCACACAATAGGCAAGTGGAGGTTGTGGGAATCAAACCCAGGTCTGCTAGATGTAGCCAGCTCATTCACAGTTTGTTACTCTAACCTCTAGATTATACTGCCAGCCCCAATAACCCCAAGATTTAATGTCTAAATATGTGATTTCAAAAATAGTGTACAGTACCTACAGTACAAATTATAACTATTAAACACTTTAACAACATTTTACTAAAACTCAATTATTCACCACTCTATCTGCTTATTTTTTCTTGTATCAAAGTGGATGAATAGCTGGCAGAGCACTGTAAACAGCTGTTTATTATGCTTCATTATTCTACAGCCAGAAACAAAAAAAAATATTTCTTCTGGCTTTATTTAATATTGATTTGCTGTGGCTCACTTTATAGAATCTGTTTAGCACTGTATGAGGCAAGTGCTTTTAAATTTGGAAGATAGGCAATGCTTAAGATAGCTTATCAGTTTAGTATTCTTTTTAGGAACATAAACCTTTCTTTATGTTTTAAACATATTCAGGTGTCAGTGTATTCATTTATCAATTTATACTGACTAATATATGCTGCAGAAAACATTACAAGATTTATTGTGAAGCATTCCGGATCTATAGTCGAACCCCCTCAATTTCCTGCAAATATTGCAAAATGCTCCACAATTTTTGGTAACCTTTTCCACAATTTTCCACCTTTGTGAATACCTGCAGCTGTGGAACCACTGCTGAAACTTGTGGATCCACAAATGGCAACCCACTTGTGCTAGGCTTGCCTCACAGCAGCGAGTATTTCAGCCGTTTTGTGAATCCTGCACCTGGGGCTGGATTCTCTAAACACTTTGAAGGTGCAAAATATGCAAAAGTCACCCAAAACTGTGCAGTTGCAGGAAAAAAGGTTAATTGTACTGCGTTATATTCACAAAACGTCTGAAACTGCATAAAAAATACACAGAGGATTGCAGAAAAAAACACAGCTGTGACAGTTCTTGCAAAAAATTAAAAAAACATTGAAAAGTATGGCATATCCCCTTAAAGGCTATTCACAGCCACTGTTTTTCTGCAGTTGTGGAAAAAATGTTGCGTACATGTTGCACCAAAGAGAGTGAGGTATAACTCATCCTGAGCTAAAAGTAGTGTACTATGAATTGAGAAACATTAATAGTGGGGGTTCAGGCACCAAGCAACAGCAAACTTGTGGGCCTTATAGTAGCATCACATGGTAGACCACAAATATCACGCATTTCAATTGAAATTCAACAAACCACAACCACATGACCCGGTATAGCCCATAATGGAACCCCACAGGCAGTAAAGGCAGAGGTGGTAACAGCCACAAGAGTGTGACACAGAAGCAGGCAAAATAAAAACCCCAGAGAGAGACACAACCAACATTTACAAAAGCCATACAAAAGCAAGAGTACTGGACTTTAGGAAGGCTGACTTCAGGAAAATGAGAGAGTGCCTCAGAAAAGCACTAGCAAATAGGCAAGAAGGAGAGGTGGAGGAACAATGAGGAGTAATCAAAACAGCCATCACAGAGGCAACAAGCCTTTGTGTGAAACAAATCAACAAAACACAATGAAGGAAAAAAATGCTATGGTTCTCAAAAGAGGTGGCAGGGAAGGTTAAGAAGAAAAGGATAGCATTCAGGAAATATAAGGAAACACAGAAGGAGCAGAACAGAGAATTGTATCAGTCAAAGCAGAAAGAGGCAGAGAACGCAGTCAGAATAGCAAAGGCCCAAACCAATGAAAGAATAGCCAACTCTGTTAAGAAGGGGGATAAGAAACGTTTATAGTGGGGGTTCAGGCACCAAGCAACAGCAAACTTGTGGGCCTTATAGTAGCATCACATGGTAGACCACAAATAGCACTCATTTCAATTGAAATGCAACAAACCACAACCACATGACCCAGTATAGCCCATAATGGAACCCCACAGGCAGTAAAGGCAGAGGTGGTAACAGCCACAAGAGTGTGCTACAGAAGCAGGCAAAATAAAAACCCCAGAGAGAGACACAACCAACATTTACAAAAGCCATACAAAAGCAAGAGTATTGGACATTAGGAAGCTGACTTTGGGAAAATGAGAGAGTGCCTCAGAAAAGCACTAGCAAATAGGCAAGAAGGAGGGATGGAGGAACAATGGGGAGTAGTCAAAACAGCCATCACAGAGGCAACAAGCCTTTGTGTAAAACAAATCAACAAAACACAATGAAGGAAAAAACGCTATGGTTCACAAAAAAGGTGGTAGGGAAGGTTAAGGAGAAAAGGATAGCATTCAGGAAATATAAGGAAACACAGAAGGAGCAGGACAGAGAACGTTATCAGTTAAAGCAGAAAGAGGCAGGGGAGACAGTCAGAATAGCAAAGGCCCAAACCGATGAAAGGATAGCCAACTCTGTTAAGAATGGGGATAAGACTATTTATAGGTACATTAGGGATTGAAGAAAGACCAAGGGAGGGATACTGAGGCTTAATAAAGGGGATGGAATGTGGGCAGAGGGTGACAGTGAAAAAGCAGTGATACTGAATGCATATTTCTGCTCAGTATTCACAAAGGAAGAGGAGGAGGAGGAGGTACCTAAACCAAACAAGATAAACACTTTGGATAGGGGGGTCGATACCAGTCCATTCACAGAAGAAAGAGTTCTGAAAGAACTAATAAAACTGAAGGGGACAAAGCAATGGGCCTGATGGGATTCACCCAAGAATTCTAAAAGAACTAAGTGTAGAACTAGTGACACCACTGACTACTCTCTTTAACAAATCATGGGAGGATGGGGTGGTACCTGAGGACTGGAGGAGGGTGGATGTGATTCCTCTTCACAAAAGTGGGAGTAGGGCAGAGGCAGGAAACTACTACAGACCAGTTAGTTTGACCTCAGTGGTAGGGAAAATGATGGAATCACTTCTTAAGGAAATAATTGTTGAGTACCTAGAGGCCAGTGGGGCACAGAACCTAAGGCAGCATGGATTCACAGTGGGAAGGTTGTGTCAGATGAATCTAATAGATTTCTTTGACTGGGTGACCAAAGTAGTATACCAGAGAGAGGCTGTGGACATGGCCTACCTAGATTTTAGCAAGGTATTTGATACGGTCCCACACAAAAGATTAATATACAAGTTAGCCAGCCTTGGAGTGGGTCCCAAGGTGATAACCTGGATAAAAAAATTGGCTGAACAACAGGATGCAAAGAGTAATAGTAAACGGAGTCCACAGTGAAGAAAGGAGGGCTACTAGCAGGGTACCGAAGGGTTCAGTACTGGGACCGGTCCTTTTTAATGTCTTTATAAGTGACATTGCAGAGAAACTGGAAGGAAAAGTATGCCTCTTTGCAGATGACACAAAGATCTGCAACAGGTTGATACACAAGATGGAGTAGAAAGGATGAGAAGGGACTTGGCAAGGTTGGAGGAATGGTCAAAGGTATGGCAGCTTAGATTCAGTGCAAGGTAATGCACCTGGGAAACAAAAACCCAGGGGAAGAGTACACAATGGGGGGTGAGTTACTGACAACAACAAAAATGGAAAGGGACCTGGGGGTAATTATGTCAGATGACTTAAAGGCAGGCAAGCAATGTGAGAAGGCAGTAAGGAGGGCTGGGGGGATATTGGGATGCATGGGGAAAGGCATCAATGGTAGAAAATAGGAAATTGTTATCCCTCTGTACAGACAGTTGGTGAGACCCCATCTGAAGTACTGTGTGCAGTTCTGGAGACCCCATCTTTGCAAAGACATAGACAGAGTGGAGGCTGTCCAAAGGAGGGCAACCAAAATGGTGCAGGGTCTGCACCAGAAGACATACAAAGAGAGTCTAAAGGAGCTTAATATGTATACCCTTGAGGAAAGAAGGGAGGGGGGGGCATGATAGAAATGTTCAAGTACCTCATGGGAATCAACAAAGTCCAAGAGGGTAGTATCTTTCAGAAAAAGAGATGTGCAAGAACAAGGGGGCACAATTTGAAGATAGAGTGGGGACAGCTCAGAGGTAATGTGAGAAGTATTTTTTCATGGAGAGGGTTGTGGATGCATGGAACAGCCTTCCTGAGGAGGTTGTGGAGTCAAGAACAGTGGGGGAATTCAAGAATTCATGGGTCAGATACAAAGCAGTTCTAGTGGTGGGTAGGAGGAAGTAGGCTGTTAGTTAATTAGGATCTGCAGCTTATCCATCAGGTAGGAAAATGGGTAGACTAGTGGTCCAAGCAGTCCTTATCTGCCATCAAATTCTATGATTGTATGTTTCTAATGCCACTGGGTACACAGGCCAACTACATGTGGAGTGTAGAGCACAGCGAACACCAAGGAGCACCACAGCTGCTGCATGTGTGCTGCTCTTGTCTGGTTGAAGTTGTCCAGCAGTGTATATTGTTGCATGTGCTGCTGTTGTGCAGGGACAGGCAGGCCAGGCCACTGCTGGGGTGCAAAGTCCTGCTTGTACAGGTGGTGCTGCTGTGGCCCCAGTTGTGGGACTGTCTGCTGGCATCACTGGGAGTGCTGGTTCTGCTGCATCTTTTGCAAGACTGTGAACGTCTCCTGCTCCAATTAATATGGATCATCTGTTGCTCTGTCTGCTGCACCTTATATATTATTTCTGCAGCTGTGGATCAGCACGTATGCAAATTCCACATCTGCAGAATTCTGTAACTCACCTTTTTTTTGCAATTTTCTGCAGCTGCAGAACATTTGACTGTGAATGTGACACACTTGCATTCCACAGTTTTGCAAGCCTTTTTCCCAAACGTGTGGAATTTTCTGCTGCTTTTGTGAATCTAGCCCCTGATCTTTAAGTTCATTGGGCTTTGGAACATGATGATCCTCTCCTCTGTAAAAGGTTTTGGCGGGGACTCATTTTTGAAAATGGCCTGTGTGGTCACTTAAAGGGCTATTAATATTGTTGATAATTTTTTATATAATTCAAAGGGCTGACAATCTGGTCCTGGGGCCTTACCAGTCACCATAGAACCCAAGGCAACAAATGTCTCCTGCTTCATAACTGGCCCATCTAAGGAATGCCTTTCTTCTTCTGTCAGCTGTGGTAGCTGTGAGTAAAAGTCCCCAGTGGATGTCTGCTGCAAGTTTTTAGGGTTGCCCTGTCCAGCTGTATATAAAGTGTGATAATACTTCACAAACTCCTAGTTGAGCTCAGCCCGCTTGGTGACTGTGCCCACTGTCTGAGGCTGAGGGCCCGATTTTCAAATGGTAAAGTTTGATGCAAGGTGCCTACACCAAATGGGAATGATAGAAATGGCACCTTATGTCAAACTTTGCAGCAATACCGATTTTCAAATGTAGGCTACATCAAAATCGGGATGCATTGTGCCCAACCCACCCTGCACCACTCTTGCATTAAACATGCTCCTGCACCAGGTTATAAGGGGGCTTGCACTGTGGCGGGACTGCACCATCCCTTTTTTTGAGATTTTGCATGCCCCATAGTGGATGCAGCAAGGGATCCACTTAGACCAGCCAGGTTGTGGTCTAAGTTGACTTGCATCAGTGCCACACACTGTGCTGAAAGGGGATGGGGTCTCAAACAGAGCTGTTGGGGGCAGAAGGAGCACTGAGGTGGCATAGAGAGAGTCGGGAAGACAGCTGGGCATAAGTGGGAATGATGTGGCACCTGGTGGGGTGCATTATCTATTTAGTTATTGCCTATCTAGTCTTAGTAGCCATATCACAAATTACTGTACCTATTAAGTATACTCTACATAAATATACAGAGCAAGTCCAACTCATGGGGGGGGCAAGTGATATTTCTGATTAGCACACCCTCATATCTAAATTTATACAACAGGTGTGAAAATAAAATTGCCAAGATAAACGTTATCTTGGGCAACATAAGCAAAATAAATGAAGGTGGTTATTGATCATGCTCAGAAATTTATCTTCACTCATTCTGGCCACACTGAGCATGCTCAGAAATTTATTCTTACATGTGAAGATACATTTCTGAGCATGCTCAGTGACCAATTTCATTTCTTTCCCCCCAAGGTGCTACTGGAAATCAGTTTTATGGCTCATTAGACCTTTCCTGGCAGAACTCTTTCAATAAAAAAGTAAAATGTGGGATGCCTTGTATTTTTATATTTTTTGATTGAATATAAAGCAGTCTAAGTTAAGTTTTTACTATTTCTATCATAAATGCACCTAAACATCTGTTGTATAAATCAAATATGACATGGGCTGGCTTAAGATACCATTTTTATCTTCATTTGAGAGCATTGGTCTATTGCTATCTCACGCATGGCATCGCCACTCTTGAGATATCAACAGACTAATCCCGTCTCATGAAGATAAAAAAAATAATATCTTAAGTCAGCCCATGTCATATCCCCTATGTAACTCAGCTGACCTCATAACTTTTAAGTTATACAGGCACCCCCAATAATAGGTATATAGTAGATGATTGTTATGGTCTGTGTACCTTAAAAGTTATGAGGTTTGCTGAGTTATGCCTAAATATGAAGATGTGCTATTCGGAAATATCACTCACACCTCCCTCCCAGATGAGTTAGACATGATCTGTATATTTTATAATTAATAGGTTCAGTACTTTGTGGTATGGTACTAAGACCTGATAGACAATAACTACATAAATTACAATGCAAACGCACCCTGCGAGTTGCCACATCACTTCCGTTTATGTCCAGCTGTCCCCCCAACTCCCCCTATTCAAACTCCCATGCCCCTTCTGCCCATAGCCCCCTACTGTCCAGAAGCCTCACCCCCGACCATCCCGCCCCTATAGTGTTGCACCGGATGGGGAGGTCGGATCCCTACAGCAATTCCTGCAGGTGCGCCAACTGTTTGGCTCAGCTGCGGCTTTGTGGCAAACCTGGGGAGTTATGTGCCTGGACCCTGATTTTTCTAAAATCAGGTGAAGGGTCCCTGGCACTCCTGGAGTTTGACGCAGCCCTGGAGTGATGCTACTTGCTTGGCTCTGAGGGCTCTTGGAAAATCGAGCTCTAAATCTCTAGAATGTGTGCCATTGTTTCTTCCTTTTTCAGTTGGAAAGCCAGTAGTTTTATTACCTGGCTCATAATACCTTGCTTTTTGGTGTATGAGGGCTCTTTCTACTTGCTTGGAACTTTGGTCATTAAATTCCATTTTTTAATTTAGTGAGTTGGTAGCGCTTCTCCTCATAGAAAATGTCTTTTAGATCTTTGCTATTATTAGCCTCTGACTCCGACAACGTTATTTGAGACACCTTTTTAGTTTCACAGCATAAGCAATAACACACCCTCTCAAAAAGGCCTTAAGTGTGTCCCAAACTACACCTATGTACTCCACCAAGTCTTTATCATTCCACCAGAATTCCTTAATCTCTGACTTGAGCTGTTTAAGGAACTCCTCCCTATTCAATGAGAGAATGTCAACTATCCATGTTCTGTTCCCATTGGGAGGTTCTCTGCCACATCTCTGAACCATTTGGAGTATGATCAGACAAGAGTTATAGGCAGATACTCACAGCTGACTACATCTCCCACCATTGTCTGTATAGTTTAAGTGAGTATGTTTCTGATGGTCTGGGGAATGAAAGGAGAAATCCTTCACTGTAGGATGTAGTATTCTCCACATTTTGTTTAGTCCTAAGTCTGCAGTCTGTTAATGTGGCAAACCAGTTGCTTTATTTAACTGTTTGGGCCTAGTGGAGGATCTCTCCATAGTGCCATCTAAAATTAATGTTAAAGTCTCCCCCGTCAAATTATAATGCCCTGTTTTGTTACCCAGTGTTAAAAGTAGATCTTAAAAAAATCTGGTGTCCTCATGATTCAGACTATAGATATTTAACAATACTACTGGGTCCCGAAATAGAGTACCCTGAACCATGACACATCTGCCGGTGGGGTCCACATCCACTTTTGTAGATGTGAATGGGAGATTTTCATGTATTAGTACAACTACTTCTCTGGCATGTGAAGTACAGCAAGAGAAGTAGATCTGTCCCACTCAACATATTTTAAGTTTATGATGATTGCTCTCATTAAGATGGCTTTTCTGAAGATATGATATGCTCACATTCTCGCTCTCCAAAGAGTTCAGAAGCCTTTTGAATTTTATTGGGCAATTCAACCCCTTCACATTCCGTGACAGTAGCAAAGTTATTTCCATCATTGGAACACTAGGCAAATACAATGTGCGGACTGTCTGTACCATTTGAGTTTCCCTCTGTGCACCACTCTAGCTGGATCGCATCCCCCCTTGAGAAATAACAATCTACATCTTGGATAACTCAACAACCTATGTGCACTGAAAAAATAAAACTACCTGTAAAATAGCATATTAACAACTGGTTTGCACCATCATGTGCTAGATAACTTAAAAACAGTGAGTACTGGTGAATCTTAATATGAATGTGAACTTGAGTCACTGTTGTCATTTTGCAGTTTGAAAGCTAGCTACAGAATTAAAAGAACTAGGGCTTCCAGACCAAGCCGTTAAGAGGATACTCCACCTTCACAAGGAAGGCTAGTGGCTAATTTCAAGTGTCATCTACTGGTTTAAGGCTCGTTGCATTACTGTCACAAGCAAAGCCCCATACCTCTGGTGGGAAAGATACCCCACTTTTATAGCTATGTAATAATTGGGGGACATTTTTTCTCATAGGTGAAGTGGGTTTTTATCTGCTGTTATAACCCACGGGTTATAACAGCGAACATGTGCCCACTTCTTCTCAGCCCCGCTCACGCTCACTCACTCACTGCTCGGCTCTCACAATTTTAAACAGTCTGCCAGAACACCACCATTGCAAACAAATCAAGAAATAAAAGCCATAAACAAAAATCTATAACCTTTTGGACCAGAATGAGTAAGTATAATATTTTTCAATGTCTCAGACCCAGCTTCTCCTCTGCCCCAGTGGCAGTCAGTCACTTGCTGTGTGCTACTCTCCTTCACTTCCCGGCATTTCCTGGACTCAGACCACAGAAACCATTCAACCTGAAAAAGAAAAAAGAAAATACTCTTAAGTCTGTTTACTACACATTTAAAAAATAATTGCTTTCAGGTTCGGTTCCTAGTTGTCACGGTGATATGCAAATGAGCTTCAGAGTTAGAGGAACTCGGCACCTCATTTGCATATCGCCATGACAACTGCCACGCAGAGCTAAACAAAACCTTCAAATTATGAACTAAATACTTGCCAGCAAAGTTTTAATACTGTTTTTTGCAACATTTTAACCCCCCACAAAAACAAGTATTTTTTATTGTTCTGTACACTATTCTAGTATAACAAAAAAGGCAGACACAAGATTTTTACTAAAAAAAGTTTATTTTACTAAATCTGGTTGGAGAAAAAATGTCCCCCAGCAATTACATAAAACAACACATTGGGGAGAGTGCACAACTCAATTTTAATGCGCACTCTTGGTGGGGGATGCTATGATAAACCCCAAGGGAATTTATGTAGCATCCCACACCTCAGGTGTGCTTTAAATTCTCGTTATGCACTCCCCCTCATGTATTATTGTATATATAATTGCCTACCCATAACTGTTCACTGACAGTAGTGTGGCAACTGTAAGGTCACACTATGAGTCACAATGGGTAACCCTGCTCCTTTGGTGCCCACTTTCAGACACTGAGCTGGAACCCAAGGTATACCTGGGGTGGGAACTGCTGAATTTCTCATGTCCCCCACCCATCCTGCCATCTGGTAGGTCACAACCTGAAAAAAGAGCACTAGTAAACACATTCCTATGTCACTGAAAATCTAAAAGACATGTCAAGAAAGTTTGAAAGTAGCACTGCCCATGACAACCCAGTCCTTCTGTGCGACTGACCCTACATCCAGAAGAACCCATGAAAATGTTGCAGGAGTCAAGCACAATTATCAGGCTGTGTGGTGCAGTTTGAAATATTATCTGAGTGTCCAAGCTCCAGTAGTTCAAACAGTTAGTTCCACCTAAAACAGCCTAATACTCTCATTTAACATTGTCACAGTAATGAACCCTACCATGGCCATGCTCATGCAGGCCCCAAATAAGCCCATAAGTTCAAAATGCTGGGATAGTCACAGTGTTACAGTCACCATCAGAACTGCCAACAGACCTCTATGGAAGTCATCACCCCCTCTCCTGCACCCTCACCACATGCAGTCATACAGAGGTGAGCAGTTTAAAAAGATGCGGTTAGACTATAGTGGTGGATAGTGGGAGAAAGGGTGGTAACCACAAAGTCAATCGACAGCTGCAGTTTATAGGTCTGTGATAAGGACCATGTCAGTCCTGTAGCACTCCCCCCCCCCCCATACCACTAATGGGCAGGAGCTGGGGAAGACCTATGGGCACTGTTAATAATCCTGTTTTAAGGCACTAAGTAAAATCTGTTGTCAGAAAATTAGGCAGGGAGATAGTCAACATAGTCTGCTGCCTTCTGTGGATCAGTACAAAAGGTGTGCTTACCATTCATCATAATCTGTAATCTTGCAGGCATTAGGAGGGCGAAGGCAAGGTTGTGGTGCCTTAGCTTCCCTTTTACCTCAATAATCTCTCTCTGATTGGCAAACAATTCCAAGCTGATGACTGGGTAGAGCTGTAGAGTAGGATTCTGGTACTTCACTCCTCCCTCCTTTCTGGCATGACACATTATCCATTCTTTGTCCTGGAACTTATGAACATACGAAATTTGCCAGCAGAAAAAGGTCATTTGGTCTATCAAGTCTTCTGGATTTTGTAGCTAGTAGCCCTATTCTGCAGCTGCCCCTCCCTTGTGGAATTTGAAAAGGACAAACCAGGGCTTGTTATCAAGGGTATATCAGACTCTAAGCACATGAAGAACATGGTCAATCTCCATCTAGTCTCTGTACCCCTCGGGCTGTAGAAAGTCCAGAAATAATTGCTGAAAATGTCCTCTGAGTGCTCACCTTCCACAATATCTTGTAGACCTATTATTTTAACATTTTCTCAGTTACTGGGGATTTCTAACCAATCTACCTTTGTTTGCAGTGCTGTGATTGTTTTTCATGCATGGCGATGATGAGAATCTCTAGATGTGTCAGGCTGTCCTCATTTTGGCTTACTCTGTGCTCCACTTTTTCCACCCTTTGGTCGAGAGCTGCAATTTCGTGTGAAAGCTGATTTATGTTGTGCTGCATGTCAGTAAGATTTTCATTTTCAGACACAAATCCCTTTTGCATTTCTCTGAGCAGTGCCTGATGCAAGAAGTCCTGCAGGTCCAATCCAACCTCAGGGAGTGCTGCGATGGTTGCCACACCACCCAACTGTCCTGACGCTCCAGCCTGCATGGATGGTTGCTTTGGTGCATGGTCTCATGGGTTTACACAGAAGTCCACAATGCTTTGAGTACCTAGAATGGTCTTTTTCTTTTTGGAAGTACCCTTGGATGCTTTCTGTTTTTTTTTATTTATTTATTGGCGTGTTCGGAGTACACCTTGGAGCAGAGCTCGTTTACAAAGGTTCCACGTCAGTATACAGGTTAGGGTACAGATACTGTTACACAGTAATATATGTAGAAGGACCATGCAAGGTCTCAAGTATATTTACAGTATTCAGAAGTTCAGACGTAAACTCAGTGAGAATGCATTTTTATGCACAAGTATGATACAAAGGTACAGTAGCATCAGGCGTTGCATTGTCCATGATTAGAGCCTAGGGCAGTTGCAGAATACACCTTGTCTGCAGTATTCCAATTATGCCAATGAGGCACAACAGAGGAGGCATTATCACTTCTTGTTTACCAGTATACCAGTAAAAAGAGTGAGTTTTTGTGAGCTAATTTGTCATACTAACTAAAAGCTCTATGTAATACATGGTTACAGGTCAGCAACCATCTTGGAGCAATTCAGCCAAAATAGTTTTGAGAAGCAAATGTCTCAGATTAAAAAAATAATTCTATAAATAAAATGGAGGTAGTGCTCTAGATGAGTGAAAACCAGAGGATGTTGTCCTATTAGACATTAGTAAGGCCATCATAGACAAACATCAAAAGATGAATATTGATATTGGTGTAGAAAGATGGATTGTGGACTTGTTAGCAAAACAATGTCGAAAGTATCCATTAGCGGTTTACTGTCAAATGAAGGGCAAGTTAGAGTGGTGTCCTACGGGGGGCAGTACTGAGACCAACACTTTTTCAAATCTTCATGAGAGATATAGGTACACAGACTAAAGCCTGGATGACTGAGTATGCAGATGACTCACAAACTGGGGGAACTGTAGAAAGCCAGGAACTCACCAGTCAATACAAAATTACTTAAGTGAGATAAATGACTGGGCAACCAAGTGGGGAATGCATTAGAGTACACACCATTTGTTAACCAGAACAAATGCAGTGTACCATAATGCATATCAGCATGACCAACCAAGGAAGAAAGTGCTTCCTGCTGGGTAGGAAACACCCTGCAACAAAGATGAGATTTTGGGTGTATTACTTAGCAATACTTTCACTGACAACAGGCAATGTGATCAGGCAGTTATAAAAGTGGCAAGAGTGCTGAACTGCATTAGACATAAATTTACAAGTCAACACAGTGAGGGCACTGGTCAACTGTATAAGGGATTGGGCAAACCTCATCTTGGCTATTATAGTCCGTTTTGATCACCTTACTTGACAAATGCCATTAACACACTTGAACAGAGGCAGGAATGAATAGCTAAACTGAAATGGGGCCTTTTGGATGTATCATAGCAAGACAGACTCAGGGTTTTAAACATAGACAGTACAGAAATAGCACATCACAGGAGCTCTGTTGCTGTTGTGTGACAGGGTTTTGAACAAAACAATGAGCACTATAATACTAGTGGGCATGATATGCAAATACAGTGGACATGTTTTAACAGAGATGAAAGAAAGCATTATTACATCCCGAGAATTGTGGGTATATGGAACAAGTTGCCAGGGAACCTCATTAATTGCCAATCAAAGGACACTTTCAAAATGAAACATTTTTAGGTGGTCCACCGGTGCAGCAGTAGGGCTTTTGTCTGCGATGTTGACGTCCCAGGTTTGGGAATGGACATGGGAGTTGGAGGGCCAGCTTGGGGGAGAAGGACAGAGCATCCAGATGACAGTTCTCCTTCTCGGTGAAGGGGGGGGGTTAGTGACTGGTACAATACCAATCCCTGGTGGAGGCTGGGGATTGGTAGCAATTGACACCAACTTTGTGGGGAGGTGTGACAGATGTTGCACTACAATTGTGCATGTCATTGCATGTCACACCTCCAAGGGGGGTTACATGTGGAAAGAATCAGAGGTTCCACCTCTGCTAGATGATGTCTGCACCACAGAGCAGACCTTGCGCTGTTGACTGTGTTCCTGGTCCTGAGCTACTTACCCATCTCTGTTGGGGGAGATAGGGGGACAGTCCAGTGGCCCTGCCACTGGGGGTAAGCCAGACGTGTTTGGGAGCAGTCAGCTGTGGTGGCAGCATGGGGCAGAGCAATGTGGCATAGACAGATGGGCGTGGATGTGGAGCCCAAGAAAAATAAACATTTATAAATCTGTGTTTATGCTCCCTTCTTGTCTCCAACCCAAAACTCAATCCAGAGTTCCACTGTGCTGTCCAGAAGTGCTCCTACCTAGCTGGTGCACCACCACCTCCTCCTTGCTGCCTTCAAATTACCCCCCAGGCTGCATCAGGGTGGGGGATGTATCCCTGAGCACACTTTTTGCCTGTCAGGAAGCACACAACCAGCTGGTGGAGCCCAGCCCCTGATGCAACGGGATCTTTCACCAACTGGATCAGGGTAATTTTCACTTTTTCAGTGCTCCCCTTAGGGACTCTGTTGTCCAGTGACATCAAGGGAAATTCACTCCCACTGAACATGATGACCTCCGATATCTGAGAAGTCCCACCCCCTGGCCCTCCAACCGCACTTCCACCTGTTGTCACCCAGATGGCAATATTGTGGCAGAGAACAGATTAACTATTTATTCACCATCTTTCTACCCTGAAAATTTCAGACCAAAATTCCAAACTATCAGGGCTCTTGGCAATGACAAAAAAACAGCAAAAAACCCCACATTTTTCTTAAAAATGTACCGGATCTCAGAATCTACACATCCAGCTAGAAGGAATCTTGGTGAATCAAGAGACCACACTCCCCAGAATGTGCATGATGAAAAACTTCACACAATTCCATTGAACAGGAGCACAACTACTAAAGTGCAAAGTTAGAGAATTAACATTAAATAGTCTACTCAACCCTAAATATAATGGCACTACTGTGCCACTATAATATTGCATGTAGATGAATATACTGTACAGAAATATATTAGTATATTCAACCCCTTTAAATTGAATTGCACAGAATTTTGCATGTGCAGTCTGAGTGGAAAGGTGTCTTGATTTGTCAAGCTTATTTGCAGTTGGATGTGTAGATTCCAAGAGCCAGACAGTGCGTTTTTAGAAAAAAAAAATGTTTTGTTGTTTATTTTGTCATCATCTACAGCCCAGACAGTTTGGAATTTTGGCTTGAAATTTACAGGGTAGCAAGGGCTTGCCACAAAATGGTAGCTTTCATTGGTTTGGTGACAAAATGTCAGTCTATTCCCTAGTTATAAGGATTTGAAATTTTGGTTCTGAGCATGCTCAGTAAGGTATTAAATGCCTATCCAAAAGACCGTACTGAGCATGCTCAGAACTGAAAACTCAAATTGTTCTAACTTGAGAATGGGATTAATATTTGTTTCACCATACCAAGAAAAGGCAGCATTCTGGGCAAGTTCTTTCTACCCATAAATTTCAGGCCAAAACTCCAAGCTGTCTGGGCTGTAGGCAATGACAAAAAGCAGCAAAACACCCTGATGTTTCCTAAAAATGAAATATTTGGATCTCAGAATCCATACGTCCAAGTAGAACAAAACTTGGCAGATCAAGAAAATCTGCACCCTAGACTGTGCATGTAAAATTTTGTGCAAATCCCTTGAATGGGAGCACAGCTATTAAGGTGAAATGTTAGGGGTTTATCATTCAGCAGCCTACTCAACCCTAACTATAGTGGTGGTACTGTGCCACTATAATACTACACTGTAATGTCTTGATTTCCCAAGTTTTGTTGCAGTCAAATGTGTGGATTCCAAAAGCCAGATAGTGCGTTTTATGAAAAACTGAGGGTTTTTGCGATTTTTTTTTTGTCATCAACTACAGCCCAGACGGTTTGGAATTTTTGTCTGAAATTTTCATATGTGGAAGGATTTGCCTCAGAATGCTGCCTTTTGTTTGTTTGGTGAAAAAAAAGTTAATCCATCCCCAAGTTATAAGGATTGGGGCAAGCCCTTTCTATCCTGAAAATTTTAGACCTAAATTACAAACCATCTGGACTGTAGGTGATGACAAAAAAAACTAAAACAAAAAAAAAAACAGCAATAAAACCCAATTTTCCCTAGCAGTATAGAGACCAGATGGAATTAGATTACTGTATCCAAAAAGTAAGGAGATAATTTGCAAAAAAACTGTGTTAATGCAACAGTTAGGGTAACTTAACACCACAAAAGTGTGAAATATGGCATTAGGGTTTCTCACCCTTATGCTGCCTTCTCTACAATCAGCAGAAGGAAAAAACATTAGGGCTTTGGGTCACTGGAGTCTTGGCAAATCAGTGCTGGGATCTTGTCAGCCCTAATGTAACCCTTTCCCCCATGGGCCCTGCATGAAGAAAGGAGATCATGCATGATGTTGTTTGCCCATGGAATGTTGTGGGCATTAGGGTTGACAACCCCCCAATGAAGATGCCACCACTGATTCATCAAGACTCTGGAAACACCAAACCCTAGGGGTTGGGGTCATTCGGGTGAGAAATCCTAATACAGTGGAACCCACTTAAGTGCACATCGGATAAGTACACATCCCACTTAAATGCACATTTCTTTCCATATCCCTATTTTTTTTCCTATTCATCCAGTGTTAAATTTACCTCTTAAGTGTAGAAAACATGTACCCTAAGGAACAAGCCAGTGTTAGTTTGGTGAAAATATATTACTCCAATCCAAAGTTATTCAGTTTTGAAAATTCGGGTTCTGAGCATGCTCAGTTCAGTCTTTTGGATAGATACACAGCAGTGAACAAGGATTTCAGCTCACGAACGGGGATTTTGACAGCTCACAAAGGGGTATTCATTAAATTCCCATTCATGAAAAAATAAATCCCTGTTTATGAGCCGCCATCTTGTTTTCACTTTTAGCCCAAAACAAAATGTTGTTACTTGCCCCACAGATGCATTTTGTGATAACAAATGTATGAGTTTTGTTCAGGGTAATGCCCTCTACAAAACCATGTGTTTTGTTTCCATCAGTTTATTAAAAAAAGCCATTTTTTATTTGAAAATCCCCATTCGTGACTTGCTTCAAATCCCCATTCGTGAGGTGTTGAAATCCCCATTCGTGAGCCAATCCCCATTCGTGAGCTGTCAAATTCCCTGTTCAGGAAATAAGGACCAGATGACCATATCTCACAAACAGGGATCGGCTCGCGAATGGGGGTCTTGACACCTCACGTATGGGAATCATTTAAAAAATCCTTGTTCGTAAGCTGCCAAAATCCCCGTTCGTGAGCCGAATCCCAATTCATGAGGTGTCAAAATCACCTTTCATGGATGAGGACCTGATGGCCCTGTCTCATTAAGAGGGAATCCCCATTCGTGAGTTGTCAAAATCCCCATTCACAAGCTGTTTCACATTTGTGAGCTATCAAAATCCCCATTCGTGAGATGAACATTAGATGGCCCTATCTCACGAACATGGATTACCTTGTGAATAGGGATTTTGTTACCTCATGAATGGGGATTCGGTTCCCAAATGGGGATTTTGACAGCTCATGAACAAGGATTTGTAAAACTTTGCCAGTTCACTGCTAAGAGACGGTAGGGACTTTTGGCTTGAAATTTGCAGGGTGCAAAGAGAGTGTATCACAGATGTGAAATATGTTGGTTTGGTGTAAGAAATTGTATTGGTTACATAGTTATGACATTTCAAAGTTGAGAAAGTTCCCATAGGATAACATTGCGGCACCCATGATGCCTTTCAGTGCCCGTATCTAGAAAATGAAGCGAAGTATGGAGTTTTCGCTACCTGCAGCTTAGATCACCTTCAGATGATCTAAGCTGCATAAACAAGTTTGGAAATCATAAATTACACAGCAGTGGAATTTTTTCCTACTTTGTACAGTTACAGAGATATTGGCAAAAACATGTTCCAAGGGTGCCTTTTAAGTGCTTTTCAGTGCCTGTAGCTCACAAACAATGTGAGGTGCAGATTTCATTGACCTGTCCTGCATGGAGGTCTTACTGTCATGATTACAACGACACTTGAATTTTTTTCATAGCTGCTACGGTTGCTGAGATATTGACAAATTAGTCTTAGAAGTGTTCCTTGCCCTATAGGGCTGCTGTATGACTACATAGTTATGTATAAGTGGGAGTGCATGGCCCGGAGGTCCCACGCTCCCACAGATGCATATCATTATGCACAAATGAGCAGTTTGATGGCTCCATGCTCCCACCAACACATACCATTTACTAGTTATATTACACTTTTTCAAAAAGTAAGGAAATTAATTGCAAAAAACTTTGTTAATGCATCAGTTAGGGTTAAAGTGACAAAAGTGGGAAAATAAGATGTTAGAGTTGAGCCTCTAACCCCCCCACCAACCACCCCCATCTTCCACAGACTGACACATGCCAGGGTGTGCCATGGGGTCATGATGCCTAACTCTCACCCCATTCTCCTTTACTGTAGCATATCAACCTGTTTAAACATGGAATGGAGTCAGAATTGGACCTCACAATCCCATGGCACACCCTGGCATCTGTTGGTCTGTGGAGGATGGGAGTGGGGTTAGGGGCTGAACCCTAACTTCTCATTTCCCCACTTTTGTTGCATTAACCCTAACTGATGCATTAACAAGTTTGTTTGTAATGAGTATATCTATAAATATATATATATATATATATATATATATATATATATAAAATATATATATTATATATATATATATATATATATACAGTACAGTATATATAATAGATAAACCACTCTGAGGTGTGTGGTCACGCTCTGATATATGCACACCTTGGTGTGCATCAACCACCCAAGGCGTGCTTATATCAGACCATGACTGCACACCTCAGAGTGGTTTATCTATCTTATAAAATTTCAAAATTGTTTTGGAGGGGGGTAAAAGTGCAGGTGTGCAGTCACACTGTGATATACACATGGTCATGTGATGCTTTTCATCCTATAAGATATCAACATTTTCTCTACCCATTTTATAAATAAAAAATATATATATATATACACACACACACACACACACACACACACACACACACACATATGAGCGAGATGTGGGGGACAGTCTCGATGTGCTCCATGGCCTTTTCTACCTCTTAGACCTTAATACACCTTAGTAAGCCTTAGTTAACTAGGGGTACTGGTGGTGAAACTAAAAATCCACATGCAAACACTTGCAGAATTTTACATTTTTGCATTTGCAAAACAATGGGAAATTCTGGAAGAAATTTAGCAGTTCACATTTGCAGAAATTTTTGTAGTTGAGGAATTCCTTCTACAAGCTGTGGATTGTAGACAAAATACTAAGTCAGAACTTGTTGAAAAACATTTAACATGTTGTGGACTTGCAAAATTGTTTTCTCAAGTTGTAGACTTGGTGTAGGATGTTAAAATGAGGCAGACTAGGGCATAGACATAGGGTAGGTGCATGTTCTACCTGAGCCTGTATCCATCTGATTATAACAAAACTCAAAATCCTTATTTTCAAAGGCCCCCAAGACTTCAGTGTTTGACAGTTTCTGTGATTTGAAAAAAATATGGACACGACTGCATCCAAAGCTCATATCAACCAGTTGACCAGCATCAGATCTGATGTGGTCATGTCCGAAATGGTATGCGGGATGCTGAAAATCCTGCTTTGTTATTAATTTCTAATCCAGTTCAAAACTTATGAAAAGCACATAAACATTACAGATTTGTTTTCTGCATTTGGAAAAACATGTGGTTGCGAACAGTTGCAGGTTTGCCCAGCCCTTGCAATTGGTAGCAATATGGTTCTTAGTTACGCAAACCTCAGTATGAGTCATTTTGAGAATCTGTATATTGCTACACCTTTGTAAAATCCTTACTTCAAAAATATCATGATACGGAGATGCTATATTGATGATATATTTCTACTTTGAAATTGAAGTATTGAGAAACTGCTTGAAATTCCACAGTAGCTTAACTCAGTAACAGAGATGATATATTTCACCCTTAAATGGAGCCTCACAGAGCTGGCCTGGTGGTGCTGGAGGTTAAGGCACTGGTCACCACACCTCACGTCATGCCAGCGACCCAGGTTTGGGAATGAGCTCGGGCTGCCAGGGGTCGGGAGGTGGAAGAGAAGATTGAGCATCCAGAGGACTGCTCTCCTCTCTCGGGGGGAGGGAGACTAGTCTTCCCACTCACTGACTTCCCTCTGGTGGTGGCTGGAGGGCAGTATGGGTCAGGAGGCTGGAAGCTGACATCTTGATGTTGGCAAGGAGGGGGACAGGTAAAAACTGGAGGAAATTGAGCCTGGCAGGCTCGATGATGGCCCACCACTCCCAAGAGCAGCCACGGAATCTGGATTGGGTCTCTGGGAGGAGGGAGAAGCCATCAACCTCCTCCTGGCTGCGGGAGGCAATCCACGAGGGATACTCTGGGGCTGCCTAGCATGGAAGCAGTGGGGACTGGAGAGAGAGCCCCTCTGTCGGGAGGGCTGAAGACACCTGTCAGGGCTCCAGGGGTGAAAAAACTATAAATGAAAAAAAAATGGAGCCTCATGGAAATTTCACCTTTTGACCTTTTGGTTTATAAATAAAATGAAACATTGTGAACAGTCTTGTTTCAGGAATACATTCCAATATTGTGACCATTTTTATCTTACTTATTTGGAAATTAGTATCTTTATAGCCAGTTTTTTACAATGAAACTTTCCAAAGTGTCCCTGTGGTAGTCTTTATGTGGGTAAAACCACATGGGAATTCAACATTTGCATATCCAAACATAAAAATGTTATTAAGCACAGGAACTCACATCCCCAGTAGCCAGTCATTTCATTTCAGCTGGGTACTCAGTTTGTTCTTGCAGCTGTTGAAGAACTGAACAGGTGAATAAACCAACTAGAGGAGGCAGCAGGGACTACCACTTACTACATTATGAAAAGTTATGGATTCATAAGTTAGGTGCACTAGCTAAAGACAAGGAGATGAATGTTCTTCTTGTTAGCAGACAGATATCATTCTGAATTAGTAATCAGATTCTTTATTAGTATCACAGCCAAGATTATTTTTGTAATGTTGTTTTCCTCCCTCCTCCCTTCCTTCCTTCCTTCCTTCCTTCCTTCCTTCCTTCCTTCCTTCCTTCCTTCCTTCCTTCCTTTCCTCACTCCCTCCATCATTCCTTCCCTCCCTCCCTTCTTCCCTCATTCCATACTTTCTTGATTCTTCTTTCCTTTTCACAGAAATCATCTTTCAGGCCTTGATACCTGCAAGTAAAATCTGGGAAAAAATGCATTAGAGAAATGTCAATTTCTTATGTATTGTAGTTTTAGCTCACATTAATACTAATTTAAATAAGGATCAGTTCCCTAAAACATATATCCGTTATCTCCTTTTCCCTTTTCTTATTTTCTTTTCTGATGCCCTGTAATTTATATCTGTGTGAGGTTAGTATCCCACTCTACAGTCAAACAACCACTTTGAAAAGTATCGGACTCACTTTTACGTGTGCAGGAGGCTGCCCAGTCTGCAGTTTGCATCTGTTCTTCCTGTGCGAACACCACCTGCTCGCCCTTAAGTTCAGGACTTAGCTTTCAATACAGATGTGCCTCTAGTGATGTAATGCATGACATGTGGTTATGTCAGAAAGTTTTTTTTTTTGCAATTTACTACGTGACAATGCTTACAACAAACCACTGATGCCATTACAGTTCTCTGAACCTGGTCAGAACCAGAGTTCCATGGAGTACAGATTAAATCATCATGTACAAAGACAGTTTCAAGCAAAAAGATTAAAAGTATTTCACAAAATCAACCAAATGTAAACTGTAGGCCCTTCTCGCTAATCCTGTTACACTGTTGCCACCCTCTAACATAGTTAAACCTCTTCTGTAAGAACAATGTTCAGGTACCAGCCATAATATTAAAGTGCCATACAAGTATAAAGAGTAAGAAATGGATATTATAACAAATAACAAATGGATAACAAACAATACTATGCTATGTGTTACAGAGTGTTGGATGGAAAACAGCTTCCCTCCTATTGGGGTATGCTCTAACAATAGGTATCCCAGAAAATATAACCATACCAAATGGGGGAGTAGGAGCCAGAAAAACTTGCAACCAAGGGTTCCAGTCAATTTAAAGTAGACAGAGGTGCATTGAGTATATCCCCTCTTACTTAAGTAATATTATACAATGGCAAGAACATTTCCTGGACTCTGATTGGTCAATGTGTGCCTGAGACAGTGATGTTATTACACAATAACATCATTGTATTGATTTTTTGGTTGATCCTGATGATTCTTATGAGCCACTTTTTTTTTTCAGAAACAAAGATACACTGCCTCACTAAAAATCTACTAAAAACATTTTTATTTTTATTTTTTGTTTTCTATAACATCGAGCCATTGTATAATTGCAATAAGGCACTCCAAGGTGTGTGTTATCATGTAATAACGTCACTCCTGGGGTGGTGGAAGCACTCGGCTTTGCCTCGTGCTTCAACCCACCCCAGGAGTGATGTTATTACACGACAACACACACCTTGTTATGCCTTATTGCTTAAATAACATGATGGTCAAGATATATACAACCCCCACACTTGCTTATATAGCCTTAGTTTGTCAGCAGCTACAAAGCATAAATGCTCTAGGCCAGCTAACTTATGCATAGTGTCCTCCCACTCTTCCATAGAAGGAACTGTGTCAGACCTCCACTTTCTATAAACCAGTCACTTGACTTCAGTCATAGCCTCCATGAACCATAAGTGAGAGGGTTTATGGGAGACTGGGAGTTTATTTATGTTACCCAGGATCATGGGATATGCATTCATAGGTATGTGGCATTGCAGAATTCTTGTGATTCTTGCCTGTAGCTGGCTCCACCTCGATTTGGGACAGGACCAAAAAATATGTTACAGCGTGCCTTCATGATGGTGGCATCTCCAGCAGTCAGATGATTTTATCAGACTCATCTTTTTCAGCTGAACAGGAGTTCCATACTATATATGTAGTGTTTTCAGCTGCAGAAGTATTCCACCTGCATCTCTACAGGATCCATAGGTATTAGTTGAACAACAGTTCCAGTCTTCATCTTCTAGTAAACAGTTGAGCTGCTTTTCCCAACTAATTTTCAATTCCTTAGTTGTGGGGGTATATTCCTGCAGGAGTTCTCTGTATATCTGCCCATGTTTTAGAGGTGTCTTAAGGTATCTGCCCCTCCTGCTAACCCTAAGGCATCATCCCAAATACCTGTGGTAGGGAGACTGAGCTGAGAGCCTGTGTAGGAGGAAATTAAATGGTGTATTTGTAGATATTTCCATAAATGCGACTGGGGTTGTAGTAAGGCCTGTGTTTTAGGTATCACAAAATCTTTAAAGAGACCAGTATCTAGATGAAATAGGTCTGCCACTCATGAGATATCCCCCACTACCCATTCCCACCAGTATATAGGGGGGACCTCCTACTGACAGTTTGGGATTATTCCAAAGCAGTCACCTATTAATAGGCTCCTGCCATGGGGGCAGGTAGTATTTTCTTTAGATCCTTCTATATATTGAGTATATATGCAAGGGTCAGATTGCTGTGAATGACTTTAGATGGGTCCCAGAAAATCATTTCGGGTGCTGTTCCTTGCATCAAGTTTTCCTCAATGGAAATTCACCTTGCAGTAGTCCTACACCTATTAGCGTTGAACTACATCTATATCTGCTAGAGTCCTGCTGCTAAAATAATAATTCTTGAGCCAAGGAGTTTGAAACCCCCCTTTGGACCATGCTGCTATCAGTTATAATATTGATATTCTGGGTTTATAGCCCTCCCATAGGAAGCTTCTCACTAAATTATAGATTTCTAAAATGATACTGGCATGTGAAGTGGTAAGTATTTGATTAGACATATGATTTTAGGCAGTACCATCATTTACAATGATTGGGTTTTCCCTCCGTAGGGAGAGGTGTACTGTAGATGCCCCCACTTGTCAAAATCATCTTTCAAGGATATCAATCACCATGAAAAGCTCAGAGTCACCCAATCCTTCCATTGAGGGGAATAAGAACATCCAGGTATCTGACAGGATGGATCACCCAGGAAAGCCCTAGTGATTAAAGTAGGTATTCACAGATGTGTTTTTTTGAAGGTGATCAGAACGTCGTCTGAAAAAATCATTGGTTTATACACTTCAGGCCCCAAATAAATCCCATGACTATAGAGATTCCTGAAGCTTTTGAGATAGAGGCTCAATAACTAAAACAAACAGGACTATGGCACAGGACACCCCTGCTGAGTGCTTCTACCCACAGGAAACCAAGCTAAGATGCTCCCATTGGTAAGGACTGAAGCTTGAGGTGCAGAGTAGATGGTCTGGACCCATCTAAATAGGTATCCCCAATGCCAAAAGTCTGAAGTTTAGTGAAGGGATAATGTAAGGCCACGAAATGGAATCAAATGCTTTCTCCATATCGAGTGCCACAGCTGCCATGCGGTCCAGAGAGGAACGAGGTATATGTAATCAATGACTTAAATAAACAAACATTAGGATAACCAACCACCTTATATGGTCTGCCCCCATCCCTGCCTGCTATGAAATCAACTTGGTTGGGGTGGACTATGAGTGGCAAGACCTTATTCAGTCATTAAGCTAAAACTTCAGCCAAAATCTTGTAGTCCACATTTAAGAGGGATATGGGGTGATAGCAGGAACAATAATAGAGATCCTTACCTTTTTTTGGCAGCACCATAATGATGGCATTAGTTGTGGATTCTGGCAAGGAGGTAGTCCATGCTTCCTGAAATGTGGAGGCAAGCAGTGGGCTAAGCTGATTGGATAGGAGCTTATAACTTTTAATTGGAAAGCCATCAGGTCCTGGTGCCTTTCCACTCGAGATTTGGCCTAGGGCGATTTGTACTTCATGCGGGGTAACTGGTCCTTCTAAAGTACGACGCTGCTCATCAGTCCATCAGGGGAGTTGTAAAGATTCCAAGAAATCTGTAATATTTTTGCCAACTGTATCTCCTCAGTCCAATTTAGAGGCATATAACCTCGAGTAATACTCATAGAAAGCCCCATTCACCTCATTTGGAGCTGCTAATAAGTCTGAGCCTCTCCAGATGCCAGGGATGTTTGTCTCTGCCACCATTTTTCTTAAGATGATAAGCCAGTATTTATTTATTTTTCTTTATTTCACTAGGATAAAACTCCTTTAACCAAACCCATTTTCAAGGAAGTCCTGGGTAAGACAGTATACAACATAAATCAATAGACAATATTATGTAGCATTAACAGATCTGTGCAAACATTGTGACAGTGTATACTGTGTATAACAAAAAAGATACATGAGAAACAAGTTTGAATATAGAAAAGAAAGTGAAAGATACATTGGCAACTTTTTATACTACATTCAAATAGGCATGGGTAGCTACATATAATTCACATCTCATAATATCTTTATATACAGTAAACAATGAACAGTCATGCGATTATGCCAGCACTGATACATGATTTGTTGCATAAGTTGTCAATCAGAGATTTAAATACAGTATGGTTGGCCAGGCCAGTAAGTTTGAGAGATTTTTGCATTGTGCTCCACACTGTAGGAATGATACTACTTATCAATATTTTACTGTAGGGGTAGCAGACCTCGGAGTGTCAAAGAGGATATTGTTGTTTTTCCTCAGTGAGTAGCTGTTATGGGACTTTGTGATGAGGTTTATAATGTAATGTAATTTGGAATGTCTTTTCTCACTGCTTTATATGTCCATTTGTATAGGTCTTTGGTTCTCCTTGTAGATAATGAGGTCCATTCCACAGCTTCATATAGGGTACAATAGTGTGTTTTTGGTACTAGATTGGAGATGAATCTAAGAGCCCTGTGGTAAAGTACATCCAGTTTGTTTAAATAAGATGCAGGGCAATGCCTATAGATTAAATCTGCATAGTCCAGTAATGTGAGAAATGTAACTTGGACTAGCCTCTTTCGAGCATTCTGGGGGAAGCAATTTTCATTCCTATAAAAGAAACCTAGCCTAACTCTTAGTCTTTTACACAAAGCTTCTATATGTGATGAGAAGGACAGTCTACTTTTGATCCATACTCTCAGGAATTATAAGCTATTTTCTTCAATGAGTACTGTATGTCACCTAGCAGGGTAGTTATTTTAGTGGCCGATGTAGTGGTCAGGGCCATAGTAGAAGAGGAGAAAACATGACCTTAGTCTTTTCTGCATTAAGTAGCAGTTTATCCTAGTAAAGTTTTTTTTGAAATTATTGATAATACTGTAAAGGATGAACAAAGGCACAGAAAACTGTCTGGAGATCCAACTAGTAGATTTAAGAATGAATACTAACGTTATTAATGGATGCCAAATTATTTGGGGAAATAACTGGGCATGAATTTAACTATTTATGGCAAGAAAACCCTGCAATGCCTATGCTGTATGCTCTGCCAGAAAAATTCATAACAGTTTAAACAACCCTCCTGGTGCCCATTGTCTCTGGGGTAGGATTCTTAACTAATAATTTATCAGTTCTTGTTGATTTTTTCTTTAAAAAAAGAAGTCTGTAAGTTGCAGTCTGACCTTAGCGGTTGACCCATAATTTGGGCAAATGCATAATAATGAGCCCAAATCACAGTGACTACACAACAGTGAGTACCAGAATGTCAAAACTGATATTCCCTTTCCCCAAAGTGCTACAGCCTCAGAGTTAGATAATTAAAAAAGGAGTGGGAGCAAAGACCCCACAGAAAAGGCATGGTCGCAGTTCTGGTCCTCACTGTGTTGATGTCGCTGATATCAGCTTGCTCTTTTGCATTCATCCATATCATATGGCACCCCTCAGAGACACCGGTGACCTTTTGCTAAAACTTTAGGATTTTGTAGGTGAGATAGTTTTACTTGGATTACGATAACTGTTGAACAATTATATTCATCTATTCTACATACAGATGGGATTTCTGCATGTAAATATTTTCTAGAGCGGAGTACAGTGCCACATCCTACAAGATTTCTTCTGGAGAGCATTAATTTAATTCTAAGACATAATGTCTTCAAGTTTAATTCTCTATATTTTCTTCAAATCTTGGGAACACCTATGGGCACCTACAGTATATGGCGCCATCCTATGCTAACCTTACTTTAGGGCTTTGAAAATTGAGAGTGTCTTTTCAGAAGTATTTCTCTTCACAGCAGATGTCATCATGTGGACTATTTTATTTTTTTATTTAGTTGTTTAACCAGGTATAGCACACTAAGCTAGAAGCTTTTTTTACAGGAGCGACCTGGAAGCACAAGGAGGTTAAGTGACTTGCTCAGGGTCACACAGTATGCAAGTGGAAGCTGTGGGATTCAAACCCATGTCTGGTCTGCTGGATATCACCAGATTTGCAGCTCAGAGCCTTAGACCACTGCGCTATACTGCCTCCATTTTATTGATGACGTCATCTGCATCTGGGGAGGGGCCAGAGAACTGATCCCTCCATTTATTGAATTTATAGAACAAAACCTTTTGGGCTTAAGAATAACATATCAGAGTGATGAAAAGGCTGTTTCTTTTCTTGATGTGCTCTTGGAGGTAAAAGCAGACCAGAAAGTAACAACTAACAGCTTTAGAAAAGCTACTTCATATAATTTGTATTTGCACTGTAGAAGTATATATCCCAACAATTTGAAGAAGCCAACCCCCATGGGCAAATTCTTAGGTTGTGCAGGAATTGCAGTAGTCAAGATTATTCAGAAATTCAATCAGAGGACTTGATAAAAAGGTTTCTAGATAGGGAATATGGCCTAAAATTGTTGGAAAATGCAAAATTGGGGGCCTTAGAAAAATCCAGAAGTGAGCTGTTGACTCCTAGGGTTAAATCAAGCAATGCCCAGGAACCAGTAACATCCAATGTTAAATGTAATCACATGTCAGGTGCAATAGAAAGTATTGTTCATAAATATTGTCTGATTCTTATGAATGATACCAAACTAGTGAGTGCCCACAGTGAGAGACGATGAGTAAGAATGGTAAAGACAGGATAGTGCACAGCAAATTTAGCTCTTCAGAAGATTGAAATAATTTTTCATGGCTGCCCTCTGCCCCAAAGGGTTTCATAAAGTGTAAATGCTGTAATATATGCAGCTATTCAAAAGAGGGTAACTGTTTTGTATATCCTAAGACAGTCAAGAAATATCAAATTTGGGAATGTATAACTTGTGACACTAAAAATGTGGAGTATTGCCTTGTATGTCCATGGGATATGCTGTATATAAGTGGAATCAAGTGACCAGTTAAAAAAAGAATCCAAGAGCATGTTAGGAACATCATAAATGAAAGCATTAACAGCCCAGTGTGTGTTCATTTTAAAGATGCCCATAATGGAGCTTGAGGGGAGACCTGTGTCATGTATATAGGGCATGGAAAGATGATACGACTCCTTCCTACCTCAGCTGGTGGACGGCCGTCGTGGTGAGATGAGGGCTGAGCTGGTCACCGGCTCTGTTCTGGGACGCTATTTGGATGGGAGGGGTGTCACCGCCAGGTGAGGGGGCCACTAGACTACTATGGAAACAATTTCTTTTGATTTGAAACAGGGGTCAGGATATGTGCTGGGGGGTGGAGGGACCACTAGACTACCAGGGAAACAGATTAATTTTTATTTAAAACAGGGGTCAGGATATGTGCTGGGGTTGGGGGAACCACTATACTACCAGGGAAATGACTTCAATTTTATTTAAACTGGGGGTTGGGATACATGCTGGGGGTGGGGGACCACTAGACTACCAGAGAAATGGATTGATTTTATTTAAAGCGGGACTCGGGGTATGTTCTGGGGGTGGGGACCACTAGACTACCAGGAAATGGATTAATCACGTATTTAAAATGGGGTCAGGATAAGTGCTGAGGGTGGTGGAACCACTAGACTACCAGGAAATGACTTGATTTTATTTCAAATGGGGGTCGGGATACATGCTGGGGGACCACTAGACTACCAGGGAAACTACTTAATTTTAACAGGGGTTGGGATACGTCCTGGGGGTTGGGGGACCACTAGACTACCAGGGAAATGACATCATAGGGTGGATACTGGGATCAGGAATCATGCTTTGGGAGGGGGCACCGCTGCCACATTACTGCCGGCACATTACCATTACCTTTTCTGAGTGGTATTCAGTGCTGCGCTACAGGTTTCGCAAATGCCTGTAGCGTGGTCCTATACTTTTGAATATGCTAGCATTCAGAACCCTTCCCCTCAGTCCCTTCCTTGCATACATTATAATTTAGCATCAGTGCTAATACCTAGCGCCAACACTAAATGTCCTTTTCGATATAGCAGTTGGGCGCAAATTTGGCACCAGTCCAATGCAACGGATTTGCGCCCCATGCTAAACTTTGAATATCTGGCCCATTAAAATGCAACACAAGGTACAATTCATTACAATGCATGATACTGAAGGGAATTGAAGCAGACAGCATTGTGGTTGATATAACATACAGGGTAGCAATTCCATGGGCACAAGAATAAATCAGGTAACTAGGTAAGGTATAGACCAGCAGAAGAAGTACACCTTGAAAGTGTTAGAAGTGGTAGGCTAAGTGCAGGGAAAACCAAATGCTAAATTTGTTTGCTAGAATGGCAGTAAGAACAAGTGGAGTAGTAAAGGGGGAGAGAAGGAGGGCTGGGGAAGGGGAGAGAGGGATGAGTGTCATGCTGAGAACTGCACCCCTTCGGGATGCTGAGAACCCTGCAAGGTGACAGGACCCTGCAAAGACTGTGGAGTGAGAGGGAAGGAGGGGGAATATTATGGGGTGGAAAGATGGAGAGGAGGGGTGATGGGGGTTTTGGAGGCTACTGGCAAAGGTGTCCTAGAAATTGGAGGCAAAGTAGGAAGGGAATGAAGGGGATAGAGAGTTTGGTAGGCGGCGAAAGGGATTAGGTGCAGTTGCAACTGTGAACAGTGTGCTTCCAGAGGAGGAGTGATAGTGAATGGCAGGATTGAGCAGAGCAAATTTCTAGCAGGAGGGAATTCTAGATATTAGGGAACTTGTATGAGAAGGTGACATGACCAGATGAAGTATGCCTTAAGGGGAGGGCAAAGAGTTCTATGTGTGGATATATGGAGGGAAAAAGCAGGAGGGTTGGGGATTGATAAGAGGGAGGATAAGTATGGAGGAAGAGATCCGAGCCAGAACTTCCCTACTAAATTTGCGCTGTGTGATAGGCATCTGGCATTGAGGGAGGAAAGGACAGGATATAATACAAAGGTCTAGAAACTATACAGTACAGTTTCAAATAATGTACAACCAATGATGTGGGAGATATTGTTATATTTTCAATTTGTTAATTATTATACAAGTGCACTTTACAATATTTCACTTTGGGGTATTGCAAACCATGCCCTCTGAGGAAGTCTTGTGGCAAAGTGCTATAAAGGGGTTTTGGCGGCTGACTGTTGGACTGTGGTAGGTTTGTATTTTTGTACTCTGCTTTCCTGCTGAATTAGCAAGTTTAAAATGTATTAATAAAGCTGCTTTTTTATATGGATTTCTTGAAGCCAATTTCTTTATTCAGACCGGACCCTGTTGTTCACCTTCCATTTGTGAACATACAAAAGAAAGATTAATTTGAAGTTTGTTGAATTCCTATTGTAGTGCAGTGTGTACCTGGGGAAGAATGGGCCTTGAGACATATAGAACAGTGTCATCTGCAAAGAGGTGTATGGAAGCCTCCTTGGTGGTTCTATATAGGAAATTGACCCTTGAGGTACTCCACTTCTTAAGGTCATGTAGGAAGAGAAAGAGCCCTCCACTTTGACTTACTGTTGTCTACCAATTAGTTTGAGAACCATAGCTGTGCAGTGTCACCTAATTATAAATCTTGTAGTTTCTGTAGAAGTACGCTATGATCAACCATGTCAAAGACTTCTCAAAGGCTAAGTTGCCTGCTTTTTCCCCTCCCTCCCTCCCTCCCTCCCAGTAGGTATGCCATGCCCTACAGAGGCAAATTCAGCCTGCTGAGAGTTGAGGACATTAATTTTATACTGAAGATGCCTCATGTGGTGGAGTTGATTGGGTGACTGATCCCCTCCTTATGATGTTATTGTAAGTCAGCTAATTTTATTTCCAGGGATTGTAACTCTTGGGCCTTATCCTTTCTCTTTGCAGAAGGGTAAACAATAATCTGGCCACGAAGAAAAGCTTTTAATCCCTCCCAAACCCATTTATCAGTTACCTCCCCATTTAAAATTGGTCTCAAGATATAACTGGACCTCCTGACATTGTTTTAAAATGCTTATCCCTGCAGAGACTAACATTGCACTTGCAACGTTTACCCTCTACCAAAGGATTTCCTGATTGAAAGGTATAGGTAACTGTGAAGTGGTCTGAAATCAAGATGGGTTCAATAGCAAAATGGATTGCCCCTTGAGACACAAAGCCAGATGCCAATACCATACCCATCCTACTATAAGTATCATGTGGAGCAGAATAATATGTGAAGTCTCTGCCATAGGGATATTCTAACCTCCAGACGTCTTGAAGGGCATTATCCTGTATAAGCAAGTTAAGGATTTGGGAGCCTGCAGAGGGCAATCTAGAGGAGATACCATTCCAGTTGTGGATGGGTCCACAAACTGGTTCATATTCCCTCCAAACAAGATGGAATTAGTCCCCATATCGACTAATGCTTGAGACAAAGCTGAGGATCATCAGAATTAAGGGCATACCTACCCTTAACCAATAACCACCTCCCTTCTTTATCCCTTTTGACCTGCTCAAAGACCCAGTTAATGCTGGGATGGCACAAAATAGCTACCCCTCTTTCTTTTGATGAATAGGAAGATTCAAATACCTGTCCCCATTCTTGCACAGCTTCTCAGCTTCCTTCTTAACCTGGTGGGTCTCCTGCAGAAATATTATATGCCCCCTCAGCTTCAGAAATGCATAAGGACCCTCTTTGGTTTGACCAGCTTTTCAGCCCACAGATATTCCATGAGATAGCCTTTTAGGCTATAATCATGAACTAGAATAAAAGCATCATGCCTCCCTCCATCCAGCATGGTGAATAACATCCCAACTGCCAATCCTCTGTCACAGAACAGAAATAGGTGAGAGAACATGGGGGCTATCAAACTACAAAGATAAACAACTCACTTAATAAGCTATATACAGAAAAATAAATCCAAGTGATACTAACATCCATAATGCAGAAGGCTTGGTGGCAACCAGGGGTATGCAAAAAAAAAAATTCTGCCAGCGGAATTTTGGCGAAAGTTGGATTTTCACTTCTGTGAAAGTTCACAAATCATTTCACCAGCTTTCATGGAAATTCCACTAAAAAACTGTGGAATAAATGTAATAAATGCAGGTTAATGTATTAAACTGTGGGAAGAAAAACCCGCAGAAGTAATGCAAACCGAGGATAATTACATGATATATTGCAAACCGAGGATAATTACATGATATATAGCAAAATACTAAGTAAGAGACTTTTTTTCCCTCATGTCATGTGAAAAGTCCGCAGTTTGTAATTAAATGCCTCAGTACCAGATGGAAATTTGCAGTTATTTGACGAAAGTTTGAAATTCTGCCACAGGCAAAGGAGCGGAAAATTCTGTGAAATTTTTGACATTTTGCTGAACTTCCGCAATGGCAGAAATACACACTTTCGCCCACCCCTAGCAGCCACAGAGCAACTGCAATAGAAAGGCATGTGGGAGCTGCCTGCCCAACCTGCTTAAAACTATTCAAAGGATTATGAAGCATAGCCAAAAAATAACAGCCGCTGAAGCCTGATCTGTGGGGTTGCTGCTAAGAGATTGAAGGATACCGTAGCACTTAGCCTCGACTGACCAAAAGTACACTGACAAACCAGTTGTCCCCTTAAAGGGGGACAAGAAAACAATATAAGCTATAATAATAATAATGGCCATTATGAGCATCATATAAAATTGGGCTTATATGCTATTATGTGGGCAGCAAGAACTGGGATCTCGAGAGTGAAGAGAGCAGTCGACAAAGTCATAGTAGCATGCTATTGAAGTGTGAAGTGCAACCTAGCAAAATTGAGAAATCAGGACTCTGTTAATATAGATTCTTGTCACACTTTTCCCTTTGAAAGATAAGAATATTCCACATGTATTACCTGAATTCAGAATTGCAAATATAGCACAATTTAGCATAAGGCATGCATATCCTGAGCATTGAAAGGGCTGGCTCTCCCTCTAATGACCTACTGTAGTTATGTAGGAGCAGAGCCCTCAGTCAAAATAACGTTTGATCCCAAACAGAAAAGAAAGAGTCCAACAGCAATAAAGGCCTCTGAAATCTCAACCAGACAGCGAAATCCTGTTTACTAACTGACTGGTTGCCCAAAGCAGTGGGATAGTATAGGCACCATAACCATCAGCCCAGATGCAACAGTACAAAAAGTACAGTGGTAATGACAATTGCATTTACAATTCCAAGTGCAATTCACACTCCCTCCCACTCCCTGTACTGACTCAGTACACTGAAAGTGCAATGAGACAATTCACAAAGGATTTACAGTAGAGTCCAAAACTCAGACACTGAACAGAATAAATGGGATTGGGGTCAAAAAGGTGACCATAAACTCTAATCAGTTTTATAATAACATAACCCCCGGAGAACACCCAGTCTTTGCACAGTCACTGTCATCATGAAACTGGGCTAAGGAATTAACACTCATAAAAAGGATATGCTGGAGAGAGTATTTCTACTAAATTCACTTCAGCCAGTTCGATTTGGGCTGAGATCCATTGGTTCATTGTTCTCCGTAGAGAATGCAGGTAGCAAGGGGTTGTGAGACACACTATCCAGGTGTCTGTCTTAAGCAGTAAGCTTACAAGCTTGAGTTGAAACTGATTTCCTTTTTGGTTTAGGGTCTGAAGCAGGACTGGCTCCCCAATATCTTTTAGGCTGTGTGGATGCTTCCATGTGTAAAATGAATTGCTTGGCATCCACAGGGTTGGTAAAGGTTTCCATGGCTTTAACAACCGTAAGTCGAAGTATCGCTGGAGGACTGAGGACACACTTCAGGCCTCTCTCTCTCTCTCTCCAGTGAGGTTCTGAACTTTGTCAAAAGACTTACACTTTTCAATCACTTTCCTGGGGTAGTCTGGCTGCAAGGAAAGTGTTATGCCATGCCATACGAGCTCCTTCTTCTGTCTAGCTGCTGTGAAGATTTGTTTCTCTGTCTTGGTATCACAGCAGGCAAAAAACAACAGGACACAGATCAGCATTTTGTTTGGTGGGCGGAGGGCCAGAGGCAACCATTTTTGCACGGTCAAGTAAAACCAGAGAATCCCAGTAATAATCAAATAATTGTGGTAACAGCTTTTGCAGAAACTCAGTCATGTTGGAATCCTCAGATTTCTCAGGGAGACCAAATAATCTTAAATTATTGCACCTGTTACTCACCTCCTGATCATATAATTTATCCCATACTAGTTGAAGTTCCTTTTCAAGTATGGTGACATGGCACTCTATCAGATAGGCCTAGTCTTCTAATTTACTCACTCGCTCCTCCGTCTCGGCAGTTTGAGAGCCCAGGTTGTCAGTGGCCCGATTTACTGCATCAATGGCAAGATTCATTTGAGACAGCTGTCATGTGATGCTACTCATAAAAAGCTTAATCTCAGTGATCTCTTGATAGATGTCACTCAACTCGACGTTGGCCTGTGGATTTGCCATCTTGAATGAAGAACTCTCCGAACCGTCAGACAAAGCTTCCATTTTTGACTTTTTTGGAAGATTTAAATCAGTTAAAAGGTATGATTTAGGCTTCCTAACTTCTGGCACAGTAGGCTGTTGACTCATAATGCAGATAAAAAGCAGTTAGGGATGCAAATTATACCAAATATTGTTACCATAGGCAGAGCTCCTCGAGCCAAGCTGCTCTCAGTGTATCTGCATCACATGACACCCAATGTCAGCATGTTGCATTAAATCTGCATCAGAGGCCATCATGCTCCACATGAGAAAGATGCCAACTGATACTTAGCAAACCTATGCACATCAGTATTGGTAGTTTACTCATCTGGTAAAGGTGATTGTGTTACTGTATATCCATGGCATCTCCAGATCCTTACCTTAGCGTTATGTACACCTGATAGGCTGCTTGATGCACTTGACGTATGTTTCAGATTTCGGTCCTCCACCAGGCCCCTTACCCCATCTGGGTCTCTTCAGTTTCGATACTTCCATAGCTGTAAAATAACTTGTTAGGTATATGCACAGACAGTAATCATTACTCTCGAGAGTGTGTCCAGGATTCTAATACTACTTTAATGAGATTAATAATTTTTTGTGTACATTCATGTCTTGAACACATTTATGTTTCTTTATTCTCAAATGCCCTTATCTGCTCTATCATGCTCCCTTGGGTGGGATGAGGTGCCATGGATATACAGTAACACAATCACCTTTACCAGGTGAGTAAACTACCATTGTGTTGTCTGTATATCCATGGCACCTCCAGATTCTTACCCTAGGGTGATTCAAAAGCAGTGCCCTACTAAATTGGGTGGGAAGAGCATGAAGTAACACTGTGTTTGTATTGTCTTACTATCATGATTGTCTTATTTGTCCTTTACTGTAGCTGTCATTAGCGCCATAAATCCAAAGGAATTTTTTGCTGGAATTTCAGTGTCAAGTCTATAGTGTCTTGTGAACGTATGTATACTGGACCAAGTGGCCGCTGCGCAAATCTCTTGTGCTGTGGCTGAATTTCATTCTGCCCACGATGTGGCTATTGCTTTAGTTGAATGGGCCTTGATGCCCATTGGTGGAACCTTGTTACTTAACTTGTAGAATTCTGTAATTGTCCTCTTTAGCCAGGTCACTATTGTGGTCTTGGCTGCTGCTGCTCCTTTCTTGTGTCCTGTTGTTATGATGAATAGTCTCTCTGTCTTTCGGATGTGTGCGGTTCTGTCCAGGTATTCTGTGAGTGTTGTTATGACATCTAATGTGTGGAGGCTTTTCTCTTAGCTGTCTGTATGTTCTTCATAGAAGGTTGGCAATTGTATTGGTTGATCATTGTGAAAAGTAGAGTCAATTTTGGGGACGAATGAGGGTACTGTATAAAGCGTGTCACGCCTTGTTGTGTGAACATTGTGAATGGTTCTTTGCATGACAGTGTTGTCATTTCTGTGATGCGGTGAGCTGAGCATATGGCTACCAGAAACGTTGCTTTTAGCCCCACCCAGTAGTCTGTGGTGTCTGTAAGTGGTTTGAAAGGTGGCTTAGTAATGGCATTTAGCACCAATGTCAGGTCCCATGGTGGTACACTGTTCCTTATATCCAGTCTTATGTTGCTTGCTGCTTTTAAGAAGCGTATAACATCTGGGTGTGATCTGGGACATGTTCCCTCGACTGTACCTAGTGCTGATCTGATGGCAGAGAGTTGGACTCTTAGTGAGGATGGTGCTAGGCCCTTATCCAGGCCTTGTTGTAAGTATAGTAGAATTTCTGCCATGGATATATGCGACGGGTTTATCTGCCTGTCATCGCACTATTTCCTGAATATGTTCCACTGTCTGGAGTTTGTGGAAGTTGTTGTGTTCCTGCGGGATTTAGCATGGTGTTGATTACCTTATTGTGGTATCCTGCATCCAACAATCTCTCCCTTTCAGGAGCCAGGCCATGAGTTGTAGATTGCCTGGGTTCAGTTGTGTTATTGGTCCCTGAATAAGAATGGCCCTTTTGTTTGGTAATGTCATGCGGTCCATTGCCATAGCCATTATGGTTGTGAACCATGCCCTCCTTGGCCAGTATGGGGCTACTAGGATTATGATCCTGCGAGACTGACGTACTTTCCCTAGTACTTGTGGTAGCAGTGGGAATGGTGGGAACACATATGAGTAGTCGTGTGTCCATGGGAGTAATAGGGCATCTATCCCCTGGGACTATGGTTTTATGAACCTGGAGAAGAATTTGGCCATTTGTTTGTTGTTGTTGGTGGCCATGAGGTCCATGGTTATGGTCCCCCATTTGTGTTATATCCTTTGAAATATTGTTGGGTGCAACTGTCATTCTCCCAGGTGTATCTGTTCCCTGCTGAGCCAATCCACTGTTGTGTTCAGTTTTCCTGCCAACTGTATTGCTGTGAGGTGTAGTATGTGTGTTTGGGCCCATGTCATTATAGTGTTCATTTCCCTGAGTAGTCTCTTGCTCTTGGTACCTCCCTGCTTGGCTATGTAGGCTACCATGGCTCTGTTGTCTGATCTTATCAGTACTTATTTCCCCTGTATCTGTTTCTTGAATGAAGTTAGTGCATGGCATACTGATCTCATTTCTATACATTGATCAGCAGTCTCTTTTCTGTAGGGGACCATGTGCCTTGTGCTGCTTTGTGTCCCATTGCCACTCCCCATCCCCATAGGCTTGTGTCTGTGTCTATGGTGACATCATGTATCGTTTCCAGTGGAGTTCCTTTGCTCAGGTTCTCCATGTGTGTCCACCATAGTAGTGATGTCCTTGACTTGCTGTCCAGTGTTATCGTATGGTGCAAGTTTTCCTCTGATGGTGAACTGTATTGTAATAGGAAAGTTTGTTGTGGCCGCATGTGCCATCATGCCCACAGTATCAGGTCGATGCATGATGACATGCATCCCAGGACTGTTGATACTAGAGCTATTGTTGGTATTGCAGATTCTAGTAGTTTGTGCGTGACTACTATGAGATTTTGTCTTCTGTTTTGTGTTGGCTGTACGAGTCCCTTGTTTGTGTCTATGTCTGCTCCAAGATGTTCTATGTGTGGTGATGGTGTTAGGCAGCTCTTTTTGTTGTTTATCACCCATCCACGTTCTTGTAGGGTGTGAATTGTTTGGATGGTCACCCTTCTTGTCTCCTGTGGTGACCTGGCCTGAATTAGCCAGTCGTCCAAGTACAGAATGACATGGATTCCTTGTTCTTGGAGTTTTACTGCTAGGACTATGGACACCTTCATGAACACTCTCGGTGCAGACACTAGTCCGAATGGGAGGGACCTGTGCTGGAAGTGCTGTCCCAAGATTTGAAATCGTAGGTATTTTCTGTGTGTAGGCCTCATGGGGATGTGCAGGTAGGCGTCCTTGAGGTCTGTTGATGCTAGGTAGTAGCCGGGTCTTATTACCCTTAATGTGGAATGTATGGTCTCCATCTTGAGTGTCTTGAGTGTGATGTATTTGTTGACCATCTTTAGAGCTAGTACTGGTCTGAGGTCTCCTGTCTTTTTGGGTACCAGAAAGAATATTGAATAGATTCCCTTTCCAGTCTCATCTAGGGTACTGGTTGTATTGCTTGTGACTTTATCAGAGAGTCTAGTATGTCTTGTACCTGTTGTATTGACCACTTCCATGTGGCTAATGGGGATATGATACAGCATTCTCATTGAGGTAGTTGTCAGAACTCTATCGAGTACCCTTTCATGATTGCTTCATTGACCCACCTGCCTGAGGTCATATTTGACCACTTTTCACTGAAACGTTGGAGTCTGCCCCCTAAGGGTATGTGTGGGTTGAGTTGAAATGACAGTAGTTGTGGTATGCTGTGTCCTGGGTAGTCATGGGTTTGTTCTTCTGTTGTTTCTGCCTCTCTGGGAAGTGAATTTTCCCCATGCTTGTCCCCCTCTACTCTGGTATGCGGAGCTTCCTTTGCTTTGGTAGGTACCCTCTTGACCATATGCTCCCTGATATGAGCTTTGTCTGGCTCAAAAGGACTGATTGTATCTCCTGTCCCCTCTAGTTCTTTGTCCATAGGTCCGGCCCCTGTGTGATGGTAGGTAGCCAGAGTCCTTATCAATGTCTTGGTCTTTTCCTTGACCACGTTGCCTCAGGAAGTCCTGGAGTCCATCTCTGAATGCTTTCTCCCTGAAATGGCAGCTTGTGTAGTTTGGCTTTTGACTCATTATCCACATCCCATAGATTAAGCCATAGTGACCACCTGGCCCTGTTGGCAATCATTGCCAACCTGGCGTTGATTTTCAATGAATCGACCGACGTGTCCCCGAGATATTTTGCTGCTAGTATGGAGTGTTGAAGCAGCTCAGCCTCCTGTGAGTTTAGAGGTAGTTTCTTTCTGATTTTCTCTAGCCATCTAATCATTGCTCTGTAAGTGTAGAAGGCTGTGGTAGATGTTCTCACTGTCTGGCCTGAGAGTTCATATATTTTCTTCAGCAACTCCTCCATTCTTTTGTTGACTGGGTCCTGTAGGGCTGCTGTCCCTTCAGTGGGGAGTACTGTCCTTTTGTTTAATGCTGCTATCTTTGGGTCTATTTTGGGGGCAAAGCACCAAGCCTTCGCCTTATCTTCCTGTAGTGGATACATTCTGTTGAGTGCTCTCTTTTCTGGAAGTCTGGTGGGATTGGATGATGGCCATTCTTTCTGTATTATGTCATTGAGTGCCTGGCATACTGGGAAGTAGTTTTCCTGTTTGGGGGGCATCTGGAGCATTAGGTCCAGGCCACTCTCCGGAGATGCTTGAGAAATTCTGAAACCTAGTGTGGTGCGTATCCATTTGATGAAATCTGATATGTTTTCTATAGGGAACAGCTTAGAAGTTATGAACAGAGTGTCTGTCTGTCTTGGTCGGGCTTTCCTCAGGTATGTAGTCCTGGTCGGGCTCATGATCGCTGTCTAGTGGGGAGCCTGTATCTTGCTCTTCCACTTGTTCTTCCCCCTGGGAATCCTCAGATTTCTCCAGAGTATGTTGTTGTGATGGATGTCTGGCCATGATGTGGCAACTGTGCCTTATCTTGCCTGCGTGCCTTCTCTCTAGGGGATCCACAGGTGGATGGCCTGGAGTTATTCAGGAAAGTCATGTGTTCTAGAACTTTTAACATAAATGATTGTTGACTCTCCATCATTGCCATTGTGGCTTTCTGAAGAGCTACTGTCTCTGGGTCGACCTGCCAATCTTGCCTCTGAGGGTTCTGGATGTCCATGTCCTGGGTGGAATTATCCCCTTTGCATGTCTGGCAATATAATCCCTTTTGGTGATGTAGCATGGGGGCCTTGCATGACGTGCATACTCTGTTTGTAGACATCTGCAAGACAGTTAAGGAGGCTTTTATTTGTCTGCCGCAGTTGTGGGAATTTAATTTCCTGCTGCATGGCTTGTGGGAGTGGTATTGCTTGATTTTATTTTATTTAAACTTTATATATATAATATCTCTATATATATAGTATATGCCCATGTTTTATGTCACAGCATTTTGATACTGGTCCCATTAACATTAGAGTTTTCCCCTTTCTTGCTCCCTATTTACATATAGAAAATATGTGCCCTATATAGGGCTTGTCGCTTTAATAAAATTCAGAAGAGATCGTGCTATGTGCCCTTTTAAGAGAGAGAGAGAGAGAGAGAGGGGAGTAATGTTGCCATTCACACGATGGTGTCATTGAGCGAATTGCACATGTACAAAAGCCATGCATGTACAGAAGTGGGGAAACTGACCTCCTGAGATATAGCTTGCTATTCAGTTCAGTTGTGAGCCTTGGGGAAGAGACGCACTTGCGCGCAAGAGTGCAGGCCGCTCGGCAGCATGGGTATATTCCCAGAGCTACCGAGATTGAAGGAGAAGCTGGATCAGGATGGGGGGGTGTAAATGCCATTTTGTGATAGGACACCCATTCTTCATGAACAAGGACACCTGCCATGCCATGCCACACACAAGGAGAATCACATTTCTGAGCTTCACAGAGTCATCTGTGGTTCCGTGGACAAACAATTCCAGGAAGGGAAGTTCTAAAGGCATTGTAAACTGACTGAGTGAGTCAAAATAATCACCTGAGTGTTTCTGTGAGTCATGGGTGAATTGCCTGAGTTGTAGGCTTAATATGAACTTTTTGGGCAGTTAGGTGCACTCTGCTATGTAAGGGGAGTATACCGCTGCTACAGTGATTTTGGGTTGATTCAATGTGCACACTCCACTGTGTAAGGGGAGTGTACTACACAAGTATTGGCACAAGAGACTGAAAGTGATGTGTTTCTGATCTGGGGGGAGTCATTGCATGAGGGACTCCACCTTACAGACCTGCTCATATTATGTAGTGGTTCATTTGAAATACAAGCCTCTCTGAAGTTTTTCTAGCTTGCTTCACAATGCAAATGACGCAGTTACTGAACTACATTGTGATTCTACTGTACCTAGCCTTGATAATTTTACATTCTTGACTTATTTTAGTAATAATTTGTCTTATAACTACTCAATTACACCTATGTTATTCATTGCTGTACTGTCTGTGCTATCATAATATATTCATTGAAGTAAATTGAATTACCTTAATTGATTCTCTGTGATTCCTGGCACTGGAGCTTGGCGATTGTGCTGCTAGCCTGTTTGATGCACATAAAAAAACTGAAGAGACCCAGGTGGGGTAAGGGGCTTGGTAGAGGACCGAAATCTGAAACTTAGGTCATATGTGCATCAAGCAGCCTATCAGGAATACATAACCCTAAGGTAAGGATCTGGAGGTGCCATAGATATACAGACAACACAATGAGGTTAACGGCTGATGTTCACTTTAGTGTAGTGACAAAAGTTTCTGGAGACCAGTCACTCAGTTCATCATAAGAAATGTAGTTTTATTTTGATATTTTCTTAGAACACCATGATCCCCTAGGTATGCCCAATGTTTCATCCAACACTGGGCTTCCTCAGGGGCTTAGGATCTTGTGTTCCTAAATAGATTCTTTCATTATTACATTCGCTTGTGTGCATGTGCAAGGAACGTTTTGGGAGAGTAGCACACTTGGAGGTGTGCCTCTCCCATCCAATGCACTGCTCCCTTGAGCAGGCGTGGCATTCCTGCACCAATGGGTGCAGGAGCTCAGTATGACAGCGGTGTTCCTCTGCTTCAAAGGAAAACACCGCTGCCATACTGAGCACCGCCGCCATCCCCTCCGTCATGTGCTCCCCCCGGCGCACATCACGCCGCCCCAAAGCTTTCCTGCCACATTGGGAGCCCACCCCAGCGTGGCAAACATTGTTGTTTGCCAGTGGGGTGCCCAATCCCCGTCGGCTCCACACTTTAAGCCATCCTGCTGCCACACTGGGAGCCACCCGCGTGGCAAATGTTCGTTGTTTTGCCGACAGGGTGCCCAATCCCCGTCAGCTCCTCGGCCCCCCATGTAGTTGCGATGGGGTGCCCAATCTCCGTCAGCTCCTCGGCCCCCACACATCTTCTGCCACGCAGAGCCCACCCCAACGTGGCAAAATCCCGTCGTCTTTTGTTTTGTAAACCTGTAAAATAAAAGCGGTCCCATGTAGCGTCTCCCAGCCCCTCCCACAACCCGCACCACCCACTGTGCACCAGCCTCCCACACCCCCCACCCCATACTTACCTCCGAATCTGGGCGATGATCTTGATTGGACCGGGAACACGTCTGCACTCTTCAAAGCTGACCGCGAACTGAGGAAATGCGGTAAGCTGTATAATGGGCTACATAGGGGGTTTCAACTTTATTGCATATCTCAGTCATTTTTTGGAATTTTTGCACCAAATTTTCAACATGAGGTTTTGGGACCCCTCCTCATGAATGATGTCACTGTCATGGTGTTATTCGGGCCCGAAGGGTGATTTCGCAGGCACTGCGCAGTCACAGTGCAAAATCACCCTTCCGCCTTGAATAATGCCATGACAGTGATATTATTCATGAGAAGGGTCCCAAAACCCCATGTTGAAAAATTTGCAAAATTCCAAAGAATGATCTGTTTTACGAGCCGGCGGGCTAGCAGTTCCTATGCAGGCTCATAAGTTTGCGAATTTTCAATATTTTAACTCAGGTTTTCAACATTGCCATTTTATCACACCTTCTTATGAGTTGTACAGCTGTCATTTTTCACATCTCACCCAAAGCGTGTTTCCGCCCATGTAGCGCTACAATGGCACAGTCAGTGTCTAGAAATCAATCGTATGGAACACATTAAGAAAATCACAGTGACACTGTTCATGAGCAGAGGTCTTAAAATGGCTATGTTGAAAAATTTAACAACAAAAATTCCTACAAATAACTTTTTCTGGGTCGTTGTGCAGTTCCTCGCATCTCGTAAGTTTTGAATTTCAATATTTTCACTCCACATTTTCAACATTGCCATTTTACCCACCTCCTTATGAGCAGTACAGCTGTCATTTTCACATCCTGCCCAAACGTCTTTCCCCCATGTAGTGCACAATGGCGCAGTCGGTGTGCAAAATCAATGTATGGGACACAGTAAGAAAATCACAGTGACACTGTTCATTAGCAGAGGTTTTAAATGGCAATGTTGAAAATTTGGTGAAAAATTCCAAAATGACTGTTTTATGAGCTCATGCTGCACAGTTCCCATGCACGGTAGGTTTGCGAATTTTCAATATTTCCACCCAGATTTTCAACATTGGCATTTTACCACACTTCCTTATGAGCAGTACAGCTGTCATTTTTCACATCCTGCCCAAAATGTGTTTCTGCCTATGTAGCGCACAATGGGGGTAACAAAAAGGTCATGCTGACAATTTATTGTGCAAATACCAGCAATCGCACAGGGCATTAGGGTAAAGCACCATATATGCCAAACACCACTGCAAATACCTGCAAGTGAACATTCGGCATTGACAAATGCTTGTTGGCTTTAGAACAACTAGGATTCAGTTTCCTGTTTGTTTCTAGCTTCAGATTATAACTTTTTATCTGAAACAAGTTACAACCACTTGGAGTCTGTCCACAAGACACACGTGAACTGAAACTGCACCACATGCTATTTAGCTTAGGCAAGAAATGAGCATTGTAATGCTAGAAATCTGAGTGAAGGGAAGTTTTGAATAGTACCCCTGGGTGGTCTGAAATGAAACTAAGTACAGACTCCAAGTGGTTGTAACTTGTTTCAGATAAAAAGTTTTAATCTGAAGCTGGAAACAAACAGGACACTGAATCCTAGTTGTTCTAAAGCCAATAATGAAAGAATCTATTTAGGAACACAAGATCCTAAGCCCCTGAGGAAGTCTGGTGTTGGGTGAAAACTTGGGCATACCTGGGGGATCATGGTGTCCTAAGAAAATATCAAAATAAAACTACATTTCTTATGATGAACTGAGTGGCTGGTCTCCAGAAACTTTTTTCCACTACATTGAAGTCAACCGTTCAACCAGCCCCCAATAGGAACATTTGGTCTACTTTATACAAAGGGCACCCACCCACGTTCTCTGCCTTGCAGCATTTACTTCAAATGTTATGTTCTCTTTAGACAGGCTGTGAGGCTGACACACATCTCTTAAAAGGTATCTGGTACATTATTTCAGATTATTTGGTTTATTAGATTGCTTTATTTTAACAGAATTCCTTTGACACCAGATTGACTAACTTGATGTATTAAGCCTCCTGTCAATAAATTTGATTCAGTGGGTAACATAGGTCCTGGGTTCATAAAACATAATTCCTTTTTGTGTTTTGTGATTGTTTTGCCCTTGGTTTCTCTGGCAACCAAAATAAAATAAGATATGTGTTCATCTGTTATCACTGTGTATTAAAGACACTTTACAGGATTACTCTTAAGAAAAATCCTTGCTACCAGAGCGTTATTTTGTGGTTTTGCCACTAGCTCAACAGAATGTATAAGTCCTACAAAATAAATTAGATAAACTCAGAACATTTTACTTGATTTATCGAACATGTAGTTTTACGGAATGCAATATATTGTGAAGCACTCTTGTTACATTTTAGGCTGTTTTGCTGATATCAACATTTTTATACTCAGCATACTGAAACCAGAAAATTTGTCTATACACACTTTCTCTATAACAATGTTTCAGTTTTACTAAAAATATGAAGGGCAGGGTTACTGAGGCATTTCTCTAACAAGTAATAGCTTTAACAATTGTTTTATAATTTTATTCTGTTAGGGTCCTTTGGGACTATTTAAAATGTCAATTGTTCTAATCCTCTTTTCCCTATATTTTATTTATTTAGATTTTTCTTTCATGCCAGAAAGAAAAGGATTAAAAGAGTTATTCTCATTATAAGTCACAGCAATTGCCCATTATTTTTAAGCTAGCACAATATTTACTGGTGAAGATCATGACAGAATATTAATTAATTATAACATACATATTGCTTAATTCCTTATGCTAGGGCCCCTAACCGTCAGAAAGATGCAATTAGCTGCAAAATATTGATATCTTTAAACTTGGCATTGGTGCAAAATTATATCATTAAGTTGGATATGTTTTTATAATCCTTAATGTGCTGACAAGTCAGCAGCTTATTCCCACTGTTACACAGTTTAATAACCTGAAATACAAAATACAGCAGCTGGCACATTCATACGTGCACATAACCAGGGTCATAAGTCATCATGTACAACTGGAATGCAAAAGTGCATGCCAAACAGGTCAGCACAGTCAACACTTTTAATAAATTTCATTTTAATTCAATGGCACCAGCTCCATTTATCTCTCTGTTTTCATATTTTAGACATATGTTGTTATTAAAAATCATTACTAGATATTTTGACTGTGCAGACCCATTTGGCATGCACTTTTGCATTCTGATTGTACTTGACAGTTTAATATCCCTTGATAAGCCATTTCCTTTTCCTAACATATGGACAAACAACAGAGTTCCTGATATTGTTTCTTTGTAGAAAGAAAGTTTGTGTGTCCTTGGGATTTTTCAGAAAATCTAGGATATTGAAAACTGCCAAATTTGGAGAACCGCAGTTAAGTCATTTTATAAAACAGGGTATAAAGAAAATGACTAAGTCAAACAACTTCATTGGTTGAAACACAACACCTGACTGTTGATTATTTACCTAGAAAGTACACAGGTCATGATTAATATGCCCTAATCCACCTAGCAACACCCCAACTAAATGAAAATAAAACAATTTTTCCTCTTAATTAAAAATAAAAATTTCCTCCACTTTTAAACACAAAAACCCACAACAGGGCATAGGTTTCTTCAAAATGAATCCATTTCTTATGTTTATTCAAAGGCACATGGGCTTTGTTACAAAAGGCATATATTCAACTTAGCAACAACCTAACTAAAGGAAAATAAAACCTTTTCCCATATGTAACAAAGCCACACATATACACATACAGGATTTCTTAAGAATTAATGCACTTCCTGGGTGCATTGACATTTTTATTTAATTTTTTTTTTATTTTAGTTGTTTAACCAGGAGTAGCACACTAAGCTGAAAGCTTTTTTACAGGTGCGACCTGGGAGCACAGGGAAGTTAAGTGACTTGCTCAGGGTCACACAGTATGCATGTAGAAGCTGTGGGATTCAAACACAGGTCTGGTCTGCTGGATGTCACCAGATTTGCAGCTCAGAGCCTTAAACCACCACGCTATACTGCCTCCCAAAAAAAAAGTAATTGGCCTTGTGTCTTCCAATTCACCCAGGGCATGCATTTATTCTTTAGAAATGTATGCCCTGTTGAGGGTTATTACTTACTTAACATTATACGTGGTTCAAAACTGAACAGTTTACTTCATGGAAAAATGTCATGAATAAATCCACTGTTTGTGGCTGTATATAACTCAACTATACTTTTAATTACCACCCTAAAACTGGTATGCACACCCATTTGGTCAGATTCCCAGAATTTGTCAAATGAGGAGGTGTCATTCATGTAAGTAGTTTAAAGTGACAGGGAGTCTATAATGCCATTTTGGGATCACTGTGAAAACAGTCAAGGGGTCTTTTGCTTATTATGCTGTTAGCTACTTTTAAATATATTACGGTGCTTTGGCTGTCAGAAGTTTCTCCTCAGTATAAAACTTGGAGGACATGCATGAATGATATCAATGATATGGGAAGAATCTCCACAAATGTGAACCTCAGCAAGGAGACCTTTGTTTCATTTTGGCACTACTGGGAAGACAATCTGGTCTCATACATGTTCCTGTAGAGTCAGACACAACTTACAGGTAGCCTTTGGACAGCAACTGCTTTGGTCACTGAATCTGGGGGGCGCTTCATCTTCTCATCAGGATGGACCATGTATACACACTTTTTGAGAGTCACATTATTGTCATACAGCAACTCTATTGGTTTGGAGCATAGTTCTGCTCCATGTTTTTACTACTTTTCGATGAATGTAGTGATTTGAATAAAGCTGAGCTGAAAACAAAGTGACAGAGGGTCAAAGCTGCAAAACCACACAGTTTACGTATTGGCAAAATTTCACGATATTTTCTTTCATTTTCATGTAATTTCAGCCACAAGGTTGCAGAGCTGTTTATATGAACATGATGAAGAGCCTGCACTGATAGCCACCCTAAGCCAAAGCATACTTGCAGCTACAGTATCATGTATCATTAGTATGATGAAAAAATAAACTGCATGGTGGCAGTCTACTAGTCAGTGGTAGCATGAACCACATGAACAGGGCACCCTAAGTGCACAATATTCATGCTAATGCCAATTTTTTTTTTATTTAGTTTTTGTTGACCGGGTAAGTGCACTAGACAAATCCTGCCTATTTTCAGGCACGACCCGGGGGAGGGGGATACAGATGAATGCCAACTGACCTTGAACCAGATTAAGATTAAGCTGTTGATGGTATTTTTAGTGAATGAGGGAAATTTGGTCAGGACACCAGGGAGATTCCCCTACTCTTTTCGATAAGTGCCATGGGATCTTTAACATCCACCTGAACTACCACCAATCCAGGCAGATGGGACCTCAGTTTAACATCTCATCTGAAAGACGGCACCTCAGAAGTGCAGCACCTCTCTCATGCTGCACTACAGTGTCAGTACTGGGATATTAACTCAAATGCCAGATGTGGGAACTGAACCCACAGCCCTCTGATTTCCCGGCCTCAGAGGTGAGTATGCCACCTACTGAGCCACTGACACTGCAAATAGTGGGCTGTACAGATTATTTCTTGATAGTGTTGACTTTAGCATTTGTACCACCAGCCCTCTATATTTTGAACCAAGATTGTGTTTATTTCCATTATCTGTGTGATCTTTCTGTCATGATTGTAAGACAGTGGCAACCATAATGCCTAAATGACTACAGTATAATAACACTGGCTCCTAGAAAATAAAAGAATGTAACAGTAATTTAGACAAACTGGTAGCATTATGGCTTAAGAATTCAAAGGTAAGCAGTTCAAATCCCATCTACGACAGTCCATAAAATAAACAAAGATTTTGGCAATAATACTTTCTGAGCATTTACATGCTCATTGTAACAGAAATAATGATAATAACTGGACCACATACAAAGTCTCTGCAAGCTAATGACACAATTGGAACAACATTGTTTGTGAGTTTTGTAGTGCTACATTTGCAATTGACTCACATGATTGTTTGATTAGCAAGGTTAAGAGTAGGTTACACATGTCATTGTCCCTTATCTAGGGGTTCTGAGTAATGTGGCCTCCTTATTTTTCAACACCTGATCACATAGGGTAACCATATCCTTATGTTAACCCAAACACAAGGCAGGCTACCCGTGGAATAACCTGTAGAGGTCAAAGCTTGATATGCAATTACAACACCATATCACAAAGACCCTCTGTAACGAGGTACCACTCTCAGTTACAGGTACACAGCCCAACCCACCCAAAAAGTACCAAAATAAATTCAACAATAAAATAACAAACTTATCTCACAATTTCAGTGTTTTGCAACAGAAAGCCAACAAGCCAAAAATTGAAAGGTTATAGAAAAGACCCCCCGCCCAAAAAATGAGGCTCCAATCCACTGATCAGAAACCATTAGAAAGATATCCAAACCCCCCAGAAAATATTTAGTTTATTGCAAATCAACCACAGACATGGAAAAAATAGCCAGATCCTTGACGCTTTGAGATGCACTGTTCTTTGTCGGGTTGGGGGCATGGCTACATGGGTCAGAACTGCAACATCTTTAAATAGTGAATACGTTATTTTCATTGGCTAGTGCCTTGAAGGTTGTAACCAGTCTAGTCTGTAACTACTGTGATCATAAACTTGATTACCCCTCTAGATACCACTTACAACATGTCATGTAAACTATAACCAAACTCCAAGGAACACGAAGGAAATTAAACAAAATATCACATTCCACTGCTAAAAGGACAGCTTAATATCCTAGTACACTTAATTTGTAAAATTCCTTTCGACAAAACTATTTTATCCATACTCATTTCTTACTACCACTGAAAGATTGCCTAAGAGCAAAAACATAGACAGAAAGCAATTCAAACAATGATTCATGAAAGTAAAATCATACAAGTGTAGTGCCCCATCCATGGATAAAATTATCTAGTGCATGGCAATCTTTGTAAGTGCCTTTGCCTTGTATATTGCAACCAAATAACCCGTTATTTTTTCAGCAAAACAAGTGGCTGTCGCAATAAAAGCTGTCTGTTTGCACCTAAACCATTGTGCCTGCCTCTCCTTTGAAAGAAGAGACGAACCACCCTCCTAAGTCTGGTCACCACACATGTACTCATAGCAAATGCAGCTCTTCCTCACTTGTAGTTAAGATCAACAAGGGAATGGCCATGGTCATCACCCCCTTAAGAAACCTCTGCAGGAAATGGTCAGTGAACTCTCTTCCAGAAGTAAGTTCCTTTCACCTGTGTAAAGCCAAACTAACATATCTTTAATTTCATTTTCTGAAGTAAACTCCACCTTTTTGAGAACTGATACGCTGAACCTTACCTCTTAAAGCAACAGTACTGCACCAAGCATGAAATGATCATTTTCTTCATAGAAGCTTTCCTTCAGACACTATGATTCATTTATCACAACACAGAAACATAGAACTTGATGGCAGATAAGGGCCAAGTGGCCCAATTGGTCTATCCATTTTTCTCTGCCTATAGTATCACTGAAGACCTTACTTGATCTCTAGCTCATTCCACCCCCCCCCCGCTTCCTTTCCCTTAGGATTCTCTTATGCCTATCACATGCATTCTAGAAGGCCACCACTGTATTTGCTCCACCACCTTGGCTGGAAGGCTGTTCCAGGAATCCACCACTCTTTCTGAGAAGAAGTACTTCCCCACATCTCTCTTGAATCTACCCCTCCAGCTTCACAGCATGTCCACTTGTACCTTTGTTTCTAAAAAAAAAAAAAACTTACCCTCCTGTACCTTATTTACCCATGTGAGGCACTTCATATAAAGGACTCTTTTTATTTGCTTACAATTTTCTCCCTGGTCCCGGTCAGCCCTCCTCCTCTTCCTTTTTTCTTCCAGCTGCCATCGGTCCAGCCCCGGCCTCCAGTCTTGGGCTCTCACCTCCTACCCACATGGTGGGGTGATGGGGAGCCCCCAACTCAACCCACCAAGTCTGGATCCAATACTGGGTGGTGCCCTCTCAGAGGCAGGGCCTGCAGTGGATGGCCATCAACCAGACAACATTTTTCTGGCATTTTCTGTGCAGAGGGGAGCATGCAGTGCTGACAGTGGTTGTGCCACACGCGTGTCCGAACACAGCACACCCTCCAGCTGCTCCATCTGCATGCTCCTACTGTACAGGACTTGTCTTGCCAACACCTAGCTTCCTGTAGGTGTCAGACAAATGCCGGTCTCTGTTCCCCACCCTCCCCGGGAGAGGAGAGCTATCCTCTGAACGATCAATCCTCTCACATCCCAGCCGGCCCTCGATGACCTGCTTGCACAATGAACACAGGCCACCGCATGGCAGTAGATAAGGCATTGCTGCCTCAGTCCTCCATGCCACTGGGCTGACTTCTCAGTCCTCTCTTAAGTTCCAGGGTGTACATATTGAGGTTCTTTAGTCTGTCCTTACAAGGCTTCTAATGCAGACCCTGCACCATTTTTGTTGCCTTCCTGTGACTGCCTCCACTCTGATTATGTCCTTCTAGAGATGTGATCTCCAGAACCAGACAGTACTCTAGGTGGAGTATTACAGCAATCTATACAGAGGCACCCACCTTCCACTTTCTGCTGGTGACACCTCTCCATATGGATCTCTGCATTAGGTCATCAGATATGATCATACCCAGGTCTCTTTTTTGCTTGGTGGTTGTCAATACCACTCCACCCATTTTGTTGTCTGCCCCTGGTTTTCTGTGCCCAAAGTGCATTATTTTGCATTTTTTTGCATTGAAACCTAGCTGCCATACCCTTGACCACTCTTCAAGATTTCTCAGGCCTCTGCTCATTTTTTCCACTCCCTGGATTGCCCACTCTATTGCAGATTTTGGTGACATCCTCAAAGAGGCAGACCTTCCCTTCTAGCTCCTCTATAATGTCACATATAAAGACATTGAAGAGGACCGATCCCTGCACTGATCCCTGAAGCACCCTGCTGGTCACCCTCCTTTCCACAGACTGTTCTCTGTTTACCACCACCCTCTGTCGCCTAGCCCCTAACCAATTTTTTATCCAGTTTGCCACCATTGGACCCACCCCTAAGCTAACCAGCTTGCTTACTAGTTTGTTATGTGGAACAGTGTTGAAAGCTTTACTGGAAACTATGTAGGCTATGTCCACTGCTCCACCCTGATATAGCTCCTTGGTCACCCAGTCAAAAAATCAGATTCATTTAAAAATTACCTCCCCCCACATGAATCCATGCAGCCTGAGATCTTGTAGCCCACTAGATTCAAGATATTCCACTATCCTTTCTTTTAGCAGTGATTCAATTAACTTTCACACAAACAATGTCAGGCTGACTGACATACAGTTATCAGCCTCCTCCCTGCTACCACTTTTGTGAATGGGACTAAATCTGCCCTTCTCCAGCCTTCAAGAACCACTCCTGTTTCCAGTGAGCTGTTAAACAGAACTGTAAGAGGTGCAGCAATTACCTCCCTGAGCTCCCTCAATATCCTTGGATGCACACCATCTGCCCCTTTGATTTGTCCACTTTCAGACTAGCGAGTTCTGTCAGGACTCTCTCCTTCAAAAAAGGAATAGTATCCACCTCCCTCTCTCCAATGCTCCTGTTACTTTTTTGTGGCCCTTCCCCTTCTCCTTCATCTATGAATCCTGCACAAAAGTATGTGTTCAGGATGTCTGCGTCTGCCTGGCCCCCCTTTGCAGAGCCCCCCCTTTCCCTTTTTAACCTTAAATCCCTCCCCTGATCTTCCTCTGTATATGGATATACCCCAAATATGTCTTGTTCCTTTTCTTTTCTGGCTGGGCTACTCTCTCTTCAGTTTGCTTGTTCATGCTCCTTCTTCTCTTCTCTCCCTGCTTCCTGTTCTCCCTGATACACATCTCTATTCTCTTCCCTCTGCATCTCTTTTTATCTTCTGAATGCTACCCTTCCAGCCTTTGCCTTTTCTGCCTCCTCTTTCAAGAACCTTAGCAATCGCTTTCCTTTTGCTTTTGCTCACCTGCTTGAAGCAGAGGTTTTCTGCTTTCACAATGTCCCTTTTTGTTTCACTCAACATTCCTCCATTCTACCCAGGTTAACCCCCTCCAGGTCATCCCTGAGGCATTCAACCATCTTTACAAAATCTGCCCTTCTGAGATCCAGGACCCTTACCCTAGTGTGTTTCAGTTCCAAAGCTGTCCTTATACTGAACAACACTGTACGGTGATCACTGGTCCCCAGGTGGCCTCCCACCTTGACGTCTGCAAAACTATCTTTGTTAGTAAGCATCAAGTCCAGTACTTCCCCATCATGAGTGGGTTCACTGACTAGTTGCCTAAGGAATGCACCCTGCAGGGAGTTCAACATGTCCCTGCTTCTAGCTGAACTGCAGGTGGGAGGCTTCAATCTACATCTGGCAGATTGAAATCCCCCACCAGCAGCATGTCGACCTTTTCTGCCATCTTGCCAGTGGCTTCCACCAGCACCTTATCTAACTCCTCCTCCTGTGCTGGAGGTCTGTAGCTCATGCCAGTATGAATAGTGGCTCCATTCCCCATCTCCTGATGACTATACATCTGCACCCCTGTATTCCCTGTATCTCCATCACTTTTATGCTTTCCCTCAGATAAAGCACCACACCCAGGTCTTTCCTTCCTTCCCTCCCTGACCTTCCTGAACAGAATATAGCCTGGTAAGGCCATGTCCCAGTCATGGTTTTCAGTGCAATAGAAAATCATGACTCAGTGATGGCCACAGTATCCAGATTGGCCTCTGCCATGATGGACTCTAGTTCCCGAATTCTATTTCCTAGACTTCTAACACTCACACACATGGACTTCCAGATTTTGTTACCACCCAATCAGTCTAGATGTTTAAGTGCTATCTCAAGGCCCATTTTTTTTCTCCGGCCTTCCTAAACTAGGAGTTCTGTTCTGGTTTACAACCAGCTTTAATCAGGTATACTGCTGTATTATTATTTTCATTTTATTGCTATATTTTATCTTAGTATTTTTATGATGTTTTGTTGTATTTTCCCTTGCTTGTTCTGATGTGAGGCACCAGAGCCTCCAGAATTGAGTGCCCTAGAAAGAAACTTTGTTTTGCCTTTCCTTGCCCTTGCTTTATCTTGCCTGCTTGTTAACACCCCTTTTTTCCATTTTTTTTCCCTCCTTCCCCCCTACTTTTTTAATGCTCCTGTTCATATCACCCTTCATTTCTACCACATTGCTTCCATTATTTGCACCCTGGGGGATTCCTCTTCCCTCAGGTTCTCCCTGCACTCTACTTGAGCCCGTTGGTGGGCTGTTTCTGCTTCCCCAATTTCTTCTGCCACCCCTTGGGCTACTTTAAATGTTCATCAAAGTAACATTTAAACCATCCACTGAGGACTGCGGTTCCCCTCCTGGATGGATGCAGGCCATCACCCAGTATAGACCCTTATCCCTCCAGGTAGCTCTCCAGGCCCCATTGTAGCCAAACCCCATCTCTATACACTATTCCTTCCATGATGAGTTGAAGCTTGTCATGTAGAGACCTCTCTCCTCCCTTCTGTCATAGACAAGCAGCACCTCAGGGAAATCTACTGAGTATCCCACCTGTCTAAGGCCCCGCCTCAGCTCCTTAAATTCCCCCTGCACTAGCCTAGCACCATCTCTAAGTTGGCCATTAGTCCACAGGTGAAAATGACATCCAGCTCTGCATCCTGTCCTTCTATCCTAGCAATCCTCAAGATCCACTTCCCATCTCTTTGGGCTATGGCACCATGTAGATACCTAACCACTCTCTTCTCCTTCCCATTCCCAAATCTGTGTCCCACAATTCAGCTCCCCACCAGAAGTTGGTTTCTCTTCCTCTGGGGTACTGTTCCACTCTCCTTGGGGTGTCTGCTACAGAGGAACCCCACATCCTCCCTTACCACTACCATGGGTGCCATCTTCTGGCAGACCCGCCCCATCAGAGTGGTGTAGGAATTGTGTAGTAGTACCAGTTGAGGATCGTGCCTCTGACCCATCACTCCCACCCTTCTAGAGTCCACTCTAATCCAGCTATTCCTCCTCCCTGGCATCCTATGCGGTAACAGTAGCAGACTTGGTGACCCCTGAGTGGGGGAAGAGTTTCCCCTGAATCATAGCCAACTTGGCATGGAATTTAGAGACCTCCTCCTTCTTTTTTCCATATTACTTTTTTCCCATCGGTCTGGCAGGCAGGCTATGGCCCCTAGGAGGCTCAGTTCTCTTTCTGTGGCTCCGCTTCCCAACCACAGGCTTCCTCAGTAATCCCCCATGGATTTTCACCCCATGGCAGGGTTGGAGGGAAGGGGAGGGAACCATCATCCCCGGTAAAGCACAATACAGAGCCAGGGTTGCCAAAGTTGGACATGGCACTGCATAGTCATGGGGCCTGCCAGACCCTTTCTCATTTTTTCCCTTATGCCCCCTCCTCACAGCATAAACATGCATGAGTGGGCACACGCACTCACCACATTTCCACACACCTGTGTCTCCCAGACTCTGGTGCTGCCCTCTGGGCTTCACTAGGGGGCAGCCAAGAAGTGGGATGACATCCCTCCATTCCTCAGGAAAGGAGACTAATCCACCAGATGCTCAATCCTCTCCCTTCACTGCCGACACCCAGCAACCAGAGGTTACTCCCAACCCCAGGTCACCAATGTGGTGTGCAGTGTAGCATTGAGCACCTCAACCATCAGTGCCACTGGGCTGGATAAGACCTCCTCCTTCAACTCAGAGAGGTGCATGCAGATGGGGCAGCACCACAGATAAAAACCTAATTTTTAAGTTGGATAAGGCATTCCAGAGTATGGATTATACCTCATGCCTCTGGTTGATTTATAGCTAGAAATGTAATGAATTTAAACTTTGACTTTACCGAAGAAGTCAGTGCAAAATCAGTAACTCTGCATGATATGTAGCATAGTCAAGTTTCCGACTTTGCCTGACAAAGTTTGTTTTTTAAGAAGAAAAAAATAATTTATCTGCCTCCCACACATTGTGTAACCATCTCCCACCCCTACCCACCTCCTAGGCATATAAACTTATGCTAAGTGCCAACCCCCTATGTCCCAGCACCCAACTTCACTTCTCCCTCCAACCCCCCAAAGTGAAAGGAAATGTTAGCTAAAAATAAAAAAAATAAAAAAAACCCACAAAGATTCCAGTCCCTCATCGAAGTGATCTACTCTCTCTTCACTATCATTCAATACATAAATACATCATGAGGTCCTCTATAGTAACATCTGATTGGCTGACAAATCAGTTAATCACGTGTTACCATGGAGGAGGATATCTCATTCTGTGCTGTGGATCTGAGACTTTAAAATGTAAGCATGTGGTTTGGACAAATACAGAGAAACCAAACGTATGGATAGTTGTTCTCTCCTTGCTAAGTTTTATGGATCCTATACACAGCTCTTCATGCAAACTTCCTCTACAGTACAATATGCTAACTCTGAGTGTACTAAGTACTTGAAGAATAGTGAATTTGGTTATGCAGTCCTTTTACATCCCTATCCTAACTGCTGCTGTGCTTCCACCCCCTTGGTTTGATATCAACATGCTGGCTCTTAAAAATGAAGTCATTCACCACCGGATTTTATTTACATTATAATATCCGCATACACATTGCAAGACTGCAGAAAGATACTTTTGACAACAAATAGATAATAGATTTCTTGAGGAGCTATCTTGGTGTTTTGATTTTGAAAGACATAGTAGTAGTAGTAGTTTAATTTATTTGGTGCTCTATCCCTTGGGCTCTGGGCACCTCACAACAATAACACAAACACATCTGCACCAAGTTATACATGTGGTATGTGACCCCAAAAATTTAGAATGATAAATACAGTATTAATAAATAAAGAGAAGGCCCAGTGTAGTAAACTCACAGATTGGAAAAAGCCAATGTAAAGCGATAATGTTTCAGTCATCTTTTGAATTCTTACAGTATGCAGTGATGGGAGAATAGGTGGCACAGAAAGAGTTCAAATTGGATGTAAAGATACAGTGAAGATGGTTTACAAATAGGTATTTAGGAAATAGGAATAGAGTTATACATTATTGTATAATGCATCTCGTGGTGCACGTGGGTGCGAATGACCTGGCAGGGGAGATGGTGGAAGTAGTGAAGGAGAGGTTTGAGGAACAGGGAAGCTGTATGAGGAGATGGGGGAATCGTGGCTTTCTCAGAGGAGCTCCCAGTACACTAGTATGATGAGGAAAGTGAGGACTGGGGAGTTCAACACCTGGCTGAGAGATGGTGTTGATCCAGGTTACACGGGTTGGTGGGGGGCTGGGACAGTACCTGGGAGAAAAGTGAACTTTATGCAGGGAACAGGTTACATTTGAGTGGAGTGGGGATGGGGGTATTAAAGCAGAGGGTAGGGGAATAAATAGCTACAAAGTTGGATTTAAACTAGGTAGGCAGGGAGGCAATGGTAGGCAGGGAACCCAGAGAGAGGAGCCAAATGAGCCTACCCTCCCAGGCTAGTAGGGAGGACCTAGGAGCAGTGGTATGGTGGATTAGGAGGGGGGTATTTCAGGGAAGAAAGGGGGCAAGGACAGGCTGGGGGGGTGGTCTCATTGACAGCAAGAAGCCTTGGTAACAAATCAGTGGAATTACAGGCTCTCTTGGCATTAGGGAGGGTGGACATTGTGGCCATCACAGAAACATGGGCCACCCAGTATCAGGAATGGGATTTGATGATCCCAGGGTATAGATTATTTAGGAAGGATGGGGCTAAGGGAAAAAGGGTGTGTGGATAGGGAGACAGGGGGTACAGGGACCAATTGAGCATCTGAGGGACTGCTCTTCCTCTCTGGGGAGGCGGGAGTTCAGTGGTTGGTGCCTTACTGGCTCCTAGTGGAGGCTGGGGGTAGTGCACCGATGCTGTGCATCAACAGGGGGCTGAGATGGGGCAGGCACCAGAAGGAGCGCATGCGGATGCGTGCATGCTCCTTCCACTGGTGTCATTGCATGCCCCACTCATGCAAGGGAAATATAGAGGAAAAAGGTGTCCTTGGTCATGGCAGCTTAATGGCCATCCAAATGGGTGCTCCAGCTTCAGGGGTATCCCTGTACTGGATCTGGATCAGTGGGAGAGAGTTGGGGGTTCCCCACCACCCCGCAGCAGGGGGTAAGCTGCTGGAGAACAGGCGAGGACCCTAATGGAGTTGAGTGTAGACCGGACGGTAGCCAGAAAACAGGGGGAAGTGCAGACAGTGTAGCCAACCAGAACCCAGGGAGAAAAAAGTAAGCAAAAAAAAAATGGAGAGAAGGACTTCTTCAGATACACCAGCGAAAAACAAAAAAACAAGGATCAGATTGTGAGGATTAGGAAGGATGGGGACTGGGTGGAGAATGGGGTGGACCAGGAAGAGGCACTCAATGATTACTTCTGCTCCATGTTTATGAAAGAAAGAGAGGGGCAGACACCTCAAGGGAGAGGAGGAGCGGGTGGGGGGAGGGGGTGACTGATATAGGGTTTACAGATGATTGGGTGCTGAAATGATTAAAGGCATTGAGGGGGGATAAGGCATGGGGTCCAGATGATATTCAGCCAAGGGCACTCAAGGAACTAGCAGAGATTCTAGCAGGACCACTGGTTGACCTGTTCAATACCTCCTTGTACACAGGATGCGTACCACAGGACTGAAGGATGGCCCATGTGGTACCCATACAAAAAAGTGGTTCTAAGGATGAACCAGGCAACTACAGACCAGTGAGCCCCACATCAATTGTGGGAAAACTCATGGAGATGATCTTAAAGGAGAGACTGATGACCTTCTTGGAAAATAATGGTCTCCAGGAGGGTCAGCAGAATGGGTTTCTTTTAGGTAGATCCTGCCAGACAAACCTGATTGAGTACTACAACTGGGTGACAAGAGAACTGGACAAAGGCCATGTGGTGGATGTCCTATATTTGGATTTCAGCAAGGCCTTTGATTCCATGCCACATGGGAGATGATTGGGGGAAACTTGCAATATATAGGGGTGGGAACAAAGATGGTTAATTGGATCACCAGTTAGCTGAAAGGAAGGCAGCAAAGGGTGGTGGTGGGGACTCTCATCTCTGAAGGATGTGATGAGCGGGGTGCCTCAGGGATCTGTATTGGGACTGGTGTTGCTTGGGATATTCATAGCTGATATTTCCTATGGGGTCTGGAGTAAGAGCAGTCTCTTCACAGATGACACAAAGATGGGAGCGGTGGTAGATGACATTGATGGGTGGAGGGGGCTGCAGAAGGACCTGACCAACTGCAGGAGTGGTCAGAGGCATGGCAGTTGGGGTTTAACACAAAAAGTGCAAGGTACTACACTTCAAGGCTAATAACCAGGGAAGGAGCTACCAGCTGGGGGGGGGGTACAGCTGGAATGCACCAAGGAAGAAAAGGATCTAGGGGTGCTGATTATGGGGAGTATTAACAACTCAGTGCAGTGCAGGGAGGTGGCAGCAAAAGCCAACAGAATGCTGGGGAGCATAGGAAGGGGAATCTCCTCCAGAAACAGGGAGGTGATACTGCCCCATACAGGTTGCTGGTCAGGCTGCACCTGGAATACTGCATGCAGTACTGGTGCCCATTCCTGAAGAAGAACATCAGATTGTTGGAGGATGTACAGCGGAGGGTGACAAAGATGATCCAGGGATTAGAGGGATACTCCTGTGAGAAGAGGCTGTGCGAGCTGAACATATATTCCCTGGAGGAGAGGAGGGATGGGGGACATGACTGAAACCTTTAAATACTTAAAGGGGATTAACAAGACTAGGACAGAAGGGATTTTCCAGATTACAAGGGGAGGATCACGGGGGGCACCAGCTGAGAGTGGGGGGTTCAGGAGGAAGTCCAGGAGACATTATTTCACAGAGAGGGTGGTGGATAAGTGGAATACTCTGTCTAAGGAGGTAGTAGCCTGTAGCATGGTAGATGGTTTTAAGAGGGATGGGACAGAGTACGGGGTAATTATGAAAAGGGAGAATGGGTGGGGCAGCTGCAAATGAGGGCTAGCTGCACAATCGAGCAGACGCAATAGTCTATAAGGCCTGTTTCTGCTGGCATTTTTGTATGTTCATATGTTCATATAATTATAAATAACATATTTGATTATAGATGCCTATAAAGAACATTACTTTCAAAAATCTGGATACATTTGTAGCTTAAGACAGCCCTCGCTCATTTCAAATTAGGCTGTATGATAGAGGATTGATATAACCAGACTCCTTAAAAAGTAGAAGCTGTCACTGGAAGATTAGAACATAACATGCTGAGATATCCAGTATCAATGGCTTTGAGAGAAAAACTGTTAACACCAATTGTCAGTCCTGGCAAGCAACCAAGGGAGACCTGACTAATATATATTATCATCTAAGGAGCACTGGACAGTTAGAGTGGTCACAACCTTTAATGAAAAAAGGAGACTTATATTTTAACTCAGAAAAAAATTGAAGGCAGTTTTGTTTCTGTATATACATTATCAGGAATTTAAAGAATTTAAGATAATTAGGATGGTGTTAACTATATGCAGTTGAGCATGCACTCATACATGGCTTTTATTAAATGTATGTATAACACTATCAAAGGGTTTCTTGTTATATAATATTTTTAAATTGTTATAGTGGAAGCTGGTGACAATATACTTCAACTATTAGGAAGAGTGTATAATGGATCCATTCACATAGCTGGACTGTAGTACGGGTATGGTTCAGATGCCCATTGGCCCATCGCTTCAGACTAATGGGCGATATCAGATTACAAATGCAGTCAGTCGGTGGGTGACTGGGAGGCTTTATGGTGGGAGTTGCCACCCACAGCTGACCGGGGGAGCGGGTGGCGGGTCTGAGGGTGGGTGGGGAAGGGGGTACTGCTGGACCACCAGGGATAATTTAAACTGTTTCTTATTATACTTATGCCCTTGATCGGGCTGGAAGCAGTCCACTGGACCACCAGGAATAAATTGTCTTTTATTATACTTATGCCTGCGATCGGGCATTGGGGCACTTTGCCTTGATGTGCAGGAGGCGTCGGTCCCCGATGGCTGCAGCCTGGCAGGACACCAGGCGCAAGTCACCAGGGATCAGTGCACCTGCATGCAAATGGGGCCATAATGACATGTTAATGGCCCCAGTTGCACCTTGCATGTATTATGGCCCCATTTGCATATCCACCGCTGAATATTGCGGTTCCTGTGCCTAGCGCAACTGCACTTGCCATGGCGCAGCACCGTTGAATATCATCCAGCACATTCCCTGGCGCATCCCAGTTGCACTGCACCCAGGCTTGCACCCCTGCCCGGGAACATTCTGAAAATCCCACCCTCTATATACAAATATATTATATATAGAATAATACATTGGGTGGTGTGTTTAATGAGATTTTACAGGCTCCTGAGGTGTTGGATACTACATAAACCCAGATAGTGAATCTTTGGGGGGTTTATTTAAGCATCCAACACCAAGGGTGTGTGTAAAATCTAGAGTTGAACACACCACCCCATGTTTTAATTTATATAATTGCTGGAGAGTGCTTTCTCACCATAGCAATTATATAAAATAAACAACAATGGTCTGGTTGGGATTAAGTGCAGTTCACATCTGCAGCCTGCTGAAACCTTTTCATTCTTTTTTTTTTTTCTTAAAGGTTTAACCAAGGATTAAATGTTTAATCAAGCACTCAAAACTCAACTCTTGAGAGACAAGTTTGTTTTTACTTACCACCAAGTGATAAGTGGCAGCCAAGTGTCTGGCTCTAAATAAGGGAAGTGTGGTAATAGATGCATTCGTGGAGCACTGGAAACCCAACTCATGTTCGCCATTGTAACCTGCAGGTTATAATGGCAAATTATAACTGGGTTTCCTTATGGAAGTAAACATTACCCAGTTATTATAAAATAATTAAATTTATACAGCAAATATAAATATAAGCAGTGTAATCACATATAGAATAAAGAATAGACAACCATAGGGCTGTGTTTCATCAAGGGGTGGAATGACATCATAAACCTGGAGAGCTAAGGTTGAGAAATCTCTGATATCATCCACCCCAAGATGGAAACATCAACCTTGTTATCTATGGTTGCCCATACATTATTTTATACAGTACACCTTTGTTTTTAGTTAATTTACCTTTTTTATAACTCTGTCAAACAGTAGACAAATTAGCAGAAAACAGCAAACAGGATATGTTAATGTGATTCAGGTTATAGCTACTGTACGTACATGAGCTGCCAACATTACTAGTAGTTCCTGTTTTAACAAATAATTTATTATGGGTGTTTTCAACCTTGCTGTTATCTTCGTTATGAGAAGTCTGCAGTGTAGGCAATCATGAGGAATCTTAATAGACACAGGAGACTATGCTGTTTTACCACAGTAGTGACATAGTTACTATGCTACAACAACATTATGACATCACTTTTCCACTGATACAACAGCACCTGTATGTGTATTGATTTCCACCCACAAAAACACTAAACCATGTGCTAGAGATTTAATGTAATATGGCTTTTTTGTGTGTTTGAAAATCAACAAAATATTTTAAATAATAAAATTTTATAAGTCTTTTAGCAGTCTTGTTGATGCTTGTATGCTATTTCTTTTCAATTATTTTTTTTGTTTGAAAACCCTTATTCTAAAAACAGAATTGCAGTGTTACAGATTATTATGTTTATGAAGTTCAAAAGACAGCAACTTCTCCTAAACTAGACTAAAAATATATTAACATTTTTAAATACTGCCTTCCTCATATTTAATCACCATGGATGGTTTCAGGTTGGTTTGGAACATTTAAATTCCTTGTTGTTATCAAATATAGCACAAGTCTGTACTCGCTGCCACTTTGCAAAGCACTTATTTCCATTTCTGCAAGACACAGCAAAAAGCTAAAATGGGGCATTATTGAACACAGTAGGGGTGCTCCCTTATTATCAAGGGAATCTAAGTCAAACCTGAAGGGTAAGCAGAATTTATTTGCTTCCTATCAGAGATGAAGGGTCCTATCGATCAATAATTTATGTGTGATGTATGCACCGCTTTCCACATAGAAAATAATGGAGGACAAGTAGTTGAAATTGCACATTTAGTGGTGCTGGTTACTTTACTGCAGTCCATAAATTCTGAATTCTGAGTCTTTTTTAGAGTAGCCAGTTTATCCAGATTCACTGTGACATTACCTGTCCCATGCTCATGGGGTTGTATTTCGAAATATCTTAATATCATTTTGACCCCTCTCACAGCACATCAGACAAGTCAAGTAAGGAAAAAAAAAGGCATGACTTCTCTTAGGCACTCAGATCCCTTCTGCCCTCCAACGGGTTAACTAATTATGTGAGGGCCATAGTGCAATTTTAACGAGCTTGTTCTGGTTAGTAGTTAATTTGTAGGTTTGTCACTTCAGATCCCTAATGTGATCCTTTAAATGTGGTGCAAGGAGACTGAGAGTGATGAAGTCTTTAACTAGGGGTTGTAGTTAAAAGTAGAATGAGAGACTGGCTATGGCTGTAAGCAACCATTAAGAGGGACTGAGGGAGGAGGCACATTTTCAGAAAGAGAGAAAGAAATAAGAAACATGAAGTGCTTCATTTCAAACAATTCACACACAATTCAAGTCTTTTTCATAAACTGTGTGCATCCACTTTGATTTCTTGAAGAAAATTCTCTATAAACATCTTTTTTCCAAATTGGATATGCTTTGTAAAAGCAAGTTGACATTTTTAATTTTGCTTTTCTTGCATCCTGTGCTTATCATCCTCCTGCTGGCTGGGTCACCTCAGACTCTTTTTGGCAACTTTCCAGCCCAAAAAGACTCTTACCACACCCCTATTTCTCCCACAACCCCCCTTCCCATTTTGAAGCTATCAAATGCATTTTCTGCCCAGTGAACACAATCCAGATGGGTCTGTTATGAGTGACATGGGGCTTGATAGCACACTATGCTATAATTCCCCATCATCCTCCATGTGACCAGCATTGCTTTTCCTCCACTCTTCCCCTCCAGCTGTTGACACAAGGGAAGTCTTAAAATACAAACATGAATAGGCATGCTGAAGTGGGTCAGAAGGCATTTATGTGCCCTACCAAGCATGCCCTGTTTGCACTGCACACTCGAGAGCAGGGGTGGCCAACCTATAGCTCATGAGCCACATGTGACTCACGAAGCAGTTTGACGTGGCTCACGAGAACCCCAGTGAACACATAGGCTAACACACAGACTGTTTTAAAATTATATAAATACAATAAAATAAAAGAACTAGTTTTCCTAATTTAAGAGCTATTTTAAAATTATACAATACATTAATAAATCATTTAGTTAAATATTGACTATGACTGTTAATATTTTACCTCCTAAATATGATTATGTATGGGTAAGGTACAGGGCTCACAGTGAAATCTATTGCTGTGGCTCATGTCTTAGTCTGAAATTTAATGGTGGCTCATGTCCAAGAAAAGGTTGGACACCCCTGCTCTAGAGCATTAGGATGCAGTGAAAAAGCAGAAAATATTCCTCACCTTTCCCCAGTACCTATGAGCATCTGTGGATGCCTCTGCAGCCTCCTGCAGTGGTGAAACTGGTCATTTCCAAAGGATTAGTGACCTCCCTCCAGCTGGTTGTTAGTCCAAGAAAATGTCCAGTTTTGAAGCTGTTATTATGATTCTAAGTCTAATGGCAATACCAGCTCTCATTTTTTATTGTAGTTTTACTTACCGTTAGGTTTTCAGCTGAGTGGCATGAGCCATGCATGCTACATAGCATCAGTTGGCTAGTTCTAAGATGTTAATGACCAATCCAGTAGCCAATCAGGAGCTTCAGTAGGCTATGAATATTTCATTAGACTTATAATTTTGCTTTTCTGATATCTCTTTATCCCCATGTAGGGATTATTTACCTCTGCACCACAGTCCGACTGTTTGTTGTGAGATGTCCAGTTTGGCTACCATCCTCCTTCTTATCCCCGGGAATTTTCCACCCCAATCCCCCCACTACATTAGGGTCTCATGTTTTTCACTTAGGATCCAGCTTGAGTTGTACAGACCCCAAGAAATATCAGCAGGCGAGATGTATGTGTGGGGACAAGACTTCTTGGAGGGGGGACACGCAGGCTTACATTCTTAGGGCTTGATCAATAAAAGGTCTTTCTTAGAACCCTTCTACATGTACAGATGGCCAGAAGAAGCCACAGAGTCCCCTCTCCACACCCCATGGAGCATCCCATGGAACCCACAGCATGTTTTGTGCTAGCCCTCTACACCCAAGCCTGCCATGACTGCACCTCTTCATATTCAGTCAGTTCAGGAGCATTCACAGGGGCACAGGCATACTTCTGTGAACCCACAAGCAGTTCTTCTTGGAGCAGAGGGCCAGTGAGGGGATAAGCACTATACAACAGGGGGCCCTGCTGTAATTGCTACACACACCCTCTCTATGGCCACAGATCTTCACAGGAGGCCCAACTCCAATTCCCAACACACTGTGTCAAATTTTGTAAAATGCAGAAAATGTTTGTGAAATTCCACATTTTATGAAATTGTTAGTTTGCAGATTTTCATTTCTGTAGTTTGAGAGTATTTTTTTTCCATGATTTAGGGGTATTTTCTAGGATTTAAGGACTTGCTGAAAATACAATTTTTTCCTGCAATAAAGGAAACAAGTTCCACATTACATTAGTTTCCTCATGTCTAGGATTTGTTCTCACAACTTGAGAACTTTGTGCTTGGCAGAATTCCTGAAAATGTTTCAAATAGTCATTGAAATCTTGCAAATGTAAAACATGTACATTTCACACTAAATTCACATGTGAAAAAAGTTTCACAGAGCTCTACTCTTAAAATTGTTTGAAGACAAAAGAACTATTTATTTACAGAAAAAAATCAAAGTGCAAGATGAATGGTTCTGAAAGGTGTCAAGCTTCCGTAAGTGGAAGCAGGGTCCCACTGCAAATGAGATATGGCATCTGTGCTAGACTATCCTGTATAAGTAACTTGCTTGTAAGCTGGGAGCAGACACATTTCAAGTCCTTTTATTGTCATAGTGAGTGGAAATACGTGAAGTAATTTAAATGCTGATCAGAAAGTTGAAAAATGTGTAGTATGCATAAATGATGCAAAAGAACACATACTTCCTGATTAGTGTGGTTTCAGTAAAGACATATTTATTTTATTTAGTTGTTGTTGACCAGAAAAGGAGTACTAGGCAATTTTTCCTACTTTCAACCTCGTCCTGGGGGTGGGAGGGGGATACAGATGGAAACCAACTGATGCTGAACCAAATTAAGTTGTTTGTGGTATTTTCTTCTTTTTTTTAGTGAATGGTGGATATTTGGCCAGGACAGTGGGGAATTCCCCTACTCTGTTTGAGAAGTGCCATGGGATCTTTAATGTCCAATTGAACAACCACTAGAACAAGCAGTCGTGACTTTGGTTTAGTGTTCTATCCAAAAGACAGCACCTCAGGAGTGCAGCGGGTGTGGGGTTAGAACCCATAGCCTTCTGATCTTCTGGCCTCAGAGGTGAGTGTACCACCTGCTGAGCCACTGACTGCTTGACTATATTTTTGTTTATTGTTTATTTATTCATTGAATTTTGTTGACCCGGTAGGCCCACTGAGACTAGAAGTCCCTTTTTCAGGAGCAACCAGAGGTAGGGGGATACAGATGGTAGCCAGCTAAAGTTGAACCAGATTAAGCTGTTGTCGGTACTTTTGATTGTACAAATATTGTACAATCAAAAGCCTCAAAACCACTACAAAGTATCATATCTATGCAAACCTCTTTGTGTATTGGTGGGGAACTGCCAAGGAACTAGCTGGAGTTTTTTCCTAGCATAATCTGTTAGAATAAGATGCTAAATGCCAGACTGAGGATACAAGTTATACAGTATTCATTGACTGCCTTCTTTTGTGCAAGAAGTCTCTCACACATGTAAAATGTTAAGTTTCATCTTGTCGGAAACATCTTGTTTTAGTTGCTATATTAGCAAGTAATTTTTTTTCTGGAGGACAGCCAAGATACCAATTGATTTTACAGAGTGACTAAAATGGTTACAGATTTTCTTTGCAGCTCCCACTAGTGTTACTATACTGTTGTCACTGGAAAGGAAAGCTTGTACTAACAGATTTAATGAGTGTGCAAAGCACAGAATGTGAGTAAAACCACCACATTTCAATGCACTAACAATACTGGTGCCATTGTCTGAGACTACAAATTCAGTATTGAGTACCAGGGATTCTAATCACTCAGTTTTGTCATGCAACTCTTCCAAAATATTGTCAGTGGTGTGATACTAATCAAACATGCTAATGCAAAGAGCTGCCATGCTTTGTTTTCTTTCCTGTATACTGCTGCTTGTGGTGGTGGTGTTTGAAGATGATTGTGACATCCAGTCTACAGTGATGCACATAGAATTAGTGTTTTGAGAACTTGTCCACATGTCTGTAGTCAGGTGCACAGCACCACAGTCATTCTCTTTAAGAGACAATTTTATTTTACTTTGCATATATTCATACATTTTGGGAACAGTGACAGCTGCAAAATATTTCTGGCCTGGTATGTTGTAACATGTAGCAAAATATTTTAAAAGGGCTCCAAAACCTTCATTCTCCAGCATGGAAAATGGTTGCAGGTGCTTGGCAATAAATTCAGCTATTAATTGATTAATTTTTATTATTACTTGATGTAATCTACTGTAGGCCATTTTTTTGTCAAGCATCACAGTAAAGGTACGCTGTTTAGTTTGTGCGGGAGGCAAAAAACATGGGATTGCAGTGGCAAAGCTGTAGCTTGTCCAAACACTTTTGTCAGTGAAGTCAAACATGTTTTTTTCTGCCCTGTCTCTTGGCCTCTTCACCATCACTATTGTCTGTAGGATTATTTTCATCACATATATTTTTCCATTGATCAGGGTTGTTGCCCAGACAAATGGTTGGATGCGCTCTTTGCAACTGCCTTTTAAGTAATTTTGTCCCAAACTGGTCCATCACTTTCCCCCTAGTAACTTCCAGATGACAAAAGGTGTTGGCAGGAACACATTAATTTCTGAGACTTCTATAAAAATACTGTAGCTCCACACAACTGAGGTGGAACATTTTGTAGTCATGCCAGGAACTGCAACAATTTTTGTTGAAGGTGCCTCTGACCCCGATTCATGCACACTGCGGCTGTACCCAGAAGAGCTACAATAATTCTATTGATTTTTTCCCACTACTGGTTATGGCTAGTGGTGGTGCTTGCTGCATGTGTTTTGGTTTTTTTCTTTTTGGGTTCGGGAACCCAGGTGGCATCCTCTACCTCATCAGTATCACATTCTGAGTCATTACCTTTGGAAGAGCATAGCTGTGATACATCGTGATTGTGATCTTGTTCTTGTACATTAACAACATCTTCATCAGAGGCACTGCTTTCTGGTAGAGGTGGGCAAAAGTTGTGATTTCCAACTTAGGGGAACTTTCATGAAATTTCACAGCTTTCATGGAAGTTTCCAAACTTCTGCCTATGGAGGATCGAAAATCTTCCAAACGTGTTGAGCAAATTTTCACCTTGTTCCGCTCATATACTGTGTGCAAAAAACAGCAAGTACCCCACCTGAAGCCCTGCCTGAAATAGCAATAAAATTCCCTGGTGGCTTGTGGTCCCTCCTCCCACCTGATCACCTGCCCCATATGTAATAAATAATTTTCTGGTGGCTAGCAGTCCCTCTCTCACCCAATCACCCACCCCCACGTAAAAAAATAATTCCCTGGTGGCTAGTAGTCCCACCCCAACCTGATCACCTGCCTCATTTATAACAAATTTATTCCATAGTGGCTTGGGGAACTTCCCCCACCCAATCATCTGCCTGACATTGACATTATGCCCTGGATGGTGTCCAGTGTAACCCCCCCACCCAAATCCCCCTTATAGTCAAAATAAGCATTACTCCCTGGTGATCTAGTGCACTTCCCCTCCCTATCCTTGATCCCCAGTCTGTGAATTAAATCAGATATTCCCTGGTGGTCAAGCACACCTCCATCCCCCACCCCAGCAGGTAGTGTTCCATCACCCCTTCCCCCATCCCGAACTTGAGCAGGTGACCAGCACAGCCCTCCTCTCTCTACCATGGCTGGCTGCCCAATGAGTTGTTAATGAATAAGCACATGCTTGTATAAGCACCCCCCCCACAAAGCGATGCTAGCTGCAACAAGTGTCTCATAATAAGGGTGCTTGTTTGGTGCTCTTTGAAGACAATGATGATGATATTTATTTTTATGATGTATTTCTTTGAATTTAGAGGACAAAAGTTAACAACCATAACAGAAAGGAGTAAAAAAAAAAAAAAAAAAAACTTCCTTCTTGTGAGGTCATGGTGTATATTAATATATTGCTGTACAAGTTTTTCACATTCAATTTGCAAACCCAGGTGGAGTTTAATGTGTTTATTCAGCAGGATAAAAATACCAACAGGCAATGAATTGCTGGATGTCTGGGTTGGAGGGTGGTACTAAGGGGAGGAACACAAAGAAATCAAAAAACCTATGTGCATGACCCCCATGAGTGCCAGCTGCCATGGTCCTTGGGTCCCACCCTGTGCACATCCCCGCCTGCTTGATGACGGGGGGGGAGCAGTAATGGATCTGGGGACTGTCAGGTGGGCTTCATGGCAAGAGTAGGTGGCAGTCAGGGCCAAACAGCTCTATAAAAAAAAATATATATATTTTTTATACCATAGTTGATTGCACATGGCTGCTGGGAGTGCTGGCCAGTGAGGTCCTTGAGTCCTACACCATATGGATCCCCACCAGCTTGACAACAGGAGGAGCGACGACGGAGCTGGGGAATGGCAGGTGGGACTCATGGAAGGAGTAGGTGGAGCTCGCAGCTAAACAGCTCTATTAAAGAAAAACAAACAAACAAAACAAAATATATATATGTATGTATATATATATATATATATACACACACACACATATATTATACTGGCACAGTAGTGCCAGTAAAATTAGGGTTGCCCAGCCCTTCTATGTTAAACCCAAAAGTTTGCACTTTAATAACTTTTCAACCGTATGACCGATGTACCTAACATTTTTCATGTGTTGTTTGGTGCCATAGATCTCTGGATATGGCAAGTTTCATTCCAGTCAGAGTTGTGGTTGCGGAGTTGCAGAGTGCCAAAAAATGTGAAATTTACCATTTAGGTGAAAATTCTTTGCTCGCCTGTAAGTCCAAAATGGTTAGAGCGTCTGGTCTGAAATTGTTAGGGTTTATGGGGTCTGGGTCACTGATATGCCTTTTGAAGGTTTGGTGAAAAAATATTAATCCATTCAAAAGTTATTAAAGTTTTAAATTTCCCATTATACCCAGTGGAAGAAATTAGATGTCTGGTGTGAAAGCAGTTTCTGCTTTCGTGAAAGCACCTTTCAGCACCTCAAATGGGAAAGTAGTGTTGTGTTTCCGCCTTCTTGTTTTCAGTTAGCAATGGGTAAAAAATGCAGTAATTAAAAAAAGACTGCCTCTGTGTAAATACCAACAGTTGTATTTACCTAATCGGGGCCTGAGATACATGATCCTGGTGTTAGATTTTAAAAATAATACTTTGAAATGTTTATTTAATTTGCCTGTTGATAGTGTTGCAATTTGTGGCACTATTTTTGTGAAATTGCCACAAATTACAGCAGTTTTCATGCAACTAACAGCAGTGTTATGTGAAAACTACCACAAATTGTGGTACTGTTCTTCGAAAACAGCTGCAATCTGCAGCACTACTTCAATCAAAAAAAAACCATCAGCCCCTGCAAATAAAAGAAAACTTTTCTGGCCACTTTTTGGGCCAAATAAGTTCAGAATCGTGTTCCCTGGCACCCGTTTACATAAACACCTCTTGGTGTTTACAAAATAAAAGGAGATTTTCCCCTTTTAATGCCTCCAAGGGGGCTGAGGCATGTTTTTTTTTATTGTTGTTGCAGATTCTGTTTATTCACTGGAAGATCGGGAGATCTCTCAGGAGTGCCCACTTAACCTTGGCCTCTGCTCCTGTCCTCAAACCACCTTCCTCCAGGGAGCACAGTTACTGAGCACCCTCTCTCTCTGAACCCAAAGGAACCTTCCAGCCCCCCAGATCTCCCTCTCAGGGGAGGGCCCACCTCACCTACCTGGTGGCCTTTCTGAAATTAGAGGGTCAGCCCTGGGTCAGGTTGAATTGCTTGGGAGAGTCCCAGTGGAAGGATGGTCTGACCTTGGGATGTGGGCTTTGGCTCCTGGGGCCTCCATCACCTTCAAGTATTCTCTGGTGTGTTTTCTGCTTGTATTCCATTCTTCTGAGGCCACAGAAGCAGCAGTGCATGTGCATGAGGTGCGCATACGCATCGCAGCTCTGGTCCACAGCCTCATCCACCCTCCCTTGTCCTAGTGCCAGGGCTCCTCGATTGTGACGCTGCCACCTGGCCTCCACCAGGAGGCAGCCAAACCCTGAGGAGCCTCTCAGATCCCTCCCAAGGATGAGAGCTGCCAGCTGGCAGCTCAACCCATCTCCTCTCCCACCCCCCACCCAATCTCTGGTGCCCCGAGCCCATATTTGAACCTAGGTCTCCATCGCAGAGTGAGGTGTAGCATCCAGCACCTCAACCCTCAGTGCCACAGGGACGGCTGCCGAGGCATGTTTTAATAATAACAAATGTTGTCATAATTCAAAATGTTTTGCCAACAACAGGGTGCCCAATCCACATGTTGGCATTTATTCCACCTCCCCAGTAGTGTGGGGCACTGGGGGCCCATTTTTACTGTTCATTTCCGACACCGGGATGCCCACCCCCAGTGTTGTATGCCCCCCAGCCCATAGTTAACTTTATGTTTGCTGACATCGGGGTGCCCAGTCCCCGTGCCAGCATTTACTCCCCCACAACCAGCAGTGTGCGACACTTGGGAGCCCACCCCCTGTGTCCCAAAATTAAGATTTTAAACCTGTAAAGAAAAAGAAAACTATCCCCCGATGTCTTTCTTTTTTATCCTGTAAAAAAGAAAATTATTCCTCATCGTCTACCCATCCCCCTCCTCCACCCCGACCCTTCTATTGAGCAATCTACCACCCCAATCCCTGCCTTGCCCTATACTTACTACTGGAGATCGTTTTCTGTCATCTTCTGTGGACCTGGACATGTCTGCACTTTTCAAAGCCGAACCGCAAACTGAAGAATCAAGGTAAGTGTCGTATAATGGCTGTCAATGGCGTTTTGAACTTATGTTGATATCTCAGACATTTTTTGGTACTTTTTCGCCAAATTTTCAAAACATGGACTTCTTGGGACCCACCTCATGAACACTGTCACTTTGTTTTGTTAATTGGACCAATAAGGTGATTTCACGGTTGCCATGCAGAATCAACTTTTGAGACCAATTAATGAAATAACAGTGCCAGTGTTCATGAGGTGGGGTCCCAAAAAGCCCATGCTGAAAATGTGCTGCAAAAATACCAGACAATACCCAGGTTACGCACAGTCATGGAAAAATTTCAATGCATGCTTGTAACTTTGGCAATTTTTAATATTTTCACTCCAAATGTTAACATTGACATTTTTTCACACCACCTCACGAGTAGTACAGCTGTCATTTTTCACATCCTGCCCAAAACAATTTTTCACTCCTGTGGTGCAGAATGGCACATTCTCTACGTGAAATCACCTTTTGGGACAGATTAAAAAAATGTCAGTGCCAGTGTTCATGAGGTGGGGTCCCCAAAAGGCCATGCTGAAAATTTGGAGAAAAAAATCCTAAAAATGCCCAAGTTACATGCATCTGTTAAATTTATTCTTTGCACGCACATAACTTTGGTACTTTCAATATTTTGATGCCAAATTTTCAGCATAGCTATTTTTTCACACCACCTCATGAACAGTACAGCTGCCATTTTCCACATCTTGCTCAAAATGTGTTTTCGCACCTGTGGCACAGAATGGCATTGCAGTTGCACATAATTATGTTTTGCCTTGCATTTCACAATTTCTCTGTACCGGGGTACATGAGGTGGGGTAATAAGATGGCTATGCTTACAATTTGGTCACTGTTGTTCAACACATGGAAATGCAGGGCCCTCCACACCTACATACATATGCACATCTATGGAGGGATTGGAGCACGCAGGGTGTGATGGGCCCTGCACTCCCACAGTAAAATAAGGATACATAGATACATAGATACATAGACAGTGTAGGCAGATAAGGGCCTATGGCCCACCCAGTCTGCCCATTTGAGCTTGTAAGTTCAGTTTGTTTTCCTAGAAGTCTGTTGCCCCTTACCCTTGACCTTCAGAATTCCTTTATGTCTATCCCATGCATTCTTAAATCCCGTGATTATTTCAGCCCCCACCACTTCCTCTGGCAGGGTGTTCCACTTGTCCACCACCCGTTCTGTGAAGAAATTCTTTCTCATGTTTCCTCTGAATCGTCCTCCTCCAACTTCATCCCATGCCCTCTAGTCCTGGAACATCTTTTTGCTTAAAATAGTGTTTTCCTGCACCCTGTTCCTCCCTGTAAGATACTTGTATGTCTCTATCATATCCCCTCTCCTCCTCTCCTCCAGGGAGTACATGTTCAGTTCCTTCAACCTGTCTTCATAGGACTTGTGATGCAATCCATGCACCATCTTTGTTGCCCTCCTCTGAACCTTCTCTACCCTGTCTATGTCCTTACATAGGTATGGTCTCAGAACTGTACACTGTACTCCAGGTGGGCGCTCACTAGTGTCTTGTATAGTGGAATTATGACCTCCCTTTTCCTGCTGGTGATGCCCTGCCTATACATCCCAGCATCCTATTTGCTTTACCTGCTGCCTTGTCACACTGTTTCCCTACCTTGAGGTCATCAGAGATGATAACCCCAAGATCCCTTTCCTGCTTGGTGCATGCTATATCCTCACCCCCAACTAATATATTGTGCCAGGGTTTTTGTGCCCCATATGCATTATCTTGCACTTCTTTCATTAATTTCAACTGCCAAACCCTGACCATTCTTCAAGTTTCTGCAGGTCGCTTCTCATTCTGTCTACACCCTCTGGTGTGTCTACTCTGTTACAGAGCTTTGTGTGCATCAGCGAACAGTGAAATTCTGCCTTCTAGGTCCTAGCAATGTCACTGATGAAGATGTTGAATAGGACCGGTCCCAGCACTGATCCCTGTGGTAACCCACTGGTCACTCTTCCCTCTGTGGAGTGACAGCCATTTACCACCACCCTCTGTGTCCTGCCACCCAGCCAGTTACCTACCCACCACACTACTGTCCTGCCCACACCCATATTCCCCAGTTTGTGTATAGTCTTCTATGTGGCACAGTGTCAAAGGCCTTGCTGAAGTCCAGATAGGCCATGTCCACTGCCCTCCCTGATCCACCTCCCTAGTCACCCAGCCAAAAATTCAATGAGGTTGGTCTGACATGACCTCCCTGGTGAAACCATGCTGCCTTGGGTCCTGTAGTCCATTGACAACCAGATGTTCTACCAATCTCTCCTTCAGTAGTGCTTCCATGATCTTCCCCACTACCGGAGTGAGGCTGACTGGTCTGTAGTTCCCTGCTTCCTCTTTGTTCCACTTTTGTATAAGGGGACTACATCTGCTGTCCTCCAGTCTTTGGGTACCTCCCTGTTTCAGTGATCGGCTAAACAGGATAGTCAGAGGTTCAGCCACCACCTCTCTTAGTTCTTTAAGGACCCTAGGGTGCACCCCATCTGGCCCCATTGCTTTATCAACTCTTATTACTTCCAGTTCCTTCAGGACCCTTTCTCATGTAAAGCGACTTGTGTCCATTTCTGCACCATTCTCACCCCTTGTACTCCCTTCAGACCCATTACCCTCCTCTTCCTCAGTAAAGACTGAGCAGAAATACCTGTTCAATATGTCAGCTTTACTGTTGTCATCCTCCACGCGGCCCCCATCCTCCCCCTTCAGTCTCACTATCCCTCCCTTTGTCTTTCTTTTTCACTTATGTACCTGTAAAGGTTTTGTCCCTCTACCACTGATTTTGCAATGTGCTCTTCTGTCTGATCTTTGGCTTCCCTTACTGACCTCCCTGCCTCCCTTTGCTTCTCCTGGTACTTCTCCCTATCCCCTTCTGCCTGTGTCTTTTGTATTGCCTGAATGCAATCTCTTTTGGCTTTCACTTTCTTTGCTACCTCTTTGGAAAACCATAATGTTCCTCTTCCTTTCCTCTTGCTAACCTGCTTAATGCATAATTATGTTGTTCTTGTAATCCCATTTTAAATACTGCCCACTGTTCCTCAACCCCTGATTCCTGTCCCATTCCCTTAATACCTCTTTCAAGTATCTCCCATTTTCCCAAAGTCTGCCCCTAAAATCCAGGATCGTGTTTTTGTGTGGTTTGGCTCTGCTCTTTCTGTGATTTCAAACCACAATGACTGGTGGTCACTGTTTCTCAGGTGCTCCCCCACTGTTACCCCCATCACACTGTCCCTGTTTGTGAGCACAAGGTCCAGTATTGCCTTCTGCTGAGTTGGTTCCATGACCAGTTGTTTGAGGAAGGCACCCTGAAGGAGTCCAGGATAAATCTGCTCCTAGTTGATGCTGCTGCTGGGATGCTCCAGTCCACGTCTGGAATATTGAAGTCTCCAACCAGTACTACTCACCTTTGTCTGCCATCCTTTGGATGGCTAGCATCAACTTCCTATCTGTTTCTTCCTCCTGTGCTGGTGGTCTATAGACCACACCTGTGCGGATGGCTGTCCCCATTTTCCTTTCCAGCTTAACCCACAGTATCTCTCCCCTATTTTGTTCCTCCTGGATCTCTGTGGCCCTTATGTCATTTTTCACATACAGTGCCGCTCCTCCTCCTTCCTGCCTGCTCTGTCTCTTCTGAATATGTTGTAGCCAGGTATGGCCATCTCCTAGTTGTGGTTATCATTACACCAGGTTTCAGTGATGGCCACAATGTCCAGGTCTGACTGTACCATGACAGCCTCCAGATCTTCCATCTTGTTGCTAAGGCTCCTGGCATTTGCACACATGGCTTTCCATGATTTGACCTCCCTAGACTGTTTCACAGTTCTCTCCAGCCCCTTCCTTGGTTGTCATTTATCCCTGGTTCTCCTTGCTGTCTGCCCTTCTGCTGAATTTTGCCCCTTTTCTGCTTATCCACCTCTTGGGCACTAATCTCCATCTTTTGCACACTGCTTTGCAGAGATAGCCACTCCTCTGGTTCATTGGTTCCACTGCTAGCTGTGGGGGGTGAGCAAGTAGGTACCCTCCTTGCTGGCCTGCCACCCCCCTTTGCTAGTTTAAATGCTTGTCAATGTAGCATTTAAACTTATCATTGAGTGCTTGGATTCCCCTCCAGGATGGATGCAGGCCACAGCTTGAACAACCTCCATCCTCCAGGTGGGTCCCCAGTCACCAATGAATCCAAACCCTTCCTCACAGCACCAGTTCTTCAACCATGAGTTAAAGTTCCTGGTGCATGCACTCCTATGCTCTCCCTTGCCTCTCACAGGTAGTACTTCTGAGAAAGTGACAGAAGTAGCTACTTGCTTGAGACCCTTCCCCAGTTTCCTAAACTCTTCCTAAACTGGATACTATTATACTATCTCAAAAAGTAAGGAAATTCAATGCAAAAAATCCATTAATTTATTAGTTAGGGTTCTAGTACAGTGACAAAAGTATGGAAATTCAGTGTTAGGGTTCCCAACTCTACCACACCACCCCACCCTCCACACACCAACAGGTGTCACGGTGTGCCTTGGGGTCATTGGGCTTAACTCTCACCCCATTCTCCTATACTATACCATCTCGGTTTCCTTATACATGGAATGGGGTGACAGTTAGGCCTGGCAACCCCAAGGCACACCTCAATGCCTATTGGTGTGTGGAAGGAGGGGGGTGCTGTAATAGGAACCCTAACTGCCTAACTGATGAATTAACTGAGTGTTTTGCAATGTATATATATATATATATATATATATATATATATATATATATATATATATATATATATATATATATCTCATGCACCTCCACTAATGTGGCGTATTGTATTCTTTGCAGGAAGTGTACAGCTATTTACATCATAGAAACTGGTAGGCGTCTTGCTGACCGTTTCAGGGAACATTACAGAGCAGTCAGGAATGGTGAAACTGCTAAACCCATTGTATCCCACTTTATCTCCAGGGACCACAATGTCAATGACCTTTCTGTTTGTGTCCTTCAGCAGGGCTTCTGGGATCCTGACCATAGAAAAAACATGGAAGCCAAGCTGATCATCTGCCTTAGCTCCCAGCAGCCCTCTGGTTTAAATGATAGACTCATTTTCCACTAACATCTTTCAGCCATCCCCTTTTTTCCCTAAAGTCTATTTGTTTTTGTACTCATTTATTTTTCATTTTCACCATTAGTCTCCATCTCTGTCTCCTTCCCACACATTTGTCACCTTTCGGCCTTCTTACTAGGCCCTGTTAATTAGTCCCCACCTGGGAACTTCCCTAGCTCTTTCACTCCTATTATGCTTTATCTTTCCCATCATCACCTTTTTGTTTCACAGATGCTCTCTTAATCTTACCATTTATCACTTCTTCTCCCTGAGCCTCCCCTTTCTTCTTTTCCCTCATATATATATATATCTCATTTTACCTCCCCTCTACACTAACTTTGTTTTTTTTTTCTGTTTTAGATATTTCCTGAAGAAGACCTAAGGTTGAAACATAGATTTTTAACTCTATTTTCTTTTTTCAGCATGCATTTAATATAAAGATTTTGTTTTGAATGTATATATATATATATATATATATATATATATATATATATATATATATATATCATTGTTGAATGCAATTCTTAGTTGTGCAAGCTTGTAGGATATATCCCAAAACCTGCTATGCCGGGTGGGGAAGGGGGCAAGATCAACCAGATAAACAGTAAGTTACAAAACACAAGTGATAACAAATAATTGGCCAATCAGGCAGGAGTGTGTGGGCTTGTTATTTTTTTTTTAATTTTTTTTTTATTTATTTAATTCATATATCAGATTTACAACCTTTGAGTCAGAGACTCATTTACAAAGGCACCTCATCGCAGGGAGGGGAACAATCAACTTGTGAGACAAGACAGTGGAGAACAGTACAGGTGAAATACATGCAGCATACAAAACAGAATCTTTTCATCAGTTATGGGCCCTTGATGCTTGCTATAACACCAAATAGGCAAGCAAAATAATTTCAAATAAAAAAAATGACATCTCAAATCAAAAGGATATGAGGGATAGCCGGGGCCCCATCACATATCCCACTCATGCTGCCTGTCTCCCACCAAAAAGCATGCCAGATTCAGTGATGGTCTGCACTATGCTGTTGTCTTTTTGTTGTTGAATTCATTGGTCTCTCTCTCTCTCTCTCATTCTGTCTAACATTTGGCACACTGCCTCCTTTCACTGCAAAGCCCCAAATGAGCTGCATACAGTGGGCTGGATTCACATACGTTTTTGGGACTAAGTCCCACATGGCAACTCCATTTGTGGACCAAAATCTCCGCAGCTACAGAGATTGCTATTCATATCCACAGCAGCTGCGGAACATGTTATGGCTGGTCCCACTGGCCGTAACATTTTTAAGCAGCTGAGGGGACTTCCATGGTAGCACCACCCATAAGCTGCTGTAAATTGTGGAACCAGGTGTAAACTGGCTTCACTTTTGAGAATACTGTAGCTGCAGGAGAACCTGTGGTTCTGCAAGTAGCAACCCACTTGTGCTGAGTTTTTCCCAGAGCTAATTTTTTTTAACAATTACTGCAATTGCACTAAAAATAGGGTGCAAGTCATCAGTGTGCATCAGGGATCCCTTTAAACTCTGCACCCCCCATGTTTACATGAATAAGTCAGACATAACAGTTGTTGTTTTGCACTAACTATGCCTTTTGTAGTTGGAAGTAAAATATGAACAGCCTGAAGGGTCTAGTATAATTAAATGATGATCTTCATCAAGGATATCTTCTTGATTGTGCCATACCTTTGGAACTGTAAACCATCGATCTCAGGACCACTCAGAAACATTTTGCTAGCTGGGGCTACCCAAGATGACATGCAATGTAGGTGCCTATAAAACATGGAACCCCATCTGTCCTCAGTTCTTTCTTCTACTGTCAACTGCTTGTCAGACCACTAAGTGAAATGGCACTGTCACTTGTTCAATTTTATTTTCTTTCTCAATGTATTTATCAACATTGTCTTGCATGCCACCATTTGAAGTACTGTTGTTAAGGTTTTATACCTGCAGTTACAAAATCTTCAAGGAAGATGCCCACATGGTTGTGTTTGCTGTTTGGGCCTATCCCAGAATGACAGAGCCTGCAATATATTCCAGGGATTCAACCATGCCACAAGGAGATACCAAAAGAAGGGTATTTGGTAGCCTTCATTCCAGTCAAGGTCATGGAAGCTTAAGCCAAGGCCATGGGTTCCATGCTGGTTTCACCCTCATGTTTGGCCACCTCCAGGAAGGATACTCCTAGGCAGTCAGTGAGAACTTCAGAGAAAAATAAAGACAAGGACAAAGAAAAATTATCTTGAAAACCCTCCTCCTCCAGCCATCACAATAAACATAGAAAGAAAAATCCTTCACCAGTGAGGTTGAGGTCTCCCTTAAAGAAAGGTAAGTCCTTGCTGTAAACCGCTCTGGCAGCATCAGCTACAGCCACTCTGACCATTGCTGAGACACCAAGGTTGGGGATGGATGGTAAGCCACCTCCATTATCTGATTCCATCCCTTCAACATTGGTAGTCACAAACCCTCTACCAGACGTTGTCAATTCTCAGATTGTGCTGGCATCATTTACTGAAATGTTGCTTTGCCTGTTCCTATTGTTACCACCAACAATGTCTGTAGGTCTGTTGACAGGGCCACAACAGTCGGTACTGAAATCATTGACAGGACATAGTAGCATGCCTGCCATTCCTTCATCACAGCCCTTGCCTCCTCACTGGCTTTATCGATTGCTCCCATCATTGTTCCAGATGATGGTGAGAAATATAATCCTTATCTCCTATACAAGGAGGAGAAGTTGGAGGATGAGGAGAGGAAGACGATTCCTATGAAGATGGTCTACCTTCAAGTTCTGCCCTTTCCTCCTACAAGGAGGGTTCTGTGATTTATAACCCCAGGACTCCTCCTGAGGATCCCTCATTCCAGGCCTTGCTCAGACAAATCCTGGATGCCATGGGTTATGAGGGTAAAGAGGAAGACTCCAGTAACAGACATTTAATAGAGTTCTTGGAGGCCACAGCAGCACCTTCTGTTGTAGTGTCTCCTGTATATCATGCATTGGAGGATGCTACCTTTGCTGCATGGCATATGCCTAACACATTGCCTGCAGTCCCTAGAAAGGCTGATAAACAGAACCCTGCTCCATCTGTTATGCCTTATTATGGTTCCCAGCCAGAAACTGATTCTGTGGTAATCATAGCTGCTCATGATCCTCTAGAGCCCCTAGAATCATGAATACTTTTCCTCCTGACCAAGAACCAATGAGGCTGGATGTTATGTCCAAATGAACTTTTACCTCTGCAACCTTAGGCCTAAGAATTGCTCAATACCAGGCATACATGATAACATATCAGGAAGGCTTATGGAAATCTGCCTTGACTGCTGTTCAGGCTCTGCCTGATAGTCTGAACTGCTTAAAGCTGCTTCAGCTGGAATTGATACTGTTAATCACATTTCACTCAGCATGTGATGCCTCAGATGATTCTGCCAGGGCTGTTTCCCCAGCATCTGCCTCAGGAGGTATTCTTGGCTCAGGGTGGCTGGCTTTGTTACCAATGTACAAAACACCATGCTAAATGCCCATTTTAGGGGTTCCAAACTGGTCCAGATGTTGACACTACCCTTAAGAAACTTCAACCATCTAAAATGACTATAGTCTATTAAATCCCTAAACCCTTCACCTACCAGGGGGTGTGATAGAGGCTCATTTCATAGACCAGAGGGCCATGGTGGCAGTGGCTACCATCAGCGGTCCTGTGATCATGGAGGTGGACACCTTCCATGTCCCCTCACCCCTGTTGCTCATTTCAAGGTAGCCATGTGTATCACTCAAGGTGGCCCCACAACTCCTTGTAACTTCTGACTCCCCACTTTCTCCCCCTCCACTATTGCCTCCAAATGTCAAGTGGCTGAAAGGATCTCCCTTCATTTGTCAAACTGGAGGGAGATCACCATGGATGAATGGGTTCTGGAAATAGTGGAACAGTGGCAGGCTCTGGAGTTGCAGTCTGCTCTTCCAGTTCATCCTCTGCTGACCTTTCATTTTCCTCTAGGCCACTTGTCCTTTTTGAGAGAAGAAGAACAATCATTTATTCAAAAGAAAGCTATTGAACTCCCATCTCCCAAGGAAAGAAACAGAGGGTTATATTCAAGGTACTTCTTGGTTCCCACATGGACTAGAGACCTGCTTCCTGCACTAGACTTCAGGGACCTGAACAAATTAATCAAATACAAAATGTTTTGCATGGTGACTCTTCAGGCCCTCACTCTCCTGCTGCAAAAAGGGGACTGACTCTACACTATGGGCATGAAGGACGTTTACCTTCATATCAAAATCTGAAAATGCCACAGGCAGTACCTCTGCTTTGGAAGGCAACCATTATCAGTTATTTATTTATTTTTTAAAGTTTGCTTCTTTTTCCTGCCTGTGACCACCAGAACATCTGCCTGGTCATGGACCCTTGCGCTTCCACTTCAGTATCGGGTTCGGCTCCACTGACACCCCCAGCTTACCCCCCAGGGTGGGGTTGTGGCACCGGGCCTATGCCACAATCGTGGGACTGGATCAGAGAGCCAGCCTGGAAGCTAATCAAAACCAAGGGTAGGCTTCATTCATGGTGGCCACAGGCATGATTTTTTTAGATTGCCCCAGGGGCAGGGATGTGCAATGATGTCCTGCATCCACCCTGCCCCTCTCTTATATTGGCACCAGCACTTGCGATTCCCCCGGCCTCCACCAGGAGTCATACACATGCCGAACACTTACCCAACCTTCCCCCAGAGAAGTAGAGCAGCCCTGAGGTGCTTGATCTTTCTCCCAGTTGGCCCCGGCTCCCGGGTCCATTCCCAAACCTGGTGCCGCCGCGCCGTAAGCGAAATCCAACCGCTGTGCCGGCGGGCTGACCATTATCAGTTATGAGTATTGCCCTTTAGCTTATCCTTGGCACCATGGGTACTTACCCAGTGCTTCATAGTTTTGGCAGCAGCCCTCCAGAAGGAAGGGCTTTATGTCTTCCCATTTTTGGATGACTGGCTACTGAAGGGCCTGTCTAGGAAAGTAGCACAGTACACATTGCCCAGAACATAACAGCTGTTTGGGGACCTGGGTGTTATGGTCAACATACTGAAATTCTTACTTGTCCTATGTCAGTGCCTCCAATACACTGGCATGGAGCTGGACACAGCAGTAGGCAGAGCAGTTCTGCCCCAGTTGCCCAGGCCTGGCTGGTACACAGGAATCATTATGTGTCTGCCCGGACAATGCTTTGCCTCCTGGGACTTACAACATTTGCCATCATGACAGTCCCCATTGCTCACCTCCTCTTTGGGTACAGTGGGATCACTTGTCAGATGAGCTGGAACAAATGATTCTCATCACATAACATCCCCTTTCCGCAATGCTCTGAGATGGTGGATGGAATTCCAGCATCTATTGAAAGGTGTCCCATTCCTCTCCCTGGCTCTGGTGTAGATCCTCACAATGGTCCACATTAATATTCTGAAGATGTTCTATTTGGTCTCCAGGCTTTCACAGAACACCTCAGTCCTGGTCCTCTGTTGATAAAAACAGGCAATGTCACTGTGATGCACTCCATCAACAAGCAATGGGGCACCCACTCATCCCTTTTGCAGGGAAGTGATCAAAGTATGACACTGGATGCTTTCTCATGGCCTGCAACTGTCAGTCATGTTTCTCCCAGGTGTCCAGAACATCATTGTAGACAAGCTAAGTTGGTCCCAGTCACAAATACATGAGTGGAAGCTGCTGACCACCATGGTAAATAACCTCTTCACAAGATGTGGTCAACAAAGTTGGACCTGTTTGCATCCCCACACAATGCAAAACTGCAACAGTTCTGCTTGCTTGCTCCAGGGCCTGGAGTTTTTTGGTGAGACACATCGTCCGTCTTCTGGAAAGAGGCTGTTGTATGCATTTCTTCTGATCCTCTCATTTAGAGGGTTCTATTCAAGCTGTGGGCAGAGAGGGCTACCCTGATACTACTAGTTTCCTTCTAGCCCTGCCAGATATGGTTTCCTCTGTTATAGCATCTAGCAGTGGAGATGCCTGCTTGGTTGTTCCTGTGTTGGTGTCTATTGCCAGAGGATAGGGAGTCCCTGGTCCATTCAGACCTGAGGTCCCTGAATCTGCACAACTAGCTCTTCAAAATGTAGCCATTGCCCATTTTGAGGTTTCTCCCAAGGTGTCTGATGTCTTGCTGGTAGCTAGGAAGCCTTGCACAAGGCACAACTAGTCCCTGAAGTGGAAGCATTTATCCATGTGGTGTGCTTGCCATTCAGAGAACCCTTTAACAAGTGACATCAAAACTTTACCAGCCTCCTATTAAGGTGCCCTTAGCTGCCATATCGACCTTCCAGGCCACAACTGATAGCCACATGGTGGGACAGCTAGAAGTGTCCTGTATGTTCCCTAAGGGTATTCTGTACATGTCCTACATTTATAAAATGGTTGTGCCTTGGGTCCTTAATTTCATACTTGAGAAGTTGACTCTGGTTCCTTTTTAGCCTGCTGTGACTTGTGAGCTGTGCTTCCTTTCCTGGAAAACAATATTTTTGGTTGCCATAACTTCTGCATGGAGTATTTCTGTGCTTTAGCCTCTGATACATGAGCCTCCTTACCTAATTTTCCAAAAGGACAGGGTATCTGTGCATACAAATCCATGCTTTTCACCCAAGGTGGTCTCTGATTTCACTTTAAATCAGACAAAAAACCTAACTGTGCATTATCCTGAGCATGCTAACAGTGGTGAGGCATTGCTCCACCAACTTGATGTACAATGGCATCAGCCAATATGCAACACAGTAATGCTGCAGTATATCACAACATGCTGCAGTGTACTGCAGGGAACAGTGTAATTCAATAGCAATTAAGCCTTTTTTTGCTGCAGTATTTTGTGACATGCCTTTTACTGTAAATCACTGTGTAGAATCATGGCTGACTCCACTTTAGATAGAACACTGTGTTTCTATCTTAATTACATTAAGGACTGCAGAAAGTCCTTCCATCTCTTAGTCTTGTTCGTCCCTGGAAGAGTGGGCACCCCTGTGATCAAACAGTGCCTATACAAATGGCTGGCTCACTGTATTGAGTTTTATTATAGGAATTATGGAAAGGATCCTCCTGGTGCTGTGTGTGATCACTCTATCCATGGTGTGGCCACTTCTCTTTCCTTTTTTCAGTGTTTCTGCAACTAACATTTATGATGCTACAACAAGGAGCACTGTGCATACGTTCACTAAGCACTACAGTCTAGACATTGTCTCACATAGACATGCTGGCTTTTGTCTTGCATCCTGCAAGGACTATTATCCTAATTATGTATCGGCCTCTGCCACCCTCCCTGGGTACCTTCTCTACTGCTTGAAAATCATTCCAAAGGTATGGCCCAATGGCATAGATATCCTTGATGAAGACAGAGCAGTTACTTACCAGAAACAGTAGATCTTCTATAGAATCTCCTCCATTGGCCATAGCGCAGCCACCCTCCTTCCCCCTTTCTCTGTTACTGAGGTATTTGCTGGCAGTTGTCCCCTGCCTTGTCTGGAGGTGTCCTTAAGATACCTTATGTTTATTGTCCAGTCCCATGCCTCTCCTTGTGTGAGTGGTACTCCTGGTTCCTCATGGTAAGGGGCCCTTGGAGCTTGTCTCCAGTGGGGAAATGAGGAGCAATGGGGCTGCCCGTGTTTTATAGGTGCTGACATTGCATAGCATCATGGACAGCCCCCAGCTAGCAAAAAGTGTCCATGTGGTCCTGACACCAAAGGTATGGCCTAATGGAGTAGATTCTCTCAAAGACCCACTGTTACTGGTAACTGCTCTATCTTGTTAAACACTGCCTTTTAATAATGTATGCATCTTAGAGCTATGCAGAATGCAGAATTCTGCAAGCAGAATTTGTGCAGAATGGCAATTCTGCTTCCAAAATGCTTCTCAAAATTTATTTTTTAATTCTGTAGAATTCTGAAAAGCATTTTTATGTTAACCATGGAATAATATGCTGCATTTTATAGAATCCATAGAATATTATTTTGCTGTATATGGGAAATTAATATGTGGTGTAGCTAAACTGAAATATTATACGTGGTTAATATTGTACTTTTGAAATTTCGGAATTCTGCTTCTAACGGAATTCAAGGAATTGGACAGCATTTCTATAATTCTACAGAATTCTGGCAGGAGCAGAATTAAAAAATTTGGAACAGCTCTAATGCATCATATGTAGTTTGCTTATGCCTTTTTATTAGTTATTGGATAACGAGTGTGTTTTAAATATTTTATAGCATTGCATGGTATTTTGTATGGTCTCCAACTCAGGGATTCTTATCGGTTAAAATAAACCTTCCTCCTGCTACTACTGCTAGTACTACTTTCAAAATGTTTACCCCAAGTTAAACCAGTCTGACTCCTTAAATCCAGCACACAACTCAGACTGCAAGCATTTGGTTCCACTGAAATAGAATGGATGAAAAGTGTTTCAATATCCTCTTGTGCTGTGGTATGTGGTTTCCTGTCCTTTATTTGCCCAGGTTGTGTTCAGTACCACATTGACAGGTCCCCACAGCTCCAAAAAGTAAGGCTATCCATCATCTGTCTGCTTGTGGGCTTGATCAAGATGCCTGGTTCCATGTGGCTCACTGGAGACTAGCTGCAGTAATAACTGACCCTCCTATAGCCTGAGAGCCAACTGCAAATGCTATAGTCCTAACCTCACTTATTCAATCAATAACACTGACTGCCATGGGCCTGATGTCACTAACATGACATTCTTTGGTCTTTCATGCATATAATTGTGATGCCTTTATACAATTTTTTTAACATCTATGTCTTGTCAACAGAGGTATGCTTTCCCCCAGGACATCAGTGTAAATGACTGATAGCTTGATGGTCATCATCCCGAAGAAAATTAAATGAAATGATATACCAGACATTCTTCTGCCACAAATACCTGGGGCACATGTCACCCCATGCTGGGCTTATCTGGTGGATGTGATTTTGCTCTGTTCAACAGCTTCCCCCCCAACACACACATACATGCACGCATGTGTATACACACACACACACACACACTTGGACACACATGTGCACACATGCCTGTAGCACAGGTTTAAACTAAGCTTTGCTTTTAAAGTCCCGCTATAGGCCCTTAGCTGGCTATAGCTGCCTAAAGCCAGGTTCTCTGCCTGCTCATACTGTTCAGCTCAAATACCAGTCTCTCTGATTCAAAGGACCAGAGACCCTCAAATGCCACCCCTCATGTGTCCTGCAGTCTTATAAGGCAGCGCCAAGAGCTACTACTCTAGACCTGCATCTCTGTCCCCATAGCCTGTTTCTCCCCACCCACCTCCTGCGCATTAATGCAGTTTTTCTCTCCAAGTCTGTACAGCTCTAATGGCTGCTCTCTCCATCCTGCAGCACTTCTCCCTGAGCTCTCCCTGTTGTCCTTGTACAGTTCAGTTTAGGGGTTGATGCACTGACATGTTCACAGAGCAATCTTGCAATCAGAGCAAGGAGGCAGCTGACTGAGGCAGCTAGCTAGAGCATTTCTGCTATAACATTTATAACTAGGGTTAAGTAAACAGATACTTTATTTAAAGTGTAGTGTCTGCAAGGAAAACTGGGACCTTCAGCCAGGGTAAAAACAAAAGCACAGTAGTTATCAGTGTGCTAGTCGGAGTTGGGGGAAGGGAGCTGATAATCATCTTTGCAGTTAGCTTGCTCAGGATAGCTGGATATTGGGTGTGTGGCTTAGGCAGAAGTGAAGCAGTTGTCTGCATTTAGACTTCCCTAGCCTTCTTTCAACAGCACTATAAAAGTGCTGCTGCCTCAGTAGGAAAAAGCAGAGAAGGGTAAGGGAGTAAAGGAAGGAGAAAAACTCTTCATACAAGTGCGGACTACTTGTTGAAAAGGGTAGAAGGGAATATTCTTTCTAGTTTAAGGGTAAAAAGGAGAAAATCATGCAAAAAAAGGGGAAAACTAGAAACAGTCTACCAGCAGTAAGGGTACAAAAGTATTTCCAAGTGACACAAGGAGAGTAGGAACTGGGAATGATGGGGATGGTGCAGTGCAGTAGTTGTGGGGTGGCAGTTTTCAGAGAAACTTTCTGGAGACTGCGGTGCTGCCCCATCTGCATACACCTCTCTGGGCTGAGGGAAGAGGTCATTAGACTCCAGGCCAAGTTAGCCAGGATTTGGACAGCCATTCCTCCTCCTAGGGGCCTCCAAGTCAACCACTGTTACCTCAAAAGATGCCAGGGAGGAGAAACAGCTGGACTATGGTGGGCTCTGGAAGGGTAGGGGTGGTGAGTCGGGGCACATTCCTTAATAGTACCACAATGCAATTCCTATGCCATGCTTGTGGGCCAAGACTGCCAGGAGGAGGAGGAACCCCTGGTAGTGGCCAGAGAGGATGTGGGGTCTTCTTTAGTGGAGACCCCAAGAAAACCATAGATAGAGGATCACAGAGGAGGGTGAAGCAACTTCTGGTGGGGGACTTAATTCTGAGGGGATATATTTGAGAATAGGAAGGGAGTGGGAGAGTTAAGGTACCCATGTGGCACTATGGCCTATAGAGATGGGAAGCACATCCTGAGGATTGCTAGTGTGGCAGGGTATGGGGAGATCAGGATGTTATTGTCCACCTGGGGACTAAAGAACTGGCTAGGGATGGGGTTGGGATAGTGCAAGGGGGGTTTAGGAAGCTGGGGAGAGGTGTTACACAGGTAGCACATTCAGTGGCTTTTGCTGAGGTGCTGCATGTCTACGACAGGGGGAAGAAAGAGTTATCCACTCCACGAGCATCAACTCATGGTTGAAGGAATGGTGTGGAGAGGATGGGATTTACTACATTGGGGACTGGAGTCCTACCTGGAGGGCTAAGGGTCTATACAGGGCTGATGGCCTGCATCCATTCGGGAGGGGAACCACAGTCCTCAGTGGATGGCTTACATGTTACTTTGATGAACATTTAAACTACTGTAACTGTGTGATGGTGGAAGGAATCAAGGAGGCATAAACTGCCCCCTACACACACATTGAAGCAGAGAGTAGGGAAGACCCAAGGGGTGATGACAGGTTACAAATTAATAAAAGAAACAGGATGGTAGAAATGAAGGGGGATGGAAATTATAGCATTAAAAAGAGACTGGGAAAGAGGGACGGCAAAAAGGAAGAAAGCGGCTTAGTAAGTTAAGTGGTAGCAAATTCTGGAAAGCCATGTGTGCGAATGCTAGAAGTCTAGGAAATAAAATTCTGGACCTAGAGACCCTCATGGCAGAGGCTGACCTGGACAGTGTGGCCATTACTGAGTCATGCTGCACTGAAAACCATGACTGGGACATGACCATGCCAGGCTATATTCAGTTCAGGATGGACAGGGTGGGAAAAAAAGGAGGGGTGTGGTGCTTTATGTGAGGGAAGGCATGAAAGCGATGAAGATACAAGGAATCCGGGGGGGGCAGAGGTAAGGTGGGTCACCCTGGAAACAGGAGATGGAGCCATTATTCACACTGGCATGATCTACAGACCTCCAGCACAAGATGAACATTTAGATAAGGCACTGGTGGAAGCCATTGGCAAGATGGTAGAAAAGGGGAAGGTGCTGCTGCTGGGGGACTTCAGTCTGCCGAATGTAGATTGGAGCCTCCCAGCTGCAGCTCCAGCTAGCAGCAGTGACATCCTGGAATCTCTGCAGGGGGTGTTTCTCAGGCAACTACTCATGGAGTCCACATGCAATACTGAACCTGGTGGTCATTAACAGGGACAGTGTTGCAGACATCATGGTGGAAGGCCACCTGTGGACCAGAGATCACCGTACAGTGTGGTTCAACATAAGAATAGCCAACCACACAGGGTGCAGGTTCTGGACTTCAGGAGGACAGATTTTGAAAAGATAGGTGAAAGCCTCAGGGATAGTGTGGTGGGGGTGTGACCTGGGTAGTGTGGAGAAATGATGGGTGAAGCTAAAAGAGAGCATAGTGAAAACAACAAACCTCTGTGCCAAGCAAGTGAGCAAAAGCAGGAGGAAAAAGAGATCTCTATTAATCACAAAAGAAGTGGCTGAAAAGGTAAAGGCTAAAAGTGTAGCATTTATAACATATAAATAGACTCATAAGGAGGAGGATAGGGAGGTGTATCATGGGAAACAGGAGAAAGCAGTAAAAAGCACAAAGGCACAAACAGAGGAGATAATAGCGCAGGCTATAACAAAAGGGTCAGGATATTTTTTAGGTATTTAAATAAAAAGAGGAAGACCAGGGGAAGGATTATAAAGTTAAGAAGTGAAGGGTGAAGTACAGAGGAGGACCAGGAAAAGGCAGGTATCCTGAGCAAATACTTTTGTTCAATGTTCACAGAGGAAGGAGAATGGGAAGAGCCACAAAAAAGTAACAAGAGCTTTTCTGGGAGGGAGGTGGACACTAGTCCTTTTTTGGGGGGAGAGAATCCTGAAGGAACTCACAAACCTGAAAGCGGACAAAGCAATGGGAGTCAGAGGGGGCGCATTGAAGTTATTGAGGGAGCTCAGGGAGATACTGGCTGCACCTGTCATGGTCCTATTTAACAACTCACTGGGAACAGGAGTGCTTCAGAAGACTGGGGGAGGGCAGAAGTAGACCCACTTCACAAACGTGGTAGCAAGGAGGAGGAGGTTAGCAACTACAGGCCAGTCAGCCTGACATTGATGGTGAGAAAGGTGATGGAATTACTGCTGAAGGAAAGATTTGTGGAATTTCTCAAATACAACAGATTAGAATCCAGTGGATTATAAAACCTGAGGCAACATGGATTCATGTGGAGGTCATGTCAAATGAATCTGATAGATGTCTTTCACTGGGTGACTGGGCATTAGATCAGGGTGGAATGGTGGATGTGACTTACCTGGATTTCAGTAAGGCTTTCAATACTGTCCCATATAAGGACACTTGTAATGAAGCTGGGCAGTTTAAGGATGGGTCTGAAGGTATTAATCTGCGTAAGAAATTGGTTAGGCAATAGGCAAAGGAGGGTTATGTAGTAGTAGTAAAAAAATCTTTATTTTTATACAGGACAAGCTGGTATAAAACATCTTTAGGACAAGTCCTATATTATAGATAAACAGTAAACAGTTCAATCCAGAGAAGGAAGTGGGACCAGTAGGGTGCCTCAAGGATCAGTATCAGGACCGGTCCTCTTTAATGTCTTAATAAGTGACATTGCAGAGCAGCTGAAAGGGAAGTTCTGCCTCTTTGTGGATGACACCAAAATCTGCAATAGGATGGATACTCCAGAGGAGTGGACAGAATGAGTAGGGACCAGAGAAAAGTAAAGGAGTGATCAAGGTTATGACAGCTGGGTTTCAATCATGCACTTAAGTCACAGAACTCCAGAGGCAGAGCAAAAAAAATGGATGGAGAGGTAGTGATGATCACCAAACAGGAAAGAGACCTGGGGTAATCATATGTGATGACCTAAAGGTGGCTAGGCAGTGCAACAAGACAGTTGGGATTGTTACTGGGATTCTGAGGTGCATAGGGAGGGGTATCACCTCACCAGCAGAAAGATGGAGGTGGTGTTGTATCTGTACAGATTGCTGGTGAGACTTCACCTAGAGTACTGTGTCCAGTTTTGGAGACCACACCTATGGGACCTTACATGGGACTGGAAGGAAATAGAGTGGAGGCTGTCCAGAGGAGGATGGAAATGAAATGGTGCATGGTCTGCATCAGAAGCCCTATGAGGGAAGACTAAGGGACCTTAATATGTACACCTTAGAAGAGAGTCAGGCAAGGAGGATATGACAGAGACCTTTAAATATCTCACAGAACTAAATAAGGTGCAGGAGAGGAGTATAAATAAGGTGCAGGAGTATTTTTCATATAAAAAGGTGCTCATTAACAAGAGGACATGCGAAGAAGCTGGAGGGGTGTAAATTCAATAGAGATGTGAGGAAGTACTTCATTACAGAAAGAGTGGTGGATTCCTGGAACAGTCTTCCAGTGGAAGTGGTGGGGCAAAAACAGTGGTGGGGTTCAAGAAGGCATGGGTTAGGCATAAGGGAATATTAGTGAAAAGGGAGGGGGGAGAGAAAGAGCCAGAGATTAAGTAGTCTGTGGTGACATTGCAGCTAGTGAAAAAAGGTCAGACCGGGTGGGCCCAGAGGTCCTTATCTACCATCAAATTCTGTGTTTCCATGTATGTTTCTATGACCTCCCAATTAATCATTCAACTACGGAACTTTAATCATTCACAGACCTTGAGAACATTCAATGACTCCCACACACTCTTACTGTGCCACTTGCCAGGATACTGTCTCACACATGCTCTAACGAATTCAAAAGTGCCAGCTTTCCTTCTCAGTTACCCAACATACTCAGTCACTGCCACCCCAACTACTCTCAGCACGTACATGGAGTCCTGCCGAAAAGGTCTGGTACTTCAGACATCCCTCTGCTTCATTCCACTAACAAGCCGCTTTGTTGCAGAATTCATTTTACATTTTTCATTTTCATGTTTTTATTCAGTATAATAACTGAGTAAAAAAGTCATTCATTTACAATGGTGTCCCATTGTGAGCAAACATCAGGGGCTCAATTTTCAAACAGTCCTGAATGCCACAAGCCCTGGGTGCACCAAACATATGGTGCATGGGGGTTGTGGCATTCACCCGGACGGCGATCAGGATTTTCGATCCAGTGCACCAATTGCCGCAAGATAGACCAACTTTTCTGGCCTAGCTTGCTGCAATCTCAGGTACCCTTTTTACAGAGCTTGTGCTGAATATTTGGAGCAAGCTGCCGAAACTGGGTAAAGTGTTGTAACTGTGCCCAACCTAAGAAAATCGGACATAGTTGCAGGTGTTTGGTGCAGCTGTGCTGAGGATAGGGATAGATGCAAGGCTTGCTGCAAGCCCTAAGTTAGTGTTTGAAAATTGAGCCCCAAGTGTTATTGTTAAACACAAAAGTTGTTAGGGCAGTATGTCCCACCCACTCATCATCCTATGTTTCTGGACTGGGGAAGGGACTGCTGTGAGCCACCATACCAGAGAGCCTCAAAGAGATCTACTAAGTTATAAACACATAGATTTGCACCACATATAGTGGTGCCTTACCCCTGTGAGAATCATTTGGTGCAGATGGTGCCAAAAAGAGCACTGTAGTATTCTTGTAAAACTGCTCACAAAATTGTAACTACCGGATCTTGCTTACTTTACCAGTACATAGCGCCACCCACGCACAGCCACGTTATGATGTAAGGCCAGGGAGAGCGCAGGGACATGCTCCATTATAGCCTATGGGGGTTACTTTCTATTTGATTTTATATATTGTAATGGTCAACTGGTGATCAATCAAGGGCACCGATCGACTAACAAGGGCCTTGTTAGGCGATCAGTGCCCTTGATTGAACACATCAAAATGGATTTGGGGTCTGGACTGGATTTACTACAAATGGAGCCAAGACCAATGAACTCAGCTCTCTGACAAGATGAGGTTTCACACTGAAACCTGTCTCCACTGAATAAAAGCACTTTTATTACTTATGTGCCACTTGCTTCTTGAAGACACACATCTAAAGCTCCTCATGTGGTTCTAGAGTTGCAGGTTTCAGATCCATATTACTATCTGTTTTTATTTCTCTTGTCTTCCATAGATTATGGCCTAGTGATCTATGGAGCCGTCACTGATACCGCCCTGAAAAGGGTTAAAACCCTACTTAACAAGGCCTGCCATCTGGTCCTTGGGGCAGACTATCTGACCCATACCTGTGCCCTCTATACTGAGACAGGATGGCTCTCCCTCCACCCCAGGGTACAATACCAAATGTGCCTGCTGGTAAAGAAATCAATGCTAGGGCTTACCCCTGATTCAACTTCCAGACTTTTCAAAACTACACAACCTATCTTCAGTACTAGAAGTGTGATGAAAGGTGGGCTACTGGTACCTTTTAAGTACACAAAGCTAGCTCAGCGATTCCTTTCCTTCCGGGGACCAAAGTGGATAAATGACCTACCAACTGCACTAATAGAGTGTTGTAAGGTCAGCTATTTCAAAGTTGGTCTCCGCTCTCACTTAGCCCTTACCAATGTCTGTGCATGCTCCACCTAATTCTAGTCCAGCCCTTATTCAACCCCACCATTCCCCCTCCCACCCACCTCTACCACCTCCCCTTGGCCGCGCCCTCTCACCACCTCCCTCTGCTGCCTCAACCCTTCCCTCACCTCCACTCTCACACCCCCACAATCTCACCCCTGACAATGACAGCTCTGGCTGCTTTTCCCCCCATTACACTATAACCGGGATCTCTGTCCCCACCTGTACTCTGCATTAACTAAGCGCTGTACCACACTCAAGTAGTGTTGTCATTGTTATGCACCCTACTGTAACCATGGATTGCCTATATACTAACATACTAACATACTATTTGCCAGCAGATTAGGCCTTACGGTCTATCGAGTCTGCTCGAACTTTAGATCCTTAGTTGGGTCAATCAATATCCATTGTTTCTCTTCCTGCTAAGTAATCATTGAAATGTTTGTGTCATAAATTGTATCAATCTACAATGTAACCTATGTAATGTAATGTACTGTTATGTCATGTCCTGTATTTCTAGTATGACTTGGAACCTTTGTAAATGAGTCAATGGATCAATGGTCTTAATTCTAAACTGAAAAAAATACATTTTCTATGATAAGTAAGGAGATAGAACAGATACTATAAATAGCAACAATGCAGATACACATAAAGGTCTCGGAGTTTGTTGTGCAAGCACTGCAGTATGGAAAAAAGGTCATAACAGAATGGATGCTTTACACTTTTCTGGTATACCCAGGGAGTTCCAACTGGTTACATGCCGATACACAGCATTATCAGCATATCAAAGGCATTATATTTATCAAGTCTTGCCACGGCACATTTAATAGCGCTATGATGGATGCCGCTGTAGCTGGCAAGGAACACTTTGATGTACAGGGCCTTCTTTGATTAATGAGGGGGCTTGCTGAGAGGCTGCATGCAGAGTAAATTACTCTTTCCAAAAAGGGCTGATTTGCACTATTGTGCTAATTATTTCACAAGCCCAGGGTCAGTGCAAACCAGGCAGCAGCCAGGTTTATAGCAATAGCTTAATACCTTAAACTCTATAGGTCTGATAACCAGCTGTTACAGTGGGAACTGGTAATATTACTTGAGTTTCATGAATGGGTGAGGAAGGTGTCCAATAAACCACACATTCTTTTTTAAAAAAATGTTAATTTTACAAAAAAGGGCCAGGTTACCATCTGTTAATATTACCATAGGAAGTCATGAGATGGGTCAAATAGCCTAGTGTCTTATGCCCCTAGGGTTAGATCAGCAACTGTAACCTAAGCCCTGGAAAGCCTTAATGCTCTTTATGTTCTTAATCTGAATGTTTTAATAATTAAAATTCTAATTATTGCATTGTGTATGAGAGTGTCCAGCCATTAACATAACCTTTTTAAAATGCTGCCAGTCAATCATAGTGCTCCATTTCCAGGCATTGTTTAGTAATTTGTATGCTGCAGTGCCCTCTATGTTGTGAGAAATATCACTCATTGTAATTCAGAATGTAACAAGCTGAGCAAACCTGTAAATTAGTCAGGAGGAAACACAGTTTATTAGACCACAGAGCTGCAAACTTGGAGACTGAGCAAAGCTGGGTTTCAGTCCCACAACCACCACTTGCATAGTCTGTGACCTTGATGAAGTCACTGAACCTCCCTGCGCTTATTTCTCCCACGGGTGTACCAGAAAATGAGTTACAGGGCAGTGTGCCTTTCCCTGCAAAAAATTCTAAATAAATTAAAGCCTTCTGCATACACAGTACTGTACATGTGTTTTACTTGTGAAGCCATGGAAAATATAACTCGTTCTCCAGTAAAGTGTAAATTTGCTCAGCTGAGCACCAGAGAGAGAGAGAGAGAGAGAGAGAGATCTATCTGTAACATCAAAATGGGATCAGATTATGCAAACCAATGGTGGAAATGGGGGGTTGAGAACTCAATTTCTGGAGTGAAATTAAAAGTCTGACTAATTCCAGTTGAAAAATAGTGATGGACTGCTCCTGTGTACAATGTATCTCCCCTCTTTCAGGTGCTGCTCCTGTCCGAGTGACCAAGGCTGTCCTGAAGCTGCAAATTGTATCTTCTCCAGCTGACTATGCCTCTTCCATTCACCTGCCAACTCACAGAAACAGGTGCCACCCCTGACCGGGTGACCAAGGCCATCCTGTGGCTGTGGCTTGGATCTCCTCCGGCTGGCCGCACCTCTTCTACCCACCCACTAGCTCACAGAAACAGGTGCTGCCCCTGACTGGGCAACCAAGGCTGTCCTGTGGCTGCAGCTTGGATCTCCTCCAACTGGCCGTGCCTCTTCCACCGGCTCATCAGCTCATAGAAAGAGGTGTCACCCCTGACTGGGTGACCAAAGCCATTCTGTGGCTGTGGCTCGGATCTCCTCTGGCTGGCTGCACCTCTTCCACCCACCCGTCAGCTCACAAAAACAGGTACAGTATAAGGGAATCCTAGACTACCAATACTATTGGCTCTTGCTCCTCTAGCTCAGCCTAGCATTGGCTGCTTCCCTGCACTCTCTGTCTACAGTTGGCTGCTTTTCTTTTCTCCACTAAGGGCTTGCTCTGAAGCTATGGGACCGCTGTTTTAACTTGAATTTTGAACCTGAATTTTCTCCTGCCCCAGCCTCTATTAAATACACTCGAGCGCCTCCCTTCTTCCTCATCCCCTCTCCCATTGGCTGCAGCCTAAAGCAACTCTCCAGTCATAAAGGTACAATTCAATTCTTTTCATCTTACATGCTCTGCCCCGTTTTCTCCACCACAAGATATTAATCACTGCATATCCCATCTGCAAGATACAATATTTTAGTCACAATAGGACTAACTCTAACTTAAATAAGCACTTAGTTTGACTGTACACTCCAATACAGTCACCTCCATTATAGACCTAAGCTTCTACATTTTAACTGTACTCTCCTTCTGCACTATATTCGTATACTCAATGGCACCAATATTCCATGTACCCTGTCTGCTCTCCCTGCTCACTCTGGCTGCCTTCACAGGCATGGTCAGAGAGTGTTCTTCCCGCACTTCAACAGTTCACATAGATGAATATCCACAGTATATCTATGGAACCATAACAACTGGCATTGCCCTGATTGCCCTGAATGACTCTAACTTTAAATCACAAGGGGTACAGCACACTTGGCTGCTCATGTTCCCCCACCACTGAACATGCCCACACTCTACTGCACACCACTTCTACTATCAGGTTTCCATTCTATATATCGAGTAGTCAGCAAGGAACCCTTCCAAAGAAGGGAACACTTGCTACGTAGCAAGTACCTCAAGGAACTTGTGAAATGGCTGATACTGTTACTGCTGCTTATCTCTAGCAACATACTTATTATTTATTATTTTATTTATTTTATTTAGTTTTTGTTGTCCAGGTAAGTGCACTAGACAAATCCTGCCTATTTTCAGGCACGACCTGGGGAAGGGGGATACAGATGAATGCCAACTGACCTTGAACCAGATTAATCTTACACCCAAACCCAGGTCCTCCTCAGCTTAGTCCAAAGGGCAAAAGTAGAGCTGGGACACTTTCTCTGGCAAGCATCAACAGCTGCAGCCTCCTAGCAAAATTTGATTCCCTTATCGCTTGGGTCATTCAGCACAACCCGGATGTCGTATCAGTGGCTGAGACAAGGCTATCACCCAAGATACCTGATACTGACATTACAATACCAGGATACACTGTCCTAAGGCAAGATAGCTTGTCTAAAAAAGGCAGTGCTTGTGCTTTACACTTAAAAGAATCATTAGTGGGGCACGCCCTGTCTTTACCTAGCACTGGGATTGACATACAAGTCCTTGCCACCAAGATATTGCTTGGCGCTCACAACAAGGCGTTAACCATTACATCAGTTTATATACCACCCAAGTTGATGGCTCCAAGCCTAAACTCCATCATTGATTGTATCAGCATCCTAGGACACAACTCAAAAATCATAATGTTAGGGGACTTTAATGTAAACTGGCTCTCTCCTGCTGCAAGTAACTATAAGGATGCTTTGACTGCTGCAAACTTCTGACAGCTAGTTCAGTCTCCAACAAGGATCAATTACAGAACAGGGACTAGTACACTATTGGACTGGGTGCTTATTAACTGTCCTGAACATATCACTAGCACAAAAGTCCTCCCTGATTCTATTAGCGATCTTTCCCCAGCACGGGGTCAATATGTCGCATGGCAGAATGCCATGCGGCACAATCGTGTTGCGCGATTTCCTGATATTTTTATTGTTCTACTGGGCTCTGCCCCACATCCCATTATGAGGTCTGTGACCCCGGACCCCACTAAAGATTCTAACTCTGTGGGGGAGCCAACTCGGAGAGTGCACAGGTCCGGGTTTTGCCATAATGCCGTACACTATTAAGAGTACAACATTATGACGCGGTACATGTTTCGCCCATCCTGTGCTCTGGTCAAACAAATTCATCAAACCCCCAGCTAGAACTATTAATAGCAGAGTATTGACCTGTGAGCACCTTGAACCTCTGAAAGCACTCTTGCGACAACATGACTGGTCACAAATTGATACCGCTGTTGATGTGGACACTGCCTTGGATTATTTCATCTCTAGTTTTAATGCAGCTTGTGATGTCCATGCCTCCTATAAAAAGCGAAAGATCGGGGTGTTAGTAATCCTTGGATTACACCTGACTTCTTAGAACTAATGAAATCCTGTGATCATCTATGGTATCAGGCAAGGGCCACTGACAGACAAGTAGATAGTCAGGCCTACAAAAAAAAGCTAGAAATGCCTGTACCAGAGCAATCTGCTCAGAAAAAGCACAGTAGTGCAGAGACTCCCTAGCCAACTCCTGGAATGATGGTAGTAAATTCTGGAGTAACCTCACAGAAGTAACAGGGATGGACTCTAAAGTGGCACCTTCCATGTGCAACATAGATGGCACCATTACACTTGACCTCTCAATAATAGCCAATACATTTAACTCAACTTTCAGGGACCTTAGTCATGTGCTCCCCTCAAATTTCTTTGATACCACCTCAGGCACAGATTGTAATGTGAATCCAGGAAAGAAACAGGTGCATCCGCCTTTCTACTTCAAAATGGTGAATGAAGGTGAAGCTAAATAAATACATACTCAAGGTACTCAGGAAAACCAGATCAAGTGGTGATTTACTTGATCTTAAACTCATTGCTCTTACTCTGGATGAAGTCCTGTCCCCCCTGACCAAGATTATAAACCATTTCCTCATGCTTTCCCAGTTCCCCCTATAGTGGAAATCAGCTTTGGTGACCCTGGTCCATAAAAGCGGAGACAGGATGCTACATGGAAATTACAGGCATATCTCCATTCTTCCCCCTTTTTTCAAAGCTCTCAAATGAATTGTTGCTGACCAACTGGTAGATTATCTGGAGAAATACAACTTACAATGTCCTCAATGGCATGGTTTAAGAAAAGGACACAGTACCACCACTGCCCTACTTGAATTTATGAACTACATCCATCAGGCACCGGACCAAGGCCAATTTGTTGGTGCCACTTATATTAACCTAACCGAGGCATTTGATACAGTCAACCATTCTTTACTGATTGAGCAACTAACTAAATTAGGGCTATCTAAGGACACCACAAGTTGGTATAATAGTTACCTCTGTGACCGCTCACAAGTGAGGATTGGAGATCTCCTGTCAACTACGCAACCTGTCTGATCAGGTGTCCCCCAAGGGTAAATCTTGGGTTCCCTACTTTTCAGCATTTTCTTAAACAAACTCCCCACCTCATACCAAGATCAGATCCTTCTGTTTGCTGATGGCGTGGTAATTTTCACCAGCAACTCTGATCCCCTACTTCTGGAGAACCAGCTACGGAGCAGCTTTGCAAATGCTGAGACCTGGTTCAATTTGCAGAAGCTCATACTAAACTATAAAAAAACAAAAACAATATTATTCCGTAGCTTGCACAGCAAGCATAGAGCCCAACAATTGATTGTCAGAAACTGCTGAGGCGATGCTCTTGAACAGACACAACTGTTCAAATACCTCAGTGCGACCTTAGACAGCACCCTAGCTTAAGCCAATCACATAGATAATGTCACCAAATCCACGAATATTCGTATAGGTCTACTGTTCAAACATAAGCACTGTCTGACTACCAGCCCTTAACTTGGCAATCCGAAGTTCGGTAGTCTCCATCATCAACTATGGGCTTGTAATCTATGAATCTGCTGCCAACACTGCTCTTCATCATATTACTGTAGCTCTTAACAAGGCCTGCTGACTCTTTACTGGGGCTGCTGCTTCTCACATACCTGTGTCACATAATTGGCTCAACTAAAGGGCAGAGTCTCCTATCAAACCTGGCTACTAGCAAACAAAGCCTCCCTTGGTCTTATGCCCTCAAGGGTTCAGAGGGATACTCAGTCCACACTGCAACTCTCATTAAACAAGAAGCTCCGAAAACCTATCTTTCCAAGTACACCACTGTCATACTTCCAGCCAGAGCCCCAAGTGGTATAACTCACTTCCTTGTGATGTCACCAACACTGCCACACTAGGCCCCTTCAAATGCAGACTGCAGCAACTCACTTGTAGCTAGATGCCACTTGTGATTGCTTCTAACTAAAACTGATGAAGGACAGCTCCCTCAGCCTACATTTTCTACAATACTTTCACCCTTTCCTCCCCCACCCCATCGCTCCTACATCTACTCCTCACTCCATATTCCTTCTATTTCTGATGCTCCATTCCCTCTCATCCTGCCCACCTCCCCATTCCCCTCTCCTCCCCATCCCATTCCTTTTTAGCTGCTCTGTTTCCATCCCTCTAATCACCCAAACTCTGTAACTCCCCATTTTCCCTCTCCCCTCCTCTCTACTCCACTCCCTCTCTCACCTAATCTCCACTACCCAACATCTCTCTCTCCTACCTTGACAATGCCTTTGGGTTGCATTTCCCCTAATGTACAGTAAGAAAGTTTGCTCTAGTACTATTTAGTCTTTATATTAGCTCTTGTTTTTTAGTCATTAGTCCAGACATACATTGTCTAGTGCCTGTTTCAGTTTGCGCATATTCATTTTTTCCTACCTACTTTATTTTATGTCCATATGTCCTCCTGTATTCTGTATTGTATCTTGTATATGTACCATGTTGTGGAACCTATATAAAAGAGCTCCTAGCTCAAAGGTGTTAATCTAAGATTGCAATAAATAAATAAATACAATAAAAAGAAGGCATAAAACTGATTACTCCAACTGTAAACATGCAACATACAATAAGGAAACATGCCTGCAGGCCTCTGTCAGGTATGTGTAATCCTACATCAAAAAGTGATGGGTTCCTTCAATGAACTTGTTTCCATTTCTAACACTAATGGAAACAGTCACCATCAGAAACTACCTTGTGTTTTCCTTTCTGAAACTTGTTCTCAGAATTTGCACAATTCAGCCCTTATTTTAAACCCATCCTGGACTAAGTAAACATGGAGGCTGAAATAACTTTTTGCCTACAAAAGGTACTGTAGCTTCCTGCAGCAGTACGTAGGTGTAACAAAAGGGTATGAGGAAGCCTATTCTGCTTCTGTCCAGTCCGATGTCAGTAGAGTAATGGGTGATATGCAATGGGCTGACTCAAAATATGCAGTTTATCTTCTTGTGTGAGGGGGCAGGACCATAACATGAATGATTAATGAAAGTTCTTCTTTCCCACAAGTGATGATAAACTGTGTATTTTGAGTCAAGCCATTGCATATTCAATTTATACAACACTGGTTTTACTAGTTCTATCTTTTAAACCTGTTGTTTGTATGGCAATTTAACTGCTTCTCTTTGATTTCAACTGCAGACTTCAGTGCAGCTCATGGCTATTGTGATGCCATCAGTGTAATATTTTGATACTCTTATTTGAAAATAAAGACAAATGCCTTGGCTTACAATCAGTGTGTTTATTCACTGCACACTCCTCAGCTGCTAACATACAGAAGGCAACTGTGTACTTACTGAGTACTGCCAGAAAGCAACAGGTGCACACAACACTATCAACATGCTGCTAACTAAATACGGCAATAATAACTAAGTCCACTAGGTGGTTCTGTTGACTGATACTGATTGCAACATTACATCCCTTCTTTACTTTTGACAAAAAATTACGTTTCCTTTGTAACTGATACTTTCTTAAGCCAAAGGTATAACTAATAACTCGGATATTATTACCACTATCACATGTAGCTAAGTTTCATTTGGCTAATTCTAGCTTTGTTGAAGAGAGCTCTTATTAATAATAATAATACATCTCAGCTGCAAATGTAACTATGGGTAACAATAAAAGAAAATGTGAGCTCTATTTCTTTTTTTAACATATGTCCCTCTTATAATCTTTAAGGTATAGTCTTTAAGGTAGGCAGGTGGCTGTCTATTATGTCTGGTTGGGTACCTTTGGAATGGTGCACTGGTAGTTGTCACACAGGCTCTGCATCATCCTCTTCCTCCAGGTTTGAGGCTGCATCATTGGGAGGCTGGAGTTTCTTGAAGAATTTCTGGTCACTGGGCATCCATCTCTTGCAGCTGTGATCACTGGGCCCTTCACTTGTGTGACTGTGGGCTTGAGGGTTATATGGGGTGGACAGCTTGTTTGTCTTCTGCGGCCAATACAGCACAGTATCATCAGATGCAATTGTAGTAGGTGTTGCATGGTAACATCTGTCTTAGTAGGCTTTCATTTTGGCTTTGGCAACATGATCTCTGCGTCCTAGGTCATTATCAGTTACTGTGTCTTGTGCAAGTACAGCAGTAGGGATCTTAGTTCTCATTTTGCAGTTAAACAGTAGCTTGGCAGGGGAATTTTTCTGTGGTGCTGTGTGGTGTACTTGGTAGAATTCAACAAATGTAGGCATTTGCCCATTGAGACTGTCACCCTCACCATGTGGTGATCATTGTCTAGTGCCCCAGATGTCTGTCAAGTTGTTTCTTAAAAATTTGGAATGGTAGACTCTGAGAAACTTGCATAGTTCCTGTTTTCATGGCACACCTTGCATTCCAACTACTTTCAGGAATTTTCTTGTAGTCCTCAGAAATCTCTCTGCAGCAGTATTGGCTTGCAGCCAGAGAGGTGTAATTTTCCTGTGCCAAAATCCGAAATATGTTCCAAATTTGCTAAACTGATCACTGTTGAATGGTGGGCCATTGTCCGTCTTCACAATTTTGGCAATGCCAAATAGAGCAAAAACATTGTCCAGCTCTGGTATGACAGCATTGGCTGAAGTAGGTCTGACGATCTCTACAACAGGATATCTGGAGTACTCATCTATGATGACCAGGAGGTAGTCTCTAGTAGGTAGAGGTCCATAAAAGACTGCACAGATATTTTGCCGCACTGATTCTGGTAGTTCAGACACTTGCAATGGCTCAAATTGCGTGACAGGTGTTGTGGCCTGTCATGCTAGGCAGTTTCTGATCATGGCTTCAGCAGTCTAGTCTATGTTTGGGAATCATACTTTTTTACGAAGGAGTCTCTTTGACTTCACTCTTCCTTGGTGTCCTTCGTGGTCCAGTGATAATACCTTGTGTTGAAGTTTAAAGGGTGTGATTATTCTGGATCCTCGTAGGATTATGTCATTGCTTGATAACACAGTGAGTTCATTGCAAACATGTTGATACAACTTTAGTTCATCTGCATGTTAATGGTACAGTGGTAGTCATAGACATGGTCAGATATTTCCTGAACTTTCTGTGATATCACTGGAGACATTTCTTGTCTGCCTGTAGTACTACTATGGGCTACCAGAGAGAATCTCTTTAGATATATCACAAAACATTTACCGTCATTAGGGCACTGCATTTAGGGTGCCCAGTCATTAGAGCATCATATTGCATTTGCAATCCCCCCTTCTGAGGTCCGCCCCCCCCAGAGTTGGTATCTTTAGTAAGGGGTGCAGGCATGCAGCCCCCACAAATAGAGAGGTCCGTTCACCAGAATCTGGCTCTAACTAATGGGTGTTTAAATACTGCTGAGAAGTGGTGGAACCATCATGGAATAAATGAACCAGCTTAAAATCTGGTTCAATTTCAGTTGGCATCCATCCGTATCCCTCTCCCCTGGGACGAGATTGAAAATAGGCAAAAAACTGTCTAGTCCTCCTTCCCAGTCAACAGAAACTAAATAAATAAATATCTGGAAATATCTGACCTTATCATGGCTGCAACTGCATTTCCTCCTTCGTATTAGTACTTTGATTGTTTGGAGGACTGGATCATTCAATGTCTTTTGCTGTATTTCCTCCAGTGCCATTGCTTTTGGTGTGGTGTGCTGTGCTAGAAAGTTGATGTATTCTTCCCTGTTTTTGTTGTTTTGAGCTTTTAGGCATCTTTGCTGGAAATGGATGGCATGATATGTAGTCAGCTGGATTGTCTTTTCCTTTCTGCACTGGACCTTAAAATTGTAAGGCTACAGCCATACTCCCCAATTGCTCAATATGTGCTGGTGGCTTGGAACACACGCTATTCCATTTCAGCTCTAGAGGTTCATGGTCGGTGACCAGTGTGAATGGATTACCACAGATGTAAAGGTGAAAATGTTCACAATTACATACTATAGCTAGAGCTTTATGCTCAGTCTGAGAATAACACCTTTCAACATCACTGAGGGACCTTCTGGAGTAGGCTATAAAGCATTGCATTGAATTGTCTTTTTATAGGAGGATGGCACCTAGTCCTACTGGGCTAGCATCAACAATTATCTCTGCTTCTCTGTCTGGGTTGAAATATGCCATAGTTGTTTCACTTATTCAGCTTTCTTTGAGTGTTCTTAGTGCTGTTTCTTGTTCCTCACCCCAGCACCACTTGGTGTCCTTTCTTGCTAGCTCTCTCAGTAGTGCTGTCACTGTTGCAAACTTTGGAATGAAGCTAGAACAATAAGAAGCCATTCCTAGAAGACTCCAAATCTCACTAGCGTCTTTTGGACTGCTGACTCTGTGGATGGCATCTACTTTTTTGGGGGTCAGCTGATACTCCAGTGACTGAGAAAATGAAGCAATAGAATTCTAGTTTGGTTTTATTGAACTCACATTTAGGGTGACTGAGTATCAGACCACTTTCTTTTAATCTCTGGAAAACTGCTGAAAGGCTTCTATCATGTTCTTTTTGATTTTCTTATGAGTGTTTCCTAACACAATGGCTTGATCTTATATATGAAACAAAAAATAAATAAATTTACTTGGGTGCCTAAAGCTCAGGAAGGAGAAGACAAACAACACACATGATGGGAGTGGTGCAGTGCAGTGGCTGTGGGGTAGCAGTCTTCCGGGAGACATTCTGGAGGCTGTGGTGCTGCCCTGTTGCTTGTCTCCAGGCAGAGTTGGCTAGGATTCTGGTAACCTCATCTCCCACCCAGGGACCACTGAAGCCACCCCCACTGCCTCAGAGGATGCCAGTAAGGAGGGGAGGTTGGACACCAGCGGGCTCAGGGAGGGTGAGGGAAGTTAAGCAGAGGTGCATACCACCTGAGGTTCCACTCCACAACTCCTATGCCATTCTGGCAGAGCAAGGCTATGCCATGGAGGGAACCTGTAGTGGTGGACAAGGTGGATGTGGGGACCTCATAGTGGAGACCGTGGGGAGGGTAAGGGCCACCAGAGGAGAAGGAAGCAACTCTGAGTTGGGGACTCTATTATTAGGGGTAGAATTGGGGGTGGGGAAGGGAGGAGGAAGAGAGGGAGTTAAGGTGCCTACCTGGCACTTCAGCTTAGAAGGATAGGAGATGAATCCTAAGGATCGTAGGGGTGACAGCTTGACATCATTGTCCACCTGGGAACAAAAGACCTGGCTGACAGTGAGGGTGGGGCAATGCAGAGGGCATTCATGGAGTTGGGAAGGAGTCTTAGGCAGGTGGCACACCCGGTAACCCTCTCGGAAGTGCTACCTGTCTACAAGATGGGAGAGGTCAGGATGCTCCGCACCATGGGATTCAATGAATGGCTGAAGAACTGGTGCTCAGTTGAGGGTTTTGGCTTCCTTGGGGACAGGGGGCCCACCTGGAGAGTTACAGGCTTGTATGAAAGGGATGGTCTGCATCTGTCTGAGTGGGGGGACAGGATCCTAAGAGAAAGGTTTGAATGTTTCATTGGCAAACATTTAAACTAGCCAAGGCGGGAAGTGGAAATATGAGGAATAACTCAACTGCCCCCAAGAAGGTTAAGGTAGTCAGACAAGAGGATACTAGGATGGGAAACACAACAGACTTAAACAGGAGGTAGTCTCAGGGGAGGCACAGGGGGAAGGGATTGGAGGGGAAGAAGTAGGGGCAAAGTCATCAAAACATGGAGGGCCATGGGTAAAAATGCCCACAGCCTGGGTAACATGATCCCTGACCTGGTGGCTTTGATGGCAGAGGGAGATCTGCATATCATGGCAGTCACTGAAACATGATATATGGAAAGCCATGGCTGGGATATTAATATACCTGAGTACACAGTATACAGGAAAGACAGAGAGGGCAAAAATGGAGGAGGAGTAGTAGCAATCTACATCAAAGAGGGGACCAAAGCAACTGATATAAAGGGAATGCAGAGAGGAGAGGAGGCACTTTGGGTCAGCCTAGAGTCAAGAAATGGCAACACTATCCACATGGGGGTTATCTACAGACCCCCAGTGCAAGGGGAGGAAACAGATAGGCAAATGGTAGATAACATCAGTAAAATGGCAGAAAAGGGAGAAGTGTTTCTGGTAGGGGAACTAAATATGCCTGATGTTAATTGGAACACCTATGTTGTGGCCACATCCAGGAGCAAGATCATCCTGGATGCCCTGCAGGGGGCATGCCTCACGCAGCTAGTAGTGGAACCACCTGGGAGGGGGTGATATTGGACCTAGTGCTCACTAATGGAGACAGAATAATGGATGTACCAGTGGGCAGCAATCTGGGGTCCAGCGACCACCATACAGTATGGTTCAAGGTAAAGATAGTAGAAGAGTCAAGCCACACAAAAGCAGGAGTCCTAGACTTCAAAAGGGCCAACTTTGCTAAAATAGGAGAATGCCTCAGGAAAACACTGGCAAAGGATGAAGGAGGGAAGTAGAGTTACAGTGGGAGAACCTAAAGAGAGCCATAACAGAGGCAACAACCCTCTGTGTGAAGCAAGTTAACAAAGCAAGAAGGCAAAGAAAACCATTATGTTTTTTTAAAAGAAGTGGCAGGGATGGTTAGAGAGAAAAAAAATGGCATTCAGGAAACACAAGGAAATGCAGAGGGACAAAGACAGGGAACTGCATCAGACTAAGCAGAGGGAGGCAGGAAAAGCAATCAAATGTGCAAAGGCACAAGAGGAAAGGATAGCCCAGACAGTGAAGGAGGGGGACAAAACCTTCTTTAGGTATATAAGGGAAAGAAGAAAGGCCAAGGGAAGGATAGTGAGGCTAAGTATAGGAGGGGGGAGTGGGCGGAGGGGACCTGGAAATAACTGAGATACTGAATGAATACTTTTGCTCAGTATTCACCAAGGAAGGGGACGGGAAGGGACCGGATTATCCAGAAGACACACAAAGGGAAGAGGGCTAGGCAGCAGACCATTCACTGAAGACAGAGTCCTAAAGGAACTCTTGAAATTGAAGGTGGACAAGGTGATGGGGCCAGATGGGATACATCCCAGAATACTGAAAGAACTCAGAGAGGTGCTACTGAAACCACTGATAGCCCTATTCAACAAATTGTTGGAGAAGGGTGTAGTACCAGAGGACTGAGGAGAGCTTAATGTGATACCCCTTCACAAAAGCGGAAGCAAGGTAGAAGCAGGAAACTATAGACTGGTCAGTTTGACCTCAGTGGTGGGAAAGTTGATGAAATCACTGTTAAAGGAAAGGACTGTGGAATATCTAAAAGCCAGCAGGGCACTGGGCCCAAGGCAACATGGATTCACAACAGGAAGGCCTTGTCAAATTAATCCAATAGATTTTTTTGACTTGGTAACAAGGGTAGTAGATCAGGAAGGGGCAGTGGACTTGGCCTACCTAGATTTTAGCAAGGCATTTGACACAGTCCTGCACAAAAGGTTAGTAAACAAGTTGGGCAGTCTGGGAGTGGGTCACAAGGTAGTAAACTGGGTCAGGAAACTGGTTTAGCAACAGGACACAGAGGGTGGTAGTAAATGGAGGTCAATCTGAAGAAAGGGGAGTAACCAGCCGGGTGCCACAGGGTTCAGTACTGGGGTCAATCTTCTTTAATGTCTTTTTAGTGACATTGCAGAGGGACTTAAAGTAAAGGTATGCCTCTTTGCAGATGACTCCAAGATCTGCAATAGGGTTGACACTATGGGGGGGAGAAGATGAGGAGAGACTTAGCCAAGTTGGAGGAGTGGTCAAGAGTGTGGCAGCTAGGATTCAATGCCAAGAAGGGTAAAATCATGCACTTGGGGAACAAAATCCCAGGGGAGGAATACACGATGGGGGGGGCGGAGATACTAACAACAACCAAAGTTGAAAGGGACCTCAGATAGTCATAACAGATGATTTAAAAGTAGCCAATTGGTGAGGTCTCACCTGGAGTACTGTGTGCAGTTCTGGAGACATCATCTCTGAAAAGACAATGAGAAGTCCAGAGAAGGGCAACAAAAATGTTGCAGGGGCTACACCAGAAACCATTGGAGGAGAGATGGAGGGAACTCGATATGTATACACTGGAGGAAAGGAGGGAGAGGGGGATATGATAGATGCATTCAAATACCTCAAGGGTATCAATAGAGTTCAAGAGAGCAGTATCTTTCAGAAAAGAAGATGTGCAAGAATAAGGGATCACAATATGAGGCTGGAGGGGAGAAGACTCAGGAGCAACGTGAGGAAGTATTTTTCACAAAAATGGTGGAGGATGCATGGAACAGCCTCCTGAGGAGATTGTGGGATAATAATGATAGGCTTAATTCAAGAATATATGGGACAGGCAGAAGGCAACACAAGGGTGGGAAGGAGGAGGTAGGCTGCAGATCAAGTAGGATCTTCAGTTTATACAGTAGGTAGGGAAATGGGCAGACTAGGTGGGCCAGGAGGTCCTTATCTGCCATCAAATTCTATGTTTCTGTGTTTCTATTCATCCCATACACAATGATGTCATTACTTAAGTTCTTTATGCCAGTAATACCTTGCAGTGTTTGATATATGACATTCTGAAATACTTCTGCAGCCGACAGTATCCCCAAAATGTTGTCTCTTGTACCTTCTTAGCTCCATATGGGTAGAGAAAGTAGTGATATACCTGCTGTCTGGATGCAACTCCAGAGTTGGTGGTTTCCTTGCTTTAAGGTCTAACTGTGAAAATACTCTTGTTCCATTTAACTCGTGGATTACATCATCCATGATTGGGGTGATGTGGTGCTCACATAAAATGCCTGTGTTATCCTGTCGCATGTTGACACAATCCTCATTTGTTGGGGCCTTTAGGTTTCAGGGATATCACTATCAGTGAGACCCAGGGTGTCAGTCCAGTCAACTCTTCAGTTACGTGTCTTCTGCCTCGGGGAGCTTGAGTTCTGCTTTAACTTTCTTTTGTACATGGAAAGGAACTCTGTGGTATGGCTGACTCATAGGTTTTACTTCAGGATTGATGTGAAGGCACACTTGGAAGTTTTTATGCTTGCCAATGCCTTGAAAGAGGTCAGAATAATGTTTCATAAGTTGATCTGCCACAGTGTGTGTGTCTGTTAGAGGTGATATTGCATTAACAATTTCAATTAGCCCCAATTCTGAAGCAGTTTGGTAGCTTAGAAGTGAACTGCCATTTCCTCAGCAACAAAAAATGTCCCATGTGTGATTCTGTGTTTCAACTCTATGGACTGGCAAATTTTCCTAGGACTGTAAGGGCTTTTCTAGAGCCATAGAAGTATATCCTTGTGTTGCTTGGCAGAAGTTCCGGCCTTACCTTCAGTGTGTTGTACACCATTTCACTTATGTTCACTGTAGCCCCAGAATCAATCAGTGCATTCATCGTACTACCATGGATTTGTACCTGCAGTTGTGGTTGGTTAACATGCTTAATAATTGCTGTTGACTACAAACATATAGGCCTTATCACTGCTAGATGAGTCTGGTTTAGCTTCTTGAGCTTGTATTGCAATTCAATTGACCTACATCGTGAGTTGTACCTTTAATTTTTGTCACAGGTAGACTTATTAAGTCCTGCTTCATGCAGTTTTGAGCTGCATTTTCTTAAGTGGTTTGGTTTGCCACATGCTCTGCAGTCTTTGCCTTTCACTGGACACGCTTTCCAATGAGGATATGAACCACCGCTGTTTCTGTATTGAGTGTTTGTGGCATGCTTTTGTGGCATGCTAGTGGAAACCAGCTTAAAATGTTGTCTTTGGCTGATTTTATGAACAGTAGTTTCTTCACTGGTCCTCCTTTTCTCAGTGCCTGAAGCTTGCATGTTGGAAGTTTTAAGTGCTCTGCCATAGTCAAGGAGCTCGGTTAAGGACAGTTCTGGCTCTCGTATCTGTGTTTTTATTTCTTTCTCCATGTCATCAAACTCACAGTTCTTGGCTAACATGCATAGTCTGGTCTAATATGCATCTAGATTCTCACTAATCTCACCCAACTGATCAATGAACCCACATGCTACAACACCCACTCCCAAAACCATTCTTTATTAGACTGGATCCTTACCACCCACCCTCACAGAATAACCATCTCCGGAGTCCTCTCTATTGCATTAAGTGACCACTGTATTACTTACTGTATCAGGAAAACTCAACTGCCCAAATCTGCCCCCATGTACATCAACACTCTTTCTTTAAACAAGTTGGACACCAACGCCCTCCTTACCAGTCTATACAAAGCCGACTGGCAACCTGTCTACTCAGCCCCTGATGTTGATATGGCCCTCTCTAGATTCCTACACACCTTTACAAACATTCCCTCTGAAAAAGTCCAGGGTCAAGAAGCGGCACTACCCCTGGATCACCGTACCCGTCCTCGCCAAATGCAAGGAAAGAGACAATGCCTGGTTATACTTTTAAATCCAACCCCAACCTTCAGAGCAGGCAAACTTTAACACCCTATGTAATGCCTGCACCAGGACCATAAAAAGCAAAGACAGACTACTTTAGGTTGCAACTCTTGTATGCTAAGCCCCATCAATTCTGGAAAGTTGTGCACACACTTGTTGACCCACCAGCCGAGCTCCTGCAACCCCGCCTCCAAACTTCACGGCCAACCAGTCACTGACCCAATCCATGCCTCTGAAATCCTGAACCAGTTTTCACTTCCTGTGCCATACCACATGGCTTCCGCCCTCCTTCCCAGTCCCACCACCACCGCCTCCCTTAGCAAAGACTTCAAGTTCACCCCTTAATGAATGTAGGTTCAGAAACCCTACACTGCTTAATCCTGCAAAGACCAGCTTGACGGATTCACTGCAAGCTCCTGCAGATCATGGTTCCTGCGATTGCCAAGCCTCTTACACATCTTCTTAACCTCTCATTTTCCTCAGGAACAGTTCCGTAATCCTGGAACTGGCCTGCGTTATTCCTCTTTACAAAGGTGGTGACCCCTCCTTGCCAGGCAATTATAGACCCATCTCGCTCCTCCTAGCCCTAGCCAAACTACAAGAATCCTTGGCACACACCTGACTAGCTGACTACCTTGCAACAAACAACATCCTCTCACCCCATCAGTCTGGTTACAGGAAACACCATTCCACAATTTCCTCCCTCCTGCATGTCACCAACCATATCCAAACTGCCTCTGACCAAGGCTTCCTTACAGCATCAGTATTTGTTGAATTAGCAAAGGCATTTGACTCCATATCCCACCTTCTTCTCCTGCGGAAGCTTAAGGCAGCTGAACTTTCCCCCATCACTGTAAGGTGGTTTCAGTTTTATCTATCCACCAGATTTCAATCTGTTAGAATCACTGATACCACATCCCCCCTCTCCCTATCCTGGTGGGTGTCCCTCAAGGCTTTGTTCTCAGTCCCATCCTCTTCTCCCTCTTCATTAATGACCTTCCCTCCTCCTGTACCAGTTCATCAATACACATGTATGCAGACGACACCATCCTCTTTACCTCTGGTCCCAACCTGCTTGAAGTCCAAGCTACCCTACAAAGCGACTTCAACAACATTCAGCACTGGTTCAGCCAAAACCAACTGAAATTGAACACCACCGAAACTGTTTCCATGGTTTTCAGCTCTACCCAGAAAGTTAGCCGTACTACCTCCCCCCCTCCCATCACCTCTCTCGATAGCTCCCCACTTGACCAAGTAACCAGATACAAGTACCTGGGTGTTTGACTGGACCCCATCTGTCTTTTTTCAGCTCACATTGCATCTATCACCCCCAAGCTGCACCCCAAACTCAGCATGCTATACCGGAACAGGGACTGTCTCCTGTTACCTGTTAGGCATGAAATTGTCTCTAAAATAATCCTCTTCATACTAGATTATGTGGATGAAGTTTACAGCTCTGCCCTTGTAAACACTCTTGCCAGACTAGATATCCTTTTAAACTCATTTTGTCTGCTCATACAACTCCCCATGCATCCACCATCGATCTTTATTCACTCCTCAGACTAAGCCCCTTATCTCACAAGTGCTATATACACGCCCTCAACCTTATGTCTAAGTACTGGATTAACTTGCTCCCCTCCTATCGTGTTGACTATCTATCCTCATACTTCCTATTCCTATGAACTCAGGCACAGAAATGAAAGATCCTTCTTCTCGCCCCGACACTCTTCCACAGTGGGCAAAGGTGCTTTCTCCTACCGGCTTCCTTATTTGTGGAGCAAACTTACCCCTGCTATCAGAAACTCACTCTCTCACTCTAGCTGCAAGCAACAGCTATGTCTTTTTCCTCTACCTTTATGTCACTGCCACAAGTGAGCTAAACCCACAACTTCTACTGACTTTACCTTCCTACAGTCCTTCCCCAGCACTTAGTAAAGATTCATTAATGTAGAGCACTGACTATTGTAAAGTTCACCTCTAGAGATTCATCACATGTTGTGTTTTTGCTCTCACTACTGTATTACATTGATTGTAATTAGCTGCTGCTGTTCTGTTAACTAATTATCTGCATTTATTGTCTGTATTTCCACTGCTCCTTTCCCCCCGGGTCACACCTGGAATCGAGCCTTGGTTCAGTGTGCCTTTCCTGGTTACCAAGTGTTTAAATACCGCTAAGTAAAAAAAAAATAAAACTAGGCTGTTGTGAAGCTTTCAGAAACACATATACCTCATACTGCACATTTTTGGGTGGAGAAAAATAGCTGGTGAGCTTTTGTTTCCATCTGCATATTTGTCTGTGCTTGCCAATGTGTCGTGATACGCTTGTAATTTCTCCTAGCAAAATGCAAAAGAAGGGTACAGTGCTCCTTTATTATCCACCCAGTCTGGTGCAAGCAAAATTTGGCTGATAATAGAGGGTGGCAGATAATAGAGGGTGAATGTATATTGTAAAATATTGCGTACTCATGTAGTCACATGAAGTCAAGGTGCTGTGCTGGTGTTTGCATTACCACTTTCTGCACACATTAAAATGACACAAGTCATATTATTGTTTACTATGTCAATTTGTTTATTAGTGCAGTATAAAAGTCAAAATGTTTTATTTTGAATAACTTTTAAAATGAGTTTTAAAAAGCCTGCATAAATTAACAGCACAGTACCATTATAAGTAAAGTGTACTACAGACTAACAGAGCAGAGCAGTGTGTTGTACAGTACTAAACATCAGACCAATTTAAAAAAAATCTGTGGCAGACTTTTGTTTTGCTCTAGCAGATGCAAGCTGTTTAATCTTGCACCCAAGGAGTAAGCCCTTTTGAATATCAGATTCCTCAGTGAGCTCATATGATTCTAAGAATCTGAGGGCAGTGTTTATAGCCTCCTTGGCCTCATGCACAAAAGGTGCTTTTTGTTCTCAGCTATTATCCTCATCTGGGGCATCCTCAGTGGAGAAATATCTCATCAAATTCTCCTGGCTTGTGCTGGGGTTGTCATCGGTGAACTTGACATTTAACGCCTTCTGTGATGGTGTTAGGATGAGACATGTCCTTTTGCTACATGCCGATTTAGCCATGATTCCATGTTCGACCACTTCCTTGTTTGCCATGCCATGTCACACCACAATGCCATGACCCAGAAAAAAGACCATGACCTTTTGTACCCCATTCCCAATGGCCGATCAAAATGTGTTTTATTTTGTTTTATTTTCTGTGCAAGAGCTGGCAGGGATAAATAATCAGTACAAACAACTATCCAGGATGTATAACTTAAGTTTATTTAAGAGGGGAGCCAAATGGGATAAAAGTGATGGTGTGGCGGCACCGCATCTCTTAACTGAGCAAGGGACACCAACAAACATACATTCTGGGGGTATAGCACAATTAGGAATGTATGAAGCAACAGAAAAATGTTTGTAACACTGTGACACAGAAAATAAAGTGAATTATTGTTTTTACATTTGTTGCAAATCGGGACCATAATGCACCACAACTGTGATGCAAGCGAGGGATGAGAACTGGCAGACAAACATTTTGGGGGGATAAAACAAAACGGACTGACAAGACTAAATTACAAATCTTTCAAAACCTGTTTCATACCAAATACAGCAAAAAAGGCACATTGCAAAATTCTTTGCTTTGTTTCTAAATCGGAACCATCATGCATCGCATCAATGACGAGAGCGAGTGATGCACCCATGGCAGAAGAAGGAGGGCGGTTACTATGGAGCAGTATGGGGGAGAACAATGCCATGTTCTAGTGGATGGCAGACACAGATGGTGACGGACAAAGGAGGGAATTAACATGGCAGCCGATCAGAACATGAGGTGAGGCTGTCAGTAACAAAGGGTGGCAGATAATCGAGGGGCAGATAATTGAGGGAACACTGAATTTAGCCTTGCATCCCTAGTAATATTCATTGCAGTAGTGTAATTTTGAAATCCTTTGGCCTATTTGATCTACTGCAGCCCTACGGAGCTGGGTTCAGCATCTGAATCAAAGCAGGAAAGCTAGAGTGGCTGGGCAGCATGTAGCTATTTTCAGCTCTTTCTCTTCCTTCTTATTCAGCTTGGAAGTCTGTCCGAAGACAGGGGCCCACATTTTCAAAGGAGATGTGCGGCGCAAAGTGGAGATGCACTGCGCATCTCAGAAAATGAGCAGAATCATGATATTCAAAAGGGAGAGATGCATCCTGCATCTCCAGATGTACCATCGTGCATCTATAATGTATGCGGTGTATGTAGAGGGGGTGTTCCCACGAATGTGCTACGCATCACTATATTCAGCCAAAATGTGTGGTGTATCTGCTGTGCATCTCAGAGATGAGCTGCCAAAAGGTAGGCATGGAAAAAGCATGCCTAAATGGCCAGCCACCTACAGGCAGACTGCAGAACTGCAGGCAAGCCATCCAAAGACAACCCTTGGAGGTGCACCAGGACATGCCCCAGGCATCCATACACAGCAATCATGCCAGGATGGATGAACCCTGAGCCACAGGTGCCATGTCAGCACCTGCACCATCCAGGGAGAAACCCCCACACTGCACCCTGAACGTAGACACCCAGCAGCCACATGTCAGTGCTGCTGGATGCCCCTGGACACACCAATGGAGTAGACTGCCACAATGTAGTAAATGTGCCTTGCGGGGCCATGGCCTGCACCAATGTGGCCTGCAGGGTGCCGCCTGGTGGTGGCAAGCACCCAAATGCCATCTGGGGGCAATGATGCCCAGGTAGCCTGATGGATGGATGGATGGTGGCAGCCTGGCACAGGCCAGGACTGAGCTGTGGTACCCACCCACAATGGTACACTAGGTGCACACTAGTGGGACCCACCCACTAGTGTACCTGGTCACCCCATGCACACTGCCATTCCTTGCAGTCATCACCATGTTCCACTCATATGGGGGTGGGGCACTGCAGGTGACTGTATGCTGCATATGGAGCTGGTGTATCACATTCATGTGGTATACTGATCAGACTGTGTCACCCTGTGCCCTTACCTGTTGCATGTCCATGTGGGACCCCTGTACCCCAGTCTGACCTTGTACAAGGCTACGGGTAATAGCACTGTACCCAGGCCAATGCAGTCCACTCACTCACACACAAACAGTCCATCACACCTGCCTGATAGGCTGCAGCATCTCCTGTTCACCTTTGTGGAGTGGTGGGGCAGCCCTGCACACTGGAACTGAGCATGCCTGGGGTATGCAAATGGACTGAATACATTCCAGTAATGAGCTGCGCATGTGGGGAATGGGCTTGGAACATGCAATGAGGTCATTTGCATATCCAGGCTTAATAATGCAACTATGCACACTGCGCATGTGGCTTTGCATCGTGCATTTCCCCGTGATCCACATGGGGCTCAGATCTACTTGCTGCATTGTGCAATTCCCACTGTGCGATTAAGCATCTTTGAGATATTCAGGACAGACATGCGAGCACATCTCACAGCATCGCCTTCTGAATACCTCATTATTTTGGTCTGGCGATCTCAGATGGACGGCAAGTAGCACTTGTGCTTGTTTGCAGGGGACTTTTGACTATGGGGCCTGGTTCTCTCTCTTTGTTCTGAATCCTCCTTGCCAATGCACTTTTAATGCTCTTATTTGAAAATAAAGACAAATGCCTTGGCTTGTATTCAATGCTTTTAGTCACTGCACACTTCTCAGCTGCTAATATACAAATGCAACTGTGTACTGAGTACTACTGTAAAGCATCAGATGCACACAACACTATTGACATGTTGCAAACAAACTAAGTGCTGCAATAATAATTAAGTCTACTAAGTGGTTCTGTTGACTTACACTGATTGCAACATTGCAATCAATATTATGAAGACTGCTCTCTGATTGGTTAAGTATACATTTAGATGTACACAACTCCACAATATATTAGCTGTGACATACTAGCTCACAAGATGACATTTATTCTATGATTTGGGTTTAAGATATCACTTTTTATCTTGTCATTTTATCTCCCCTAGTAATACATAAAATGAGCTCTTCAGGGACATACATCCCCTGTCTATCACTGTCCCTTAGATTAGATCACATAATAGGGAAAGATTCTTAACTAGCACACTGCTACTGCAGATGCTTTTGAGAATGTATTTGTACTGTATTTTGCACTCTGGAATCAGCTCAGTTAATGCTCCATGTTTTTCTTCAAAACATGAGCCCCCTGGGACACCCAATGGTGCAGTGTACTATGGTAGAGATGACTTAGGCTTTGGGAGTGGATTCAGAATGCTGGAGTTGGGTGTTTAATGGATCAGTGCTCCCATTGACAGCCTGTCTTAGCCCAGAAAGAATGGTGCTATCTTCTGAAACCAGAATGACCACCCTTGGTATGCCAGGGAGCTTGCCCCTCTCAGGGGCAATTAGTATGTGTGTGAGGCTGAGCAGCACCAGCATGGTACTAGTGGGTGGCGGGAGGGATAAGGAAAGCAAAGGATGAAAACAGCAAGAGGAAAAATGGCAGTTCCCAGGGTGGAAGCAGTGGTACTGTCAGGCCCTGCCCTGAAGCCCCTATAAATCCCCCCAATCATGGGTGCAGTTAAGTGGGATGTTAGGGCATGGAGGTGACTGGATCCTGAAGGGGCAGTGGTAAGGCATAGGTCAAAGCCATGTACCATGAACCACCTGAGAAATGGATATGTAGTAGTAGTTAAAGCATTTATTTTATACAGGATAGTGACCACCTAGAACCCAAGGGTCCTATTTACAGGGCTGTCCTGTTTGAGCAAATTCAGGTTACGCAGTCAATGTTAAATATAAAAAAATACAATACCATTTTGACCAAGGACAATTATGAAGTGCATGTCAAGGTCAAAATATACATACACATACTGTTGTAATCACATTTCATTTGTTCCAATCTGATCTATTACTATAAAGGCTATTTTCAGCCAAGTTTTAGAATAGCCAAGGCAGAAAGACAACCAAGTATAACCCTTTTCCACAGCACAGTGGTTGGATTTCTGCAGACGTCTGGCAACCCAGGTTCGGGAATGGACCTGGGTTGTCAGAGGACTCAGCTGAGAGAGAAGGATCGCCATCCCAATGGACTGCTCTCTTCTCTGGGGGTGTGGTGTGACCGGTGCTCCAGGGACACCCATGGAGACCAGGAGCACCACAGTAACTGGCACCAACAAGGATCTGAGGGTGGGACAGACACTGGCATCATTGCATGTTCCCCACCCCTGCTTACAGGGGAGAAAAGCCTGCCACCCACCACCTTGATGATGCCACCCCGGCTGCAATCGTCTCAAAGGCCAACTCCCGCCCTATCTCATTGATCGTGGTACCTTTCAGAGGGGTCAGATGCTATGACCTCACCCTGGGGGGTAAGCCGGGGGTACCAGGAGGGTGGCTAATATGGGAAGCCGTAGCCGAGGGGTCCGTGACCGGGCAGATGGTGCCGACGGTGGGATGCATCAAAAAGCAATAAATGAAAAAGTAAAAATAATCCGATTCCATTTACTTACCAGTAATGTTGTTATGAGCTTCACACTCTTACATTTTAAAACAATTACTACTCTCATTCAGTTCCCAATTTATTGGCAATTTAAAATGTGCTAATTTATCTAATTTTCAGGTTTCAGGATTTAGTTTGTTCCAGATAGTTGGGATTTGATAATCCACATTTAAATACCCATGATTAGTTCTTATCTTTGATACTTTTATTTTTCTGACATTTGGTACCTCTGGTGTTCACATTTCTTTATTTCAAAGGTTACCCTAGCCACCATACCTCTGAGTAATTTGAATATCATTACAACTGAACATACCAGAGTGTGCACTAGGTAAACAGTGCTTCCAGGAATAAACCAACAGATAAGTTTACTGTACCTTAATGTTCTGAGCATGCACAACCTCAAAGAAGGTACCTAACACCTTGGTCAATTACTGCATCTTTATTATACACATAGACGTGAGTCTCGCTGATGTGTTTCAGAAATACAATTCTTTATCAAAAGCAAAAGACTGTTACAAACACACCCTTAAATACTCTAACAAAAGAAAAAAAGTGATGCTATGACATCAGTAATGCACCATCTCCTGATTGGCTAGTGCAACATTTAAAAACACGATCTAAATTCCATTCATATGTTCCAGTGGTCATCCATAACTTACTATAAAAACCACAGTGACTTTAAATTGCTTAAATCATGTACTTCACCTGTGCAAATACGTAACATTAAAAACATCACTGTGTTCAAACTGTTTGCAACAAACAACATCCTCTCACCCCATCAGTCTGGTTTCCGGAAACACCATTCCACAGTTTCCTCCCTCCTGCATGTCACCAGCCATATCCAAACTGTCTCTATCCAAACTGTCTCTGACCAAGGCTTCTTTACAGCATCAGTATTTGTTGAATTAGCAAAGGCATTTGACTCCATATCCCACCTTCTTCTCCTGCGGAAGTGTAAGGAAGCTGGACTTTCCCCCATCACAGTAAGGTGGTTTCAGTCTTATCTATCCACCAGATTTCAATCTGTTAGAATCACCGATACCACATCCCCCCTCTCCCTATCCTGGTGAGTGTCCCTCAAGGCTTGTACATAAGAATGATGGGGAAGGGGAGGGGAGGAGGACCGGAAGAGGGATAATGCTAAACACTTCAGTGTTGTATAAATTAAACTAGCTTATTATTTCATTACAGAAATTAGACTTTCTTAATTATTCCATTCCATTTATCTGCATTCAGATTGATACAGTATACACTACTGTTATACTTCAGGTGCATGGGTATTTGACAAAAGTACTGCCTTCAAGTTTAGATTTTACATAAGTTCATTTCTTTTCCTCAAGTATGGATGTAAATTGAGTTATGAATTCAAACCTGGTTTGATATTAGCGTTCAATGTTAAAATCCAGAAATTTTCTCTCTCCAACATCAGGTTTTTAAAGTCACCTCCCCTTGGTTTCCTGTTTACCTTATCTATTGCCATAAACAAAAAGTATGTTCCCTCACTCTCATCCAAGAAAGCACAAGTTGCAGTTGCTTTGCACAGGTTATATCTCTTCTTTTGATTGCTCTGCAGTGTTCCTCTACTCCTATTTTAAAGCTGCATTTTGTTTTGCCTACATAGAATGCTTGCATGTGCAAGTTGCTACATATATTACTCCTTCCATTGTAGGGTGATACTCTGTCTGATGTTATAGTGTCTACTAATATTGCAGCTGGTGAACTGCTTGTTTTGTGTAATTCTCTCCAAAATGTGCAGTTTCTGCATTTAAGCAGCCGTCTGGTTGCTTCAACCATGTAGTAGTTTTCTGATCTTGAACTGTGGTTTTATAATAAGTTATATATGACCGTTGGAACAAAATGAATGTAATTGGGAGTATGTATTTTTAAATGTTGCACTAGCCAATCAGGAGAAGGTGGTTCTGATGTCATATTTCATATTAGACAGGACAACTTTGTGAAATGATCCATAGAGGCAGATTTGGTGACTTCACCAGAAATTTGCAGGTAAATTAAAACTTCATTGCATCTATCTATATGAGGTTGGAGTGTCTCTGTTTACATGGACTGGTGTTAGGCTGCCCTCACAATAGTACTCACTTACTGCACCTTGACAGACCCCCTCTGCTTATCAGGCTTACAGGACATGAAGTCAGGGGCAAGGCAGAGCAACAAGTGGGTTGGGTACCACAGAGCCCTGGGTGGTGGTAGTCTGCAGCAGGAACACTGGCCACAGTCTTTGTACAAGGCTGGAGAAGCTCATTTTAAATGTAGTGGTGTAAGCCTATCCCAACTGGCTTATAGACAGTGACTCCACAACCTGAAGCCTGGTATCTCACTTACACAATAATATCAAAGTTAATACAAGTGGGAAAAACACATGAAAAGGTGCAGGCATGCTGTCAAAGGGGAATAATGCATAGTCATGTGATGTGTTTCCACCAATGGTAGAAGATTTTCTTACCCATTTTATAAAAACAATAAACCGCTTTGGCACAAGTGTAATTGACTACCTTACTTGCAACTCCTTGTGGCAATAAAATTGTCCTTTGAAACAGATGTGAGTCATAGTAATAACATACCTTGTACAACTATTTTCAAACGTGAACTATAAATAGGGGATTTAATGTTCTTGTTGACAGCTTTGCTACAGCTTAGCAGGCTTAGTAGCCAGATGCAGTAAAACAAGATGTGCACACTTTTCAGTCTCAACAGGGCTTCTAAGAAAGCACTACCACACTTTTGTTAAAGTTTTGCTACATTTGCTGTTTTGTCAGGGTAAATTAATCAGTGCATTAGCCATTACATCTAGTGACTCCAGAGAGCATTGGGGTGGAGGGGATAGTTGTGAGTCAGAGGCTCCCTGGGTTCAGCGGGTGGAAAGGCTAATGCACTTACCAGTTTGCACTAGTAAAGTACCAAAAACAGCAAAACTTGCATTGGCTGCCATCTTGTACACGGCTGCTGTCTCTTCCACAACTGCAGAATAAAGAGAAAGTACTGCGCCAGGGAGAGGGGGCAGTGCATCGTGGGGGCTTTCATCTGCAAAACTTTTAACGAAAGTGTGGTAGTGCTTTTCTAGGCACCCTGGGAGGCTGAAACAAGTGTACAGATTTTCATGGTTGCATGAGCAGAGCCCCTGCAGGTGTTTTGGGATCACACCACTGTAGGAGAGAGAAGGGACTGCAGTGGAAATGGTCACCATCTTCTCTGACAGTGATGTGATCTGCTGTCCACACCACTGGTGTCGCTGGTCCTGTCTCCTTTGTGGATGAAAGCCCCCACAATGCACTGCCCCCTCTCCCTGGCACAGTACTTTCTGTTTATTCTGCAGTTGTGGAAAAGACAGCAGCTGTGTACAAGATGGCCCCAATGCAATCTATGCATGTGTAAGTATCGCTGCATGTGCAATTCTGTCGATGCCACCATCTTAAGCACGGCAGACTCTGTGTGGTGACAGCTTGACTATTCTTTACTCACTCTCACCACAGTACAGGTAGCTTTGAGCAGCCATGTCAGCTCTGACCAGAATTTGTTTCTTTGACTGTATGCATAGGTTGGTCACCCAGCAGTGGACGGCATCCCTGTACCATGAGTGCAAGTAAACCATGTTTTTTGGGAGGGATTAGTAGCTGGATATCCCATATATTAGAAAACTTCAAAATGTATATGGGTGCTTCATAATTTAATAATAAGAATGTATGGGCGAAAAGGCCTCTCATGCAGCAGTACATACTGTATGAGAGGCCTTTTGGCACCATGCATTTCTGCTTAAAATTGAACCAGCTGAATATTCTGTGGTGATTTACATATACAGCCCATAATGCTTTGCATCATGGGTGTATGTGTGATTTTGTATTTCTTTGAAACTTGGCTTCCCAGCCAATGCCCTTTGGGATAGTTATAGCCTCAGTGCTTGCGCACTGAAGTTCTTTGAGTATATATATATATATATATATATATATAGGTATATATGACATGGCCTGACTGAAGATATCATATTTATCTTCACGAGAGGCCAATGATATCATGATATCTCACTTGTGGCAAGCCACAAGTGAGATATCTTGATGTCATAGGCCTCTAGTGAAGATAAATATATCTTCAGTCGGGCCATGTCATGTTCTGTTTATACAATGTATGTTTTGGGATCCACACAACAGAATCCCCCCTCCCCAGTTCTGCCCTCATCACAATCCTTGGTGGTTTTGTGCTCCTCTCAGGTGACTTACTAATGCCCCTCCACAGAACTTTCCATATGCCCCCACAAAACTGTCCATATTTGCCACCTAACTTTCAAGCAGCATTTGTGATTTAAAACATCTGTTGTTTGTGTCATTTCACACTGTTCACCAATCAAGCACTTCGTTTTTTTTGCTTTAAAGTAGTGTGACCGAGCACTGCATATAGCAGTAAATTAAGTCCTGCTAGTGATTTAAACTTAGACATTCTAGCCCAGATATTCAAACTGTGCCAGGCTGTGGCACAAGCCTGGGCGCAGCTCAACTTGGCTGCGCAGGGGTGTGGACTGGGCGATATTCAACGGAGCTGCACCATGGCTCAGCATCATTGAATATCACACCCTGGCCACCCGCGAGAAAGATGGCGAGTGGCACTGCACCAGTGCCAGTGGCCAGAGTGGAGCATGAGGATGCGCTAGCACAAGTTCCATTGTGCTAGGCACAACAACCCGTGATATTCAAAGTCGACATGCAAATGGGGCCATAATGTATGCAAAGGCGCAAATGGAGCCATTTGCATGTCGATAACCCCATTGCATGCAGGTGTGCGATCCGATGACTTGCGCCTGGCGCCCTGCCAGGCAGCAGCGGTCGAGGACTGACATCCCTGCAGCCGGGCATGTGCCCCACAGCCCGACGCTGGCTGCATTAAAAAAATGAATAAACCTATATCCCTGGTGGTCCAGTGGATTGCTGGCAGCCCGATCACGGGATTAAAATAAATGTATTGCTGAATCCTATATCCCTGGTGGCCCAGTGGACCACTGCCTGCCCGATCACGGGCTAAGTAAACAATGGAATTAATTCTATATCCCTGGTGGTCCAGTGGACCGAAGTCTGCCTGATCGCGGGCCTAAGTGTGAAAATATAGCTAACCCCTATATCCCTGGTGGTCCAGTGGACCTGTCCGCCCGATCGCAGGCTGAATTAAAAAAATAATAACACTATTATCCCTGGTGCTCCAGTGGACCGCTGCCCACCCGACCGGGCTTAAGTGTGAATAATAGATAACTCCTGTATCCTCTGTGGTCCAGTGGACGATGACCTGCCCGATCGCAGGCTTAAGTAAAAAAGAAACATGGAATCTCCTGGCGGTCCAGTGACGGACTCGCCGCCTGATCGCTGGCTGGCAAACAATGGAATTGACTTATATCCCTGGTGTCCAGTGGACCTGTCTGCCGGATTGCAGACTGAATCAAAAAATACAACACTATTATCCCTGGTGGTCCAGTGGACCCCTCCCCATCCGCCACCGATCCTCATGCCCTGCCCCCATCAGTGGTGGTGGTGGCAGCACCACCCACCTGCACCCTGCTGCCCAACCGACACATTGGTAGGCTGGCGAGTGTCTATTATTGACAGCGAGCTACCGTAGAGTGCTACCGCACTGCCACATTCCAGATATGTGAATGGACTCGTGTTTGAAATGTAGTACGGCATGGATCACTGCATGCCCAGTTGGCTCACGCTGTGGACCAATGGGCGATGCCATTCTCATTGACGGTGTCAGTCGGGCGGGTGGCGGGTGGCAGGTGGGTGGTGCTTCGCCGCTGACGGGGGGACCGTGGTGGGGATCAGTGGGCTGAGGGAGAGGGGGGGTCCACTGGACCACCAGGGATAATAGTGTTATTATTTTTTTGATTCAGCCTGCGATCGGCCGGGCAGAGGTCCACTGGACCACCAGGGATATTGGATTCCATGTTTCTTTTTTACTTAAGCCTGCGATTGGGCAGTCATTGGTCCACTGGACCACCAGGGATATAGGAGTTATCTATTATTACACACTTAAGCCCGTGATCGGGTGGGCAGCGGTCCACTGGAGCACCAAGGATATAGGATTAATCTATTTTTTACTGATGCCCGCAATCAGGCATGTGGGGTGCCACTATGGAGGTGCAGCCAGAATTAGGACCACCCACAGGTGGCAGCTGCTGTGTTGGCGCCTGCAATGCGGCAGCTCACCTGTGGGTGGCCATCCATTGTTTCTTGTTTTTTGATCAACTTTGTGCTGGACACGTAGGGGTTAGATGCATGGCTCCGCACATCCTGGGCTGAATATTGGGCTGTGCAGAGTATGTGTGGGCACGCCCCCCACCTGCGCCTGCATACATTACTGATGCACTCCGTGCATTGGGATTTGTGCCACACACGTTCCCCTTTTGAATATTGCGCTAGCGATTAGTGGGTTGTGCATGGCGCAACACTGTAGTGTCATGCTCAATCCTTTTGAATATCTGGGCCTCTGTGTGCAAAAAAAGTAACATAACTGTGGTTTTTATGTTTATTTGCCTTAGTTTTATGTATGGGCACTTATGTGGTTGATCCTGCCATTTACACAGTGTCCTACCATTGCACCACTTTCAGTTTTAATATGCTTATGTAGTGTAGCCGAGCGCTGTTCGTTGTACATGATGACATTCTGTTAGAAGGACTGCTAGTGCTGGAAAAGTAACAAACGTATGTATTTTATTTTCATTTACTCAGATTTGTGGAAAAGAGGTTTCCGATTGTAGCAAGACGAGAGGGAGTGCAATGCGAGGAAATCAGCAGCCTGAGAACAATAGCGGGAGTGAGAGCGCATTGCATATGGCAATGATGACTTGGGTTTGTAGTTTCTTTTTGGAATCTGCCGACTCGCTGGCTGCACACTCCATGTCATGTTGTTACTTGGCATACTCTGATATAGAAAGCTGGGTAAATTTAAAATGAAGTAGACATGTTTCTTTCTTTTTTGAGAGAAAGAACATTATTTTAAATGTGTATCAGCATGCCGGTGATCATGTATTGTGCATGTATTGATAGCGCTTAATGACAGGAAGAAAAGTTAAAGTGGTTACATTGGTATGACGGCCTGGCAGGATCAACCAGATAAGTTCTCTTTTACAAAAGTAGGGAAAGTTAAGATTAAAAATAGTGTTTTGCTGTTTTTTGTGCAGAGCGCGCCTTATTGTAAATCTTGATTTACAGCTGTAGACAGCACTCAGTTACAGTACAAGAAAGTGAAAGTTCCACATATCGGAGTGGTTTCAGAATGACGTATAGAAGTGTGAAGATATCTCCATGATGTATAGGAACATGGAGATATCAATGTTATCTTCACTGACTAGCTCAGATATCACATTTTACACTTCTCTTTATCCCAAAACATACATTGTAAATATATATATATATATATATGTATACACACACACACAAACACACATAATATATATATATTACATATATATATATATATATATCATATATATATATATATATATATAAACATGTAGTATTCATTCTAAAGCTATGTTAATGCATCAGTTAGGGTTGATGCCACCAACAAAGTCTGGAAATTTGGTGTTAGGGTTACCAACCCTACAACCCCTCTCCACCATCCACAGACCAAAGGTGCTGGGTGTGCCTTGAGGTCATCAGGCCTAACTCTCTCCCCCATTCCATGTGTAAACAAATTGAAATGGTACAGTATAGGAGAATGGGGTGAGAGTTAGGCATGACGACACCAAGGCACATCCTGGCACCTGTTGGTCTGTGGATGGTTGGAAGGGTGGGCGGTAGGGTTGGTAACCTTAACATCGAATTTCCAGACTTTTGTTGGTGTGGAATCAACCCTAATTAATGTATTAAACTAGTTTTTTGCAATGAATTTCCCTTCTTTTTGAGAAAGTGAAATGTTACTCATATGATATCCATAGGTGAGAGTGCGGGCCCACCAGACCCTGCAGTCCCATCCACCCATCAGTGTAGAGGCACAGTGGGACTTCCGGTGACATCAGCAGCCTAGATGGCAGCATAGCCTGAGAGCTCTTCCACCCTTGAAATAAAATCGATCGGCATCCACTGTAGGTAAACATGCAATTCCAGCTAAGACTACGAGATCGAGAGCGGAATCCAAGAACAGCCAAACCCCAGCACAGAAATTACAGCTCCTGCTACAAGGAGAAAAACCCTGAAAACCTGGAGGCCTCCCGAGGCCTACAGCCTTCCCGCAATGGAGATGAACACTGAAGAAGAAGAAGACCATCCACAATTAATAGCCTCAATCCTGCAAACCGCAAAAACGGTTCAAAAGATAGACTCTACACTAACTGAAATAAAAGCGGATATCGGAAGAATCGAACATAGAATGGACAAGCTGGAATTGGGGCTAACAACGATCGTGGAATAAACGGATCGACACGACCATCTGCTGCTTTACCTGATAGCCCGAGAGAGGGAAATGCAAGCCAAGCTGGAAGATATTGAGGGCCGCAGCAGGAGGCAGAACTTGAGAATATATGGCATCCCAGAGGGGTCAGAGGAAGGTACTTTAAACCTGGTAACCTACTTACAAAAGTTACTAACAGATCTGTTGAAACTTCCACCTGAATTTGATATCGCAATGGACAGGGCGCATCGTTCACTGGCTCCGAGACCAACGAGCCGGAATGCACGACCCCACTCATTTGTAGTGCGGATGGCTAGCTATGCTTCCAAAGAAGAAATAATTCAAAGAGCCTGGGAAATCTAAAAAATTAATGCTTGGAGCGCACAGAATCACAATAGATAATGACTATACCACGGGAGTGCAAGAGGCGAGACGAACCACTTGGCCTATAGTAAAGCAGCTCAGAGTCCGTAATTTCAAGGCACAAATGCTATTTCTGGTGAGACTGTGAGTGGAGACAAGGCAAGGAACAAAAACTTTTGAAGACCTGCTGGCAGCCAGGCCCTTCCTAGAAGAAAATGGAATATCGGCTCCAGGACTGGAAAAGGAGAGAATGGAGAAAGAATTGAAGAGATCGGCCTGGTCACTGGTGCGCAGAGGAGCGGCATCCTACTCGAGACCACACTCCAACAGTCTGAGAGCAGATGTTGTCGCACTCCTTAAGCCATACACATCGAGACTTCAACTAAATGGACTTAGGGCAAATGATGAAGATTCATAAAACGACCAGATGCAAACAACAGATTCTCAAGGGGATAGAACCTTGCTGGAGTGACTGGTAAACTAAATGATCCTAAGGCACACGGGGTAGCTTGAGAAACCCCGAAGGTGAAGTGAAACGTGGTACTGAACTAATAGGTATATGGGGATAGAAATAAAAGAAAGGAAATGAGGAAAATGCCAATCAGATGGAAAACATGAGGGCTGATGCTTGCAGGTACTGATTGATGAGCACACTGAAACTGGGGAGGAAGTAGTATGATTGGATGCGGGAGGAACAGTAGCATTTAACATCCCGGGCACAATTAAAATGAACCCGGAAGGATCCAAACTAAAGGGGGAGTGTGGTCAGAGGTTTCGCCTGACCCATGTACCGACAGTTGGGAGGTCAGTCCTAGCTGATAAATAATGGGAGGGAGGTTCGGTGTGCAGGAATCTTTGATGCCTGGGGGGGGGCCACTTGGATGGATCGCTGGTGCGGTCTTGTGCTATGGTCCACCCTTTACCCTCGGGGATGGGGGTTGAAACAACTCAATAGGAGAGGCCCATGAATGAGAGTTAGGAGGCTGGCGGATCCCCTCCCCTCCAAGATAAAATTAGGCTGGAGGCAATACCATGGAAAATGGATCTCAAGGGAGTTATCGCCTGCCTAATAGTTCTGCTGACGCCATGTTTACTGCAGGGCATGGGGCCAAGACCCCAAAACATAACCCTGACATGGTTAAGCCCAAGAAACCATACAGGGCATAGTGCCCCAAGGGAGGCACAACCCAGGCCACTCACGGGAGGGTGGTCTGACCTAGGAAGTTGGATTACATACCATAACCAGTCTGTGCTCCCAGAAGATTATGTACCTTTAAACAGAACAGCCACTAATTATGAGAGTGTAACGGGGAGCTACAGATCTACCTGACATTGATGTGTTACAGAGTTTACAGTTTGTTAAAATGGAACCCTGCTACTTCAGGGGTTTATGTTGCTAGGTTACTTGAAGCCTCACTTAAGGGGGCTGTTAGTATTAGAGTTTTTGAATTCACACAAGTTGACTGGCAGGTTGGGGCCAGCGAATGTTTTATGTTAATAACCTATGAACAATACAGAAGGCACAAAACTGATAGTAAAATATATTCTGTTATAAGTGAGGAAAAGAACTGAACTGAGAGGCGATCTGGGGGAAGAAGGTGGGGGGGGAGGCAGAGGCTTCCTGAGAACATTAGAGAATGTGGATCATTTAAGTGAGCTTCTACCATGGATAGGATAAAATCTAAAATAATCTCTTTGAATGTTAATGTGATAAATAGTCCCATAAAGAGAAAATGTCTCCAGAAATTTTTAAAAAGACAGAAATCTGATATACAATTTATACAAGAGACACACCTATCCCCGAGGGAAGATCTCAAACTTAAAACCCGAGAGTTCTCATCTGTCTATCAAGCATCTCTGCCCAAGGGGAAAAAGAGAGGGGTGGCCATCATGATCTCTGCATCGCTCCCATTTGTGGAGGAAGAGGTGATAGAGGATGAGGGAGCTAGATATGTGATGGTGGTGGGGCATGTCCAAGACCTTCATGTTTCCTTGCTAAATGTGTATGCCCCCCCCCCCCGGCCACACATGTTGCCTTTTTTGCAGACCTCTTCAGACTGGTAGCTGAAAAGGCAAAGGGGGTCCTGGTTGCAGGAGGGGACTGGAACATAATTCTAGATAGGGCTTTGGACACCACTTCTGGCATTCCGGCCTCAAATCAAAGAGTTTCTATGCTGCTGAAAAGCTTAATGAAAGATGTGGGTATAATAGATATCCGGAGAGAAAAATACCCCAGGGCTAGGGACTACACATACTACTCCCCAGATACCACATCTTCTCAAGAATAGATATGTACTTCACATATGGTGGTCATATACCAGTTTTGACTACGTTTGGATGGGGACAGAGACCATATCAGATCACAAACCGATCTATGCCTACTTAAATCTCCAACTTCCAAAAAAGCCCACATACTAGAGTCTCAATACTAGTCTGCTTAGAGATGAAAAGGTGAGGGAGGAAGTAAGAGAAATAATAAAACACACCATACAGATAAATGAAAGACCAGGGATCACACCTCAAATTCTCTGGGACACGGTGAAAACAATGATAAGAGGGAAACTGATCTCAATAGCCACTTATAAAAAGAGAGAAAGGGAAAAGCAGAGGGAACAACTTAAACAGGAGTTGCATGAATTAGAAAGTCAACAGAAAATAAAATTTGATAAAAAAAGAGCAGGGGAGATAAGAGACCTAACACAAAGACTTCAAAGGCTACAACTCATAGAGATTGAAAACATGTTAGTACATACTAAACAAACTTATTATGAAGATGGCCCAAGAGCTACACGCCTATTAGTGTATCGCCTTAAGCAACAGTTGGCTAGGGCAAGTGTTGCGGGTATTAGACAGCCTTCCACGGGCAATGTTCTCCGTGGATGGGAGCAAATAGCTGAAATGTTTGCGGATTATTACAAAAGATTATATTCACCCCAGCAAAATATAAGCCCTGAAGAGGCGTTGATATTTCTGAAAGCTCTGCAACTACCTGGACTCACTGAGGCCCATAAACAGACCTTGGAATATCCAATAACTCCAAATGAAATTATAAATACAATAGGAGGGTTAAAGGGAGGCAAATGTCCAGGTCCGGATGGGTTTGGGAGGGAATTTTACAAAATATTCCAGGCAGACTTGAATCCCATGTTAAACGAGGTTTATAATCAGATATAGCTGGAGGGAGCTGCGGTCCCCCCATCCTGGAACTACACCTCCATTTTGGTGATTCCTAAAGAGGGCAAAGATCTGAAGGAGTGTGGGTCATATAGACCGATTTCCTTACTTAACGTAGACTACAAAATTTTTATGGCAATTATTGCCAAACGCCTACAGTCCTTCTTTTCAGACCTCATTCACCCAGACCAAACAGGGTTCATAGAGGGGAGACAGGCCTCAGAGGGAGTAAGGTGAACAATTAACATAATAGATATCATCAACAAAAGAAATATACCCGCATGCCTTATGAGCCTAGACACGGAAAAGGCGTTTGACAAAGTCGATTGGAACTTCCTTTTCCTGATACTGGGGAGAATGGGGTTCCCAACACTATTCCTGGAGGCGATTAAGGCTCTATACGCATCTCCTCAGGCGTTTGTGAAGGTCAATGGGGGTATTTCATAGATATTCAACCTGGGCCGGGTACAAGGCAGGGCTGCCCTCTGTCGCCCCTCCTCTTTGACATATATATATGGAACCTCTGGCTCAAGTGATAAGGGAATCGAAGGAAATTAAGGAGGTGGGGGTGGGAGGGGAGGAACATAAAATATCCCTATACGTGGACGGCATCCTGCTCTATTTGACCAATCCAGACAGATCAATCCCTAAAGTCTGGGATCTCATTGACAAATTCAGTCAATATTCTGGTTATACACTCAACAAAAGTAAAACAGAGGTGTTAAAATTACATTACACCCCCTCAACCGATGTTTTACAGACCCTGGACATGCAATGGAATAGGGGAAAAATCAAATACCTGGGTATTCAGATCCCTAAAAATCTAACTATGCTGTACATGAGTAATTTTGAACCCACAATAAACCAAATTAAGCAAGATATTTAAAGATGGGAAGCCCTTAACATGCCCTTGTACTCAAGGATACAGTCAGTATCCATGAATATACTCCCCAGGTTTTTATATTTGTTTCAATGTCTCCCCATAAAAATACACAAAAATCAATTTCAGCTGTGGCAGAGTATGCTCACAAGATACATTTGGAATAACAGAAAACCAAGACTTAAAATTATGACTTTGCAGGCCAATAAGAAATGGGGGGGTTGTGGTTTTCCTAATTTAGAAGACTACTTCTTAGCCACCCAGCTAAAGTGGGCCCTTCTGTGGTCGGCGAGAACATGTGGGGCGAGATGGAAAACAATAGAGACAGTCTTATCGGACAGAAAACCACTAGAAGCCAGAGTTATGCAGCCAGAGATTTCAAATAAAGATCAGAGCATTCCCTTAATGACAGTCAAAGATACTTTGAACTCTCCTAAAAGACTATGGAGTAAACATAGACTAAAGGAAGAGGTCTGGATGCTGAAATGGTTTGCCTGGGACTCAGATTTCCTACCAGCTAGTCAGGACCTCACCTTCAGAAATTGGGGCAGGTTGGGTCTATATTCCCTAAACCAGTTCCTTCAGGGGAATACTGTACTAGAATTCACTCAGATTAAAGAAAAGTATTCATTACGACAGGTAGACTACTTTAGGTATCTTCAAATAAGATCTTATATACATACCCTTCAGGCCACCTATAACGACCTCACTTCATCAACAAAACTACGGGATATCATAGCTGAAATAATATCTTCAACAAAGGTCAAGGGCTTAATTTCAGCCCTATATGGGGCCTTGAGGGACAGAAAGGGGGACCAAACACTACACATTAGGAGAAGCTGGGAAAAAGAAATGGGGGACCTCATTGAAGAGGAAACATGGACTTCGTCATTGGCAATAGCTCTTAGACCTACTTCTTCCCCCCACTGGAGGGAGTATGAGTGGAAGTTATGAGTGAGATTTTTAGGACCCCAGAAACACAAAGTAAGTGGGATAAAAACTTATGCGGAGGGTGCTGGCGAGAGTGCAGATAAATAAAACAAACTATCTACATGTGTTCTGGTCATGTCAGGGTTCTCTAATACTGGGACAGAATACAACAAGAAATTAAAAGATACTCTTAATACAAACCCGACTAGGCCCATTGAACTTGATATTGGGGATGAAACCAGAAGAGATTAGAGGAGCAAATAAAACATATTTATGGAACATTTTGATTGTTGCCTCACATAAGGCATTAACCAGAAAATGGCTTGCCCCAGACTCACCGACAGCTCAGGACTGGGTGGCAATTGTCACTGAAATTAAAGACATGGTTGAACTAACGTTCAAAATAAACTCGAGACTGCATACATGGAGGGAGAGATGGACGCCCTGGTTGATGCTAGCAGAAACAACTGAAAAGGAATAAGGAGAAGGGAAGGGGAATGAGGAACAAAGATTAAACAACTATTTGAACAGAAAGAGGGGGAAATTCCTCCAGGTCGCTCTCCAGATGAAATGATTTAGACAAATGAGGAATATAAAATGATTTATATACAATATTATAAGAGGAAAAATAAAATGGAATGAGCTATTAGAGCTAAAAAACTAGATAAAGTTAAAACTAATATCTGTAACTATCAGATAGTTTGATAATCTGTACATAATTGAGAAGGAAATGAGATAAATGGATATTTGTGCCAAAATATGCAATAAACTTGAATAAAAAAAAAAGTGTAGAGGCATAGTGCAGGAGGGCTCTGTGCTTCTAGTTTTGCATAATGGGGTGCATTTTTGGATGGTGGGCCCTGTGGGCCCTGCATTCCAACCCAACCATAAGTGTAGAGACATAGCGTCTGAGGTCTCTGTGCTCCCAGCATTGCAAGATGGTATCCATGGGTGGAGGAGTCACGTGATACAGTGCTCTTGCTAGCTGCACTCTCTATGAGCTCTGCCTAAACCCTGTTCATATATACATTCTTTTGGTCACCGGTGGTGTATTGGCGCTTACAAAGGTAATATCCGCTGATTGGAAGCATCAGAGAAGCTGGTGGGGACACAGATGGAAGAAGAAATGCCAAAAGCGGCAGTTGAACACACCCTCCAGCAACCCCGAAAAGGCCCTCAAGAAGCCTCGGGCCTCGCCTCATACAACCAGCCCAGCCTACCTATCATGGCAGTGAAGGGGAGGAACTGTTAACTGTGGCAAAGTTTCTCAAGAATTTAGACCATGTAAAACAGAAATGGTTGAAATGGCTACAGAAATCCAAAATATCACCTCCACCCTGGAAGACCTGAACAGGAAAATATCAGACAACGAGGCACGGGTCAGGTCGCTGGAAAATCATGCTGACAAGATCGATCCTGCGATTGTCAAATTGAATCAACGCATCGCCAGTCTAGATTTGAAAGTTGAAGATCTCGAGGGCAGAAGTCGAAGGAACAACTTGGTGGTGATCGGCCTGCCTGAAAGGGAAGAAGGAAATGACCCGGTGAAGTTTTTTCAAAAATTCATCGAGAGGATTGCAGGCCCTTCACCCTATGGTCACTGCTACAATATTGAAAGTAGCACGGCCCTCCGTCTATCACCGCTGCAAGAGCCTCCTAGATATCTTCATGGCCAAGTTCCTAAACTATCAAGAGGCAGATCTTCCTACAGAAAGTCAGGAAACTAAAGTCCTGCAATGGGAGGGCAAACCTAAGGATTACCCCAAGACCTGCACGCTATTAGTACTGGCAATGACAACCTTTCATCCCCTCGTCTCGAAGATTATTGCAGCAGGTATTAAATTTAAAATGGCATATCCCTGTGCTGCATGTCTATATCTTAGAGTCGTGGAAAAGTTTGAAGATCAGATAAGGCCTCAACTGCACTTCAGCTCGCACTACCTACCCTTTAAAGCCAAGTAAGGGTTCAGCTTCCTGGGATATTTGTTTCCTGTGGCAGTTGAAAAACTTTGAGAGCTTTTCCCAGTGATATGTTTGATTGCTCAGATGGCCTATAAAGATGAGACAGGCTGCACTACTAACGTGGAACTGAAAGACCATATGCCTAATCTCCCAGTGATCCCCGGACAATAGCGATTCTACTTCATAGCCACCTAATTTGGTATTTACCTGAATCTCCTATGCATTTTGACAGGGACCTAGCTTCATCGTGGTAGCCCAAGGCATGTAAGTCCCTCATTGGTCGGTCCAGGGATCTGGAATGGTCACCTCCAATCTATTCATGGCAGATATATGTTTGCTGGTGGAATAGTTTTGAGGATTCTGGGAGTTTCCAGGGGAGATCTGCAAGCATGAAGTAAAGCTGGCAGCTCCTAATATGTTAAAAGCGAATCGAGAATCTGTTGGTGCCACAACTGACTGCAGTGTATTGCCTGGACTATGGTTTCTGCAGGAAGATTCACAGTGGAACTGATGGGGACCGATGCTGTTTTGGATCGGACACGGAGCCTCACTTTAATGTTATATTGTACCCGGGGACATCAGGAATATGTGTCTGTTATTAAAAGGATGTTTTTAGAATCTAATGCAGATTATTGTAGGTTAAGAAAATTAGTACCTGGTTGCTCTCAAGGCTCAGATTGGCTTGACATTGTCTTGAGTTCTTTGGGAAAGGGATGTTGGGGCTAATCATTCCCCTTTAGGGATATATTAACAAATGTTAGATTATTACGGTTTAAGGTCGTGATAGGAAATTCATTATTGCTGGATGTTTCTCTACACAGGAAAACCCAATGTTGGGCAATATTCTAACTGAAGGAATGGGCCAGAGCGGCAGAGAGGGAGCATACAGTGATGCGAGCTGCCATCATGGACCGTGAAGATGAGGGAGGAGGGAGGGGGATAGTAGGGACTGAGACTAAAGGGAATATATTACTTATGGGTGTTGCTTGGGTGGGAAAAATAGGGTGGGAGCACAAGTCTCTAAGATTGGTGACAGAGAGCACCGGATAGGTAGGAGCAGACCATTGTTTGAGTTTGACATGCAGGATAATGGCGTCGTGTGGGAGATGATTAAATTTGTAAGCTGGAACATAAAGGAGCATGACAGAAAGCTAATCAGTATAGTATATTGAAGCACCTAGAGGTGGTAAAAGCAGATATAAGCGTTCTTACAAGAGCGCTTGCTCCAAGCGGAATGTAACTCCATGAGGCGTTTACAAATGGGGACAGTTTTTTCTTCTGAGGTAGCACATAAGCGAGGTGTTATGGTGCTTATGCGTAGGTCCGTCCCCTTTGCCCCTCTTCAGGTTATTCAGGACGATGAGGGTAGATATGTTCTTGTCAGGGGTAGGCTACAAAATATGGAAATTCTCCTTGGTTCTGTTTATGGTCCCAACACTGAATCCCAAAGGTTTTTTGTTAAACTCCTGGAAGCCTTGACTCCATTTGTACAGATCCCCATGATTCTAGGAGGCGACTTAAACCTTGTTTTAGACCCTTTAATGGATAGAACCAGAAAAATTATTTCGGCCTTCTCACCGGCCCAACGGGCCTTGGGAGAATTGTTGGACCAGCTCGGTCTTGTGGACGTCTGAAGAATTGTTCACCCGAAGTCTAGGGAATACACGTTCACTTCTCAAGTTCACGGTACAGCATCCCGTATAGATTACATATTACTCTCTTGTACTCTCCTTCCTGGACTGCTGGACACAGAAATTATGCCAGGACCCCCTTCTGACCATGCAGTGGTGGTGGTGTCAATTTCCTTCTCTTCTCTTCCTAAGAAGGGCAGTAGGTGAGGATAAACAACCAGATACTGCGTAACCCCAAAACAGTAGAGTTTATTTCAACGCAAATAGAAGAATTTATAGCTAATAATCTGAAAGATAATATCAGTCCCGATATGGTATGGGGAGCGCTCAAAGCTTTCATGAGAGATATACTAATTGGACAGGCAACCAAAGGAAAAGGGAGAGGGTGCAAATCCTGTCCAAATTGCTGAACCGAATAAGAAGTAGAGAAACTAAATTGACTCCACAGTCTTCAGAAGACGAGAAGCTTGAGCTTGTTAAACTGAGAGACCTTTACTTAAGATTGCTCGGGAAACAAGCGGAATTGGCGTTAATCAAGACTAAGGCTAACTATCTTGATCAGGGAGAAAAGGCAGGTAGGCGCCTCGCCAGACATATCAAACAGTTGGAATCCTCTCGAATAATCCCAGGGATTCAAGCCAAGGTAGATGGCCAAGTGAAAACCATGCCTGGGGAGATAGCGCAAGAATTCAGATATTACTTTAAATCCCTGTATAGTAAAATGGAGACCCCCCCCACTGAGAGGGAGATACTCACCTTCTTAGAAGGATTGGATCTCCCCTCGCTGACTGAATCCCAACAAACGCAGTTGATGACTGATATCACCCAAAATGAGATTGAATTGATTATTCAGAGTCTCCCATTGGATAAAACACCGGGGCCAGATGGGTTCTCGTCAAATTTTTATAAAAGATTCTCCAAACAATTATCCCCTTTACTTCTTATGTTATTTAGACACATTCTAAGTCATCAAACATGTGATCAATCATTGTATGAAGCACTTATTGTTTTAATACCAAAGCAAGACAAACCCCTGAACAACCAGCTAGTTATAGACCTATTTCCTGCTTAACTATGATGTAAAATTTTTAGCTGTGCTCACTTATTTATTATATTATATTTACCAAATTTGTATTGTATCATGAGCCTTGTGACTTGTTGTTTATGTGGAGTATTGCCTCTGTTTATATTTTCTTTCCTCAATAAAAAGTTAATGGCAAAAAAAAAAAAAAATTTTAGCTAAATTGCTGGCGGAACGTATAAGTCGGGTACTACCCGGCCTTATTGGCCCAGAACAGGTCGGCTTTATGAAGGACAGGTCCTCCGCTGATCACCTTAGAACCCTGGCCCATGCCTTCTCTCGGTGTCCGAAGGCAGTAGTTCAGCTATGGCTCTGCTGTCTTTGGACCCGGAAGGCTTTTGATAGGGTCCATTGGGGTTTCTGTTAACCACAATGGGGAAGTTTGGTTTCAGATCCATTCTTAAAATGGATAGGCTCCTTTATTCAAACCCTACAACAAGAGTTAGTTGCAATGGGGCTACTGGACCCTTTAATATTTATGTAGGTACTAGACAGGGGTTGCCCTTTTGTCCCTCTCCTCATTATATACTCTGAACCCTCATCAGAACAATAGTATAAACAAGAAATAAACGGTATTAGAATTCTTGACTATATTGTGAAAATAACAGCATATGGATGACCTTTTGGTATATGTTTCCAACCCGAGGACGCCTATTCCAGCTCTCCTGGAAGTTATTCAGGAATACAGTAGATTGGCCAACTACAGACTAAATTTAGATAAATCTGTGGTATTTCCTTAACAAAAATCTTTTAGGCAGGAAATCACTGAATTTGCTTGACCTGGAAATCAGATTCCATAAAATACCTCGGTCTTAGCCTAACAAGGAATAGGACCAAGATACATCAGTTAAATCTGGACCCCCTGGTGCGTACCATTGAACTGGATTTGGAAAGATGGGCAAGGCTTCTAATCTCACTATGGGGAGGATTAATTTAGTTAAATGAATGTCTTTCCCGGTTGTTTTACCCTCTTAGCATGTTGAATATCTGGATACCACTTTCATGGTTTAGAAAACTCCATAGTATTATAGCTAACTTCGTGTGGAGTTACAAGAAATCTCTGAATGGCCTACCATAGGTTGGCTGCACCCAAATCACTGGGAGGTTAAGACTGCCACATTTTGCCCTTTATTTCTAGGTGGGCCATGCTAACAAATACCTGAGGTGGGTGAAGGGTATGGAAGTTTCAACACAACAATCGTATACACCTTTATGGTTACAAATTGAGGCTGGCCTCATTCAGAAACAAGGGTTGAAGCCTGAGGCCTTGCTCTATCTTACTCCAAACTCCTCCCTCCCTGCTACGTAGCTCCCCAATTGGATTTCGGTGAGAACTCACATGCAGCTTTGCAGCTTCCTCAAATATGACTATCTCAGGGATTGGGTGCAGCCTATTTGGGGTAATCCGGGTTTTCTAATTGATAATAAAATTCTCAACCCCACGTGGTTGGCCCTGCCTGGTGCATGCTGTTTGAAAGACTTTCTTACACCTGATGGTGAAGTACTATCCTCCTCTGAGATCCTGAATAAATTTGAGATGTCCACCATGGCAGTTTTTAAAGTATATCAACTCCGACATCTCCTGCTCAGTAAGATGGGTACGAGGGCAATTCAGAGTCTGAAAGTGGACTTCTATGATGCCTTAGGGCCATTGGCGGACCTATCACATGCAATTTCCAAAGTATACACAGTATTATTTGAATGGGCTTACTCCCAAAATCCAGTTCAAGGCTCATACTGGGCCTCAATGTTTCCTAATGTGGAACTCAATTGGAAGGCTCTATGGCTGAACTGTCACAGATTTCTTCTACAAGATCGGTTAAGATTGATACAGTTCAAAATTCTCCATAATATTTACTATTCCCCTCAAAAGCTGGCTAGATTAAAAATAATCACAGAATCTACATGTAACAGGTGTCAAGCTGGGGTTGGGGATTTGATGCATATTTTCTGGAATTGTCCAAAAATAACCCCATTATGGACAGAGGTTAAAAACAGAATGAATCCAATGTTGGGACTGGGGGACCTTTTTACTCCTGAAATATGCTTGCTGGGAGATGTTTCTCATATTCCCATCAGGAGTAGGAGGTTCCACATGGTTTTGATTGCGGCCACTCTTAAGAAAATTGTCCTCAGACACTGGAAGGATTCTGTCATGATCAGCTATACAGAATGGCTGGAGGAATTGCTCGCCAGTTTGAGGGTTGAGAGAATGATAGCTACCCTCCGAATAAGCTTCCTAGGTTTGATAGGATCTGGGGTCCCTTTTATACTATTTATTCACTATAGAAGCTCATAGTTTACCTGCTGATTGTTGGTATGCAATCTCGCTAGACTTGTGCTGGGGGTAAAGGGGTGGGGAGGAAGGGAGCAGGTGGGGTCTTTAGGGGGATGTTACAGGAATGCACTAGTCTACATGTTAACATAAGTATGTATGCATTTTACATGTATGTACCTGATGTTGTTGGATTTAATCTCTGTAACCAAAAATGGAATAAAAACTTAATGGAAAAAAGATGGTATCCATGGGTGGGAGCACAGGCCCTTGGGGCCCTGCACTCCCACCTATCTATAAGTATAGAAACATAGGGCACGAGGGCCCTGTGCTTTTAGTTTGTATAATTGTATCCATAGGTAAGGGCACGGGCCCTCTGGGCCTTTCTCTCTCACCCACCCATGACTGTAGAGGCATAGCATAGGATGGCCCAGTGATCCCAGTTTAGCATAAATAGCATGCATAGGTGCAAGCATGGGCCCTCTGGGCCCTGCACTCCCACCTACACATAAGCACATACACATAGCACAGGCCTAGAGGCATTCCAAGTAACCCTTGTAATGCATATTTGGCAATATCTCAGTAACCATAGCAATTGTGGAAAAAATTATTTCACAGTTGTATTCAGGACTTAGCCACCTCCACATGGATCTATGACTGTACAGTGACAAAAATGTTGTCGACCGACGGTACAGTGAAACCTTTATGTCGACCACATTTATGGTCGGCATAAAGGCAGTCACTGCCACCCCTGAACCCCCCAAGTTGGAGCTGTACCCCCCACACACCCCAATTAATATAATGAACTCCAAGTTAGACTCTTGATTAGAGGAAGGGGTGCAAGATCCCCAGAATACAGTGCTGGGGCACAGTGCCAACACTACAGCGACCTGGCACTATTGTTGCTGTAGTGTCGGTCACTGTTGACATGTCATTGTCAGGGCAGTATACACTTCCATGCATGCTTACTACACCTAATGGTGTACTAAGTTGTGCTTAGCGAAAAATCCATATCTCGAACTTTTATCGAGATATAGGTACCAAAAGTTATGGACAACAACACTGAGCTTCAAGTGATAAAGTGCATTTAAACTGAGTTTTAAATTCATAAATATTGAAAGCATTTCTTATTTCTGGAGATATACTGTTCCAGTGTTTTACTGCAGTGTGTTTTAAAGCGTTTTGATTTTTAGAAGTTTTATACAGGGGTGCCTTGAGTGTAACAGTATCATTTGTGACGCTCTGCCCCTTTGCTTATGATTACTGTATGATATCTTTAAAATAAATGGTCTGTGTATGAAATTGTCTCCCCCCCCCCAGTCAGCAGTGTGTGAGACTTGGCCTTTAACTTCAAAGTGTCAGTGAGGATATCATTAAACAGACCAGAGAAACCTGATTAAAGGTTTCCTATTTTTGTCTTAATTAGAACTTTCGGACCAGCTGCCAGGATATAAGCCTTGTAAACTTTTATGGTTCCTGCAGGAAAAGGCCAATTTGGTCACAGAACTTTGTCATAAGTCATAAAACCTGAGATCACACTAGCAACAGGAAATCAGCAGAGGGACATCAAAGAGATATGCTTGATCAAAGGATGTCATATGTGGGAAATGGTTTTTGCTGATGTTCACATTATTTAAAATACATCCTTGTAGATAATTTTGTTGTGAATTAACTCCAAGGAGGGTCTAACTGACGTCACAGAAGAGGAGGGAGATGCCCCTGAAATGAAACATGGTATCTGGGGAATGAGTCATATCATCTTGGGCTCTGAGACAGAAAGTTCTCTAACTTAAACACACTTAAAAAGGTAATACTTAGATAACAACAATCTTAAGTACTGTGGTAGGAGTTTTGTTCTGTAAATTTTCCCATTTTCTTTTGTGACTGTGAGCTCATGCTATTTGTTCTGTATTTTATTTTATTTATTTTATCATATTTTAGTAAACAACCATTTCTTTGAAATACTGCCTGGGTGTCTTCTCAGTTTTGTTTTGCATGTGAAGTGCCTGCATTTAAGTCTGATAGCTGTTGAAAAGCTTGAGTGTGTACTGAGCTTGTATAATAAGGTAAGAACTACCTAGGTCTCTAATAGAGTTAAAAAAGGTTCATTTTTGAAGCCTGGCTGGGTGCCCTTGGTGAAAGATTGTACTACAGTCCCAAAGAGGGTACATATCTGAGCCTGTACATTGGGTATGCTAGCATAAGGTTCACAGCTTGAATCCCCCCAGAACTCAAGGCTAAAGGTGATTCAGAGCCAAAGCAGACAGGAGGGTTACCCTTTCTGTTACCTGTTCACACTATTGCACTCTGAGGTTGGCACTATGGGAGCAGAGGCCTGACCTGTGGAGTGCTTTTGTGACAGATTTGGTTGGCAGCAGTGCGATTTGAGTATTTGGTAACACAAGCTTTAACAGTTCAGTTTGTCAGCTTAATACTGTACAGCTCAACTGCAAAATAAGGCAGTGATTTATTTTTAAAAAAGTTAACAGAACAATATAATTTTGCTTACAGTCAAAGTTCCTACCTGTTTTATTTATTTTTTTTTCTAAAGTGCAAGTTAGAGTAGCCGTAGTTAGGGAAGAAGATGGCTTCCAACTACAGCGGGTACACTGCAGACTACTTGAGGCAGTTATGCCAGGACAGAAGAGTCCAGTATGAGTGGAAAGCCAACAAGCAGAACCTCATGGATGCTCTGATGGCAGCAGATGCCCAGAGCCTCAAGTCATGGTCTGTGACTGAAAAGGACTGAATCTTGGGTGTGGTGTGGAGGGGCCAGAGTCCAGTGCAGTGTCTGGATCCAGTGAGGAGGACAGCAGGGACAGTGCAAGCCAAGGACCACAGCAGCAGGGGAAGGTCAGCAGCATTCTGGAGCCAGAAGCAATCAGGCTGCAGATGGAGTTGCGGAGGATGGAGCTGGAGTTCCAGTGAGAAGAGAGGTGAGAGCAGAGCGAGAGGCAGAGGAGAAGAGTGAGTGAGAACAGTGAGAAGCTGAGCAAGAACTGCAAGAAGTGGATCGTTAAGAGCATGAGCATCAGAGGCAACATGAACTGGAGAAGTTACGACTCCAAACCCCAGCACCAACACAGGTAAGTGACTTGGGTTTAACTGGAACTACAGGACTAGGTTACAAATTAAATTCCAAATTGATAGCTGAATTTAAAGAGGGGGAGGATATGGGTGCCGTTTTGAATTCCTTTGAAAAAGTTTGCGTTCAGGCAAATATTCCTAAAGAGTTCTGGAGCTTCCAGCTATTCCTGCTACTTACTGGGAAAGCTCGGGATGCATTGGGTCAAATGGACAATGAGGACAGTAATGATTATAACAAACTTAAAACTGAACTTTTAAAAAAGTATGATTTAAATGCAGAAGCATACAAAGCTAAATTCCGTAAGCTCAGGTGAAGCCCTGACATGAGCTACGAGGAGCTAGTCACGAAACAACGTCAGTTTTTAAAATGTTGGTGGGAAGAAATTGAAGCAAACTCTGTAGATAAAATTGAAAATGCTGTATGGTTAGATCAGTTTTTTGGGGCATGCCTAGCAGTGCTAAATACCTGGCTGGAGGACCGAGATCCAAAAACAATGCAAGAAGCTGCTGAACTTTTGGGCCACTATACCAAAAGCAGACTTGCATTGAGAGCAAATGGGCAGGGGTGGCAGTGCAGAAAGGGAAAAGTGCACCTTCAGGGCAGCTAAAAGCCTCACTGCCTCCACTAAAACCAATTAGCCCCAGGTTTCAAAGAAAAGATTTTTCTGAGAAAAGAAATGAATGTTGGGTGTGCAAAGAAATTGGGCATATTGCCAGACAGTGTCCCAAAAGAATGAGCAATACACAAAGTGGTGCTAGGAAAGAAGTGGGTTCTTGTGTGTCCCTGAAAGCCTGCCAATAAACATGAGGGAACACATGCACCCAGTCACTGTGAATAGTGTACAGACACAAGGTTTAAGAGACACAGGGGCATCCCTGATGTTGGTAAAAGGGGCTCTGGTAGAGCCTGATCAGCTTATACCCAATAAATTTGTAACTGTACAGAGGTTCACTAGGGAGGAGAAAACATTGCCACTTCCTAGTGTTCTACTAGACTGGGGTGAGACGAGGGAACTGTGCAACAGGTTGCTGTAGCAGAAACTTTAGCAGTTGATGTAATTCTCGGCAACAATCTCAAACAGGGGATGGTGTGTGCAGTTACCTGTAGCCAAGTGGCAAAGGAAAATTGTGGTGTCCCAGACCCCATAAAAGCCACTGTGGAAACCACTGGGAGGCTGGTTTCCCAGCCTGTGTCTCCTGAGATGGAGACTAATGAAAGGAGGGTTACTCCGAGGAAGGAAGGGTGACTCATTGTCAGAGGGTTAGGGATGACAGTGATCCTGAGTGCCCTGATGCTAGAGCTGGGGACTCTAGTTTAGACACAGAAGGGACATGTCCCATGCCTTGGGAATGTAGGTTTGTACCTACTCAGAAAAGTGACCCTAGTCTAGAAGCTGAGGGCTCTGGCAGACTCTGATGGAGCACAGGGAGGTGACGGAAACATAAAGTTTATTGGGAAAATGGACTGATGTATATGCAGGATGCTAAGACAAAGGGAGGGGTGAGGCAGGGGTGATGGGCAGGCAGCTTGTCATTCCCCAGGGTACCATGAGCAGTTGCTCAAGACTGCACTATATTCCCTTGTCTGGTCATCTGGGAATTGCATGCACTACGCAGTGGTTGGCCCAGAATTTCTATTGGCCCAGCTTCACCCAACAGGTGAAGGAGTATTGCAAGTCTTGTCACTGGTGCCAAGAAATAGGGAAGGCTGGTAAGAAAACCCAAGCCACCCTAATTCCATTGTCCATAGTGGATGAGCCATTCCAGAGGGTGGGAATGGATATTGTGGGGCCTTTAACTAACCCCAGCTCCCCGGGAAGAGGTTCATTCTGACCGTGGTGGATTATGCCACCCGCTATACAGAGGTAGTAGCCCTATCCTCACTGAGGACAGACAAAGTGGCAGATGCCTTACTTGGGATTTTCTCCCATGTTGGGTTTCTGCAGGAGGTTATCACCGATCTAGGGGGTTCCTTTATGTCTGACCTGATGAAATGTTTGTGGGAGAAGTGTTGGGTGGTGCAGAGATGCACAACATCTTATCACCCACAAGCATTTGGACTTGTGGAAAGATTTAATGGTACCCTGAAGTTAATGCTTCAAGCATTTGCTGAACAGCATGGGAGGGACTGGGAGAAATACCTTCCCCACCTATTGTTCACATACAGAGAGGTGCCCCAAGAGTCAACAGGGTTTTCCCCCTTCAAGCTCTTATATGGATGCTGGGTACGTGGGCACCTAGACTCAATCTGGGAAGACTGGGAAGGCAAGCATGCCACCCAGGGAACTCCCATAGTGGATTATGTCCTTAGGTTTAGGGAAAGGCTGAAGAAGCTTATGGAGAAAGCCCAGAGCAACCTGGCAGCTGCCCAACAAAAACAGAAAGTGTGGTATGACTGCAGAGCCAGAGCTCACTCATACATGGTGAGTCAGGAAGTCATGGTCCTCATCCCAGTCCAGAAAGACAAACTGCAGACTGAGTGGGCATGACCATGCAAAGTAGTCAGAAAGGTAAATGACATGAGCTATATTATAGAGCTACCTGACAGAAGACTTACAGAAAGAATGTACCATGTCAACATGATGAAGCCATATGCTAATAGGGCTGACATGGTGTTTGCAGTGTGTAGTCCTGGGGAGACCCCTTCTGGACTTGCTGGAAGAAAGCAAGTGGAGTCCTCTGTGGGGGCAATTCAATTGTCACCCCAGTTGGCCCCGGACCAGATCCAGGCAGTAAGGGAGGTTTTAGCAGACTTTGCCCACTGTTTAGCGCAAGCCTGGACTAACCCCTTAACGACATGCTGTGGAGACAGAGATGCAGGCACCCATACGGCGAACAGCATATCGGGTGTCAGAGGCTGTCCAAAAGTACATTATGAGGGAGGTGGAGGAAATACTGGATTTGGGGGTAATCCAGAGATCCCACAGCCCCCTGGGCCTCCCCCATAGTTCTTGTGCCCAAACCATATGGCTCTACTCATTTTTGTGTGGACTATTGTGGACTGAATGCAGTCACGAAGTCAGATGCCCACCCAATGCCACGGACAGATGAACTCCTGGACAAGTTGGGAGGGGCGACCTACCTTACGACTATTGACCTGACAAAGGGGTATTGGCAGGTAGAGTTAACTGCGAGAGCTAGGGAGAGGTCAGCCTTCATAACTCTGATAAGGTTATTTGAATTCAAAGTAATGCTTTTCAGAATGAAGAACGCTTCAGTCACTTTCCAAAAGATTGGTGAACCAGGTGTTAAATGGTGCTGAGGAGTACGCTATGGCATAGCTGGATGACACTGCTATCTTTAGTGCCAGCTGGGAGGAACACCTGTACCACCTTAGGGAAGTGCTGGGCAGGATACAGAGGCCTGGGCTCACTGTCAAAGCTGAGAAGTGCCAGGTGGCCATGGCTGAAGTGGCATACCTTGGGCATGTTGTAGGCCAGGGACAGCTTCGTCCTAACCAAGCAAAAATAGAGATGATCAAGGATCAAGGCATGGCCCAGCCCAGAAATGTAGAAGCAGGTCAGGATTATTCTAGGGACAGCAGGGTACTATAGGAAATTTGTACCCAATGACAGTGGCCTGGCTGCTCCCCTATCTGACCTGGTAATAAAAAGGATGCCTAAGAAAATTACCTGGGAACCAGCCTGTGAAAAAGCCTTTACCAGACTGAAGGAGGCACTGTGCAGTTCTCCTGTGTTGACAAGTCCAGACTATAGCAGACACTTTATAGTCCAGATCGATGCCTCAGATGGGGGTATCGGGGCAGTGCTGAGTCAGACATCCAACCAAGGGAATGATCTCCCCATCGTGTACCTGAGTAAAAAGTTACTTCCCAGGGAGCAGGCATACTCTACTGTGGAAAAAGAGTGTCTCGCCATGGTGTGGGCCCTAAAGAGGTTACATCCATATTTATACAGGCAGCATTTTGAGGTACAAACTGCCTATAACCCCCTGGTTTGGCTGACACAAACTGTGTCAGTGAGGATGTCATTAAATAGACCAGATAAACCTGATTAAAGGTTTCCTATTTTATCTTAATTTGAACTTTCGGACCAGCTGCCAGTATATAAGCCCTCATAAACTTGTATGGTTCCTGCAGGAAAAGGCCAATTTGGTCACAGAACTTTGTCATAAGTCATAAAACCTGAGATCCCACTAGCAACTAGAAATCAGCAGAGGGGCATCAAAGAGAGATGCTTGATCAAAGGATGTCATATGTGGGAAATGGTTTTTGCTGATGTTCACATTATTTAAAATACATCCTTGTAGATAATTTAGTTATGAATTAACTCCAAGGGAGGGTCTAACTGACATCACAGAAGGGAGGGAGATGTCCCCTGAAATGAAACATTGCATCTGAGAATAGATCATATCATCTTGTGCTCTGAGATAGAAAGTTCTCTCTAACTTAAATGCACTTAAAAGGTAATACTTAGATACAAAGATCTTAAGTACTGTGGTAGGAGTTTTGTTTTGTACATTTTCCCATTTTCTTTTGTGACTGTGAGCTCATGCTATTTCTTCTGTATATTTTATTTTGCTTATTTTATCATATTTTAGTAAACAACCATTTCTTTGAAATACTACCTGGGTGTCTTCTCAGTTTCTTTTTGCATGTAAAGTGCCTATATTTAAGTCTGACAGCTGTTGAAAAGCTTGATTGTGTACTGAGCTTGTATAATAAGGTAAGAACTACCTAGGTCTCTTATAGAGTTAAAAAGGGTTCATTTTAAAAGCCTGGCTGGGTGCCCTGGTGAAAGATTGTACTACAGTCCCAAAGAAGGTACATATCTGAAACTGTACATTGGGTATGCTAGCATTAGGTTCACAGTTTGAATCCCCCCAGAACTTGAGGCTAAAGGTGATTCAGACCCAAATCAGACAGGAGGGTTACCCTAGCTGTTACCTGTTCACACTATTGCACTCTGAGATTGGCACTGTGGGAGAAGAGGGCCTGACCTGTGGAGTGCGTTTGTGACATAATTCAACCTTAAATATTTAATATTTTGTTTTTGGTCAAACAATCAAGGTAGGGGACTATTCTTGTCCGAGTATACGATTTTATATACAGAACAACTTTTATGCAGTTTATGTCTTTGAACAACAGATAACCAATTCAGGTTTTCATATAAGGCACAGCGATGTTCCCAATATATCAGAGCAGGTAAGGTGCCATTTTGGAAAAGAAGAATGCAGTAAGGAAGGAGTTAAGTAGTTTGTGATCATGCAGGTAAGAGGTCATGTTGGTCCTGCAAGTAGCCAACAGGACCACTCACAGAACATGGCAATCTCTACAAACCTTTTCTTAGCCCCCTGTGATCTTCCCTGCCACCACAGCTAGACGTTCTACTAGCAGGCTGAAAGGGGATCACAGAACTATGACACTAAGACTTGTGGCTGGCAGTATAGTCTAGAGGTTAGCATAAGGGGATGTGAATGAGTGTGATACATGCAACAGACTGGAGTTTGACTCCCACAACCTCCACTTGCATACTGTGTGACTCTGAGCAAGTCACTTAACCTCCCCAGTGCTCCCAGGTCTCCCCTGAAAAAGGGCCCTTGTGCCTAGTGGGCCTTACTTGATTACCATGGACTAAAATAAAGTAAAATAAAAATGAAAGACTATGAGCAATTAGGGGAAGAATTTTGTGAAGAAATGTTGCTGAACATGATTGTGTGGCAGTTACTGGGGCAAGGCAGGGGGTACCACAGGACTACCAGAGCAGACTGGACTCCTCAGAGGATGAGTGTGACCAGTGTACCAAAAGAAGGTAGGCATAGGGCCAACAATTAAAGCAATCCCTGGCCAAGTGGGACCACTTGGGTAAGAGGAAGTGAAAAGAAAATGTCTGGGCTACATACCTGTAATGCATGGAGCCAAATCGAGGCATAGCACTGTGCCACTGGTTCTGTACCATGCTGTGATTCTGTGGATTTCCAAATCAGTTTGTTTGTAGGTGCAAACTGTTTGTTCCCTTTACATCTAGCCTCTTGATCTGTATTGTGACATACTTGCAAGAGGGGCTTCTACCCTCAACATTACTTTGTTGTGCATAGCACAAAAGCTTAGCAGCACAATGGGGCAACAGTGTATTCTATGTTTTGTGCTGGCCCACCACCCTTTGCACTACAGACTAGATTCCCTGCAGTCTACAAAAGCAGTCTTGCTGATCAAATTATAATTAGGATAGTGACCAATGATGGTCCATGAAAAGCAGCCCCTAGCTCCCAACTTGCGATCTTTGAGTGGCTCCGTGTGTGAACAAACATTTCACATCTCAGATTCTCTTGTAGGGAATGCTTATTATGAACTATCCAAAATATTAGTGAAGCTTCAGGCACCTCACAATGTGAGCCACAGTTTGTGTTTGGTAGGCTCAGTAAAGTTGAAGTACTTCTACTTTTTGTCAGGCACAAAACAGAACATATCTAAGTGAGTATCACAAGTCACTATTAGTCAAGCAATTAGCAATCTGATACACTCAAAATCCATTACCGCCTACCTGCCATCAATTTGATCTCTGCTCTGTAACTGACTTTAAACAACCTAATGTACTCTTCTCCATTTAATGAAATGAACAATACATAAACGTTAACACTAAAATGGTCCATCACTAAAAACACTGTATATTTGGAATAATCTAACAAATTATTATCAAAGGCATCACACTGAAATGACCCAGGTTAAATTATGAAATGTCATTGCACACATGAGTTTAAGCACTGGTTGACATTGAAATCAAGGTCTAAAGATCCTAACATTAGCAATTAGACAAACCTGAACATTACTTAGCCGCCTTACTGATTTCTGTCTTGCTGCAAGACCAGACCCCAAAATCAAAACCATTTATACTATATGACTGTCTTTTAATAAAGGGTCCCTCCTCACCCCATTAGCTATCATTGGCCCATGGTGACACTGCAGTGTCCCCTGTATGTTCTGCCAGTAAGTTGAAATATTTATGCAGATCATGCTTCCTGCATTTTAATAGACACTATCTCATAGCAATCATTGGGGTGGTGACTGATTGATGAAGTTGGCGTGACTATGGGAACAAAATTGTCTCTGCTCTAATGTACTTTTACAAAAGTGCCAGGTTGTTGTGTGCCAAGAAAGACATCAAGGATGAGGGGAGGGTGAAAGAGAGGGAGAGAAAGAGCTTGAGAGAGAGAGAGAGAGAGGCTGAGAGAGAGGCTGAGAGAGAGAGAGAGAGAGAGAGATAGAGAGAGACAGGTTATTCAACTCCGGATTCCTCAAGAATTTATCCCCAGAGGCCTTTCTTGTGGACTTTTCAGCCTGTAATTTATTTATTTATTTGAAAACCGTAACCGTGAGAGGCCCACTGAGCCAAGATTCATTTCCAGGTGTGACCTGGGAGGAAAACAGGAAAAATAGCAGTACAATACATGATAACAAGGTAAATAATTTGGTACAAAAAATAAATAGGTACAAAAATAAGTTGGCACAGAACATAAAGGGTGGACACAACGCAATATGAAATGCTAGTTCAAGTGCAAAGTAAAACGACATTAACACATACCATGCAAATGGTGTTCATTTGAAAGTGTTCCTTACCCTGATCTGGCCGTGGAAAATTCCAGATCCTTATTCTGCTCCATCTGTGAAAAACAGGCCATGCTCCAGAATTCAAGCATGAGAGATGTTCATCTCTCCTATGTCTACCAGAATGTAATTGGGCATTTCCAACAATGTGATACAGCCTGGCCAAAACAGAAACACAAGGGCTTTGAAAACGTCCCTCCACCACCAAATCACTTAACTTGCAGAAAACTTGAAAATGCCTCCTGAACAAGCAATTTACAATATGTCAAAATTGATCATTTTGAAAATAAATTTAAAAACACACTAACTGACCAACAAACTTCGGAAAATAATCCAAAACCTAGTTTCTCTGGTGCAAAATCAGGAACCAATCCTCCAAGTTAAATTAGGATCCATCCTCCTCACTGACCAGCTGCAAATTGCTGAGGTATTTAACTCCATCTTAGCAATAGACCTTTGGGCCTCACCAGCCCACACCACCCAACTCCCCTTGCTTTCTCTTCCCTACCACAGTTAACTCGACTACTTCCTAATTCTTTAATCAGATATGCAGAGATATCCATTGCCATTCATAATGCTAGTGCACCATGGTGTTTGCCACCACAATACCGACAGCAGCAAGGGCGTAGGTAGGAACACTAACTATACTGTACACATCAGTGTACCATGCACATTTATGTGCAGTTTGCTAAGCAGAGTACCCATCCCAAACCATGTGCCTATTCTACCCAGTATCATTCTAATATGGAGTATTTCATTTACTGTATGCCACTGAAAAATGTCTGTATTAATTTAAAAGGGAACTTTTATGAACAGTGCCCATCTTAGTTTAAATGTCCATGGAAAGATCTTTTACATGATGTATTGGACTCATCTGTAAGTGACCGCAGTTCAGAGATATTGATTACTGTGTCTGTCCCATATTGATACTACATTGCCACCATTCTTAGAACTTTGTGATGTCACTGACAATGAGCTGCAAACTGACTACAATATGTTTATAATGTGATTGTCAGAGATATCACAAGGACTAAGCATGATTGCAAAGCCATGTCATCCATATGGGGCAGACTTAGAGGGAACATGATAGAAACTTTCAAGTACCTCAAAGGGAATCAACAAAGTCCAAGAGGGTAGCATCTTTCAGAACAAGCGATGTGCAAGAACAAGGGGCACAGTTTGACAATAGAGGGGATGGCTCAGAAACAATGAGAGGGTGGTGGATGTATGGAATGGCCTTCATGAGGAGATCATGGGGTCTAAAACAGTGGGGAATTCAAGAATCCATGGGACAGACATAAGGCATATAGTGGGGGTAGGAGGACTTAGGCTGTTGGTTAACTAGGATCTGCTGCTTATTCAATAGGTAGGAGATGGGCAGACTGGGAGGTCAAGTGGTCCTTATCCACCATCAAAGTCAATGTTTCTATGTTTCTGTCTGGACTGGTGCCACCTATAGAGGAGTCAGATGTCTCATTCAAAAGATTGTTTCATGGGCTGTCAAATTATAATGGCACTGTTTATAAATGTTTCTCTTTATTTTTCTGTTATTTAGGGCATGAATATAAATATACAACCTGTTTAGACATTAGAAGAGACATCTGGCAATAATCTGATTTTTGTAAACATGCATTTACAATGTCACATGACCACCCATGACAGGGTGTGTGTGTGTGTGTGTGTGTGTGTGGGGGTGTTACGCAGTACTGTAAGTGAAGAGTGTGTATAAAACTGAAATTTCTGGCTACATTCCTGGACAGTGGCCACTATCACTCAGAAAGAATGAAGTTACTTTGCAGTGATAGTGACAGCTAACACATAGCAATATACAATAGCAGGATTTCCCTGAGTAGGCCCCAACCTGTTCCAGGAGGGCTCAAGCAGGCCTGAAGAAGTATTGTTTTTAAACTTTGAGTCTTAGATATTTTGTGTGAAGGGATGAGGCAAATTGAAACAGAATAATAGGTGAATTTATGTATTTATTTACAAATTGGTGACCAGGAAAGGTGCATTGAGCCAAGGCTGATTTCAGGTGTACCGGGGGAAGAGTAAGGAGTGAATACAATTCAAATCACAACAGCAAAACAGTCACAAAACAGTCAAACAAATCAAAATAAACAGCAGTGCAAACAAATAGGAACAATGAAGAAATAATGAGTGGTAACAATTGACCAATTAGACTGGTGGCAGAACAGCCCAAATACAAGGGTGAAGCAGAGAGGTAGTAGGAGCAAAGCAGAAGGGAGCAAAAGGATCCCTGAGAGGTTGTTTAAGAGCAGGGTAAGAGAGGGAGGAGCAGAAGTGTGTAGGAAAGTTATTCCAGATAGAGGTGAAATGGACAGAGAATACAGTCTGACCCATGAAGGTAGGTACTGCATCAAGGGGTAACAATAATTCAAGAGTCAAAATCCAATCCAATCCAACTTTATTTATATAGCGCCTTTCAAATCCAAGGCGCTGTACATAAAACATATATAGAATAATAAAATTTTCATACATTAAAATATGTCAGCCATGACTAAGTAAAAGCTAAATTGAATAAATATGTTTTTAAACCAATCTTAAAACTGTCGACGGTTGGGCATTCTCTCAACCAATGAGGTAGAGAATTCCACAGGGTTGGTGCTGAAAAAGCAAAAGCACGAGATCCTGATGTCTTTAATCGAACCCTGGGAATCTCCAGCAATCCCTCATTGGCAGAACGGAGAGGACGGAGGGGGCAGTATGGAATCAGGAGATCTTTCAGGTAACTGGGTCCCTGATCATGTAGGGCTTTAAAGGTTAGTAAACCAACCTCAAAGGTGATCTGGCACCAAACAGGCAGCCAGTGCAGTTCGCGGAGCACAGGCATAATGTGACTGGTTCTAGAAGTCCCAGTCAAAAGCCTGGCTGCCGCATTCTGCACCAGCTGGAGGCAGTGGATATCAACCCCAGGTAGCCCTAGGTAAAGGGAATTGCAGTAGTCCAGATGGGTAGTGACAAAGGCGTGGACCAATGTTGGAAGATCCCCCGGAAGAACCAGGTGTTTCACCCAGGTGATATTCCTCAGATAGTAAAAAGAGGATTTCACAACAGCTGACACCTGAGATTTTAGGGTCAGACCATCATCAAAAATAACGCCCAGATTTCGCACCTGATCGGAGGTAGAGAGTGGTATACCACCAAGTAACAAACCTGATGGTTGTCCAGCTCCTAAACCCACCCCCGGACAACCTGGATCCACTACCAATGCCTCAGTCTTATCCGGATTGAGTCTCAGCCAGCTGGAACTCATCCAAAGTCTGATCTCCACAAGGCAGTTATTCAGTACAGAGAGTGCATCACCCTGACCGGGGAGAAAGGACAGATACAGCTGAGTATCATCTGCATAGCAGTGGAAACCCAGACTGTATCGCCTGATGATTTCTCCCAATGGCAGCATACACACTGCAAACAACATGGGAGCTAAAATGGAGCCCTGTGGTACCCCACAAGGCAGAGAGTGAGTGCCAGAGGAATAAGTTCCAGTGACAACTCTCTGAGACCTGTCCGTGAGGTAAGAATGAAACCATTTGAGGACTGTACCAGACAGTCCACAAAAACCTGCAGGCACTCCAACAGCACTCCATGGTCTACAGTGTCAAATGCAGCAGATAGATCGAGAAGGACCAGAATGGTACATGCCTTCGATCTCTGGCCATTAGGAGGTCGCCAATACCCGGACAAGGGCAGTCTCCGTACTATGCCTTTTTCTGAAGCCAGACTGGAGAGTATCATAGACATTGTGAGTTATAAGATGATCATCCAATTGCAACGCAACTGCCTTTTCAATAACCTTACCAACAAATGGCAGGTTAGAGATAGGCCAGTAGTTAGCTAGACAATCTGGATCCAAGGAGGATTTTTTAAGGAGTGGTCGAATGACTGCCTCCTTAAGGGGGTCAGGAAAGACCCCCTCTCCAAAGACTTCCAGACAATGTCAGCATAGCGGAGCAAGTAGGCTAGCCTGAGAAAGGGTGGTTACATGGGAAGGGGGTTACAATAAGCTGAATAAAATGAGTGCCAAGTATTCAAAGGAGTTTCAGTTTATTCCTGATATACTGTACAAAGTGGTATCATGTCAAATCAGTGCAAACATTTCAGCACAAGTATTAGCGCGTGATAATTATAGCAGAAACAATTACCGCTAATCATACAAAACATCACATAACCTTTACATCATAAAATGCATTAAACCTTTGCATGACTGGAATTGACCCCCGCAGCCTGCTGAGTGAATAAAAAAACCCTCATGTACTCACAAGCAAACCTGCAAAAATAAAGTATATAACAACACTTGCCCCACTTGTTCACAACTCAAAGCAGACACTAAAGTATAAAGTGCAGTGTTCCCGTTTACCTCTCTGTATCAGGAAAGGACGCATTGTTGTGCATTGAAAATGGAGCAGCTAGCCTTTCGGTTGCTAGCACTGCTCCATATAGAAAAATCCTTGCTCGATTTAAACTTGGGAGTGGAGTGACTTTACTTTCTGCTGCGATGCAGAAAGCTGCTCTGAAGCTCCCGTATTGAGCTAAAGGTTTGGATCACTCCAAAAAGTGAAAATGTAAAATTAAGTGCTGCCCATATAAAGAAGCCATAAGAAGGAAAGGAGAGCAAGAAAAAATTATTTAAACAGGAGCATGCCAGTTCCTTGCTCTCCCTTTCTCACTCTTATGCCATGTGCACTTGTTTCAAATGTACTCTGAGTGCGGAGCTGCTTTACATTCTGCTCAAAACTTGAAAGCCGCCCAAAGCTACCTGCCAGCACAGAAACATGTGTTCACTCTATGTGAGTAAATAAACTAAAATTCCAGACTTCAGCCCTCTGAGGAAATTAAAGGAGAGAGAAGAAGAGAGAGGAGAGAGAGAGTAATAAGGTAAACAGGAGTATGCCAGTTCCTCTCTCTCTCTCTCTCTTCTTCATGCAGTATGAGTGATTTGTTGCATGGGGATTGCTGTTTTCATAGTGCTGGACTAATGACTCTTATCTGCCATAGGGCATTTATGCAATGCCACTATGCGATGGATAGCCATGTGCTCAATTGCATCTATGCTGAATTTCCCTGCTACTAAATGAGCATGCTTAAATTAACTGCACTGCATTTTCCTGTGCAGAATTGACATGGAACTGTGCAAAGTATGTTGTTTTTCTATCAGGAGGCCCAAGATTATTTTAATATTTGGGGGGGGGTTAAATATCTTCTCCATGGCTTGGGGGAGGCTCACTATGACAAAGTATGAGAACTAATTCACTATAGAGATTGCTATTATTATGGATTGTGCCAGCTACAAGTACCACTGCACTGATATAACTCCTTCTCCTAGACACACTGAAAAGAAATAACTTTGCCTGCACTGTACCTACATTTCTCTGTCTGGGTTCCTCAGTAATCAGAAAGCAGATAAAGGGCCAGATTCTAGAAGGGTTATGCCTGGCATAACTGCAGTTGGGCCAAGTAGAATGGTGCATGTAGCAACTTATGCCAACAGTTGTGATATACTGGATTCTACAAAGTGGCCTCACGACACTTGCGTCAAACAGCTGTTATGCCACATAAATCCTGCGACATGGCACTAGGGGTTAATGGCAGCAGTTGCACCCCATTCTAGAAGGGCAGCCAAAAAGTGTCCACATCGGGATTCTACAAGAACCCCTGGAGGAGATCCAGCAATGTAAGTTACACCAGCATTCAGCTGGCATAACTTACAGACACCCGCGGGGGTCCTGTAGACCTGTCAGCTGTCCAGTGGTCAGTGCATGGTTTCCCTTCCCCCCATGCCCAGCATACGCCAGTGGGGCTCCACAGGGCTACCCATACCCCCAGCCCCCTGAAACACCCATTAGCAGATGCCCTGCAGGGCAGTGCTGCCATCCCCCACGTGCCTGAACCATGGGTTGCCCACTACAAATGCTGCATAAAGCCTGCACTGGTAGTCTACTGGCCCCCATGATCAACAGAAATAAAATAACATTTGTCCATGCTCTGGTAGTCTAGTGGCCTCTGAACATCATAAAGAAATCACGGTCCTTCAATGCCCTGGTAGTCTAGCACCCCGCCACGATCAACAGAAATAAAATAAAAGCCCATCCATGCCCTGGTAGTCTAGTGGCCCCCACCCACTTCAGTGCCAGCCCACCCATCCCCAGCTGGTGACTGGTACAGCCACCTCTCACCTCCATTGGCCAGCTACTGACTGAGTGCAGTATTAGTGCTACTGCAAAGATGTGGTCAGAAATTAATTTCTGGGTGCATCTGTGCAGCACCACAGTGCACTCAGTCAGCAGCTGGCCATGGAGGTGAGAGATGGGCTGTGCCAGTCGCCAGCTGGGATGGGTGGGTGCTGTGGGGCTGGCATGGCTGGGGTGGGGAGTAAATACTAGACTACCAGGGATACGGATCTATATTTTTATTATACAGATCGGTGGGTCCGCTTAGACTACCAGGAAAACGGGGATCTATTTTATTATTATTCAGATCGGGGGGCCACTAGACTACCAGGGACATGGGATCTATATTTTTACTAAACAGATCAGGGGCTGCTAGACTACTAGGAAATGGAGATCTATTTTATTATTATTATTCAGATCGGGGCCACTAGACTATATAGATACATAGATACATAGACAGTGTCGGCGAGATAAGGGCCTATGGCCCACCTAGTCTGCCCATTTGAGCTTGTAAGTTCAGTTTGTTTTCCTAGAAGTCTATTTCCTTACCCTGACCTCTAGAATTCCTTTATGTCTATCCCATGCATTCTTAAATCCCGTGATTGTTTCAGCCCCACCACTTCCTCTGGCAGGGTGTTCCACTTGTCCACCACCCGCTCTGTGAAGAAATTCTTTCTCATGTTTCCTCTGAATCGTCCTCCCTCCAACTTCATCCCATGCCCTCTAGTCCTGAAACATCTTTTCGCTTAAAAATAGTGTTTTCCTGCACCCTGTTCCTCCCTGTAAGATACTTGTATGTCTCTATCATATCCCTCTCCTCCTTCCTTCTCCAGGGAGTACATGTTCAGTTCCTTCAACCTGTCTTCATAGGACTTGTGATGCAACCCATGCACCATCTTTGTTGTCAGTCCTCTGAACCTTCTCTACCCTGTCTATGTCCTCCATGAGGTATGGTCTCCAGAACTGTACACTGTACTCCAGGTGGGGCCTCACTAGTGTCTTGTATAGCTGGAATTATGACCTCCCTTTTCCCTGCTGGTGATGCCTGCCTATACATCCCAGCATCCTATTTGCTTTACCCGATGCCTTGTCACACTGTTTCCCTACCTTGAGGTCATCAGAGATGACAACCCCAAGATCCCTTTCCTGCTTGGTGCATGCTATATCCTCACCCCAACTGAAATATTGTGCCAGGGTTTTGTGCCCCATATGCATTATCTTGCACTTCTTTGCATTGAATTTCAACTGAAACTCATTGCTCTTACTCTGGATGAAGTCCTGTCCCCTGACCAAGATTATAAACCATTTCCTCATGCTTTCCCAGTTCCCCTATAGTGGAAATCAGCTTTGGTGACCCTGGTCCATAAAAGCGAGACAGGATGCTACATGGAAATTACAGGCATATCTCCATTCTTCCCCCTTTTTTCAAAGCTCTCAAATGAATTGTTGCTGACCAACTGGTAGATTATCTGGAGAAATACAACTTACAATGTCCTCAATGGCATGGTTTAAGAAAAGGACACAGTACCACCACTGCCCTACTTGAATTTATGAACTACATCCATCAGGCACCGGACCAAGGCCAATTTGTTGGTGCCACTTATATTAACCTAACCAAGGCATTTGATACAGTCAACCATTCTTTGCTGATTGAGCAACTAACTAAATTAGGGCTATCTAAGGACACCACAAGTTGGTATAATAGTTACCTCTGTGACCGCTCACAAGTGAGGATTGGAGATCTCCTGTCAACTACGCACCTGTCTGATCAGGTGTCCCCAAGGGTAAATCTTGGGTTCCCTACTTTTCAGCATTTTCTTAAACAAACTCCCACCTCATACCAAGATCAGATCCTTCTGTTTGCTGATGGCGTATTAATTTTCACCAGCAACTCTGATCCCTACTTCTGGAGAACCAGCTCGAGCAGCTTTGCAAATGCTGAGACCTGGTTCAATTTGCAGAAGCTCATACTAAACTATAAAAAAACAAAAACAATATTATTCCGTAGCTTGCACAGCAAGCATAGAGCTCAACAATTGATTGTCAGAAACTGCTGAGGCGATGCTCTTGAACAGACACAACTGTTCAAATACCTCAGTGCGACCTTAGACAGCACCCTAGCTTAAACCAATCACATAGATAATGTCACCAAATCCACGAATATTCGTATAGGTCTACTGTTCAAACATAAGCACTGTCTGACTACTGAAGCCCTTAACTTGGCAATCCGAAGTTCGGTAGTCTCCATCATCAACTATGGGCTTGTAATCTATGAATCTGCTGCCAACACTGCTCTTCATCATATTACTGTAGCTCTTAACAAGGCCTGCTGACTCTTTACTGGGGCTGCATACTTCTCACATACCTGTGTCACATAATTGGCTCCAACTAAAGGGCAGAGTCTCCTATCAAACCTGGCTACTAGCAAACAAAGCCTCCCTTGGTCTTATGCCCTCAAGGGTTCAGAGGATACTCAGTCCACACTGCAACTCTCATTAAACAAGAAGCTCCGAAAACCTATCTTTCCAAGTACACCACTGTCATACTTCCCAGCCAGAGCCCCAAGTGGTATAACTCACTTCCTTGTGATGTCACCAACACTGCCACACTAGGCCCCTTCAAATGCAGACTGCAGCAACTCCTTGTGGCTAGTGCCACTTGTGATTGCTTTAACTAAAACTGATGAAGGACAGCTCCCCTCAGCCTACATTTTCTACAATACTTTCACTCCTTTCCTCCCCCCCACCCCATCGCTCCTACATCTACTCCTCACTCCATATTCCTTCTATTTCTGATGCTCCATTCCTCTCATCCTGCCACCTCCTTCCCCCTCTCCTCCCATCCCATTCCTTTTAGCTGCTCTGTTTCCATCCCTCTAATCACCCAAACTCTGTAACTCCCCATTTTCCCTCTCCCTCCTCTCTACTCCACTCCCCTCTCACCTAATCTCCACTACCCAACATCTCTCTCCTACCTTGACAATGCCTTTGGGTTGCATTTCCTAATGTACAGTAAGAAAGTTTGCTCTAGTACTATTTAGTCTTTATATTAGCTCTTGTTTTTAGTCATTAGTCCAGACATACATTGTCTAGTGCCTGTTTCAGTTTACATATTCATTTTTTCCTACCTACTTTATTTTATGTCCATATGTCCTCCTGTATTCTGTATTGTATCTTGTATATGTACCATGTTGTGGAACCTATATAAAAGAGCTCCTAGCTCAAAGGTGTTAATCTAAGATTGCAATAAATAAATAAATACAATAAAAAGAAGGCATAAAACTGATTACTCCAACTGTAAACATGCAACATACAATAAGGAAACATGCCTGCAGGCCTCTGTCAGGTATGTGTAATCCTACATCAAAAAGTGATGGGTTCCTTCAATGAACTTGTTTCCATTTCTAACACTAATGGAAACAGTCACCATCAGAAACTACCTTGTGTTTTCCTTTCTGAAACTTGTTCTCAGAATTTGCCACAATTCACAGCCCTTATTTTAAACCCATCCTGGACTAAGTAAACATGGAGGCCAAAATAATCCCTTTTGCCCACAAAAGGTACTGTAGCTCCCCTGCAGCAGTACGTAGGTGTAACAAAAGGGTATGAGGAAGCCTATTCTGCTTCTGTCCAGTCCGATGTCAGTAGAGTAATTGGTGATATGCAATGGGCTGACTCAAAATATGCAGTTTATCTTCTTGTGTGAGGGGGCAGGACCATAACATGAATGATTAATGAAAGTTCTTCTTTCCACAAGTGATGATAAACTGTGTATTTTGAGTCAAGCCATTGCATATTCAATTTATACAACACTGGTTTTACTAGTTCTATCTTTTAAACCTGTTGTTTGTATGGCAATTTAACTGCTTCTCTTTGATTTCAACTGCAGACTTCAGTGCAGCTCATGGCTATTGTGATGCCATCAGTGTAATATTTTGATACTCTTATTTGAAAATAAAGACAAATGCCTTGGCTTACAATCAGTGTGTTTATTCACTGCACATCCTCAGCTGCTAACATACAGAAGGCAACTGTGTACTTACTGAGTACTGCCAGAAAGCAACAGGTGCACACAACACTATCAACATGCTGCTAACTAAATACGGCAATAATAACTAAGTCCACTAGGTGGTTCTGTTGACTGATACTGATTGCAACATTACATCCCTTCTTTACTTTTGACAAAAAACGTTTCCTTTGTAACTGATACTTTCTTAAGCCAAAGGTATAACTAATAACTCGGATATTATTACCACTATCACATGTAGCTAAGTTTCATTTGGCTAATTCTAGCTTTGTTGAAGAGAGCTCTTATTAATAATAATAATACATCTCAGCTGCAAATGTAACTATGGGTAACAATAAAAGAAAATGTGAGCTCTATTTTTTTTAACATATGTCCCTCTTATAATCTTTTAGGTATAGTCTTTAAGGTAGGCAGGTGGCTGTCTATTATGTCTGGTTGGGTACCTTTGGAATGGTGCACTGGTAGTTGTCACACAGGCTCTGCATCATCCTCTTCCTCCAGGTTTGAGGCTGCATCATTGGGAGGCTGGAGTTTCTTGAAGAATTTCTGGTCACTGGGCATCCATCTCTTGCAGCTGTGATCACTGAGCCCTTCACTTGTGTGACTGTAAGGCTTGGGGTTATATGGGGTGGACAGCTTGTTTGTCTTCTGAGGCCAATACAGCACAGTATCATCAGATGCAATTGTAGTAGGTGTTGCATGGTAACATCTGTCTTAGTAGGCTTTCATTTTGGCTTTGGCAACATGATCTCTGCGTCCTAGGTCATTATCAGTTACTGTGTCTTGTGCAAGTACAGCAGTAGGGATCTTAGTTCTCATTTTGCAGTTAAACAGTAGCTTGGCAGGGGAATTTTCTGTGGTGCTGTGTGGTGTACTTGGTAGAATTCAACAAATGTAGGCATTTGCCCATTGAGACTGTCACCCTCACCATGTGGTGATCATTGTCTAGTGCCCCAGATGTCTGTCAAGTTGTTTCTTAAAAATTTGGAATGGTAGACTCTGAGAAACTTGCATAGTTCCTGTTTTCATGGCACACCTTGCATTCCAACTACTTTCAGGAATTTTCCTGTAGTCCTCAGAAATCTCTCTGCAGCAGTATTGGCTTGCAGCCAGAGAGGTGTAATTTTCCTGTGCCAAAATCCGAAATATGTTCCAAATTTGCTAAACTGATCACTGTTGAATGGTGGGCCATTGTCCGTCTTCACAATTTTGGCAATGCCAAATAGAGCAAAAACATTGTCCAGCTCTGGTATGACAGCATTGGCTGAAGTAGGTCTGACGATCTACAACAGGATATCTGGAGTACTCATCTATGATGACCAGGAGGTAGTCTCTAGTAGGTAGAGGTCCATAAAAGACTGCACAGATATTTTGCGCACTGATTCTGGTAGTTCAGACACTTGCAATGGCTCAAATTGCGTGACAGGTGTTGTGGCCTGTCATGCTAGGCAGTTTCTGATCATGGCTTCAGCAGTCTAGTCTATGTTTGGGAATCATACTTTTTACTGAAGGAGTCTCTTTGACTTCACTCTTCCTTGGTGTCCTTCGTGGTCCAGTGATAATACCTTGTGTTGAAGTTTAAAGGGTGTGATTATTCTGGATCCTCGTAGGATTATGTCATTGCTTGATAACACAGTGAGTTCATTGCAAACATGTTGATACAACTTTAGTTCATCTGCATGTTAATGGTACAGTGGTAGTCATAGACATGGTCAGATATTTCCTGAACTTTCTGTGATATCACTGGAGACATTTCTTGTCTGCCTGTAGTACTATGGGCTACCAGAGAATCTCTTTAGATATATCTGAAAACATTTACCGTCATTAGGGCACTGCATTTAAGGTGCCCAGTCATTAGAAACATCATATTGCATTTGCAATCCCCCTTCTAAGGTCCGCCCCCAGAGTTGGTATCTTTAGTAAGGGGTGCGGGCAGCGCAGCCCCCCCCCACAAATAGAGAGGTCAGTGTCACCAGAATCTGGCTCTCTAATTACCGGGTGCTCTAAATACGGTGCTGAGAAGTGGTGGAACCATCATGGAATAAATGAACCAGCTTAAAATCTGGTTCAATTTCAGTTGGCATCCATCCGTATCCCTCTCCCCTGGGACGAGATTGAAAATAGGCAAAAAACTGTCTAGTCCTCCTTCCCAGTCAACAGAAACTAAATAAATAAATATCTGGAAATATCTGACCTTATCATGGCTGCAACTGCATTTCCTACTTCGTATTAGTACTTTGATTGTTTGGAGGACTGGATCATTCAATGTCTTTTGCTGTATTTCCTCCAGTGCCATTGCTTTTGGTGTGGTGTGCTGTGCTAGAAAGTTGATGTATTCTTCCGCTGTTTTTGTTGCTTTTGAGCTTTTAGGCATCTTTGCTGGAAATGGATGGCATGATATGTAGTCAGCTGGATTGTCTTTTCCCTTTCTGCACTGGACCTTAAAATTGTAAGGCTACAGCCATACTCCCCACCGTTCAATATGTGCTGGTGGCTTGGAACACACGTTATTCCATTTCAGCTCTAGAGGTTCATGGTCGGTGACCAGTGTGAATGGATTACCACAGATGTAAAGGTGAAAATGTTCACAATTACATACTATAGCTAGAGCTTTATGCTCAGTCTGAGAATAACACCTTTCAACATCACTGAGGGACCTTCTGGAGTAGGCTATAAAGCATTGCATTGAATTGTCTTTTTATAGGAGGATGGCACCTAGTCCTACTGGGCTAGCATCAACAATTATCTCTGCTTCTCTGTCTGGGTTGAAATATGCCATAGTTGTTTCACTTATTCAGCTTTCTTTGAGTGTTCTTAGTGCTGTTTCTTGTTCCTCACCCCAGCACCACTTGGTGTCCTTTCTTGCTAGCTCTCTGTTAGTGCTGTCACTGTTGCAAACTTTGGAATGAAGCTAGAACAATAAGAAGCCATTCCTAGAAGACTCCAAATCTCACTAGCGTCCTTTGGACTGCTGACTCTGTGGATGGCATCTACTTTTTTGGGGGTCAGCTGATACTCCAGTGACTGAGAAAATGAAGCAATAGAATTCTAGTTTGGTTTTATTGAACTCACATTTAGGGTGACTGAGTATCAGACCACTTTCTTTTAATCTCTGGAAAACTGCTGAAAGGCTTCTATCATGTTCTTCTTGATTTTCTTATGAGTGTTTCCTAACACAATGGCTTGATCTTATATATGAAACAAAAAATAAATAAATTTACTTGGGTGCCTAAAGCTCAGGAAGGAGAAGACAAACAACACACATGATGGGGAGTGGCAGTGCAGTGGCTGTGGGTAGCAGTCTTCCGGGAGACATTCTGGAGGCTGTGGTGCTGCCCTGTTCTTGTCTCCAGGCAGATTGCTAGGATTCTGGTAACCTCATCTCCCACCCAGGGACCACTGAAGCCACCCCCACTGCCTCAGAGGATGCCAGTAAGGAGGGGAGGTTGGACACCAGCGGGCTCAGGGAGGGTGAGGGAAGTTAAGCAGAGGTGCATACCACCTGAGGTTCCACTCCACAACTCCTATGCCATTCTGGCAGAGCAAGGCTATGCCATGGAGGAACCTGTAGTGGTGGACAAGGTGGATGTGGGGGACCTTCATAGTGGAGACCGTGGGGAGGGTAAGGGCCACCAGAGGAGAAGGAAGCAACTCTGAGTTGGGGACTCTATTATTAGGGGTAGAATTGGGGGTGGGGAAGGGAGGAGGAAGAGAGGGAGTTAAGGTGCCTACCTGGCACTTCAGCTTAGAAGGATAGGAGATGAATCCTAAGGATCGTAGGGGTGACAGCTTGACATCATTGTCCACCTGGGAACAAAAGACCTGGCTGACAGTGAGGGTGGGGCAATGCAGAGGGCATTCATGGAGTTGGGAAGGAGTCTTAGGCAGGTGGCACACCCGGTAACCCTCTCGGAAGTGCTACCTGTCTACAAGATGGGAGAGGTCAGGATGCTCCGCACCATGGGATTCAATGAATGGCTGAAGAACTGGTGCTCAGTTGAGGGTTTTGGCTTCCTTGGGGACAGGGGGCCCACCTGGAGAGTTACAGGCTTGTATGAAAGGGATGGTCTGCATCTGTCTGAGTGGGGGGACAGGATCCTAAGAGAAAGGTTTGAATGTTTCATTGGCAAACATTTAAACTAGCCAAGGCGGGAAGTGGAAATATGGAGGAATAACTCAACTGCCCCCCCAAGAAGGTTAAGGTAGTCAGACAAGAGGATACTAAGGATGGGAAAACACAACAGACTTAAACAGGAGGTAGTCTCAGGGGAGGCACAGGGGGAAGGGATTGGAGGGGAAGAAGTAGGGGCAAAGTCATCAAAACATGGAGGGCCATGGGTAAAAATGCCCACAGCCTGGGTAACATGATCCCTGACCTGGTGGCTTTGATGGCAGAGGGAGATCTGCATATCATGGCAGTCACTGAAACATGATATATGGAAAGCCATGGCTGGGATATTAATATACCTGAGTACACAGTATACAGGAAAGACAGAGAGGGCAAAATGGAGGAGGAGTAGGTAATCTACATCAAAGAGGGACCAAAGCAACTGATATAAAGGGAATGCAGAGAGGAGAGGAGGCACTTTGGGTCAGCCTAGAGTCAAGAAATGGCAACATCTATCCACATGGGGTTATCTACAGACCCCCAGTGCAAGGGAGGAAACAGATAGGCAAATGGTAGATAACATCAGTAAAATGGCAGAAAAGGGAGAAGTGTTTCTGGTAGGGGAACCAAATATGCCTGATGTTAATTGGAACACCCTGTTAGGCCACATCAGGAGCAGATCATCCTGATGCCCTGCAGGGGGCATGCCTCACGCAGCTAGTAGTGGAACCACCTGGGAGGGGTGATATTGGACCTAGTGCTCACTAATGGAGACAGAATAATGGATGTACCAGTGGGCAGCAATCTGGGGTCCAGCGACCACCATACAGTATGGTTCAAGGTAAAGATAGTAGAAGAGTCAAGCCACACAAAAGCAGGAGTCCTAGACTTCAAAAGGGCCAACTTTGCTAAAATAGGAGAATGCCTCAGGAAAACACTGGCAAAGGATGAAGGAGGGGAGGTAGAGTTACAGTGGGAGAACCTAAAGAGAGCCATAACAGAGGCAACAACCCTCTGTGTGAAGCAAGTTAACAAAGCAAGAAGGCAAAGAAAACCATTATGTTTTTTTAAAAGAAGTGGCAGGGATGGTTAGAGAGAAAAATGGCATTCAGGAAACACAAGGAAATGCAGAGGGACAAAGACAGGGAACTGCATCAGACTAAGCAGAGGGAGGCAGGAAAAGCAATCAAATGTGCAAAGGCACAAGAGGAAAGGATAGCCCAGACAGTGAAGGAGGGGGACAAAACCTTCTTTAGGTATATAAGGGAAAGAAGAAAGGCCAAGGGAAGGATAGTGAGGCTAAGTATAGGAGGGGGGAGTAGGCGGAGGGGACCTGGAAATAACTGAGATACTGAATGAATACTTTTGCTCAGTATTCACCAAGGAAGGGGACGGGGAAGGACCGGATTATCCAGAAGACACACAAAGGGAAGAGGGCAGGCAGCAGACCATTCACTGAAGACAGAGTCCTAAAGGAACTCTTGAAATTGAAGGTGGACAAGGTGATGGGGCCAGATGGGATACATCCCAGAATACTGAAAGAACTCAGAGAGGTGCTACTGAAACCACTGATAGCCCTATTCAACAAATTGTTGGAGAAGGGTGTAGTACCAGAGGACTGGAGGAGAGCGAATGTGATACCCCTTCACAAAAGCGGAAGCAAGGTAGAAGCAGGAAACTATAGACTGGTCAGTTTGACCTCAGTGGTGGGAAAGTTGATGAAATCACTGTTAAAGGAAAGGACTGTGGAATATCTAAAAGCCAGCAGGGCACTGGGCCCAAGGCAACATGGATTCACAACAGGAAGGCCTTGTCAAATTAATCCAATAGATTTTTTTGACTTGGTAACAAGGGTAGTAGATCAGGGAAGGGCAGTGGACTTGGCCTACCTAGATTTTAGCAAGGCATTTGACACAGTCCTGCACAAAAGGTTAGTAAACAAGTTGGGCAGTCTGGGAGTGGGTCACAAGGTAGTAAACTGGGTCAGGAAACTGGTTTAGCAACAGGACACAGAGGGTGGTAGTAAATGGAGGTCAATCTGAAGAAAGGGGAGTAACCAGCCGGGTGCCACAGGGTTCAGTACTGGGGTCAATCTTCTTTAATGTCTTTTTAGTGACATTGCAGAGGGACTTAAAGTAAAGGTATGCCTCTTTGCAGATGACTCCAAGATCTGCAATAGGGTTGACACTATGGGGGGGAGAAGATGAGGAGAGACTTAGCCAAGTTGGAGGAGTGGTCAAGAGTGTGGCAGCTAGGATTCAATGCCAAGAAGGGTAAAATCATGCACTTGGGGAACAAAATCCCAGGGGAGGAATACACGATGGGGGGGGCGGAGATACTAACAACAACCAAAGTTGAAAGGGACCTCAGATAGTCATAACAGATGATTTAAAAGTAGCCAATTGGTGAGGTCTCACCTGGAGTACTGTGTGCAGTTCTGAGACATCATCTCTGAAAAGACAATGAGAAGTCCAGAGAAGGGCAACAAAATGTTGCAGGGGCTACACCAGAAACCATTGGAGGAGAGATGGAGGAACTCGATATGTATACACTGGAGGAAAGGAGGGAGAGGGGGATATGATAGATGCATTCAAATACCTCAAGGGTATCAATAGAGTTCAAGAGAGCAGTATCTTTCAGAAAAGAAGATGTGCAAGAATAAGGGATCACAATATGAGGCTGGAGGGGAGAAGACTCAGGAGCAACGTGAGGAAGTATTTTTTCACAAAAATGGTGGAGGATGCATGGAACAGCCTCCCTGAGGAGATTGTGGGGATAACAATGATAGGCGAATTCAAGAATATATGGGACAGGCAGAAGGCAACACAAGGGGTGGGAAGGAGGAGGTAGGCTGCAGATCAAGTAGGATCTTCAGTTTATACAGTAGGTAGGGAAATGGGCAGACTAGGTGGGCCAGGAGGTCCTTATCTGCCATCAAATTCTATGTTTCTGTGTTTCTATTCATCCCATACACAATGATGTCATTACTTAAGTTCTTTATGCCAGTAATACCTTGCATTGTGTTTGATATATGACATTCTGAAATACTTCTGCAGCCGACAGTATCCCCAAAATGTTGTCTCTTGTACCTTCTTAGCTCCATATGGGTAGAGAAAGTAGTGATATACCTGCTGTCTGGATGCAACTCCAGAGTTGGTGGTTTCCTTGCTTTAAGGTCTAACTGTGAAAATACTCTTGTTCCATTTAACTCGTGGATTACATCATCCATGATTGGGGTGATGTGGTGCTCACATAAATGCCTGTGTTATCCTGTCGATGTTGACACAATCCTCATTTGTTGGGGCCTTTAGGTTTCAGGGATATCACTCAGTGAGACCCAGGTGTCAGTCCAGTCAACTCTTCAGTTACGTGTCTTCTGCCTCGGGAGCTTGAGTTCTGCTTTAACTTTCTTTTGTACATGGAAAGGAACTCTGTGGTATGGCTGACTCATAGGTTTTACTTCAGGATTGATGTGAAGGCACACTTGGAAGTTTTATGCTTGCCAATGCCTTGAAAGAGGTCAGAATAATGTTTCATAAGTTGATCTGCCACAGTGTGTGTGTCTGTTAGAGGTGATATTGCATTAACAATTTCAATTAGCCCCAATTCTGAAGCAGTTTGGTAGCTTAGAAGTGAACTGCCATTTCCTCAGCAACAAAAAATGTCCCATGTGTGATTCTGTGTTTCAACTCTATGGACTGGCAAATTTTCCTAGGACTGTAAGGGCTTTTCTAGAGCCATAGAAGTATATCCTTGTGTTGCTTGGCAGAAGTTCCGGCCTTACCTTCAGTGTGTTGTACACCATTTCACTTATGTTCACTGTAGCCCCAGAATCAATCAGTGCATTCATCGTGATACCATGGATTTGTACCTGCAGTTGTGGTTGGTTAACATGCTTAATAATTGCTGTTGACTACAAACATATAGGCCTTATCACTGCTAGATGAGTCTGGTTTAGCTTCTTGAGCTTGTATTGCAATTCAATTGACCTACATCGTGAGTTGTACCTTTTAATTTTGTCACAGGTAGACTTATTAAGTCCTGCTTCATGCAGTTTTGAGCTGCATTTTCTTAAGTGGTTTGGTTTGCCACATGCTCTGCAGTCTTTGCCTTTCACTGGACACGCTTTCCAATGAGGATATGAACCAATCGCTGTTTCTGTATTGAGTGTTTGTGGCATGCTTTTGTGGCATGCTAGTGGAAACCAGCTTAAATGTTGTCTTTGGCTGATTTTATGAACAGTAGTTTCTTCACTGGTCCTCCTTTTCTCAGTGCCTGAAGCTTGCATGTTGGAAGTTTTAAGTGCTCTGCCATAGTCAAGGAGCTCGTTAAGGACAGTTCTGGCTCTCGTATCTGTGTTTTTATTTCTTTCTCCATGTCATCAAACTCACAGTTCTTGGCTAACATGCATAGTCTGGTCTAATATGCATCTAGATTCTCACTAATCTCACCCAACTGATCAATGAACCCACATGCTACAACACCCACTCCCAAAACCATTCTTTATTAGACTGGATCCTTACCACCCACCCTCACAGAATAACCATCTCCGGAGTCTCTCTATTGCATTAGTGACCACTGTATTACTTACTGTATCAGGAAAACTCAACTGCCCAAATCTGCCCCATGTACATCAACACTCTTCTTTAAAACAAGTTGGACACAACGCCTCCTTACCAGTCTATACAAAGCCGACTGGCAACCTGTCTACTCAGCCCCTGATGTTGATATGGCCCTCTCTAGATTCCTACACACCTTTACAAACATTCCCTCTGAAAAAGTCCAGGGTCAAGAAGCGGCACTACCCCTGGATCACCGTACCCATCCTCGCCAAATGCAAGGAAAGAGACAATGCCTGGTTATACTTTAAATCCAACCCCAACCTTCAGAGCAGGCAAACTTTTAACACCCTATGTAATGCCTGCACCAGGACCATAAAAAAGCAAAGACAGACTACTTTAGGTTGCAACTCTTGTATGCTAAGCCCCATCAATTCTGGAAAGTTGTGCACACACTTGTTGACCCACCAGCCGAGCCCTGCAACCCCGCCTCCAAACTTCACGGCCAACCAGTCACTGACCCAATCCATGCCTCTGAAATCCTGAACCAGTTTTTCACTTCCTGTGCCATACCACATGGCTTCCGCCCTCCTTCCCCAGTCCCACCACCACCGCCTCCCCTTAGCAAAGACTTCAAGTTCACCCCCCCTTAATGAATGCGAGGTTCGAAAAACCCTACACTCGCTTAATCCTGCAAAGACCAGCTTGGACGGGATTCACTGCAAGCTCCTGCAGATCATGGTTCCTGCGATTGCCAAGCCTCTTACACATCTTCTTAACCTCTCATTTTCCTCAGGAACAGTTCCGTAATCCTGGAAACTGGCCTACGTTATTCCTCTTTACAAAGGTGGTGACCCCTCCTGCCAGGCAATTATAGACCCATCTCGCGCCTCCTAGCCCTAGCCAAACTACAAGAATCCTTGGACACACCTGACTAGCTGACTACCTGCAACAAACAACATCCTCTCACCCATCAGTCTGGTTACAGGAAACACCATTCCACAATTTCTCCCTCCTGCATGTCACCAACCATATCCAAACTGCCTCTGACCAAGGCTTCCTTACAGCATCAGTATTTGTTGAATTAGCAAAGGCATTTGACTCCATATCCACCTTCTTCTCAGTGAAGCTTAAGGCAGCTGAACTTTCCCCATCACTGTAAGGTGGTTTCAGTTTTATCTATCCACCAGATTTCAATCTGTTAGAATCACTGATACCACATCCCCCCTCTCCCTATCCTGGTGGGTGTCCCTCAAGGCTTTGTTCTCAGTCCCATCCTCTTCTCCCTCTTCATTAATGACCTTCCCTCCTCCTGTACCAGTTCATCAATACACATGTATGCAGACGACACCATCCTCTTTACCTCTGGTCCCAACCTGCTTGAAGTCCAAGCTACCCTACAAAGCGACTTCAACAACATTCAGCACTGGTTCAGCCAAAACCAACTGAAATTGAACACCACCGAAACTGTTTCCATGGTTTTCAGCTCTACCCAGAAAGTTAGCCGTACTACCTCCCCCCCTCCCATCACCTCTCTCGATAGCTCCCCACTTGACCAAGTAACCAGATACAAGTACCTGGGTGTTTGACTGGACCCCATCTGTCTTTTTTCAGCTCACATTGCATCTATCACCCCCAAGCTGCACCCCAAACTCAGCATGCTATACCGGAACAGGGACTGTCTCCTGTTACCTGTTAGGCATGAAATTGTCTCTAAAATAATCCTCTTCATACTAGATTATGTGGATGAAGTTTACAGCTCTGCCCTTGTAAACACTCTTGCCAGACTAGATATCCTTTTAAACTCATTTTGCTGCTTCGCTACAAACTCCCCCCCATGCATCCACCACTGCGATCTTTATTCACTCCTCAGACTAAGCCCCTTATCTCACAAGTGCTATATACACGCCCTCAACCTTATGTCTAAGTACTGGATTAACTTGCTCCCCTCCTATCGTGTTGACTATCTATCCTCATACTTCCTATTCCTATGAACTCAGGCACAGAAATGAAAGATCCTTCTTCTCGCCGACACTCTTCCACAGTGGGCAAAGGTGCTTCTCTCCCACTCCTTATTTGTGGAGCAAACTTACCCCTGCTATCAGAAACTCACTCTCTCACTCTAGCTGCAAGCAACAGCTATGTCTTTTTCCTCTACCTTTATGTCACTGCCACAAGTGAGCTAAACCCACAACTTCTACTGACTTTACCTTCCTACAGTCCTTCCCCAGCACTTAGTAAAGATTCATTAATGTAGAGCACTGACTATTGTAAAGTTCACCTCTAGAGATTCATCACATGTTGTGTTTTTGCTCTCACTACTGTATTACATTGATTGTAATTAGCTGCTGCTGTTCTGTTAACTAATTATCTGCATTTATTGTCTGTATTTCCACTGCTCCTTTCCCCCCGGGTCACACCTGGAATCGAGCCTTGGTTCAGTGTGCCTTTCCTGGTTACCAAGTGTTTAAATACCGCTAAGTAAAAAAAAAATTAAACTAGGCTGTTGTGAAGCTTTCAGAAACACATATACCTCATACTGCACATTTTTTGGGTGGAGAAAAATAGCTGGTGAGCTTTTGTTTCACATCTGCATATTTGTCTGTGCTTGCCAATGTGTCGTATACGTTGTGCACTCTCTCCGTAGCAAAATGCAAAAGAAGGGTACAGTGCTCCCTTTATTATCCACCCAGTCTGGTGCAAGCAAAATTTGGCTGATAATAGAGGGTGGCAGATAATAGAGGGTGAATGTATATTGTAAAATATTGCGTACTCATGTAGTCACATGAAGTCAAGGTGCTGTGCTGGTGTTTGCATTACCACTTTCTGCACACATTAAAATGACACAAGTCATATTATTGTTTACTATGTCAATTTGTTTATTAGTGCAGTATAAAAGTCAAAATGTTTTATTTTGAATAACTTTTAAAATGAGTTTTAAAAAGCCTGCATAAATTAACAGCACAGTACCATTATAAGTAAAGTGTACTACAGACTAACAGAGCAGAGCAGTGTGTTGTACAGTACTAAACATCAGACCAATTTAAAAAAAATCTGTGGCAGACTTTTGTTTTGCTCTAGCAGATGCAAGCTGTTTAATCTTGCACCCAAGGAGTAAGCCCTTTTGAATATCAGATTCCTCAGTGAGCTCATATGATTCTAAGAATCTGAGGGCAGTGTTTATAGCCTCCTTGGCCTCATGCACAAAAGGTGCTTTTTGTTCTCAGCTATTATCCTCATCTGGGGCATCCTCAGTGGAGAAATATCTCATCAAATTCTCACTGCTTGTGCTGGGGTTGTCATCGGTGAACTTGACATTTCACGCCTTCTGTGATGGTGTTAGGATGAGAATGTCCTTTTGCTACATGCCGATTTAGCCATGATTCCATGTTCGACCACTTCCTTGTTTGCCATGCCATGTCACACCACAATGCCATGACCCAGAAAAGACCATGACCTTTGTACCCCATTCCAATGGCCGATCAAAATGTGTTTTATTTGTTTTATTTTCTGTGCAAGAGCTGGCAGGGATAAATAATCAGTACAAACAACTATCCAGGATGTATAACTTAAGTTTATTTAAGAGGGCCAAATGGGATAAAAGTGATGGTGTGGCGCACCATCTCTTAACTGAGCAAGGACACCAACAAACATACATTCTGGGGTATAGCACAATTAGGAATGTATGAAGCAACAGAAAATGTTTGTAACACTGTGACACAGAAAATAAAGTGAATTATTGTTTTACATTTGTTGCAATCGACCATAATGCACCACAACTGTGATGCAAGTTAGGATGAGAACTGGCAGACAAACATTTTGGGGGATAAAACAAAACGGACTGACAAGACTAAATTACAAATCTTTCAAAACCTGTTTCATACCAAATACAGCAAAAGGCACATTGCAAAATTCTTTGCTTTGTTTCTAAATCGGAACCATCATGCATCGCATCAATGACGAGAGCGAGTGATGCACCCATGGCAGAAGAAGGAGGGCGGTTACTATGGAGCAGTATGGGGGAGAACAATGCCATGTTCTAGTGGATGGCAGACACAGATGGTGACGGACAAAGGAGGGAATTAACATGGCAGCCGATCAGAACATGAGGTGAGGCTGTCAGTAACAAAGGGTGGCAGATAATCGAGGGGCAGATAATTGAGGGAACACTGAATTTAGCCTTGCATCCCTAGTAATATTCATTGCAGTAGTGTAATTTTGAAATCCTTTGGCCTATTTGATCTACTGCAGCCCTACGGAGCTGGGTTCAGCATCTGAATCAAAGCAGGAAAGCTAGAGTGGCTGGGCAGCATGTAGCTATTTTCAGCTCTTTCTCTTCCTTCTTATTCAGCTTGGAAGTCTGTCCGAAGACAGGGGCCCACATTTTCAGTTGAGATGGCGCTAGTGGAGATGCACTGCGATTCCAGAAAATGAGCAGAATCATGATATTCAAAGGGAGAGATGCATCCTGCATCTCCAGATGTACCATCGTGCATCTATAATGTATGCGGTGTATGTAGAGGGGTGTTCCCAAAGTACCGCATCACTATATTCAGCCAAAAGTGTGGTGTATCTGCTGTGCATCTCAGAGATGAGCTGCCAAAGGTAGGCATGGAAAAGCATGCCTAAATGGCCAGCCACCTACAGGCAGAACTGCAGAACTGCAGGCAAGCCATCCAAAGACAACCCTTGAGGTGCACCAGGACATGCCCCAGGCATCCATACACAGCAATCATGCCAGGATGGATGAACCCTGAGCCACAGGTGCCATGTCAGCACCTGCACCATCCAGGGAGAAACCCCCCCCCACACTGCACCCTGAACGTAGACACCCAGCAGCCACATGTCAGTGCTGCTGGATGCCCCCTGGACACACCAATGGAGTAGACTGCCACAATGTAGCAAATGTACCGTGGGCCATGGCCTGCACCCATGTGGCCTGCAGGGTGCCGCCTGGTGGTGGCAAGCACCCAAAATGCCATCTGGGGCAATGATGCCCAGGTAGCCTGATGGATGGATGGATGGGTGGCAGCCTGGCACAGGCCAGGGACTGAGCTGTGGTACCCACCCACAATGGTACACCATAGGTGCACACTAGTGGGACCCACCCACTAGTGTACCTGGTCACCCTATGCACACTGCCATTCCTTGCAGTCATCACCATGTTCCACTCATATGGGGGGGTGGGTGTGGGGCACTGCAGGTGACTGTATGCTGCATATGGAGCTGGTGTATCACATTCATGTGGTATACTGATCAGACTGTGTCACCCTGTGCCCTTACCTGTTGCATGTCCATGTGGGACCCCTGTACCCCAGTCTGACCTTGTACAAGGCTACGGGTAATAGCACTGTACCCAGGCCAATGCAGTCCACTCACTCACACACAAACAGTCCATCACACCTGCCTGATAGGCTGCAGCATCTCCTGTTCACCTTGTGGAGGGTGGGGCAGCCCTGCACACTGGAACTGAGCATGCCTGGGGTATGCAAATGGACTGAATACATTCCAGTAATGAGCTGCGCATGTGGGGAATGGGCTTGGAACATGCAATGAGGTCATTTGCATATCCAGGCTTAATAATGCAACTATGCACACTGCGCATGTGGCTTTGCATCGTGCATTTCCCCGTGATCCACATGGGGCTCAGATCACTTGCTGTATTGTGCACCTCCCACTGTGCGATTGCGCATCTTTGAGATATTCAGACAGACATGCGTGAGCACATCTCACAGCACGTCTTCTGAATACCTCATTATTTTGGTCTGGCGCATCTCAGATGGACGGCGCAGGCACTTGTGCTTGTTTGCAGGGGACTTTTGACTATGGGGGCCTGGGTTTCTCTCTCTTTGTTCTGAATCCTCCTTGCCAATGCACTTTTTAATGCTCTTATTTGAAAATAAAGACAAATGCCTTGGCTTGTATTCAATGCTTTTAGTCACTGCACACTCTCAGCTGCTAATATACAAAATGCAACTGTGTACTGAGTACTACTGTAAAGCATCAGATGCACACAACACTATTGACATGTTGCAAACAAACTAAGTGCTGCAATAATAATTAAGTCTACTAAGTGGTTCTGTTGACTTACACTGATTGCAACATTGCAATCAATATTATGAAGACTGCTCTCTGATTGGTTAAGTATACATTTAGATGTACACAACTCCACAATATATTAGCTGTGACATACTAGCTCACAAGATGACATTTATTCTATGATTTGGGTTTAAGATATCACTTTTTATCTTGTCATTTTATCTCCCCTAGTAATACATAAAATGAGCTCTTCAGGGACATACATCCCCTGTCTATCACTGTCCCTTAGATTAGATCACATAATAGGGAAAGATTCTTAACTAGCACACTGCTACTGCAGATGCTTTTGAGAATGTATTTGTACTGTATTTTGCACTCTGGAATCAGCTCAGTTAATGCTCCATGTTTTTCTTCAAAACATGAGCCCCCTGGGACACCCAATGGTGCAGTGTACTATGGTAGAGATGACTTAGGCTTTGGGAGTGGATTCAGAATGCTGGAGTTGGGTGTTTAATGGATCAGTGCTCCCATTGACAGCCTGTCTTAGCCCAGAAAGAATGGTGCTATCTTCTGAAACCAGAATGACCACCCTTGGTATGCCAGGGAGCTTGCCCCTCTCAGGGGCAATTAGTATGTGTGTGAGGCTGAGCAGCACCAGCATGGTACTAGTGGGTGGCGGGAGGGATAAGGAAAGCAAAGGATGAAAACAGCAAGAGGAAAAATGGCAGTTCCCAGGGTGGAAGCAGTGGTACTGTCAGGCCCTGCCCTGAAGCCCCTATAAATCCCCCCAATCATGGGTGCAGTTAAGTGGGATGTTAGGGCATGGAGGTGACTGGATCCTGAAGGGGCAGTGGTAAGGCATAGGTCAAAGCCATGTACCATGAACCACCTGAGAAATGGATATGTAGTAGTAGTTAAAGCATTTATTTTTATACAGGATAGTGACCACCTAGAACCCAAGGGTCCTATTTACAGGGCTGTCCTGTTTGAGCAAATTCAGGTTACGCAGTCAATGTTAAATATAAAAAAATACAATACCATTTTGACCAAGGACAATTATGAAGTGCATGTCAAGGTCAAAATATACATACACATACTGTTGTAATCACATTTCATTTGTTCCAATCTGATCTATTACTATAAAGGCTATTTTCAGCCAAGTTTTAGAATAGCCAAGGCAGAAAGACAACCAAGTATAACCCTTTTCCACAGCACAGTGGTTGGATTTCTGCTTGCGACGCCGGCAACCCAGGTTCGGGAATGGACCTGGGTTGTCAGAGGACCAGCTGAGAGAGAAGGATCGCCATCCCAATGGACTGCTCTCCTTCTCTGGGGGTGTGGTGTGTGACCGGTGCTCCAGGGACACCTGGCGGAGACCAGGAGCACCACAGTAACTGGCACCAACAAGGATCTGAGGGGTGGGACAGACACTGGCATCATTGCATGTTCCCACCCCTGCTTACAGGGGAGAAAAAGCCTGCCACCCACCACCTTGATGATGCCACCCCCGGCTGCAATCGTCTCAAAGGCCAACTCACGCCCTATCTCATTGATCGTGGTACCTTTCAGAGGGGTCAGATGCTATGACCTCACCCTGGGGGTAAGCTGGGGTACCAGGAGGGTGGCACATGTCAGAAAGTGAGGGGTCCGTGACCGGGCAGATGAGCCGACGGTGGGATGCATCAAAAAGCAATAAATGAAAAAGTAAAAATAATCCGATTCCATTTACTTACCAGTAATGTTGTTATGAGCTTCACACTCTTACATTTTAAAACAATTACTACTCTCATTCAGTTCCCAATTTATTGGCAATTTAAAATGTGCTAATTTATCTAATTTTCAGGTTTCAGGATTTAGTTTGTTCCAGATAGTTGGGATTTGATAATCCACATTTAAATACCCATGATTAGTTCTTATCTTTGATACTTTTATTTTCTGACATTTGGTACCTCTGGTGTTCACATTTCTTTATTTCAAAGGTTACCCTAGCCACCATACCTCTGAGTAATTTGAATATCATTACAACTGAACATACCAGAGTGTGCACTAGGTAAACAGTGCTTCCAGGAATAAACCAACAGATAAGTTTACTGTACCTTAATGTTCTGAGCATGCACAACCTCAAAGAAGGTACGCCCACACCTTGGTCAATTACTGCATCTTTATTATACACATAGACGTGAGTCTCGCTTGATGTGTTTCAGAAATACAATTCTTTTATCAAAAGCAAAAGACTGTTACAAACACACCCCTTAAATACTCTAACAAAAAGAAAAAAAAAGTGATGCTATGACATCAGTAATGCACCATCTCCTGATTGGCTAGTGCAACATTTAAAAAACACGTACTCCAAATTCCATTCATATGTTCCAGTGGTCATCCATAACTTACTATAAAAACCACAGTGACTTTAAATTGCTTAAATCATGTACTTCACCTGTGCAAATACGTAACATTAAAAACATCACTGTGTTCAAACTGTTTGCAACAAACAACATCCTCTCACCCCATCAGTCTGGTTTCCGAAACACCATTCCACAGTTTCCTCCCTCCTGCATGTCACCAGCCATATCCAAACTGTCTCTATCCAAACTGTCTCTGACCAAGGCTTTTTACAGCATCAGTATTTGTTGAATTAGCAAAGCATTTGACTCCATATCCCACCTTCTTCTCCCATGGAAGTGTAAGGAAGCTGGACTTTCCCCATCACAGTAAGGTGGTTTCAGTCTTATCTATCCACCAGATTTCAATCTGTTAGAATCACTGATACTCACATCCCCTCTCCCTATCCTGGTGAGTGTCCCTCAAGGCTTGTGTACATAAGAATGATGGGGAGGGAGGGAGGAGGACCGGAAGAGGGATAATGCTAAACACTTCAGTGTTGTATAAATTAAACTAGCTTATTATTTCATTACAGAAATTAGACTTTCTTAATTATTCCATTCCATTTATCTGCATTCAGATTGATACAGTATACACTACTGTTATACTTCAGGTGCATGGGTATTTGACAAAAGTACTGCCTTCAAGTTTAGATTTTACATAAGTTCATTTCTTTTCCTCAAGTATGGATGTAAATTGAGTTATGAATTCAAACCTGGTTTGATATTAGCGTTCAATGTTAAAATCCAGAAATTTTCTCTCTCCAACATCAGGTTTTTAAAGTCACCTCCCCTTGGTTTCCTGTTTACCTTATCTATTGCCATAAACAAAAAAGTATGTTCCCTCACTCTCATCCAAGAAAGCACAACGTGTTGCAGTTGCACAGGTTATATCTCTTCTTTTGATTGCTCTGCAGTGTTCCTCTACTCCTATTTTAAAGCTGCATTTTGTTTTGCCTACATAGAATGCTTTGCATGTGCAAGTTGCTACATATATTACTCCTTCCATTGTGCGGGTGATACTCTGTCTGATGTTATAGTGTCTACTAATATTGCAGCTGGTGAACTGCTTGTTTTGTGTAATTCTCTCACAAAATGTGCAGTTTCTGCATTTGAAGCAGCCGTCTGGTTGCTTCAACCATGTAGTAGTTTTCTGATCTTGAACTGTGGTTTTTATAATAAGTTATATATGACCGTTGGAACAAATGAATGTAATTGGGAGTATGTATTTTTTAAATGTTGCACTAGCCAATCAGGAGAAGGTGTGCTCCTGATGTCATATTTCATATTAGACAGGACAACTTTGTGAAATGATCCATAGAGGCAGATTTGGTGACTTCACCAGAAATTTGCAGGTAAATTAAAACTTCATTGCATCTATCTATATGAGGTTGGAGTGTCTCTGTTTACATGGACTGGTGTTAGCCTGCCCTCACAATAGTACTCACTTACTGCACCTTGACAGACCCCCTCTGCTTATCAGGCTTACAGGACATGAAGTCAGGGCAAGGCAGAGCAACAAGTGGGTTGGGTACCACAGAGCCCTGGGTGGTGGTAGTCTGCAGCAGGAACACTGGCCACAGTCTTTGTACAAGGCTGGAGAAGCTCATTTTTAAATGTAGTGGTGTAAGCCTATCCCAACTGGCTTATAGACAGTGACTCCACAACCTGAAGCCTGGTATCTCACTTACACAATAATATCAAAGTTAATACAAGTGGGAAAAACACATGAAAAGGTGCAGGCATGCTGTCAAAGGGGAATAATGCATAGTCATGTGATGTGTTTCCACCAATGGTAGAAGATTTTTCTTACCCATTTTATAAAAACAATAAACCGCTTTGGCACAAGTGTAATTGACTACCTTACGTGCAACTCCCTTGGGCAATAAAATTGTCCTTTGAAACAGATGTGAGTCATAGTAACAACATACCTTGTACAACTATTTTCAAACGTGAACTATAAATAGGGGGATTTAATGTTCTTGTTGACAGCTTTGCTACCAGCTTAGCAGGCTTAGTAGCCAGATGCAGTAAAAAACAAGATGTGCACACTTTTCAGTCTCACAGGGCTTCTAAGAAAGCACTACCACACTTTTGTTAAAGTTTTGCTACATTTGCTGTTTTGTCAGGGTAAATTAATCAGTGCATTAGCCATTACATCTAGTGACTCCAGAGAGCATTGGGGTGGAGGGGATAGTTGTGAGTCAGAGGCTCCCTGGGTTCAGCGGGTGGAAAGGCTAATGCACTTACCAGTTTGCACTAGTAAAGTACCAAAAGAAGCAAAACTTGCATTGGCTGCCATCTTGTACACGGCTGCTGTCTCTTCCACAACTGCAGAATAAAGAGAAAGTACTGCGCCAGGGAGAGGGGGCAGTGCATCGTGCGGGGGCTTTCATCTGCAAAACTTTTAACGAAAGTGTGGTAGTGCTTTTCTAGGCACCCTGGGAGGCTGAAACAAGTGTACAGATTTTCATGGTTGCATGAGCAGAGCCCTGCAGGTGTTTTGGGATCACACCACTGTAGGAGAGAGAAGGGACTGCGAGTGGAAATGGTCACCATCTTCTCTGACAGTGATGTGATCTGCTGTCCACACCACTGGTGTCGCTGGTCCTGTCTCCTTTGTGGATGAAAGCCCCCCCACAATGCACTGCCCCCTCTCCCTGGCACAGTACTTTCTGTTTATTCTGCAGTTGTGGAAAAGACAGCAGCTGTGTACAAGATGGCAGCCCAATGCAATCTATGCATGTGTAAGTATCGCGCATGTGCAATTCTGTCGATGCCACCATCTTGCGCACGGCAGACTCTGGTGTGGTGACAGCTTGGACTATTCTTTTACTCACTCTCACCACAGTACAGGTAGCTTTGAGCAGCCATGTCAGCTCTGACCAGAATTTGTTTCTTTGACTGTATGCATAGGTTGGTCACCCAGCAGTGGACGGCATCCCCTGTACCATGAGTGCAAGTAAACCATGTTTTTGGGAGGGATTAGTAGCTGGATATCCCCATATATTAGAAAACTTCAAAATGTATATGGGTGCTTCACATAATTTAATAATAACAGGAATGCATGGTGCCGAAAGGCCTCTCATGCAGCAGTACATACTGTATGAGAGGCCTTTTGGCACCATGCATTTCTGCTTAAAATTGAACCAGCTGAATATTCTGTGGTGATTTACATATACAGCCCATAATGCTTTGCATCATGGGTGTATGTGTGATTTTGTATTTCTTTGAAACTTGGCTTCCCAGCCAATGCCTTTGGGATAGTTATAGCCTCAGTGCTTGCACTGAAGTTCTTTGAGATATATATATATATATATATATATATATATATATATAGGCATATGACATGGCCTGACTGAAGATATCATATTTATCTTCACGAGAGGCTAATGATATCATGATATCTCACTTGTGGCAAGCCACAGTGGAGATATCTTGATGTCATTAGCCTGAGTGAAGATAAATATCTTCAGTCGGGCCATGTCATGTTCTGTTTATACAATGTATGTTTTGGGATCCACACAACAGAATCCCCTCCCCAGTTCTGCCTCATCACAATCCTTGGTGGTTTTGTGCCTCTCAGGTGACTTACTAATGCCCTCCACAGAACTTTCCATATGCCCCCACAAAACTGTCCATATTTGCCACCTAACTTTCAAGCAGCATTTGTGATTTAAAACATCTGTTGTTTGTGTCATTTCACACTGTTCACCAATCAAGCACTTCGTCTTTTTTGCTTTAAAGTAGTGTGACCGAGCACTGCATATAGCAGTAAATTAAGTCCTGCTAGTGATTTAAACTTAGACATTCTAGCCCAGATATTCAAACTGTGCCAGGCTGTGGCACAAGCCTGGGCGCAGCTCAACTTGGCTGCGCAGGGGTGTGGACTGGGCGATATTCAACGGAGCTGCACCATGGCTCAGCATCATTGAATATCACACCCTGGCCACCCGCAGTGCGCATGGCGCAGTGGCACTGCACCAGTGCCAGTGGCCAGAGTGGAGCATGAGGATGCGCTAGCACAAGTTCCATTGTGCTAGGCACAACAACCGTGATATTCAAAAGTCGACATGCAAATGGGGCCATAATGTATGCAAGGCACAAATGGAGCCATTTGCATGTCATTATGGCCCCATTTGCATGCAGGTGTGCCGATCCCGATGACTTGCGCCTGGCGCCCTGCCAGGCAGCAGCGGTCGGGGACTGACGCCCCCTGCAGCACGGCAATGTGCCCCACAGCCCGATCGCTGGCTGCATTAAAAAAATGAATAAACCTATATCCCTGGTGGTCCAGTGGACTGCTGGCAGCCCGATCACGGGATTAAAATAAATGTATTGCTGAATCCTATATCCCTGGTGGCCCAGTGGACCACTGCCTGCCCGATCACGGGCTAAGTAAACAATGGAATTAATTCTATATCCCTGGTGGTCCAGTGGACCGAAGTCTGCCTGATCGCGGGCCTAAGTGTGAAAATATAGCTAACCCCTATATCCCTGGTGGTCCAGTGGACCTGTCCGCCCGATCGCAGGCTGAATTAAAAAAATAATAACACTATTATCCCTGGTGCTCCAGTGGACCGCTGCCCACCCGATTGCGGGCTTAAGTGTGTAATAATAGATAACTCCTGTATCCCTGGTGGTCCAGTGGACCGATGACTGCCCGATCGCAGGCTTAAGTAAAAAAGAAACATGGAATTCAATATCCCTGGTGGTCCAGTGGACCGCTGCCGCCTGATCGCTGGCTAAGTAAACAATGGAATTTATTCTATATCCCTGGTGGTCCAGTGGACCTGTCTGCCGGATTGCAGACTGAATTAAAAAAATAATAACACTATTATCCCTGGTGGTCCAGTGGACCCCCCCTCCCCATCCGCCCACTGATCCCCACTGCCCTGCCCCCCCATCAGTGGTGGTGGGTGGCAGCACCCACCACCTGCTACCCTGCCCACCAACTGACATCATTGGTAGGGCTGATGCCCATTGGTCCAGGCGGAGCCAATGGGCATGCAGCCTACCGCTACTACACATTCAGATATGTGAATGGATCATGTTTGAAATGTGGTAATCGGCATGGACTGCATGCCCATTGGCTCACGCTAGGACCAATGGGGCGACAGCCCTATTGACGGTGTCAGTCGGGCGGGTGGCGGTGGCAGGTGGGTGGTGCTGCCTCCCGCCGCTGACGGGGGGGACCGGGGTGGTGGGGATCAGTGGGCGGAGGGAGAGGGGGGGTCCACTGGACCACCAGGGATAATAGTGTTATTATTTTTTTGATTCAGCCTGCGATCGGGCGGGCAGAGGTCCACTGGACCACCAGGGATATTGGATTCCATGTTTCTTTTTTACTTAAGCCTGCGATTGGGCAGTCATTGGTCCACTGGACCACCAGGGATATAGGAGTTATCTATTATTACACACTTAAGCCCGTGATCGGGTGGGCAGCGGTCCACTGGAGCACCAAGGATATAGGATTAATCTATTTTTTACTGATGCCCGCAATCAGGCATGGGGGGTGCCACTATGGAGGTGCAGCCAGAACTCGGGTGGCCACCCACAGGTGGCAGCTGCTGTGTTGCGCCCTGCAATGCGGCAGCTCACCTGTGGGTGGCCATCCATTGTTTCTTGTTTTTTTGGATCAACTTTGTGCTGGCACACGTAGGGGTTGCGCATGCATGGCTCCGCACATCCTGGGCTGAATATTGGGCTGTGCAGAGTATGTGTGGGCACGTCCCCCCACCTGCGCCTGCATACATTACTGATGCACTCCGGTGCATTGGGATTTGTGCCACACACGTTCCCCTTTTGAATATTGCGCTGGGGCGCATTAGTGGGTTGTGCATGGCGCAACACTGTAGTGTCATGCGCAATCCTTTTGAATATCTGGGCCTCTGTGTGCAAAAAAAGTAACATAACTGTGGTTTTTATGTTTATTTGCCTTAGTTTTATGTATGGGCACTTATGTGGTTGATCCTGCCATTTACACAGTGTCCTACCATTGCACCACTTTCAGTTTTAATATGCTTATGTAGTGTAGCCGAGCGCTGTTCGTTGTACATGATGACATTCTGTTAGAAGGACTGCTAGTGCTGGAAAAGTAACAAACGTATGTATTTTATTTTCATTTACTCAGATTTGTGGAAAAGAGGTTTCCGATTGTAGCAAGACGAGAGGGAGTGCAATGCGAGGAAATCAGCAGCCTGAGAACAATAGCCGGGAGTGAGAGCGCTCGTTGCTATGGCAATGATGACTTGGGTTTGCAGTTTCTTTTTGGAATCTGCCGACTCGCTGGCTGCACACTCCATGTCATGTTGTTACTTGGCATACTCTGATATAGAAAGCTGGGTAAATTTAAAATGAAGTAGACATGTTTCTTTCTTTTTTGAGAGAAAGAACATTATTTTAAATGTGTATCAGCATGCCGTGATCATGTATTGTGCATGTATTGATAGCGCTTAATGACAGGAAGAAAAGTTAAAGTGGTTACATTGGTATGACGGCCTGGCAGGATCAACCAGATAAGTTCTCTTTTACAAAAGTAGGGAAAGTTAAGATTAAAAATAGTGTTTTGCTGTTTTTTGTGCAGAGCGCGCCTTATTGTAAATCTTGATTTACAGCTGTAGACAGCACTCAGTTACAGTACAAGAAAGTGAAAGTTCCACATATCGGAGTGGTTTCAGAATGACGTATAGAAGTGTGAAGATATCTCCATGATGTATAGGAACATGGAGATATCAATGTTATCTTCACTGACTAGCTCAGATATCACATTTACACTTCTCTTTATCCCAAAACATACATTGTAAATATATATATATATATATATGTATACACACACACACAAACACACAATAGATATATATATATTATATATATATATATATATATATATATATATATATATATATATATATAACATAGTGTATTCATTCAAAAGCTATGTTAATGCATCAGTTAGGGTTGATGCCACCAACAAAAGTCTGGAAATTTGGTGTTAGGGTTACCAGCCCTCCTACACCTCTCCACCATCCACAGACCCAAAGGTGCTGGGGTGTGCCTTGAGGTCATCAGGCTCTAACTCTCTCCCCATTCCATGTGTAAACAAATTGAAATGGTACAGTATAGGAGAATGGGGTGAGAGTTAGGCATGACGACCAAGGCACATCCTGGCACCTGTTGGTCTGTGGATGGTTGGAAGGGCATGGTAGGGTTGGTAACCTAACATCAATTTCCAGACTTTTGTTGGTGTGGAATCAACCCAATTAATGTATTAAACTAAGTTTTTGCAATGAATTTCCTTCTTTTGAGAAAGTGAAATGTTACTCATATGATATCCATAGGTGAGAGTGCGGGCCCACCAGACCCTGCAGTCCCATCCACCCATCAGTGTAGAGGCACAGTGGGACTTCCGGTGACATCAGCAGCCTAGATGGCAGCATAGCCTGAGAGCTCTTCCACCCTTGAAATAAAATCGATCGGCATCCACTGTAAGTAAACATGCAATCTCCAGCTAAGACTACGAGATCGAGAGCGGGGAATCCGAAGAACAGCCAAACCCCAGCACAGAAATTACAGCTCCTGCTACAAGGAGAAAAAACCCTGAAAAACCTGAGGCCTCCCGAGGACGACAGCCTTCCCGCAATGGAGATGAACACTGAAGAAGAAGAAGACCATCCACAATTAATAGCCTCAATCCTGCAAACCGCAAAAACGGTTCAAAAGATAGACTCTACACTAACTGAAATAAAAGCGGATATCGGAAGAATCGAACATAGAATGGACAAGCTGGAATTGGGGCTAACAACGATCGTGGAATAAACGGATCGACACGACCATCTGCTGCTTTACCTGATAGCCGAGAGAGGGAAATGCAAGCCAAGCTGGAAGATATTGAGGGCCGCAGCAGGAGGCAGAACTTGAGAATATATGGCATCCCAGAGGGTCAGAGGAAGGTACTTTAAACCTGGTAACCTACTTACAAAAGTTACTAACAGATCTGTTGAAACTTCCACCTGAATTTGATATCGCAATGGACAGGGCACATCGTTCACTGGCTCCGAGACCAACGAGCGGAATGCGACCCCACTCATTTGGTAGTGCGGATGGCTAGCTATGCTTCCAAAGAAGAAATAATTCAAAGAGCCTGAAATCTAAAAATTAATGCTTGGAGCACAAGAATCACAATAGATAATGACTATACCACGGAGTGCAAGAGGCTAGACGAACCACTTGGCCTATAGTAAAGCAGCTCAGAGTCCGTAATTTCAAGGCACAAATGCTATTTCTGGTGAGACTGTGAGTGGAGACAAGGCAAGGAACAAAAACTTTTGAAGACCTGCTGGCAGCCAGGCCCTTCCTAGAAGAAAATGGAATATCGGCTCCAGGACTGGAAAAGGAGAGAATGGAGAAAGAATTGAAGAGATCGGCCTGGTCACTGGTGTGCAGAGGAGCGGCATCCTACTGAGACCACACTCCAACAGTCTGAGAGCAGATGTTGTCGCACTCCTTAAGCCATACACATCGGAGACTTCAACTAAATGGACTTAGGGCAAATGATGAAGATTCATAAAACGACCAGATGCAAACAACAGATTCTCAAGGGGATAGAACCTTGCTGGAGTGACTGGTAAACTAAATGATCCTAAGGCGCACGGGGTAGCTTGAGAAACCCCGAAGGTGAAGTGAAACGTGGTACTGAACTAATAGGTATATTGGGGATAGAAATAAAAGAAAGGGAAATGAGGGAAAATGCCAATCAGATGGAAAACATGAGGGCTGATGCTTGCAGGTACTGATTGATGAGCACACTGAAACTGGGGGGGGGGAGGAAGTAGTATGATTGGATGCGGGGAAGGAACAGTAGCATTTAACATCCCGGGCACAATTAAAATGAACCCCGGAAGGATCCAAACTAAAGGGGGGGGAGTGTGTCAGAGGTTTCGCCCTGACCCATGTACACGACAGTTGGGAGGTCAGTCCTAGCTGATAAATAATGGGAGGGAGGTTCGGTGTGCAGGAATCTTTGATGCCTGGGGGGGGGCCACTTGGATGGATCGCTGGTGCGGTCTTGTGCTATGGTCCACCCTTTACCCTCGGGGATGGGGGTTGAAACAACTCAATAGGAGAGGCCCATGAATGAGAGTTAGGAGGCTGGCGGATCCCCTCTCCTCCAAGATAAAATTAGGCTGGAGGCAATACCATGGAAAATGGATCTCAAGGGAGTTATCGCCTGCCTAATAGTTCTGCTGACGCCGTGTTTACTGCAGGGCATGGGGCCAAGACCCCAAAACATAACCCTGACATGGTTAAGCCCAAGAAACCATACAGGGCATAGTGCCCCAAGGGAGGCACAACCCAGGCCACTCACGGGAGGGTGGTCTGACCTAGGAAGTTGGATTACATACCATAACCAGTCTGTGCTCCCAGAAGATTATGCACCTTTAAACAGAACAGCCACTAAATATGAGAGTGTAACAGGGGAGCTACAGATCTACCTGACTTGATGTGTTACAGAGTTTACAGTTTGTTAAAATGGAACCCTGCTACTTCAGGGTTTATGTTGCTAGGTTACTTGAAGCCTCACTTAAGGGGCTGTTAGTATTAGAGTTTTGAATTCACACAAGTTGACTGGCAGGTTGGGGCCAGCGAATGTTTTATGTTAATAACCTATGAACAATACAGAAGGCACAAAACTGATAGTAAAATATATTCTGTTATAAGTGAGGGAAAAGAACTGAACTGGAGAGGCGATCTGGGGGAAGAAGGTGGGGGGGGAGGCAGAGGCTTCCTGAGAACATTAGAGAATGTGGATCATTTAAGTGAGCTTCTACCATGGATAGGATAAAATCTAAAATAATCTCTTTGAATGTTAATGTGATAAATAGTCCCATAAAGAGAAAATGTCTCCAGAAATTTTTAAAAAGACAGAAATCTGATATACAATTTATACAAGAGACACACCTATCCCCGAGGGAAGATCTCAAACTTAAAACCGAGAGTTCTCATCTGTCTATCAAGCATCTCTGCCCAAGGGAAAAAGAGAGGGTGGCCATCATGATCTCTGCATCGCTCCCATTTGTGGAGGAAGAGGTGATAGAGGATGAGGAGCTAGATATGTGATGGTGGTGGGGCATGTCCAAGACCTTCATGTTTCCTTGCTAAATGTATACCCCCCGCCACACATGTTGCCTTTTGCAGACCTCTTCAGACTGGTAGCTGAAAAGGCAAAGGGGTCCTGGTTGCAGGAGGGGACTGGAACATAATTCTAGATAGGGCTTTGGACACCACTTCTGGCATTCCGGCCTCAAATCAAAGAGTTTCTATGCTGCTGAAAAGCTTAATGAAAGATGTGGGTATAATAGATATCCGGAGAGAAAAATACCCCAGGGCTAGGGACTACACATACTACTCTCCCAGATACCACATCTTCTCAAGAATAGATATGTACTTCACATATGGTCGTCATATACCAGTTTTTGACTCGGTTTGGATGGGGACAGAGACCATATCAGATCACAAACCGATCTATGCCTACTTAAATCTCCAACTTCCAAAAAAGCCCACATACTAGAGTCTCAATACTAGTCTGCTTAGAGATGAAAAGGTGAGGGAGGAAGTAAGAGAAATAATAAAACACACCATACAGATAAATGAAAGACCAGGATCACACATAAATTCTCTGGGACACGGTGAAAACAATGATAAGAGAAGCTGATCTCAATAGCCACTTATAAAAGAGAGAAGGGAAAAGCAGAGGGAACAACTTAAACAGGAGTTGCATGAATTAGAAAGTCAACAGAAAATAAAATTTGATAAAAAAAGAGCAGGGGAGATAAGAGACCTAACACAAAGACTTCAAAGGCTACAACTCATAGAGATTGAAAACATGTTAGTACATACTAAACAAACTTATTATGAAGATGGCCCAAGAGCTACACGCCTATTAGTGTATCGCCTTAAGCAACAGTTGGCTAGGGCAAGTGTTTTGGTATTAGACAACCTTCCACGGGCAATGTTCTCCGTGGATGGGAGCAAATAGCTGAAATGTTTAGGATTATTACAAAGATTATATTCACCCCAGCAAAATATAAGCCCTGAAGAGGCGTTGATATTTCTGAAAGCTCTGCAACTACCTGGACTCACTGAGGCCCATAAACAGACCTTGGAATATCCAATAACTCCAAATGAAATTATAAATACAATAGGAGGTTAAAGGAGGCAAATGTCCAGGTCGGATGGGTTTGGGAGGAATTTTACAAAATATTCCAGGCAGACTTGAATCCCATGTTAAAGGAGGTTTATAATCAGATATAGCTGGAGGGAGCTGCGGTCCCCCATCCTGGAACTACACCTCCATTTTGGTGATTCCTAAAGAGGGCAAAGATCTGAAGGAGTGTGGTCATATAGACCGATTTCCTTATAGCGTAGACTACAAAATTTTATGGCAATTATTGCCAAGCGCCTACAGTCCTTCTTTTCAGACCTCATTCACCCAGACCAAACAGGGTTCATAGAGGGAGACAGGCCTCAGAGGGAGTAAGGTGAACAATTAACATAATAGATATCATCAACAAAATATACCGCATGCCTTATGAGCCTAGACACGGAAAAGGCGTTTGACAAAGTCGATTGGAACTTCCTTTTCCTGATACTGGGGAGAATGGGGTTCCCAACACTATTCCTGGAAGCGTTAAGGCTCTATGCATCTCCTCAGAGGCGTTTGTGAAGGTCAATGGGGGTATTTCATAGAGATTCAACCTGGGCGGGGTACAAGGCAGGGCTGCCTCTGTCGCCTCCCTCTTTGACATATATATGGAACCTCTGGCTCAAGTGATAAGGGAATCGAAGGAAATTAAGGAGGTGGGGTGGGAGGAGGAACATAAAATATCCCTATCGTGGGCGGCATCCTGCTCTATTTGACCAATCAGACAGATCAATCCCTAAAGTCTGGGATCTCATTGACAAATTCAGTCAATATTCTGGTTATACACTCAACAAAAGTAAAACAGAGGTGTTAAAATTACATTACACCCCTCAACGATGTTTTACAGACCCTGGACATGCAATGGAATAGGGAAAAATCAAATACCTGGGTATTCAGATCCCTAAAATCTAACTATACTGTACATGAGTAATTTTGAACCCACAATAAACCAAATTAAGCAAGATATTTAAAGATGGGAAGCCCTTAACATGCCCTTGTACTCAAGGATACAGTCAGTATCCATGAATATACTCCCCAAGGTTTTATATTTGTTTCAATGTCTCCCATAAAAATACACAAAAATCAATTTCAGCTGTGGCAAGTATGCTCACAAGATACATTTGGAATAACAGAAAACCAAGACTTAAAATTATGACTTTGCAGGAATAAGAAATGGGGGTTGTGGTTTTCCTAATTTGAAAGACTACTTCTTAGCCACCCAGCTAAAGTGGGCCCTTCTGTGGTCGGCGAGAACATGTGGGGCGAGATGGAAAACAATAGAGACAGTCTTATCGGACAGAAAACCACTAGAAGCCAGAGTTATGCAGCCAGAGATTTCAAATAAAGATCAGAGCATTCCCTTAATGACAGTCAAAGATACTTTGAACTCTCCTAAAAGACTATGGAGTAAACATAGACTAAAGGAAGAGGTCTGGATGCTGAAATGGTTTGCCTGGGACTCAGATTTCCTACCAGCTAGTCAGGACCTCACCTTCAGAAATTGGGGCAGGTTGGGTCTATATTCCCTAAACCAGTTCCTTCAGGGGAATACTGTACTAGAATTCACTCAGATTAAAGAAAAGTATTCATTACGACAGGTAGACTACTTTAGGTATCTTCAAATAAGATCTTATATACATACCCTTCAGGCCACCTATAACGACCTCACTTCATCAACAAAACTACGGGATATCATAGCTGAAATAATATCTTCAACAAAGGTCAAGGGCTTAATTTCAGCCCTATATGGGGCCTTGAGGGACAGAAAGGGGGACCAAACACTACACATTAGGAGAAGCTGGGAAAAAGAAATGGGGGACCTCATTGAAGAGGAAACATGGACTTCGTCATTGGCAATAGCTCTTAGAACTACTTCTTCCCCCCACTGGAGGGAGTATGAGTGGAAGTTATGAGTGAGATTTTTTAGGACCCCAGAAACACAAAGTAAGTGGGATAAAAACTGTACGGGAGGGTGCTGGCGGGGGTGCGGAGTAAATAAAGCAAACTATCTACATGTGTTCTGGTCATGTCAGGGGTTCTCGCAATACTGGGACAGAATACAACAAGAAATTAAAAAGATACTCTTAATACAAACCCGACTAGGCCCATTGAACTTGATATTGGGGATGAAACCAGAAGAGATTAGAGGAGCAAATAAAACATATTTATGGAACATTTTGATTGTTGCCTCACATAAGGCATTAACCAGAAAATGACGCCCAGACTCACCGACAGCTCAGGACTGGGTGGCAATTGTCACTGAAATTAAAGACATGGTTGAACTAGCGTTCAAAATAAACTCGAGACTGCATACATGGAGGAGAGATGGGCGCCCTGGTTGATGCTAGCAGAAACAACTGAAAAGGAATAAGGAGAAGGAAGGGAATGAGGAACAAAGATTAAACAACTATTTGAACAGAAAGAGGAAATTCCTCCAGGTCGCTCTCCAGATGAAATAGATTTAGACAAATGAGGAATATAAAATGATTTATATACATATATTATAAGAGGAAAAATAAAATGGAATGAGCTATTAGAGCTAAAAACTAGATAAAGTTAAAACTAATATCTGTAACTATCAGATAGTTTGATAATCTGTACATAATTGAGAAGGAAATGAGAATAAATGGACATTTGTGCCAAAATATGCAATAAACTTGAATAAAAAAAAAAGTGTAGAGGCATAGTGCAGGAGGGCTCTGTGCTTCTAGTTTTGCATAATGGGGTGCATTTTTGGATGGTGGGCCCTGTGGGCCCTGCATTCCCAACCAACCATAAGTGTAGAGACATAGCGTCTGAGGTCTCTGTGCTCCCAGCATTGCAAGATGGTATCCATGGGTGGAGGAGTCACGTGATACAGTGCTCTTGCTAGCTGCACTCTCTATGAGCTCTGCCTAAACCCTGTTCATATATACATTCTTTTGGTCACCGGTGGTGTATTGGCACTTACAAAGGTAATATCCGCTGATTGGAAGCATCAGAGAAGCTGGTGGGGACACAGATGGAAGAAGAAATGCCAAAAGCGGCAGTTAAACACACCCCTCCAGCAACCCCCCGAAAAGGCCCCGAAGAAGCCTCGGGCCTCGCCGTTACAACCAGCCCAGCCTACCTATCATGGCAGTGAAGGGGAGGAACTGTTAACTGTGGCAAAGTTTCTCAAGAATTTAGACCATGTAAAACAGAAATGGTTGAAATGGCTACCGAAATCCAAAATATCACCTCCACCCTGGAAGACCTGAACAGGAAAATATCAGACAACGAGGCACGGGTCAGGTCGCTGGAAAATCATGCTGACAAGATCGATCCTGCGATTGTCAAATTGAATCAACGCATCGCCAGTCTAGATTTGAAAGTTGAAGATCTCGAGGGCAGAAGTCGAAGGAACAACTTGGTGGTGATCGGCCTGCCTGAAAGGGAAGAAGGAAATGACCCGGTGAAGTTTTTTCAAAAATTCATCGAGAGGATTGCAGGCCCTTCACCCTATGGTCACTGCTACAATATTGAAAGGGCGCACCGAGCCCTCCGTCCTATGCCGCTGCAAGGCGCCTCCTAAATATCTTCATGGCCAGGTTCCTAAACTATCAAGAGGCAGATCTTCCTACAGAAAGTCAGGAAACTAAAGTCCTGCAATGGGAGGGCAAACCCTAAGGATTACCCAAGACCTGCCGCTATTAGTACTGACGAAGACAACCTTTCATCCCCTCGTCTAGAAGATTATTGCAGCAGGTATTAAATTTAAAATGGCATATCCCTGTGCTGCATGTCTATATCTTAGAGTCGTGGAAAAAGTTTGAAGATCCAGATAAGGCCTCAACTGCACTTCAGCTCGCACTACCTACCCTTTTTAAAGCCAAGTAAGGGTTCAGCTTCCCTTGGCATATTTGTTTCCTGTGGCAGTTGAAAAAACTTTGAGAGCTTTTCCCAGTGATATGTTTGATTGCTCAGATGGCCTATAAAGATGAGACAGGCTGCACTACTAACGTGGAACTGAAAGACCATATGCCTAATCTCCCAGTGATCCCCGGACAATAGCGATTCTACTTCATAGCCACCTAATTTGGTATTTACCTGAATCTCCTATGCATTTTGACAGGGACCTAGCTTCATCGTGGTAGCCCAAGGCATGTAAGTCCCTCATTGGTCGGTCCAGGGATCTGGAATGGTCACCTCCAATCTATTCATGGCAGATATATGTTTGCTGGTGGAATAGTTTTGAGGATTCTGGGAGTTTCCAAGGGAGATCTGCAAGCATGAAGTAACGGCAGCTCCTAATATGTTAAAAAGCGAATCGAAGTCTGTTGGTGCCACAACTGACTGCAGTGTATTGCCTGGACTATGGTTTCTGCAGGAAGGGATTCACGAGTAGAACTGATAGGGGGGGACCGATGCTGTTTTTGGATCGGACACCGGAGCCTCGCCTTAATGTTATATTGTACCCGGGGGGACATCAGGAATATGTGTCTGTTATTAAAAAGGATGTTTTTTAGAATCTAATGCAGATTATTGTAGGTTAAGAAAATTAGTACCTGGTTGCTCTCAAGGCTCAGATTGGCTTGACATTGTCTTGAGTTCTTTGGGAAAGGGATGTTGGGGCTAATCATTCCCCCTTTTAGGGATATATTAACAAATGTTAGATTATTACGGTTTAAGGGTTCGTAGATAGGAAATTCATTATTGCTGGATGTTTCTCTACACAGGGAAAACCCAATGTTGGGCAATATTCTAACTGAAGGAATGGACGGGGGCGGCAGAGAGGGGGAGCATACAGTGATGCGAGCTGCCATCATGGACCGTGAAGATGAGGGAGGAGGGAGGGGGGATAGTAGGGGACTGAGACTAAAAGGGGAATATATTACTTATGGGTGTTGCTTGGGTGGGAAAAATAGAGGGGTGGGAGCACAAGTCTCTAAGATTGGTGACAGAGAGCACCGGATAGGTAGGAGCAGACCATTGTTTGAGTTTGACATGCAGGATAATGGCGTCGTGTGGGACGATTAAATTTGTAAGCTGGAACATAAAGGGAGCATGACAGAAAGCTAATCAGTATAGTATATTGAAGCACCTAGAGGTGGTAAAAGCAGATATAAGCGTTCTTACAAGCGCGTTGCTCCAAACGGAATGTAACTCCATGGGCGTTTACAAATGGGGACAGTTTTTTCTTCACAAGGTAGCAGCATAAGCCGGTGTTATGGTGCTTATCGTAGGTCCGTCCCCTTGCCCCTCTTCAGGTTATTCAGGACGATGAGGGTAGATATGTTCTTGTCAGGGTAGGCTACAAAATATGGAAATTCTCCTTGGTTCTGTTTATGGTCCCAACACTGAATCCCAAAGGTTTTTGTTAAACTCCTGGAAGCCTTGACTCCATTTACAGATCCCCATGATTCTAGGAAGCTTAAACCTTGTTTTAGACCCTTTAATGGATAGAACCAAGAAAAATTATTTAGGCCTTCTCACCCATTGTAGACCTTGAGGCCGGACCAGCTCGGTCTTGTGGGCGTCTGAAGAATTGTTCACCCGAAGTCTAGGGAATACCGTTCACTTCTCAAGTTCACGGTACAGCATCTCCATTATAGATTACATATTACTCTCTTGTACTCTCCTTCCTGGACTGCTGGACACAGAAATTATGCCAGGACCCCCTTCTGACCATGCAGTGGTGGTGGTGTCAATTTCCTTCTCTTCTCTTCCTAAGAAGGGCAGTAGGTGAGGATAAACAACCAGATACTACGTAACCCCAAAACAGTAGAGTTTATTTCAGCATCAAATAGAAGAATTTATAGCTAATAATCTGAAAGATAATATCAGTCCGATATGGTATGGGGGCGCTCAAAGCTTTCATGAGAGATATACTAATTGGACAGGCAACCAAAGGAAAAGGAGAGGGTGCAAATCCTGTCCAAATTGCTGAACGAATAAGAAGTAGAAACTAAATTGACTCCACAGTCTTCAGAAGAGCGAGAAGCTTGAGCTTGTTAAACTGAGAGACCTTTACTTAGGTGCTCAGGAAACAAGGGAATTGGCGTTAATCAAGACTAAGGCTAACTATCTTGATCAGGGAGAAAAGGCAGGTAGGCGCCTCGCCAGACATATCAAACAGTTGGAATCCTCTCGAATAATCCCAGGATTCAAGCCAAGGTAGATGGCCAAGTGAAAACCATGCCTGGGAGATAGCGCAAGAATTCAGATATTACTTTAAATCCCTGTATAGTAAAATGGAGACCCCCACTGAGAGGAGATACTCACCTTCTTAGAAGGATTGGATCTCCCTCGCTGACTGAATCCAACAAACGCAGTTGATGACTGATATCACCCAAAATGAGATTGAATTGATTATTCAGAGTCTCCCATTGGATAAAACACCGGGGCCAGATGGGTTCTCGTCAAATTTTTATAAAAGATTCTCCAAACAATTATCCCCTTTACTTCTTATGTTATTTAGACACATTCTAAGTCATCAAACATGTGATCAATCATTGTATGAAGCACTTATTGTTTTAATACCAAAGCAAGACAAACCCCCTGAACAACCAGCTAGTTATAGACCTATTTCCCTGCTTAACTATGATGTAAAAATTTTAGCTGTGCTCACTTATTTTATTATACTTATATTTACCAAATTTGTATTGTATCATGAGCCTTGTGACTTGTTGTTTATGTGGAGTATTGCCTCTGTTTATATTTTCTTTCCTCAATAAAAAGTTAATGGCAAAAAAAAAAAAAAATTTTAGCTAAATTGCTGGCGGAGCGTATAAGTCGGGTACTACCGGCCTTATTAGCCAGAACAGATGCGGCTTTATGAAGGACCGTCCTCCGCTGATCACCTTAGAACCCTGGCCCATGCCTTCTGGGTGTCGAAGGCAGTAGTTCCGCTATGGCTCTGCTGTCTTTGGACGCCGGGAAGGCTTTTGATAGGGTCCATTGGGGGTTTCTGTTAACCACAATGGGGAAGTTTGGGTTTCCAGATCCATTCTTAAAATGGATAGGCTCCCTTTATTCAAACCCTACAACAAGAGTTAGTTGCAATGGGGCCACTTCGGACCCCTTTAATATTTATGTAGGTACTAGACAGGGTTGCCCTTTGTCCCCTCTCCTTAATATATACCTGGAACCCCTCATCAGAACAATAGTGCATAAACAAGAAATAAACGGTATTAGAATTCTTGACTATATTGTGAAAATAACAGCATATGCGGATGACCTTTTGGTATATGTTTCCAACCCGAGGACGTCTATTCCAGCTCTCCTGGAAGTTATTCAGGAATACAGTAGATTGGCCAACTACAGACTAAATTTAGATAAATCTGTGGTATTTCCCCTTAACAAAAATCTTTTTAGGCAGGAAATCACTGAATTTGGCTTGACCTGGAAATCAGATTCCATAAAATACCTCGGTCTTAGCCTAACAAGGAATAGGACCAAGATACATCAGTTAAATCTGGACCCCCTGGTGCGTACCATTGAACTGGATTTGGAAAGATGGGCAAGGCTTCCAATCTCACTATGGGGGAGGATTAATTTAGTTAAAATGAATGTCTTTCCCCGGTTGTTTTACCCTCTTAGCATGTTGAATATCTGGATACCACTTTCATGGTTTAGAAAACTCCATAGTATTATAGCTAACTTCGTGTGGGGTTACAAGAAATCTCGAATGGCCTACCATAGGTTGGCTGCACCCAAATCACTGGGAGGGTTAAGACTGCCACATTTTGCCCTTTATTTCTAGGTGGGCCATGCTAACAAATACCTGAGGTGGGTGAAGGGTATGGAAGTTTCAACACAACAATCGTATACACCTTTATGGTTACAAATTGAGCTGGCCCTCATTCAGAAACAAGGGTTGAAGCCTGAGGCCTTGCTCTATCTTACTCCAAAACTCCTCCCTCCCCTGCTACGTAGCTCCCCAATTGGGATTTCGGTGAGAACTCACATGCAGCTTTGCAGCTTCCTCAAATATGACTATCTCAGGGATTGGGTGCAGCCTATTTGGGGTAATCCGCGTTTTCTAATTGATAATAAAATTCTCAACCCCACGTGGTTGGCCCTGCCTGGTGCATGCTGTTTGAAGACTTTCTTACACCTGATGGTGAAGTACTATCCTCCTCTGAGATCCTGAATAAATTTGAGATGTCCACCATGGCAGTTTTAAAGTATATCAACTCCGACATCTCCTGCTCAGTAAGATGGAGTGCGAGGGCAATTCAGAGTCTGAAAGTGGACTTCTATGATGCCTTAGGGCCATTGGCGGACCTATCATCAGCAATTTCAAAGTATACACAGTATTATTTGAATGGACACTCCCAAAATCCAGTTCAAGGCTCATACTGGGCCTCAATGTTTCCTAATGTGGAACTCAATTGGAAGGCTCTATGGCTGAACTGTCACAGATTTCTTCTACAAGATCGGTTAAGATTGATACAGTTCAAAATTCTCCATAATATTTACTATTCCCATAAAAGCTGGCTAGATTAAAAATAATCACAGAATCTACATGTAACAGGTGTCAAGCTGGGGTTGAGGATTTGATGCATATTTTCTGGAATTGTCCAAAAATAACCCCATTATGGACAGAGGTTAAAAACAGAATGAACTCAATGTTGGGACTGGGGACCTTTTACTCCTGAAATATGCTTGCTGGAGATGTTTCTCATATTCCCATCAGGAGTAGGAGGTTCCACATGGTTTTGATTGCGGCCACTCTTAAGAAAATTGTCCTCAGACACTGGAAGGATTCTGTCATGATCAGCTATACAGAATGGCTGGAGGAATTGCTCGCCAGTTTGAGGGTTGAGAGAATGATAGCTACCCTCCAGAATAAGCTTCCTAGGTTTGATAGGATCTGGGGTCCCTTTTATACTATTTATTCACTATAGAAGCTCATAGTTTACCTGCTGATTGTTGGTATGCAATCTCGCTAGACTTGTGCTGGGGGGGTAAAGGGGTGGGGGGAAGGGGAGCAGGTGGGGTCTTTAGGGGATGTTACAGGGAATGCACTAGTCTACATGTTAACATAAGTATGTATGCATTTTACATGTATGTACCTGATGTTGTTGGATTTAATCTCTGTAACCAAAATGGAATAAAAACTTAATGGAAAAAGATGGTATCCATGGGTGGGAGCACAGGCCCTTGGGGCCCTGCACTCCCACCTATCTATAAAATATAGAAACATAGACACGAGGCCTGTGGCACCAGTTTGTATAATTGTATCCATAGAGTAAGAGGCACGGGCCCTCTGGGCCTTTCTCTCTCACCCACCCATGACTGTAGAGGCATAGCATAGGATGGCCCAGTGATCCCAGTTTAGCATAAATAGCATGCATAGGTGCAAGCATGGGCCCTCTGGGCCCTACACTCCCACCTACACATAAGCACATACACATAGCACAGGCCTAGAGGCATTCCAAGTAACCCTTGTAATGCATATTTGGCAATATCTCAGTAACCATAGCAATTGTGGAAAAATTATTTCACAGTTGTATTCAGGACTTAGCCACCTCCACATGGATCTATGACTGTACAGTGACAAAAAATGTTATAAGCCGGCGGTACAGTGAGAACTTGTGCGACCACATTTATGGTCGGCATAAAGGCAGTCACTCACCCCTGAACCCCCAAGTTGGGCTGTACCCCCCACACCCCAATTAATATAATGAACTCCAAGTTAGACTCTTGATTAGAGAAGGTGTGCAAGATCCCAGAATACAGTGCTGGGGCACAGTACCAACACTACAGCGACCTGGCACTATTGTTGCTGTAGTGTCGGTCACTGTTGACATGTCATTGTCAGGGCAGTATACACTTCCATGCATGCTTACTACACCTAATGGTGTACTAAGTTTGTGCAGCGAAAATCCATATCTCGAACTTTTATCGAGATATAGGTACCAAAAGTTATGGACAACAACACTGAGCTTAAGTGATAAAGTGCATTTAAACTGAGTTTAAATTCATAAATATTAAAGCATTTCTTATTTCTGGAGATATACTGTTCCAGTGTTTTACTGCAGTGTGTTTTAAAGCGTTTTGATTTTTAGAAGTTTTATACAAGGGTGCCTTGAGTGTAACAGTATCATTTGTGACGCTCTGCCCTTTGCTTATGATTACTGTATGATATCTTTAAAATAAATGGTCTGTGTATGAAATTGTCTCCCCCCAGTCAGCAGTGTGTGAGACTTGGCCTTTAACTTCAAAGTGTCAGTGAGGATATCATTAAACAGACCAGAGAAACCTGATTAAAGGTTTCCTATTTTTATCTTAATTAGAACTTTCGGACCAGCTGCCAGGATATAAGCCTTGTAAACTTTTATGGTTCCTGCAGGAAAAGGCCAATTTGGTCACAGAACTTTGTCATAAGTCATAAAACCTGAGATCACACTAGCAACAGGAAATCAGCAGAGGGACATCAAAGAGATATGCTTGATCAAAGGATGTCATATGTGGGAAATGGTTTTTGCTGATGTTCACATTATTTAAAATACATCCTTGTAGATAATTTTGTTGTGAATTAACTCCAAGGGAGGGTCTAACTGACGTCACAGAAGAGGAGGGGAGATGCCCCCTGAAATGAAACATGGTATCTGGGGAATGAGTCATATCATCTTGGGCTCTGAGACAGAAAGTTCTCTCTAACTTAAACACACTTAAAAAGGTAATACTTAGATAACAACAATCTTAAGTACTGTGGTAGGAGTTTTGTTCTGTAAATTTTCCCATTTTCTTTTGTGACTGTGAGCTCATGCTATTTGTTCTGTATTTTATTTTATTTATTTTATCATATTTTAGTAAACAACCATTTCTTTGAAATACTGCCTGGGTGTCTTCTCAGTTTTGTTTTGCATGTGAAGTGCCTGCATTTAAGTCTGATAGCTGTTGAAAAGCTTGAGTGTGTACTGAGCTTGTATAATAAGGTAAGAACTACCTAGGTCTCTAATAGAGTTAAAAAAGGTTCATTTTGAAGCCTGGCTGGGTGCCCTTGGTGAAAGATTGTACTACAGTCCCAAAGAGGGTACATATCTGAGCCTGTACATTGGGTATGCTAGCATAAGGTTCACAGCTTGAATCCCCCCAGAACTCAAGGCTAAAGGTGATTCAGAGCCAAAGCAGACAGGAGGGTTACCCTTTCTGTTACCTGTTCACACTATTGCACTCTGAGGTTGGCACTATGGGAGCAGAGGGCCTGACCTGTGGAGTGCTTTTGTGACAGATTTGGTTGGCAGCAGTGCGATTAGAGTATTTGGTAACACAAGCTTTAACAGTTCAGTTTGTCAGCTTAATACTGTACAGCTCAACTGCAAAATAAGGCAGTGATTTATTTTTAAAAAAGTTAACAGAACAATATAATTTTGCTTACAGTCAAAGTTCCTACCTGTTTTATTTTTTTTTTTTCTAAAGTGCAAGTTAGAGTAGCCGTAGTTAGGGAAGAAGATGGCTTCCAACTACAGCGGGTACACTGCAGACTACTTGAGGCAGTTATGCCAGGACAGAAGAGTCCAGTATGAGTGGAAAGCCAACAAGCAGAACCTCATGGATGCTCTGATGGCAGCAGATGCCAGAGCCTCAAGTCATGGTCTGTGACTGAAAGGACTGAATCTTGGGTGTGGTGTGGAGGGCCAGAGTCCAGTGCAGTGTCTGGATCCAGTGAGGAGGACAGCAGGGACAGTGCAAGCCAAGGACCACAGCAGCAGGGAAGGTCAGCAGCATTCTGGAGCCAGAAGCAATCAGGCTGCAGATGGAGTTCGGAGGATGGAGCTGGAGTTCCAGTGAGAAGAGAGGTGAGAGCAGAGCGAGAGGCAGAGGAGAAGAGTGAGTGAGAACAGTGAGAAGCTGAGCAAGAACTGCAGAAGTGGATCGTTAAGAGCATGAGCATCAGAGCAACATGAACTGGAGAGATTCTGACTCCAAACCCCAGCACCAACACAGGTAAGTGACTTGGGTTTAACTGGAACTACAGGACTAGGTTACAAATTAAATTCCAAATTGATAGCTGAATTTAAAGGGGAGGATATGGGTGCCGTTTTGAATTCCTTTGAAAAGTTTAGTTCAGGCAAATATTCCTAAAGAGTTCTGGAGCTTCCAGCTATTCCTGCTACTTACTGGAAAGCTCGGGATGCATTGGGTCAAATGGACAATGAGGACAGTAATGATTATAACAAACTTAAAACTGAACTTTTAAAAAAGTATGATTTAAATGCAGAAGCATACAAAGCTAAATTCCGTAAGCTCAGGTGAAGCCCTGACATGAGCTACGAGGAGCTAGTCACGAAACAACGTCAGTTTTTAAAATGTTGGTGGGAAGAAATTGAAGCAAACTCTGTAGATAAAATTGAAAATGCTGTATGGTTAGATCAGTTTTTTGGGGCATGCCTAGCAGTGCTAAATACCTGGCTGGAGGACCGAGATCCAAAAACAATGCAAGAAGCTGCTGAACTTTTGGGCCACTATGCCAAAAGCAGACTTGCATTGAGAGCAAATGGGCAGGGGTGGCAGTGCAGAAAGGGAAAAGTGCACCTTCAGGGCAGCTAAAAGCCTCACTGCCTCCACTAAAACCAATTAGCCCCAGGTTTCAAAGAAAAGATTTTTCTGAGAAAAGAAATGAATGTTGGGTGTGCAAAGAAATTGGGCATATTGCCAGACAGTGTCCCAAAAGAATGAGCAATACACAAAGTGGTGCTAGGAAAGAAGTGGGTTCTTTGTGTGTCCCTGAAAGCCTGCCAATAAACATGAGGGAACACATGCACCCAGTCACTGTGAATAGTGTACAGACACAAGGTTTAAGAGACACAGGGGCATCCCTGATGTTGGTAAAAGGGGCTCTGGTAGAGCCTGATCAGCTTATACCCAATAAATTTGTAACTGTACAGAGGTTCACTAGGGAGGAGAAAACATTGCCACTTGCTAGTGTTCTACTAGACTGGGGTGAGACGAGGGAACTGTGCAACAGGTTGCTGTAGCAGAAACTTTAGCAGTTGATGTAATTCGTAGCAACAATCTCAAACAGGGATGGTGTGTGCAGTTACCTGTAGCCAAGTGGCAAAGGAAAATTGTGGTGTCCCAGACCCCATAAAAGCCACTGTGGAAACCACTGGGAGGCTGGTTTCCCAGCCTGTGTCTCCTGAGATGGAGACTAATGAAAGGAGGGTTACTCCGAGGAAGGAAGGGTGACTCATTGTCAGAGGGTTAGGGATGACAGTGATCCTGAGTGCCCTGATGCTAGAGCTGGGGACTCTAGTTTAGACACAGAAGGGGACATGTCCCATGCCTTGGGAATGTGTAAGGAGTTTGCAGCTACTCAGAAAAGTGACCCTAGTCTAGAGAAGCTGAGGGCTCTGGCAGACTCTGATGGAGCACAGGGAGGTGACGGGAAACATAAAGTTTATTGGGAAAATGGACTGATGTATATGCAGGATGCTAAGACAAAGGGAGGGGTGATAGGCAGGGGTGATAGGCAGGCAGCTTGTCATTCCCCAGGGGTACCATGAGCAGTTGCTCAAGACTGCACTATATTCCCTTGTCTGGTCATCTGGGAATTGCATGCACTACGCAGTGGTTGGCCCAGAATTTCTATTGGCCCAGCTTCACCCAACAGGTGAAGGAGTATTGCAAGTCTTGTCACTGGTGCCAAGAAATAGGGAAGGCTGGTAAGAAAACCCAAGCCACCCTAATTCCATTGTCCATAGTGGATGAGCCATTCCAGAGGGTGGGAATGGATATTGTGGGGCCTTTAACTAACCCCAGCTCCTCCGGGAAGAGGTTCATTCTGACCGTGGTGGATTATGCCACCCGCTATACAGAGGTAGTAGCCCTATCCTCACTGAGGACAGACAAAGTGGCAGATGCCTTACTTGGGATTTTCTCCCATGTTGGGTTTCTGCAGGAGGTTATCACCGATCTAGGGGGTTCCTTTATGTCTGACCTGATGAAATGTTTGTGGGAGAAGTGTTGGGTGGTGCAGAGATGCACAACATCTTATCACCCACAAGCATTTGGACTTGTGGAAAGATTTAATGGTACCCTGAAGTTAATGCTTCAAGCATTTGCTGAACAGCATGGGAGGGACTGGGAGAAATACCTTCCCCACCTATTGTTCACATACAGGGAGGTGCCCCAAGAGTCAACAGGGTTTTCCCCCTTCAAGCTCTTATATGGATGCTGGGTATGTGGGCACCTAGACTCAATCTGGGAAGACTGGGAAGGCAAGCATGCACCCAGGGAACTCCCATAGTGGATTATGTCCTTAGGTTTAGGGAAAGGCTGAAGAAGCTATGGAGAAAGCCCAGAGCAACCTGGCAGCTGCCCAACAAAAACAGAAAGTGTGGTATGACTGCAGAGCCAGAGCTCACTCATACATGGTGAGTCAGGAAGTCATGGTCCTCATCCCAGTCCAGAAAGACAAACTGCAGACTGAGTGGGCATGACCATGCAAAGTAGTCAGAAAGGTAAATGACATGAGCTATATTATAGAGCTACCTGACAGAAGACTTACAGAAAGAATGTACCATGTCAACATGATGAAGCCATATGCTAATAGGGCTGACATGGTGTTTGCAGTGTGTAGTCCTGGGGAGACCCCTTCTGGACTTGCTGGAAGAAAGCAAGTGGAGTCCTCTGTGGGGGCAATTCAATTGTCACCCCAGTTGGCCCCGGACCAGATCCAGGCAGTAAGGGAGGTTTTAGCAGACTTTGCCCCACTGTTTAGCGCCAAGCCTGGACTAACCCCCTTAACGACACACGTTGTGGAGACAGAGATGCAGGCACCCATACGGCGAACAGCATATCGGGTGTCAGAGGCTGTCCAAAAGTACATTATGAGGGAGGTGGAGGAAATACTGGATTTGGGGGTAATCCAGAGATCCCACAGCCCCTGGGCCTCCCCCATAGTTCTTGTGCCCAAACCATATGGCTCTACTCATTTTTGTGTGGACTATTGTGGACTGAATGCAGTCACGAAGTCAGATGCCCACCCAATGCCACGGACAGATGAACTCCTGGACAAGTTGGGAGGGCGACCTTACGACTATTGACCTGACAAAGGGGTATTGGCAGGTAGAGTTAACTCGAGAGCTAGGGAGGTCAGCCTTCATAACTCTGATAAGGTTATTTGAATTCAAAGTAATGCTTTTCAGAATGAAGAAGCGCTTCAGTCACTTTCCAAGATTGGTGAACCAGGTGTTAAATGGTGCTGAGGATACGCTATGGCATAGCTGGATGACACTGCTATCTTTAGTGCCAGCTGGGAGGAACACCTGTACCACCTTAGGGAAGTGCTGGGCAGGATACAGAGGCCTGGGCTCACTGTCAAAGCTGAGAAGTGCCAGGTGGCCATGGCTGAAGTGGCATACCTTGGGCATGTTGTAGGCCAGGGACAGCTTCGTCCTAACCAAGCAAAAATAGAGATGATCAAGGATCAAGGCATGGCCCAGCCCAGAAATGTAGAAGCAGGTCAGGATTATTCTAGGGACAGCAGGGTACTATAGAATTTGTACCCAATGACAGTGGCCTGGCTGCTCCCTATCTGACCTGGTAATAAAAGGATGCCTAAGAAAATTACCTGGGAACCAGCCTGTGAAAAAGCCTTTACCAGACTGAAGGAGGCACTGTGCAGTTCTCCTGTGTTGACAAGTCCAGACTATAGCAGACACTTTATAGTCCGATCGATGCCTCAGATGGGGAGTATCGGGGCAGTGCTGAGTCAGACATCCAACCAAGGGAATGATCTCCCCATCGTGTACCTGAGTAAAAAGTTACTTCCCAGGGAGCAGGCATACTCTACTGTGGAAAAAGAGTGTCTCGCCATGGTGTGGGCCCTAAAGAGGTTACATCCATATTTATACAGGCAGCATTTTGAGGTACAAACTGCCTATAACCCCCTGGTTTGGCTGACACAAACTGTGTCAGTGAGGATGTCATTAAATAGACCAGATAAACCTGATTAAAGGTTTCCTATTTTTATCTTAATTTGAACTTTCGGACCAGCTGCCAGTATATAAGCCTCATAAACTTGTATGGTTCCTGCAGGAAAAGGCCAATTTGGTCACAGAACTTTGTCATAAGTCATAAAACCTGAGATCCCACTAGCAACTAGAAATCAGCAGAGGGGCATCAAAGAGAGATGCTTGATCAAAGGATGTCATATGTGGGAAATGGTTTTTGCTGATGTTCACATTATTTAAAATACATCCTTGTAGATAATTTAGTTATGAATTAACTCCAAGGGAGGGTCTAACTGACATCACAGAAGGGGAGGGGAGATGTCCCCTGAAATGAAACATTGCATCTGGGGAATAGGTCATATCATCTTGTGCTCTGAGATAGAAAGTTCTCTCTAACTTAAATGCACTTAAAAAGGTAATACTTAGATAGCAAAGATCTTAAGTACTGTGGTAGGAGTTTTGTTTTGTACATTTTCCCATTTTCTTTTGTGACTGTGAGCTCATGCTATTTCTTCTGTATATTTTATTTTGCTTATTTTATCATATTTTAGTAAACAACCATTTCTTTGAAATACTACCTGGGTGTCTTCTCAGTTTCTTTTTGCATGTAAAGTGCCTATATTTAAGTCTGACAGCTGTTGAAAAGCTTGATTGTGTACTGAGCTTGTATAATAAGGTAAGAACTACCTAGGTCTCTTATAGAGTTAAAAAGGGTTCATTTTAAAAGCCTGGCTGGGTGCCCCTGGTGAAAGATTGTACTACAGTCCCAAAGAAGGTACATATCTGAAACTGTACATTGGGTATGCTAGCATTAGGTTCACAGTTTGAATCCCCCCAGAACTTGAGGCTAAAGGTGATTCAGACCCAAATCAGACAGGAGGGTTACCCTAGCTGTTACCTGTTCACACTATTGCACTCTGAGATTGGCACTGTGGGAGAAGAGGGCCTGACCTGTGGAGTGCGTTTGTGACATAATTCAACCTTAAATATTTAATATTTTGTTTTGGTCAAACAATCAAGGTAGGGACTATTCTTGTCCGAGTATCGATTTTATATACAGAACAACTTTTATGCAGTTTATGTCTTTGAACAACAGATAACCAATTCAGGTTTTCATATAAGGCACAGATGTTCCCAATATATCAGAGCAGGTAAGGTGCCATTTTGGAAAAAGAAGAATGCAGTAAGGAAGGAGTTAAGTAGTTTGTGATCATGCAGGTAAGAGGTCATGTTGGTCCTGCAAGTAGCCAACAGGACCACTCCTACATGTGGCAATCTCTACAAACCTTTCTTAGCCCCTGTGATCTTCCTGCCACCACAGCTAGGCGTTCTACTAGCAGGCTGAAAGGGATCACAGAACTATGACACTAAGACTTGTGGCTGGCAGTATAGTCTAGAGGTTAGCATAAGGGGATGTGAATGAGTGTGATACATGCAACAGACTGGAGTTTGACTCCCACAACCTCCACTTGCATACTGTGTGACTCTGAGCAAGTCCTTAACCTCCCCAGTGCTCCCAGGTCTCCCCTGAAAAGGGCCTTGTGCCTAGTGGGCCTTACTTGATTACCATGGACTAAAATAAAGTAAAATAAAAATGAAAGACTATGAGCAATTAGGGGAAGAATTTTGTGAAGAAATGTTGCTGAACATGATTGTGTGGCAGTTACTGGGCAAGGCAGGGGTACCACAGGACTACCAGAGCAGACTGGACTCCTCAGAGGATGAGTGTGACCAGTGTACCAAAAGAAGGTAGGCATAGGGCCAACAATTAAAGCAATCCCTGGCCAAGTGGGACCACTTGGGTAAGAGGGGGAGTGAAAGAAAATGTCTGGGCTACATACCTGTAATGCATGGAGCCAAATCGAGGCATAGCACTGTGCCACTGGTTCTGTACCATGCTGTGATTCTGTGGGATTTCCAAATCAGTTTGTTTGTAGGTGCAAACTGTTTGTTCCCTTTACATCTAGCCTCTTGATCTGTATTGTGACATACTTGCAAGAGGGGCTTCTACCCCTCAACATTACTTTGTTGTGCATAGCACAAAAGCTTAGCAACACAATGGGAGCAACAGTAGTATTCTATGTTGTGCTGGCTCACCTGCAATCTTGCACACAGACTAGATTCTGCAGTCTACAAAAGCAGTCTTGCTGATCAAATTATAATTAGGATAGTGACCAATGATGGTCCATGAAAAGCAGCCCCTAGCTCCCAACTTGCGATCTTTGAGTGGCTCCGTGTGTGAACAAACATTTCACATCTCAGATTCTCTTGTAGGGAATGCTTATTATGAACTATCCAAAATATTAGTGAAGCTTCAGGCACCTCACAATGTGAGCCACAGTTTGTGTTTGGTAGGCTCAGTAAAGTTGAAGTACTTCTACTTTTTGTCAGGCACAAAACAGAACATATCTAAGTGAGTATCACAAGTCACTATTAGTCAAGCAATTAGCAATCTGATACACTCAAAATCCATTACCGCCTACCTGCCATCAATTTGATCTCTGCTCTGTAACTGACTTTAAACAACCTAATGTACTCTTCTCCATTTAATGAAATGAACAATACATAAAACGTTAACACTAAAAATGGTCCATCACCTAAAAACACTGTATATTTGGAATAATCTAACAAATTATTATCAAAAGGGCATCACACTGAAATGACCCAGGTTAAATTATGAAATGTCATTGCACACATGAGTTTAAGCACTGGTTGACATTGAAATCAAGGTCTAAAGATCCTAACATTAGCAATTAGACAAACCTGAACATTACTTAGCCCGCCTTACTGATTTCTGTCTTGCTGCAAGACCAGACCCCAAAATCAAAGCCATTTATACTATATGACTGTCTTTTAATAAAGGGTCCCTCCTCACCCCATTAGCTATCATTGGCCCATGGTGACACTGCAGTGTCCCCCTGTATGTTCTGCCAGTAAGTTGAAATATTTATGCAGATCATGCTTCCTGCATTTTAATAGACACTATCTCATAGCAATCATTGGGGTGGTGACTGATTGATGAAGTTGGCGTGACTATGGGAACAAAATTGTCTCTGCTCTAATGTACTTTACAAAGTGCCAGGTTGTTGTGTGCCAAGAAAGACATCAAGGATGAGGGGAGGGTGAAAGAGAGGGAGAGAAAGAGCTTGAGAGAGAGAGAGAGAGAGAGGCTGAGAGAGAGGCTGAGAGAGAGAGAGAGAGAGAGAGATAGAGAGAGACAGGTTATTCAACTCCGGATTCCTCAAGAATTTATCCCCAGAGGCCTTTCTTGTGGACTTCTTCAGCCTGTAATTTATTTATTTATTTGAAAACCGGTAACCGTGAGAGGCCCACTGAGCCAAGATTCATTTCCAGGTGTGACCTGGGGAGGAAAACAGGAAAAATAGCAGTACAATACATGATAACAAGGTAAATAATTTGGTACAAAAAATAAATAGGTACAAAAATAAGTTGGCACAGAACATAAAGGGTGGACACAACGTAATATGAAATGCTAGTTCAAGTGCAAAGTAAAACGACATTAACACATACCATGCAAATGGTGTTCATTTGAAAGTGTTCCTTACCCTGATCTGGCCGTGGAAAATTCCAGATCCTTATTCTGCTCCATCTGTGAAAACAGGCCATGCTCAGAATTCAAGCATGAGAGATGTTCATCTCTCCTATGTCTACTAGAATGTAATTGGGCATTTCCAACAATGTGATACAGCCTGGCCAAAACAGAAACACAAGGGCTTTGAAAACGTCCCTCCACCACCAAATCACTTAACTTGCAGAAAACTTGAAAATGCCTCCTGAACAAGCAATTTACAATATGTCAAAATTGATCATTTTGAAAATAAATTTAAAACACACTAACTGACCAACAAACTTGGAAAATAATCCAAAACCTAGTTTCTCTGGTGCAAAATCAGGAACCAATCCTCCAAGTTAATTAGGATCCATCCTCCTCACTGACCAGCTGCAAATTGCTGAGTATTTAACTCCATCTTAGCAATAGACCTTTGGGCCTCACCAGCCCACACCCAACTCCTTGCTTTCTCTTCCCTACCACAGTTAACTCGACTACTTCCTAATTCTTTAATCAGATATGCAGAGATATCCATTGCCATTCATAATGCTAGTGCACCATGGTGTTTGCCACCACAATACCGACAGCAGCAAGGGCGTAGGTAGGAACACTAACTATACTGTACACATCAGTGTACCATGCACATTTATGTGCAGTTTGCTAAGCAGAGTACCCATCCCAAACCATGTGCCTATTCTACCCAGTATCATTCTAATATGGAGTATTTCATTTACTGTATGCCACTGAAAAATGTCTGTATTAATTTAAAAGGGAACTTTTATGAACAGTGCCCATCTTAGTTTAAATGTCCATGGAAAGATCTTTTACATGATGTATTGGACTCATCTGTAAGTGACCGCAGTTCAGAGATATTGATTACTGTGTCTGTCCCATATTGATACTACATTGCCACCATTCTTAGAACTTTGTGATGTCACTGACAATGAGCTGCGCTTGACTACAATATGTTTATATATGCTTGATTGTCAGAGATATCACAAAGTTCTAAAAAATGGTTGCAAAGTATGTCCATATGGGGCAGACTTAGAGGGGGGAACATGATAGAAACTTTCAAGTACCTCAAGGGAATCAACAAAGTCCAAGAGGGTAGCATCTTTCAGAACAAGCGATGTGCAAGAACAAGGGGGCACAGTTTGACAATAGAGGGGGGATGGCTCAGGAACAATGAGAGGGTGGTGGATGTATGGAATGGCCTTCATGAGGAGATCATGGGGTCTAAAACAGTGGGGGAATTCAAGAATCCATGGGACAGACATAAGGCATATAGTGGGGGGTAGGAGGACGAAGGCTGTTGGTTAACTAGGATCTGCTGCTTATTCAATAGGTAGGGAGATGGGCAGACTGGGTAGGTCAAGTGGTCCTTATCCACCATCAAAGTCAATGTTTCTATGTTTCTGTCTGGACTGGTGCCACCTATAGAGGAGTCAGATGTCTCATTCAAAAGATTGTTTCATGGGCTGTCAAATTATAATGGCACTATTTATAAATGTTTCTCTTTATTTTTCTGTTATTTAGGGCATGAATATAAATATACAACCTGTTTAGACATTAGAAGAGACATCTGGCAATAATCTGATTTTTGTAAACATGCATTTACAATGTCACATGACCACCCATGACAGGGGTGTGTGTATGTGTGTGTGTGTGTGTGTGAGGGGGTGTGCGGCAGTACTGTAAGTGAAGAGTGTGTGTATAAAACTGAAATTTCTGGCTACATTCCTGGACAGTGGCCACTATCACTCAGAAAGAATGAAGTTACTTTGCAGTGATAGTGACAGCTAACACATAGCAATATACAATAGCAGGATTTCCCTGAGTAGACCCCAACCTGTTCCAGGAGGGCTCAAGCAGGCCTGAAGAAGTATTGTTTTTAAACTTTGAGTCTTAGATATTTTGTGTGAAGGGATGAGGCAAATTGAAACAGAATAATAGGTGAATTTATGTATTTATTTACAATTGGTGACCAGGAAAGGTGCATTGAGCCAAGGCTGATTTCAGGTGTGCAGGGGGAAGAGTAGGAGTGAATACAATTCAAATCACAACAGCAAAACAGTCACAAAACAGTCAAACAAATCAAAATAAACAGCAGTGCAAACAAATAGGAACAATGAAGAAATAATGAGTGGTAACAATTGACCAATTAGACTGGTGGCAGAACAGCCCAAATACAAGGGTGAAGCAGAGAGGTAGTAGGAGCAAAGCAGAAGGGAGCAAAAGGATCCCTGAGAGGTTGTTTAAGAGCAGGGTAAGAGAGGGAGGAGCAGAAGTGTGTAGGAAAGTTATTCCAGATAGAGGTGAAATGGACAGAGAATACAGTCTGACCCATGAAGGTAGGTACTGCATCAAGGGGTAACAATAATTCAAGAGTCAAAATCCAATCAATCCAACTTTATTTATATGGCTTTCAAATCCAAGGCTGTACATAAAAACATAATAGAATAATAAAATTTTCATACATTAAAATATGTCAGCCATGACTAAGTAAAAGCTAAATTGAATAAATATGTTTTTAAACCAATCTTAAAACTATCGACGTGTTGGGCATTCTCTCAACCAATGAGGTAGAGAATTCCACAGGGTTGGTGCTGAAAAGCAAAGCACGAGATCCTGATGTCTTTAATCGAACCCAGGAATCTCCAGCAATCCCTCATTGGCAGAGCGGAGGGAGGACGGAGGGGCAGTATGGAATCAGGAGATCTTTCAGGTAACTGGGTCCCTGATCATGTAGGGCTTTAAAGGTTAGTAAACCAACCTCAAAGGTGATCTGGCACCAAACAGGCAGCCAGTGCAGTTCGCGGAGCACAGGCATAATGTGACTGGTTCTAGAAGTCCCAGTCAAAAGCCTGGCTGCCGCATTCTGCACCAGCTGGAGGCAGTGGATATCAACCCCAGGTAGCCCTAGGTAAAGGGAATTGCAGTAGTCCAGATGGGTAGTGACAAAGGCGTGGACCAATGTTGGAAGATCCCCCGGAAGAACCAGGTGTTTCACCCAGGTGATATTCCTCAGATAGTAAAAAGAGGATTTCACAACAGCTGACACCTGAGATTTTAGGGTCAGACCATCATCAAAAATTACGCCCAGATTTCGCACCTGATCGGAGGTAGAGAGTGGTATACCACCAAGTAACAAACCTGATGGTTGTCCAGCTCCTAAACCCACCCCCGGACAACCTGGATCCACTACCAATGCCTCAGTCTTATCCGGATTGAGTCTCAGCCAGCTGGAACTCATCCAAAGTCTGATCTCCACAAGGCAGTTATTCAGTACAGAGAGTGCATCACCCTGACCGGGGAGAAAGGACAGATACAGCTGAGTATCATCTGCATAGCAGTGGAAACCCAGACTGTATCGCCTGATGATTTCTCCCAATGGCAGCATACACACTGCAAACAACATGGGAGCTAAAATGGAGCCCTGTGGTACCCCACAAGGCAGAGAGTGAGTGCCAGAGGAATAAGTTCCAGTGACAACTCTCTGAGACCTGTCCGTGAGGTAAGAATGAAACCATTTGAGGACTGTACCAGACAGTCCACAAAAAACCTGCAGGCACTCCAACAGCACTCCATGGTCTACAGTGTCAAATGCAGCAGATAGATCGAGAAGGACCAGAATGGTACATGCCTTTCGATCTCTGGCCATTAGGAGGTCGCTCAATACCCGGACAAGGGCAGTCTCCGTGATATGCCTTTTTCTGAAGCCAGACTGGAGAGTATCATAGACATTGTGAGTTATAAGATGATCATCCAATTGCAACGCAACTGCCTTTTCAATAACCTTACCAACAAATGGCAGGTTAGAGATGAGGCCAGTAGTTAGCTAGACAATCTGGATCCAAGGAGGATTTTTAAGGGTGAGTCGAATGACTGCCTCCTTAAGGGGTCAGGAAGACCCCTCTCCAAAGACTTCCAGACAATGTCAGCATAGCGGAGCAAGTAGGCTAGCCTGAGAAAGGGGTGGTTACATGGGAAGGGTTACAATAAGCTGAATAAAATGAGTGCCAAGTATTCAAAGGAGTTTCAGTTTATTCCTGATATACTGTACAAAGTGGTATCATGTCAAATCAGTGCAAACATTTCAGCACAAGTATTAGCGCGTGATAATTATAGCAGAAACAATTACCGCTAATCATACAAAACATCACATAACCTTTACATCGCAAAATGCATTAAACCTTTGCATGACTGGAATTGACCCCCGCAGCCTGCTGAGTGAATAAAAAAACCCTCATGTACTCACAAGCAAACCTGCAAAAATAAAGTATATAACAACACTTGCCCCACTTGTTCACAACTCAAAGCAGACACTAAAGTATAAAGTGCAGTGTTCCCGTTTACCTCTCTGTATCAGGAAAGGACGCATTGTTGTGCATTGAAAATGGAGCAGCTAGCCTTTCGGTTGCTAGCACTGCTCCATATAGAAAAATCCTTGCTCGATTTAAACTTGGGAGTGGAGTGACTTTACTTTCTGCTGCGATGCAGAAAGCTGCTCTGAAGCTCCCGTATTGAGCTAAAGGTTTTGGATCACTCCAAAAAAGTGAAAATGTAAAAATTAAGTGCTGCCCATATAAAGAAGCCATAAGAAGGAAAGGGAGAGCAAGAAAAAAATTTATTTAAACAGGAGCATGCCAGTTCCTTGCTCTCCCTTTCTCACTCTTATGCCATGTGCACTTGTTTCAAATGTACTCTGAGTGCGGAGCGGCTTTACATTCTGCTCAAAACTTGAAAGCCGCTCCAAAGCTACCTGCCAGCACAGAAACATGTGTTCACTCTATGTGAGTAAATAAACTAAAATTCCAGACTTCAGCCCTCTGAGGAAATTAAAGGAGAGAGAGAAAGAGAGAGGGAGAGAGAGAGAGAGAGAGAGAGTAATAAAGGTAAACAGGAGTATGCCAGTTCCTCTCTCTCTCTCTCTCTCTCTTCTTAGATGCAGTATGAGTGATTTATTTGCATGGGGATTGCTGTTTTTCATAGTGCTGGACTAATGACTCTCTATCTGCCATAGGGCATTTATGCAATGCCACTATGCGATGGATAGCCATGTGCTCAATTGCATCTATGCTGAATTTCCCTGCGACTAAATGAGCATGCTTAAATTAACTGCACTGCATTTTCCTGTGCAGAATTGACATGGAACTGTGCAAAGTATGTTGTTTTTCTATCAGGAGGCCCAAGATTATTTTAATATTTGGGGGGGGGTTAAATATCTTCTCCATGGCTTGGGGGAGGCTCACTATGACAAAGTATGAGAACTAATTCACTATAGAGATTGCTATTATTATGGATTGTGCCAGCTACAAGTACCACTGCACTGATATAACTCCTTCTCCTAGACACACTGAAAAGAAATAACTTTGCCTGCACTGTACCTACATTTCTCTGTCTGGGTTCCTCAGTAATCAGAAAGCAGATAAAGGGCCAGATTCTAGAAGGGTTATGCCTGGCATAACTGCAGTTGGGCCAAGTAGAATGGTGCATGTAGCAACTTATGCCAACAGTTGTGATATGTGCGATTCTACAAAGTGGCCTGCGACACTTGCGTCAAACAGCTGTTATGCCACATAAATCCCCTGCGACATGGCACTAGGGGGTTAATGGCAGCAGTTGCACCCCATTCTAGAAGGGCAGCCAAAAAGTGTCCACATCGGGATTCTACAAGAACCCCTGGAGGAGATCCAGCAATGTAAGTTACACCAGCATTCAGCTGGCATAACTTACAGACACCCGCGGGGGTCCTGTAGACCTGTCAGCTGTCCAGTGGTCAGTGCATGGTTTCCCTTCCCCCCATGCCCAGCATACGCCAGTGGGGCTCCACAGGGCTACCCATACCCCCAGCCCCCTGAAACACCCATTAGCAGATGCCCTGCAGGGCGGTGCTGCCATCCCCCCACCCGCCCCTGAACCATGGGTTGCCCACTACAAATGCTGCATAAAGCCTGCACTGGTAGTCTACTGGCCCCCATGATCAACAGAAATAAAATAACATTTGTCCATGCTCTGGTAGTCTAGTGTCTTGAACATCATAAAGAAATCACGGTCCTTCAATGCCCTGGTAGTCTAGCACCCCTGCCACGATCAACAGAAATAAAATAAAGCCCATCCATGCCCTGGTAGTCTAGTGGCCCCCCACCCAGCCATGCCAGCCCACCCATCCCCAGCTGGTGACTGGTACAGCCCACCTCTCACCTCCATGGCCAGCTACTGACTGAGTGCAGTATTAGTGCTACTGCAAAGATGTGGTCAGAAATTAATTTCTGAGTGCATCTGTGCAGTAGCACTAATAGTGCACTCAGTCAGCAACTGACCATGGAAATGAGAGATAGGCTGTGCCAGTCGCCAGCTGGGATGGTGGGTGCTGTGTGGGCTGGCATGGCTGGGTGGGGAGTGGGGGCCACTAGACTACCAGGATCTGGATCTATATTTTATTATACAGATCGGTGGGTCCGGCTTAGACTACCAGGAAAATGGGGATCTATTTATTATTATTCAGATCGGGGGGCCACTAGACTACCAGGGACATGGGATCTATATTTTTACTAAACAGATCAGGGGGGCTGCTAGACTACTAGGGAAATGGAGATCTATTTTATTATTATTATTCAGATCGGGGGGGGCCACTAGACTACATAGATACATAGATACATAGACAGTGTCGGCAGATAAGGGCCTATGGCCCACCTAGTCTGCCCATTTGAGCTTGTAAGTTCAGTTTGTTTTCCTAGAAGTCTATTTCCCCTTACCCCTGACCTCTAGAATTCCTTTATGTCTATCCCATGCATTCTTAAATCCCGTGATTGTTTCAGCCCCCACCACTTCCTCTGGCAGGGTGTTCCCTTGTCCACCACCCGTTCTGTGAAGAAATTCTTTCTCATGTTTCCTCTGAATGTCCTCCCTCCAACTTCATCCCATGCCCTCTAGTCCTGGAAACATCTTTTCGCTTAAAAATAGTGTTTTCCTGCACCCTGTTCCTCCCTGTAAGATACTTGTATGTCTCTATCATATCCCTCTCCCTCCTCTCCTCCGAGTACATGTTCAGTTCCTTCAACCTGTCTTCATAGGACTTGTGATGCAACCCATGCACCATCTTTGTTGCCGTCCTCTGAACCTTCTCTACTCTGTCTATGTCCTTACGTAGGTATGGTCTCCAGAACTGTACACTGTACTCCAGGTGGGGCCTCACTAGTGTCTTGTATAGCGGAATTATGACCTCCCTTTTCCTGCTGGTGATGCCCTGCCTATACATCCCAGCATCCTATTTTTTTACCCGATGCCTTGTCACACTGTTTCCCTACCTTGGGGTCATCAGAGATGACAACCCCAAGATCCCTTTCCTGCTTGGTGCATGCTATATCCTCACCCCCAACTGAAATATTGTGCCAGGGTTTTGTGCCCCATATGCATTATCTTGCACTTCTTTGCATTGAATTTCAACTGCCAAACCCTTGACCATTCTTCAAGTTTCTGCAGGTCCTTCTCCATTCTGTCTACACCCTCTGGTGTGTCTCTCTATTACAGAGCTTTGTGTCATCAGCGAACAGTGAAATTCTGCCTTCTATATCCTGTGCAATGTCACTGATGAAGATGTTGAATAGGACCGGTCCCAGCACTGATCCCTGTGGTACCCCACTGGTCACTCTTCCCTCTGTGAGTGACAGCCATTTACCACCACCCTCTGTGTCCTGCCACCCAGCCAGTTACCTACCCACCACACTACTGTCCTGCCCACACCCATATTCCCCAGTTTGTGTAATAGTCTTCTATGTGGCACAGTGTCAAAGGCCTTGCTGAAGTCCAGATAGGCCATGTCCACTGCCTCCCTGATCCACCTCCTAGTCACCCAGTCAAAAATTCAATGAGGTTGGTCTGACATGACCTCCCCCTGGTGAAACCATGCTGCCTTGGGTCCTGTAGTCCATTGACAACCAGATGTTCCACCAATCTCTCCTTCAGTAGTGCTTCCATGATCTTTCCCACTACCGAGGTGAGGCAGACTGGTCTGTAGTTCCCTGCTTCCTCTTTGTTCCCACTTTTGTATAAGGGGACTACATCTGCTGTCCTCCAGTCTTTGGGTACCTCCCCTGTTTCCAGTGATTGGCTGAACAGGATAGCCAGAGGTTCAGCCACCACCTCTCTTAGTTCTTTAAGGACCTGGGATGCACCCCATCTGGCCCCATTGCTTTATCAGCTATTATTACTTCCAGTTCCTTCAGGACCCTTTCTCGTGTAAAGGGACTTGTGTCCATTTCTGCACCATTCTCACCCCTTGTACTCCCTTCAGACCCATTACCCCCCCTCTTCCTTAGTAAAGACTGAGCAGAAATACCTGTTCAATATGTCAACTTTACTGTTGTCATCCTCCACGCTGCTCCCATCCTCCCCTTCAGTCTCACTATCCCTCCCTTTGTCCTTCTTTTTCACTTATGTACCTGTAAAAGGTTTTGTCCCCTTTAACCACTGATTTTGCAATGTGTTCTTCTGTCTGAGCTTTGGCTTCCTTACTGACTTCCCTGCCTCCCTTTGTTTCTCCTGGTACTTCTCCCTATCCCCTTCTGCCTGTGTCTTTTGTATTGCCTGATAGCAATCTTTTTGGCTTTCACTTTCTTTGCTACCTCTTTGGAAAACCATAATGGTCTCCTCTTTCTTTTCCTCTTGCTAACCTGCTTAATGCATAATTCTGTTGTTCTTATAATCCCCATTTTAAATACGCCCACTGTTCCTCAATCCCTGATTCCTGTCCCATTCCCTTAATGCCTCTTTCAAGTATCTCCCATTTTCCCAAAGTCTGCCCCCTAAAATCCAGGATACGTGTTTTGTGTGGTTTGGTTCTGCTCTTTCTGTGATTTCAAACCACAATGACTGGTGGTCACTGTTACCCAGGTGCTCCCCACTGTTACCCCATCACACTGTCCCTGTTTGTGAGCACAAGGTCCAGTATTGCCTTCTGCCGAGTTGGTTCCATGACCAGTTGCTTGAGGAAGGCACCTGAAAGAGTCCAGGATAAATCTGCTCCTAGTTGATGCTGCTGCTGGGATGCTCCAGTCCACGTCTGGTATATTGAAGTCTCCAACCAGTACTACCTCACCCTTGTCTGCCATCCTTTGGATGGCTAGCATCAACTCCTATCTGTTTCTTCCTCCTGTGCTGGTGGTCTATAGACCACACCTGTCATGGATGGCTGGCCCCATTTTCCTTTCCAGCTTAACCCACAGTATCTCTCCCCATTTTGTTCCTCCTGGATCTGTGTGGCCCTTATGTCATTTTCACATACAGGCACTCCTCCTCCCCTTCCTGCCTGCTCTGTCTCTTCTAAATATGTTGTAGCCAGGTATGGCCATCTCCCAGTCATGGTTATCATACACAGGTTTCAGTGATGGCCACAATGTCCAGGTCTGACTGTACCATGACAGCCTCCAGATCTTCCATCTTGTTGCTAAGGCTCCTGGCATTTGCACACATGGCTTTCCATGATTTGACCTCCTAGACTGCTTCACTGTTCTCTCCAGCCCCTTCCTTGGTTGTCATTTATCCTGGTTCTCCTTGCTGTCTGCCCTTCTGCTGAATTTGCCCCTATTCTGCTTATCCACCTTTTGGACACTAATCTCCATCTTTTGCACACTGCTTTGCAGAGATAGCCACTCCTCTGGTTCACTGGTTCCATTACTAGCTGTGGGGGTGAGCAAGTAGGTATCATCCTTGCTGGCCTGCCACCCCTTTTGCTAGTTTAAATGCTTTCAATGTAGCATTTAAACTTATCATTGAGTGCTTGGATTCCCCTCCAGGATGGATGCAGGCCGTCAGGCTTGACAAACCTCCATCCCTCCAGATGGGTCCCCAGTCACCAATGAATCAAACCCTTCCTCACACACCAGTTCTTCAACTATGAGTTAAAGTTCCTGGTGCATGCACTCCTATGCTCTCCCTTGCCTCTCACAGGTAGTACTTCTGAGAAAGTGACAGAAGTAGCTACTTGCTTGAGACCCCTCCCCAGTTTCCTAAACTCTTCCTGAACTTCCTTTGGCTCCCCATTTGCCAAGTCATTAGTACCTAGGTGGATAATGACATCCAGCTCACCCTCCTGTCTTGCCTTCCCAGTGATCCCCAGACTACCAGGGATACGGGGATCTAATTTATTATTATACAGATCAGGGGGGGCTATAGACTACCAGGGTTATGGGGGAGATATTCTTTTATATAGCTCTGTTCATGGGGGCACTAGACTACCAGGATAGGTAACGTGCCGCATTTGTGGTGGGCGACCCAGGAGTTGGGGTACAGGTGGGGGGGAACTTGCAACCTGTGGCAGTGGGTTACATCATGCTGGCCAGGTACGCCCTCTGTGCAACATACCTAGCTGCATGTCACAAGTCGCAGGTCTTTGTTGTGGAGACCCTGCCCCTTCTAGAATAGGGTGCAGGGTCATTGTTTCAGTTGCGGGTGGTGCAAGTTGCGTTCTGTGGCAACTTGTGCCACCTTTCTAGAATCGGGGCCAATGTCTTTCTTCAGGTGTTTACTATTCAATGGAAGGGTCCAAACTACCTGGAAGCAAGCTACTGTGATCCCTATTCCCAAAGGTGGAGACTACCTTGATCTAGGAAACTATCACACAATTTCCCTCCTACCCACCATTGTATAACTAATAGAAAGGCAGAGCTATTACCAGCTTACTATTACTCCCACATTAAATTTCTTATCCTACACCAGTCGTGATTTTAAGCAATTGACTCCTCCATACATCTCTCCTGAAATCAAAAAACTCCATTTACTCTAGTAAGGACAAAGCTCTCCTAAGAGGTGTGATTTCATTGACCTTGCCAATGCATTTGGCATAGCAAACAACTCCTTACTGCTCTGGAAATTGTAGTGTTTGTGAAAATATCATTTCACCAGTGGAATTAAAGCAAAAGTCAGAATTTCCCTTCAGTGAAATTTCAGAATGCACTTTGGTAACTTTTGTGGAAATCCTGACTTAGAATGGTGGAATAAATGTATGAATTGTGGATTAGTCTATTAAACTACAGAAAGAAATTCTGCAGAATTGATCATTGTGAGGCACTGAACTCCAAAATATACTGTATGTATGAACTCTAGATGAATGTTTTATACTGTGGAAATAAAGTCCGCAGAACTGATCACTGAACTGGGAATGATTACACATATTGTGGAATAATGTATTAAACTGTAGAATGAAATTCCTGTCATTCCACTGTCCATGTGTAGTATTTCACAATTTAGCCAGAAAAGTTCACAGAAGGGGGAAAAAAATTGCCAAGTACATTGGGAAGATTCGATTCAGCCAATGTCAGACTTTCAGAAAATTCCATGAAATCTATGACATTTCGAAAAATTTCCACAAATTTGAAATTTGCAGATTCTGCCTAGCTCTAGCAAATTGTGATATAGGGGATACACAATAGCCTTCTCAAAATATGCAATTTATCTTCATGAGTGAGGGGGAAGGACCACAACTCACGAGTGTCAGAGCCACGAGTGAGCTATGACAGTCCTGCCCCCTCACAGATTGAGATAAGTTGTATATTTTAAGTAAGACCATTGTGTATTCAATTTATACAACATCAGTTTATAAGTTATACCTTTTAAATCAGTTGTTTGTGTAGAGTTAACTGTTTCTCTTTGAATTCAGCAGCTAGCTTCAGAGCAGGACAAGGCTATTGTGTTGTCATCAGCATTGTGAAAGCTACTCTCTGATTGGTCCTTAAATAAAGGATAATCATTGTGACATACCTCCAGATAAATGTTTATCTGGTGGTAAGACAGTGAGATAAACAAGTTTGTCAGGGAAGATTTATCATTACTGGTGTAGTGTAAACTCAGATATCAACTGCACAGGCACAGTGAAAGAATAATTCAGCTCCTACCTCATGAACCAAAGACAGTCCATCCAGTTGAGCAGCACTGCCAAAAGCCCCCTTACTGTGTCCTGCCCCTCAAAAATCATAACCACTTGATCATGTCCTTGACTGTGTCCTCCTCAATGGCCTGTGTGCCTGTTTTAACTCCAGCAGCTTCTATCCTTATGGGGATAGCTAGAGCAACAGTTGGTAAAATATCAGATACAAGGCTATAACTCCATCAATGGATTCTGGTGACATCATAAACACAAGACCAAATCTTGTGTGTTTCTAATGATGCCATCTGAATTGATGATTTGTGTCTGTTGGTTAGTTTTTGTAATACAGGTAGGCATGTTTTATCCCTGAAAAGAAAGAAAATGTCATTGCCATTTAAAAATTGGTGCCCCACAATTTCTATGCTATTTTTAGGGGCTTCAGGATAAACAAGGAGATTCACAAAAGAAGAGCAATGGGAGGTGCCTAAACCAATCAAAGAAGCACTCTGGATAGGGAGGGTCGATACCAGCCAATTCACAGAAGAAAGGGTCCTGAAAGAACTCCTAAAACTGAAAGTTGACAAGGCAATGGAGCATGACAGGATTCGCCCCAGAATTCTAAAAGAACTCAGGGGAGAACTAGTGACACTGCTGACTACCCCTTTTAACAAATCATGGGAGGATGGTGTGGTACCTGAGGACTGGAGGAGGGCAGATGTGATTTCCCTTCACAAAAGTGGGAGCAAGGCAGAGACGGGAAACTACAGACTTGTTAGTTTAACCTCAGTGGTAGGGAAAATGATGGAATCACTTCTGAAAGAAAGAATTGTTGAGTACCTAGAGGCCAGCGGGGCACAGGACCCAAGGCAGCTTGGATTCACAGTGGGAAGGTCATGCCAAATGAATCTCATAGATATCTTTGACTGGGTGACCAAAGTAGTAGACCAGGGAGGGGCTGTGAACATGGCCTATCTAGACTTTAGCAAGGCATTTGACACAGTACCACACAAAAGATTAATAAACAAGTTAGCCAGCCTGGGAATGGGTGCCAAGGTGGTAGCCTGGATAAAATATTGGCTGGACAACAGGACGCATAGGGTAATAGTAAACGGAGACCACAGTAAAGAAAGGAGGGCTACTAGCAGGCTACTGCAGGGTTCAGTACTGGGACTGGTCCTCTTTAATGCCTTTATAAGTGACATTGTAGAGGGACTGGAAGGAAAAGTATGCCTCTTTGCAGATGACACAAAGATCTGCAACAGGGTTGTGACACAAGGGGGGGTGGAAAGAATGAGAAGGGACTTGGCAAGGATGGAGGAATGGTCAAAAGTATGGCAGCTTAGATTCAAAGAAATGCAAAGTATTGCACCTGGGAAACAAAAACCCAGGGGAAGAGTACACAATGGGGGGTGGGGATACTAACAACAGCAAAAATGGAAAGGGATCTGGGAGAAGTCATATCAGATGATCTAAAGGTGGGCAAGCAATGTGAGAAGGCAGTAAGGAGGGCTGGGGTGATACTGTGATACATAGGGAGAGGTATCACCAGTAGAAAACAGGTGGTTGTTATCCCTCTGTACAGACAGTTGGTGAGACCCCATCTGGAGTATTGCATGCAGTTCTGGAGACCCCATCTCTGCAAGGACGTAGACAGGATGGAGGCAGTCCAGAGGTGGGCAACTAAAATGTTGCAGGGTCTGCACCAGAAGCCATATGAAGAGATACTATAGGAGCTTAACTTGTATATCCTCGAGGAAAGGTGGGAGAGAGGGGACATGATAGAAACTTTCAAGTACCTCAAGGAAATCAACAAAGTCCAAGAGAGTAGCATATTTCAGAAAGAGGGATGTGCAAGAACAAGGGGGCACAATTTGAAGACAGTGGGGGATGGCTCAGGGCAATATGAGGCAGTATTTTTACACAAAGAGGGTGATGGACGCATGGAATGGCCTTCCTGAGGAGGTTGTGGGGCCAAAAACAGTGGGGGAATTCAAGAATGCATGGGACAGACATAAGGCAATTCTGGTGGGGGCTGGGAGAAAATAGGCTGTTGGTTAACTAGGATCTGCAGCTTATCCAATAGGTAGGGAAATAGGCAGACTGGGTGGGCCAAGCAGTCTTTATCTGCCGTCAAGGTCTATGTTTCTATGTTTCTACAGCATGTCTGAGATGAGAGAAACATTCAAGTACTTCAAGGGCATAAACAAGGTACAGGGGTGAGACATCTTCCAATACAGGAGGAGTACAAGAATGAGGGGGCATGACGTGAAACAGGAAGGTGGCAGGTTAAAAGGGAGTGTGAGGAATGGTCTGCCACAGGACCTGGTGGGAGCAAGCACTGTGGTTGGATTTAAACATGCATGGGACAGGTATAGGGGAACCATAGAGGTAAAGCAGAGGGAGGATCAGAAGCTGTAAATGGGTCTAGTGGTACTTATCTGCTGACAATTTCTTTGTTTCTATGAGGAGGGGGAAGTCATGTACCATGGAAAAACCACATTTGAATGAGAAGTCACTAAAATTAAAGAATCCTGTGGCCCTGCATACTGTATATTCTGCAGCATGATGTGAGTTGTATGGAACATTTAGCAGCTGTTGAAATGCAGAATTCCTGGGGCCTTATTTACAGACATAATTTTCTGGTATGGTGCTATTTATTAAACATCCTTTACCATTCCCAATCAGCTGAGCACCATCCTCTTTTCCACATTATTATTTTAATTTAAATTAGATACATATATACAGTACATACTGTACATACAAGACACCAGCAGAAATAGGCCAAAACAGTCTATTAAGTCTGCTCAAGTGTGCAGCTTACAGAATTTACACTGGAGCTGCCCCCCCCCCCACGGGGTAATCTTCTCCCACCCCTTCTACCCCCCACCACCTCCTATATCCAGTTTGATTCTCCCCTTTACCTTGTCCCACCCTCTCTTAAAACTATCCACCGTTTTCAGTGAGACCACCACCTCCAATATTTTATTCCTCTTGGACACTATGCTTTTGGTGAAAAAGTATTCCCTCATTTCCTTTTTAAATCCCCCCCAACTAATTTCAGACTATGTCCCCTCATGGCCCTTTCCCTTTTCAGATTGAATAAGCCCCCTGTTTCAACCTTGTTTACACCTTTTAGGTACTTTAAGCTTTCTATCATATTCCCCTCTCCCTTCCGTACCCCATGGAATGCATATTGAGCTCCAACAGTCTCTCCTCATAGGATTAACCCCCAGGCCCAGAATCATCTTGGTCACCCTACGCAGCACCCACTCCTTTAGTCTGATGTCTTTTTTCAAGTAAGGGGACCAGAACTGCATGCAGTACCCCAAGTGTGGTTTCACCAGTGACTTGTACAAGCTAGTATGACTTCCTCTTTCCTGGAGGTGATTCCCCTGGCAATGCATCCAAGCATTTTGTTCTCCTTGGCTGACACTTTATGGCACTGTGTGAAGTGTTTCATGTCCCCCTGAGTGTGACCCCCAGATCCCTTTCCTCATCCGAAATGGATATCTGTACCCCTCCCAGCCAATAGCTGTTCCCAGGATTCCTAGATCCCAGGTGCATGACTCTGCACTTCTTGGCATTGAATGCCAGCTGACAGATGTCTGACCAGTTTTTGAGCCTAATCAGAACCTCTCTGAGCTGCTGCCTCCCCTGTTCTGTCTCCACTCTCCCAGATAGCTTGGTATCATCTGCGACTAGGCAGATTTTACTTTTGATCCCTTCCACTATGTCACCAATAAATGTGTTAAACAACACCGACCCAAGTATAGAGCCCCACAGTACCCCGCTGATCACAAGTCTGGGCTTCAACAGTACCCCCCCAACAATCACCATCAGGTTCCTATCCTGAAGTCAATTTTGGACCCATCCCACCAGTTTCTCCCCCACTCCCAGGTTCCTCAGTTTATTAAGCATCCTTCCATGTGACACAGAGTCAAGGCCTTGCTGTATTGTAATTCATAATTAAGCTGTGGCCACTGCATTCTGGCAATACTTTCAAATCATAGTTCATCTTCAAAAATATATATTTTTTTGCATGGTAAATTAAAATTATGACATGCATGGAAGTTGGTGAGAGGGAAATTCTGGGGGGATGTGAGGAAGTTATTTTTCACAGAGAGCCATGGAACAATCAAAAGTACAGAACATTGTACTCAGGCCAGAAAAAATAAAAATAAAATTACTGAAATATAACTCATGGTTTTATTGGCAGAAAAGTGCAATACCAAAAACCCAAACACTTCGAGTCTAAGTGAAACCCTTCCTTAAGGGGTATTTGACCCGAAGCACTGGGCTTTTTGGTGCTGCACTTTTCCGCCAATAAAATTGTGAGTTACATTTCAGTACTTTCCTTTACTTTTTCTAGCCTCAGTGCGACATCCTGTGCTTTTGCTCATTTCTGTCACCACATTCGCACCAGCTGCATGCTGCTGTGAGCATGTAGGTTCCTGTGTTTTTCGCAAGCTGTGGAACAACCTGCTGGCTGAAGTGATGGGGCAAACAACATTAATGACTTCAAATATGGTTGGGACAAAGTTATGGACATAATAATCACTGTGGTGGAGTAGCAGCAAGGCAGGGAATATGCGGGTGGGTAACATGGGTATATATCTCAGAGGTAGGATAGGGTATTATGGGCAAACTAAATGGACCAATGATTTTTTTCTGCCATCAATGTCTATATTCCCATGTTTTTACCTAAATGCCCAATACCATCAAGGCAGCTGAGCAATTCCCTCCCTCCTGCATTATTCTTATTCAGATACAGTCGTACATAGCTTAACCTCCATATCTGCATCCTATCTGACATTACCCTTTCAGGAATCAGGTGCAATTCCAGTTCTAAGAGATTAATGTGGATGGAAGGGAATTGCTTGGCTCAGTGAACAGGGTGGAGGGATTTGAAGTAACCACACAAAAATAACTCTACCATTTTGAGAAATGGAGGGAGGACTGGCTAGCAAGATACACTAATGCAAACTTAATTGGGAAATTAAAAATATAGTCATCACCCACAATACTGTATTTTGTAATAGCATTGCTCGGACATCAGAACAATGGTGTTATGATTTTCTGACATCAGAATGACAGAATTATGACTTTTGGATCTCATTGATTCCTTATTGGAAAAAATGACCTAGAGAGCTAAAGCACCAAGATGTGAACCTGAAGACAATGCAGACCTGGGTTTGAAACCCACACCTGGCACTTGCATACTCTGTGACCCTAAGACAGTCATTTAACTTCCCTGTGCTCCCAGGATACACTTTGAGCTGAGCTTCAGTTCAATATGCATTTCCCAGGCAATATTATAGAATAAATATACTTCAACACTAATAGATAGAACCCACACTCTGTTGAAACTAGCCTTCAAGAGTTCTTAATAAATATACTGAGCTGGTACCAACTTAAATAGCTATTCTCTTAACCAAACAAAAAGGCCTTGTCACCATGTTGTTCTCAACTAAAAGTAATCTCTGTAAGCTAACTGCTCTCCAAGATATCACTGACAATGCCAGGTTCCCTTTTTGCAGTGTTCAAACCTGTAAGTATGGAAAAGTACAGTGGTTGCCATCTTTATCTTCTGCTTTACCTCAGGTGAAACTCCTTCCCTCTTCCCACCTGCAATTGCAATGCTACCATGGCGTAGGTGTGGTTGAGGAGATTAATTGTTTTTTTTCTGATTTACCTATTCATTCTGCACTTCTACCTGTATTCATCATGTTGTTCTGATTGCACGTCATTGAAACGGCTAATTGTGACTGTGCTATGTGTTTTGTATCCCCTGTTCCTTTCCCCTGGGTCACACTGAAAAAGAGCCTCGGTTCAATGTGCCTTTCCAAGAAAGAAAGAAAGAAAGAAGGAAAAAAGGAAGAAAATTCACCACATTAAGGTACTGTAATACAATATTTCCCTGTCATGGCAGTATAATTTAAGGTAGCACATACGCTGAAGTGTTACCATATAGTGCTTAGTCAGCACAATAAGGTAACACTTCAACTAAGGTGGTACTTTGAATGTTATTGTTGAAAGGAGAAAAGCTGTTTTGCAGTACCTTAATGTGATCAACTTTTCTTTGGTATGGCTGAAGGTTAGGATGGGTACCACTGTACCTTGGACTGACCCATATCCCCCACCTTTACTTCGCCCATTTTAAACAACAAACTACAAAAGGAATACCTGACACACCAAGCAAAGGAATACCAGGTTTCCCAAATGCTTCTTTCAGGAGGGAGAGAGGTGACATTATAGAGATGTTCAATTGCCTCACTGGAGTTACAGGGAAAATGTCAAGTCAATCTCAGAGCTTTGGGGCAGATAGCAAGGAACTGTGAACACTGCGTGGGATCATGGGCACCATTGGAACTCAACTAAGCTGGTGGGGGGGGAGGTACAGAAAGGGTTTCGGGAAGTAGTTCATTATGGAAAGGGAGGTAGAATAATGGAACAGGCTCCCAGAGGAGGTTGTGTGTGCTGAAACATAAGAGGAGCTAACAGAGGGTGGAACAGGTACATTGGGAGGGTAGATGGGGCAGCACTGGGGGGGGGTGACCACTAGCTATTTCCCACTACTAGGTAGGTTTAGAGCAGTCTGGTTAGGCTGCAAGACCTTTATCTAAAGACAGGATCTACAGCATGTTTCTAAGTTTCTCTATTCCAGCTTTCAGCTCATTGAATATTCATTAAGGAGAAAGTACACACAGTCATCCTCCATCAACCTGACAGATGAATGCCTTTCTTTATACTTTATTGGAGCAACAGTATATTAAATTCTTAAAGTTCATTTAAATTTTCACAACATTGAGGCTCCTTAATACAACAAGCAATTCTGAGTCTTTCATGGGAAAATCTACAAAACATAACATTTATACTCATATCCTATAGGAGGCAGCCAAAACATATTCATGAGAATACTTTCTATTCTATACACCTCACATGCTCAAAGACAATCCGTTCAGATAGATTCATTGTTTTCCAACTGTCATGTAAAATTGGTCCACATATTCCAAAATGTATAATATCTCCTTGCAATATGTATTGCAGCATGTGATTTTGCACTCTACTATGTTTGTATAGATAAATATTTGTACATGCATAGAGCTTCTGTTTGGTGCACCCTGCTTGCATGAATATAGGGCTGTGGTAGAACTGTGCAAAATGCCATGGTGCAACATGCTACAGCCTTCAACTGGCAATGAACACCCCAAGGAGCAAAGGGGGCCAGCACATCCCAAACAGGTTAGTACCCTTTATTCTGGCAGCCATATTTAAATGCCAATTTGCTAATAATCACATGAGACATGCAAGGTGCTAAGAGTCCTTTTGCATGTCATTATGTGGCCATTCTCAGCTCTGCACAATGCTTCCATGCCATTTTATGCTACATAGACATTGCACAGAGAGAGAGATGACTGTACATCCAAGTTAGTGTAGTGGGACTCCTTTCCTGCTCGCTGTCCCAATGCTGCATATTGGTAACAATAGATGAATTCCCTCGAAGTTTAGTGACCCTTTTCCCTCCCAATGCCAGTGTCTGTACGCCTACCTTCCTATGTCACCCAAAAGAAATGCATGGGATAAATGTTTGGGTACCCTCTCATCTGCCATTGCAAATTTATAGATATAACAAAACATAACATGGATAACAACTAAGTCTGCATATGCCATTCAGACTTAATGTTTTCCCATGTATTTTGTTTGGATGACAGACAGCAGACAGTGGAGAAAGTGAGAGGAGGTTAAGTGCTGGACACAGTCTCTGGATTGGGGGGGATTCCGACACTGGTACAGGGACAGGAGTGGGACACTAGACTACCAGGAATATGTCAATTGCTACCAACAATTGGCATGAGACATGGAGTTGGGGTCCACTAGACAGTCAGAGATGCATAATTACATTTACTATGGCTGATGTGGGATTTAGGAGTATGAGAAACTTGCCTGAATGCAAGGCCCTGTTTTAACAATGCACTATTAGTAGTGCATTGTTAAACAAGGATTTGTCAATACTGAATGTTGTCGCACTGGCATTGTCATTGGTAGTGTAGGAGTCAGAGATGCATAATAGGAAAGTCAGTGAAGTATTGAACTGACGCTAACCCCACCCCCACCCTGCAGAGACTGACAGGTGTTGGGGTGTGCCTTTGGGTCATCAGCTATAACACTCATGCCATTTTACCTCACCCTACCCTGTAGACACTGAAAAGTGTTGTGTGCTTTGAGGTCTTTGGGCCTTATACTTACTCCATTCCATAAGGAAATACACTGAGATGGGTGCAGTATAGGAGAATGGGGTGAACTTTAGGGCCAAACACTGCAAGGCACACCTCAATGCCTGTCACTGGCTGCAGGGTGGGGGTGGGGTGGAATGGCGTGAGCATTACAGCCAATGATCCAAAGTCACACCCGTGATGCCTGTCAGTCTCTACAGGGTGGGGTGTTACAGTTGGAAACCCTAATACCATAGGCGTTTGTTGGTATTTTCACTCCAAATTGTCAACATGAGCTTTTTGTGACCCCACCTCATGAAGAGCAGCACTATCAGTTTGTTAGCCGAAAGGTGGTTTTGCACAACGACTATGCCATTTGGTGACACAGGCACAAAAACACATTTTGGGCAGGATGTGAAAAATGACAACTGTATTGTTCATGAGGAGGTGTAAAAAAATTGCAACGTTGAAAATCTGGAGTAAAAATATGAAAAATTGGTGAAATCATGAGCATACATAGAAACTGCGCAACACACATCTGTAACCCAATTATTTCTGAGATTTTTTTAACCACATTTTCTTTTTTTTTTTGCAAATAACCAAGCTTTATTGAAATATATCAAGCATAACAAATATGTCATACAAGTACATAATACAGGGATACCACAAAACAATAAATAGAAAAAAGAACAATAACAAAGCGAAACAAGGCCCCTAAAACCCCCCAACCCTGGCAGCTATCCCAGTGGCTGACTCATCTGTGTAATGAATGCAATCTACATGTAACCTCGGAAAACAAACAAAGTAAGACCTAATTATAAGTAGTATGACTATGTCTTCGAAAGGAAGTACCATGGAGGAGAGGATTCATCCAAATAATGTACCGAACTAGGGTCGATATCGTTCCAATAATTAGAAGCGAATATTATGCGTTTTAGCACTAATATCAATACCTATCCTTCAAACATTGAAATAACTTCCCCCAACATTGCAGGAATAATGGTGATTTTAACCACATTTTCAACATAGGCATTTTGGGACCTCCCCTCATGAACAGTGGCAATGTGATTTTGTTAATCTGCCCCAAAAATTGATTTCCCACAGCGACCACGCCATTGTGCGCCACAGTTGCAAAAAGACATTTTGGGCAGGTTGTGAAAAATGACAGCTGTACTGATCATAAGGAGGTGCGAAAAAATGCCAGCACTGAAAATCTGGCATGAAAATATTGCAAGTTTGCGAAGTTACAAGGGTGCATGGAAACTGCACAATGCATGCTTGTAACATAGTTATTTTATGGTCTTTCATCACCAAATGTTCAGCATATGAATTTTAGGACTTCTGCTCATGAACAGTGTCACTGTCATTTTCTTAATATGTCCCTAAAACTGATCTCCCACAGCGACCGTGCTATTCTGCGCCAGAAGTGCGAAAACACATTTCTGCCAGGATATGTAAAATGACAGCTGTACTGTTCATAAGGAGATGTGGAAAAATGCCAATTTTGAAAATCTGGAGTGAAAATATTACAAATTCATGAAGTTACGTGTGTGCGTGGAAACTGCTCAATGCACGCTGGTAAAACAGTCATTTTTTGGATTTTTTTTTCACCAAATTTGCAACATAGGCTTTTTGAGAGTCCACCTCATGAACAGTGGCACTGTCATTTCATTAATCAGTCTAGAAAGGTTATTCCAGACATTGACCATGAAATCACCTTTCAAGACTGAATAATGCCATGACAGTTACTGAATTTGTGAGGAGGGGTCCCAATAACCCCATGTTGAAAATTTGGTGCCAAAATTCCCAAAAAAGCCCGAGATATGCACCAAAGTTGAAAAAAAACCTATTTATGCCATTATACAGCTTACTGCCATTTCTTCAGTTTGCAGTCCACTTTGAAGAGTGCAGATGTGTTCCTGGTCCAACAAAGATCATCGGCGCTGGGCTCTGGAGGTAAATATGGGGTGAGGGGGGTGTGGGGATGGAGGGTACACAGAGGGTGGGCATGGGTTGTGGAGGTGGTGGGAGAGACAGTGAGAAAAAAAAAGACAACGAGGGTCGGTGTTCTTTTTTTTGCAGGTGTTTGTTTGGTGCACCTGCATTATGGGGAGGGGGACCATAGCCGATGGGGATTGGGTCCCCTGTCAGCACAGAAATGGTTGGGGTGTGCACATTATGTCGAGGGGGATTGGGCTCACAGCACAAATCAGGGGTTGGGGACATTATGCAGATGGGGAGTGGGCTCCCTCAGCAGCAAATGAAGTGGGTCGGGGCCTGCTGACAGGGAGATTGGGCACCCCTGAAGTTGGCACTCTGCATGGTGGCAGTCAGTGCCACCATGTTTATTGAACTGCTTCGCCAGGAAAGGCATGTCAGGAGGCATGTTATTGTGCCACTGCGTGACGAGCTTGGCTCTCATTGCAGTGGCACTTTTCTTAGATCTGGTGGTCACTTTACATACTGCTGATGTCAGTGCCTGCATGCTGGCTTATTGGGGAATGAGGGACGCACCTACTGATATGTGCCCTGCATTCGCCCACAGTGACTGCACCTCCAAATCTGCTACTACTGCAATATGTTGACTGGCACCCAAGCGCGAGCCAACATAAGAAGTGCTTCCTGGAAGCATTAACTAGCACTGTGCTAGTACTGTAGCCTGCTAGCACTTCCATGAACTTTTTAAAATACCCATGTGCCCAGAAGGCAAGGATTTACATATGTGCTATGGAGTATTTTGTGTCAAGGTGCCATCAATCTAGCTAGCACACTTGTGTTGAATATAAGTGTCCGTGCTAACAAACTGTTGTCCATGCTATTAACACTTAGTGCTGTGCTACATCTGTTAACATAGTGCTAACATTTAAAAAATGTGGTCCTTTGTCTTTAAGCATGAATATCTCCTTCTAGCCAAGACGTGCCTTCATAATTGGTCTCAGAATTAGCACTTCATTTTGAGTATATTTTTTCATCATAAGATAACAGGGAACATTATGAGTGTTTATAATTGCTGTTCTGAACATGCTGTGAGTCTGAGAAGGGTCTTAATGTAATGATTAAATTTTGCTCAGTAAAAAAGTATATCATATATGAAATACAAGCTATACTTCCTTTATAAACAATGATAATTTGTACAGTCTTTGAAAAAGGTATTGTCTGCTCCATGTCTTCTTTCTAACTTCTGTGAGCATAGGAATACAGACACAAGGTCCCGGTTATTCCTTGTCTGATTGACGTTTTGGTACTTGCAAACAATGAATAACACATTTATGTAGTTGTTGTAGTGATACTCGGTGCCTGTTCATACTGCATATATAGCTGTTATTTTAATGAAATATTTTTCTTTAGTTCTGAATTGTTTAGTAAAGATACTTCAGACTTTTCCAAGTATCATATATTCCTTACTTCTGTCACCAGAAATCTTAATGTAGTATTAAGAAAAAAACATGAAACTGTATCTAATTAAGCAATAATTAGCAATAACTCACAAGGTGTGCAATATCACTGGATATTATCCCACTTCATGTACATTGAAAGGCACGAGGACATAGGCCAAGTGACTTCAGCCATGTAAGAAGGGATGATGTCCCATGATACTTCAAACCCTGGAGAATATTATTCTCAGAAACAAAAAAAAAGTAGAGCACACACAACCTCCAGATAGACAAGGGCACTGGTCTTCCACACCAAAATCTTTTATTTTGAGGTTGAACTCGGAGAAGACGGAGGTAATGGTTGTGGACCGGGGTCATTGGATAGAGGGGATGGGAGCTGGTTTGCCCTCAGGACTTTTTCTGGGTGGCATCCAGTTCCCTACCTCTGAACCGGTGCAGAACCTGGGGGTGATTTTTGATGACGGGCTGACACTGTGATTGCATGTGTCGGCAGTCATCAAATTATCCTTTTACCATCTCAGGAACATCTCCAGGATTAAGTACCTAGTTCCGTCCGGTGATCTGCCCACATTGGTCCACGCCTTTGTGACCTCGCACCTTGATTACTGCAACTCCCTGTATCTAGGGCTACCAGGGGTTGATATCCACCGCTTGCAGCTTGTGCAGAATGCTGCAGCCCGGTTATTGACAGGTACTCCTCGTACCTGTCATATTTCTCCAGTGCTGCATGATCTGCACTGGTTGCCTATACAGTGACAGAACACCTTTAAAGTCAGTCTTCTGACTTATAAAACCCTACACGGACTGGGCCCGGACTACCTGAAAGAGCTCCTGACATCTTACTGCCCTAGGTGATCACTCCGCTTGGCAGACAAAGGGTTGCTAGAGATTCTGAGGGTTTCTTTGAAATCTTCAGGGGCCCGTGCTTTTATGTACGTGGCCACTGCCCTCTGAAATTCTCTACCCCGTCCACTCTGGCAGTGTGCGTCCATGGAGGAATTTAAAAAGGCCTTAAAGACCCATTTATGGTTAAAGGCTTACTCCTGATGATGATATTTTATTGTATTTTATGAATTCAGCAGTTATTGGATCTGTGTTTATTTTACTCTTTTATTTGCAGCTGTTGTAAAGGCGCTTGGTTTTAAGAAAGGCACAGTATAAATAAAGAATTATTATTATTATTTTAAATTAAATAGACATAATTAAGAGCCAGCTTGACGCATTTTGGATGACTACTCATCCTTTATCAAAGGTAAAAGTCTATCTCTAAAGTGACAGTATAAATACTGCATTCAAAAAATGTCAATGATGTAACACATACATATTTAAATCTCATTGGTTGATACATACAGGCACACATAACTTTAATCTGCCAATAACAGCTACATAAAGCACATAAAAACTGGCCCAAGCTGATAAAACTATATCCTTAAAAACCCAAAGCTAATAGAAAACCAACATTTAAATACATTTATATACATATGTATAAACAAACAACAAAGGATGGGGGAGGGGGGAGAGAACCTAAAATGAGTCTACAGGGAGTAGAAACAATGACAATGCAGAAATCCATCCTTTAAACATGACACAATCATCCACAAAATCTGTGTTTCATACAGGTAGCTTTCTAGCAGTAAACTTTGATTTTCAAAAGAGCATAGAAACAAAACTTGCCCCAGGATTACACACATCACAAGTTCTTTTTCTTTTTTAAAGAAGGTTTAATTTCAAAACCTGAATTTAATCCATTTTTTTGTGGCATTCATGTTCACTACCCAGAAAGCTTCTCTGGTAAGTAGTAAACCATTATAGTTTCCACCCCATGGTTTATGTTGCACTTTGTCTATGCCCAAAAAACAAAAATGATGCAATCCATTATTCTGTGTCATGGCTATATGTGCTGCAGTAGCATACGTCAATTCTGCTTTCTCTATTGCCCGCACATGTTCTTTGACCCTGGTTTTAATACTCCTGGTTTTTCCAATGTAAATGTATTATTCTCATTATGAAATGGTTCCATTTAGAAAAAGAAATTTAAAGTCAGTTGTAAAAATATGTTTTCATTTTTGTTGACTTATGGCATGAACTGCTTATTTATTTGATGCATGAACAGCTTTTTTAGACTGGCATTATGTATTGAGACATCAGTCCAACAGAATTTGGTCACGCTCAAATGGATTTGAGGGTTTTGACCATCTTTCCTCTTAATGGTGAAGCCCCTGCCTATGTAACCCAGCATCCCTTTTGCCCTCTAAGTGCCTTGATGCATTGTGCTGAGGGTTTCAGATGGTTTGTGATTGCGTGCCCTAGATCTTTCTTTTCCTCAGACACCATGATAATCACTCTTCCCAGTCTGTACTCGACCCTGTGGTACTTGCTCACAATGTACTTGACCTTGAACCTTTTTGCATTGAACTCCAGTTGCCAGAATCCAGACCATCTTTCTTAGCCAGGACCCTGCTCAGATTCCTAACTCACCTCCACCATCCTCCACATTCCCACAGAGCTTGAGGCTTTTTTTGCCTTTTGTGTTGCCCCCATGTCATTTTTGAACATGTTGAACAGCATTGGACTGAGCACTGACTCCTATGGAACCCTGCTGGTGACCCTCCTCATTCTTGAGTACTCCCTCTGACCACCACCCTTTGGATTCTCTCTTCCAGTCAATTTGTAACATACAGCATCACCTTGTCCCACATCCACAGGTCCTCCAGTTTCTTGAACAATCTCTTGTAGGGGACTGAGCTGAAGGCCTTGCTTAAATACAGGTACAGTATGCCCACTGCCTGTCCCCTGTCCACCGACCTTGTAACCCAGTCAAATAAATCAATCAAGTTTGTTTGGCATGACCTCCCTGCCATAAACCCAAGCTGCCTGGTGTCCTGGAGTCCATACACTTCAAGGAACCCAACCAATCTTTCCTTGAGTATCATCTCCATCAGCTTACCAACTATCAATTTCTAGCTAACTGCTCTGAAGTTGCCTGGCTCACCCCTTGCCCCACTGTTGTGCATGGGCACTACATCTGCTGCCTCTTTTCTCATGTCACCACCTCTGGGTCCAGGGAGCCATTGACCGGGTCAGACAGAGGGGCTGCCAGAACTTCTATCATTGTGATGTATCTACTCTGTATTGTTTATTGTGATGTATCTACTCTGTAATGTTACCCTTTTTGCCACTGAAAAAGGGATCTTCAGAGCTCCATGGACCTACCCAGTCATCAAAATAAATAAATAAATAAATAAAAATAATTTCTCTCAATATCCTAGGGTACATGCCACCTGACCCTGGAGATCTCCCAATCTTAATGGCCCTGAACTCCTTGAGGACCCTGTCCACTATAATTATCTCCTCACACTTCTTTACCACCCGCCTTTCTCATCCCTATCATTCCCTGTGAGACTGATCCATCTCTTTTCTTACTGAATACTGAGCAGAAGTATTCATTCAATAACTCTGGCTTTTCTCTGTTGTCCTCCACCCACTCAGGCCCTTTCTCAAGCTTGACAATACCTTTTCATCCTGTGCAAAAGCATTCATTCAATACCTCTGTCTTTTCTCTGTTGTTCTCCAGCCACTCAGGCTTGTTTTTCAGCTTGACAATACTTTCCCTTGTTGTCCTTTTTTCCTCAGAATTCAAGTTTTGTTACTTTCCTGACCCCTCTGCAATCCTGAACTCTGTTTCTGCCTTGGCATTCTTAACCTATCTGCTGGTTGTGTTTATCTTTTCCAGGTAGTCTGCTCTGTCCTCTTCTCTCTGGGTCCTCCTAAATATCTTAAAGGAAGTTCTTTTTTTCTTTATGGCTCTGTCACCCTCTCCTGAAACCCCGAGTGGTTTACTAAGTTTGTTCTTTTTCATTTTCTGCTTAAGGCACTTAATTGTGATTTTCTGGACTGTTTCCTGGATAAAGGACCATTTAGTTTCTACCCCCATGGTTGCCTAGAGCTTGGTCATGTGCTTCATCAAAATTATTAAAATTTTGGTAAAAATGGCCCTCTTGAAGATCAGGATGACATGTGCCCTTGTGTCCCATACTTTTTTCCCCATATCAAGGTGAAACCATACTGACCGGTGATCACTTTCTCCCAGGGGCTCAGCCACACTAATGCCTCTCACGTGGCTACAGTTTGTTAGCAACAAGTACAAAAAGTATTTGAAGACCTCATACACCAGAACGTGCTCCAGCACTCTCACTTCTGTTTCCTTCGGCTCCAGAATTACATCTCTCACAACCATAGCTCCTATAATAGCCATCCAAGTTCTCCTACTGAATTAATAATTCTTTAAATCCTACTTAGAGCCAAATTAATATCAGCTGTACATAACATTGTATTAGATGGCAATATAAAAGAATTACAAGTAAGATTAAACTGGGAGTCTACATTGGGTGTTACTTTAACTGATTCTCAATGGTCCTAGTTTAATAGATCCCCACATGAAAACATTATCTCTTCCTGATTGCAACAGATCCAATTTATAAAATGGGATGAGTAGGGAAATTACTGCATCCTGATTGGTCAACAGCCGTATAATGTCAGAGTACTACCACTAGTTAAACAAGATCTGGTCAGAGCCAAAACATCCTCAGGATTTGACCTGATAAGGAATAAATTTAGTGTGCATGACCCATGCTACTAGATGTGTTCAGACCTGCTGCTGGCTGCAACTCCCTCTGGGCTGCAGCTGTGGTGCTGTCAGGTTCGTTCTGAGCTGTTTGGCACACTGTTAGCAAGGCAGGCAAAGCAAGCAGTACTGACTAATACCAGGCCTCACCTTCCCATTGCCCCCCTCCACTCACCTGCGGACCAACAAAACCGATACCTTGTCCAGCTGACGAGAGAAAATTCCCCATCAGTGACACACAAGTTGCCTGCCCGGACCAGGCTCCCTGACGCACCTATTCCATCTGTCTCCACAGAAACACAACCAGACAGCCAGTGAGTAAACCAGCTTATGCGCTGTACGGCAGCTGAGACATCACGAGACCTGGGGAAAGGGAATGGATCGAGCCTAGTGAGCAGTCCCATTGACAGTCCTATGATGAAAATAAGGTGTGGCATCATAGGCTGAGGTGTAGGTAGAGATACAGGAGCATACATGTTCATAATTCAGATCTTTACTTTTCTGTAGCAAAAATGCCACATTTAGGAAGGACACGGGAAATTTGTAATGCAAAATCAGGGACAGTGGATAGATCTGTTTGAAACAACACATACGGTGGAGCGAGCCACTTGTGTGTCTTTAGCCAACACGTTACAAGTAGATGCATGGGCTGCCATGGCCGGTTCCGGCTGCTGCTTTCAGTGCATGTACCTGTGTGGGTGTGCTCAGTGTGTTTAGATCTGCTGCTGGCTGCAATGCCCTCTGGGCTGCAGCTGTGGTGCAGTCAGGTTCGTTTCAAGGTGCAAAGTAAACAGCAGCACCTCCAAGCTGTTCAGCACAGTGTTAGTGTTAATGCTTTTAAGAGCTAATACTGGCTTCATAATAACTAAAAACATATAGCCCAAAGCACACATAGCATCCCACAGTATCCCACAATACATTTGCAGGAAATATTAAGATAAAAGCTTTAGACTCTTTAAAACCTTGAAGTCAATGCTCCTATTCACGACTCAAAGAGCAGCGTACAAGCTAATGTCATTCTTAACAGTAACATCGCTTCTATTCAGAGTCGAAAACCATACCAGAATACATACAGGAAGGCATTCAAAACAGTAGTTCCTCCAGGTTAAGAGCTGACATAATGCAAATGAAAGGAAAGAAAGTACAGCACTCTTCAATAGGGAGTCCCGCTGATTAGATACTTCCAAAGAACCATAAATGTTATTACTGTGGAGATAAAATTAACTTCAGTCTGTCATAAAAGAACAGTACATATAGAAGTCAAAGCGTCTTTTACTTAGCGTCCACTGAAGCTGTCTTTTTAATTATGAAAAGCCGTTATCGCTCAATTAGCATTCCTGTGTGGGCTACATTGCATCATTCCATTTATATTTAGCAAAATGCTTACCTGGAAATTAATAAGAGAAAGGACGGTAACGTCTTTGACAGAAAATAAATGTCCCATAGATCCAAGCTTCTAATATCTGTACCAAGCAACTTTTACCAACAGGATTTTCCCTTGTAGCATTCACATACTTTCTCATTTCTCCATTCCTTTTATCCAGAATGATGGGGGGGAAGGGCCAAAGATTCAGAGGTCAGTCTGGCTCTCACTTTCTACCAGAACCCATCACAAATCCTCCTCTTCATCAATCTGGTCCATCTCCATTCTCTTAATGTCTGGAAAGCTGCAAAATAAATCAAAAAAGGTGCTCCACTAAGCGCAGTAAATCACACTTGCTAATAAGTATGTGAGACCCCCTCGCACAACATTAGCATACCTGTTATAGGCTTTATTATGCCTGTCAGCACATGAAGTACTTCCAACTTTTTCCTCCTCCTAAACGGTCTCGCGTCTTTCATTCTATGGAGAATAAGCCAAGTTCCTCACAAGATCCTGCTGAATTTGCCTGTCATAGCCACTTGTTTTCGCCAAGCACCTGTAGAATTTCACCTCTTAGCACTTTCCTGTTCAAAACCACTCCAAATGAGCAAGGCTTTTTAAAACTCTCTCAATTTGCAGAATAATGGCAACTCTTCTCATATAACCGGAGCGAGAAAGCACCGTTCTGAGTGAATAAACACTCAGTTGGCGATAAGAGTTTTCCGGGAAAATTCCCCAAGCAACACAGAATGCCAAATGCCAAATCTGAGTGGTCACTCAGCATATTACTTATTAACTTCCAAACGGTATTAAATAACTGTAAAGGCTCAGTTAAAAAAAAAATAATCACAGTTTCATTCATGTAAGAGTAAAAAAAAAAAAATCTCTGTTAGATAAATTCCAAAGCCAGAGAACGGAACACAACAAAAAGCAGCCGGGAGCGGAGCAGCCCTATGGCCACTTGCTGCCCCACCCCCTCAGCACTAGTCACAACCTGGGAATCAGTAGGTTAACATATAAATTTAAAAATATTCCCCATTGAAAGAGGCATTAATTGTGCCTGCATTCCACGAATCGCATCTGCATATCCTCACAACACAACGTCACTTTGGTAGTGTAATTTTGATGTTGTTTTCCTGGCGAGTCTTTCTAGTATCCGGAATGATCAAGAGCGACTGTCTTGCACTCGGGATATGTATAATCAGTAGTGTAGTGTGAGAAAGTACCAGCCTTTGAGCAAAATTAGTTTCCTAGTCTTGCTGGGCCATCAGCGATGTGCAAGGCTTCAAAAATATATTTTTAGTCCTTTTTATGTGATGACAGGCATTATAATACAGTTGACATCAGTTATGAAGAGCTCAGTACATACCTGCAGTAGTCATTGTAAAAAGACAACGTTGTGTGTTGCAGTTACTTCGAGTAAACAGGTCCAAGCTCGTAACTGGAAAAAAGTGGGCATATAGCATGCCAGCTGTAATTAGGTAGAAGCAGAAGGGATGTAGGGTCTCAGCTGGGCTAGTCTATCAGGGTAAATAAATTGTAATAAAATAGCGAATAGCAGAAATGTACAAAAAAAAAGTCAATAAGAGAAAAAAACGCCCACTGTGATATAGTGTAGTGCTGCAGTCCATAGGGACAACATGGGCAGATTGCTTCTTGAGGAAGGGTCAGGCAGAGGAAAAACAGTTCCATGGATGGAAAACATGATGTAGGTCCTTTTCTGATGCAAAACGTCTGCAGGCTCCACCCGCTGCAGACGTAAAAAGTGCTGGCAATTAGGACACAGCACACTAATGTATCAGTGCCTTTTGTAAAACATTTCTGATTACCATGACAAACAAACATCTTTACTCTCACTAAAATAGTCTGCTAGGCCCAAAAAATGAAACTCCCTCAAAATATAAAAAATTAAATTCTCTTTACCTTTATAATCCCCTTTTTACACATACAGCAATTAAAAAAGTGAAGTACTACTCATAGCTGTACTTTTCGGAGCTGTTTTCCTACCAGCAAACAAACCCTTTCTGATCCTTATCTGCTTACCATGGAAATGTCTGCTGCTTAATGCTGCCCAGATACAATTGAATTTTATTGGCTTTACTGAGGCCTTCTGTTGTGTGTGTTTGTGTGGAGAGTGGTGAACATTCTGATCATAGGCTTCTGCAGAGTCTGAATTCTGCATTCCATGACAAACAAACATTCCATCTACTGATTGTGTGGAAAGACAAATGCTGTGCAAGTGGAGCTAGACTACTTTTTCTTAGTCTCTTTTAACAAAAGAAAACACCTGTTTTTAAATTTAAAAAGGTGTTTTTTTTTTGTGGGGTTTTAAGGGTATCTCAGTTTCCCTATTTTATAAGCGTGGTAAGACAAGTCAAGGTGTAGGTATTTATGTGATACATGGAATTCTATGTGCTGAAGGCACTCAGCATAAATGACTCATGCCTCATAACTCACTTGGCTATGCATTTATCATATAACTACGCACACCATGTTGTCTTACTGCTTACTTAACACTCTTCAATGGATCTACTACACTCCTATGTAGACCTGCCAGACCTGCTGTCCCTAATGTGGACTACCATTTTCTTTTATACTGTATAAGGTATACCAATATTTACTGATGTTTTACTGATGCTTGCTATGATATATTTACAAACTACTATCTAGCAGAGGTATATATGTGGTGTTAGAGCACCACCTACTGTACAAGTATTAGCCATTATGCTATGATCAGCACAATAAAAAGGAATCATTCTATTGTGATGCAAAATATCTGTAGTCAGCATAATACTTATCACTGTGCATGTGCAACATATAATGGTCTTTGGTGCAAGTCCCCCCCATGTACACTAATAGAAATGTTTTGCCTTGCATCTCTACTATGCAAATGAGCATGTTACCAGGTAACAGGACCCTCTTATCATTGCATATATAACTTTGCATAACAGTGCTGTTCTTTGAGTTTCATTATGATGACACCCAGTGTTCGGAGGTTCAGGATGCCCAGCAGGTATTATTGCTGTCCTTTTTACATGTTTATGGGAATAAACCTTTATTCTTCACACCTGTCTCCTGCATTGTGTTTTTCCATCAGGTTTAGATCATGCCAAATCCAACAAATGGCAACCCTGGCAAGGATCTGATTGGTCAGAACTGACCCAGTCGAGCAAAAAGTGTACTGGCAAGAGAAGGGGCACGGGAACCATGAAGGTGCTCGAACCTACACCCACCCATTCAACCAATATGGACTATCTTCCAGGCCCTCCATGCCTGAACATGATGGGAATCTGAAGACATCCGAACCAAAGCCCCATGTTCAGAAGTAGCGGCACTGGTCTGGGGGACTCTGTATCCCAAATGTGTAACTTGTCTAGTTGTGGAGCACAAAGTGGATTGATATGCCTTGGACTCTCAGCTAGTGCAGGAAGAGGGGAACCTTCAAAATGGCCATTAGTGCTGAGCTCAAATTAGATGTCTCAAATTTTCTAAGCTCCCAAGGAGGTTGGGGCGATTTTGCACTGGACACAAAACTGTGCAGTCACCCAATACAGTATGTGTGCATGCTGTATTTGGAGACCAAACATATGGCCAAGAAACATGACTAAAAAGGAGTATTTGTTGCCACACTGTACGATGCCCTACTAGAGGTAGGCTAAAGTTGTGAATTCTGGTTTTGCAGAAGGTCAGCGAAAATTCGGAAATTTTGCAGAATTTTCTGAACGTCCACCACTGGCTAGATCAGAATCTTCTGAATGTGTCTGGTAGAGTTTCACCCTGTTCTGTGGAATTTTTTGGCTTAACTGCAGAATAATACACATGAACCGCGGAATAACAGTTGTGAGGAATTTTTTCCACAGTTTAATGAATTATTCCGCAATACATGTAATTATTCCGCAGTTCAGTTATCAGTTATGTGGACTTTTATCTCTGCAGTTTAAAAAAATAATCTACAATTTATACATTTATTCTGCTATTCTACATCAGAATTTCCGTTAAAGTTGCTAATACAATTTCCGCATGTTTGAGGAAGCAAAATTCTGACTTTCATGGAAATTCTGCCAGTGGAAGATTTTTTTCACACACCACTATGCCCTACAGGCAGTTGAAGCAGAGGTCCTAGCCCTGAAAAAGGAGCTTGGCTTCAAATCCCAAGAAATGGGCAAGGAGTGGAGAGAGTTGGAACAAGAAATTGAAAGTCTCAGAAATGAGAAGCAGAATGAAATGCAATGTACTGTACAAGAGAGAGAGATAGAGATATTGCTAGGTTGGGAGAGGATTGTGACAGGTTACAGCAGGATAAGAAGAAGGCATTACAGCTGAATGAAGTGTTTACTGTTCGAATTAAATGTTTGTGGAGTGAGAATGAGGAATTGTATGATGAGATTGGGAGATGTCAAGAAGCACTGGACAGGGAGATCAGGGAAAATTGTGAAGTAAGTGCCATGTATAGAGTTTTGAAAAGCCATGTTAGCAAGGGACAGTACAATGTCAGAGTAGATCATTCTATGTGTAGAGCAAAGATGGTGAGATTCTGTCAGCAGTTGGCAATCCTGAAGGGTCGTGTGAAAGCTTTACTGTATGCCTTACCTATTGACCTGGTATCATTGGAAGATGATGAAGGCAATGACAGAGAATTCCAAGATGGTGGTCCTTGGGATGCCAGAGGATTGAAACCTCACCCACCTCCAGTCTCCATCTTGAGCAAGTCTGACAAGACTGAACTTAAGGGCTTGATCAAGCAAGCAGTCACCAAGGCAAGAGTCACTGAGGCACAGTCGCCGGCGACCTGACTAGCCAAGGACGAGTTGTTAAAAAGGGAGGTGGAACAGCACAGCCTCCTTCAGGTTGTAGCCACTGCCATGACTGAGGCAGTAGTCAAGTCCATGCAAGTGCAAACAGGGCCTGCTCCAAATGCTCTGCGCAAGCTATTGAAACAATTGCAGGTAAAGTAGGCTATATGGCCTCTGGTGACAATTTAATTTGTCATTTGGAAAAGGTTCAAAATCAGTGCAAAATGCTCAGCCTTCCAGCTAAACATAGAGTTCAGGTTTCAAAACAAACTGTGGATCTGATGTTGTGGGCCAAGTTACCGGAAGAGGTGTGTCATGACTCTGGAGCCTGATTTGACATTGTCACAGCCCTCCTCCTGGCAGCACACAATCCCAATTTGGTTGACATGATGCTAGGTCATCCAGTGAAGTAATACACCACTGAGACCCCGGCCCTGTATGACAGCTGTTTGTGGCTTGCCTATCAATCAAGCAGAGAGTTGGCTGAGCAGGCTGCAGATCGAGACTCAGTTGAGTACAGGAGCTTGTTTTTGAAAAACATGTTGCCGGGCCTTCACGAGAAGGTCGAGGCATCGGTTTTCTTGAGAAAAGAATGCTTCAGGTCATTATGGACAAAGTGGAATGTGCGTGCCAAATCTACGTACATGACCTAGCCTCAGACTCAAAGCCAAAAGTGGCCGTGGTGCAGAACAGCACCAAATTCCTCCATCCAGTATGTGGTGGAAGGGAAATCAAAGGATTTCCAACAGAACAAGTCCTCCTACCAAAACAAAGGATGGTCACACATGAAGCAATGCCAAGAGTGGCGTAAGTTCTACCAGAAGGAGCAGAATGAGAAGGGGAATAATGGACAAAAACAGCAGTCCAATCCTTTGTAAAGAGAGTTGGCTGAGGAAAACAACTGACCCCAGGAGCTTAAAGCCAAAGTACAATCACTTTCAGCAGCCCTTCCACACAAGACCATAGTGACTGTTCTGTCTGCACCTTCATTGTAAGACAAGCCCGATGGGGATGCACAAAGTCTCCACATTTCAAGGCCATTCAAATGCTGCAGGAGGTAGCCCCCATACCCACAGTCAGAACAAGATGGATCAGACTGATGTGTCAGGCCCTGATTCACATCATCACCACCCTGGTGACTGATGATTTCAGTCGCTCATGCATAGAAGTGCTGGTTGGAGGCCACCAGCTTGAATTACTTCTAGATACGGGTGCCGCTGTTTCAGTATTGCATCAGGAGGGGCCACAGCTATCGTGTTGGTTAATGGGGAATGTCACCTCTGTACAACCTTTGAGGGGAGCATGGTCACAATGTACATGTCCAGACCCATACCAGTGATCATTGGTACTTTGGAAGTGACACACTGTTTTGACCTCATGGTCTTACGTCACCACCCGAGCATCCTGGGGATTGATTTTCTCACATGTTATGGATGCATCCTGGATTTATACCACAGGCTATTACTTAAGATACTTGGCCAATACCACATGTTTCTCATTTCTGACTCACTTGTGGTAGCAGCAGTGAAGATCAACAACACAGAATATGACATCATTCTCATGCTCCAACACCATGAACTTTTTCCTCAACTAATGTAAGGCCAATGCTGGGAGGGCATAGTAATGCCTTTGCCAAACACAAACATGATAGTGGGAGAATGGACACTGTCATACAAATAACTGGTGATGAACCACATTGCCAGAGACAATACCAATTTCCAGCAGAAGTCACTCCCTTTTTAAGGGCCACCATTGACTCCTTTTTGAAACACGAGGTCATTAGGTCCTGTGTGTCCACAGTTAACTCTCCCATTTGGCCAGTCAAGAAGCCCAACAATAGTTGGAGGTTCACCATCAATTACCGTAGACTTAACCAAGTCACTTCTAGGTGTGCACCAACTGTGGCCTCGGCCCCCAATGTGCTCAAACCTTTGAAACCTGAACACAAGTGTTCAGCACATTGGACATTTCCAATGGTTTCTGGTTACTCCTATTGGCCTCAGAGACCCAATATAGGTTTGCCTTCACTTTTGAAGGATGTCATTACACATGGAACTGTCTGCCACAGGGATTCCACAATAGCCCTTCCCTATTCCACAACCACATGAGAGGTGCCATATATGGCTTCTCAACACCAGAATGCCTCCTGCAATATGTGAATGAGCTTCTTTTGGCCACAGCAGGCCTGGAGAAGCACCTGAAGTTCCTAGATGAGCTCCTGACACTCATACAGAGGGCTGGCCTCAAGTGCAACCCTGCAAAGGTACAGTTATGCCTACCATAAGTTTCCTTCCTGGGCCTGCACATCACTGGAGATGGCAGGAGCCCCACCTTGAACAGAGTTCAAGGTATCCAGGATTTGCCATTGCCTACCAGTGTGACTACTTTGAGACATTTCCTGGGAATGGTCAACTATTCCAGGGATTTTATTTGCAATTTGCACAAAAGGCAGCACCTCTGTGTGAGTTGCTGAAGAAAGATGTCCCCTGGAAGTGGGGGCATGAGCACTCAGCTGCTGTCACTTCTCCGAAAAAGGCTTTGACTTCTGTTCTAGCATTGGTCAGTCCTAACTCAGAACTTCCATTCTACCTGGGAACTGCCACCTCTGAGGTGGGGATGTCATTAGTCCTTGCATAAAAGGCAAATGGCACCTTGAGGCTATCCTTGGTAGAGCAGAAGTACTCCCTATGTGAGAAGAATTTGCTAGCAACCTTCTGAGCCATCAAGCACTTCATCTACATCACAGGGCTTCTCCTATTATACTGCATACCAACCACACCCCTACCAACTTCCTGTTGACAGATTGAATTAAGGATGGCAACACGTCTAACACCGGACTCACCCATTGGTCTCTCTTTTACAAGATTGAGACATCAATGTGCTTCCCACCAAAATGCACTCCATTTCGGCACATGGTCTCCTATTCTAAGGAGATCCACATGAGTATAGTCTAGAGCCACTCACCCTGCCAGAACTAGGTTCTTTCCTCCCTGCCACAGAGAGCAACCTAAAAGACCCTGCACTACGTCGCATCTTTACAGATGGATCCTCCTCCTTCCATGAAAGAGAGCAAACTGCAGGCTTTGGGGTTTTGGTCCTTCTTCCAGCAAGTGACACCTTTGAGATCTCCAGTAAGTGCAATTTTAAATCTTCACAGTATGCAGACCTTCCTGCAGTTGTCTGCGACCTGGAAACCATTCATGGCCAAGGAGAAGATACCATCCTCTTCTTGGATTCTTCCTGGGTGTACAGTTCCTTAACAGAGTTCCTTCCTTTCTGGAAGGCCCATGATTTTGCCTCTTCAGAAGGTACCACTGTACAATACAGAGACCTGTTTAGTGATATTGTAAGCCTTAATGATCATTTCATTTTTAGACTGTACATACACAAGGTTAAGGCCCACAGCAACACTGAACCTTTCCATAAATACAATGATCGAGCAGACACCTATAGCCAAAGATGGTGCTGGGTGGGGGGGGAGATATGGACCATGTCTACTCATATTTCATCCATAACAGTGGCTGCTCAAAAAAAGGACCAAAATGATCCCACTGGGTCTAACTGCACTATAACTGGCAGATCCAGAGATAAAGGAGGTATATGAATACCTCTCCAAGGAAACAGAGAAATAAATGCCTTTGAATAACCCATTCAAAAGACATTCTGACAACCTCCATCTTTTCCAGGATCAGAAGTTGGTCCTCTATCACTCAGATGATCAAAAACATTTGGCGATTGCCTAAACACTCCGATCAGAATTCACTCATCAGGTCCATGACACCTCTACAGGCAGACACCAAGGGGTGGATAAGACTCTGCATAGACTGAAAACCATGGGCTGGTGGCCTGGAATAACAACAGATGTCCAACACTACATGGACAGTTGCATTACCTGTGCATACAACAACCCTATTCTGGGCAAGAAAAATGCCAAACTGCTTCCTCAAAGGCAATCAGGCCCCTGGAATGCAATACAGATTGACTTCATTGTACCCTTGCCTAGCACTAGCAGAAATAACAAGTATGCAGTTGTGATCACTGACCTGTTCTCAAAATGGGCCGAAGCCTTCCCATGTAAGGCTGCTATGGTGAAAGCCACTGCCAGAATCCTGGTGGATCATGTATTCACTAGGTGGGGCCTACCTCTCAAGGAGGGCTCTGACAAAGGGACTACTTTCATAGCAGAACTAATGCAAGAATGTTTGGAGTTATTGAGAGTTAGCCAAAAGTTTCACAGCATACCATTTTCGGTCATCTGGACAGGTGGAGAGAGCCAACAGAGAAATAAAATTGATGTTTGCAAACACAAATGCTAAAATTTAGGACACTTTGTTGCCCTTACTCTTAATAGCAATTAGAGCTACCCCAGCTGCAGCAACCCAGTGTACACCCTTTGAGGTGATGAACATCAGGCAAATGAGATTATCAGAACATCTGTGGATTGATCTTAACACCCCCACTGCAGACAGAGAGTCGGCGGATGTTTATGTCAAGCAACTGAAGGACAATCTTGTCTGGATCTACCTGTTTTTTGCCAAGAATTTTGGCCAAGCCCAACAACAGTCTAAAATGTACTTTGATAAAAATATAAAAGAAGCTAATTGGCAGGTAGGAGACCAAGTAATGGTACTGAAATTCTCCACCCCTGCCCACCCATTTGCAAATAAATGGGTAGGCCCCTATGACATCATCAACAAATTGAGCCCTGCTGCATTTCAAGTGTGGATCACAGACTGCAAGAAACACATAGACAAATGGTACCATGCCAAACAGTTGAAACTGTACAAAGGTGATTAAATGCTCCTTCCCTCTGGCAGGGGAAGGAGACCAGTATGTTTACCTTTTGGTTTTCTTTCATTTCAGGAAAATGATGATCCTTCTCTACTTTCTGCCATGCACGCAGGCAAGTGTGATGGATCAAGAGTACCAGGCACATCTTCATGCATTTCTTCATGCCATAAATCCTTTGGATCTGGCTCACTTCCTTTCTACCCCTGCCAAACCTCCTCCAGGTACAGGGGTAACCATCAACATCCTATCTACCCATGTGACTGTTCATGAAGGAAAAGATGTCTATCTCAATGCCATGGTGGTATTGCCAGAACATTCCACTTTACAAGTTGGATGGAAAACTGACAATCTCACTGGACAGCAACTTCCAGTAGCCCACCTTGCAAAAGGAACTTTCCAAGGCTGGCCCTGCACCTGCATTTGCCTCAGTGAAACTTTTTGTATATGCCAAGTTACCCAGAAAAGTACTGGCCTTTACAACATTACGGCCTAATGAATAAATACTTCTGTACTTGATTCCATAACACCACCATGTGCAGACTTTGTTTCAATCACACAGTTGCAACAGTTGTACTTTTTCTTACAGTCATCCCAGCAGTAAAAGACAAACCTCTACAATGCCCCACTCTAGAGCCAGGCTCAATCAGTGGCCAGGCAGCAACCTCCATCCCTGGGACTCTCATTAATAATGTACAACTTATGCATGTTCTTGTTGTTTTGAACCTCACACATTGGAACATGGCCGAGTTTGGTAATTGTTCATCCACTAACATGTCACAATTCCATACTGTAATGTTGTTAGATTTAATGGCAGCATATCAAGCACATGCACAGGACCCTGTAGCTGGGCATCACACAGCTGAACACTGAGGGGTGTTCAGACCTAAACGCCTGAAAAGGAGTTGAGGTGTAGCAGGCATAACAGGCATAGCAGGCACTGTTACAGGTATGTTTGGGACAGGAATGTCAATCTGGAACCAAGCCGATTTGGCCCATATTCAGACATAACAACATTTTCAAGAACAAATTAGGCCAGGATGTGGTGCAGCCCATGCTACATGGTATTAAGGGTATTTCCCAAGAAGAAAGATTTACAGTGTATAACGTGCACAGTATTGCATGTTTATTCAATGAGACCAAAAACAAAGTCAATGCATTGATCTTCCAAAACAATAAAGAGGTTAAACAGCAACACATAGGCTGGGAAATCCTTTGTTCTGCATATGGCAATTTTGCTATTAACACTACCACCATCTCTTTCTGGATCTGTAATCTGGAAGGATTCCAGATTTGATCCATGATAGACATATGGCCACATGGCACTGTCCCCTTTGTATAACCCTCTCATGCACTACCAAGTGCATGGATAGGACTGTGTCCTTTTCTTTGGCTGCAGCATGGAACTTGGGTTGTGCTACTCCACACCCGAATCAAGTATCCTGCTACACTACAAGCCAATGTAGTATTCAGGATACTATGTGTGTTACTTTCACTGTATCTCTTCCAGTTTTTGACAAAGATTCTTCAGTCTTTGACAAACTTGTGACCATCTACTCTATGGGACATCTAGAAGGCAGCATTTACTGAGAATGGATACATTTATCTCCTTTGCTCATTTTTTAACCTCAACTTAATGCCTAGGTGGCCCCACATACTGACTGTTGTGTTAAACAGGGCTACCACTATTTGTGCAGATGTGATGTTTTTGATGTAACTGTCCCAGTTTGTGGTTACTCGCTGAATTCTATGGACTAGTCATATACGTTTGATGATGACCTATTTGCCAATGAGACCGTTAATGTCACTGTTCCTTTTGCCAAGCCAAAAGTCAATGCCTCCAGAGATGCCTCCAAAGAAGATGTACAACGCCTCACCAGCAAGCTGATGAATACTTCCATTACCTGCCCAGTCCAGCTCATGAAGTGTCATCTTCCTCAAGTTCATGTGACCTACAATTCTGATGGACAATACTGTGTTGTAACCAACTACAAGACCTTCACCTATGGACCTTTGGTGTGTGTGTGATGTCACCATGCCCAACTTCTGTTTTGTATCTCACCGATGCTCTATCATTGGCCATACAGTTATCACCCATGTTCCCACCACGGAAGGTGATTACACTGATAGTGACCCTGACTATCTGAATGCTATTGCAATATTTACCAGTTTTAATGTATATATCGATCCACTCACCCTAAATCTTAAATCCTTGTTAGAAAGAAAGAATACACATCTCATTCATATTAGTAATAATAGTACTAAGGCAGGTGATTCTCTAAATGCTCTATGTCTTGAAGGTGATTTAAGCACTGCATTGTCCAACACTTGGTTGTAACTCACATTCAAAGGTTTTGTTGTTATTTAAGCTTTCTTAATTTTTTTTTTGTTACCTTATGCTGTTTACAACACATGCTCAAACAATATTATGCCCAATTAAAATTTCTCTAGGAAACTCACTCAGCCCATATGTAACCTACTACACTTTCCCTATCAGTGTTGCCTCTCTATTCAGGAAACAAAGGGGGATATGTAAATCTGCCAGACCTACCTGTCGTCCCTAATGTGGACTATCATTTTATATATTATGCAGTATAAGGTATACCAGTATTTACTGATGTTTTACTGATGCTTGCTATGATGTACTTACAAACTACTATCTGACAGAGACATACTTGTGATTTTAGTGCACTACCTACAGGTATTAGCCATAATGCTATGATCAGCACAATATAATGAATCATTCTATTGTAATGAGAAGTAGCTGTAGTCAGCATATTTATCACTGTGCATGATGTGCCATGAGTGTGAATCACCCACCATGTACACCAACAGAAATGTTTTACCTTGTGTCTCTACAATTCAAATGAGCCCATTATCAGATAATGTGATCTTCTTATCTCTGAGTATAGTACTTTGTATAAGAGTATTGTTCTTTGAGTTTCGTCATGATGACACCTGGTGTTTGGAGGTTCAGGACTTTCAGCATGTATTTTTACTGCCCATTGTATGTTTATGGGAATGAACCTTTATTCTGTACACCTGTCTCCTGTGTTGTGTTTTGCCATCAGGTTTAGATCCTGACAAATCCAACACCTGCGAGATTAAAGAAAATGAATGCAGACATTACAGACAACTGTCCAAAATGTAAAAATTACATGGGATTGCTGTCTCAAATAATAGTGACCTATAAAATACTTTCTCCACCCCAAATGTAAAACCTAAACCTGATGTAGCTTATCCCTGAGATTACACACGTCAACCCAACTTCACTTATCACCCCACAAGAGACTAGATTGTCTCTTGTAAACCTCACTGTATAATGGATTCTGGCACCCTCTATGGACACCCTGAATGACTTTCAAATGCTCTACTGTGTCCATAAACTCCACCAATCCAAGGCCCTCCTGATGTGTATTTAGAAAAAATCCTTCAGGGCATTCATCCTGGCCACCTGGTTTGATAATCTATTGTCTAGCAACTGGCTAGCTTGTCTGTCTTGAGGGATGCTCGCCCCTTTTTTGCTCTATCCCTAGTAAATGTTGGCCTCCCAGACTCCTGGATCCCTTTTGCAGACACTTTAATTCCCCTTTTCAGGTAGAGGACTTTTAGCCTCCCTGGTGAAGATGGGGCAAAGGTAGTCATTTAGGACTGTAGCTTTTTGCTCACTGTCCTCTATTACATGGCCCCAATCCCACAGTCCAACAACTCACTCACCTCTCATTCTTTTTTCACTCATATAGTAGAAGAAATGCTTTTCTCCACACGTGATCCCCTTGAATAATTGCAGCTCTGTGCTGGCCTTTGCCTCCTTTATCACCTTCTCCCTAGTCTTTCGGAGGCATTCTTCCCATTCTGCATCCCCCTGCCTCTTTTTGTATTTGTGGAAGGCCATCTTTTTGGCCCTTAATACTTCCCTGACCCTCGCTGAATACCAAAGAGGTTTCTTGAATTTATTTCTTTTGGTTTCTTTCCTCAGATAAAGTGGTGAAGCTTCAAGAATGGCCCCTTTAATTACCCTCCATCTCTCCCCAACCCTGCCACTTTGTTCTCCCCTTTTAATTTATTTCAAACAAACTCTCTGAATGTGTTGAAGTTGCCCCCTAAAATCCCAGACCACTGTACTAGAGTGTGTTTTCTCAGGCTCGAGGGCAACTTCAATCCAAACTGAGTTGCGGTTGCTGTTTGTGAGTGGCTCCCCAACTACTACTGGTTTAACTGCATCTGTGTTAATGAGCATCACATCTAGGACAGTGTTCTGTTTTGTGGGTTCCCTTACAAGTTGCACTAGTAGACAGTTTTGTTAGACATAAGCATAGCTTGACTTGTTTTGCTCCTGGCCACCAGAATGTTCCAATTTATGTCAGGTAAGTTAAGGTCCCCCACTACCACAACATTTCCCTTTGCTGTTGCCATTCCAATTTCTTTCCTGAGCTCCTTATCCTCTACCTCTCCTTAGCCTGGAAGTATATATCATACCCCAGGCATAGCCTTATCCCAGATGCCATTATAAGTTGAACCCACAGAGACTCAATTTTCCCTGAGTTGCACCTAATATTCCTGTCCTCTGAAACCTCAACACTAGGGATGGCCAGATCAGATGTGCCCCATTTCTGCTTTTGATTTTTTCCATAGAGTTCTGATTTATTCCAATTTACTCTGATGAATTGTAGACCTATTTTTGTTTATTTGAGTATGAGAAATGCATCACTATTATTCTTTTAGATCCCTCTGTTAAAAAAATAAAATTTACCTTTTTTTTAAAAAAAAAGATTTTGTGTCAGAATTTTTGTGTTTTTTTTCAAGATCAGCAAGCATCCAACAGCAATAAAATTAATTGACTGCTGTTCTTGCCAATCCTGTGTGTCAGCTGCCACATGACATTCATAGGAAACAGTGGGCTGAATTCAGAAAATGCTTGAAAGTCCTGGAGCTGCAGGAAAAACTTGGTGCAAGTGGCTTGCCACTTGCTGAACCGCAATTTCTCCTGATGATGCGGTATTCTCAAAAGTGGAGCCAGTTTACAACAGGCTGCATGATTTATAGCAGCTTGCAGGTGGTTTTGCCATGGAAATCCCCACAGCTACAAAAAAATGTTACAGCTGCTGAGGCAGCCATAACATCTTCTGCAGCTGCTGCGGATATGAATAGGAATCTCTGCAGCTGCAGAGATTTTGATCAAAAACTGGAGTTGCAGTGTGGGACTTCATCCCAAAAACACTTGTGAATCCAGTCTAGTGTATTCAGCTCATTTGGGGCTTTGCAGTGAAAGGAAGCAGTGTGTTAAATGTTAAAAAGAAAGAGAGAGACCAATGAATTCAGCAGTAGAAAGACAACAGCAGAATGCTGACCTTCAATGAGTCTGGCATGCTTTTTGGTTAGAGACAGGCAGCATGAGCAGGATTAGAGATGCAGCAAAGTTTTAATTCACAGGTGAAGTGAAGCTGAAGTGATCCACTTTGAATTCACATAGCACTACGCGAATTGTCCATTAAAAACTTGAAATTCATCTTACTTCACCTTACTTCATGTTGTCCACTTTGAGTTCACTTCAAGTTACAGTTTGATAAGGCAAAGTCATTAAAAAACAGGCTACTGATCACATGCCTGACTGTCTCTGCAGGTGTACAGGTCACTTGATACAGGGGGCAGTTAAACAGGCAGGAAGTCAGTGTTCAAAATGCAAAGTGGGTACAGATGCAGCATGCAACAGTCAGTATTTGCTTTATTTCAGGGTACTACAGAAACTCCTGTACCATCAGATTTAAACAGTGGACCATACAGGGAACCCGCACAAAGCCACCATTGCTGATATATTTCACGATTGATCCATTATCACTAGCTATGAAGCCAGCTTTCAGGGATGGGAGTGCAACCATTCATCAGTTTCTGTCAGCAGCAAGTCTAGCATGTGTTCACCTCTATGCAACCCTGTTACACTGCACATTGCAAGTGTGGCATGCTGTCTAATGCCATGAAGGTTGCTACCACCACCACAGTCTGACTTATTGCACTGCTTTCCCATCGCACCATCACAGACAACCCCAGGTAGCTGTGCCCAATGTGCAGTAATATACAAATAGGAATCACCCACTGTTTTGCCACTTGTCCACATATTAATATTTAAGTGAATATAAGGTGATGCAGAATGTTGAAGGGCATGTCTTACAAATTCTGTCACCATCCGATATAACTCAGGGACAGCACAGGCGGATAAGTATATCCAGTACAGGACCTTCCATTTAGGACATGTGCATGCCACAAAGTGCCAGAAGCCCACATTCTCCACAAAGGAAAATAGCAAAAGGTCAATTGCCAGCATTTCCACTACGGCAGTATTGAGTTCACATGCATCTGCATGATTGGGTGGGTATTTAGTGTTGTGCGCAAAAAGGCTGTGCAATGTGGGCTGCATTGTTCATTGCTTTATATGTGGCATGCCAAATGGCTGTACTCTACTAATTAACATGGATGGGGTACCTTGGATGTGTGATGGTGGGTGCACAGGTGACAAGTCAATACATGCAATTATTTTCCTTGTTTTAAGCACAGGGGGTTGATTTAGTAGAATTACTACATGCACTGCCACTGCTACTCTGACCACTGCTTGAACATTCCAAATCATCCTCCTCCTCCTCATGCCTGTAGTAATCCTCTGGTGTTATTTTTAACACTTTTACCGACATGGCTACTTACACTGACTGAAGGGGATACAATGCTCACTAAGGTGGCTGAAGTGAACGCCTAACTATGGCATTAGCTCTCTTCTGGTGCCGTGTCCACAGTGCCTTGTGCCTGCTCTTCAGATGAGTATGTTGGCCCCCAGTGCCCAAATGGCTACCCTTTTTTCCACACTTCACATGACTTGGCAAAGCTTGCAGATTGCCACTGTTTCATTGTTGTCATCTTGTACAAACAAATCCCAAACTAGGGATTTAGATGCCCTAATCTTCACATGTCGCTGCTGGTGCTACTGCTGCATATGTAACTGCACGTTTTATGGCAGTGAAATGGGGGTGTAATGTATGATTTCTGCTGTTGTGCACAACTGGACTTTGACTGAACATCGCAATCTATGACTATTAATTCAGGGTCATCATCAACAGACACAGCTACAGCAGAACATTGAGGAGGGGGTGATTGACAAACAGACTGTTTACAAACAGCCACCTTCACTTTCTTTTTTTATGGTTCCCAAATGAGGTTGCTAGCATCATCATCATCAAAATCATCATCCACTAATTCACTTTTGAGGCTGTCCTCCTGTGGAGATATTCCAAGTTCAACAGCAGCCTCAATATTATTAGCCACACTTTTTTTTGTCCATGTCTGAATATTTGGATGGCCTATCCTCAACACCAGTGGAAACCTGAGACTGTGAGTCATCATCATGATCAGAATCATGTTCAAGTACTGCAGGTAGTGGGACAGCAAGTACACTCAAGTTTGCAGGTTCAACAACATTTTTCCCACATGATAAGTTTAACAGGGTTGAACTTGTAGCAATACTCATGTTGTTATCAACCATGCCCTCACTAACTTTACTAACAGCAGGGACAACAACATCTCCAACCAGCATTGAAGTGGACTGAGTTCACTGTGAAAAACATAGTCTGACAAGTCTCTTTACTTGCACCAACTACTACCATTCCCTTCTGCTGCGTACTGCCAGTTCCACAACCACTCTTAATACTGCTACCATTGGTAGCCCCTGATAAACCTGACTCATCTTCACAACAGCTTCCACTGCTAATAGTCTTCCTGGCAGCAGTACCACAGCCAGAAACTGCATTGCCTGATCATCTCTTTGTGGGCATTTTTTCAGATGACACAGACAATTTACAACAACTTGATATTTCGGCACTTTTGAGTGGTTGGGAAACAAAACACTAAATGCAGCCACACAGGTACAACACAATACAGTGCCTGTCCTTGAATCCTTAACCAATCTTTGAAAAGCCAACAGTCAAAAAGCAATACCTTATTTTGAAGAGGGGGGGCACAGTACCTAGCTACATAGAAGCAGGGAAATAAAATCCAGACAGGCTTAGAAATTCAGAGTACTGCTATTGTGGTGCTGCAATGAAATGCATATCAATTGACAGCATGCACACATATTAAAGGTTAGGCATAGACATTTTATCTGTTCAGTACAGTACAATGCAGAAAGTCCTGTAAAAAGACTGAACAACTGCCCAACAAACAGAAAATATTATAAACAATTCAGTAAAGTTGTACTGTGTCTACCGGAACACAAAAATAATAAAACAATAACAAACAATGGTTGGAAAAAATGGCTTTGTCATTACTTTCCCTTATACACCAAAGATCAGCCCCTCCCTCGAAGAACACTTCTACAGTGTCTCTCAGTACAGAAACTGAATCAACTAAATTAACATTCAATATTCACAAAACATCAATAAATGCTCAATGATATAACCATATCAGGGTTTACTACAATCAATCTTCTAAATTTTGTCACCAATTTCTGTGGCAAAAAAGGCATTTTTAAAGGTTTTTAGAGGGTTTGAATCTCAGAGCTCTGACAGCAAACTGTCTCCAGCTTTCCACTACACACACTATGATGAACTGAAGCTGTGCAAGACAATATAGAGCCCATGTGACCTTACATCCCATGATTCACTGCAAAATTCACCTTAAAGAGCACAAAAACAAGGCGAAGTAACACAAAGTCAATAGAAAACAAGGTGAAGTAATGCAAAGTCCATAGAGAACAATGGGAACGTTGTGTTACTTCGAGATGCATAGTTATTCGCTTCACTTTGTGGAGTAGTAAATGAAATTCAGGTTCTACATGAAATACTACACATAGTGAATTTTAGGCACTTTGCCCACCACTAAGCAGGCTATGTGATTGGGCCCCAGCCACCCCTACTGCCCTTTTGACTTCAGATGTTATTTTTTAAATTTGTAACTATTTTGTTTGCAAACTTGGTGTTATAGCAGGCATCATGAGCCTCAAAACATACCACATACTCCTACTGGAATGGCCAATTATTTTGTATCACTTGGGTTTTGTAACTTATGTGGTTAGCCTTGCTCCCCCCAACCAGCACTGCAGTTTTTGGTTAAATTCTACAAGCTTCCACAAATAATATTTGCAGTCAATTGTTTTATAGAGTTTTTTGGCCATGACTGCCACTTACTCCTGCTATGAAACCCACCTCCAAGTCCCCAGCTCCATCGCCACTCCCCCTGTCATCAATCCAATGAGGATCCACATGGTGCAGTACCAGTGGACTGCTGGGGCTGGCACTCATGGTGGCTCTGTGTGCACATTGGTATTTTTCCTTTGTGTTGCCCCCTTGGTCTCGCCCTCGACCCCAGACATCCAGCAATTCACTGCCAGTGCCCTGTTTGTATTTTTTTTATGAAGTATGCTTTATTTGAAAATAAAACAACTGTTTGGTACAGACAATTTGGTAATGATGACACGGAAATCCACCAATACAATTTGAGTAATAGGAAGTAAAACAATGAAGGTAATTAAAAAGGCATATTAGAAAATATGAATAGTAACATTGTCTGTACCCACCCTCCCTCCCACCCCACTGCCACTGGGATGTGAAATTCAATTGGTAGAATCCTTCAACCTCAGGGTTAGCCATGTCTTGGAGGTATATGGAGGGAAGGATTGCTATAGAAGGTTCATTAGTACAATAAGGATTAGCGTGTATCAATAGAAGGCTAAAGAGTGGGTCCCAAACTTGACTGAAGTTATTCAGTCTGTTGGTCATACCAGCAAAGATGCACTCAGCTTGTTTAGCAAACATAATCTCTTTATATCACTCAACATGACTAGGGATGATTGAATCCAACCAGTACCTAAGTATAACTTTCTTAGCACAAGCTGAGATTAATGCCTTATGAGCTCTTTGATTACACCCCATCAGGTTTGTATAGTCCCCCAGGATACAAGTTTCTGGTGTAAATTTATCAAGCAAGGCTAATAATGGGTCTAAGTGTGACTGGATAAGTTGCCAGAAGGGGGAGATTTTTTCATAGGACCATAACATATGAAGTAAATCTCCAGTATCCTTTTGGCATTTTGGGCATTGACTGTTGGACAGAGATCTCATTTGACGAAGCTTGGCCGGAGTGTAATACAGATTATAAATAATCTGAAATTGCATGCATCTGTACCTATCCCATCTAATATATCTATATAGGTGTTTCCAGATTCTTAGCTAATTCCTGTTGGGGTTTGTTGATGGGCCCTGTTTGTATTTTAACTTGTTGAATACACAGATTACATTCCACCCGGGTTCCCAAATTGAATGTGAAAAACATATAGCAATACATATGATGTCACAAACACTGTGCGTTCAGAAGAAGGAATTTTGTTTACTTGATATTTCTGTTATGGCTGCTGACCTTTGTCCACTGAATGTAAAGAAATAAATCATTACATTAAATAATACCATCACCATCATCTTCAGACACCACCAAGGAAGCACTCTTATTGGGAGATACCTGTTGTAGCTGTTCATCATCATCACTTTTATGTTTCTGCCACTCTTCACTGAACTGGTGAGAGAATTTTTTGAGATCGACTTTTAGGAAGGTGAGGCCCTGTACATTTTCAAGACTATACCTTGTGCGGCCATCAGAGACAACATTTCCACCTGTGCTAAATATTCGCTCAGAGTAAACACTAGTGGGAGGGTAAATAAGAAACATAGTAGCAAAGGCAGATCATACAGGCCAGATGTTTTTCTTTTCCACCCAGTACTCTAAAGGGTTATCAGTAATATTAAAGCGTGGTTCTTGTAAACAGGCATACACAATATCAAAGACAAAAAAAGGCAGCTCCATGGCAGACTAAACTGAATTATCAGTTTCCATAAGTTTTTACCAAAACGTGTGAGAGTCATCTGCATGCTTTTCAGAATGACATGCCTTTTTCAAGGGTCATGAAAGAAGACTTTGGCCAGGACTAACCAATGTTGATGAAGGAGTAAATGGTGGCACTAAGTGGAAATTATTGCTGTCACCACCAATAGATATTGCATCATCCGATGCAGCATCCACATTACGTGATTCACTTATATTGTCAAATACAGTTCTTTCCTTTTCCTGTGTAATTGCTGAAATCAGTTTTTGTATTCAAGATAAAAGTCACCAAGATCTAAAGGAGGCAGCTATTGCAACTTAAATAGAGGACCAAGAAGAGTGGAAAGCAGATACATTTTGTCTGTTGTGATATTATGAAGTCTTCTGCAATTTTGGAATTGCTGTATCAGCTGGTCCATGAGGGATGCACCAGATTTGTCTCCTTTTTGGTTGAAACCTGTACGCAGCCTGTTGAGTTCTTTGTTCAATAAATTTATCATGGGAATAACCTGGTTTAGAGTAGCATTCTCTTTGTTAATCTGTTGAGTTGCTTCCTCAAAGAAAGTCAAGAGCAATGTAGGATGCTCCATGATGTCCATCTGGAATGAATTCAGCACAACACCATCTGCTACGTTGTGCTCCATGGTATATTCATGGACTGACTTCTTTTGTGTGAGAAGTCTTTCACACATGTAAAACATTGAGTTCCATCTTGTTGGAATGTAACTCTTATGCTGAATTTAGGGGGGTTACTAAGTGATGCCCTCCTGGCATCAGGAGTTTGCGCTGCCAGGCTAGCCACTGGGGCAGGGCTTGGGCAGCGTGTGAGGGTTTTTTATAAACACCAACTGGTCCAGGAGAGCTGTTAGAGAGTAAGTGGGAGAGAGGAGTCAAGAATTCGAGGAGGAGCGGTGAGCCTCTCAAAGCCCTGAGGGAAGGGCCTCCAGTCAGGCCAGCTAGGCCTGGGACCTGGGTGGGGAGATTGCCTCCTAGCCCCAGCAGCAGCTCCACATGCCATCATGGATGGAGGGAGTGTCCTGCAGCAGACAACAGAAAAGAAAAGGGTTGATCTGGAGCCAACTAGGCTCTGCTGAGAAGTGAAATTTGTGAGGTGGCTGCCACATGCAGGTACTGAGGTAATTGTTGTAATGACTCTTCAGAGGGACCATGGTGGCAGATCAGCCCCTTGCCTAATCATGTCCACCTCAAGAAAGATGGGGAAGCTGTGTGGAGTATTTGGAGATGTAGACAGTGGGGGGAGCATGGCCTGTGTGAACCCTGCCTGAGGATCGATAGGCAGCCTGCTTTCTTATGTGAGGACTGTGCCCTGGGATTTAAGAACCCCCCACTTTTGAAAAGCAGTATGGTTCAAGTGGGAAGACACCCTGCTCCCACTGGCAGGAATTATTCTTGAGAAGTGAACAAATTGGGGAACACTGCTGGTGTTCAAAAAGAGGTTTTGAGCCCCATTGGCCTTATTTCAAGAAAGATAATCGAAAAAGGTCCAGATTCAAATCCCAATCTCACAAGGTACTGTGCCACGGTGCCTTGCTGTAGAAATGTGTGGACTGTAACAAAATGAATTGTGCACCCTCCGTGGAGTTTGTTCAGCTTGAGCTTTCATTACAAAAAATAAAACTCCTTGTTTTGACTTTATTCTGCCTTGACCAACGTTCATTTGGAGTCTAAGCAAAGTGTGTTTTAGTGTGCTGTGTCTAACGACTGTCTCCTGACTCAGACCCCCCCGGCCACACCCCCAACCGGCATGGTAGAGTAGCACTTTTAAGGTTAAAGGGTCAAATTTTGCACCTTAATAACTTTGCCACCGTTCAACAGATTTGCCTGAAATTTGGTATGCATGATTGGGCGTGGCAGATCTTGGGATCTGTCAAGTGACGTACTGGTCAGATAAACAGCTGTGGAACTATTAAGCGACAACCAATTGCGGAATTACGCTTTTTTGCTATTTCTTTGCTGTCGCCTACAGGTCACACGGTTTGTGTGACCAGTCTGAGAACTTCAGGGAGCATGCAGCCAGGTTCCCCAATGTGCCTTTTGAAGATTTAGTAAAAAAAATATTGAACGGTTCAAAAGTTATTCAAAAAACAAGTTCCCATTATAAGTCAATGGAAAAAGTTAACAAAATATTCAACACTTTCGCAAATGCACTTTTTAGTGTTACAAATGGCCCTAGTATTGTCGCAAATCCACCATTTTTTTTCAGTTGGTGATCAGAAAAATGCTTGCCATTTAAATTTGGGACCCTCTAGGGACACAATTCTTTTTGTGTTCACCTAGTCGGACCCTGAGGATGCTAGCCATGTCTTTTGTTGAGAGTTACATAGCCTTATGGGCTATGTAATAACAAAAACCTAGCCAGGAAAATCAAGATTTTTGTGAAATTTAAATTTTTTTCTACATCGTGTGGTTACTGAGATATTAGCAATTAAGTACTTCCAATGCTCGTTTTAAGCTTCGATCCCCATTACAATGCATACATTCTTTGTACACACTGTGTTTCTGTGTGCACCTGTTTGGCACAAACAGGTGATCGTTCCATTACTGTTACAGTTACTGTTTTTCCACTTGCATTATATCCCGTTTGCATTACGTTCTATTAATGCGCCTCCGTTAACGTTACCCTTTGCATTGTCATTCGAGCTTGCATTTTCGTTACTGTTACCATTTGCATTTCCACTACTGTTTCTGTTTGCATTTTTGTTTGTGTCACTGTGCGCATTGCCATTTGCGTTTACGGCAGCCCTTTCGTTTGTGTTTCCGTTTCTCTTTCGTTTTGCGTCTTCCTTGCTGTTACTGTTACCATTTGCATTTGCACTTGCCTTACTGTGCCCGTGCGCATTATGGCTTGTGTTTCCATATGCGCTTGTGTTTCCTTTTGCACTTCTGTTTCCTTTGCTGTTATTGTTGCTGTTACTGTTACCATTTGCATTTACAATTGCGGTACTGTGCCCGTGCACGTTTCGGTTTGCGTTTCCATATGCGCTTCTGTTCCCATTTCCATTTCTATTTCCTTTGGCGTTATTCTTCATGTTAACTTTACCATTTGCATTTTAAATTGCGGTACTGGCCTGTGCGAAGCATGTGTTTGCGCGATGCGGTGCGCTATGCTCGTTTTCGCTTCTGTTCCTTTTCACGCTCTTTTTGCTGTGACACTTAACATTTCCATTTAAAATACTGCTGCCATCACTGTTCGCATTAACAGTTGCATTTTCGTACGCGCTTCAATGTCTGTTTACGTCACTGTTCGCTTCCGTGTCACTTTGCGCTTGCGTTTCTGTTAACGTTTCCTTTACCATTTATGTTTGTGCTACCATGTGCACCACTGTTCATGCTTCTGTTTGTGTTGCTGTTCCTGTTACTATGTCACAAGACATCACGTGGCCCCGCGCTCACACCGCCGCATTAAATTCACTATTTCTCATCATCATTCCCAAAAAGAAGGGAAATTAGAGGCAAAAAACTAAATTTAATGCATTTGTTAGGGTTGTTCCACAGCTACAAAAGTGAGAAAATTTGGTGTTAGAGTTTAGCTCCCTTGGATCTCTAGCCCACCTCTTCACCAGCATCAGGAGTGTTGGGGCCATCGGTCCCAACTCTCACCACGCTCTCCTATACCTCTGCTTCTTCACACATATGATGGGGTGAGAGTTAGGACCGATGACCCCAATGCTCACCCTGATGCTGGTTGAGGGGTGGGCTGGGGGGTCCAAGGGGGCTTTCAACTTTAACACCGAATTTCCTTGCTTTTTGTCCCTGTGGAACAACCCTGTCTAATGCATTAAATGGAGTTTTTGCCTCTAATTTATATATATATATATATATATATATATATATATATATTATAGGGTGCAGTTGTGCCCCTATATTTGAGTTCAGTAGGCACATTAATGTTAAACCTCACATTTTGCGCGTTAATAACTTTTCAAATGTTCAACGGATTTGCACGAAATTTGGCATGCCCAGACTGGTATGGTAGACCTCTTGATTTACTAAATTGTGTTTCAGTAGGACATATTATTTTTGAGCAAGCGAAGCACCAAAAAATGCACTTTTCGCCACTTTTGATCATTTTTTGTCTGTGGCACAGTGCGGACACCATGTGGTCTATTGGTCCGAAACTTGGGACATAGAAAGAGCATGAGCCAAGGAACATGCCTTAATTTGTTTGGTGAAAAATATTAATCTGTTCAAAAGTTATTACAATTTGAATTTCCCATTATATCCTATGGGAAAATTTATATGTCTTTTTTGCAATGTTAATGAGAATGACCAGATGGCCCTAGGAAAGACCAGATAGCCCAGATTGGGATGACCATATCTCAATCACAGTTTGGTCTTTTTACTTGAAATTTGTGGGATTGAGGGGATGTCATAGAGCTGTGAACTATGCTGTTTAGGTGTTGGGGAATTAATTGGTTGCAGAGATATTTAGTGACGTAATTTACATTTTTCCCCTAGGATTACACTGCAGTCTATGTCATGACTTTTGACGCCATTATCTTGGAAACGAAGCAAGATACAGACTTTTCTCTACAGATGGCTTAGGTCACCTTCAGGTGACCTATGCCATTAGAAAAAGAACTGAAATCATACAGTAAGCCTGCAGTGGAATTTTTTTTTGTACATTGCATGGTTCATGAGATATTGTGAAATTACTGTCACAAGGGTTCAAAGAGTGCTTGTCCAGTGCTTTTCAGTGACTATATCACAGAAACGATGTGAGATATGGGTGCAGTCTTTGTGATGTTATGAGAAGTACTCGCTGTCACAATTACAATGATGCTAGAATTTTTTTTCTAGCTTTTACAGTTCCCAAGATATGCAAAAATTACTGTTACAAGGGTTTCATGCCCTATAGTGCTGCTGCATGGCTCCATAGCTTTGCATAAGTGGGACCGTGGGCCCAGATGCATATTGTTATGCAAAAATTGGCAACTTGGTGGGAGCTGGGCTCCACACTCCCACCAATATGTGTTTTTTACTACTTATATTACACTTTTTCAAAAAGTAAGGAAATTCTATACAAAAAAACTGTGTTAATGCTTTATTTAGGGCTAAAGCAAAAAAAAGTCAGGAAATGAGACATTAGGGTTGAACCCCTAACCCCCCCTCACACACCCCACCCCGATCCTCCACAGACTGACAGACCCCAGGGTGTGTCATTGGGGTCATGAGGCCTAAATCTGCATGCCAAATTTCTTGCAAATCCATTGAACATTTCCAAAGTTTTTAAGGTTCAAAAATAAGGGCTTAACATAGAGTTTGCACTCAATCCTGATATACTGGTGTAATTGCACCATATATATATATATATATATGTATATATGTATGTGTGTGTGTGTAATAGATAACCCACTCTAGGGTTTGTGGTCACGCTCTGATATATGCACACCTTGGTGTGCACTGTTACACACGAGGCCGCAGGCTGAGGGTGTCAACCACCCAAGGCATGTGCATATCAGAGCGCAACTGCACACCCTAGAGTGGGTTATCTATCTTATAAAATGGTAAAATTGATTTGGAGGGGTGAAAGTGCAGGTGCAGTCGTGGCTCTGATAGCCATCGTCATATGATGTGTTTTAAACCAACTAGATGATTCTTTTCTTCACTATTTTATAATATATATACTATATATATATAAATATATATATATATATATATATATATATATATATATATATATATATATATATATATATATATATATATCGCACCCCTATAGTTAGGATTGGTACAGCCCTTCATTATTAAATCTCACTTTTTGCACCTTAATAACTTTTGCATTTTTTGATTGAATAGTCCAAAGTTTGGAATGCACTGTTATTTTGTCAGTGTCTCAAGAGCTGGAAAGTTTCATGACAGTAGTGCTTACAGTTTGTGAGATATAAAGTGGTAAAAAGCACAAAAATGGATGCTTTTTTTTCTCCTAGGAAAACATGTGATTTTTTGCTCTCATCTACAGCCCACACAGAATGAAATTTCTATCTGAAATTTTCAGGGATGATGGGGTGTAAGCTTTAGGGTTTGCCTTTGTATGGTCTGGTGACAAAATTTATAATAATTTTAAAATTATAATGACTTTTGCTATATCTTCAGGAAAAGCAGTTTGAAATGTATTTTGAAAATACAGTTCAAATGGTAATTAGAAAAAAATTTCAAACTGTATTTTCAAAATACAGTTTGAATGATTTATTTTAATTACCATTCAGTTTAAAATGTTTTCCTGCTGTAAATAAGACTTGTAATTAGTAGTGTAGACATGAAGTAACTGTGGGAAGTGGGTCTGTTCAGTTTAATGTAATATTAAGTTTTAATTTAAGTGGTAAACATTTGTATTTGTGGTTTGTATTATTCCGTGGGTCTCTCGCTTACAAAAACTGTTCAAACTGTATTTTGAAAAAAAATGTTTGATTGGTATTTTTAATTACCATTCAGTTTAAAATGTTATCCTGCTGTAAATAAGGCTTGTAATTAGTGCTGTGCAGAATGCAGAATTCCACTGGCAGAATTGATCTGAAATTTCACTGGTTCTTCAGTGGAACTTCACCTACTGTGATCCGTAGAATAATATTCTGCAAAAAAGCAATTTTTCCCTTGAAAATTATTCCACAACAATTTTCACTGAAAATATTGAGATCCACAGAATAATATTCTGTGGAAGAGCATTTTTTATGTGGAAAACCATTCTGCAACTATTTTCTAATGTAGAATTTCACCATTCTGTTTGTGGTGAAATTCGGCAGAATTTTGGTGGAATTTTGAAAATTCTGTGGAATTTCGTTACACCAAAATTTTAAAATTCTGCACAGCACTACTTGTAATTAGTAGTGTAGACATATGATAACTGTGGGAAACATGTGTGTTTAGTGTAAAACGTAATATTAAGTTTTAATTTAAGTGGTAAATGTTTGTATTTGTGGTTTGTGGGTCTCTCACTTAGAAAAATCATTTGAACTGTATTTTGTAAATACAGTTTGAACGGTAATTAGAAAAAAACATTCTAACTGTATTTTGAAAATACAGTTCAATTGGTATTTTTAATTACTTTTTTAGTTTAACGTGTTCTGCTGTAAACAAGGCTTGTAATTAGTAGTGTAGACATGTGGTAACTGTGAGAAGTGTGTGTGTTCAGTTTGATGTAATATTAAGTTGTAATTTAAGTGGTAAACATTTGTATTTGTGGTTTGGATTATTCTGTGGGTCTCTCACTTTGAAAAAATGTTCAAACTGTATTTTGTAAAGACAGTTCAAATGATAATTAGAAAAAACATTTCAACTGTATTTTGTAAATATAGTTAGAATGGTATTTAGGAAGGAATCATTCAACGTGTTTTTGTAAAAAACTATTCAAATTTAAATAACCATTTACTGTTCTAGCAGTAAATAAATATTTGTCATTCCTTAACTAAAAAAACTTTGGAATTTGGGGCTAAACTGATCAGAGTACAAAGGACTTGACCCCACAGATGTACCTTTTGATGGCTTGGTGGAAAAATATTAGTGTGCCGCAGAGTTATAAGACTTTGAAGTTTCCCATAGGATAGCACTGTAGTGGTTGGGGTACCTTTCGGCAGCTATGTCTCAAAATGTTTCTAGGTACGTGTTTTCTACAAAATGCAGCTTAGTACACCAGGTGTACTAAACAGTTATGCATGCTTCCAACCCCTCTTTACAACTGTGGTGGAACTTTTTATGAATGGGGTTAAGGTGCCCATGATAATTTGCCATTATGGACTGAATGCTCCACCATGGAAATGAGAGTTAATTACAATGGGCAGGATTCATGAAACTCAATGGAATACCCGCAGCTGCAGGTAAACCTCGGCACAAGTCAGTTGTGACTTGTGGATCCACAGGTTACCCGCAGTGGTGGGTATTCACAAAGGTGGAGCCAGATTATGACTGGCTCCATGATCTACGGCTGCTTGCGGTTTGTGTCACTGGGTAGATGGCCGCAGCTGTGGGAATGGTCTACGGCTGTTGGGGAGCAGCCGTAACACCTCCACAACTACTGCAGCTGTGAATCGCTACCGCCACAGCAGCGGGTGATTCCAGTCCACAAAGGCAGTTGCTGAGTGGGACTTACGTTATGGGCAGTTTGTGAATCCTGCCCAATGTCTCTACACTTATGGACAGATGACAGTGCAGGGACTTCTGGGCTCTCTGCACACATACATGCATACCATTATGGGGTGATATGAGATGAGGGTTAATTACAATGTCTCTACAGTTATGGATAGATAGGAGCACAGGGCCAGAGGGCCCTGCGCCATACCTCTCAACTGTCCCTGATTTTCAGGGACGTCACTGATTTTGCCTCAAAATTTTCCTCGGTCCCTCATAAAACTTGTGTTTTTGTGACAGAACAATGGTGAATAAAATAACAAAATAATGTCAAACATTAAAGTTACAGACTTGTTCTTCTTCAGAAAATGCATATTAACACAAGTCCTCTTATTCTATCAGCATTCTGAGTGAACAGTACCAATTCTTAAGATATGTCCCTGATTTGGGGTCTCTGTCCCTGATTTTTTTAAGCCTTGTCCCTGATTCATGAGACAAGAGGTTGAGTGGTATGCCCTACGCTCTCACATGAAGAACAGGGAGAATTACAACATGCATGCATGGGAGCACAGGGCCTGGAGAGCCCTATGGTCCCACAACACACTAAAGATTAATGGGAGTGCAGGGCCCACACCCAAGTAAGGTTAAGATTACACTTTCTAAAAAAGTAAAGAAATTCATTGCAAAAAACAACATTAGTGAATCAGTTAGGGTTAGTATTAAAACATCAAAAGCCAGGAAATTTGACGTTAGGGTTTCCAACCCTAACTTTCCACCCCACCCCCCAAGCAGCAAAAGGACAAAACCACACAAGCAACCACAGACAGCTATAATCAGGTAAGAAAAAAATACAACGGCTATCACAGCAGATAGAAATCTGTGATACTAGTGGATGCCTGGAACATCCTCCAGGCATAGGCAGTGGGGGCAGAAATGGAAACGGGATTCAAGAATGCATGGGGTAGGCTGGCCCTGTAGCACTGAGGGTTGAGGTGCTGGACACCACACCTCACGCCACGCCGGTGACCCGGGTTCAGGAATGAGCTCGGGTAGACAGGAGTTGGCAGGAGAGGGAGAGGATTGAGCATCTGACGGACAGCTCTCCTCTCCCGGGGGTGGGCTGGGTTTGTCTGGTGCACCAGCGGCTCCTGTTGGAGATCAGAGGCACTGCAGTACATAGACAACACACATTAGCATGGCTGAAGTCAGCAGGATTGCCGTGCGCATGATGTCGGGGGTGCCCACGCAAGGGAGAAGGAGGAAGCAGAGAGAAAATGGAAACACCCAGTTCCAGGGGTAGTCAATGGCACCAATCCCCATGCCCATAACTGGGTCCAACTCTACCGACCTTTGCAGATCCTCCACCCGAGTCCCACATCTGCAGCTGGAGTCTATCTGTATGTGAGAGCTCCCAAGGTAGGAGGGGCTGCCCCACCCCAGAAGGGTTAAGCTGGGGGTGCCAGCTGTAGGTGGGGTGGAGAGAGGAAGGTACTGCTGGAGGGGACTTCAGGCAGGGCAGGAGCAAGTTTGGATGCCTGAGAGAGGCTCCTGGGACCATGACCAGAAGAAAGAAAGTTGAAAAAAAAAAGAATGCATGGAGTAGACATAAGGGTACCTAAATGGTTAGGAAAGGGTGGAGCTAGAGATCAGGTAGGTCAGTGGTGTTACAGTAGGTAGGAAATCTGCTGACTAGGTGGGCAAAGTGGTCATTTCAGCCTTTCTGTAGTCTCACGTAGCCATAGATACTGTAAAACATACACACAATTGATGGGCCTACATTTCTGCACCTGCAAGTGTAATACATACTCAACGACCTCTGGGTGCAGAAGTGCAGATACCACAAAATCCATGATATAAAGAGTGCAGCAGTACGTCTGTCTACAGATGCAAAGTCCCATGAGGGTCCTGTGTATCTTCAGAGGTTTTCTATATGCAAGGGGCATGCTTTTCTGGAGTTAGAATTTGTTGTCTGTCTTACACCTCTGGCTGAAGAGACACAGTGCCCTCTTTGCTACAAAAAGGTTAACCCCATAAGGGCATAGAGAACAGAAGTCTTGTAATTTGGATATAATGGGTTTGTTTCTGGCTAGAGGGGCCTGTGCTTCTATATACAGAAGCAGTGCGGAGATTTCAGTATAGAAACACAGAAACATATAATTTGATGGCAGATAAGGACTGCTTTGCTCACCTAGTCTGCCATTTTACTACCTACTGTAACACCAGAGACTCCACTTGATCTTCGGCTCCCCCCCTTTCCTTACCACTAAGGTTCCCTTATGCCTACCCCATATATTATTGAATCCTGCTACCATTTTTGTCCCCAACACATACTCTGGGAGGATGTTCCAGGCATCCACCAGTATTGTGGATTCCTATCTGCAGCAACAAGTGAGTGTGTATGTTTAGCAGTTTGCAGGCTGCAGATACAAATCCACGAAGGTAGCCCATCAGTGCTACTGCATTTGTGTCTTCTGGAAATAGTTGTATGTTGTTTGTCTTACCTGATGATGGCTATCTGTGGTTGCTTGTGTGGTCTTGTCCTTTTGTTGCTTGGGAGGTGGGGAGTTTGGGTTGAAAATCCCAACATCAAATTTAATAACTTTTGACACTTTAATACCGACTTTAACTGTTGCATTAACATAGTTTTTGATATATATCTATATTATATATAGATATATATGTAATATATATATATATATATATATATATATATATATCTACATACACACAATATACAAAATATAGTGGCACATTTGCACCACTATAGTTAGGGTTGACAAGACACTTTAAGGTTAAACCCCAATATGTGCACTTTAATAACTTCGCAATCATTCAACAGCTTTGCATGAAATATGGCATGCAAGTCTTACTGGATAGATCTCTGGATGTGCCAAGTCTTATTCCACTTGGAAATACGGATTCAGAGATCCGGATAGTGCAAAAAGTGAATTTTTCAGGGGTTTTTTGCTGTTTTTTGTCAACTTGCCTAGTGCTCAGACGGTTTTGAATTTTGGTCTGAAATTTTCAGGGTTGAAAGTTGCTGGCCCACAGATGTGCTTTTTGCTGGTTTGGTGAAAAAATATTAATCTGTTCCTAAGTTATTTAATTTTAAAATATTGGGTTCTAAGCATGCTCAGTAAGCACTTCGAATTAGATGTATGAAACAAAAAAAGAAATCCTTTTTCATTTGGGGCTAATACTTTTTCTCGTGGGGAAAATCCTTTTTCATTTGACACCATCTTGTTTTCCTTTTCTTGTAAAATAAAAAATTCAAAACCGACAAGAATGACATCCTGCAGAGAGACCAGACATCTGACTTGCTCATTGGGATTACGTTAGGTGGACTCTACACTTAACTGTTGGATAAATGACACAGAAATGTGGGTTTTTTTTAGATTTTAAATCCTTTTTTGTGGCTCTTTTCTGTTTTTTCCTGTGGACGTTCATATGAAAATGTTCATATGAACCAAAATCTTTTCCTGGGTTCTAGTGGTACCCACCCCCGTGGAGAAAAAAAAAGTCTGATACATTTTTGTCACATATTTAGCTACTAGTTTCACTGACTATTTGAGTCAGAAGACACAACTGTACTGCATATGGCAATTGATCACAGTACTCTTTACTATGTCCCTCACAATTATTATGCCACAAATGAATCGATTTCAACAGTGTGCATTGGAAAAGTTACCCTTCTGAACATGAAGATGGGATGCAACTCAATAAATGTGACACAGACATTCTGAATATTGAATACAGATGCCTGTTCTTACAAACAAGATTGATTCCTGACGTAGCTAATATGCAGAATATGAATGAATTGCATTGCAGGGGGGAGGGAGAAATGTGAAGGGTTTTCAAAATGTTACCCTAAATCTATGTACTGATGTCAATGTAGTTTCACTAAAATACAACCCAGCTACAGAGTCTTCCTATTTACACAGGACTGCACTACACTGATTATGTCACTGTTGTCTGTTACCCAAACAGAAACAGGTCAAATTGACAATTCAGTATCAGACTGACATAGTTACAATATCCAAAAGCATGATGAATAAATACAATGTAATACCAAAACCAGTTTCCATGATTGCACTTCTAATTGTATGAAATCCATAGAATTTGTATGTAGACGTTCTTGTCTGTGCAAAATCTATGTTCTATGTTTCATGCAGCTTATTTGATGTTGGGGGGGGGACCTGCTTCAGCTTGCACAATGCTCAGCTATGAAAATGAGGATTACTGCCTCAATCGGGTTACTGTACTATAAGTGTACATTTAAAACAAGAAAAAGATATTTTGAAAAGATTTTACAAATTTTACAAACAAAAAGAAAAGGCAGAGTGACAGGTTCAGACAGTGAGAGGGTCCGCACAGTACACACACCCTTGAAAGGCAAGAAATAAGAAACAGAAATAACAGCTACAGGACTTGAGTGAAGAAAATAATGTATTTACAATATGCCATTCATTATCACCTCAAGTTGATCTATATGTTACTCATGTATGTCAGTTTCACTGCAATGGTTGTGATGCAGTATACTGGACATAGAGATGCAGCGAAGTTTAACTTCGCTAGCTTAGCAGAGGCGAAGTGGCCCACTCCACCTCAACATATAGCTACATGAAGTGCCCATTGAAATGCAGAACTTTGCCACTTTGTGACATAATGACTTTGCGTTATAATGATGCCGCATTATTTCGCTTTATTTTCTTTTAAAGGCGGAGTGAGTGAGCATTGTAACAGCCCACAGATCACATGGCTCACAGTCTGCAGGTCACATGCTTCATGCAGGAAGTTAATCATGCAAGAGAGTGAAAGACTTTCATTTTTGCCTTACCCAGTGTGGAAGAAAGAGCAGTGTTTGAGAGGAGACAGAGAGATAGCAAAAAATATAAACCCTGCTTTGTGAGGAGACAGAGAGATAGCAAAAAATATAAACCCTGCGCCTGAACTGGAGCACATTTCAGGCTAGTGGTCCCCTCCCTGAAGCAGGAGGTAGTGGTGCCATAGAAGCACCACCTCAGGGGGCACCTACCAGTGCCCACCACCGCCTACCATGGCCCCTGTGTCAGTGGCTCAGCACGAAGTGAGAGAGGAGCCATAGCAGTCGCAGGCATAGCAGCAGGTTTCCCCACCCCCTGGGCCCCAGCTGAGCACCAGCAGCAGTCAGCAATCACATCTGGGCCCCCCCACCTGTGCCCGGTCCTCCCTGCAGCTCATTAGTGTGGGAGTTCTTCACTACACTGCCTGCAGACACCAGTGTAGTGAAAAGCAATCTGTGTGGTGAGGTAGTGCCCCATGGCCCAAAGGGAAGTCATCTGGGCATAGGTGGTCAGCGCACCCACTTATACATCCACCACCATGCAGCTTGTCAGGCCAAGCTTGCCAAACAGGGCAGGAATGCCTCTACTGGTCCTGCTGGGCAATAAGTGGCAGCACGGCCTCCATCTGCACATGGTGTCAAGCAGGGGTGGGTCATGGAGCAAACAGTTGCTTTACAACCTGCAGGTGATGGTGGCAACCTTGCATGAATACCTGCCACACATGCCAATTTGGGCCTGATGTGGAGTGAATTGGACCATGCGAACTACTAACAACATGGAGCAGCGGTTGGAGAGCATGGAGGTGCACCAACTCCAAATAATGGGCATGCTTTACCTGCTGCTGTCACACTATAACACTGATCATTAGTTTTTGTTTGTCCTTGCACCCACCACCCTCTCTGTGAAAAAATAGTTCCTTACATTGCCCCAGATCCAACCGCCCTCTATGTTCAAATTTTGCCCCCTTGTTCGTGCACATCTGTTTTTCTGAAAGATTCTACCCTCTTGTATATTTGTCACAGAGGGAGTGATGTCAGTGACTCTGCGAGCATAACAGGTGGCTGGAGAGTGCACTGAGAAAATTACAATGTAGGATTGAACGTGATCACAAATATGTATAACATGTTAACATTGTTCTTTCAATAATTGTCAACCTTACATACCAAACATCATAATAAAGCAGGAGCCCTGTAGTAAGCAAACCATTTTAATCATTTCACCTTCAAATCATGCTGTTGTGTAATATTGGTAGCTCAATTTAATCCCCTTCCCCACAATTCACTCATTTCCTCACAATATGTAGTGTGCACTTGGTAACTGCATGCTACCCTGAAATCAAGATGCCATTGTATGTTCCAGTGAGGAGCATATCAACAAAGTCCACTGTTTGATAAGGGGTAAAAGTCTTGGTGATCGAACTCACCCATAATCAAAAATGCATTAGGACTCTGTTCTTCACTAGCTGAATCTAAATAAACTAACTTGTGCTACAGTATGGTTCATTAAATCTGACACCAAAGAAAAAAAATAATTTCACTGATTAAAATATTTAATTTGTAATTTGGTGTTTGTTCAAGTAGTAACAGTGATACAGATGTCTGCCACACAACGTGTGTGTGAATGTATGGAGAGTTATTGAAAGAGTGCACATCGTAAAGATCTGCATTCCATCTCACAGAGCTAGTGGCAATAGTGGGACTCAAACCTACAAGTCACTGGACCCAAGTCTGCAGTACAATCAGCAAACTTTTCAGCTACAGTAGTCAATCTTTTTATGCTGCAGAAATCAAAGCAAAATAATTTGATTACTTTACGTCACTGCATTATTCCTATGTCTTCATTATTATCAAGCAAGCAAATTATTCAGTCAGATAAACATCTAGACCTGGGTGAGATTCTTTTTAACAGTGGCAATGGCAATGCATGGACATGGTAATCTACATGATCAGTAACAGAATCCAGTTTTCTTTACACGTGCCAGTAGTCCCCTCAATTGATCCGTATGTTCTGCTTGCTTATCCCGGTCCCTGTCTGACATAAAGAAGATGGTACCTCAATGTCTTTTTTTCCCTGTAAAAAAGAAAACAGTCTCTCTCCAATCTGTCCCCCCAACCCGACCTCCCACTGAGTACCAACCACCCTGCATGTCCCACACATACTTTCACTCACCTGAACAGCTCACTGGCCGAACATCCACTCTCTGATCCAAGAAACATCTTGCTGCTGGAACCGCCGACTGCAATATGAGAAACTAAGGTAAACGCAGTTCAATGTATTTCAAAGGGGTTTTCAACTCTGATGCATAACTTAGCCATTTTTGCATATTTTGAGCCCACATTTTCAACACGGCATTTTTAGGATCCCACCTCATGAGCAATTGTGATGGAATTAGGCAAATCCCTCCTGAAAGGTACAATAATTTCACGGTCACTTGGCGAAATCACCTTTCATGTGGGATTTGAACATTTTAACCATTCTTGTTCATGAGGTGGGTTCAGAAGAAGGCTATGTTGAAAATGTGGGGTCAAAATATGAAAAAATAGCAAAGTTATGAGCAATCATTGAAATTTTGCTATGATTGCTTGTAAATTTTAAATACTTTGATGCTAAATTTTCAACATAGCCTTCTTATAATCCCACCTAATGAACATGACAGCTGTCTTTTTTCAAATCCTGGCCAAAATGTGTTTTCACACCTGTGGTGTGAAATGATGATGAGGTGGTGTAGAATTTCGTTTGGTGAGGATTTGAAAATTTTCAGTACCGGATATCTGAGTTGGGGTAATAAGAAGGCTATGCTGACAATTTGGGTGCTGTTCTACTACAAATGGAAGCACAGGACCCTCCTCAGCAACATACATATATGCATCTATGTAAGCAATAATACTCGACAGGGTGGGCATTATTGGGAAATACCGGACCGCCCAGGGGTGTTATGAGGCCCGACACCGCAGGTGGAGGGCCTTATAGCCCCTGGAAGGTCCGGTATTTCCTAATAATGCCCACCCTGGAGGGTATTATTGCGCTTAGAAAATGGCCACTGTAAAAGAAAAAAAAAAAAAAAAATAATGTACATAAACTTGTTTAAAATCATGTTTGTAATAAAATAGTTCCTCCGCCTGCATGACAATGCCTTTTTTTTTGAGAGGTACCTCCCCCCCCATTTGTCTGTGGTAGGAGAGAAAAAACACAAGGGCAAAGGACGTTACTCATCTCTGGCGCTCATTTCTCTGTGATGAAGTAGAGACTTCGATATCTCCAGCACTGCTACTGTGCATGAGAACACCGGTATTTTCTTCATTTTTCGTACCGCAAATGGACGTCCATGTGCGATATGAAAACCAAGGAAATACCACTGTTCTCGTGCTCAGTATTTGTTTCGGTGATAATAGTGTTTGTATGTCAGTACAGTCAGCAGTTTTTACAATCAAACTGAAGCATTTAGTATGCCATGCCATTTAATGGCAAAACATTTTTTTTTTTTTATCTGGGTCGTGGGAGGAGAGCGGCCGACAACGCTGAAGGCAGTAGTGTTGAGGGCAGCTGTGCTTCTCGCTAAGCGAGAGGAAAAAACATGGTGGGTTTTTCAAATTTTTTAGGGTGCTTTCGCTAATTAGAAAGAAGGCTGGGCACCTCTGGAAAATGCTACACTGTAAAGTGGCACTTGGACTGGCTCTTATTTTTAGCTGGGCATCTATTGAAAAATAAATGCCCAGCTTGGAGCCTGTCTGAGCCAGTCAGCTTTTACAATTGATTCCTGCCATTTTCTAAGGAGGGATGGAAGAGCAGGGCCCTCAAATAAGGATACAATTATTCTATCTCATAAACTATGGATGGATGGGAGCACAGGGCCTTCCCATAGGCAAATAAGGATACGATTACACTAACTCAAAAAGTAAGGAAATTCTTTGCAAAAAACTGCATTAATGCATCAGTTAGGGTTCAGGATAAAGCAACAAAATAGAGAAATGTGATGTTAGGGTTTCCAAACCTAACACCACTGCCACACCCCTGAAACAAATGAGGGGGTGGAGTCTTCCTTGGGGTTGTCAATCCTATTTATATATAGATAGCTATATATATATATACAGTATATACTGTATATATATCTATATATATAGATATATATATATATATATAGGCCCAGATATTCAAGGGTTGCGCCATGCACAACAGGGTTGAGCATCGCCAAGTCCAAAACTCGCCATTTAGCGATGTTCAGAAGGAGGCAGTTGCACCCCGAAACATGCTGAGCAACAGCGCGCAATGAAATGAAGGCATGCGCAACCCGAAGGTGGATCCATGCGCAAAGACCGCAATGCGATATTCAAAGACTTGCGCGATGCGCAAGAGCGGCACAGCCGGAAATTAAAATAAGCGAAATGAGCCAAAACAAAGGCTCAAGGAAGCTGCGAAGAAACCACAGGCTGCCAAGTGGGGGAGAGAGAGAGAGAGAGAGACAGACAGACAGACAGCAAAGGGCAGGCAAGGAAAGTGTGGCCCATAGTCTGTAGAGGCCAGCGGGGGGTGCCCGGTGCAGTGGAAGTAGCAGTCAGGACAGCGGGGGTAACACAGCAACACCAGCCAGGGAGTGTCAGAAGCCAGGGAGATGGACAGTGCCAGTTTCCACATGGAAGCTGTAATGAGGGGGGTGAGAATGCATGCTGCAGGGGGACGTGGCCGTGGAAGGGCACGTCGGCAGTATGCCCCCGACAGGCGGTACCGTGCCAGCATCAGCTTTGAGCTGTACACAGATGTAGAGATCGTGGGCCGGTACCGCCTGAACAGGGCAATACTGAGATGGCTCTGTGAGCTGTGCAGTGATGTGATGCAGGCACCCTCATGACGGAGTCACGCTCTGTCGGTGGAGACCAAGGTGACAGCCTGCATGTGCCTGCTCGCCACGGGCACCTTCCAGAGGCTGACAGGGGACACCACAGGCATCACACAGTCGGCCACGTCACGCATCCTCACCCAATTCCTCAGCACACTGCTGTCACATGCTGCGGAGTACATCCATTTCCCCAGCACCGCGGCAGAGCGTACAGCAAACATGCAGGAGTTCCACAGGGTAGCACGTATGCCTGGCGTGCTAGGGGCCATAGACTGCACCCATGTGGCCATCCGCATGCCACCTGGCCCCGATGGCCATGCATATAGGAACAGAAAGGGATTCCCTAGTGTCAACTGCCAGGTGGTGTGTGATGCCACTGTTCGCATAATCAATGTCTGTGCCACACACCCTGGTGGAGCACATGATGCCTTCATATGGTATCAGTCTGCACTGTGCCATCGATTCGAGTGGGGACATCCCACAGGACATCTAGTGGGTGAGTACACATGTATGGAATGCAAACTCTGGGCAAGGGTGGGGAATGCCACAGGTGCCATGGTAGTGGCACACAGGAGATGGCCAATATGGACCTGAACATGACACTTATCTCCACTATCTCCACAGGTGACTGCGGATACCCACTCTGTCCCTGGCTGCTCACACCGTCAGCCCATGACCCCAGCGCAGCTATGCTATAATGAGGCACATGCTGCAACACGCAACATCATAGGTGGGTGTTTGGGATGCTCAGGCATGCTTCCGATGCCTAGACACCTCGGCGGTGCCCTACAGTACAGCCCCCAAAGGCCTGTGGGATATTCCTGGCCTGTTGCATCCTGCACAACATGGCCAAAGACCATGGGATAGCCGTACAGGTCGAAGAGAGGGACAGCGATGGGGACGCCAGTGGCGCCCAGTGATGATGGTGATGAGCAGCCCCTAGGACGGAGGGACCCGACTGATCCGGCAGGCCCAGCTGCACCGGACACCATCACAGAGGAGCACTTCGCACAACACAGGTAAGTCAAGGGACATGTGCAACCAACACTGTCCATGCGCAAACCCACAGGCACACAGGTGAACACACCAGGGTGCATGACGGTCGAGGAGTGGAACGGTCCAGGCATACAGACACACCATCAGGAGGGGTGAGCACTCATATGGACACACACACACCAGGCACAGGCGTACATGGGCAGATGCACAGCACTGCAGAACTGACATTGCTAACACACAGCACCACTGACCACCCCCACCACCCGTACTGTCCAAGTACGTGTGTCAGATGCTGGGCACCCTTGTACCTTGGTGTACAGTGCAATGCAGGCATCATCATGCACATGCACCTGTGGAAAGCAGTTAGGAGGGTGTGCAGGTGGTCCGTGTGTCGGCATGGTGAGCAGAGCACCCAGCAGTGCACTGCCCACCATGACACACATTGCACACATGGCAGCACCAGACAGGGCCAGCACTGGGAGACAGCTCAGTCATGTAGCACTGTCCCACGGCCACCGCGGATACCTGGGTGGCCCCGCCGTGACCCAACAGCACGGGCAGGCTGAGCAGGGGCCACATGGGGTGGCACTGTTGCACCACCAGGGGTCCCACTGCGTGAATGCGACCTTGCCCGCACAGGGGTCTGCAGCATCCCGAACAAACCTGCACCAGGGGTGCTCAGGATGCCCACAGCAGAACCTGGTGTCGACAGGCCTGGTGTCACACGACGCCGGGAACGAGGGAGTGGAAGTGCACTGTGTGGGTGTGCGGTACAGGGGCACCTGACTGTGTGCCCAATGTGTCCACGACAGAGACCACTGCCTGGGTCAGCCTGTCAATGGCCGGTCACATCCGTCCGCATACGGACCAGCTCGGCTCGGTCCCGAGCACACTCCCTGCTGTGCCACTCCATGGACACAGACAGTGCCTCCACGGACCTTGCAACCCACCTCTGCAGCTGTACTGATTCCTGCAGCAGGCGGGTGTGCTCGTCCAATGGGTACTGTGCCCCAACGGCATCCTGACCCCCAGGGTGTGGACGGTCCTGATGCACAACACCCCTTGAGGGTGGGCGCTGTTCGCCAGGACCAGGAACGGGTGGATCAAAGGGCGGCGGACATGTGCCACTGCTTGACACTGTACCCCCAGACCTGGTGGGCGACTGCTGCTGCTGCCCTCAACTGCTGTGCCCCGGTCCATTCGCTTCCACCGCCATGCTGGCAACAGTGCCAGACACCTGCACAGCCACCGGTGCTGCCCCACGGGTGCTGACAGGCACAGCCTGGGACCGTGCCAGCATGCTGGTAGACAAGTTGGAACCAGACAGGCCCAGGGGCACGTGCTGGCCTGCCGTGTGTCCATCATGGGACACACAACCATCACTGCCCATTGCAGGCCTTCTATCATCAATGGTGCAGGTATGTGCTACTGCCATGGTCACAGCATGCTGGCATGCTTGCATGCCAGACTGCTGAGACACAGGCTGTGCACCCCCGCACCAGTATCACTGACACCAGAGTTTGTGGCCCAGCTTGCATGCTGCTGCAGTGCCTGCTGGCTGGTGGTGGAGGAGGATGGACCCTCCTCCATGTCCAGCAGGTCAGCATCACTGTCTGGACCCACCACCACCGTCTCCTGAAGATGAACAGGATCTGTAACAGAAAGAGAGTACATGTGAGTGCATGTGAACAACCGCCCCCCCCAAACACCACCACCATGTCATACCGTGCAGTGATGGGCTTCCTCCTGTCTGGAATCCTCCGCCTGGTACGCCTCAATGGTGCTCGGCTGCATGGCTGCGACCAGTGTCTCCTCAGTTGGGGTCAGCTCCAACACCACTGGTGGGCCCCCGCCAGTGCCAGCATGTGCCGCCCTGAAGGCTGCCACCTTCTCCTTCACCCTTCTGCAGTCTGTCCCCATCTTTTTCTTGCATTCCTGCACGGAGCGCTGGTGGCTTCCGTGCAGGTTAACGGCCCCAGCTACCCCCTCCCATGCAGCCGCACGGGACTGAGGGGTGCCCCTCCATCCACTCAGCACTGGCTCCTCATCCAGGTAGGCCTGGAAAAGAGCCTCCGTCTCTGCTGCTGTAAAGTTGGGCCTCCTCCTATGTCCACCATCCTCACCCTCACCTTGGCTCTGCTCGGTCATGGCGATCTGTATGGGGGGAAGTGGACACCTGTCACTGTGCAGTCTACAGCATTTTCCCATGACCATCGTCCTGAACATCACACAGCATGCAACTCACCTCTCACCTGCAGTAACCGAATCTGGCCGCAGCCCAGTATCGCACATTTATAGCGCAATACATGCAAATTAGGAGTGGAGCAACTATAATGACATGCAAATCGTGCCACTGCGCCCTTGAATGGCTGATCAGATGATTTGCATGTGTCGGCTGAATATCGTGAATCTGCGCTTTGTGCAATACGGAAGAGTTGGCTGAGCCAATGGCGCAGATCTGTGCCTGTGTGGTACACTGCATTGCGCATGCCCAGATAGCTTACACAGGCATCTGTCATGCTGTTGACGTGCTGAGCGCGATCGGCAATTCAGGCCATGGCCACCATTGTGCCAGTGGCGCTACAGCAATGGGCACTATATGGCGCTGTGGCACTACTGTGCAATACTCCACTGTGGCACTGGTATGCAGCTGGTCGGTCACGCAGGATGCCTATACATCAGATGGCGCTGTGCGTAGCCTTGCGTCATTGCCCATGACCTTGTGTATGACCTTTGCCCCCTGGCACTGTTCGCCTGCCATGTGTACATCCCTATTGCGCTGTCTGGTGACAGCGCTATGTGAAGTGACAGCGCTGTTCGAACAGCGCGATTGGAGCCTGTGGTGGTCTATTGTGCAACATCTCCACAGGGGGTTACGGTGCAGATGGGCACCATATTGCCTGCTGTAAAGTTTGTGCCATGGCTAGGAGGAGGGCGGTGTCCTGAAGCCAGCTTGAAGTGGCCAACCTGGTGGCCCTAGTTGAGCCACACTATGATGGTCTTTATGGTGAGGTGCCCCTCACCAGTGCAAGGACTGAGGTGTGGCAGCAAGTGGCCACTGACCTGGTGGGGGTCACTGGACAGTGCCGGTCTGCTGAGCAGTGCCGGCACCAGTGCAGTGACCTCCGCGCCAGAGGAACCAAGAGCTTTGCGTGGCTGCGTTCATGTGCCAGGTGGGGCATGGTGCCTAGGCCAGGTGGGTGTGCCATCTATGCACCTGTATTATCTGTGAGGGTGTGTGTGTGTTTTGGTGGCTGTGCATAGGTGATGGCTCGGCCACGGTTGGCTGTGTCAGTGTGTGCAGCTGTGAGATGAATGGGTATGGCTATGTGGGCAGGCACTGTCACTGGGGCAGGGGGCAGTCTGCTTTTGAGTCACACTGATGTTTGTCTCAACATATGTCTCCCACAGGCCGGGATGTGAGGATGCGGGGCAACATTGATGAGGGCCGTGCCAGGGACCCAGTGCCAGCAGGAGTTGCACCCCACCAGCAGCAGCAGCACCAGCAACAGCGCCAGTCAGAGCTGCTTGAGCAGGGTGAGTATCATGACTTCATGGATGCTATTGCATGCTGGGGGGGGCAGTAGCCCTGCACAATACAAACATGCAGGAAAGGGGAGGTCATAATTCCACTATACAAGACACTAGTGAGGCCCCACCTGCAGTACAGTGTACATTTCTGGAGACCATACCTACGTAAGGGATGTAGAGTGGGCAGAGAAGGTTCAGAGGAGGCAACAAAGATGGTGCATGGCTTGCATCCACAACTCCTGTGGAGACAGGTTGAAGGAACTGAACCTGTACTCCTGGAGGAGAGGAGGAGAGAGGATATGATAGAGACATACAAGTATGTTACAGGGTGGAACAGGGTGCAGGGATACACTATTTTGAAGTGCAAAAGATGTTCCAGGACTACAGGGCATGGGATGCAGTTGGAGGGAGGGCGATTCAGAGGAAACATGAGCAAGACTTTCTTCACAGAGCGGGTGGTGTACAAGTGGAACACCTGCCAGAGAGTGGTGGGGCTGACACACTAATGGGATTTCAGACTCGCGGGATAGACATAATGGAATTCTTGAGGTCAGGGTAAGGGGCAACAGACTTCTAGGTAAACAAAGTAACTTACAGGCTGAAATGTACAGACTGTGTGGGCCATAGGCCCTTATCTGCCAACACTGGCTATGTATCTATGTCTGTAGGCACGACACAGGTGACATGCATCACTGTCCAGTTTCACAGCACGTCTGTGTATGCATCACTGGTGGTCCATGCATTCACTGGGCACATAGCTGTGTAACTGGCATCGCATCACGTTGCCATGTCACTTGCCAGCCTTGTTTGTGCTGTGATGGACATGGGCAGTGTGTGTGTGCAGTGGTGCGCATAGCTGGTGCCGCCTGTTTGTGATGGCCATGTGCATGTTCACTGTGGGTGGGTGCATGCCATCACAGGTGGGGACATTGGGCTATATGGCTTGCAGGTTGGGTGGTGTTCAGGGTTGTGGTCAGTCACAGCCATTGACTGTGTTCCATTTTCCTAGGCCTCGAGGTTCTCCATTGGCTGGCGAGGTATGTCAGGGCCATCCGACAGCTTGTGGCCCAGAACACCAACATCCTGCGGTCAATACACCGCCATGGCCTCACGGAAGAGGTGGCAGGGAACTGCAAGACACCAGCAGGAGGACGGCCGCCAGCTGGCCCATGACCTATCTTCCTTCCACTTCTCCCATCCCTACCACTGCCTTCCCTCTCCAAGTTTGTCATCCCTACCCCTTGACCAACCCTACCTTGTACCCGCCCCCCCTTGTAAATAGTTGCAATTGTTCTTGTTAATGTTTGTTGTGTTAAAATACATTTATATTTTTATACGAATAATGTGTTGGTCTCTGATTTGCAGCTGCCTATGGGTGCTCAGTTGCAGGGGTGTACATGCCATCTGGGCTGGTATGGTCCTGGGTATGTGTGTGTGTGTGTGCATGGGGAGGTATCTCCAGCATGGCAGTGACTTTCGGTTGGTCTTGCTGTCTGCTGCCACCCACTGCTGGGTGCACAGGGTGTGTCTGGCTTGTAGGCTTCTGTGCTGCACGGGGTTGACGTGTGCTGGTGGGGATGCATGGTTTCCTGCAGTGCCAGTCACTGCACATAGGTGGTGTCTTGGGGTCACAGTGAGGGTGTGCTTCTGTGCATCACGGGGGCTGATGTGCACTGTGGTTGTCAACCCTGTGTGTGGCACTCTCAGCCTGCCAGTGGTTGTGCTGGGGTGTCATGGCTCTGCTATGCTTTGTTGGCTTGTCCCCATGGGCAATGAGATCCTCCGTCCACCCCAGTGATGCTGTGCTTAGGGGTGTGCAGGTGTGGTGTGGGTTCTGCAGTGTGTTCCCTGCCCATGTGTGGCATGGCTGGCGGTGGGCCCCAGCCTGCCTCCTGGATGTGCAGTTTCATTGCTCAAGGGGCTCTGTTGCGCTATGGCACCTCTGGAATGCTCAGCTGGGCTGCCCTGGTTGTGCCATGGCGCAGCATTTCAGCTCAGCTTCTCCTTCCTGGTTGCGCTATGGCGCAGTATGTGCGATATTCAGATGTTGGTTGCTTGCGCAATTTGTTTCTGCTCCATGTTTGAATATCAGCACCTGTGCTATTCTTGGCAACTGGTTTAATGCTGCTCCTGCTGTTGTGCTCATTTTGAGCAGTTTGAATATCTGGGCCATATAGTATAGCGTTTGTCCCCTTGAGCGCTTCCTATAAGCGGCTGAAGCCCCAGGAGCTGCTCCCTGCCTGCAATTAATCATTCCAGGTAATGAATTTGCAAATGAAGTTGGCACCCTGCTAGACTATTTCAATTTGAATTTGGCCCCTTTTTGAACTGAACATCTGTAAGCCTTTTGTGCCCGGCATCAAGCAAACTCTGATCTGAACTCTGTGATTAACCTGCTTTGCTGATTTTATCAGATATGGGGCTATCCTGCCTAACTGGATTTATCCTCCACTTCTAAGTTTTAATTTTAATTCTGTTACTCTGAACTTGAAATTAATTTTGCTCACTTTTAATATTTGCTGACCAGCTGCTTTTATCCATGGTCTAAAAGCTTTATTTTAAACTGTTAATTCAGCACCTGACTCTGATTTTGTTCACTTTTAAAATTTGCTGGACTATGATCCAGAATTGTATTTAATCTGCCCCACCGAGCCTAAGTGTGCCTGCTGCTGAGCTCCTCTCAATCTGGGAGTCCTGAGTGGAGCACTGCTGGATCTAAACTGAGGGACTCTCTCAATTTGGAGTTGGCTTCCCAGTGTAAGAATCTAAGTTCTAGGAGTCTGAAGGACCCCTCCCAAGGACAGCCATACAGCTTTACTGCCAGGGGTATCCTGCATAATCTCCAAGGCTTGCTGCTTGTGGACTCCTTGTTGTGCGACCCTCCTCGACTGCATCCATGGGTATTTTGATTGAACCTGCTTTGTAGGACAATCTTGGCTCTTTTGGTGAACCGATTCATTTATGTGAAGCCCCACCAGATCATATTTCACAGCAGCTGCTCTAAGCAGTAATGCACGTGAGACACCATTTGAGGCTCCTTTGGGGACCTGATTAATTTATGCAAAGCTCATCAGAGCAAGATTCTAGCAGCTGGAATCTGTAGGATTGGCCTGCCTATCTATATGAAGATTTCCCACCGCCACTGCGCAGTGGCTCTCCACCCTTCCCCCACCACTCCCACCCTTTTCTGACCTTACTTATGTAGGGGAATGAGTAGTGGAGCATGCGCAGAACATATGAGCACATTTTGCTATCAGCCCACTCCTCCATTTGCATGTTATACTCAACATCCACTAGATGGCATTGTAACTAAATGGCCCATCATCCACGTTGCTGAGCTTTACTGAGTGTGCCTATACTCTCGCTACTGGGCTAAATCAAAAGGTTACTAAGCATTACTAATTACTAAGCCACTCCAAACAGCTCCCATCCCTTGCTGTATAGTAAATCAACAGGTACATTTCTGGGCTTAGACAAAGCAGTTCCTGCTTTTTTGTGTTAACCCAGTTTGCATTCACTGGTGACCTAGTAGGCTGACTATCCTTGCCTGCCCACATTCTGGCCATTTTCAATTAGACCACTACAACCTAGCAGCATTTCCCTTCCTCTGACCAAAAGTTTACTCATACTTTGCTCCTTTCTGGCCTGCCTCCAGTATAATTTATCCCACAAGTCCAGGATATCTATACTATCCTTTATCTTTAGAACCTGTCTCATATGTCCCCATCATGATCTACCACAAGCCTTAATTGAGCCCACACCACTACTAAGATGTCTAGCCTTCACCCTGGTTGCCAAAACAATCATGCTTGTACATCAGCACAGCAAAATACGTAAGTCCCCATTTACGTGCCCATCCACTTTTTGGTCACAGCTATGCTTGTTCTTGTTATCAGGAAGCATTGAATTAAACCCTGGCCCCTGTAAGAGGACTACACTGAACCTCCTAACACCATGCCCAACTTGGTCTGATATAAATGGGCTCAAGATAGCCCACATGAACATTCACAGTGTCAGATGCAAAATGGCAGAACTTGAAACCTGGGTCCAACACTATAAGCCACACCTTCTCTGCTTAATGGAGTCCTGGCTAAAACTGCCTATACAGTCTCACAAAATTGGTCTCTCTGATTTGTTGCCCTACCACCGGGACCAGCACAGCAAGAGAGGAGGGGGAGTACTTATCTATACTAGGATAGGGCTGGAAGTTAAAGAACTAGAAAGCCTAATTATTAACCAGGACATTGATCATCTGTTCATCTCAATAACCCTCAGCCAAGTTAAGCAGTTTACCATAGGTTGCATCTACCTACCCTTTAAACTTGCATCCACCTCCTTCACCAGACTCTTCACCAGTCTTGACACCCTCCCTTACAGTGATACCATACTCTGTGGTGACTTCAATCTTGACTGGACTGTCCCCAGTAGAGCTCTATACCAGTCAGTCTTATCTGATGCCAAGCTGGAGCAATTACTTGACCAACCAACTAGACTCAACTTGAAGGCAGGCAATCACACCCTACTTGACCGGATGTTAACCAACAACAAATCCTACATCAAAGCAGTGGGAGTCCTCCCAGATGCACTAAGCGATCACGCCTCCATTTTCTGTATATGGAACAACAACCTTCCTCACCCACCCCCAAAAATTATTAAATTCAGAGACCTAACCAGTTTCAGCTCCTCTGCATTCCTGCATAGTCTTGCATACACAGACTGGACCCCTAGTACCACTCTTCCTGACATGAATCAGGCACTAGAATACCTAATTAACACCTTCACCTCCATTCTCAACCTCCATGCCCCCTTCAAGCTAGGAAGAGCTAAAGGAATCCACTTCCCCTGGCTCTCCCATGAGCTACAGCTCCTAATGCATTCCAGAGACAAAGCATGGTGTTCCTTCAAAAGTTCTGGGCTCCAATCAGACTTGCAAGCCTATAGACAGTTGTGGAATGCCTGTAAAATAAAGTCAACAATTCTAAGTGGAGCTACCTAAAATCCCTGCAAGTAATGAACCTCGCTAACCCTAAATGCTTCTGGGTGCAAATCAATGCTCTACTTCAGGGTAGTGAGTGGAACACTCCCCAGATTATGATCTTGAAAGGCACAGAACTGTCCTTACCCTCCAAGATCTCCACCGGAATTAAGCTATTCTTCACCGACCTTGACATTTACTAGGTAAGTCTGCTGGCTAGCCACTCAGCTCTGCAAGTTTCCAACCCTGAAGCCCACCGCCCCTCTTCCATATAAAACTTACCTCATGTAAAGAAGTCCTTAAGCTCCTATTGGGTCTCAACCCTGATAGCACTCCTGGATTTGACACCCTGCAGCCAAGATTCCTTACAATTGGAGCACCTGTGTTGGCTCACCTGATTGCCCAGTTGATAAACAGATCCTCCCTCACACACACTCCATCCCAGATAAATGGAAAATTGCTGCTATTGTCCCTGTACACAAAAGTGGCCTGTCTAACCTTATTGAAAACTGTAGACCTATTTTCATCTTGTGTCCTATTGCAAAAATTCAGGAAAGACTCCTATACAACCAGCTGTACTCTTTCCTGGAACATACTGACGCCCTTACCAATCATCAATATGACTTCCGGAAATCACATGGGTCTGAATCTGCTCTCTTGAGGGTCACCTCAGACATCTTTCAGGCCATGGACCAGGGCTGTGAAACAGGAGCCATCTTCATAGACCTCACAAAGATCTTCAACCTTGTTAACCATCCACTCCTCATCTCTAAACTCCATTGTCTAGGCCTTGATTCCAACTCTCTCTCCTGGGTCTCTAACTACTTATCAAACCATATTCAGTGTGTCAAATGGGCCATTGCCCACTTCTCCTTACCCCCAATTATGGACGGTGTCCCCCAAGGATCAATTCTTGGGCCTTTACCATTCTCGATCTTCATCAATGATCCACCTCTAAACTGTTGGGGGGGGGCATCAATTCAGCTTTATGTAGATGATGCCATACTATACCGGTCCAGCACAGACTTCTCTCTATCAGTTTTGACATGAAGAATGACTTCCAGCAAATGGAAGCCTGGTTCAAAAAAAAACCTGTTGGTGCTGAATATGAAGAAAACTAAAACCATGTTGTTCCATCATACCTCCTTTGACTTAACATCCCAGCCACCACTGGTAGTTAATACATCCTCTGGATTGCCTCTAGATGGGGAGGGGTCATTCAAATACCTGGGTATGACATTTGACGAGCACCTATCCTTTGACATGCATGTAAAAAACATCATCAAAACAACTAAACAGAAACTTGGCCTTCTTTATCGTACAGCCCTCTACCTTACTCCTCATGTGAGGAAAATCATTGCCTTGGCTATCCTCCTCCCCCCTGGTTTATTTTATGGTGCACCCATAATTCACCCTGTCAAGACCTCTACTCTGGCCAAACTTAAACAGGCCTATCAGAGGATCACTCACTTTGCTGACATGGCATCAGCTCGGGCCCACCAATGTGGCATACTAAAGTCCCTAGGCTGGCTGTCCTTTGAGTTCAAAATGGACTTCCCTGTTTTATGCACCATCTTTAAACTCATCCATTTTCCTTCCCCAACCATGAACTGCTCATACTGAAATCCTTCCCCAGAACCCTCAGACACTCCCATCTCTCATTACTTAGTCTACCAAAAGCTTGCTTAGCCAAAAGCAAGCAGTTCTTTGCATCCTCAGTACCTCAAAAATGGAACACTCTCCTACACAGTTTACTTTCATGTACATCTCTTTCCCTGTTTAAGAGACACTTCAAAGAAATCTTCTTCCCTCCTCCAATTTGCTGTGGCAATTGCACTTAATCTCCTCCTATCATCCTGTGCCACTTCCCCTCTTCACCCATCCTCTATGATTATTTGATCATCCCATACCCCCTCTCCTGACTTCTCTTCTCTCCTCTCTTATATTTTGTACATATGTAACATATTGCATTATGTGCGGATTTATGCAGTAATTAGATTACCAACGAAGGATCCTTTTACCAGCTTTAGAATTATGCAACTTAATTCACTGCCAGTGTAACGTTGTGCATTGTTCATTGCTGCTGTATATTATGTTAGTCTCTGTAAAAGTGTCTGCGTACACTTGCCAGGTATTACCATATATTGTATTCACTGTTTTCCTCCCTCTGTAACCCTTTTCCCCCCTGGGTCACCCCTGAAAATGGAACATTCACCTCAGTGGGCCCACCTAGTTAGCAAAATTCAAATAAATAATATATATATATGGGATATGCAATGCCCCCATCAAAAATATCTCTGATATTACCCCCTGAGTGCAGTTTGACCTTTGACATCATGAGTGGCGAAGCCACGAGTGATGCTATAGGTTAAACTGCTTGAGGGAAAAATATCTGAGATATTTTCAATGGGGGCATTGTATGTTCCATTTATGCAATGGGCCAAGCCTTTTTATCACTGTAATTTTCATTTTTTTTAAATAGGTATGTCTTGATTTATTTCTTTTTGTTTCCAGATGACCAAATACTGTGTTCCGTAAAACTGAACTTTTGTGTCAGGACGCTGTGCTGTTGTGCTGCTGGGGAGAGTGGCAAGAGTAAAAAAGGGAGAGTTGGTGCTTTTTTGTGTGCTGGGGTTTGAAGGAAGTGAATGTTTTGTGTGAGGCTAATTTTTTTTTCTATATTTGAAGTGAAAGAACATGGGAGACAATGAAAATAATTCAGTGTGTGTTTTGTCTGCTATTTCGGAACTTTAGGAGAAATGGTAATTAATAGTGTGTGTCACTGAAAGTTAATTTTTTTATAATAAGTTACAGTGAAAGAACAGGGGAGAAAATAAAACTGTTCTGTGTGCTGCTGGAGGGAAATGAAACTGCCAGTGGGAGCTGGAATCAAGTAAGCAAGGGCATTCTGATTGTGCTGCTCATACTGTCAGTTCCCACCAATCAAAACCTTTGTGAGCAGTTGTGCTGAAATGCAGATAGTGCCTGGTTATTACCTACAGTGAAGATAAATAACCTACAGTGAGGATAAATGCGATATTCTCACTGTAGGTCTGACCAGCCAAAAATACTGCTGTTATTTGCCACTTTTTATCCTCATGCCCATTGCATATATATATATATATATATATATATATATATATATATATATATATATATATATATATATATATATATATATATATATATATATATGCAATGTAAGATTTCTAACTGGGGAAAAACATGCAGAGCTGAGGCTTATTTAGAGGTGCGATCGAGGTGCAATGAGAAAATAAAACATCAAAATAAAATACAGCGGCTAGATCATACAGTACAGAGAACATTACAGCAAGCAGTGGAAGTGGTAAAAAAATTAGACAGCTACAAGCAGATGTTCAAACAGAAACTGTGCAAAAATTTGAAGTGCAATGCAGGAACCACACAAAAAAAAGAGATAACTAGGGCAACCAGAAACACAAGGTGGACATGCAGTGCTTAAGTTGGAAGTCAAAATCTGGTAGCATTGCTACCTAAACTAGTACCAGGGTGACAAAACATTTCAGCCAGCTAACAGAATCACTGAATTACACTGCATTTTAAACTCTGTTATAAGACTTAGTAGCAGCAAGATGGCTATTAGGGCAAAGCAAATTGTGGGTAATAGTGTAGGGAGTAGAGAAATGCTAATTGGTTAGCAGCAACGTAAACATTGAGAAGCAGGGTGAGACATGAGAAAGAAGGGGTTAAAAATTAAAGAACTGTAGAAAGTGAAACTATGTTGGTGGAACTCATGTAGAATTACAATTCTGTTTCCAAAATGCTTTTTAGAATTTCTTTTTTAATTCCACAGAATTCCAAAAGGTATGTTTGTGTAAAAGGTGAAACTATATTCCACAGATTACGTAATCCATGGATCATTATTCTGCAGTTTGTGAAAAATGAATCCATGGTGCATGTAAACCATTGAATACACTTCCTCAAGTTATGTAAACCATGGATTATTACTCTGCCACTTTGAAAAAATTCTGCTTTTTGAATTTTGGCATTCTTCTGATGGAATTAGAAAGAATTTCTAAACTTCCACAGACTTCTAGCAGAAGGAGAATTTTAAAATTCTGCTTTACTCTATTAGAAACAAGTTGAGAGGGACAAAATGCATACCAAGATGCTGTTTCAGAGAGATGTGTGTGTGTGTGTGTGTGTAGGGTGGGGGTAGCTGTGTATGAGTGACAAGGCTTCCTGAAGTTGGTGTGGCAGATGAAAAGATATGACTGGCCTGCGGAGGTTTTGCACGAGGAGCAGTGAAGGAGCAAGTACTGTAAAAAATTGGATGCAGAGAACAAGAGGGGAGGAGAGAAGAGAAGAGAAGAGAAGAGAAGAGAAGAGAAGAGAAGAGAAGAGAAGAGAAGAGAGGTAGGTGTGGGAAGGAGGAGTACAAATATTTTGAACTGTGGGAGGAACAGTGAGAAAGGCAATGCAATTTGAAGGAGGGAAACAAGATGTTCAGGTAGAGAAAGCAGTGATGGGGGGAAAAGTGGTTAGTATAAGGAAAAGGATCAGGGTGGACTTGGAAACAAACCAGTAGACCACATCCACAGTCAAACACCAGCAAGGTCATCTTAAGGACAAGGTCACCACAGTCTAGAAGTGGAAAGCAGGGCTTGCTGCAAAATAGTGATCCAAACTTTGGGTGGAGTTTTATTTTTCATTTTGTGAACCATTTTGATGTGGGAGAAGAAATCTAAGTTTTAATCCAGCCACACTCAGAGATACTTGAAGTGAGTAATTTATTCCATAGGAATGACATTGAGAGTCTTGAAGGACAAGGTGCAGCTGGGCCTGGCTAACTCCTGCTTAGAGCCAAAGGTTGTGGACGCTGTCTGGCACTAACTGCAAGCTAATTTGAGTGGACCAGCACTAGAAATTATAAAAGTCACACTGTAGCGATGAGATTCTAGCTCAGGGACTGAAGCACATTCATACAGAAAAAAGTACCATGCTGTCAGCATACATGTGTATGTGAGAGACTATACACACTGAGCAGAGGTTATTGTGAAAAATAGAAGAGTGGATGTGACCAAGAATGGAACCTTCGGGGACTCCAGAGTACATAAAAGAGAGTGTGAGTGTAAGGTAAGGTAAGGTAATTTTATTTATAAAGCGACTTTTAAATACCAAGGCACTGTACAATACAGCAATATAAACCACAGAATCAAATAAATAAAATAGGCCTAAATATAACAAGTAAAATTACATCAAATTATGAATCATCAGAAATCTGATAAAATTGACTAAAAACCATCAAAAACGGCTTGCTGAAATAGATAGGTCTTTAGTTCAGTTTTAAAACTTTCGATGGTCAGGCATTCTCTTAACCAATGAGGTAGAGAATTCTACAGGGTTGGCGCCGCATAAGAAAAGGCTTAGGTGCTAGATGTTTTCAAGCACACCCTGGGAATCTCTAGCAATCCCTCATCAGTGGATTGGAGAGGATGGAGGGGGCAGTAGGGAGTCAGAAGATCTTTCAGGTAGCCAGGTCCCTGTATGTGTAGGGCTTTGAAGGTTAGCAAGCCAAACTTAAAGGTGATTTGCCACTGAATGGCAGCCAGTGCAGTTCATGTAGCACAGGCATAATATGACTGGCCCTTGACACTAAGGCATTGACAAATTGGCTTAATGCAGGTAGGCGAGGTAAGAGCAAAACCAGTTGATTGCCATAACAAATAGACTGGTACCAACAGCTTTTCAAAAGTATGGGGAGGACCACTGCAATAAGGGCCTTTGTCATACCTCTCAACTCTCCCTTCTTATGAGGGGTGTCCATCATTTTACCCCTCAGAAGTGCTCTATCCCACATCCCTTCCACAGTAATAAAAGTGCTGCCCACACAGAGGAGATGCAATCAACTCAAACTCAAAATCCAAAGTTTGAACATTCTATGATGCTAAATCTAAAATAAACATTGTATTCTGAGCATGTATCTCCATGTTTCAGGATGTATTGCTCATTATGAGGTCTGGTATGCCACACTGTGACAGTTTGAGTGTATATGTCCATTTTTTCAATGGCAAAAGATTGAGAGTTATGGCCTTTTCTCTGTCAGTAAAAATGGTAGTGGTTATCTGTCCTTGGTCTGTCCCTTGCAGAATGGAGTCTGTGACAAGACAGAGGGAGGAGAATGTGGAATGGGACATCCCAAAATTGAAATGTGAAGGGGAGAGGAAAGAGGAAGAGTACAGAAAGGAGGCGAGCTGGGCAAGGATAAACTTCTCCTGAAGTTTGGCATGAGAAGAGAAGAGAAGAGAAGAGAAGAGAAGAGAAGAGAAGAGAAGAGAAGAGAAGAGAAGAGAAGAGAAGAGAAGAGAAGAGAAGAGAAAATAGAGATGGGATGACAGTTTCGCAAGAAGGAATAAATGCCCCTTTCAATGGGGGCTTTAGCCTGCTTCCCAGCATGGGGTCTGACTCATGGGTGAAAGGGAGGTTTAGTAGAGTAGAAAGTTTGAAGTAATAGTAGAAATATAAATCTGTGGTGGGGGGGTTAGGGTCACATCCATTGGGGCTGTCAGCATTAGAATGGTTGACAGATAGGAATACTGATAAGGCACAAGCAAGAGAGATGAGGAAGAAATTAAATGAGGAGACGGGGGTGCTATAGTGCAGCTTTCAGGCAGGATGTTTAACTCCAGAGCTCCAACTCCTTTGGTGTTTAAACATTAAATTATTTATTTTCTATTTACTAAAACTGAATAAAAAGCATATCTGTGGCTAAAACAACTCATGATGGATGAATTTCTAACCATAGCTTCAGGAAAACCACCGCTGGGAGCAATGAAAAGCTCAAAGAAAGCGGCTCCTGCCCAGCAAAGTGAGGGCTACTGGACAGTCACACTTTCAGCTCTGTAGATGGTGGTACTTGGGCTCACAGTGATGGAACAAGTCTTGGAAGCACTGTGTCCTAAACTGGATGCATTGCCTGGCAAATTGAATGAACTGAGTACGCAGTCAGCTGGAAAACAAAATGGCTTAGTGAGCTACAGCTGAGAGTTTCAGTGGCTGAGAATAAAGTGAACCGCTTCCTGGACAAAGTTGTCAAGCTGGAGTGGGACCTGGAAGAACTCTGGGAGTAATTAAACTATCAAGAGAATTATGAACGGAGCAGTAATCTGCAGTTAAGAGGGCTCCCAGTGGGAAAGGAAGTGATTAATGTGAAGACCTTTGGTGCCACCGTACTTCCCAAACTACTGCATCTGTAGCTGAAGGGTGGCAAGATCAAGATCTTGTGGGCTGTCAGAGCCCTGGTTCCCGGACCACCATCAGAGGAGCTGTCAAAGCAGATAATACTCTGGTTCTATAACTTATGAGACAGACAGGTGATTCTGGAGGCGTATCGCAAGAAAAAGGAGCTGCTGTTCAAGGCGTCAGGCTGTTTCTCCACCAAGACTTTTCCCAGTGCTTGCAGTGGAGATGTAAAACCTTCAGTCAGCTCCTGGACTTCCTCAGAGGGTGCAATGTGGATTTCCAGTTTGGGTACCCAGTAGTAGTGAAGATCAGGAAGGATGGTGCAACATACACTTTCTACAAGACAGAGAAAGTTAAAAAGTTTATTGCTGAGCTGGTCAAGTACAGTACAAAATGACTTTCACTGACTAGTAGCATGGGGTGGGCAGCATGTCTTGGTGAAGGATCATCACAGTGAAGACCTGAATGCTGACAGAAGCAAGCAGCACTGAGTCTCCATCCTCTGTAAAGCCTAGCCATATTCTCCATGGAATAAAGGCAGAAATAGGGCTTAGTGTGCATCTATTTCAGTACAACTTTCTGCGCAGGAGATGGGCACAAGGGCAACATGAGGATTGGAAGTGAGGCTGGATCATGGAATGAGTGCCAACATGAACATGGGTTCTGGCAATAGTACCTGCCACATGGCAGACTATAGAGCACACTTGAAGGATTAAATGGTGTCTGGGACCTGTTCAGCGATGAGATTCCCATCAGAACATCTGTCTACATGAAGCAAGGCAGTGGAGATCAGCAACAAGGCCAGGTATGTGCAGAGGGCTGTTTGTGGGTGCCTCACACCTCTGGTTCTTCACACAGATGGTGCAGCTCTTGCACAAGGACAGAGTACAGGTGCAATACAGTTTACACAATGAACTGTGAACTAGGGCTTGTCAATCACATGGTGCCATTTTCAGGGAAGAGAGGGTGGGTGGGGACAAGTGGCTGCACTTGTTTCATTTGCAGAAAGGGGTTGATAAATCCCAAAGGTGGGGGGGCATGGTGGTCCGATAGATGAAACACTGCAATGTGGGAGCTGGTGGAGGGCTGGAGGATATAATGATTGGATCATATGATGGTGATACGAAATTTCTTCTGGTACTGCTTCCCTGGGGCTAATCAGACCAGGAGCTCTCAAATGTTTTTTTTTATTCAAATGTTCACATCTAAGGAAGTGCTGAAGAGATTGTGGAGGAGATGGAAGGAGCAGGGGGATGGGTGCAAAAGGAGGGGAATTGCTCATCCTGGTGTTGGGATTCTGACATTAGTGTCATTCAGCAGGATGACACACCAAGCAAAGGGAGCAATGTATATGCAGGAGGTCTACTGATGGTTTCAGAAGCTACCAGGGGGGTGGGCACCTGCTGGTTGTAGGGGCCTCATACGTTGTGGGAAGGTTCATAAGGCTTTTTGTTGCTCTGTTTGTATATGTTTAAAAAGGGTTGTGTTAAATACAGTCATTCTACAAAAGCCTCTCAAAGCCTAGGGTTACAGTTTTAGGGAGAGGATGAGGGTGGGCTATAGGCTACCACAATGTGATGGGTAGGAGAGCAAACACCCTGCATGATGATCTGATGTGCCCAAAGATTGGGGGTGTTCTGCCTGAGAGGGAGGGCATAGCTACTTCTTAAGGATAGAGGTCAATGCTGTTACATGGAATGTGTGGGGCTGTTCCTCCCCTATTAAACACAAGAACACGTTGGTGGCCTTTAAGTGAAAACACATACAGGTGGTTCTCCTGCAGGAGACCCATCTCACCAAAACTGAACATAACAAGCTGGTGGGGCGGTGGGTGGGAGCCTGCTATGTAATACCATACTCATCTCACACCTGAGGCTTTGCCATACCGATGAACAGTAACTTGTCCCTTAAGGTCACAAGGATGGTGATTGACCCTTGAGAAGGGAGGTATGTGTTCTTCAGTGGGAAGCTGTATTGGAAAGGAGTCATATATGGGAGTGTGTATGCCCCTGCTGTTTTTGATCCTGAATTTTACAAACATATCCTCGATGTGTTACATAGAAAGCAGTTTGTGAATTTAATCATGGGAGGGGACTTCAGCTGCCTGTCTGAGCCTGCCTTAGACCACTCTGAGGGGGTAAGACATCATGGGGTTATGCTGGCCACCTGGAAAATGGGGTTAGTGGATTTGGACTTCATGGAAGAGTGGCAAACAGCAAACTCTGGTGCAAAACAGAATACATTCTTCTCCAGTTCCCATAAGAGCTGGTCTAGGCTGGACTACATATATGTACCTAGTGGACTATACAGTCAGGCAAAGGATGCGACAGGGAGAGGGACAGCATAGCTACTTTATGCTGATAGAGGTAAATACTGTTACATGGAATGTGTGGGTCTGTTCCTCCCCTATTAAGCACAAGAAAGTGCTGACCCATATAGATCTCTCTGAACATGCCATGGTGCTTCTGACACTGAGATCAGAGGAGGAACCAAGGGGTACAGTGGGCTGGAGATTCCCCTCATACCTGCTAGCAAATGAGGATTTCTGTCAATATCTTGAAGAGCAGTGGGCCATGTATATGGCACAAATGAAACAACAGCACCGTCCAAAAAAATAATGTGGGAAGCTGGGAAACCTTATATGAGGGAAATGGTGTTAAGATATGTTGTAACCAGAAAGAGGTACAGGAAGGAAAAGAAGCAGGAGTTAGAAGGGGTGGGGGGCTGAAAGATCTGAAGAAGAATGTGGCAGGGGCAGAATACCTCCATAGGGAGCTGACAACTGCTAAAGAGGCACTTACTTTGCTATTCACAGGGGAACCCAAGACTGCCCTATACTTGCAAGACAAGGCCTGTTCAAATGGGGTAATAGGCCAAGCCCACTGTTGGCATTGTGGGTGCAAGGCAAAAGAATATCAATACTTATTACTACCCTGAGGGATAGCAAAGGGAAACTGGAGATGAAGGCATAGGGGATCTATTTGGTATTCTACAACTTTTAGGAAGGGTTATATAAGACAGAATGCCAGGGCAGTGGGGAAGCATCACTTGGCTTGCTGAATAGGATTACTATCCCAACTCTCTCAGAGGAGCGGAGGACTCCGCTGAGTACAGATAACAAAAATGAAGGTCATGAGAGCAATTGAGTCACTGAGACACAGGGGATGGCGAACACAACAGATGGTTTTGTAGTTGAATACTACAAGTAACTTGGAAGGACCTCAGTAGGAATACTGCAGGAGATATTTCAGGAGGTTAGGGAGGAGGAGGAGTGGCTCCTGGCTAGATGCTATATGGCCTCCATCTGTGTTCTACACAAGCTAGGGGAAAATCCCTCAGACTATGCATCCTACCAGCCAATCTCTCTTTTAAATTGTGATCTTAAAATCCTGGCCAAGGTTCTTCTGGTGAGGCATCTTGAGGATGTACTTCAACAGATGTGCACCCAGACCAGACAGGATTTGTGCAGGGCAGGCTATCACCCCACAACATACAAGCACTGCTTCATGTGCTGCACCGGGGGTCTTCGAGTCCAGGCACAGCACTTGTGTTGTCGATGGATGCTGAGAAGGTATTTGATCATATAGAGTGGGAGTACTTGTTCGAGGTCCTGGGGAGATTTGGGCTGGAAGATGAATATGTGGCTCTGATAACACTCTTGTACAGGGATCCCAGGGCTTGGATACTAACAAATGGGGGACTATCAGAGGAATTTCAGTTATACAGAGGAATGAGGCAGGGGCGCGCACTCTCCCCTGTCCTGTTTTCCTTCGCCATACAGCTGCTGGCAATCAAGATTAGGGATATACCACAGATTAAAGGGGTAAAGGGGAGTGGTAGGAGACAGCACAAAATTACTCGTTATGCTGATGACTTACTCCTGTTTATTACAGAACCCAAATTCTCTATGCCAGCATTGTTGCAGATAGTGAGGGACTTTGACACTTTCTCCCTCTGTAAACTAAATTTGTGCAAGTTGGAGTTGATGAACACTGAGTCAGTGCCTAGTGAATGGGTAAGGGACAGATGGGGCCTTAAAACAGTGGTGGTGGCTCTCACTTATTTGTGGGGTGAAAATGGGCAGAGAGATTGTCAGTCTATATGCACTAAATTACAAGCCTCTGTTTTCCATGATTCTTGTGGATCTTGAGGGATGGAGGGAACTACCAATATCATAGATGAGATGAATCAGTTTGTTACAAATGAATACACTGCACAGAATTTTATATGTGACACAGATGCTGCCTATGGGCCCCAAACAGATAGCAAGCAATTGGAGAGAAGAGTTACTGCTTTCATCTGGCAGACTAAGAGGCCTAGGATGTGTCTACAGAGGCTCAAGAGTGGGGTGTAGCAGCGATCCTGGGATTTCCTCATCTCAAAGGTTACTTTGTGGTGATACAGCAGTGATATGTGCAAGACTGGGTGAACGGGGGGAAGCAGTGATCTGGCTGGATTTAGAAGAAATATCTGGTACCTGGGAGAAGGCAGGAATAAAGTCAAGGTGGAGATACCAACCCCCTAGCCAAGCTTGCAAAGGAGATTTTGGAGAAAGTGAAAAAGTAACATGGGTGGGGGAGGATACAATTCTATTGACTCTATCGATGCCAGTGGCCAGGAACTCCATGTTTTTACCGGGACTAGAAGACAGGGACACACTATATCACAGGGCTATATGATTCATCTCAAATGCTCATCGCACACACCACTGTGATCTTTATGCCTCACTGGGCTGGACATCATTAGCTACTAGATGGCTCTCACTCCCTCATCTGGCTATACAAAGCCCTATTGTTAAAGCTACCTTCTTATATAAATAATCTCTTCCTCATAAACTGTACACTGCGTAGAACCACTTACATTATGTTGGATGTCCCTAGCACCCATTCCCACTCTGGGGGCTCGGCCATAAGCCATGCTCTACCAGCTGCCTGTAACAAAGTCCGGCCTTTCCTCAAGCTGCAACAGTTACTCCCACTGGGCAGTTTCAAAAATCTACTTCCTAGCAAGTTACGTGACTTCTGTACATGCCACTGACTGCCATGCTCACTACTGACAGATTGTCACCACCTTTTTCTTGTCCTGGTACAAGTTACCTCACTCTCCTTAAGGTCCCCTCCCCCTATTTTTTACTTTGTTTCATTCTACCCTCCCCCATCTCCCCATCCCCCCAACTTACCCAGAACTACACCACCGTGCTTCACCCTCAACATACCTGACTGCTACTCTCCTTACCTCCCATATCAATCTTCATTGTTCATCCCCACTGCAACTACAAACTATCCTGACCTAGTCTACCTACCTTCTCCATTTTCTTCCCCACCACTCATGACCGCCTCCTCCCTCTCAATTCTCTCTGACACCCCCAGGTTCCTCTTCTCCACTATTATCCCAACTTGGCCTACTACTCTCTCCACCTTCTTCCCTATCACTCATGGCTGACTCCCTCCTCTCTTATCTCCTAGAATCCCATGCTTCACAATTCTAGGTACCTCATCTCTACTACTGTCACCGGAAGTTTTAAACCTGCCTTTTACAAACTATACCATCTATCTGATAATGTGTTCCAAGGCTAATTATTCTATCCCTATCATGGATGTGCAGCAATGTCCTAAACTTTGTAAATTTATTTTTGCTCCATGTAACTGTCTTCCATCTTTAGGAAGCCAGCTGATGTATATTTCCATGTACAGTATACATTCATTGTGTATGTTTTATCCTGGTGCTACTGTACGTGCATTGCACATTTCATGTCTCAGGACCTCCTTGTAAATGAGCTTGCTCAATGGAGTTATTTTCCTACCAATAAACTTTGACTTGGCTTGACAGGGGACTCAAAGACAGTGAAGTAAAAGGTATTCTCTGCACTTGGGATTTGTATACTGGGGAAGGGGCACACCCCTTTACTGAAATACAGGAGAAGCTGGAGATACCTCACTCCCACCCCTACTGATATCTTCAGGAAAGGGCATTCTGCAGGGGTCTAGGGAAAGATCCAGTGGGAGCATCCACATTGTACCCCATGGAAGAGGCAGTCTCCCAATCCAGAGTGTCAGCTAATTGGTTCATAGCAAGGCTGGTAAAGCAGGATAGAACACATCTTCTGGACCTTCCAGACAAGGTTAACAAGCATTTGTCAATGCCAAATGTTTGCTTGCTGGTATTAGCAGTGGAAGTGCAGAAGTTGGCCAGATGCAGTATAGAAATGGCAATGAAGTATTGAACTGACGCTAACTCCACCCCCATCCTGCAGAGATGGACAGGCATTGGGGTGTGCCTTTGGGTCGTTGCCCATGATGGTCATGACATTTCACCTCACCATACCCTGCAGACACTGACAAGTGTCAAGGTGTGCCTTGGGGTGTTTGAGCTTTGCATTCACCTCTTTCCATAAGGAAATACGCTGTAATGGGTGCAGTATAGGAGAATGGGGTGAACTCTGGGGCCAAAGGGTCCAAGGCACACCTTGACGCCTGTCACTGGCTGCAGAGTGGGTGTGGGGGTGGAATGGCATGAGCATTACTGTCAACAATCCCAAGTCACACACCTGATGCCTGTCAGTCCCTACAGGGTAGGGTGTTAGGGTTGAAAACCCTAACGCCCTGGGTGTTTATTGGTATTTTTACTCTGAGTTTTCATCATGGGCTTTCTGTGACCCCACCGCATGAACAGTGTCACTATCAGTTTGTTAGCCAAAAGGTGATTTTGCACAGTGACTGTGCCATTTGGCACCACAGGTGTGAAAACACATTTCAAACAGGATGTGAAAATGACAGCTGTACTGTTCATGAAGAGGTGTGAAAATGGCAATGTTGAAAATCTGGAGTGATAATATAAAAAAAACTGGTGAAGTCACGAGTGCACATAGAAACTGTGCAATGCACACCTGTAATGTAATTAGTTTGAGGATTTTTTACAGCAGATTTTCAACATAGGGATTTTGGGACCTCTGCTCATGAACAGTGTCACTGTGATTTTCTTAATCTGTCCCGAACACTGATTTCCCACAGCGACCGCGCTATTCTGCACAGGAAATGTGAAAACACATTTCAGCCAGGGTGTGAAAAAGGATAACTGTACTGTTCATAAGGAGGTATGGAAAAATGCCAATGTTGAAAATCTGGACTAAAAATATTACAAATTTGTGAACTTACGAAGGTGCTTGGAAACTGTGCAATGCATGCTCGAAACACAGTCATTTTATGGACTTTTGTCACCAAATTTTCAGCATAGCCTTTTAAAGACCTCAGCTCATGAATAGTGTCACCGTGATTTTCTTAATCTGTCCCGAACATTGATTTTACACACTGACCGCACCATTCTGTGCTACATGTGCGAAAACACATTTTGGGCAAGATGTGGAAAATGACAGCTATGCTGTTCATAAGGTAGTGTGGTAAAATGGCAATGTTGAAAATCTGGAGTGAAAATATTAAAAATTCTCCAAGTTACGAGCGTGCATAGGAACTGCGCTACACATGCTCGTAAAAAAGTTATTTTGGGGAATTTTTTCACCACATTTTCAACATAGGGTTTTTGGAGGCCTACCTCATGAACTGTGACACTGTCATTTCATTAATAAGTCCAGAAAGGTGGTTCTGTGCAGTGACCAAAAAATCACCTTTTGGGACCGAACAACAAAATGACAGTGACTGAGTTCATAAGGTGGGGTCCCAAGAATCCCATGTTGAAAATTTGGTGAAAAAATTCCCCAAAATGGCGGAGATATGCACCAAAGTTGAAAAAAAAAACATTTATGTCATTATACAGCTTACCAGCATTTCTTCAGTTTGCGGTTGGCTTTGAAGAGTGCAGATGTGTTCCCAGTCCACCGAAGATCATCGTGCTGGCCTCTGGAGGTGAGCATGGGGTGTGGAGAGGTGAGATAAGCAGAAGGTGGGTGCGGATTGGGGAGGGGCAAGAGAGTCAACAAGGGACCTTTTTTTTGTTATCGGTGACAACGTGGGACTTTTGCCATGCTGGGGTGGGCTCCCAGTGTGGTACTTGGAAGTTTGTTTGTAGGGGCAGTGGAGCTGATGGGGGATTGGGCACCCCCATGGGCCATACAGATTTTTGCCAGGCTGGGGTGGGATCCCAGCGTGGCACCTGGAAGTTTGTGTGGGGGGACAGTGGAGCCGACGGGGGATTGGGCACCCCCGGGGACCATACAGACTTTTGCCACACTGGGGTGAGCTCCCAGCGTGGCACCTGGAAGTTTGTTTGGGGGGCAGTGGAGCCAACGAGGGACTGGGCACCCCCATAGGCCATTCTGTGTGCAGGGGTGGAGGGGAACGCATGAGCATGCTGGGATGGGCTCCCAGCGGGCTACCTAGGTGTTTGTGGGGGGGCACTGGAGCCGACTGGGACTGGGCTGTTCCATCAGAAAAAAATGAGCTGTCTATGACAGCAGTTCAGATGCAGTGCTGACGTGTAGGCAATTTGCATACTGCCGACATCAGTATCCAAATTGCCTGTTGATGACAGTATGCAAATTGCCTACATGTTACTGCCGCTGATTGTAGTGGTTGTTTTCTCTGAACTGTACACCACTGCATCTGAATGGCTGTCATAGACAGCTCAGACATTCATTGGTGCAGTGCGGCTGAGCCTGTAAAAAGTAGCAGGGTATTGGAAGCAGGGGGTGGCACACCTATGAAAACTCGTATGGTGGCACTATGTTTCTTGCACATGCATGCAAGCAAACATAAAAAGCAATAAGAAAAGGATCTCTGGGGTCCCCATTTATGAGGAGAATTGGAGCACTGTGCTGCAGCAACACATGGGGCTGCTCTAGTGTAATATATATAAAGAATCCCAATATACATTTGCTCACAGGGGTTACTGCCCTCCCAGTGTGGTTCACAAGTTCAGTTCTACCATTTCTCTGAACTGTGGAAGGTGCAGGACAGCACTTGGTATGTACATGCATTATTTCTGGAAATGACCAGTTTTACAGCCCTTCTAGGTGATGATGTCTCAGGAATTGACCAGGGTTGTAGGTAGGCCCACCCCATGCACTCCAGTTTCTTTTTCTGCTTGAAATTGAGGCTATAGGACAGAAGGGGTGGGAGCCTCACCCTAGGTGGGTATAAGTGTTGACTGCAATGTTACACCAGTGCATACAAAATACTTGGGTGTCATGTGCTATCCCCACACAGACTCAGTGGAAAACACTAATCCTACTAACGCTGGCACTGGAGTGCACTTAACATGTGTGCTGAAAGGGAGGGAAGAGCTCTTTGTATGGAGCTGGGAAAGGTACATAGACTTGCTGCCAGCAACAGAAGCCCTGATACCACAAGAGGACATAATATAGGGGTTGGTAATTTGAAACCTGGAATGAGTAGGAAGGGAGAACAAACAAAAGAGAGGCTTAATGTCCTGGAATGATAAGCATGAATTAATGTGACTTTCAGTCTATCTAAAAGGTGTAATGAAATATGAATGTGGAATGAGCTACTATAGTCCCTTGTATGTCATCTAAATTACTGACCCATTGTAATGTATTTGTCAGAGGCTATGGCTCCAGTTCAATGAGTGGGAGAAATTAGCCATGACCCCTGCCTAAGCTATTTAAGTTTGCTTCCTGCAGTCTCATTCTCATGCATTATGTCTTTGCTGCAGCCAGAGGTTCTGCTGGAGCTCTTCCACCCCCCAAGTTGTTTATCTTATGCTTCATTTTGTGGTTTTGGGATTTCTGCTTGCTTTGTGCCTCCTCCTTCCTAGGTCAGTATTTTGCGTCTGCCTCCTGGATGAGGTTTGTACTTCTCTGTCTGCTGGTTTATATTCCGTGTTTTCTCTCTACTGTGTTTCTTTTGGGTTCTTCTTGTTTTTCTAGTCCCTTACCTTTGCTCATTTAATTTGCTTTGTGCTCCTCCAAGCTCTCATGTTTGCTGTCTTTTTGTACCAAATACAGTCTCCTTATTTACCTACACTGTTTTTGTACCATTTTCAGGCTCTTGTTCATCTCAACTTCTTAATTGCTTACACCTGGCTCATAGCCTAGCAAACACTGTCTTTGGGTTCAGTGATGTCATTACCTACTCCAGCAGTACACTGATTCCTAGTTTGATTCCCCATACTACTGCAATTCCTACCAGTACTAATTATTTTCCATTACTCCTGCATGCCTCCTTGCCATAACCATTGCTACCAATTGCAGCGGTGGTCCACCTCATGCTGTCTCAATGTATTCATGCTGTCTCCCTGTCTTCAGTGCTGACAGGTGCACTTCACTTCATGCAGTCTCATATACACAGTGTTAACAGTTGCACGCCCACTCATGCTGTCCATTGCTGTTCTCAATTCTACCGGTTGCACTACCAATCCTGCACTCTCGGTCACATCTCTGCCTCTCTCTACGTAGCATGGATCTGCCCCTTTGATGTAAGCATCTTGAGAGTGCGTCCCTCACCAGGGCTTGGGTCCTTTTCTTCTACCATTAGGGTGAGAAGATCCTCCGCTCTGGGGGAAGACTTTGGCCATGTGGACAATGTTGGCAGCACCTCTTGATGTAGCATTTAAGACTTCAGCTACAGGAGGGTGGGGTCTCCAAGTTCCAGGGGGCTCCTTTAGCTGCTAACAGTGTCAGCAGCACCTTGAAAGCTATTCTCCCTACAGCCACCTATGGTTCACCTGGTCTCCATTTTATACCCTCCCTTGTCCTTCCTGCTCCTCAAGGTTGAAGACTGTTCAATCATCCTATTCACAGCTCTCCAGGCCTCGGCCATGCCCCTCCTGGGTTTGGCTTCTCCCCCTAGGCTTCATTTGGAGGCCAGGTGAGTGCTTTTCAGTGGCCAATGCTCTCCTCCTCAGCAGGGTTCTCCTTTAGCTGCAGAGACCTCTACTCACAGCACCCCCATGGCTTTCCCATTACAGTGATGGAGTGAGAGCCATTCATCTTAAAATCTCCCCTGAATTGGGTCTGTAAACTGCAGTAGTTAGCCATCATTAATTCATCCCAAGCCTGGAGGGAAGGAGACCAAGGCCTTGGATCCCCCAGAAGTGTCCCCCTTATAGGTTTTTCCTGTCCTCCATACTTAAAGGTTAGGTAATTCATCAAGTAGTATATCTACAGTAGTACATTTTAACCCAGGTAGGTTTCCACCGTTGAGTTGGGGTTGGATGGTGCCTTCGTTTTACTTTGCTGTTCCATCTCTCCTTATAGAAGTCATTCCCCTTCTGCTATCAATACAGAAATTGATAGCCATTGCATAATTCTCCTATATCTGTTACATATTATTACTACTCTCTTAATCCATGCTCATCCAGTTCTGCATTCACCACTTCTACTTGACTTTTCAGGGGGTTCTTCCTAAGGTACCCTTAGGCTAAAGAAATCATCTTCCCATGGCACCTCTAGGGGTCAGACCCTCCTTGAGAGGGTTCCTTTGCTTTCATAGTACCCCGACAGGGTGGTAGTTCCCCATGGGACAGAGACTGCAAACAGCCGAAGTATCTATTTATCACAGTCAACAACATAAGCATTTAAATACTATCAGTCTATCAATGAAGTTGCACAAACATATACTTACCACTAAGTTGCATACACACATGGAACAAGTATTGTCTAATAAAAACATTATTAAAAAAGGGAAGTAGGAAGGACATAGGTTAGAGAGGGTGGAGAAATAGGCATGGCATAGGAGGGGTGATGGTAGGACAGTGGGAGGGGTTGGGAGGGTTAACTGGCTAGCTGAGGAATTAACAGAACAGGGGGCATAGAGCAACAAATGGTGCAGGGAGTGAAAAATTGGTTAAAGCAGAGGCCGCTTCAGAGGGATTGGAGATGTTAGGAAATATGGACTGCTGGTGGAGCCAATGGGCTGGATTTTCAAAACCCCAAGAATACTGCAAGCCCCTGGTGTGCCAAACATATGGCACATGGCACTTGTGGCATCTTCCTGGCTGGTAATCAGGATTTTCACTTCCATGTACCAAGTGCCACAAGTTACACCAGCTTCCTCTGGGTCTAGCTTTGTGGCATTCTGGGAAACAGTTTTACAGGGCTTGTGCCAAATATTTGGTGCAAAATCTGCTGTAAACTGAGGAAACTGTCACAACTGCGTATGATGTACTAAAATCGGGCACAGTTGCAGCAATGGGGCAGGATTCACAAAGAAGACCAAAAATCCCACAGCTGCAGAAAAAAAGCCTGCAACACTGCAGAAATGCAGTTGTGCGATATTCTGAAAGAAAACTTGTGCAGGTGCGGAATTCCACAGAAATCCCTGCAGTTGCAGAAATTCAGCAGCTGTGGAAATTGAGCAAGTACTGAAAATCTGCAACTGTGGATCCGCAGCTGCGGAGATGGTTAGGAGGCATAGCAAAAGTGAACCTATTTACCTGGAGCAGCAGACTTTAACAGTTCTGCCATAGCATGAAGCTGAATGCAGTCACAGAGAGACCAGCAACCAGTCCCTCAACTGGGACCACTGTAGCACCACAGGTACCAGCAATACCATGGTACCACAGTGGCTGTCTGTCACTGCTGGTTGTCCCTCCCTAGAGTGTTCCTGTTGCCTGCAGGAGTAACACTCACTGCAGGCTGTTCAGGAAGCAGGCTCCTTCATGAGCTGCACTGGGTCTGGTGGTTGTCATTTGTTGTTATTCAGTGGCAATGTGTGCTAATGTTGCTGTAACTTCAGCCACTGATATACCCACTAGGATGCTATTACCTGTGCCTGACCTCCACTTTAATTGTATTTCAATTGCTGGTGCACTACTGCAGTTTGCTGAGCGAGTGTTATGCCTCACTCCAATGTGTGCAACATTTTTTCTGCAACTGCGCAAAAAACCTGTCTGAGAGTAGCCTTTGAGAGGCTCTGCCATACTTATCAAATAACTTTTTTCCTCAAAAACTTCTGCACCTGCACTTTTTTCCACAGTCCGTAGTGTATATTTTCTACAGCTGTGGAGAGTTTTGTAAATAGCATTCAGAGCAATTTCTCCTTTTTTTCCACAGCTACGGAAGTTTTGGGGACTTAGGAAAGGTTTTGCACCTTCAGAAAGCTTGGTGAATCCTGCCCCAGGTGTTTGGAGCAGCTGCACTGCAAAACACATTTGATGCAGGACTTTACGAAAGCCCTCTGTCACCCTTTGAAAATCTGGCCCCATGATCCTATTTTCATGTAGATGTTCTCAGTAGTAAATAATGGGGAATTAAATTCAGACAATTAATGAAAAATGTGCTAAGCTGTCTGATTATCATATTGTAAAAATGTTCCCTGAATGCTGGAAAATCACAATGACTTCAGTAAATATTCTGCAGTTTGCATTGCTGTAACTTTCATTCTTTATGCTAGAAAAAAACTGCAGGAAAAAATCCGTAATTGATATTAACTTTAGTAACAATTTCTGTAGCTTACATTAATTTCTTTAAATGAGCAACAGCCAAGGAAAAATCCAGTTTACATAAATTTTAGTAAACATTCTGCAATATACATTGTTGAAAACTGAAAATCCAGTACTTTCCTTATTGATGGGATATCGTTTTTTTTTTAAATAAAAACTCATGCAAAATTTCAGAAGCAGAATGGCAATTTGCCTGAATTCTGCAAGGGTAATTTATAATTTTCCACAGCCCTAGTAAAAGGTAAGTAAACTATTGACATGTATGGAGCCTTTTGATTGGATGTAGCTTATAAAAACCCTGAACCATTAACTGCTTAGGCATCTGATTATAACCAAACAATGTGAAGCTAAGATGTAGGAATGGTTAACTACGTGTGCCAGATGATTTTAGAAAACCAGAACCATTTATTTTCACTATATTTCTGGTGGTTCACTATGTGTTCAATTATACTGTATGCTTAGATTTTTTTATTTGTATTCTTTGTTTTGGAGCACCACTGGGAGCTGTGTGGTTTAGTTAATAGAAAGTAGGAGTTGTTTTGGAGTACCGTTTAAATGAGTGACCCTGCTGAGTTGTTAGCCCAACTGATGATTTACTTGCAGTAAGAACAGAAGGCAAGCACCTCAATGTAAGTGGGAGTGGATGCATATGAATGAAAAAAGTTGTGCTGTTTCTACAAGACACCCAGCTTGAACTCTGAACATTAGTCACATGAATTAATTACCAAATATTAGTAATTCTGGGGCTCAGAAAATTCTGATGACATACTAGCCGTCAAGTGGATTGGTTTAGGACTAAAGAGAGATTCTATTTCTTTCATGCAGGATCACCACAACATTCTTCCTCATTAGTGGATGCAGTACTCCAGAGTTCTTCTAGATGAATTGGTGAGAAAGCAGTAAAGACAGCCCTGGAGGAGATGTCTTTTTAGTTATGATATGCTGGGACACAGCAGAAATACAGTAGTTGTGAAAAAGCTGGATTTGATATGATGACAAACCAACGTACCTTCAGGGTGTTAATGTGCTGCATTGCTGGTATAATGGTATAGCCTTCACAAAGTCTGTTTCCCTGAAACATGATTGAGAGATATAGTTCATACTTTCATTTTTTAATTGGTTGACTGCACACTAGCCCTTCCCGGATTTAGAAAAATAAGCTAAATTACTTATGCAATGATAATGCATCACAGAATGGAGACAACAGTCAGCAGCTTTTGGTTTGAATTATGCTCAATAAAAAATATCCAATGACTCCATTCTGGTTTTAAACAACCCTCTTCAGCCCATTTATTCTGTATTTCCTGTAACATTACTTTGTAAAAGGCTTTCATGTGCCAGGATTTCATAAGTTTTCTGTCCATTAGTAAGTAAAATGTTTGAAAAAATTGTCTGCAGTTGTACAGCCTTCTAAATCAAAAATTGATATATAATTGCATTATGCTTACAGTATTTTCAGTAAATATCAAGCTGGCCACATTGTACTGATAAAAGCTCCCTTCATCAAAACATGCTGCAGAGAAAGACATGTTTCTCATTTTTGTGAAATACAATTTCCCCCTAGGCAAGTGCCACATTCTGAAAACACAAATGGACCAGCTATTGTTTTAACAAAAATTGTATTTCCACTAAGCAAAGAAAACCACAGAGGTATAGGTATATGTTTCAATTTCGGGGCCAGCTATTGTAGTTGATTCATTTTCTGATAGATACAAAAAAAAAAAAACTGAACGAGGAAGGTGAGCAAAGTAAATCAGAACTGGAGAGTAACACGAACTCTAAAAAACTTTAATGCAGCTTTGGGTGACTATTACTCAGGTCACTTTATATGTAACTTTTTTTAAAGGGGAACAGTCAACACTAAGAGAGCCACACCAAAGTGTGTAGCTGGTCACACAGTTTGACTTTTGTGTAGAAAAACATGTTATTTACTTCCTGTTGACAGCAGTGTAATAGATTATAGCAAACTATTTCTGCTGACATCCAAGTTGGCATTTGCTCCAACAAGAAATTCCAGAATCTTCTGTAACTGACATAAGACCAGGGCTGCAGCAGTGGGAGTTTAATATCCTGCAGTGCATGTTAGAGTTTTTTTTTTTTCCATTAAATTTTTATTCGGTTTTTGGTTACAGAGATTAGATCCAACAACATCAAGTACATACATGTACAAATACACACACACTTATGGTAACATGTAATCTAATACATCCTCTGTAACAACCCCCTAAAGACCCTCCACCCACCCCCTACCCATCTCCACCCTTATGCCACCCCAGCACAAGTCTGGCGAAACTGAATACTTACAATCAGCAGAGGAACTATAAGCTTCTATAGTGAGTAAATAGTATAAAAGGGACTCAGATCTTATCAAACCTAGGAAGTTTATTCTGGAGGGTGGCTATCATTCTCTCAACCCTCAAGCTGGCAAGCAATTCCTCCAGCCATTCTGCATAACTGATCACAACAGAGTCCTTCCAGTGTCTGAGGACAACTTTCTTAAGAGTGGCAGCAATCAAAACCATGTGGAACTTCCCACTCCTGACGGGGATATGAGAAACATCTCCCAATAAGCATTATTTCCGGAGTAAAAAGGTCCTCCAGTCCCAACATTGGGTCCACTCTGTTTTTAATCTCTGTCCATAACGGGGTTATCTTCGGACAGTTCCAGAAAATATGCATTAAATCCCCGACCCCAGCATGACACCTGTTGCATGTAGTTTCTGTGACTATTTTTAATCTAGCAAGCTTTTGTGGGGAATAGTAAATATTATGAAGAATTTTAAACTGTATCAGTCTTAACCGATCTTGTAAAAGTAATCTGTGACAATTCTGCCATAAAACCTTCCAATTGAATTCCTCATTAGAGAACATTGAGGCGCAGTATACGCTTTGAACCAGATTTGGGGAATAGGCCCACCCAAATAAAACTGTGTATACTTTGGAAATTGCATGGGATAGGCCCGCAAACGGCCCCAAGGCATCTAGAAACCACTTTGAATCTGAATTGTCCTCATACCCATCTTACTGAGCAGGAGATGACGGAGTTGATATACTTTAAAAACTGCCGTGGCAGGCATCTCAAATTTATTCAGAATCTCAGAGGAGGATAGTACCTCACCAGCAGGTGTAAGAAAGTCTTTCAAATGGCATGCACCGGGCAGGGCCAGCCACGTGGGGTTGAGAGTTTTGTTATCAATTAGAAAACACGGATTACCCCAAATAGGCTGCACCCAATCCCTGAGATAGTCATATTTGAGGAAACCACAAAGCTCATGTGACTTCTCATTGAAATCCCTATTGGGGAGCTACATAGCGAGGGAGGGAGGAGTTTCGGGGTAAGATAGAGCAAGGCCTCAGGCTTCAACCCTTGTTTCTGAATAAGGGCCAGCTCAATTTGTAACCATAAAGGTGTATACATTAGCTGTGTTGAAACCTCCATACCCTTCACCCACCTCAGGTATTTGTTAGCATGGCCCGCCCAGAAATAAAGGGCAAAATGTGGCAGTCTTAACCCTCCCACTGATTTGGGTGCAGCCAACTTATGGTAGGCCATTCGAGCTTTCTTGTAACCCCATATGAAGTTAGCTATAATTCTATGGAGTTTTCTAAACCACGAAAGTGGTATCCAGATATTCAACATGCTAAGAGGATAGAACAACCGAGGAAAACATTCATTTTTATTAAATTTATCCTCCCCTATAATGAGACTGGGAGCCATGCCCATCTTTCCAAATCCAGTTCAATGGTACGCACCAGGGGGTCCAGATTTAACTGGCGTATCTTAGTCATGTTCCCTGTTAGGCTAAGACCGAGGTATTTTATGGAATCTGATTTCCAGGTTAAGCCAAATTCGGTAATTTCCTGCCTAAAGAGATTTTTACTAAGGGGGAATACCACAGATTTATCTAAGTTCAGCTTGTAGTTGGCCAGTCTACTGTATTCCCGAATAATTTCCAAAAGAGCCGGAATAGATGTCCTCGGGTTGGAAACATATACCAGGAGATCATCAGCATATGCTGTTACTTTTACAGTATAGTCTAGAATTCTAATACTGTTTACTTCTTGTTTACGCACTATTGTTCTGATAAGGGGTTCCAGGTATATATTAAAAAGGAAAGGGGACAAGGGGCAGCCCTGTCTAGTACCCACATAGAGATTAAAGGGGTCCGAGGTGGCCCCATTGCAACTGTAGGGTTTAAGTAAAGGGAGCCTACCCATTTTAAGAATGGTTCAGGAAACTCAAACTTCCCCATCGTGGTTAACAGAAAACCCCAATAGACCCTATCGAAGGCCTTCTCAGTGTCCAAAGACAGCAGAGCCATGGCGGAACTACTCCCTTCAGACACCGAAAAGGCATGAGCCAGGGTTCTAAGGTGGTCAGCGGAGGACCTGTCTTTCATAAAGCCGACCTGTTCTGCGCCAATAAGGCCGGGTAGTACCCGATTTATACGATCCGCCAGTAATTTAGCTAAAATTTTGACTTCATAATTGAGCAAGGAAATAGGTCTATAACTAGCTGGTTGTTCAGGGGGTTTGTCTTGCTTTGGTATTAAAACAATGAGCTCTTCAAACAATGATTGATCCCGTATTTGATGACTTAGAATGTGTCTGAATAACCTAAGGAGTAAGGGGGATAATTGTTTGGAGAATTTTTTATAAAAATTTGACGAGAACCCATCCGGCCCCGGTGTTTTATCCAATGGGAGACTCTGAATAATCAACTCGATCTCATTTTGGGTAATATCAGTCATCAACTGCATTTGTTGGGGTTCCGTCAGTGAGGGGAGTTCCAAACCTCCTAAGAAGGTGAGTATCTCCCTCTCAGTGGGGGGGGTTCTCCATATTACCATACAGGGATTCAAAGTAATATCTGAATTCCTGCACTATCTGCCCAGGCATGGTTTTCACTTGGCCATCTACCCTGGATTGGATCCCTGGGATTATTCGAGAAGATTCCAACTGTTTGATTCATCTGGCCAGGCGCCTAACCGCCTTTTCCCCCTGATCAAGATAATTAGCCTTAGTTTTAATTAACGCTAACTCCGCTTGTTCCTTGAGCAATTTCAAATAGAGGTCTCTCAGTTTAATAAGCTCAAGCTTCTCGTTTTCTGAGGACCGTGAGGTCAATTTAGTTTCTCTACATCTAATTCGGTTCAGTAATTCGGCCAGGATTTGCACCCTCTCCCTCTTCCTTTTGGCTGCCTGTCCAATTAGTATACCTCTCATGAAAGCTTTGAGCACACCCCATACCATATCAGGACTAATATTATCTTTCAAATTATTAGCAATAAATTCTTCTATTTGCGTTGAAATGTATTCAACTGTTTTGGGGTTACGCAATATCTGGTTGTTTATCCTCCACCTAATGCCCTTCTTAGGAAGGGAAGAGAAGGAAATTGACACCACCACCACTGCATGGTCAGAAGGGGGTCCAGACACAATTTCTGTGTCCAGCACTCCAGGAAGGAAAGTGCGAGAGAGTAATATGTAGTCAATACGGGATGCTGTACCATGAGCTGGAGAAGTGAACGTGTATTCCTGAGATTTCAGGTGAACAATTCTCCAGACGTCTACTAGGCCGAGCTGGTCCAGCAATTCCCCCAAGGCCCTTTGGGCTGGTGAGAAAGCCGAAATAGAATTTTTGGTTCTATCCATTAAAGGGTCTAAAACAAGGTTTAGGTCGCCTCTTAGTATCATGGGGATCTGTACAAATGGAGTCAAAGCTTCCAGGAGTTTTACAAAAAACCTATGGGACTCAGTGTTGGGACCATATACTGAACCCAGCAGAATTTCCGTATTTTGTAGCCTACCCCTAACAAGAACATATCTGCCCTCATTGTCCTGAATAACCTGAAGAGGGGCAAAGGGGACGGACCCACGCATAAGCACCATAACACCTCGGCTTTGCGTGTTACCTTGTGATGAAAAAGCTGTCCCCATTTGTAAATGCCTCATGGAGTTACACTCCGACTGAAGCAAGTGTGTCTCTTGTAAGAACGCTATGTCTGCTTTTACCACCTCTAGATGCTTCAATATCCTATACTGCTTAGAGTTCTGTCGTGCACCTTTAACGTTCCAGCTTACAAGTTTAATCGTCCCATGCAACGCCATTATCCTGCATGTTCAAGCTCAAACAATGATCTGATCCTTCCTGTCCGACACCCTCTGTCGCCAATCTTAAAGACTTGTGCTCCCACCCCCACCATTATTCCCTCCCAAACAACACCCATATGTAAAATATTCCCCTCCTAGTTTCAGTCCTCTACTATCCTTCCTACCCCCTCCCTCATCTTCACGGTCCATGATAGCAGCTCGTATCACTGTATGCTCCCCACCCCTGCCCCCTCCATTCCCTCAGACAGAATATTGCCCTGAGCCCCTGTGCATAAAAATATCAAACAACATTGTATGAAGAAAGAAAACAAAAAGAAATCTATTTCTAGAGTTTCCTCAACCAAAATCACACTGGTTCCTATCCATGTACCCTCTAACCGCATTAACCTAACATTTATTAAAGTACTCCTAAAAGGGGGAATGATTAGCCCCAACGTCACCTTCCCAAGGAACCCAAAACAGTGTCGAGCCGTTCTGAGCTTCAAGAGCAACCAGGCTCCGAATTTCTTAACCAAAATACCGCATTAAGTCTAATAACACCCTTTTTAAATACAGATTTATAGTCCAGAGGCCCCCCCCGGGTACACCATAACATTAACGCTATGCTCCGTCCTCTGGTACATATACAGCACCAGCCCCATGCCTCACCGTTCCTCTTATGGATCTCTTCTTGCGGAACCATGATCCAGGCAGTACACCGCAGTCAGTCGTCGCCTCAACAGTCCCTTCAATTTGCTTCTAACATCTGTAAAAACTGCCCTTACTACGTGCTTGCAGATCTCTCCTGGAAACTACCGGGATCTTCCAAACCTTCCGTTAGCAAGCATGAGCTCCCTGCGCATCTGCCATGAATAGTTTAAAAACGATCATTCCCAGATCTCCGGAATGACAATTGAGGCATTTACATACCTTGAGTTACAACGATAAGGCTAGGACCATGTCAAAAGGCATAGGGATTTAGGTAGATCCAAACCAGGCGATTGTGGAGAAGTCAACTATGCACAGACAAGTGCCCGCATTAGGAGGATCGCTATTTATCCGGAGGGGACAACCGGGAAATTAAGCATATGTTTATACAGTACAACACTAGCAGCGCGGCATATCTCGTCGACACAGGCTATCCAAGTAATCCAACATACCATCGGTAAAAATTCTCAACTTTTTTCAACAGCCCCGGAAAACTTATATTTCAAGGAAAAACGAGCCCTTACTTCGCTTTAAAGAGAGTAGGTAGTGCGAGCTGGAGTGCAGCTGAGGCTCCATCCAGATCTTCAAATTTTTTCCAAGACTCTAAGATATAGACATGCAGCACTGCCGGGTATGCCATTTTAAACTTGATATCCGCTGCAATTATCTTCGAGACGAGGGGATGAAAGGCTGCTCTTCGCTGCCGTACTGATAGCAGCAGGTCCTGGGTGATCCTCAGGTTCGCCCCTTCCCATTGCAAAATCTTAGTTTCTCTAACTTTCTGTAAACAAATCTGTCTGTCCTGATAGTTTAGAAACTTGGCCATGAAGATACGAGGAGGTGCCCCTTGCAGCGGCATAGGACGGAGGGCTCGGTGCGCTCTTTCAATATTGTAGCAGGGGCCATAGGGCGAAGTGCCCACTATCTTCTCGACGAATTTTTGAAAAAATTTCACCGGGTCATTTCCTTCTTCCCTTTCGGGCAGGCCGATCACAACCATGTTGTTCCTTCGACTTGACCCTCGAGATCTTCAACTTTCAAATCTAGACTGGCGTCGTTGATTCAATTTAACAATCAAGGGGTCGATCTTGTCCGCACGATTTTCCAACGATCTGACCCTCGCCTCGTTGTCTGATATCTTCCTGCTCAGGTCTTCCAGGGTGGAGGTAGTATTTTTGATTTTGGTAGCCATTTCTACCATTTCTGCTTTAGTGGTCTGAATTCTTCTAGGAACTTTGCCGCAGTTAGCAATTCCTCCCCTTCGCTGCCATGAAAGGTAGGTTGGGCTGGCTGTAACAGCGAGGCCCGTGATTTCTTCGGGGCCTTTTTGGGGGTTGCTGGAGGGGTGTGTTTAGGTGCCGCTTTTGGAATTTCTTCTTCCATCTGTGTCCCCACCAGCTTCACTGATATTTCCAAACAGCGAGTAGTCACTTCTCAAGCACCGATACACCACTGGTAACTAAAAAGAATGTATATATGGACAGGGTTTAGGCAGAGCTCTCAGAGAGTGCAGCTAGCAAGAGCACTGCATCACGTGACTCTATGCATGTTAGAGTTTTATAAGCTCTGAAATTTTGTTTACTGGTCCTGCTGTCCTCTTGAGGTTAAGTACAGTCACAGAGGACTGTAGCATTGCTTTGATGTCAGCTGCAGCTGAGTCTTGGATTGCTGGTTACAGCAATTGTCAGCTTGGAAGTTAACAAAATTTGTTTGATGCAGTCTACTATACTGCAGAAAACAGTAAGCAAAAAAAAAAACAGTTTTGCACACAAGTGCAAATCGGGACCAGCCCCACACTTTGGGTGTGGAGCTCTGAGTTCTGACTGTTCTTGTTCCAGTGAGAATACCCAGTAAAGGGGACCAGTCAACACCAAGGGCCCCACCTCCAACTGTGGGGCCAGTCCCAATTTGCACTTTGTCTGAAAGAAAAAAATAAATAAAATACAAAATAAAAAAGTGTTTTTTATTTAATTTTACTGGAACAGCCTTCCTGAGGAGGTTGTGGAGTCAGAAACAGTGGGAGAATTCAAGAATGCATGGGGGCAGACATAAGGCAATTCTAGTGGGGGGTAGGAGGAAGTAAGCCGTACATTAACTAGAATCTGCAGCTTACCCATTAAGTAGGGGAATGGGCAGACTGGGTGGGCCAAACGGTCCTTATCTGCCGTCAAATTCTATGTTTCTGTGTTTACTGTAGTATAGTCAGTTGAATCAGATTAATTTTGTTTACTTCCAGTCAGACATTCCCTGTAACTACAAATCTACATGGGTGCTGCAGTGTAAATACTGTATATACCATACAGCTAAAAACTGTTACCCCTTTTATCATGTCAGACTATGTATCCTTGTAACTATTATTTTGTACCTTGTTCTATTTTTTCTTGCCATGTTTTGTGAAAGAGACCTCCTTGCAAATGAGGTTGCTCAATGGATTTCATCACTCCACAATAAACTTCACAGAATCACAGAATCACAGAAATCTGACAGCAAAAAAGGACCTCATCGGCCCATCTAGTCTGCCCCTTTTTGCTTCTCCTACTCCTCTCCACTTTTACAGCCCCCCCACACCCCAACCCCATATGTCTGTCTCATGCCTTCTTGAATCCCTCCACCATTTCAGAACCCACCACCTCCTCTGGTAGTTTATTCCAGGCCTCCACCACTCACTCTGTGAAGAATTTCCCACTCACATTGCCTCAATATCTGCCTCCTTCTAATCTTAGGCTGTCCTATGGAAATGCCACAATTCCCTGTAGCTGACATCAGAGCAGAACTGAAGTGGTCTCTGCTTCAATAGCCTGCAGCACATATTAAAGCTTTTATAAGCTCTGATCAGATGCTTTCCAGTCCCACTTTTCTCTTGGGGCTAGGTACAGTTTTCAATGACTGTCCTTAACCCCAGGAGGACAATAGGAACAGCAAACAAAAGAGGTCAGAGAGTGGTGGTAATTGGGGTGCATTCCATGGTGAGGGGGGTAACAAGTGGTTGCCCCAGGGGTCAGTGCTGGGACCCCTCCTTTTTTATTACTCAATATACTTTATTGAGTTTTGTGCAGCAAACATTACAGGGTACTTCAAGAGCATGACAGGAAGCTGCTAATGCAATCAATAAAACAAAGACAAAACACAAAACAAGAGACAAAAAACAGGAACTCCCTTACCCCCCCAAAGTCTGCGCATCAAATAAAGAAAATTAAGTAAGGTGAATTATAAGGGTCTTGTTGAAAGCGGGGCCTCTGGTTTATGGCCGCCAGAGAGAGAGCAGGGTCAAAAAGGGCTCCCATGTGGACTGGAAGAAGTGGAGTCTATGTTGCATACTTGCTATATTCTTCTCCAACTGGATTGTTAACAGAGTTGCGCGATACTATTCTAGTACTGAAAGAAAGGTGTAATCTTTCCAGTGCCTTAACATTACTAACTTTGCAGTGGCCGCCACCAGGTCAAGGTGAGCTTTCCTAATCTTGGGCTTCCCGGGAAGGTACAAGGTTAAAAGGCAGCATTCTGGGATGAATAGAGGTTCCAGATCCAAGAGAGGATCTAGGGGTTGCTTTATGGAGTTCCAGAAGAACTGAGACTTCGAACGACTCCAGAGCAGGTGTTATAATGACCCAGGAGCATCTCCATAGTGGGAACATAAGGGGGAAATGAGTTTACCTATCTTGTGTAGTCTTATGGGAGTGTAATACAAATTATGCATAATGTTAAACTGAATCAAGTGGAGTCTGTCTTGTTTAATAAATTTATAAATGGCACTCCAGGCTTTCTTCCAGAAGGTGATCTCCACTGGGAGAATCAGTTCGTGAGTCCAGCAGTAACAAATTCCAGAGGGGAGAGACGGGTCTAGGGCTTGCAGGTATTTATAAACCCTGGAAACAGCATGTGGCTGATGTGCCATCTGAAGCACAGAGGGCAAATCCTCCAAAGGCAGGGAGGTCCAAGGCCTAGGACCCAGAAATGAAGGTATAGCATTTTTCATTTGCAGGAATTTAAACATGCCCTTATTACTGAGTTGTAACTGGAGTTAGAGAGTGGGGAAGGAAACCAGATCCTCTTCTTGGAGACAGGTGGCAAGGGTACAATTCCTCAATTGGGGCCAAAAAGAAAATGGGATAGCATGATGACCAATCTGAAAATGGAGATTATTTAATATGGGTTGAGTAGGTGATCTATGCCAATTCAATGATAAGTGGGTTTGTATTTGATATGGGGCTCAAAGTGATCAGTCAATTGGGGAATTCTTGAGAGACCACAGAAGTTGGAAGGGAAGCAGGTACACCAGGTCAGGTAGAGAACTATGTGACTTACTAGCAAGGGCCTTCTCAATTTCTTGCCAGATGGGGGTGTAAGTATTGGTATTCTATAAGACTGAATCATTCATCCAAAGTGCTAGCTCACTGATGTGCTGGGTCCCATAATAAGTGAAGAAAGAAGGTAGAGCTAGATCGCTCTGTAACTTGGGGGCTACAAGCTTGCCATATGCCCTTTGTACTATCTTGTTCCTCCATAGGAATGCATTGAGCATTTTTGGAGTCCAGCAAACCAAACCTTGGGAAAAAAGAAACCCAATATTCCCAGTGGATAAAGTAGGGGAGGAAGCATGTTCATGTTAAGGATGCTGATTCAGCCCCAAAGTGAGATTGGGATTGTCTCCATCTGTCCAGCTCAGCTTTCAGTGTTTGCAGCAATTTGGTAAAATTCTCCTTAACCATAGTGGGAATATCCCGAGAGATTTTGATACCTAAATAAGTTTTAGTCTTAGACTCCCGAGATAAACCCGAGTTATTAAAGTCTGCCCTGACAATCTGGTTATTGAGAGGGAATATCTTTGTCTTGAAGAGATTTAACTTGTAGGAGGAGACTTTAGAAAATCCTTCTAACTCCTGTAACAAGGTGGGGATGGTGAGGCTTGGTTTCTTCATGTGTAAAAGTAGATTGTCTGTATAAGCTGACAGAGTGTAACACTTCCCCTCAAATTGAATACCTTTCAGGGTGGGGGAACTGACTAGTCTACATATCAGGGGTTCAAGATAAAAAATAAAAAGGAGGGCAGAGAGTGGGTAACCTTGACGGGTGCCTCGTTGAAGGGGGAAGGGGATGGATAAACAACCGTTACACCGTACCTGGGCTGTGGGGAAGGAGTACAACAGTTTGATCCATTTAATAAAATCAGCCGGTACACCAAACTGATGAAGGGAGGCAAATAGGAACTCCCAGGAGACCCAGTCGAATGCTTTCTCAGCATCAAAGGTGACCAGGTAAACCGGACCCCCCCCCCGATGCTAAGATCAGATCTAATTGCTTCCTCATATGGTCTTCTGAGGCCCGTCCCAACATAAAACCCACCTGTTCTTGTCTGATAACTTCTCCCATGACTGGGGCCAGTTGGTTGGCCAGAATTTTGGCTAAGATTTTCACATCCGTATTCAGTAGGGAGATCAGGCAATAGTTCCCGGGGTGTAGGGGGTCTTTGCTGGGCTTAGGGATAAGGGTTATCAAAGCTTCCCGAAAGGTATTGTCTTCCACACCATTCTCAAACCAGGAGTTAAAGATCTCCACCAGGAGGGGTGCTAGTTGGGGGATACAAGCTTTATATAGATTATTAAGGAGACCATCTGGTCTGGGGGATTTATCTAGGGGTAGTTGTTTGATGGCAGGTTCCACCTCACTAGCTGAGATTGGGGCACTTAGTTGTACAGTGGAATGAGGGGTAAAGTTGGGAGAACAGTGGAATTTAGGTTTTCAGGGATGGATTGGTCAGATGGGATGGGTGCCTCCTCTGTCAAGCAGAGTTGTAGAAAATACCTCTCAAAGATTGATACTGTCTCTCTGGGATCCAAGACTATGTTCTCCTCTGGTGCTGGATGCAGGTCTGGTATGAATTTTACTGCCTCAGCTTGCCTCAGCCTAAGGGCTAGGAGCTTATCAGCTTGTTCCCCTGACTCTAGATATTTTAATTTAGTGCAGTGCAGGGCAAGTTCAGCTTTCTGAGCCATGGCATCTGCAAACTGAGATTGTAATCGATGTAACTTAGCCCATTCTGAGTCAGGGGAGGAGCGATGAAGGGAATGTTCTAAATGGCAAATTTCCCCTAGTAAGGTATCCAGTTGTTCTTTGTTTCTACAGGACTGGGTGGCAGCACGACGGATAAAATCACCTCAAAGGGCGCACTTAAGTGTGGCCCAAAGGGACCCCTCCTTTTTAATATATACATCAGTGATATAGCAGAAGGTCTGAAGGGAAGAGTGTACCTATTCTCGAATGATCCAAAATCTGCAATAGGTGGGACACCCCAGTGGGGTAGAGGCCATGAAACATGACTTGAGGACTCTGGAGGGGTGGTCAAAAACTTGGCAACTGAAATTCAATGCCAAAAAAGTGTGCAGTGATGCATCTGTGGTGCAAAATCCCATGGGCAGCTTACACTTTAGGAGGGGAGGAAATTAAAAAAAAACAGAGTAGGAGAGGGATCTGGGGATTATAATATCAAGCAACCTTAAGGTGGGTAGCCAGTGTAGCAAGGCAGTGGGGAAGGCAAATGGAATGTTGGCTTGCATTGGGAGGGGCATAACTAGCAGAAGGAGGGAGGTGCTGATGCCTCATTACAAGGCCATGGTAAGACCACACCTGGAGTATGGGGTACAGTTCTGGAGGCCACATCTGTGCAAGGACATTGATGGGATGGAAATGGTTCAGAGAAGAGCAACCAAGATGGTGAATGGTATGCAGGGGAAATCATATGAACAGAGGTGTAGGGAATTTGATCTGTACCCATTGGAGACTAGAAGGGAGAGGGGGGGAACATGATTGAAACTTTTAAATATGTGAAGGTGATCAATGAGGTGAAGGAGGGGAACTTGTTCAGAAGGAAGGAGGGGGCTAAAATTAGAGGGCATAGCCTAAGATTGGAAGGTGGAAGATATGGAGGCAATGTGAGGGAGCGATTCTTCACGGAGAGAGTGGTGGAGGTCTGGAATAAACTGCCAGAAGAGGTGGTGGAGGCTAAAACGGTGGAGGGATTTATGACGGCATGGGTCAGACGTATGGGATGGGGAAATGGAGGAAGGGCCCATAAGAGAGGCGATGAGTAGTGGAGGGGGGAAAGAGCAGACTTGATGGGCCAATGAGGTCCTTTTTTGCAATCAGATTTCTGTGATAGTGTGAAGATCAGAGCTTATATAAACTTTAACATGCACTGCAAGATTTTGAATTTCCCACTGCTGCAGTCCTACTCTGACGTCAGCTTCAGGGGATTCTGAAATTTGTAGTTACAGAAAATGTCAGCCTGGAAGTAACCATAATTAGTCTGATACAATGAATCTACTATACTGCAGTAAACACTAAGTTAAAAAAAAAAGTTTTTGCACAAAAAGTGCAAATGGGAACTAGCCCCACACTTGGGTGTAGAGCTCTTAGTGCTGACTATTCCCCTTTCATTAATAAAATGAAATGACATGGAATATAAACAGTGCTGCCCACCAGAGTGAAGCACTCTACGATGAAGATGTCACACGTTCCTGCATGACAAATTGGAGCAAATGCAATCAGATTCCATTGGGTTCCTGTAGAATCCTGCAAGATATCCCTAACAGAATCTACAATAAGTGCACTTCATTCTGGTGGCTGGTAATGTCTGTATATGATCATCAAGTGGAAGGGAAGTCTTGCAGTATTCCTAATTCCTACTGTGTCACCCCCGATCTCTTTCTGTGTGTTTGATTTTGTTTTCTCTTTCCATGGTCTTTACAACTAGTTCAGCATGTAGCACTCCAATTGTGGCATTGGAAGTGCTAGAGCCAGTGACTTAATTGGTTTCAATCAGGCACTGGTTCCTGACACTGATTCTGCAACTTTCATTATAGATCGTGGGAGCATCATGTGACACTCCTGACCATTCACAGTGCTTCCTTCAGATGCACGTGAGGTACTCTTATTTCCATAAGAGTGTCTCACATGCTGGTTTTTCCCTAAAGGAATTCTAGCCAGTGCCAGTTGCCCTGCACTGAAAGGGAACACTAAAAAAGGCAATAAAAAAAAATTGTTGCATGCTCTTTTTTAATTTTATAGTGATGTCAGAAGGGCCTCTTTTGGACATAAGTGTCATCTCTTATGCCAGCCTGGTGGTGTGGAGATTAGTGGCATTGATATCTTACGTCCTGCCACACTGATGACCCAGGATTGAGAATGGACTTGGGTTTCTGGGGGTCAGGTGTGGTACAGGATGGAGTGTTCAAAGGACTGCTCTCCTCTACCAGGGAGGGGAGGGATGTTAGTCCTGCCTTAGACTGCCACCAGGTGGAGGCCTGGTGGTAGTGTTGCATGGGTGGCACAAAGGGTAGGAACATCAGATGTGGGCACCTTTATGCACATGACTTGATGTCCTGCAAACAATGTGTAGAGAAAGCCAAGAAAAATGGGTGTTGGAGGCATAATGAAGCCATGCCTGCTCATCTGCAGCCTGCACTGGCATCTGGAAGCTCACTGTGGTCCACTCTGGATAAAGACTACTGGAGGGATGGCCCTTCCCTCTCCATTCCCACCATAATGAGGAATTTGTAGCAAAACCTACTGACCAGATGAGTTATGAGCAAGGTGGATGCTGGCTGGGGGTCAGCAGGGACAGTGCTGATCAGCTGCCCCCAGACATGGGCGACATAAACATCTTTGCAGAAAAAAGTCACTTTTTGCATCCTTAGGGCACCAGAACTACTCACCTTTGGTTCACAGTTCTCTTTCCCTAAGAACACACAAGGCAACACTCATATCAATAAGAGGACCTCCTAACATCCCTATAAAGTTATATAAGTTGTTACATCAATGAAAATTAAGGATACTGAGAAGATGCTTTGTTTCATTATGTAGCAGCCCAAGAAAGTACTTTAGTGGTATCAGTCAGTGTCAAGATCCACTGACTAATTGTAACCAGAGCTTTGCAGATTGTGGACTCCTGTTGATGGAATTCATTGATTCCAAAATACTTTTAAAATTATCTTTTTTTATTCCTGTGGAATTCCAAAAAAACATTTCCATGTAAACTGTGGAATTATATTCAGTGGATTATGTAACTCATGGAATATTATTCTGTGGTTTGTGGAAAAGGAATCCATGGTCTATGTAAACCCTAGAATACCGTTCTACAGTTTCTGTAAACTGTAGATTACTAATCCACAGTTTAAATAAAAATAATTTTGATTTTGGAATTCTGCTCTCACTGGAATACCACAGAATTAGGTGGCATTCCTGAAATATTGAGGAATTCTGGCAGAAGCATCATTTGAAAATTCCACTCATTTCTAATTGCAACCAATGATGTCACTAGTTGGAGAAGTTATAATGGTGCAGTAGGGGCCTATATAGCATTTACAGAGCTGGTTGTATAAAAGAGTTGGACATAAAGGCAAAGCCATATATAGAATGTGGAGTACGCAAATACTGTTTGAATTTGGAAGGCTTCAGTGCTTCTTGTCCCCTTGGAAACAGTACATGTTGGCGTCACTCAGAAATGCTGTGATGGTACCCTGATTCAAACATCTCTTCAATGGTCACTGGAGCTATTAGGTTCTATGTCATCACGGCGACTGCAGAATAGCGATCACCATTACTGCCTAGTGTACATGACCGAAAACTAATTTTGGCGATGCACACTTGTAGCAAGGAGAAATAGGTTGCCTGAGACCTATGAGTTGTTTTCTTAATGTGGGGGACTGCTCCCCCCACACACCTCCATACTTATGGATTCTCAGCTCTGGAGGGGTGCATATCGGGGGGGTGAAAAACGTAAAAAAAAGTGAATCTTGCCTGCAGGCAAAAAAAAAACAACAACCATGTTGCACTGCACCAGACCCAAACCCTGCACCCTCCACCTGACCACCCTCCCCACCACACTAGCAGACCAGCTCGGCAGCTTCCCGCCACACCCCCTCCCACATACCATCCCTCCTTTGCCTCTCCCCCAATGCCTTTCGGTCCCCCCACCACCAGGTGGCCCTGAACACAGGCGTCATAACTGAGTCACCATTTTTGTAGACGCCCAATTGTGGTCATGTTGTTCACAGGTACCCAAGCTATTAGACAGTAAGGTGACTAGGAATGCTGGTTGTTTACCATGAGCAACTGGCTCTACCATGAAGGAACAAAAGTCTGTGAAATAGAAAAGAATGCTTCCTGTATTTCATTTCACTAAGCTGGAGTGGAGGTTAAGACTGAAAAGAAAAATCTGTTTGGAAAATACTTTCTGGAATGCAAAAATGCCTGTGAAGCACTCCAGAAAATATAAGACCTGGATATAAAAACAAGCAGATTTCTTCAAGAATTAAATACTCTTTTGAAAAAAATGTAAACTTGAGATATAAAAATAAAACACTTGAGAATTTGTTGAACAATAAAAAATATGAGGGTCTGTCACCTTTATATGAAGAGAAATAGTCAAGAGACATTACTACCAAACATTTAGGGGCACTTATTTACATTAATATAATCTTCTTTGTAAACAAATAAATCCCACTGAGGGAACTTTAACTTAAGCTAATGATGGCAAAACTTTCAGTCATGGCAGCATGAAAGGATCCAATCCAAGAATTCACTTTCATTGCCTTACTTGTCACTCATTATTGGAGGGATAAAATATTGCAACTAGCAAAAGTCACAACAAGAGTATTTACACTGTTAATACTGGAATACATGTATTTTAAGATATCCAGTACTCACAGTTTTGCAAACGTTGAGAAGGAGACTAACATTATTAAAATAAGAGCTTATTTATCATGGCATATAAGCCACAGTATTTCCCCCAATGAAATAACAGAATGCACTTGTGGGTCATAACAATACTTTGCTGACTACGAAACTGTGTGGACATTTCTGAAGGCAAGTTCCAGAAAAGAGAGAGAGAGAGAAAAAAGCCAAAACCTGAGGAAAACATAGGGTGGGATATTCAGAACTGTGCCAGGCAGGGGCGCAAGCTGGGCGCAGAGCAACTGGGATGCACCAGGGCATGGTCTGGGCGATATTCAACGGTGCTGCGCCATGGCTCCGCACCATTGAATATGGCACCGTGGCCACCTGCAGTGCACATGACACAGTGGCACTGCGCCAGTGCAAGTGGCCAGAGAGGAGCAGGGGGATGCGCTAGCACAAGTGCCATTGCACTAGGCGCAGCAACTGCGATATTCAGTGGTGGACATGCAAATGGAGCCATAATGTATGCAAGGCAAAAATGGGGCCATTTGCATGTCATTATGGCCCCATTTGCATGCAGGTGCACCAATCCCCTGTGACTTGTGCCTGGCACCCTGCCAGGCTGCAGCCATCGGGGACCAATGCACCCTGCCACTCACTGGCAACATGCTCCATTGCTCGATCATGGGCTGTAATATTTAATGTACTCCCTGGTGGTCCAGTGGACTGAGCTCCGTGCCCGATCGTGAGCTGTAAAATTTAATTTACTCCCTGGTGGTCCAGTGGTACCAGTGCCCCCCTCCCAACCCACCCACCACACCGCCACCCGCCCCCCATCAGCCAGTGGCGGGCGGCAGCTACCCACCCGCAAGCTGCCTGGCCGCCGCTGACTGACAGCATATGTACGGTGTATGCTCATTGGTCCGCAGCATGGGCCAATGGGTATGCAGACTATATTTACTCACAGTCCCCAAAATGTGAATGGATCCATTCACATTTCAGGATCAGTAGATAGTATGATCTGCATGCCCATTGGCCCACACTGTGGACCAATGGGCATACAGCCATACTGTATGCTGTCAGTTGGTGGGTGGCCGGGCGGCTTGCGGGTGGGGTGCTGCCGCCCATCGCTGACCGGGGGGGAGCAGGGTGGCGGGTGTGAGTAGGTGGGTTGGGAGGTGGTGTATGGGTACCACTGGACCACCAGGGAGTAAAATATTCATTACAGCCCACGATCAGGCACAGAGTTCGGTCCACTGGACCACCAGGGAGTTTGATTTATGTTACAGCCCGTGATCGGGCATGGAGGTAGATCCACTGGACCACCAGGGAGTTAAATACATATTATAGCCCGCAATCTGGCATGGGGGATGCTACGCCACCGGACAGTACCACCAGGGCTCAGGTGGCCACCCACAGCTGGCAGCTGCCGTGTTGCACCCAGCAATACAGCAGCCAGCCTGTGGGTGGCCAGTCCTTGTTCCTATATTTTTTGGGAACATCTTTGCACCCCCCTGAGTGGAGCAAGGTAGGTGTGTGGCTGCGTATGCGCCACACATCCCGGGCTGAATATCAGAATGTGCCACATATGCATGGGCACGCCCCCTGCACTTGCGCCACATACATTACTGGTGTGCCCTGGTGCATCGGGATTTGTGCAGAGCAAATTCCCCTTTTGAATATCGCGCCGGGTGCATCAGTGGGTTGTGCATGGCACAACACTGTTACTCCATGCACAACTCCTTTGAATATCCCACCCATAGAATACTTGTGACATGTGACAGCATAGCAGTTGTTTTCACATGGTACAATCACTTTACTGTAGTATTTTCTGCAAATCAGGAGTGGTCTTCTGTTCCATGAGAGATGCACCTATTTTGTGAAAAGTGTCTGTATAGCTGCAATAGTGACCAGAGAGATTCAGCACACATCACATATAGTTTTGAAAGGAAACATTTTAATAAAAAAAAAAAACACTTCCTGGAACTATATAAACAAATAGATTTATTGCAAAAACTACATTAATGCATCTATTAGGGTTGAAATGCAAAGTCTAGGAAATAAGGAAATGAACAATGAGGGTTCAAAGTCTCTGTAACCTTAACAAATGTGTGGTGTGATGTGTCACAAGCCAGACCTCAGGGGGCATGGCAGGACCACCTGTTTCCAGAGAGTATCCCCCTTTTTACAGAACTCATGAGCAGTTGTAGGGTTCAGGAGGAATCCCCAACCTTCCTTTTCCCAGTGGGAGGGTGGAAACTGTAGTTTCGAGTTCCCTTGACTCTGGACTAAGTTCAGGGTTTCAATCCCAACACTGCCACTGGCACCCTCTTACCCAAGTAATTTTGTATCTTCATTATCAAGGCACACATTCTTTGCAAAACCCTTCTGTTAAAATATTTGATCACACAATCAGACCCCAGGCAGAGTTAATAAGAAAATCATAAAAGTTTACTTAATAAAAACAACACAGTACATTGTACAATTCGGAAGATCTTTGAACTGCAGACAATACCAAAAATAAAACTGTATGGTTTACAGAAAGCACTATATATACTGATGTTCTAAACTATATCTTATTCTGATGTTAGAGTACAGAATGATTAAATGTCCTTGTGGAGATGAAAGTTCTCTCCCTGTAGGTAAAAGTTCATTAAGCAACAGAGTCTGTAGCTAGTTTGTGATCCAAATCAGTTCTCTGAATGTCCTTTAAAAAGGCTACAGGTGCTTTCTTGGTGAAAAGTCTCGGTTTCCAAAATCCTGACTTAAAATCAGAATTTTCTGTTCAGTATGCTAAAAGTCTAATTTCCACACACTCAGGTCTGGTTTCAGAGGGTTTTTTTCCAGGCCTACACATATACTTTCTGATTTAAAATTGTATACCAGCTTGGTCAGCTCTGAGATTATTCAAGTGCTCACTCAGGTTCCTGACTCCGAGCTAAAACTGCTTAACTGCCCTGTTATTCAACGTGGGTCTATTATACAAAGTCTGGTTATTTTCAAGTGACACCCACAATTTTTGGGATATAGAGTTTGGGGTGCAACAGTTTACCTTTTCCTGCAGGTGTCACTGTGGTTCCATGTCAACCCCCTGTAACATCTGGTCCATGCATTTGGCTTGACCCCGACCCCTAGACCATTCCGAGACCTCTTTCCTATTATTGGAAACGACATGCCCAGTTTTATCTAATAGTTTAGGACTTTTTGAGTCATAAACCTGTCGGTCCCTTATCTGGAGACATACCAGACCCACACTAGCTGTTAGAGAAATTCTGGCTATTTTGTATTTACTCTTACAAGCATTTTAAAGAGACAGTGTCTTAGCTCTAAAGTACATTACAGCACTTACAATAGGAACCTAAATAAAGGATATAAGCCTATCTGGTGCCATGATGTTCCTTGGAGTTTAAATGACCATGCAGTGCAAAGGTTGTTGTTACACTATTATCTGCACTCTATGGAAGCACGTCTGTGTCATTTGCTTTGTGTGACAAGACTGTGCTGATATTAGAGTAATGCCAACCCAGCGTCGCACTGTTGTTCAAACCCACAACATACCACAATCCACCAAGCTTTCAGAGACTTTGAACTCCAACTTTTCATTTCCCTACTTTGTCCACATTAAATTTCAACCAGAATAGATGTACTCATGTAGTTTTTAGCAATTGATTTCCTTACCTTTTGGAAAAGATAGCTAAAAGCAGCTCCATGGTGATGCATAGTGTTCTTTGAGAGTAGCCCTGTGTGTCACTGATGAAGCAGCTGCATAATGACGCTTAGTGTTCCAGACCTGTAGCTTGATTGGACCACTGAAGAAGTAACTACATAATAATAAACTGCACCAGGCCTGCTTCGTGTTTTATGCAGGGCCCTACTGGCAGTATGCAAAGCAGTGGGCATGTTAGGTGGGGATGGGACCTGTAGCTTGCATCATGTAGTACCCTGTGGACCTATGCTATGTAGAACACATGTCAAGCATAGCCCCAGACCTGTAGCCTACTTTGTGTAGTGCCCTGAGGGCCCTATATGATGCAGCACAACTGTTGGCAGGCATAAAACTTGCTCTTTTGGTTCTATATGGAAGGGTACTAAGAACCCAGCCCCTCACATTTGGTGAAAAAATATTAGAAAATAAAGGTTTTAAGTACAATAATGCCTTTTCTGGGCTCCTTGTGAAAAAAGGAGAAAGTAGATACATGGATTGGTTCTTGGATAAGCATACATACCCTTATAAGTGCAGTATTATGTTAGGAAAGCTATTTAAGAGCTGTGACTCTTACACTTATGGCATATCAGTTGAAAAGATCTGGGGTATGATTACTGTACACAGCCTATCATTTTGTTATGGGGCAAATACAGTAGGAGATAATGCAAAGAAATATGAGAGGGCCATACTATGCTAACTAACTCTGAAGTTTCATGATTTAACAAAAGAGTAGATAAGATGAGGCAGAAGCTTGGGGTGAGAAAAAAACCTCTTGGTGAATATTTGTTGAGTAGAAACATAGACAATGATGGCAGAAAAAGACCACTGGTTCATTCAATCTGTCTGTGGTTCCCTATCTAATCCCAGGACCTAATGGGGGGGTATTCATTGTATGAGCACAAAATACATATTGTAGATGGAAGGTGTGCTCTTGACCAGTCAGAGTGCTTCTTTCCTCTGATCATGGGACATTCTTATTCTGTGAAGAATGTCTCACATGCAGATGCCATGGAAATGGACATATTCAGGTAAGGTTTAAAACAAATACATATTTTAAATTGAGTTCAATCAATATTATATTAATATGGCCACCAAAACCACTCGTATGGTTGTAAGAGCAGTTTCACATACATTCTTAGAGAACCAGAAATACTCACCTTCAGTTTGCGGTTCTCATACCCTGTGAATGCATATGAGACCAGTCTTACAACCATAGGAGCACTCCCAGTGGCTCATTAACATACAAATAAAGCTGGAAAAAGCCTTCCCCTCTATCATAGTTGGCCGCAGTTAGTCTCTTAGACACCCAACTCTCCTCAGTAATCTATCTCTGCCACCCTTTTCCCAGCACTCTGGTACCTTAACAAACAAGCCAGCTGCCAGCCCATTGGCACAGTGGTAGTATGACTGCTCATGCCAATGGCCCAGGTTCAGGAATGAGCTTGGGCAGTCAGAGGGCTGGCAGGAGGGAGGAGGATTGAGCATCCTATGGACTGCTGTCCTCGGGAGGGGGAAGGCAGGGAAGTTGCTGGTGTTTGGGTGATCCCATGCAGCATCTTGGGGTTCAGCAGCCAAGACTGTATCTGCAGGTGAGGCATGTCAGACATTCAGCATGCTGCCCAAATGTCATTGTATGACACGCCTCCTGGGGAGAAACCAGGAAAAATGGAGGTTCCACATCTTCAGGATGACATCCATCCCACTTAGTGAACCATGCGCTGCTGCCCAGGCTCCTGTTCCCATGCTACAGACCCATCTCTGTCAGAGGGGAGGACCTCCTCAGTAGCCCCACCCCTGCGGGTAAGCCAGAGGTGTTCGGGAGTGGGGTCAGTCCTGTGTAGGGAGTGTGGGGCAGAGCATGATTGGACTGATCGGCCAGTGGAAATAGAGCCCAGCAAAAACAAATAACAGAACAAAAGCCTGTCATCTGGCATCTTACCCACCTCACCAGATACTACCAATAGTGAGATTTCCACTCCCTAACCCTAGTCCTCAGCTAGTGTGTTACAGACAAATTATGTATGTATTGTTAGTTTCATTTAGTTTATTGCACACAGATTGCAACCTTTTCCGAGAATGGAACAGATTGAAGTCCATCACATATAACAATTGTGCACATAACATTATACAGTATAGCTTCATATTACATTAGATAAAATGAAAATGATCTACCTAATACTGGGCACACTAATTTATGTGCCTATATTACTAATGGCACATCAAAAACCTAAGCAAGAGAAGGAAAATACAGTCTTAGTAAATTACATATTAAATACAATATTAAAAAGAGCATAATATACTCAAAGCAGTACCATTTCATACACTTTACATTATTTGCACAGGCTCAAAATAGCATTCATTTTAGTATATGGTAGTTACCAGGAGTCTTACTGACCCTTAAATTAGTATTCATTGATATGAGAGGTCACAATCACCGGTCAGTTCCCCTCATAATAAAAGATGGCTTACATGTTTCCATTCTAAGCTCTTGGTTTCTTTTGCCTACACTGCTTTTTTAAACTATAGCTCACTTTTCTTCTGTGGTAAAAGGAGAAATAGCTTGGCGGTACAAATCATATCAAACTGTTCCATTGCCATCTTTTCCCTCCTTTGACTTAGTTTTTCTAATTTACATTCTCTCAGGGAATCATCATACTGATTCACAGTCCCTAAAATTACCCTTATTACTCCTCTCTGAATCCTTTCCATATCTTTGCTTTCTTTTATAGTGAGATCACCATTCGAAATCGGATACTCATACTATAGGACTGGTCTAATAGTCGTACTATAATAGCACACAAGATCCTGCTGGCTAACTCCAGCACTTCATAATAAGGTAAGAAAACACAGCATACAGCATTTCCTCAACCTGTATCCTCCATCCAAAGTCCTGCTGTATAATCATCCCTAAAAATGTTACCTTTTCCATCACTTCCACCTGAGTCCTGCCAACTATTAAAAGAGGGTGCTCCCATCTTCCCGATCTACCAAATCAAATTTCTTTTGTTTTCTCTGGGTTAATTTCCTTACAGTTTGCCTCAGACCAGTGCTGGGTGTATTTTAAGTCACCTTGCATCATGCTAACACACCCAGCCATGAAACTGTCCACAACTGTGGTGTCATCCATGTATTTTATACATAGGCCAACAGTACACAGATCATTTGTCATAATCAGGAACAAAATGGGACCCAGCCTGGCACCCTCGAGCATGTCAACACATACAATATCTATTCTGGATTTAACTCCCTCAACCTCTACTCACAGTTTCCTCCCCTCCAGAAAAATCCTATGCCCACTGCCTTAGACATAAGGGGATATTAAATCCATCTAACGTCTGAGTGAAAGCGACACGGAATGAAGATTTGTCACTTAATAAGTCATCAAGGGTTCTCCCATGGCCATTTTAAATAAATCCCTGAAAAGCCCCAAATCTGTCCATTTACTATCTATCTATCTATCTATCTATCTATCTATCTATCTATCTATCTATCTATCTATCTACTCTACCTACCTATCTATCTATCTATCTATCTAGCTATCTATCTATTTATTCCAAAACAGAACAAAGTCTTCAAAAAACAGGAAGAATTCTATCTCCAACCTATCTGTTGAGTGAGTGCACAGAGACTTCTGAGAATTGCAGTCCTGTGAGTGTATGGACTACAAAACTGAGGAACAGAGTTTGTGGAAAGGTATTTTTAAACACAGATTGGAATACTAGCCTGTTTTAGCACTACAGTCTTCAGGCTAGAGGGCAGTATGTTATAAATATTTACGTAAGCAGTAAGTCGCAATGGGGTGTGCATTAAACAGATGTTACTGCATGCCCAGGGCATAGAGGGCGAGTGCCTTCAGCCCCTGGATGTGTGGTAATATCTGTTCAATGCACATCACTGACTGTCTTATTGTGCTTATAAAATGGGGTTTCTTTTTTAAAATATTTTTCTGACAGTAAATAAAAATATTTACATATGTAAAAACAGAGATAATTAGCTTAAATGTTGGTAAAACGGTCCTTCAGCCTGCTACACAATGTTGTCAGTTTCTTCTGTCCTTCTTTGAGATCCATAGTTGTAGTTTTCTAGTAGCCCACCATACTACAGTTCTTAACATGTAAAAGACACAGCCAACAGTTGGGCAAGATGAAAGTTTTTATTTTCAGGTTATGTGACTGAGTTCTTCTTTTAGACATGGGCAAGATGACAGTTTTTATTTTCCATTTATGTGACTGAGTTGTTACAACAACCGTGGAATTACAGCAAGCGTGTGGCAGTAAGGGGGAAGAATCGCATATGAAAGCCCAAAGAAACTGTGTGAAAGCCTCAAAAAACTCAAGAAACACAGACTACATAATGTCACGGGCGAGGTATTGCTCCTGATGCCGACTGTTCTCAAAATGGCCTGGTCGAGTCAGGGCACAGGTTCACCCCCCCCCAGCTACAACTTGGAATGGGAAAACACAAGGTAATCCGATTATGCCAACCACCTGGAGGTGGATTTTTGTGTGATGCCTGGCCAGCGGGTGTCAGGGGAAATTTTGGGGAAGAGGGCCAAAGTTTAAATACCTCTATGGGGAACACAAGGAGAGGCGTGAAGCTGGCTCAAATGCAAGAAACAATGTAAAAGTTTATTAAATATGACTAAACAATAACATTACACTAAATATCTGCACTCTAACATACAACTAGAACATTACTAAATGCAGATCATTACCTCCTATGCAGTGAATCAGTTGTGAATACCCTATGCCAGCCACCCTTGCGTGTCTACTGGGGAAAAGGGAAAAAGTAAGATGGGGAACCAGCTGTCTGGGGCAGGGGGAAAACATACAACAGGACACAGGCCAGGACTATTCCGAGTCAGAGTCCACCATTGTCAAAAAGGTCTCTAAAGACCACCGGAAATGACACCCCTCCAGGAGAAATTCTGCCACATTCCATCCAGCCACAGCCCCTATGTGGACTGCCAGGACAAACAGACAAACAAGGACATGACAGCTGGCCGGGAAAACAGGGTCGGGGCATCTGGGATCACACACAGGTTAAAGGATGGCAGCACAATAAACATTTTATTTAAAACCCTGTGTCTGTGTCTTTAGTTCTAACTAACATTACTAAATAGGGCACTTTATAAATGGAAAAACAATTCAGGTTATCAGATTACATAACATCACAAGGGGCACTGTCACTTAGTGGCCATCTGCGGTGGCACACAGATACTGGCATGGGGACAACGTCATCACAGGGGTGCAAAAGTGTTGCAATAAAACCACCTATGTACATTTATTTACAAATAGTGTTACTTTTGGGAGTGCGTTGCGCCTTTTTAAACCTGGCGTCTGGTACAGACCACTTGGATTCAGGTGTCAGGTATTAATCCACGCTAAGGTATACAGATCCTTACTTACAGTTTCTTGCTCTATGGAGCCTGACATTTGTTCTGTCCCTTTTGGCACTTTTGTAAGCAATAACAATTATTTATTCAGTCATTATACAGTTCCTGGCCCTTCTAGATTGGTGGGGCCTGTTGTTGTCCCCTTTAACTCTGGGGAATCTGTCATTGCCCCTTTAAGACCACTGTCCAAACAGGCAGTCAAGCATTCTGCACCATCCCATCCCCCTTCTTTTACTATCTATGGGTTTTCTTCTGCAGCTCCTCTACATGGGCGGTCTTTCCTGAGGCCTTGCTCACACCCCCACAGTCATTTGGCTTAAGAGAGCCTTTTTTTCTCTTCTCCCCATGGGCGGTCTTTTGCTCAGGACCTAGCCCACCCCCACATTTTACTGGCTCTATGGATCCTTTCCTTTTGACCCACCCAGAGGGTGATACTTCCCTCTGGGGCCTTGACCTTTACCTCACAGTCACTGCTGCCGGCGCCTGGGAGCACCAAGGATTTATTTAAAACAAAATAAAAAGAAAAGTTTTCCTTTCAGCGGCCAGCACCTGACCACATTGCTGTTGCCACTCACCCTGACGCCCTCCATCTCACTGGGCCGGGACATCTGCTGCAAAAACCTCCATGGGGAGACCTGGACCTGCCTCCTCCCACAGGCCTCCACAAACTGCTGAACTATTTATTTTATTTATTTATTAGAAAAGTCGGATTTACAACTTTTGAGTCATGGACTCATTTACAAAGGCACCTCGTTGCAGTGGGGGTAGACAGAGTTACATAGTGTGGTTACAACAGTGAGAACAGTACAGGTGCAGAACATTAAACATAGAGAACACATAGGTTACATAATAGTGTTACTTATAATAGGTTACAGTCATATACAAGGTACCCAAGGGTTACATTGGGGGTACAGCCCTGGACATACCTAGATAATACCTGGAGAGGGTGGAGGTAGGGATGGGGAGTGGGGTGGAGGGAGGGGGAGGATAGACTGTCCAGAGGACATTGTCAAGTAAGGGAGGCCTGACAGTAGGATCCCACAGTGGGATTAATTAGGTGCATCTACAGCAATGAGCGTCGAAGAGATGGTTCTGGAGGGCAACTTGGAAGGGACCAATTTTGGCAATGTCTGTGATGCAGGGTGGGAGGGAGTCAAACCAAGCAGGGGCTTGGTAATGGAAGGACCTCTGGGCTAGCGAGGTCTTGGTTATGGGCACTGAAAAGGTGGCCTTGACAGATCTACGTGTGGCAACAGACGAGGACGCATGCTGTAGGGAAGCAGAGGCCCCTGGTGGGGGAGAGCCATAGAAGAGGGTTTTTGGTGAGTAGGCAGGTCTGGTAGCACAGACGCTCCTCAAAAGTGAGCAGGTTGTGGTGGAGCAGAGCAGACAAGTGTGAGTGTGGCTAGGGGCTCCGGTCAGGAGCCTGCAGGCCTTATTGATTGAGAGCTGGATTTTAGTCAAGGTGGTATTGTCCGCCGCAGCGTAAATGGGCAAGCCATAGTCCACTAGCAACAAGACAGAAGAGGTGATGGCTGGCTGGAGGGAAACTTGGGGGAGGCAATCTGTATGATGGTATAGTAGGCCTATCTGAGAATTTATGGCAGAGGATAGGGCAATGATGTGGGTGTGAAAGGTGAGAGCCGAGTCGAAAGTGATGCTTAGATATTTGTAAGAGGTCACTTGCTCCAGCAGGTGCAGAGTGCTGGGCAGAATGAAGAGGGGGGCATTCTTGGCCTTGTTTTGGTGATGGGAGAAGAGCTTTGACTTAGTCTTCTTTCGGTTAATGACAAGTCGGTGGTCAAGGAACCACTTTTCAGCTTGGTTGTAGGTGTGCTGGAGGGATACCTGGAGAGAAGAGAGATTGGGGTGAGAGGCAAAGAGAACCGCATCATCGGCATAGCGGAGCATTTTTCCTGTGCAGGAGCTGGGGAGAGTGTTGAAGTAGAGGCTGAAAAGTACCGGGCCCAGAATGGAGCCCTAGGGTACTCTGGAATGAACAGGCAGGGTGTTGGACAAGGAGCAGTTTATCTTCACACGCTGGGATCTAGCAGAGAGGTAGCTGGAGAACCAGGCAAGGGGACCAGCGGAAAAGCTAAGATGGTGGAGGGAGTCGAGCAGGAGGGCGTGAGAAACAGTGTCAAAAACCTTGGAGAGGTCAATGAACACTGTACCGGCAAGGTTGCTGGAGTCAAGAGCAGAGTGCAGATATTGAGAGAACTCCAGGAGAGCAGTAGTGGTACTGTGTCCTCTGCGGAAACCATGTTGTTCTGGACACATTATGTCATATTTGGCCAGGTACTCAGAGAGTTGAATAGGCACTATTTTTTCTAGGGCTTTAGAGAGGGGGGAAGGATAGAGATCGGCCAGTAGTTGTTAGGTGCAGACTGATCGGCGCTCTTATGTATAGGGGTGATTTTGGCTGATTTCCAAGCACTGGGAAACTGACCGAGGCATAGAGACCAGTTTAATAGGTCTGTAAGGGGGACTAGGATGACATCCAAGACCAGGCGGAGGATCCTGGAGTCTAGTGGGTCACAGCTGGGGTTGTTGCTACCAAGGGCTTTTAGCAGGTGCGGCCTGGCTACGTGGGGGATATAGTGTGCAGGTAGAAAGGAGAGCAATCCAAGGCAGGGGGGACAGAGGTGGGGATTCGGTCAAAAAAGGTTTTTGGGAGGAAAGAGCTGAGGTCAGAGAAGGTAGTATTGAGGCAATCAGCTATGCGAGTTGGGTCTGTAGTGACAGTGCAATCGATGGAGAGCTGGGACAGTGGGGGGGAGCAGGTCTTCCCATTAAGCTCTTTCATGCTGTCCCAGAAAGTCCAGGCAGAACCCCAGGTGGATGCGAGGGTGGTCTGATAGTGCTCTGCCTTGGCCCATCTAATGGTCTAGGTGCACTGATTATGCACCGGGATGTAGGCTTGTCTATCAGCCAACTTGCCTGATTCGATAGCAATGTGCCAGAGGTTATCCCTATGCTTAAGTTTTTGGATAAGGGATAGGGAGAGTCATGCAGCATTTTGTTTTTTAGTATGGATTTCTGTGTGGGGACGAAAAGGTCACAGGCCTTGCTGAAGGCATTGGTGAAGAGGTCTAGGGCAGAGTCAATATCAGGGGCATGACGGATGGGGGACTGCTGGTGTGCTGTAGGGAATGACCTAATGCTGCTGCTGCCACCCCTCCCAGTGAACTGCCTCCTGCTGTAGACTACTGCTGGGACTTGACACTCTTCTCGGAACACCTCCCACTTGTAGGTACTGGATGGAGGGGACAGTCTGGACCTACTGCCCCTCCCTGCGAACCTCCACTGGACTGCAGGGTGGAGGGGCTGGCCTGGGATTATGGCTGCCGCCCATCCCACAGAACCACACTGTGGCCGGTCACGGATGGTGGGGACAGCCTTGACCTACAATCTTTCCTGACACACTTTACCGTTACCGCCACAGCAGCACCAGGGACCCAACAGCCACAGTCACCACCATGGAGAGGAGAGAGCGATCGGCTGAAAACCGGCAGGGACATTGGGAGGGACCCTGGGACAGCAGGTGAGTCCCTTCCCATCTACCTAGCCCCTGCTGACCCAACGCTCCCTCTGGGGCTTGCTGCTCCTTTCTTGCTGCTCACAATGGAACTGAATGGCCGCTGCTGTTCAAAACGGGCTGAGGATTCCATTTCAGAATCCTCTCATGCTCATCCCTGCCTGCAAGCCCTCGTGACCGGGCCCACGAGATCAGGTGCCTGGCACGAGGTAACTGGGGGGGGTTCTAGCATGAAGCTGCAGGCAGGGAAAATGAGCAGGGAAAACTTTATTTTTTTTTTAAATGAAGCCCTGCTGGGGCTTCACGTTTGGGGGTGGGGAACCTACTGGAACCCAGGGGCACCTAACTAGGGGGCCTCCCTACACCCTGGGGCACCTTCCTGTCTCCCCAGCACCAAAGCACCTGGCTGCCTATATTTGCAGGGCACCAGGACTCTGGGGCACTACACAAAATATCCCCAGGAAAGTAAAAATGGTGGGAGGAACTGTCTTTGATTTTTCAAACACCTACGGAGATGGGAGCCTTGCCTAATCAGCATTGGGGTTAGAGGGAAGAGACATGCTGCAGGAGAAGCAGCATGATTGGCAGCAAAAACTACAGAAACATTTTAAAAATAAACATTTTAAACAACAGTTCACTGGTAGATAATTGGGGGATAGAATTTATTTTTCAAAAATGTGCAAATTATGCTTACTGTTAACATTTTATATACCGATGGTTTTGTCCTCACTAACGGATGGAAAAAACTGGCAGCGTTTTCAAAACTGTGTGTTCTAATTGTAGACTGATTTCTCGGTACTGCGGTTCTGCTTTTTAAAACTTTTTTTTACCTGTGCATCAAATGTATTTGATACACAGGTAACAACCAATGGAATGCCGGAATATCTCTCCCAATTTAATAATTGAAAATCAGGGTATAGGACTGTGCTAATAACATGACCTGAGCTGATACTTTCAGGGTCAGAGAGGTTGTTAGGTATAAAGCAAGAGCTCTGTGAGAGCAAAGCCAAAAATGGCTGGCCAAAGTAAGTCTACTGTTATTCAGTTTGATTATTAGAAGAAAATGGAGGAAATCATACTAACAGGAGGGGGCACAGGAAAAAAATGCATTACATGTGATCTGGTGACTTTAGTATTTGGCAATCAAAATGAACAACTGTAGAGGTATTATGTACCCACTGTGAAAAAACTAAAGCTATGGAGGAGGTAATCTGCAAACTAATGAGGGAAATTGTTTACTTGAAAAAGATAAGAAGCCTCAAGTCATTGGTAGATAATATGTAAGCAATAAGATATGACGGGGTGTGCGTGTGCATTGAACAGATATTGCCAAATGCCCACTTCAGCCCCGGAAGTGCAGTAATATCTGTTCAATGCACAACCCTGGAGTGTCTTATTGTGCTTATTAAATGGGCTCCTTTTTCTGTAACTGTTTAGTGTTACAAAAAATCTAGTTTATATATAAAAGAAGGTTATTATTATCAGAATTTTTGATAAAATAGTCCTTCCACCAGGTGTAATATGATGTCATTGTGAGTTACTGTCACTTAGAGTCCTTTCATATAGTTGGCAGACAGGATTCTCCCCGAGTCCCCCTCCCCCGACACACACACACACACACACACACACACTGTTATTAGGCTGGAGGATAAACTGTGACTGCAAGAGGGTGCTGCAAGTCTAAAACTGTGCTTGTTTTGTTTTGTTTTATTTTCTTAAGGGAAACATAATTCATCCAAGGACACACACACAGCAGAGAGCAGTCCTTATCCTTCCCATTACGGAGTCAGCATCCTTGCAAAATGAGTGGAAGTACTTGCTTCTCACTGGCGCCTTCTGTAATGGTTATGGAACTGACTCAGTGGATGCAAAAATATGCAAAAATCTAACTGTAAAAAGGTTTTTTGTTTGAGTATTGTGCTAGCAGGAGTTCCCAGACTGTACTGGAGAGAATGGGTGCAGGTATGCTGCGGGACTGGCAGTGAGTTCATCAGTTAAGACCATGAGATGAGTTAGTAATTTGTTTCTGACTTTTTTTTTTGTATGATCTTTTTATCCCCCGCCAGTCCTTGCCACCCATTCCTTCGGGCAACCAATCCTGCACCCTGCACCGCTCCTCCATTCTGCCATCCACCACTCCCTCTGCCAACCTGATTGACCTGGTGTATACCTTCATTGGGGGCCCCCCTACCTGTGGGAGGCTACAAGGAGGGGAGATCGAGGTGTCCGTAGGCACCTATGTGCATCTGCATCAGGTGGTGAGGGAGCGGCTCGGGGGCTCCCCACCTTTGCAGCTAGGGAGGCAGGTCGCCATCATCTGGCCTGCAAGTTTGGACATTTTTTGGCTTTTGTGTCCCCACTCTCAGTAGGGATGCACACCGTGGCATCCTTGTGTATGCACGCATGCGGCATGTGGTCACCCACGTCACAAAGTGTGATGCCAAGCCCAGCTGCAAGGAGCCCCCACAGGGCAATGCATCCATGTCCCTCCCCACCTGGGAGGAGAGCATCTGAGGGACGCTCTTGGGCCCTCCCTTCTAGCCTCTGCTCCTGACGTCCTGGGCTCGGGCACAAACCCAGCATGCCAGGCGATCCCCTATCGCCTGATGCGACGGGGCTAGCCATTTTTGACTTTTTTAATAGTTGCATATTTTTCTGATGAATGGGCAAATAAGTTAAGAGCCAGCAGGTCCACAGCTTCCCTGATCGGCCAGCAAGTCTGGGATCACCGAGGGAAAAAAATGGCAGAATTTGAAAAGCAAGTGTTCCAACAGCTCATTTCTGTCTTTTTTTTTTCAAATGCGGTCCTGCCTTTGAGGACTTGTGCACGAACAGATTTGATTCACAGGTAAAAACCAAACAAAACACAGGATTTACTCCCCCCATTTTGTGCGATTAGAGAAATAAGCCCCCCTTACAGTAACACAGCCAGACAGGAAATAGAACAACCTGGAAGTGCACCAGAATCAAAGAGTGGTAGGAAAAGAGATACATTTAAGGAATGCAAAGGGGAGGAGGAGGAGGAGGAGTGGGCTAAGGTTTAACAGAGAAAGGGGGCAAACTGAAGCAGGACAGTGATACATGGATAAATAGAGAGCAAGGAAATAGAATGTGCCAATCAAGTGTCACCATTAAGAATGGAAAGGGATGAAAGCATCAAACTGGATAATCAAAAACCAAGCATAGCACTGATAGCAGGTGGTTCAATGGTCAGGTACAGTGAAAGAGTAGTGTGTCACAAAGGCAAACTACATTTTGTGTAATTTTATTTCACAATTTTTGGCCAGGAAAGACACACTAAGCCAAGGCTTGATTCCATGTGCATCCTGTGAGTACAGGGAAGTTAAGTGACTTGCTCATGGTCACACAGTATATAAGTAGTGGCTGTGGGATTCAAACCCAGTTCTCCAGGTTTGCAGCTCAGTTCTCTTAACCACTACACTATACTGCTTCCCTAAATAGAATGGTGACTTGTCTTCCGGGTGAGCGCATAAAGGACTTGACAACCAACATGGGCAGCTTTTTAAAGAAGGAAAAGGGTCGAAGACTAAGGTACTACTGCATGTAGGAGTTAATGACATTGGGAGAAAAAGTGAACATAACATCCAAATGGACTACATGAAGCTGGGGGCAAAAGTGTGAGAATTTGGACTTACACAAATGTTCTCAGAAATATTACCAGTAATGAGGGCATCCACAAAAAGAATACAAGAGCTTATCTAAATCAATAAATGGTTTGATGAATGGACGTTGTACAGAAAACAGATTGTGCACTCCTTGTACAGTACACAGGCCATAGGTTCCCTGTACAGTATACAGGCCACACACTCCCTTTATAGTACACAGGCTGTGCTCCCTGTACAATGCAGAGAATACATGCCCTGTAGTGTAGATCGGATGTGTGCTCCCTGTCTTGCCATATGGTGGCTGGCTGAGAAGGTGAGAGTACGACTGTGCTGGTCACCATATGGTCTCCCACAGCACTGATGGTTCAGGTAAGGGGGGACTGGCACGGTGGATTTGCTGGTACCTGTGGTGCATGGGGGATGACTAGATGCCAGAGAAGGGGTACATTGGGTCAGAGGGTGCCACTAGATGCCAGGGAGGCATTTTATGATACTGGGACTGGTAATAGGGGAACAGGTGGACCATTAGACGCCAGGGAGTTTGTTCATAATAATGGGGTTGGTGATCAGAGGGCTGGGAGGACCACTAGGTAACAGGGATACATTTGATTACACCGGGGAATGTGATCAGAGGTTGGGGGGCTGCTAGGCATGAGGGATACATTAGATTGCATGAGGGATGGTGATCAGTGAATGGTGGTACCACTAAACACCAAGGGGTGGGTGTGCTCCCCCAACCACCAACGTGGTTGTTGGCTGCAGTAGCTCTGGCAACCACTAGGTTTACCTGAAGTAAGTTGGGGTTCTGATAGGCAGTATTTGAGCTGTGCAAAATGGCCTGCACTAACCCCTTTTTGCAGTGCAAATACACTGAATATTGCAAAGCACCGGTATTCCTGTCCCCACTCCTCCCTTTTCCCACTGCATATATCATTTTGTTTTGCATGTACTTACCCTGTCAGTGTGCGCAAAAGCCCCTTTTGAATATTGCACACAGGCGCAAACTCTGGGCAAACAGGGTGCAATCACTTTGTTCACCAGATAAAGTTTCCAATATCTGGACCCAGATATGATAATCCTAGGGTCCTTTTTCTTTTTAGTGACTGTCAGTACCTCCCCCATTCTATACTCAGTGCCTGGGTTTCCTATTCACTTGGTGCATGATGATTTTGCACTTTTTGACACTGAACCCCAACTCCCGTGCTTTAGACCACTCCTGGAGTTTTCCCAGATCCCTGCTCATTTTCTCCACCCCGTCCTGAGTGTCCATTCTAGTGCTGATTTTGGCATCGTCTACAAAAAGGCATACCTTCTCTTCTAGTTCCTCAGCAGTGTCACTTATGAAGACATTGAAGAGGACAGGTTCCAGTACTGAACCCTCTGACACCCTGCTGGTCACACCTCCATAACTCAGTGTGTGCCATTTACCACCACCCTCTGCCTCCTATCTGTTAACCAGTTTTTAACACAATTCATCACTTTGGATATCTGTCCCAGGCTGCTCTGTATCTTTATCAGCCTGCTGTGTGGCACAGTGCCAAAGGCCTTGCGGAAGTCCAGATAGGATAGGTAGGGCAAGGCAAGGCACATTTTATTTAAGAAGACACCCATCCCGGAGGCTCTGGGCACCGTACATTAATCAATAAATACAACACATCACAATAATAATCAATTAAATACAATAATCTAAGTAAGTTAAAACAAAATTTGCTATATAATTAGCTACCTTCAACTTCAGCTGCATTTAAAATCTCTAAGACTAAATTAACATCAAATTTAACTTGTTTAAAAGACATGTAGAAAACTATAAAATATAGTCCAGGAAGGCCTGACTAAACAGAAAGGCCTTGAGTCAGGCCTTAAAAACCTCAACAGACGGGACCTCTCTAAAAGCTAGAGTAATTGAATTCCACAGGATGGGGGTGGCAACACTAAATGCTCTGTCAGCAGCAGTTCTTAACCTCGTCCTGGGAATCGCTAGGAGGCCCCTAGAGGAAGAGCAGAGGGAGCGGGAGCTATGTCTACTGCTTTCCCCTGATCTATTTTCCTGGTTGCCTAGTCAAAGAAATCCATCAGATTGGTTTGTAATGACCTTTCCCCATGAATCTATGTTGTCTGTGGTTTCACAGCCCATTGGATTCAAAATAATCAACCAGCCTTTCCTTTAGCAGGGATTCCATTAATTTCCCTACCGCTAGAAACATAGAAACATAGAATCTGATGGCAGATAAGGACAGCTTGGCCCACCTAGTCTGCTCATTTTCCTACCTAATGGATAATCAGCAGTTCCTAGTTAACCAACAGCCTACTTCCTCCTACCCCCAGTAGAATTGCCTTAAGTCTGTCCCATGCATTCTTGAATTCCCTCACTGTTTTTGACTCTATAACCCCCTCAGGAAGGCCGTTCCAGGCATCTACAACCCTCTCTGTGAAAAAATACTTCCTCATATTACCTCTGAGCCATCCCCCCTCTATCTTCAAATTGTGCCCCCTTGTTCTTGCACATCTCTTTTTCTGAAAGATGCTACCCTCTTGGACTTTGTTGATTCCCTTGAGGTATTTGAAAGTTTCTATCATGTCCCTCCTCTCCCTCCTTTCCTCGAGGCTATACATCTTAAGCTCCTTTAGTCTTTCTTCATATGTCTTCTGGTGTGGACCCTGCACCATTTTGGTTGCCCTCCTCTGGACAGCCTCCACCTTGTCTATGTCTTTGCGGAGACGGGGTCTTCAGAACTGTACACAGTACTCCAGAATGACTGGCCTATTGTTATCCTTTTCCCTGGTGCCAGTGTTATTTAGAGGGACCAAATCAGTCCCTCTCCAGTGCTTTAGAATGACACCTGTTTTTGGTGAGCTGTTGAATAAAGCTGTAGGTGGTGCACATAGCACCTCCCTGAGTTCTTTTAGGACCTTTTGGTGTATCCTGTCTGGTCCAATAGCTTTGCCGACCTTCAGAGCTGCAAGACCTTTTTGGATTCTTTCTTGTGAAAATGGACTTTGTCCACTCACCCATTCCTGTTATTTCTTGGTGGTCCACCCCCCCCACCCCACTGTGAAAACTGATCAGAAATACATGTTTAGGATGTCTGCTTTTTCTTGGTCCTCTTCTGTGCAGTCTCCCCCCTCCACCCTTCTAATCCTCACTATCTCTTCCCTTGCTTTCTTCTTCTCACTTATCTGAAGAAGTCTTATCCCCCCTCCCCCTTAGTTTCTCTTTTGGTAATTCTTTTCTTTGTCTGTGCCTTTGCTCCCCTCACAGCCTTGCCTGCTTCTCTCTGCTTTACTAGGTATACCTCCCTATCCTCCTCTCTGTTTCTTTATCTCTTATGAATGCCGCCCTCTTTTCCTTCACCAACTTTGCTACTTCCTTAGGGAATCATAACAATCTATTTTTCCCTTCTGCTTTTACTCACTTCCATCATGCAGAGGTTAGTTAGTTTAATTAAACCTTCTCCTATTTTTGCCTACTGTGCCACCACTCCTTCCTGGAAACCCCCCCTCCACCCAGTCACTTTCTGAGTGGTCCTCCATTACTTTAAAATCTGCTGTCTTAAAATCAAAGACCCTCATCCTTGTGTGGTTAGCCTGTGTTCCTGTCTTAATGTTAAACCGCACTTTACAGTGATCACTGGTACCTGATATCTGTAATGCTGTCCCTGTTTGTAAGCACCAGGTCAAACACTACCTCAGCCCTATGGGGCTATTTGGCTACCTGCCTGAGAAAAGCCCCTTATAGGGAACCAAAGGTAGCCCTACTCCTTGCCGAAGCTGCAGTTGGAAGGTTCCACTCCACATCTGGCAGATTGAAGTCACAACCATTACTCATCATTCTGTTGATGGCTTCTCCAAATAATTTATCTAACTCCTTTCCCTGTGTTGGAGGCCTGTACATCACCCCAGTATGGACAGCAGCCACAGAGACTGTCTCCAGAGTGACCCATAGCACTTCCAGCCCTTCCTTTTCCTGCTCTGTCCCTGTACCTCCACGGCCTCGATTCCCTCCCTCACATATAAAACAACCCCCCCTCCCCACCCTGTATTTCCTGAATGTAGAGTGCCTAGTATGACCATGTCCCAATCATGGTGCTCAGTGTGTACCACAACTCTGTGATGGCCACTGAATACAGGTCAGCCTCTACAACATTAGCTTCCAGGTCTGAAATTTTGATTTCAAGACTTCCTTCCTTCCTTCCTTCCTTCCTCCCTTCCTTCCTTCCTTCCTTCCTTCCCACTGCTTCCCCTTACCATTCCTGACTGGGTTTTTCCCTGAAGCTCCCCGTGACTTTCCTCCTACCTTTTTAACATTCTAATTTCTTACCTGCTTCATTCCTTTACCTTTGCTTATCTGAGGTTTACCCCCTTTTCTTCTTCTTGTCCCCATCCCTGCCTTTCTGTGCCCCTACCCTAAGGGAGTTTTCTCCCCTTGGGCCCTCCATCCCTGCTGCACCATCATCTAGGGAGGCAATTGTTACCTCCCCTTGTTTTATTGCCTCCCCCAGCTAGTTTAAATGTTCATCCAAGTAGCATTTAGACCTCCCACCATAGTCTGTGGTCTCCTTCCTAGAAGGATGCAGGCCATCTCTCTTGTAAAGACCTATGTTCTCCCAGGCAGGTTCTTAGTCCCTCATGTCAAGCCTTCTCCATGCACATGACTTCAACCTGTCATTAAATGTACCTAGAGATCCTGAAGGGTTTGAGACATCAAGCACCATGAGGTACATTGACGTAGCATAATTCCCCTGATGGAACTGCTTTACTCCAGTTATAAAATGTTTAGTAATGTTAGTTTTGCAGTGTTGTAGTGGTGTGATTTGGTGCTATATCTTTAAATGGTTGGTTTTAGGGCATTAGCATACATTAGATAGGCGGCAGGGATTAGGTTGCAGGTGGTAATTTGTATTAGTTGGGTATAGTTGCACTGCAAGGAGTGGGCTATGATACCATCATTATGGTTGGTCCTGTTTCTTTAAATAGGTGTTCTGGACCTTTAACGTCCTGCAGTTACCATGTGATCTGTGAGGCTAAGCTGGAAGCCTGGGCTATGCTTTCTGTACATTCCTTGTGATCTGAATCAGACCTGGAAGCCTAGGCAGGTAATTGCAGGATGTCATGTGACCTCTCTCAGGTATACTACAATTCTGTTGATTATGTTCAAGCAGGTAATGTGTGAACTGTCCTGTGTTTCTGTTTGCATGCCAGATTGGTAAATCAATATTTTATTATGTTTTAGAGCAATGTTTGTAGAAGTGTTGCTGATGGTTTAGTGATGCATGTATACATGTTTCTGTTGTGTAGGATCATAACTTTGAAATATATTTTGTGTTTGTATTTGGGGTTTAATTTTTTTTTTTTGTCAATATGTGTGTGTGTGTGTGTGTGTGTGTCACACAGAGGCTTTCTGGATTTGGAGTTTTGAGTAGGAAGAATGTTTTTTCAAAGTTGTTTGATGGATTTCCTTTACAGTTCGTGATTCTTGAGCAATGTTGCTGTAGGGGCTAGGAGTTTTTTAATTTTTATAATTTATTTTTGATGTTGCTGGGTTGTTTGAATTGCATTGTGACCTTTCAGATGCTGATGATATGTAATTAGCTTACTGACCTTTTTGAACCCGACTGGTTGTGCTCTCAGTTAATGCATCACTATCATGTCTTCTGAGCATAGGTACATGTTAGGTTAATGCAGTGCCATGTTACAGGGCCCTGACCTATGAGGAGCCAGAATTGACCAGACCCATTTTATAAGCATATATGACTTCTAATCACCATATATTACAATAAATATGAAATATACATATGCTATCAACAATCAATTCAGTATTTAATATGTATACATTTCTTCTTCCTTCCTGTCCACCCCATGGTCCCGTTGCATGGAGGTGGGTAATTCAGTTATGGCTGCTCAGTAATCCCCCCCCCCCCATGGATGACAGTTGAGCACACTGGAGGGTGCATGAGGTCTACCCAGCTTTATTGATTGGTGATAGGCTGACTGTTATGGAAGAGCTCAATGAAGCACCATGATGTAGAATTTACTACAACAGACAGATGCATCTGTAGGGGGCGGAGCCAACTAAGTAGTTGGGATCAAGCAATTCTCCTGCTGTGATTAGTCAGAAATCAGGGTGCATAATGCAAGATAATGTTTTATTTGCCCATACTGGACCTGCTTAGTCATCAGGTTAGGGAAGGAGAATCTAGCTGAGTCAGTGCTTTGCAAAATTAAAATTCTCCCAGTGGAATTCTTGCAAAGTTACTGATTCCACTTCCACAAAATTCAACAAACATTTTAGGAATGTTGTTTTCCTACATACCTTATCCTCCTACCTGGCACGCTGCCTGGTCCACCTTCACATAAAACCAAATTGCTGCTTCCCTGCCATAACATCCCAGACAGTTTCTCTCTTAAATCTCCCACCATGCCTTATCCCTACAACCTCCAAAATTCATCCCATGAGGTGGGATCCTGCCATTCCACCGCTTGACAGGCAAGCACACCATATCCAGCCAGTTATGGCCTCCCTTGAAAGAGCTTGGTAAGGCATTAGGAAAAGGATAAGGACAAAAAGTAGCCATAGGGGCACATGTAGGTTTATCTGCCATTCAGCAGGCAACCCTTTAGAGCTGCTCAGAATGTGGAATTCCACTGGTGGAATTTATGCAGAATGGCAATTCCGCTTCTGAAGTGCTTTTCAGAATTTCTTGTTTAATTCCATGGAATTCCAAATAGCATCTCTATGTAAATTATAGAATAATATCGCACAGATTATGTAATCCATGGAATATTATGTCGCTGTTTATAGATAATGAATCCATAGTTTATATAAGCTGTGGAATACAGTTCTGCAGTTAACATTCTGCTTTCAAAGTTTCTGATTTCCACTGCCAATGGAATTCTGCAGAGCTAGGCAGAATTTCTGAAATTCCATAGAATTCCTGAAGAAGCAGAATTAGAAAATTCTGCACAGTTCTACTTTTTAGTGTTTTTTCTACTCTTTCCCCAGACCAAGTGTATGATGCACAAGTGTTCCATGTCATAATAGTGATCGCTATTATGGTGAGTGTATATCACCAAAAAGCAAATCGGCAATATACACATGCCGGTGAACAGACAGCTGGCAAGGTATCTAAGTGTTTATGCAGGGGGCTGCACCGCCCCCCCATGTGGGGCCTTGAGCCCTGCACCCCCGATTAAGGATTACCAACTCCAGGGAGGTGCATATTGGGGAGGGGGTGACACTTCAAAATAAAAAACAAATATACAGCAGCAGGCAGCAGCAAAATGTTCTCCCCCGGTTCCCAGCCCCAAACCCAGTACCTTCTGCACTGCAGCTAGCCACCCTCACAACCACACCACATGGCTGGCTCGGCTGCAGCAGGCACACTACCTTAGACAAACCCTCTTCCCTGTCCCTCCCCTTCCCTTCCATATCCCTCCCCTTCAGGTCACCCTCCCATGCAGTCACAGTCACATTCGGTCACTACCCTTGCAGGGAAGCCCAACAGGATAGCACTGTAAATGAGTAACTGTTTTGACAGTCGCTCATTTACAGTCACTATCATCACTGGATATCTTGTACAAGGTTTGCTTGCACTACTCTTCTGTGTGCCTCTATGTTTCCCTCTGCACTGCAACCCATGGTCATGTAGTTGATGGTACAGCTGCACAGGGTACCACCCTCCCTCTAGCAATGAAGGAAGTGTTTTGTGGGACACTTAATCCTCCACATGCCAACCCTCCAGCAATATCTGGACTTGGTGTGTGATCTGGGTTACTGGTGTTGTAAGCAGAAGCTCTGCTGCTATGCTGATAGACTAAGCTTGTGAATTCAATGTTGTATAAGCCAATTGTCTGTCAAGAAGTACTTTTAGGCCCTTCATTGTCACTGGTTGTTCATGCTACTGTCTAAAAGCAAACAGTCATTTTGCGAGTCTGTGTAGAGAGAGGCTCATATATAGATGTAGATATATGTATATAGATGTATGATCTCTCCAGACCATCAAACATATACAATTGGTTATTGTCATTTTCATCAGAAGAAAAGAGGGTCTATGTGGAAGTGTAGAGAAAGCGGACCTTGTGCATCACACACTTGCTCTAGGGGAGAGTAGAAAAGGGAGACAAGATAAAAGCATACAAATACCAGCATGGAATAAAGAGGGTAGAAACCAAGGAGCTATTCTTCTTGAGTTCAGATGCAGGGATGAGAGGGAATTCACTGAAACTGGCAGAGATACAATTCAAAAAAGGACATGTATAATGCACTTCTTCATGAAAAATGTTGTGCACAAGTGGAATACACTACCGGAAGAGGTGCTACAGGCCATATCGATCAACAGCTTCAAACAAGGAAGGGCCTGGATGGTGGGTTTAGTTAGAAAATGGTGGGGAGTAGGGGCAGTAGGAAAGAGGGAATTGCCACAAGTGCAAGAAAAAATATCTAGGTAGAGTGAGCAGACTGAATGGGCCAAGATCCTTTTTCTGCAATCAACTTCTACTTTGAAAATGGCCAAAATGGACTCTAGATCCTGATTGGCTGAAAGTACCTTCAACCTGGGCATCTATTTTTCAATAGATGCCCAGTAAAAAATAAGAGCCACCAAAATGCCACTTCACAGTGTAACATTTTCCAGAGGCGCCCAGCCTGCTTTCTAATTGGCTGAAAACACCCTGGAAAATTTGAAATACCCGCCATGTTTTTTCTGTCGCTTAGCAAGAGAGTGCCCCCCCCCCGAAACTATGAAAAATTACAGTAGCTAACAAATAAAAGAAGCAACATAAGCTTCCTATTTAACTTTACAAAGGTGGAACCCCACCAGCATGCAGTACAGGACAGGACAGAAGCGGGTTGTATTACAAGTGCCTTACTTTCCGAGCTCCTCGAACAGCTGCTATTCGTCGTCAACCTGGTGCATGTTCTCATTGAAGCCATGATGAGAGCAGGAAGACGACAAGATGGACTGAATGCAGACACTATATTTTTTCCCTACGGTGTTGCTTTCTTGTGTTTTGGGCTTCTACCTTCTCCTTCCTCGCCCTCTCTTACTAACATCAAGCAGCAGCCGGGACCTCTCATCGTGCTGTGGGCGAGCAGAGTTATTTCAGTACGTTATTTCAGTGTATCCCTCAGTAACCCTGACTCAACTAAAATTACAGATCTCTCTCCCTGTCGGCGAGCAGCGTTATTTCGGCACAGTATTTCAGTGTGTCCCTCAGTAACCCCGACTCAACTAAAATTACAGATCTCTCTCCCCTGTACAAAAAATTTACTTCTAACAGTAAGTAACGCAACTGACCTGGGGAGTAGAGGGTGGCATACTTCAAGAGCCATTAAGGCATATTTAAAATGTTGCACTGCCCTCTACTGGTATGTTTTGTGTAAATACACCAGTAGAGGGACTACTTTAGAAAAAAAGCAGCACAAAGTTAGTTTTTAAAAATTATAGTATTCTCTTTAATTCTCAAATATATACATAAAAATCATTACATGTAGGCCATTTTCTAAAAGCAATAATACCCTCCAGGGTGGGTGGTATTAGGAAATACTGGACCTTCCAGGAGCTATAAGGCACTCCGCATGTGGCGTCAGGCCTCATTACACCCCTGGGTGATCCGGTATTTCCCGATACCGACCACCCTGTCAGATATTATTGCTTACATATCTGTTTATGTATATAACCTGAACTTTAGCCATAGCAGTATTTACTATCACACTTATGCAGTGAGCTATCTACATCTTAATTCATTTGGAGTCAAAAGCATTACTTGAAGCAGAATCATTTGTACATCTCCAGTCATGAATAGATTTGATACCAAGATTAGACAAGTGAAGAAGGAGGGCTACAAAGATGATAGCCAGTCAGTAGGGTAAGACATATGAGGAGAAGTTGAGGGCACTGAACATGTACTCCCTGGAAGACAGGAGAGAGAGAGGACATGATTGGGACCTTCAAGCATTTGATAGGGATAAATAAGGTTGATAAGAAGAGTCTCTTTACGCTGAGTGGCAACCATAACACGAGGGGTACAGTCTTAAGCTGGAGGGTGGGAGGTTTAGGAGGGAGGTCAGTAAGCACTTCTTCACAGAGAGGGTGGTGGACACTTGGAATGCACTGCCAGAAGAGATAATCTCATTGAGGACAGTGGGCAGCTTTAAGAGAGGCTGGGACAGGCATGGGGGAGGGTAAGGATCATGGGTAGGGAGGATGGGAAGAGTGGGGAGGAGGCAGGGACTTTAGCTCAAGCTGTGGACCCTGCAATATGAGAAGATGTGATAGACCAAATGGCCTTTTTCTGCTGGCTTCTCCGTATGTTCATATGTAAGTGAAAACTAGTTTAAAAATGTTAACATACAGCACATACAGAATGAACAGCTACTAATCCATCAAGAATCACTTCTAACACATAAAAGGGAGCATTTCATGTCTCAACATCTTTAAGAACCTCTATATTAAATCCAAAAAGGAACACAGACCACTATCTGAATATTTAAGTGTCATCCAAGATGCCAGGCTGGAAACACCAGCCTTCAATTGGGGCACACATGGAACTCTTGGCTCTTCCACTTTTAGGAACAGTAATGCAGAACCTGGTCAAAAAGCACTGTCTGATGTAATCCCGTCAGGAAACTAAGCAGATAGTCTTCTTCCACTATACAGGTGTCAGGTGATTTTCTCTATCCCCCCCCCCACCTCCCATCACCACATATGCACACAACACTGCTGGGACTGCTGCATTTTCAGCCTTTTCCCAATTCACAAGACAATCAGGAGCAGAACAACATGAATGTGCTGTTTAGCTACAATGTGCTGAGACAGCAGGTTATCGTTGGGCACTCTGAAGCTTGCTGACATCTGACATGAATTCCTGGCACACAGACTTTAGTAAAAAATAAAAATAAAACCTGCAGGGACAGACCTAGGAGTAACAGGAGCTGAAGTCAAGTTTAACTCTTCTAATACTGTGCGGGAATTCATTGGTGACGTAACAAAGGATGTCTAGTCAACAGGGAACATTTTTCCTTTGATCTCACTACAAATGCTGTGAACTTTATTGTGACAAAGCTGGTTCTTAAAAATCAATAACTGTGTTCTAATATCAGTAATTGAAAACTGCATGATTCATTTTTCTGCAGAGATAAAACAGTTATCGTTTTCTTTCTGAAACTTCTGAAAATAGTTGAACTTTATATAGAATATTATATAAGAGCTGCAAACTCTTGACCTGGATTCTTAAGTTAAAGCACAGTATTTCTTGAACTTTCTGGTAACTTCAGAAGCTATCTCCTATCACCCTGAGAATGTGAGTGAACATGTACAAACTGAGAGAAAAAAAAATCTCTTCAGATAATATGGTGCATTGGTGCACGTCCATGCTTGCTTCACTCCTGTATACTCATCTGGTGTAGTTGCACTTCACGTACTCCATGTCTGTTGTGCAATGCTGGGTGAAGGTCACAAAAAGTTAAATACCCACCCATACTTTGTTTTGACTTCTAATAAGCCCCTAAAGACCTCATATGGAGTTTATATGAGTAATTAGGAAATAGTTCTTTATGCTCAGTGATTAAATAAATAGGGGATATCACCTATCAAGACTGACTGAGAACATCCTACCTGTAGTATAATCCTATGATATACCACAGACTGGAAAGTAGCTTTCAGCAAGCCTGTTTATTTTGTTTTAATCCTGATGTCTGTCCTTCAGTACTAATGCTGCCATCAAAAAACATGTCCCAATAATTCAGGATTTCCACTTAGTGAACGTCAACTTGTAATCCCTAAGTCACCCTACTACAGTGGAAGTTAGAATGAATTGAGAACTCCAGAGCTTAATAATAAAATCAATATTCTATTTACTGTAAGAATATTCATAAAAGGCAGCAACAGAATGAATGGAAGAGGTGGTAGTTTGGTCAAGGTAAATTTGGAGGCAACTCTATAAGCCACAGTCCTGTAGTCAAACAGTGGGAGAATCACTTTGTCAGTATTCTCTCAACACAGGGGAAATATAATTAAGCAATAATACACAACAGGGTATGGGATCTCATGAAATATTGTCATGTCCTAGGTATGTTGTTAGGCATGAGGCAACACTAAGTGACTTCAAGGTATGCCTCCCACACAGCGACATTTCTACAGCGACATACATCGACGCTGACAACATCAACATGTCACTGTGGACGTCTGCCCGGGACCAGGCAACACTTTCCCACATCCCACACCCCCTTCCTGAACCAACTTTGGCTTGGAGTTGGAATCTAATAGTACAGGGGGTGGGGCAGAGACCCCCAAGTGGGGGGTTCGGGGGCAAAGATCCCCAAAGAAAAAATACTGTCCGACATGTGTGGCTCCCTGTTGCCTGCAAATTGTGGTCGAAATGGAGCCTGACACTGTGATGCCGGTCGATGAAATAGTTGTCGAACCAGCATCGAAGATCTGACTTCAACTATCCAAGAAGTGACAATATCCCATGATACACCACAACCTGGAGTGTATTATTGTGATTATAAAAATAGCCCTAATGTGTAGGAAATTTTCTGATCTTGGTAATCATCTATGAACCAAGATGATATGCTAAGATATCATCACTGGTCAAATGCTGCTTCAGCCAACAAGCATACCGGATTTCTCCTATCCATTTTTTTAACAGTGGATACAGTTTTTATTCCTGTAAGGCACACCTACTGTAGCTCGGAGAGAAGTTTCTTATGGATGGCATCAATGTGACTCGAGAAATCAAGATGATGATGCAGCTTGACAGCAAGATATTAATGGAAGCACTGCCTCCATCTGGGAGTTGTCTTACTGTACTGTATGTATTGAAAAATAATTTATTTATTTCCTTTGATGGGTGGTGCAGTCCTGCCTTCCAATACTGCTTTGCTCTGTGCAGTCATAGCCCTGCTATCACTTTGTAATAACCTATGCAGGTCCCCTGTTTATTTGGAATGGGTTCTGGAAATCTTCCATTGATCCAGCACTCTCTTCTTTTCTGTAGACATCTCCAACTTTGAGGCATTTCTTTCATAACAGTAAAATACTTTTGCAAATGTTCTTGAAAAATAATCTTTAGAAAATAGAGACTTCAGGGATTGTAGTCTTTGAAGTCAAACCATGCACTAGAGTGCCAGTTCAGAAGTGTACAAAGGATTCACAAAGTGACTACAGAAGTAACTTCTTCATATGCGAACTTACTGTAACTGGGAGGGGAATTCAGAAACAACATGTGCTTGATAGTCATATATAAAATGTATTATCTAAATGCAGATTTGGATGAAAGATGTTTCCTACTTGTACGAGGCATGCAGTACATGAAAGGGGATGATGTGTAGTAAAACTAAGGTTTTAAAAGACATGCTGCAGAACACAAAAGTAGAGTAGGGCATGTCTTTGGCAGTTTCAACAAGTAGCCAGGGTCACTGGCTCATTAGCAAGTTTCATTTGTTTGTCATCTTTCTGGCTTTGCAATAGATTATAAAAAAGTACAGCGGAGTCCGATAGGATGCAATGCTCTGTGATAGGCATGTCACACCTTCCTGCATGACAAATTGCCATTGAATTACATTGTGTTCCTATAGTATTCAGAAGCATGTCACTGTCAGAAACTGTGATAAGAGTGTTCCATCCTAGTTGACACAACTGTATATAAGGCTGCTTTATCTCTGTTGACATTTTTAAATGGACACTGTATATCTCATTGAATATTGTTGCTGTAAATAAATTTACAGTACGTCTTTGAAAAACTCCTTTTCATTAGCTGTCATGAGGCAGCCAGATATCATTATCAAAAGAATTAAAGAGGAGAACCTCTCTGGATAACCATTCATATTATTTATCCTCTGTTCCATTTTTGTACATCACTTTTTTTTCTGTCTCCCTGATATTTGCAACCACATCTACTGTATATGCAGCTGCCATAGTGTGCCAATATAGGTACTCTGACCAGTGAGTTGCTACATTGATAAAAATATTGCAACTCTCCTCAGCTTAATTTTCCATGAAGTAGAAGGAAACCTATGCGTGTACTGGTATTAGAATCAGAAGCTGATAAGTGATTGCAGCTGATGAAGTCACTGGTTAAATCATCAGTCATGTTCCAATATGGGGACTAAGGTGACCAAAAACAACAAAAGAGAGAGACATCAAACATATAGTTTCACCCCCACCCCTCACCGCATATGAAGTACCTGTTTCACGAGTTTTTGCTAGTGATATCTTGTAGGATACTGCAGGGATCTCTGTTACCCAATGGTAAGTGCTCCAATTTGTCATGCAGGAAACTGTGACATCTAATTATAGAGTGCTTCTTCTGGTGGGTGTCAGACTGTATACAGAATCATAATAGGGATAAACAAACATGAATTAGGGATACTGAAATGCCCCAGTACAGTGATATGCAGGGATTCAGTTAAATTATTTTTAGTGGAAGTCAAATACTTCCTTGAGTCAAAATCTGGAAGTCATTCCAATTTTTTGGAAGTTAAAATACTTCCCAGATCCCACAGTTTGAAGGCCAATATTCTAGGAATTATCAATTTATGGATGTTAATACAAATACTATTGGTAGAAAAAAAATCCAGTTTCTTAGCTTCTATACCTTCAGTATTGGAAGTCATCCATTTTTTTTTTTTTTTCAATTTAGAAGTCAATGACTTCCTCTCCTTTTATTTTGGAAGTTTTTGCCTTATTTTGGGGAGTCAAATACTCCCAAAATGGAGTTAACTGAAGTCCTGGTGATATGGAAAAGGGTTGAGCATGTAGAAAAAGCTAGATGGCCAGACTGACATCCAATGAATTGTTTAGTGGGAGCTGGCAGCTGCCAGCACAGTCTTGGACCTAATGACAGTTATGTTCATTAGCTATGTTGTTATCATCCAGTTCTTGTTATTTATGGCCATTACTAACATGAACAATAGCTTTGGCAATTATGCCTGTTCTGCATCAACAATTAAATTGAAGGCATCATAAAAATATGGCATATCATAACTTAAATACTGCAAATCACATAAGTCATCATACAGAGAGAAGCTGAATTAGAATGCAAAGTAGATGAACCTATTTCTCAATTATAATTAAGAAGAGCATTGCATTAGTATTATGAAGTTCTTAAAATTGCATACTGGTATAACAGTCCATATTTACATGTATTATTCTGTGCATGTTGTTTATTAAAGAACTGCCAAGGTGTTGAGGGACCTATTTTATGTAGAATTGATTAAGCATATATTTAAATATTTTTGATATTTATCTTCTTTTAAGTATTTATTATTAATGACATTTCTTTGAAGATGAGCTCTGTGTCCCTTGGACTCCATCTGCTGTTGCATGCCTACACTTAAAAACATATTCCTCAGTTCATGGCATGTTATATAGTCCCAAAGCACCAGACTGTGATGTCTTAATTATGATTTCACATGCAGAAATGCAGCAAGGATAGATGATGTCCAAGGAGCCAAGATTCTGTTCATAAATAAAGTCCCTTAAAAATAAACAGTCAGTGGAAGAAAAAGACACAAATGAAATATAAATTGAAAGATGCCTAACTATTATCATTTCTAAGGTTATCCCAGAGTTCTTAGTAGTTCATTTAAAACCATACCCAGGTTACAGCCTAACCCCTTGCATTATTAACTTGCTCATCGCTTGAGATGCAAGTCACAAGTACAGCATGAAGCGTCATCGAGGCATTCAGTTTCAGAATGATTCTTTTGTTGCTTTCAAAACTTTTGAAAGCATATTTATATACCATTTAGTTTTTGTTTCAAAATATCTTCTCTGTCTACTCTCGATCTTTATTACCAAGGACAGCTGCACAAAAACAGAATCTTTTTGTTTCAGATATCATCTCCTCCTTCTCTTGCCTTTCCTCGACTGATAGCCTAATCCTTTGTTTGTGGGAACCCAGTGTAACCCTAATCCTTCATGCGAAGGTTGTCCAAGGCCAGGGTGATAGGTTAAACTAAGGGGTCCCTAAGAGGCCCCTTTGAACTTGCATTGAATGATGGGGATGCAGTACAGCAGCTTACTTACTATTACAAAATGGGTTAGAGAACCCAAGACCTGTGATTGGACAGATGTGATCAGCTGACTGTGTGTTATTCTAGTACAAACGCACAGGTCAGAAATGCTTAACTTCCTGAACCTGTTAGTTTTTAAAATGGAAATCAGATAAACCATTTTATAATTGCAACAAGGCACTCCAGGGTGTCTGTAATTATGGGATAATGACATTTCTCCAGTATGTAAGGCACTTAGCATGGTCTTGTGCCTCATTTCCTGAGCCATGCCATAATCCCACCATAATTCACACCCTGCCATGCCTTATTGCTTAATTTACAATTCTCTGGTGCCCTACTTCCTCTCTCTGATCAGCAGAATGCCTCTGACTGGCCCAAAAATACACATGGAGACAAACTTTGAAGGAATTAGCAAGTGTCATCACAGTTTTATTATCCCATTTGCAGAACCCGTTGGTGAACCTGGCAGTTCATGATAACAATTACAGTGACACAGTGAGGAACTAATGCCATAAAAAGGTGGAAGATATTAAATGACATGCAGTTACACGAATCTTGATAAATAAGGGTTGCATTATATTTTCAAATGGCTCCACACAGCAAAAATGGCTCCTCTTCTCTGATAGAAAGTTCTGAATACTAAAGTGCCTTTTGCAAAATATTACTAGTGCACACCATGTCCATTCATTTTGGGTCACTGTGGGTTTATGGTGGGTGAATTATGGAAGTTAAGATGGTAAGTGATTTATTCGGTGATCTCAACATCAGGATGTGCCCTGTGCACCAACCCAAAACACAGGTGACCATCAAAAATCTCATCTCTGGCACATTTACTCAAGTCCTGCAAATTCATTTGTGAGCAGGACAAGTCCTACTAGACTAACAAAGAGCACATGTAGCAAAAGAGCTGTTATATTGGAACCACAGTCTCAGAACCAAAGGTCAGTTGGTGTGATGCCCTCCACTCTGTGGGTGCAATGTCCTCCACCTTGTACATCGGTGAAGGGTGGATGGACAGGTCCCAGTCAGTCTAGAGAACTGCTGTTGTTATGGTCTCTAGACCAGAAAAAGTGGCAGATAGACCAATGCAATGAATGTGGTGGCAGCCTTGGAACCATGGCTTCCCCCCAAGGATCTGTTCATGCCCCCATTAAGTTTATAGGCAAACCCTCAGCAGCACAGGTGTTCCTATGGTGAGGGCTGTCCTCTTTCTTTACAGTGGCATCTTATTCATTTCCCACCCTCACCTTCACAGTAGATCTATGACCCATGGTTTTCCCAAAGGGATGGACTGACAGTAATGAAGAATGAAAGAAGATAAAGACAAAAAATGAAATTTAAGATGAACTGTGTCTGAATATTATATATTTAAAAACATTCTTGGATTCTGAAGAATAACTTTTAATATTTAGCAATTTGTCTTAAGTACCACATTTTGTGACAGACTGCAAAACCTGCCTAATAACTCTTCCAGTAGGTACTATAGTGAAGACAAAGGTATAATTTTTAAGCATAAGACAAAACTAGATAAAATGAAAATACTAAGTCTAAATAAAAATGTAGGGTTTCTATTTTGATTTTTTATAGCTTATAAGCATTAAACTCTAGCTATTGCTAAACTTGCTTATTTATGCACTATTTTTTTTTTTGCCTAGCTGATAAAACATATATTGTACCATAATAACTGGTGAGCCCCCTTTATCACACTATCAGTGTGACCAAATGTCATAATAATTGGTTATGACATCATACTCAGTTCTAAAGCCATTTGGAGCGCTTGCGCTTCACTTCCCCTGTTGGGAAACTAGATTTTTGTCCTCATGTCCAGTTATTATAAAAATAAAATATAAGGTACTGTGTGCTTACAAAATTTTTGTACATACCCTTGGGGTGTGATGACCACATAAACCTCTTGAGCTCTACTGTCTAGGTTTATGGGTCATCATACACCTTAGATGTATAAATAACTTCATAACAGACAGTCACTTATACATTATTCGCTACATACTAAATGCTGGATAAAGTTGCTATCATCTTAAAACCAGTTGCTGTCATACTCCATAATACATGTTTGTGATGTCACAATGAAGCTTAGTCCCACAAATCACTTGCCCATGCTTACCAAAGTGTCTCTTTTCTCAAAACAGTAATTATGAGAAAATACATAATGGACATCAGTGTTGGTCTTGATTTTTTACACTCCCTCGGTGACTGATACTTTTACGAACCACTCGGGCTTCACTCTCATTGTTTATGTAGTATTACACGTTGGGGGTGCAAACCAAATCTCATAGCACACTGACATCCATGCATTATTCTACAGTATATGTAATCCTTAGATTTTTATTTTACATATAGTGAACCTAAGTTTCTGGGGGGCAGGTGGCAGGACTATAAAGCTGACCTAAAATTACTGCAAAAATGATGACAGAATTGTGAGGGTTACCTTTCATATAAATGGGGTTGCCTGTTAAAGGGCAGCCTGGATTGTCAGGGATTACCCTAATGAAATGCCAGGGGGGTGAAGGCAGTAGACAGGAAGAGAGGGGGAAGGTTGCAGAGAGAGTCATGGGTAGGAGGTGGTACTATAAATGGATTGGCTGAAGGACTTAGCCAGGGGAAGGCCTAAGGGGAGAGATATCAGGGGAGGTTTGGAAGGGAAAAACCCTTCCTTTAGCTAGTTATCTGATTTGCTTGGATCTCTAGCACTTTAATTGGGTGGTAGAGGATTGCTGAGACACATGGACAACATTGCAAATAAGGTAAAACAGTAGTTAGTATGGGGTAGGCCATTTCAGGCTTAAGCTGGAAGGTCTTCGGAGTTTTGGTAAACCTGCATTGGAGAAGGCTACAGTACTTTTGGAGTTGGTAATGGTAGAGATGTGTTGTGGTGGGTAGATCGTAGGAGTAGGATGCTGGCGAGGTGCAGATTAGCCATAGTAGTGAGTGGCTGTGGTAGTTTAAATAAGTTTTCTTTTTATGTCCGGGAGTTTTTCCTTTCATGCAGATGCTGCTTGGGGTCTGAGGAAGTTGAAGTTTGAGATGGATGTCTGGGTTTAATTGGGCTCAAATGCACTTCTGAGGGATGGCAGGGGAGAGCAAAGCAGGCAGCTGGTTCAGGCTGAGATGGGTGGTTGAGCCCAGTGGAGCCGAGAGGCAAGAGAACACAAGGGCAGGGGTGGATAATAAAGGGCGTGGGAGGAGGAGGAGTTTCCATTGGTGGCCTCGGTAAATCGGTGGGATGCTACAGCAAGTGGCCGGTTGAGGGGAACACGGGTATCAGAAAGGATGGGCTAAAAAATAAAGAGAAGTTAGAAAGTATAGATGTGAAGGCATACCAGCATAGGCAGCAAGCTGGAGAAAGCAGACAGAAGCCAGAAAGTCTCTGATGCAGGGAGGATTTTGACCAAAAAGCTGGTCTGGGCTGTTTTCAGGTTTTAAGCAGGTACTGACCGCAGATTGAAGCAGTTCATGGGTTGGTGTCTGATGTCACTGGGGTCCACCATCTTTGTGGGAGAAAAATCAAGGTTGGTGGTGGCCCCTCAGGGTGAGGTGGAGTTTGCTTGAGTGAGTTTTACTGCTCTCACATAAAAATCAGGTGGAGTGGACAGAGAGCATGGGGTTTTCAGGTGAAGAGTTGTTTTTTTTTTTGGTGCTGGCACAGAAAGGAGGACACATGGGGCAGAGCGGCCATTGATAGGTGGCCATCTTGGAGAAGGCACCACATGGCCAGAGATGTGGAGCATAAGATGGCAGCCACATGAGTGCGTGATGGGGTGGGAGGGTAGGGAACTGCAGGAGGAGAAGTGAGAGGGCTGGTAGGTAGGCGGTATTCTGGATTATAAAATAAAACAAAAGGGTCAATGGTGAACATTGAAAAGTGATTTATGAAAAGACTTCTGGAATTTTGTGGATTTCAGCAAACAGTTGCTAAAAAACATTTTTCAGAAGTGGAATTCCCATTCTTCCTGAATTAGATCTGCAGAATTTCACATTCCACACAGCTGTAATGCATAGATGCACCTAGAGTAGGATTGCTGAGCTAGGTAGGACAAATAGCAGCAGATTTCTAGTTGGTGCAAGTATACTGTGACAGGATAGCTTTCCTGGCTCAGGAGTAAAAGGGGATTAGTGGGAGGCAACATAGCTACAACAAAGCTTCCTCAGTGGTGGTATATAGGCTGTCCAAAAAAAAGAAGAAAAAATAATAATAATAACATAAAGACATAGGTAAATGGTGAAGAGAAATGATTATTATGGTGCTAGGTGAACACTCCCCTGGAAGTCTGCAGTGGGGGACCTTGCCATAGGGCTACATGGCGGCGGTGCATGAAACACGCTGGTATGAATATGCAGGAGACACACAAAAAAAGAGAAAAGAAAAGGTACATATTTTGGAGTGGTTTATGGAAGCATAATTAAGCAGCACACAGATGTAGCTCATGCTGGGATACTGCAGGGGTTGGCCACACATGAAACGGAGGGTAGGTAGGCCTGGTTGCAGCAAGGGGTTCTGTTGGATAAGGTTACCATAACAATGCAGATACACAGGGAAAAATGGACATGGCAAGTTTTAGAAGTTCAATGGTCACGTTCTTAATGCAGTCTGATATGACGAAATGCAAAAAAAAAGCATAGTATGTCTTTGAGACACATCAGGCTTAAGCTCACATGAGCTAAACATATTGAAGGAGGCAGCCAGTGCAGGAAGTGCTTGGATACAGTGTAAAAGGAAAGAATTTTGATAGTATTTTTGCTTTTTGTTTGCAGTTTGTGACTATATGAATGGCACCCAGGAGAAAGATGAATGAGGATTGCAGCGAAAAATTGATGGAACAAGTGGTGGACCTGATAGGACAGGTGCAGGCATTGCTGGATGAGGCAAGGAAGAAGGAGGACAAGGGAAAGAAGACCAGGAAGATGAAGGTGCCAGATGGAGATGAGGGAAGAGGAAACAGAGGAAAGCGGCCAAACAAAGGGGGCTGAGGGGATGAAGAAGCCTAAGGGTAAGAATACATAGGTGGATTTCACTGTTGACGGGAGCCTGAAGGAATGTTTGGAAGGGATCATCGAGGAAAGGGGGAGGATTGGAAGAAATGGAAAAGGCACTGCAGGAATTAAAAGGGAAAGTGGGGACAGGGCAGGGGCAGGGGGATCTAGGGAAGAAAAAGGGGGAAGTGAGGGCAGGGTCCCAGGGATGTCGCTGGGGTACCATGTGCTATAATCCATAAAAGAAAATATATGGAAAAGAGAATATATTTGCGCTGGTGGACAAGGAGATGGCTAAAAAGTATGAGGAAAGGGAGACAGTTGGGAAGTCAGAGATGGTGGTGGCACTGGCATTAGTGGGGAAGACAACAGAGGAAAAAAGCTTCAGGGACAAGACCATAGAGATGTGGCTGGTGGGTTTCATGCACTTAAGTGTGGTTGTGCTGCAGAAATAACCAGAGCTGGCCATACCTCTATTGACCTATTCAGCAATCATATGAAATGCTTATGAGATAAAAAGGGGGTACAGGTGGTTAAAGTACAATGAGAAGTTCAGACAAAGAATGGCATCACATGGGGACATATGGTGGGACACCACCCACACAGATTTGTGGCTCCGAACAGTGACAGGGCACATGGGGGGTTTGAGGAATCCATAGGGGGACTTGGGAGTGAAAAAAAAACATGCTGGGGGTACAACAAGGTGATTTGAAGTAGGGAAAATTGTAAATTCTGACAAGTATGTTCCCAGTGTGCAGGCCAACACTCAGTGTCATGGGGGACAGGTCTGGGACTCAGACCAATGGAGGACAGCCTTTCCTGGAGCTTCAGGGGGGCAAGATGGGGGCATGAGACAAGGAAATAGGGGGAAGGGGTTCAGTGGGAAAGGGGCCTTTGGTGAAGGAATGGGAGGTTGGTAAAGTGATAATTGAAGAGCCTGTTAAGTAGAGGGGTTTTACAGTAGCTTGGCAAGGCCATCAATCAGAACAGAGGCACTGATGGATTGGACAGAGGTCTATACAGATAGGGAGGCTCAGCAGGTTCTAAGAGACAGTTTTATGGAGGGTTTCAGCCTACACTATGAGGGAAGAAAGATGATGATGAGGCGAATAACTGATGATCAGTAAAAGGTAATGAGGACGTAGTCTAGAGGAGGATACAGAAAGAGGTTACAGCAGGTAGGATCTAGGGCCCATTTGAGGTGCCCACTTTCCCCAAACTCAGGGTGTCACCTTTGGGAATAGTGCCCAAGAAGCAGCCTGGGCAACACTAGTTGATCCACCACTTATCATACCCGGAGAGGAACTCTGTCAATGATTTGAAAACAGAAGAGCAAAGGGTGATGTCCTACGCAACTCTGGATCTGGCAGTGAAGATGATCTGGGCAGTGGAATGGGTGTGGCTGCTAAGATGGATACAGAAGCTTCTGGTAAGGGCAGAAGATTGAGACCTGCTGGGGTTCAAATTTAAGGACAGGTATTATTTTGATAAAGTGATGCCAGTGGGGTGTTTGGTGGCATGTGCCACTTATGTGACCTTCAGCACCTGGCTCCAGTGGATTTGGGGGAAAAATGTGGGTTTAAAGCTGTGGTACATTATGGATTTTGTAGGACAAGGAGAGGAGGGAGTAGAAGAAATTCTGAGGGGGTTTCAGGAGATGTGCGATACCTTGGGGATACCCTTAGCAGACAGGAAGATGAAGAGACCAGCCCACAAGTTGGAGTTCTTGGGGATCAAGGTGGATGTGGCGGAAAGGGTATTTAGGCTTCAAGTGAATAAGGTAGCAAGGTTAAAAGAGATGATCACCCGGGTGATGGGCAGGTGGACAGTTCCATTGACAGTAGTACAACAGTTGTTGGGTCACTTAAACTTTGCTTGCTGAGTGGTTACAATGGGGAAAGCTTTCACCCAACAACTGGTAAGGGCCATGGGGAAAGCGAGACTGCCACATCATTGGGTGGATAGTTCAAGGGGCAAACGGCAAGATTTGAAAATATGGGAAAAGTTTTTACAGCAGTACAGCAGGGTCACTTTTCAGCAGGAGGACTGGCTATTCAATACAGCTCTGGAGTTATACACAGATGCAGAAGTGGCATCTGGGATGGGGCATATTTTAAATGTGAATGGATAGCAGAGAAATGGCCGGTGGAGTGGAAAAACAGGGGCCTGCTGCAGAACATCACATTTTTAGAGATTTTCCCAATATGTGTAGTAGTGACCATTTGGGGAGAGCAATTGCAAAATCAGAAAAAAGTTTTCTGGTGTGATAATAGGGTGGTGGTGGAAGTGCTAAACAGGCAAAGGGGATCCATGGAGATGGTAACTAGGGTTATCAGGCTGCTTGCACTACAGGGGCTTAGATTGAATCTATCGTTCAAAGTGAGGCATATTGAGGGCATAAAAAATGCAGTGGCTGACAACCTTTACCATCTTCAGTTGGACATGTTCAGGTCATTGGTACCAGAGCCAGTCACCAGGAGAACGTTGGCCCTGTCCAACTTATGGGAGATTGGATGGAAACAGCCCAGTTGTTGTTCAGCAGGTTTTGGTCTGCGTGTACAGTTAGTAGATACGATGGGGTGTAGAACCTATTCCAAGAGTTTTGCAGCAGTCAGGGATGGAGGTAAGTGGGGTAGTAACCGAGAGTCAGGTTATGAAGTTCATGGTGCAAAATTTGGAAGAAGGGATAGAGCACTTGACTATGGGTAAACACTTAGCTGAACTTGGGTTGATATGCAGCTTACAAAGGTGGGTGGAGCCCAGTAGAGCCCCAGTGGTGAAGCAAATGTTTCAAGGTTAGCAGAGGTTACAAGGAAATAAAATTAGACATCAGGAGGCCAGTTGCAGGGGAGTTGTCAAGCAGGTTGTTAGGAACTTTGAAGAGCATATGCCTTTCAGGGTACAAGGCCTGTTTGTTCAGGGCAGTTTTTTTAGTAATGCCTGGGTGTGCATTCAGGGTAAGAGAGGTGTTTCCAAAAAACAAGGACTGGGTTGGGGGTTTACATTTGGGGGAAGTACAATGGGGAGAAGATGGTATTGTAATATGGTTGCGCCAGTCCAAGGCAGATCAAACAGGTCAAGGAGCAAAGGTGATATTGAAAAAGGAATGAGCATGGGGCATGTGTATGGTAAAAGCACTGGAGGAATACAAAGCAATCAGGATGGCAATGGCAGGCAGATTGTTTGTGCGTGGTGATGGTGCGCCAGTCACCTGCTATCAGAGACAGGAGTGCTAAAGAAAGGGATGGAGTTTTTGGGCAAGGACATGGGTAGGCTTTTGCCCCATTCATTCTGGATAGGTGCGGCATCAGAGCTGGCTACATGAGATGGGTCGGTGGAAGAAATCAAAGACGTGGACAGATGGGGGTCAAGCTGCTATGAAAGTTATATTAGGAAAATGAAGTAATACCGTTTGTCTGTTTTTCCTGCAGATGCAGTGCACAAGAGGAGTGTTTGGATTGTGGGGCATTTGTTTGTGTATTGTGCAGAGAGGCGAGATGCAGCAAGACCTAGAGTGAAACATTTACGGAGGGTGGCCGATTGTGTTCCGAGTGCATTGAAAGGGATTCGGGGGATGATGGGCGAGATGTTACCACTGTTGGAGGAGTTCAAGTAAAATGGCCTAGGCTGGATTTGATAATATTGCATTTGGGGGCAATGACTTAGGGAAAGGCCATGGGGGAGTAGTTTCAGGAAATGAGAAGACATATGGAGACGGACCATGGTTAGAGGCTGGTGGCCAGTGGTGATGACTGGGTGGTTAGAGATGATGCCAAGGAGGGTATGGTGGCAGGCATAGGATCTCAAGGCAATAGAGAAAGCAAGGATTAGGTTAAATAGGTGGGTAGCAGGGCTTATGGCAGAGGTGGGAGGAAATATGTAACACATAAGGAGATTTCATATGACTGCTCAGGGTGCTATAGACATGATGGGGTACATTTATCAGATGGCAGTATGGATCTCTTCAATTTAAAGTTGGAGGGGACACTGGAATAATGAGTAAAGAAAGGGAACGTGGTGGGGGGAAGCCCATCATCCATCGCAGGAGAGGGAGATGGTCTAATTAAAGGAAGAAAGAGAAGGTGGGGAAGAAGGAAGAGGCACAGGGAAAGGAAGTAGGGGGCATGGCGGGTGGGGTGGTAAAATATAAGGCATGGGCTGGGTCTACATCCAGCCATGCCGGGCACCTTGTGGGGTTTGGCATCCCAGAGGCCCAGAGCTGGGGGCCAGGTGGACATCAGAGCTCAGAAAGGCAATAAAAAGGAAGGAATGGCTTGTCAGCCTAAAGGTGGGTGTTGGGTTAGACATCCGAGCCTGGGAAAGCAATACAAGGGACAAAACTGTGTTTTTGGGGTATAAGAAAGTGAAAATGTGTATATATGTGAATGTATTCAGTATTAATTGGGATGTAAATAAACTGTCAAAAAATACAATAAAGTACTGATTGATAAGACAATGATGTTAAAAATGTTAAAGTTCAATAAATAACTGCCAACTGAGCACCCAAGCAGGTTGTATGTTGTTTCATTTCATGGGGAAAATCCATCTGACAATTGAAGGCTAGAAGTATACAATGGTAGGTCACGCAACAGAGCACAAAGCATTAATCTGCTTACTGCCAGAGCTGAAGACTTGGATTTGGTCCCAGGACAACAGGTCATGTCTCATGTGAACCTTAAATTAATTCTGCTGTGGCAGTCAGACTTCTGAGCTATTGGGCCATGTTCCTATTTATTTGCTGCAGTTATGCGTCCACTTCAAACACTGGATTTTAAAATTGAAACTGACTTTAGGTAGTACAGGGCTGCTTATATACAAGATCAATAGAAAATTGTGGAAAAAGTTAGCTAAAAATGTAGAGAAGTTTTGTAAAAAAAAAAAAGCGGGGAGAAATATGTTTCACAATCATTTTTTTTTTGCAGTTAGTGATGTGTCTCTCCCCAGTCCCAAGCAGTACACCAGATGCCAGCCCCTTCAGTCCCATCACCTCATTTTTCTTCCAGGGTTTACCTTTGTTTGAAGCAGCATGGCCTGAGTACTCATTGGGTGCAGTGCTACCAGATGGCTGGATGTCAGTGGCTGGCCAGGACTCCATCTTTTTCCATTTTCTGTGCCTGAGGAGTGTGTGTTCCATGCACACTTCTATACGTGGGACAACAGCAGTCGTGACTCAGCTCAGTCTGGACAGTCCTGGCTGCCTTACCCCAGCAAGTGCTGATGGGTAGGCAAAGACCAGGCACTGTAACCTTCCCTACCTCCCTGGGAGAGGTGAGCAATCCTTTGGATGCTCCATTCTCTCTCACTCTGGCTGACTCCTGGCAGCATGAATCCGTATCCAAACTCAAGTCACAGGTGTGGTATGAGAGATGAGGTGTGGCATCCAATGTCTCAGCCCTCAATGCTATCGGGCTGGCAGCACAATCAGTTTTCTACTCTTTTCTGCAGCATAAATTGTTTTATAAATACATTGTAATGTATATGCTGTTAAGATGAAGAAAAATGTGTGCTCTTGAAAGGTATGTAAGGGATAACACATGACATGGTCTACGTTTCGAAGGGAATAATGAATGCCTTGGGCACTGTTTGACATGAGACGTAGACAAGTGCCTCAACCACCTAAGAAGTACATTACTTCCTTATTACAGCACACCCTGGAAGATGTTATTCCACTTTCAAACAGATTCTGGTCAGATCCACCACGGCTGCATAATAAAATTAGTGAAGTTCTGTGGAATTGTTAAGGAGGCATGGAGGAACAACACAATGATTTGTAAATAGTAAGATTTGTTTTAGTTTCTGTTCTAAGGAAGGCATTCACATTATTAGGAAAATATATGGAGGTGTACATTTTAATGGAAGGAATAGGAAGCAATATAGGTTTGCAAAAGAACCCCAGAGCAAATGCCACTGAGGTATGTGTTATTTTGGATGATATTGGCCAGACAACCAAATTTTAAAGAAAACACAATTGCACATCCCCCAATAATGCAAAGCATAATGGGAAACATATGCAAATCCCCATGATGGTACAGAAGGTGGCAGTACATGCAAAAGTAATGGCTGGCATATGTTCAGCCTTGGGATTATTTACACAGTTGTTTTTTTTTTTTTTAGAGAAACAAAGATTTTGTCCATGAGGTGATGTAAGTTATATTTAAGCAATGTGTTGATGTCAGGAAGTCAGGTGTAATGATGGACTGTTAGCAGAGAAAATGTGATAGTAACTTTCAGATGGGGCTACTTTCAGTAAGGGCAAGGTAGTTATGCTTGTGATAATGGGAATATTAGGAAAGCATAAGGTCTATGCAGAAGTGGAGTACACATATGCACAGTTTCATAAGTATGTGCTCAGAGTGCAGGCAAATGTGATATGCAGGTTTGTTTTAGAAATAGGTAAAAATAGCGATACATGCAATTGCTAGAAAGATAGATAATTACATAGACATAGAGACAGACAGACAGACAGACAGACAGGCAGAATAGGAATGGCAGTGAAGTACTGAAGTGACACCAACCCCACCCCCATCCAGCAGAGATGGACAAGCAATGGGCTGTGCCTTTGAGGCATTGCCCATAATGCTCATGCCATTTCACCTCACCCTACCCTGCAGACACAGACAAGTGTCGAGGTGTGCCTTGGGGTGTTCAGACTTTATACTCACCCCATTCCATAAGGAAATATGCTGAAATGGGTACAGTATAAAATAATGGAGTGAACCTTGGGGCTAAAGAGTCAAAGGCACATCTCGATACCAGTCATTGGCTGCAGGGTGGGGATGGGGATGGAATGGCATGAGCATTACTGTTTGCAATCCCAAGTCACACCCCTGATGCCTGTCAGTCCCTACAGGGCAGGGTGTTATGGTCAGAAACCCTAATGCCCTTGGCATTTCTTGGTATTTTCACTCCATGTTTTCAGCATGTGCTTTTTGGGACCCCACTGCACGAACAGTGATACTATCAGTTCATTAGCCGAAAGGTGATTCTGCACAGCGACTGTGCCATTTGGCACCACAGGTGCAAAAACACATTTTGAACAGCATATAAAAAATGACAGCTGGACTGTTTATGAGGAAGTGTAAGAAAATGTTGAAAATTTGGAGTGAAACTATAAAAAAATAGGCGAAGTCATGACACTGCTCCTGCTAATGTATACTTCTTTTCAAATTCCTATGCATTCCATTGTTTTCATCTCTATTGCTGTTATGTGACTTCTTAACCTAGCAACAGCATTTAATGCATTACATTATAAGGACAAGAAAATGTGTTTAATACATTTACAGACAGTTACATAAACTTAATTTCCTTCATAGAATAATTTAAATTTAGTAACAGTGGTAGTACAAAGCAATTACTCAGACAACTTGAAAACTATAACTACTTTATATTGTACATTGACACCACATCATAACCTCCTTGAAATTGAGATGCAAATGTCACACATTTATCAGTTTTCCAACAGGAATATTTTACTTTCCTAAATACATTTCTTGCTTCAGTAACTGCTCAGCATATCTATTGTATGACCTACTTATTGACATTTTACACCTGCTATGCTTACTACACCAACATCATGAGCCACAAAACAGATGACTGCCATAACTAGGGGGGCAATATAGCACAGTGGTTTAAGTCTCTGAGCTGCAAATCTGGAGATCTGGGTTTGAATCCCACAATCCCCACTTGCACACTGGGTGACCCTGATCAAGTAACTTAATTTCCATGTGCTCCCAGGTTGCCCCTGTAAACAAGCTTTCAGTTTAGTGTGCCACTCCTGGTTAAACAACTGAAAAAAAAAACACAATATATTATTTTTCTTGCTTTATTTTGCTACTATAAGCTTTGACTAATACATCCATCCTTAAATGTACTTTTTATAGCTTATGTGTAAGTGATCTAAGCAGAACTACACTTAAAATATTACACATAAATAAATCATCAGAATAGCATTTATTTCAGTAGTATCTTCCTCCTTTTCAGGTGCCCATGACGCTATGTATATGTGTGTGTATATATATATATATTTACTGTATATATTTTAACTTCAAAGCACTAAATCTATTGAAATCACAAGACTTTATTCTCTTCACACATTACTGTTAAACTTCAGGTCCCAGAATGTCAAGAAACAATTGTTAGACTTCACTCTTGCATGCCACTGTCACACCCACTTCTCATACAAACAACAAACAATTAGGTAAACCCTTTCATTTATGTGCTATCCACTCTTACATCAGAGGGATATAAATCTTACAGAACTGCTAAAAAAACAAAATTATCAAGACTGGATTTCTGAATTAAAACCTGCCATTTACAGTACCTATGTAAATAATAGTTTACTGGCTTCAAATGATGCTACAGACATGACAATAACAAAATTTCTGTTTTACATGGAAAACATCCATATAATGAACTTGTCATACAGGATTTGTGACCTTCTGTCTGCATGTATCTGACAAAGGACAAGGCACCTGCATTATCCTTTTTTTTTCTATTTTATTTTTATGCCCAACTTGCCCATACTGTTAAAGCCAAATATTGACATGCTTAGAGTTAAAAAAATAAAATAATTATGATGTCTATGTGTTTGTTTGGGGGCGGGGGGATAAGCCTAGATGCAGTTTCAGGCACTCCTGAATTACTTCCCCAGGCAACTCATGTCCTTCCCACATGAACCCCCCAAAAAGGTGGGGTGGATCTTTAGGAGCTTCTCAGGTGGAGGTGGGGGGATCTTACTCCCCCCAAAAGACTAATGCTGCCTCCCACTACTCAGGTTCCAGTTCTTGTACCTCCCATTTAAGAAAGAAAATAGTGCCCTGCAACCATTGACTAACATGAAGGCATATTTATTTGATGGTGGATAACATTTCTTGGAGGAGGGTAAGGTGGAGGAGACTATTTACACCTTCAGTCAGTTCCATGGACAGAAAACATAACATCAGCCCTTTTGTACATGCAAAACGTCTGTAGGCTCCACCCACTGCAGCCATAAAAATGTGTAGGGAATATATTGCATCTGGATTGGCTAGGACCTGTGCATTGACAGAACACAACGAATGGGTAAAAAAAAGTGCTGGTAATCAGGATACAATAACAATATTAATGCTTTTTTTTAATTTCTGATTGCCATCACAAACAATGCTGCCACCTTTATTCACTAAACAAAATCAGCTAAGCCCTGAAAATAAAACTTTATCAAAATAGGCCCTAGAAATAAAACTTTCTCAAAATAAATTGATCAAACTAACAGACTAAATATTCAGTTTCTTTATACTCCCCTCCTTACACACATTCACAAATTAAAATGAAGTACTACTCACAGTTTTATTTTTGGGAGATTCTTTTACGACCATGGTGCCCCCTGTCTATCCTTACCTGCCTACCATGGAAATCTTTTATGCTTGCCCAACTTCAGATACAAACAGAATTCCTGGTATTACTGAATCCTTCATTTCTGTGTGTTTTTGTGGGGAGAGTGAAACTTCAGCCAAGTTTGAATTACTACATTCCAAGATAAACAAACATTCCTTGCACTGAATGTGCGGATAGACAGATTTGACAGCTGGGGAGGGGATTGCTTTTTATGTTTCCTTGTGCCTGTGCAGGAAACATTTTACTACAGTGAACAGGCCATAAACAATTTCAATTCATGACGTCTCAGAGAAAAATATCCTGTTTTAATTAAAATGTCTTTGGCAATACAGCTAATACAGTATGTTTTCTAAGGGGCCAGTCGGAGGAAACCAGGAAAAAGTGTGCTAAAGCAGAGGATTTAAAAGACTTGACATTTAAATAGCATCTCAGTTCTCGCTCAGACTGCAGAGTTGGAGGGCAGAACTGATTGCCACTTTTTTAAATTTTAACTTGTTGTTTGTTCTCTCTCTGCAGTAGGTGGCTGGAGCGAGGAGTGCCTTAAGGGGGGAGGAGTTCATTGAGACTTCATTTACTTACAGTGATTTTGGAGGGCAGACTGGAGTAAATGCAGAACAGAACACAGCACAACTAATACAGTTTATTTTCTCAAGGGGCCAATCGGAGGAAACAGGGAAAAGTGTACCAAAGCCAGAGGATTTAAAAGGCTTGTCATTTAAATAACATCTCAGTTCTCCCTCAGACTGCAGCGTTGGACTATACTGGAATTCAAGAAGTGGCAGGTTCTAGATCTACCTCACTTCCCTGAAGGTAGAACCAACAGCTGAGGAAGTGAACATCTGAAAATCACAATACATATTAAAATGACAAATTGATGTACCTTAACTAACACTGCTAGGTTTGAACGGGAGTCAAAGATTTATTATTTGGCTCATGTCCAATTTAGGACAAGGAGCTTATGAAATAGATCATACTATACAAGAATATATAAGCACTGAGTAAAATTATAACTGGATACCCTAATGAAGGGAACATTTCCTGAAACATTGGTTATTATGGTCTGGATAATAAAAAAAGCTTTTTTGAAAATAAAACAAGATTATTTAATACATTCCATGTTTGATGAGTGGGCCGATTTATTCCAATCTGTTTCTAATCTAGGGGCCAGATTTTCAAAACTTTGCACCGGGCAAAATACGTTTGCGCAGGTTTAGTGCGGGATTAGCACGGGTCTGCTATATTCAAAAGGCCAAATAGCACAGGCAAACTGCATTAGTGCCGGGCAAAATCATAATGTATGCAAGGGGAAAACTGACATGAATACAGGCATAATGCTATATTCAGCAACTAGCACCGGGCAAAGTGGTTTTGCGCGACTTAGTGCGACACTTAGTGCGTTGCACATTACCACCCAGGAAAAGCTTAACCCTGGACAATCAGCTTTGTGTGACACTATGGCTTTGCATGGTGTTTGCATGGTTTTACGTGGGTTTTGCGTGACCCAAACAAATAAATATGACACATAGACAAAGCCAAACATAGAGGAAGATGTTGTTAACTGATGGCATCACAATGATGCCATCATCTGCCACCAGTCCCAGCCATGCCAGGCAGTGGAGACCCTGCTGCCAGTGGACAGCATGGCAGTGTGGCCACAGCACACACCTGTGGACCACACTTCTGTGGACACCAACAGATGCCAGCACACACATGCAGCACTGTGGGCATGGAGGATGTTGAGGGGAGAGTGTATGGGTGGCCAGGCTGTGCCACAGACCAGGTGTGGCCACAAGGCTGGGTCACATCATGCAGTGCACATGGGCCAGTATTGGGAATACCCCAACACCAGTGTGCCTTTTGGCTGATATATGCCCGCCCCGGCCACATACCACACAGCTGTACAACTGCCACAGTGCACAAAGCCGGACATGTATATGTCACTGTGAGCATCCCATGCCAGAGGTGCAGCATCTGTGGGTCACACAACAGTGTAACGGTAATGTCCACTGTCAGTAAACACCTGCAGGTTGGGCCTCTCACTGTGTATAGTGCAGTCATCATCACTGCCCTACACACCATAGGCATTGCTGTGTCCACACACTACTGGCCCCCTTGCTACTGTAGTGTCTGCTGTGCACTGTAGCATGACCTAGAGTGTGACAGTTGCATGCAGCACCACCACCATCTGTGCCTATGCTGTGTTGTCCCAATACAGCGCAGGCAGTGTTTACGTGAAAGTAGTGTTCAAAACTATATAATATTCCTGCTGTTTGTGCAGCGCTAGCACATTTGCTCAGGTTTAGCGCAGGGCTAAACAGTTAGCCGGTGCAAACTGCATGCAAATCAGGGCATAATGAGATGATAATCTGGATGTTTGCCCACAGACTACCTAAGTAGGCTCATTTGCATGTCACTTTTGAATATGGCAAAGTTTAGCGCAGGGCAAACATGTTTGCACCAGACTAACGGTTTAGCCCTGAGCTAAACCCGTGCAAACGTGTTAGCACTGCGCAAACAGTTCGGGGAATATTTTACAGTTTTGCGCACTGTACCTTCACATATGCTGCTGCCTGCAGCTGTACTGGGTCCACGTATTTGCTGGCACACACATTGGCCACATGGTTCAACTCTACCTACCTTCACATTGCTGTCACTGTGTTGCTGTTGTGCTTTGCACTTCCTGGTTGCCATATTCAGAGCTGTCTTATTCCAGGGCTCAGTTTGCCCTGCACTCCCAGCCCAGTTTGCCCGGCATCATTCCCATGCTATATTCAGAGGCTGTTTGCCCTGGGCTATCCCATTTGAATATGGCTTGCTTTATGCTTCGGGCTAAGTTTGCTCGCCGGGCAGTGCTAATTTAGCCCCGGGGCAAAGTTTTGAATATCTGGCCCTCAATCTGCTAGTAATCAGATTGTTTGGGGCAAATCTGAATTGTAAATATTCAACTGATAATTTTTCTCAGATGGACCATGTTATATCTCTCCATCTGACTTCATCTGTGCTCAAACTTCACTCTTCTTTGGGAAGACATGAACAATTATTTATTTATTTATTTTATTTATTTAGCTTTTGTTGACCAGGTAAGTGCACTAGACAAATCCTGCCTATTTTCAGGCATGACCCGGGGGAGGGGGATACAAATGAATGCCAACTGACCTTGAACCAGATTAAGCTGTTGGTGGTATTTTTTTTTTAGTGAATGAGGGAAATTTGGCCAGGACACCGGGGAAATTCCCTACTCTTTCGATAAGTGCCATGGGATCTTTAACACCCACCTGAACTACCACCAATCCAGGCAGATGGGACCTCGGTTTAACGTCTCATCCGAAAGACTGCACCTCAGAAATGCAGCACCCCTCTCATGCTGCATTACAGTGTCAGTACTGGGATATTAACCCAAGTGCCAGATGTGGGAACTGAACCCACAGCCCTCTGATCTCCCGGCCTCAGGGGTGAGTGTGCTACCTACTGAGCCACTGACACTGCCATTTAAGGTCATCCATGCTCATCTGGTATAATTATAAATCTTATAACCTACACCATGCAAGGAAACATTCGGCATTGACAAATGCTTGTTACTAGTTACTTTTAAAAGAAGAAAACAGCTGGTTTTAATAATAGAAAAAGCTGTCATTTGTTTTTCTAAATGTTCACAGTTTACCCTTTTTAGAAGCGCAATAAGACATTTAGAGTTGAGAGTTGTGCTGACAGAATGCACTTCCAGGGACCGAAGGCACTCCACCTGTGGTTTTGTACTTCACTGAGCCCCTGGGCATGCGTTGTACCAGTACAATGCACACCTAGTCTTGTCTTATTGCTTACATAATATGGGCTTTTATTTGTGACCTGCTTTGACCAATCAGGTTGCAGGATTTTCATGGCCCATTTAATAAATTAAATTTAGTGATGGCAGGCCTTGGGAACAGGTGTCAGACTTATCATCTCTATGGTAAGCAGCTGTCAGCAGTGGATCAAGAAAGGGACCTGGACACTGCAATAGATGGGAAGCTGAAGCTGCCACAGCAAGGTGCAGGGGTAGTGGGAAGGAAGGGTAAACAGATTGCTGACTTGTTGAAAAAGAAGCATAATATGGAGACAAAGCAGCATAATTAAACCACTCTATAAGGCATTGGTATGGCCACTTTTGTAGTACTTCATATAGCTCTGGTCATTACAGCACAAAAGGAACACAGTTGTTATAGAGAAAGTGTGGCACATGGCTACTAAAATGATCAGTGGTACAGTATCAAGAGACTAAACTAAGAAGGGCAACTGGATAAGTTGGGGATGTTCTCCTTGCAAAAGAGAAAACTGATGGGGATATGATTTCTGCGTTAAGGTTTTGAGGGGTTGACAGAAGTGGAACAGGAGAAACTGTTTTACCTGGTAAAGTGTAACAGGACTAGGGGGCATTTGATGTAAGGGGAGGGGCAGAATAAGGATAAACAAAAGGAGACAGTACTTCACACAGAGCGTGATGTGCCTCTGGAACAGACTACCAGAGGAGTCTGTACTGGCAGACAGCATTGTTTCATTTAAGACCAAAGTGGACTAGTTCTTTTTGGAAAATGGCATGCAGGGAAATGGCTTCTGCACACAGGAACAGCAGCACACAAAACCAGTTGTTAAAGCAGCTAAAACGTCAAAGATGCTGTGATTGAATGTGTTTTTTGGTTCCAAAAATAGCAACGATGGCCAGGACAGAACAGAACAGAAAAGACCCTGGTACTTTGATCCTCATTGGTTCTTCATCAGGGAAATACAAGGAAATGACACCTAGGCCTTGTATACCTGTAGAAGGGAAACAGCTAAAGTGGAACCTACGTGGAGTGCAACAGACAAATGTGATTGACCAATGGTCTTTTTTCATGTAGCAATTCCTATGTTCCTATGTAGAGGTTCTACAACATTGAGGTGAGAGATGCAGGACATAGGTAAATTGGGTTTGGATTCAGTTTGGAGCCCTTTTCTTCCATTCAGCTTCAAGAATTCAGGTCAAAAACTTGGGTGTGCAATATAGTAATCTTGACTGGAGTTAAAGCAGACTACAAACAGGGGTGTTTATAAGCAATGTGCTCAGCAATGAATATTTATTACTTTTTACTCTAGTTGCCTTAACACAGATGTTGCTGGCATGGCAGTGCTAGGGATTGCTGTAGTTGTGCTGTGGCTGGAGCTTGTAACTCACTAAGGCCACTGCCACAGGCTACCTTGATTTTCAGATAATGTATAATATGACCTCCCGCCAAACAACACATCTGCAAACAAAACAAATTAAATGTTGGGTATGTTTACTATGATGCCGGCAGGCACTCTGCAGAATTAAACTTGGCTGTACAGAATCCACAGATAACTCTCTTCATATTCATAGGTAAACAATAGCTGGTGATGATAAAAATGACAGATTCTATGTTTGTTTTTAAGAAAGAAACTGTTTATTTGTAGAAACTGTAAAAGCTGTACCACACAGATCTTCCTCTTCCAAGCTATAAGTGGCACCAAGCCATGATGAGTTGATGCAGGTCATGACCATCCAGATGGTTTGTTTTTTGTGCATCCCTCCAAACCATACACATATTTTATACCCATGGCCTTTCAAATAGGCTTGTACATCTGATCCAGCACAGGCAGAGGATGATAAAGTACAGACACGTGTTTCATCCTCTTGGGATGCGTTAGTATACTGCAGTCATCATCTCATCCAGGCACAATGTCTAAATCCCAAGGCAACTTATGTTTAGAATGAACATACTGGAGAGGCAGTTTGCAGTAGAAGCAGCATATGTGAACCATAAAAGGATGGTAGGAGAGAAGAAGTATACAAATTGTTTGATTTTTGTGAATCTCTCCAAACCATATATACCCTCAAGCCTCATTCCCATTGCAAAGATTCATGGGTATGCAAATCTTTGAGAAAGTCAGGCTTCGCCAGAATAGACATTGCATTTTCAACAGTCTTGTTCATTTCATTAAGAATAAGCTGAGAATGATCAGGACCATGCGAGGCACTAGTAGGCTGTTGCAAGTTGTGTGATTTTCACAGAGCTCAGTTTGCTGTTCATTGTGATTGCTGTAAAAACACGCTAAAGCTTTACTGGTTAGTCTGCCTGCATCAGTGAATTATAGAAAACATGTGTCCCTCTCCTGAACATGGGTTGTATAGGCTATCATTAACATCATTGCAGAGTGGCAGCCAGCACACTTTGAGTTGGGTGAAATCATACTGATCTTAGTAGGATATTTGCTGCTACATGTAAGGAGGTGATCTTCTTGAGAGGTCTGGCCCATTGGGATTTTGGGCAACTCACGCTAGTGAGGGGGTCCTTAAAAAAAAAAAAAAAACATATTTGGAGTTGGCACAATGCCAGCCACCCTAAACTGGCTTCTGTTATGTTTTTTTTTATGTGCTCGTTTCTTTCTCTCCACATAGATTGGACCCTCCAGCCCAGTTACCCTGACATCCACTGGTACTCACCTCTGGTCTGAGGTGCCAGCTGGCCAGGTGTAGAGCCTGCAGAAGGCTGGGATCATCCTGCTGGTCCATGGTGTTTTCTGCCTCCGGTTTCTCCTGATCCCTGAGTGCGGGACTAGGTGTGCAATGATGCCAATGGCCGAGCCGAGTGCACTTCCATACACAGCATGCTGGGCTTCTGCTTTGTTTCCACCCCAGTCTTGTGGGATCAGTGTGCTAGCCTCCAGCTACCACTAGGGGCCAGGCATGCACCGATCTCCAATCCCACCCCTTCCTGGGAGAGGAGAGCTGTCCTCCGGACTTTGTGTCTTATACAGGCAGATCTCCATTTTAAACACAGACTATAAAATCTTGGCCATCATCATCACCAGGCATCTGGAAGGCATAGTCCCCCAACTTGTACACATGGATCAGATGGGCTTTGTTCCTGGCCATCAGGCACAGGACAACATCCACCAGGCCATACATATTACAGAACACCTGAGGGAGAGTGGGCGGCCAGCCCTGGTGATGAGTGTGGATGGCAAAAAGGCCTTTGCCAAGGTCCTTTGCCTTTTCTACAGGTGTCCCTGACAGGCTTTAGTTTTCCTGAAGTGTTCTGCCACGTGGTGGCCCAGATGTATGTTGCACCAAGCTACTGGGTTATGGTGAATGGGCATGTGGGGAAGCTTTTTCAACTGGAATGGGGTACAAGACAAGGTTGCCCCTTGTCGCCCATGTTATTTACTCTTTTTGTGGTACCATTGGCACAGGCGATCTGCCTGAACCCAAAAATTCAGGTAATAAAGCTAGAGGGATATGAACATAAATTAGGCCTGTACGCTGATGATATTTTGCTCTTTATGGGGGATCCCAGTTCTTCTCTCCCGGAGGTTTTCAAACAGATACAACAGTTTACAGAAATCTTGGGGTACTTATTAAATACAACCAAAACAGAGATCTGACCTGCTCCTAACAAGTCCCCCCTGAAATGCAGAGAGACTCTCCGATGCGTTGGGGCATGGACAAATTGAAATATTTAGGGGTGCACTTAGGAGTTAATACAACCACTCTTTTTAAAGATAACTATACAGTCTTAATAAAAGACTTATCCTTAGATTACAAACGATGGGCTCTTCTCCCTCTGTCCCTACATGCCAGGGTACAGGCTACTAAAATAAATATACTTCCCCGAATGCTATACCTTTTCCAAAGTATCCCATGTGAGGTCCCACAGCAGGTTCTGATGGGCTGGCAGAGACAATTAATGTCCTTTGTATGGGGGACAGGCAGACCATTGATAGCAAGGCATATTTTATACCTGCCTAAAAAAGATGTAGGCTTAGCTGTCTCGTGTCTGCCCGGATACTGGATAGCCTCTCAGATGAAAATAGGCTTGATGTGGCAACACACACACTACTACTCCCACTGGAAGACAATAGAACTTCATTTAGTCAAAATAAATCCATTGTAGGCCTTACCTTTCAGCCATCAGTTACAGACAGCAGTAGGAAATTCATTACCTACAGGGATTAGAGCAGCCCTGGAGGGGTTGAGGCATGGAACCCACATGGGAGTAACATCACAATCCTTATGGAGATATGGATGGTGGGCTTGGGATGAATGTTTTCATCCTGCAATAATGGACCCTTGGTTTGAATGGCAGGCAAGGCAGGGATTCCATTCTCCATGGCAGATCATACGTGGGGAATCACCCATTTTATTCGAAGCAGTAGAACCTTGTCAGTCATAGGGGCCTAGGACTCCCCTATCCCACCATTTGAAAGAATATGATCCTCACCTAATGGAAGAGGGGCAATAACTTTTTTATATACTAACTACCTAGCAGACCAGGGGCATAACACTTTCCAGGTTAAGACTAGGTGGGAGGGAGACCTTGGGGTGAGGATTGAGACAGATGTTTGGGGCAAAATTTGGAAATCTGTATGGGGTACCACTTCCTCACTAACATAGCAGGAATTAATTTTGATAATCAGGATTAGGCATTTCCTGGTCCCCAGAGCCCAAGCCATGTCCATACCAGGTGGGCTTGCATCCTGCTGGAGGAAACGTGGGGAAAGATCTGCAGGTCATGCTCACATTTTCTGGCAATACCCACAGGTCCAGTCTTACTGGTTGGAAGTTTCTAATCATTTGCAGAATATCTATGTGGGGAAGGTGAACTAGGCCCTGAGCACCTAATATTAGGTGTTGAGCTGGGGCCCTTATGGGGCAAGGAGGCCAGATATCTCTAGCGATTGCTAATTGCTGCTCCTCTAAAGGCCCTTATGAGGCACTGGCTCCAGGCCGTCATTCCAAATATAGGTGAATGGGTAAAAATTGCCACCTCAGAACAAGAAATGGAGTATATTACCTTAGCCATCCAGCATAGGCAGGCCCAATACACCAAGCGGTGGCCCAGATGGGAGATGTATGTCACAGGCATCCAGGCTGAACCGAACATTTTGGTTCCCCAAGCGCAATTAGATGCCTAATATAACAAATAAAATGAGGTGGGGAACACAGAGGCGTTTATAGGAAGAAACTGGGGCCCCATAGAATTGGGGGCTGACTGAGAAAAGTGGATAGAAAGAAAACTGGGCCTTGGTATAAGCAACAAATTTTATGAAATTTTGAAGGTAGAAGCCACCCTTTAGTAACAAAACAATGAAAATAACAAATGAATGTAACATGGGGGGTAAACAAAGGGAGAATTATACAAATGATGTTAGATGGAATCTTGTTGACTAAGATATGAATTAGGAGGACCACAGCTCTAAGTTATGTGTTTTAAGTTATGTGTATCAGTTCTTGAAGTTGTTATGAACTTAGCAATAGAGGTAGTATTACTTTAAACCTAATTTGTAAAAACTCTGGGATGGAATATTTATACATTACAGTGATCTTACTGGTAAAGTTATAAAAGTGATATCAATAATGTATTGAATGAAGATTCTTACAAAATGTACGTATGTAACATGTTCTCCATCTATTGCCCCAACAAAATGAAGTTTTTAAAAAAAAAAGGTGCTCCAACCCACAGACCAACACTTCTAAATACGTTTTTAACAAATATAAAATGCCCTTTTATCCTAAACATTCTATACAAGTACATGGATCCAGAGGCAGTCTTCTTGCTGTATAAACATATCCTTTATTTTGTTGTCTCAAAAAGGTTCCATTCGTATAAAACTTCACAGTACTCACAGAATCAGCAGCAAAGTGGACAGCAGTGTCAGTGCAATAAAAGAGAGACCAAACTAAGCTACCAAGCACAACGCAGCTGTGAGCTAAATGCTCACAATTAACAATACCTTACGGTTCACTCTATCTGGCCGGAGCTTCATCATAGATTTCCACCTAGTTCTAAAGAGTATATATATATTGTTCACAATTACTTAAAAGTGCAGCATGTTAATACGTATTCTAAATGTAGTGAATCTATTCACCAATAGCAACACACTACATACTGTAAATTAAATAAATTAGAAGCATTTAAACCTAATAGGTACAAAATGCTAGAACAATGATCCCAGAAGCCTTAAGGCAGGATTTCACTATTAATTAATACATTTTGATCACCCAAATTATATAGTTTAGCATAGTATGATTAACGGTCTCCGTTTTTTGCCATAGACAAAACCGTGTGTTAAATACTGTAACACCTGAGTAAATTATTCGGCATTCTGTAACTTCCTTTCTCCATACCAACACTGAGACAGTAAAATAAACAGAGTTGAGCTTCAACTGTCCCGTTCCCACAAACAGTGCTGATGAGAAACACTTACTTCTCTGCATTACCTCCATCCCAAACACACTCTTGTGCTTCTAGGCTCACTGGTAAACTGAGGTAATGCAGAGAAGTAAGTGTTTTTCTCATCAGCTACTATTTCTTGAAACTGGGACAGTTGAAAGCTCAGCAGCTATTTATTAAAGCAGAACCCTTCAATTATATAAAATAAAATATAGGGAGAAGTATTACGAGAATTTAACACACACCCTCGTTGTTGGATGGCACTCACTTAAACCCCTCGGGCTTAAGCCCTTAGAGTTTATGCCATCCAACAACTTTCAGTGTGTGTTAAATTCTCGTAACACACTTCTCCCCATACTTTATCCTATATATAATGTGGGACTGGCAACACATTCCAAAATAACACAGATATATTGACAGTGGACTGCATATGATAGCCAGACTTCTTTGATTGTTTATTATCATATTTTTAATGAGGCAATGGCACACAGACTCTTTATTATAGTCCATATTCTTCTTGTTTTTCCTTTGTGATGTAAGTCTTCTTTGATGGTAATGCCATAGTCCTAAATTCAGTTTTAAACAGCACGTTCTTTCTGGTACTGCACTCTAGGGCTGATCTGCACTTCTTTTCTTGTGCATACTGTATGTATTAATTATAGAATGAATCAGAACAAAGCAGGACATGATTTCTGCAAAGACAAAATACAGGCACTAAGCCACAATACTCTCTTGAGCAAATCCTTTTTTAAAAAAAAAACATATTTACACTTGCCTGTAAAACCAGGCTCTGCTCACTTCACTTGAATTTGCGGCCACCCCCTTCCCCACCTCCTTCCAGTATTAAATATTCCTGCTGCAGGAAGTGACCTGCCCCACCTCCAACCAGATACATGGTATTGCTTAAAGCAGCAAGTACCACTTAATGTTAACAACCCTAAATTGCTAGTGGTCCAAACCAATAAACTTCTCTCTAAGGCAAATTAATTTACAGGAGACAGTCCCTCACTGGAACAACCTTCCCCAACTCCCTTGTTCCTCAATGTACTGCACAATCGGCACATAACTCTCACTGGCTGACCCAAACTTAAAAGATCAGTCCCAAGCCCTAGCTCACCATAAAGTTAGTAGTCTCCCTGAAAATGAACTAAAAAGTGAGTCAGTTCTTTGCACCAGGAGGTGTACCTATTCAAATACTCTTACTCTTGCTGCTTGCCCTGAAACTAAGACAGTCAACCATAACTACCTCCACCTGCCACTAGGACTTTCCTATCATACAATGCAGAAAACCTGCTCAGTGTGAGACCAGCTCTACGGCACCCCTATCTGCCCACTCCACACAATATCCCTCCTGGACCCCTTCTGTCACCCGAATCTTTGCCCCAGCCATCTGTCTTTTTCCTGGACTTAACATTGTACTTGGTTCCCCATACACTAAATGCAAATACCAGGATTCCTGGAGGTCAAATCTAAAGACTACCTTCCCAAAAATATGTAGGAAACTCACCCTAATCCTGCTGCTAATCTCTGGAAACATTCACCCTAATGCTGGTCCATTCCAACCCACACTCAGACCCCGATTCCTACAGGGCAATTAAGGATTGTGGCCTTGAACATTGGCAGCCTCCTAGCTAAACTAATGCAGTTTGAGGCTTGGGTGGCACATACTCTGCCTGATGTCATTGCTCTGACAGAGACCTGGGTCTCCCAATCAACAGCCGACTTGGTAGTCTCCATCGCCGGATACACTCTTCATAGACAGGACTGCTCTGGAAGAAAGGGGTGGTGGCTGCATAATATACACCCATAACCACCTGCAGTGCCATGGAATTCAACTGGCTACTGTCAACAATGACTGCGAATGCCAAGCAATAAAAGTCCTACTAGGCAAGGGGCAAAAAGGCCTGATCATTATGGCAGTCTACATCCCACCAGGGTGGCAGCAAGCTGGGCTAGAAGCCTTTGCTAATCTTTACACCCAGGCTAGCCAACACAAGGAGACTATTGTACTAGGGGATTTTAACACCAGCTGGCTTGCCAGCTCCAGTGCCGCGCACAGAGATCTTGTATCTGGACTCTACCTAACGCAGGCTGTCAAGAGCTGCACCAGAACAAACTACCGCACTGGTACAAGCACTCTGATCAACTGGGTAATAACAACTCACCCAGAAAGGCTAACTGATTTCAAGGTACTCCCGGATACTCTGAGGGATCACTCACCTATCCATTGTGAGTGGTCGACAAGATGGGTCAAACCCCGCCCCCCCACCCAAATTGGTGAGGAACAAAGTTATAAAAAATAGCACTATGACTGACTTCAGGAATCACCTTTCTGGCACTGACTGGAGCTTCCTCGACTTATGCTCTTCTGTTTACACTGCCTTCCAACTCTTCCTCACTCATTTCAACGCAGCTGCAGACAAGTTCGCCCCATACCGTAAGAAGATGATAAAAGGTCATAGTATGGACTGGGACACCCCCTGAGCTTCTTGGTATGATGTGGCAATGGGATCTCCTTTGGCACTGGGCCAGGGCAACAGGGATGACTACTGATATCCAAAACTACAAAGCGGCCAGAAACAGGTGCACCTGGGCAACGCGATAGTCCAATGCATCATTCCACAAGAACCAGCAATCTCACTGCTGGAGTAGTGGGAAGAAGTTCTGGGACTCAAGTAAAAACTTCCTCGGGTCTGAAAACAGGATCCCCTCACCATGCTCTGCCACAATGACAGAATCATACTTGATGATGTTGGCATGGCCAATATTTTTAATAAGGCTTTATCTGACTACAGAGCAGTCCTGCCTCCCAGGCCTGCCACACACCCTGATGGAATGTCAGCCTCCAGCCAATTGCCCTCCTGTACCACTGCCAAGCCCAGACCAAGCTTTTACTTCTGACAGGTGACCGTAAAGGAAACAAGAAAATACCTTGCAAGTGTCCTGGGAAAAACAAGGATGGGGGTGATGGAATTGATATGAAATTGATTTCCATTGCCTTACAAGATGTTATCTTTCTCATCACCAAGCTGTTTAACCTGTCTCTCCACCTGTCTGCTTTCCCCTCTACCAGGAAATCCACTCTGGTCACTCCTGTGCACAAAGGAGGTGACCGGGCACTAGTATCCAACTACCGCCCTATCTCAATTTTGTCTCCGCTCTCCAAAGCACTGTAGAGAATCATAGCCGATCAACTCACTGACCACCTATATAAACATAAACTCCTCTGCCCCCAACAGCATGGCTTCTGCAAGATGCATAGCACTAATACTGCCCTAATTTCCTTCACAGACTACATGCACGAGGCACTCGACCAGGGCCAACTGGTCAGAGCAATCTTCATAGACCTAACCAAGACTTTTGACCTTGTGAATCATCAACTGCTGCTGCACAGACTAAGCTGCCTTGGACTATCACCTGACACAGCCAGTTGGTTCTTCAGCTACCTGTCTGGGCACTCTCAGCAGGTGAAAATCAATGAAGCCATCTCCAAAACCAGTGAAGTCACAGTGGGAGTCCCACAGGGATCTATCCTCAGCCCACTCCTGTTTAGCCTCTTTGTGAACAACCTTCCAGAAGTGTGCCCCTCCTCCAAGGTATTGCTCTATGTAGATGACATGGTGGTGTTCTCTCGAGGCTCTTACCAAGATGCACTCACTAAGGACTTGCAGTACAACTTTAACCTCCTACAGGATTGGCTCAAAGATAGTCTGCTAGTGCTCAACAGCAAAAAAAAAAAAAAAATGTTCTTTGCCGAAGCCAAAAGAGGAGGTATACCACTCTCTTCTCAATTTTGTGCAACTTCCACTCCACCCTTGAGCAGGTGCCCTCATTCCAGTACCTAGGGATTACAATCAATGAGTCCCTCTTCTTCAATGAACATATACAAAATCTCACCACTGCTGCCAATAGGAAGTTAGGGGCCCCTATACAGGCTTCAGTTCTGCCTCATACCTGAGGCTAGGGACCAGGCAGTAAGAGGGACAGTTCTACCCAGCCTGAGCTATGGTAATGTGGTACCTGGCGCAGCCTCTGAAACCAGCCTGCACAGGGTCCATACTACCTTAAACAAAGCATGACACTTTGTTTTAGGTGGCTTCCTCTCATGGACCAAATCAAGCTCCATTCCTGCCTTCTAGGGAGGAAGACCCTTCTAGGTCTTGCACCCCCCTTCCTACAAGCCTTATTCCATCCGGTCCCAGCTGAGCACTCCATGAGAAGTGTTACAAGACATGCCCTAGCAGTGCCTTTCAGAAGAACTGCCTTGGGGAGGCGAGCCTTTGCAGTGAGGGCCCCCACCTGGCTAAATGAGCTCCCCCAGGCCACTACTAGCCTTACTGGCCAGTTCAAATCTGAAATTCAGAAGTCCATCTCCCCTCCAGTACAATGTTGCTGTAAAGAACACCCCAGCCATTTATAGCCCTCCCAGTGCCCCCTGACACAATATGGCTTGGCTGCGGCCACCCGTGGCTCCTAAGAATCTCCTGCTAATCCCCACCTATCAACCTTTGGTCCCCCATTCCCCCCACCCCCTCACCCACTTAGCCCTCCTGACACTCCATACCTCCCACCTCCACACCTGCTTTGCCCTCCTGACCCTTAAGCTATCACCCACCATTGTGATCTCCCCCTCACCCATCTAGCCTGTAGCCTACTCTCCCTTAATGGCTGTACTTGTCAGTGGTCACATTAATTGTTCCCTCTGGGACTCTATCTAAGCTCTATAGCTGCATTCTGGGAACTATCATACTTTGTACATAGTTGGAATCTGCACTTTATTCACCTAATCTGTTATGGGACTATTTCCCTCTGTATTATGTAATTAAGTGATGGGTTTTGCAATGTATTCTGCCTCTCCCCATCCTTCTATTTGTAATGCTGTTTAGCCTTTTTAATGATGTGTAACTGACAATACCTTCGAGCTGCTTCTGTTTTTCTCCACTGTCCATGTGCTTGATGTTCCCTCACCCTCTTTTCGACTAGGATCCTTTGTAAATGAGCTTTTAGCTCAAAAGTTGTAATTCTGATTTTACAATAAATAAAATAAAATAAAAATAAATACAACCATTTACAGAAAATATTTTCATACAGTTTCCATAGTATTCAATGTACATATTTATCTCTTAGTGTAACTAGATGTCTCATTCTATATAAGCATACCCACTGGGGCATTTCATTTTATGAGGAACCAAGAGGTAATTATTAACTGTACCATATTAATGGTTCTGCATAATGGTGCCAGAAAAACAGTTAACCTCGAAAAGACCAAATCTATAACAGAATGACAGGGGCATTTTTTCTTTCATTTTCTTTTTTATAAATGATGCACCAGTTCAATTGAATCATTTAGTCCTGGGGGAAAACATGCCCAGGTACAAAAAATCCATTTAGTCTCCCAGGTACTTACTTTGCTTTCCCAATCTCCTCCTCTCGGATTTTTTCCAACTTTCTGTATACCAAAAAAAGTTATGCTATGCTCATTTTCCTGTTTTTCTTTTGTATGTCTACCTATGGCATATTTCTCATTCCCATCTTGTAATGCTCTCATGTGTTCTCCAATTCATAGTTTAAAACTTCTGGTCATTCTTCCAATATAGAAAGCTCCACACTGACAGGTCAATATGTATATTACCCCTGTCATGTCGCATGTAATCAAATTATTACATACTATTTCTCCTTTGCCCCTCAGATGTTTTACTGACTGCCCCTGAGTAACATATCCTAAATAAATACATCTCCCACATCTTTTATTTATTTTGGGAACTTGTCATGGTATGTTCATTACCCTTTCTGGTTGGAACAGCATTGAGAGTATCATATCACCCGCACTCCTCACTCTTTTAAAGACAAACACTGGTGGTGCATTTACAATCTATTTCTGCCTTTCATCGCTCTCTAATACTGACCATCTATTACTGATGACTCCCTTAAGCTTATTCGCCCCCACAGTATAGTTAGTTACAGACTGTGGTGCCTCAGGAAACTAGTTATTTTTTCATTTTTTCTGGAGCAATTTTTTAATAGTTCCTCCCTCCCCATTTGTTCCACTGAGACTACCGCCCTTTGTATAGTTCCCTCAGGATAGTTTCTTGTGCAATATTTTTCTATCTGTTGTTGTTCCCTATTTTTAAACACATTATTTGAGCAATTTCGTTTCAGCCTAATCAGCTGACCTTTAATCATGGCTGTTATTGTGTGTTTGGGGTGACAACTCTGAGCTAGAAGCAATGTATTTCAATCAGTTTGCTTAGTGTATAAATCTGACTGAATGTTCCCTGACTCATCCATGTACAATGTTACATCTAGGAAATGTACACTTTCCTTCCCAACTGTTAGTGTACATTGTAATGCAGGATCACAAATGTTGATTTACTCAGTAAATTCCTTCAGCAACTTGACGTTTTGAATCCTAATGCTCACACCATTCCAAGACTAAGTAAGGTAAGATGGGTACAGAATAAGAGAATGGGGTGAGCATTAGGGTTCAAAATGCGAAGACACACCCATCACACCTCTTCCTGCATGCAGGGTGGGATGGGGTATTATGGTTGGAAGCCGAAGAAGGGTGTGAGGTGCAGAGGTTAGGAACCTTAAGTTCCCCTCATGCCTCTTCCTGAATGCACAGTGGGAGTGGGATCTTAGGCTTGGGAACCCTAAGGTTGTATTTCCCTACTTTTGATACTTCAATCCTAATGGTGCAGTAACAAAGATTTTTTGCAATAAATTTCCTTTTTTTTCCAGTTTATTTGTATTCTTATCCTTCCCTTCATAACTGCACTTATGTCACAGTAGGAGAGCAGAGACATTTAGGCCCTGTGCTCCCATGCTCTGTCATGTTCCTTACTTTAGTGTGGCAGCACAGGGTTCGGACCCTGCGCACCCATCCCTCTTTTGATGCATGGCCAAATTATCAGCATAGCCATTGTATTACCCCAGTACATGTAGCCAGTAGAAAAAAAATTCAAATCAGCACCCAAACATAATTCTGCACAACTAGAACACCATTCCATGACACAGGCTCAAACACACATTTTGGACAGGATTTGAAAAATTACAGCTGTAACATACATAAGCTTGGGTAATAAGAATGCTCTGTTGAAAATCTGGGGTCAAAATATTTAAGATTTCTGCAGTTACAAGCACGTTTACTGAAATTGCAATGAATGAGCATAAACTTCATAATTTTTTCATGTTTTGACCCAAAATTTTGAACATAGTCTTCTTATCATCCCACCTCATAAACCACATAGGTGAAAATGTTAAAATCCATGGGAAAACACCATTCCATGCCACAGGTGTGAAAACACGTTTCAGGCAGGATGTGAAAAATGACAGCTGTACTGTTCATGAAGTGATATAAAAAAATGGCTATATTTAAAATTTAGACTGAAAATATTGAAAATGACCAAAGTTACGTGCATAGAAAAATTTCAATGACCGCACATAAGTCAACCATTTTTAGGAGTTTTTTTCACCAAATTTTCAACATGGCCTTTTTGGGACCCCACCTCATGAACACTGCCAATGTTATTTCATTCATTGGTCCCGAAAGGTGATTTCACACAGCGACCGTGACATTCTGCACCACAGGTACAAAAACACATTTTGAGGAGGATGTGAAGAATTGCAGCTGTAGTGTTCATGAGGTGGTGTGAAAAAATGACAATGTTGAAAATTTGGAGTGAAAATATTGAAAATTGCCAAAGTTACAAGTGTACATGGAAAGATTTCAACAACCGCACGTAACGTGGGTGTTTTTTGGGATTATCGCACCAAATTTTCAACATGGATTTTTTGGGACCCCACCTCATGAACACTGGCACAATTGTTTTGTTAATCAGTCCCAAAAGGTGATTTCACACAGCAACCATGAAATCACCTTATGGGTCTGATTAGTGAAATGACAGTGACAGCGTTCATGAGGTGGGGTCCCAAGAAGCCCATGTTGAAAATTTGGTGAAAAAATATCAGAAAAATGGCTGATATATAAACATAAGTTGAAAACTCCATTGACAGCCATTATATGGCACTTACCTTGTTTCTTTAGTTTACGGTTCGGCTTTGAAGAGTGCAGACGTGTCCCGGTCCACAGAAGATGATAGCAGGAGCCAGCCCAGTGGTGCCAGAGGATGAGGCACTGGTCACTATACCTCATGCCATGTTGGCAACCTGGGTTCAGGAATGAGCCCAGGCTGCTGGGAGTCAGCAGGGGGAAGTGCTGATCGAGCGTCTGGAGGAGAGACAAGTCATCCCACTACCAAGATACATGCAAATGGCAGAATTGTGGAAAGTAATTCTCAAATACTCAAAGAACTCAATTCCCACTTTGTTACAGCCAGACAAGCATTCGACTCCTCACCGTATGCCAGCTTTGCTATGAGTCAGCCTAGCTCCACCCCATCCACCTGCACCTTATCCTGCCCCTTTCAATTGCACTTATGTAACTATAAAGAAATTGAAGACTCACTTCTTAAACTTGATATCCTCAAAAGCACAGGGGATGATGGTCTTGAACCTTTCTTTCTAAGACTAGGCTATGCCCACCTCACAGCCCTGATTCTCCATATCTTCAACCTCTCTATCATTTCTGCTTTAGTTTTGACCTGTTGGAAATCTGCCCACATCCTTCTCCTTTTTAAATCAGGGGACCCATGTGACCTTAACAACTACAGGCCCATTTCCATCTTGCCCATCCTCTCTAAAATCTTCGAAAAATTGGTCTGTAACCAATTAAAACTTCACATCGAAACCTTTTCACTCCTTAATCCAGCCCAATCCAGTTTCTGGGCAAATCACAGCACTATCACAGCTTTGGCAAAAGTAACAAATGATTGGATCTCTGCCATCGAAGCTAAGATGGTTACTGGTGCTGTTTTCTTGGACCTTAGCAAAGCATTTGATACTTTTGATCACAACCTTCTAGTCTCTTGCCTGTCCAACCTAGGTGCTACTCCATCCACCACTAAGTGGTTCACTAGTTACCTATCAGGGAGAACACAGATAGTCAAAGCAGATGTCCTAGTCTCTGCTCCCTGCCGGTTGTCAGAGGAGTCCCCCAAGGCTTCATTCTAGGCCCAATCCTGTTCTTTCTGTACATAAACGATCATGACTCCCACATAACAAGCTCCAACCTGCACTTCTTTGTGGACGATACTGTCCTGTATACTTCTGGATCTATGCTATTGCAGGTCAGGAATGTATTACAAGCTGACTTTACTCAGTCTGAAAATAATCTGATAAAAAACAAGCTACTCCTTAATGTTAAGAAGATGAAAGCAATGATTTTCTCTCATTGTACCTCCCCTGGTCTCCCCATCCAACCAAATGATTTTATAGTTACTGCACTAGGTGAATCTTTTGAAATCATTCCTAAGTTCAAATACTTGGGTATCTTGTTAGATAATAAGCTCTCATTTAATGACCACATTGATGACCTATCCAGAAGGCTCAAAGCAAGATTAGGATTATTTTTTAGAAATAGGTCTCTATTCCCCCCTTGAGACACGTACAAGGCTCGTACAGGCCACATTCCTTCCCCTACTTGATTACAGTGACTTAATTTACACTACAGCTTCAACTTCAAGCCTATGCAAACTGGATGTCCTTTATCACTGTGCATTACGATTCATTACCAACTGCCCCTACCGAACTCACCACTGTGATTTGTATTCAGTTGTTGGTTGGGCATCTCTCACCACTAGACACCTGCCCCATGCTGGTCTTTGGACCCTTAAGTTGCTCTTGCAGAAATTACCATGCTACCTAACATCGTTAATCTGCATGTCCTGCAGTGCATATTCCCTTAGGAAAACTGACGTTATTGTGCTCGATGTACCTAGGACTTGTACCCCCTTTGGCAAATGTGCTATTTTGTATGCCCTCCCTTCTTTGTGGAACCAACTCCAATCTATACTAAAACTAACTAGCATTGTCTCAGTCAACTTCTTCAGAGTGCTAATTACATCTAAATACAAGATATTTGTAACTGCCGCTATGCACCCTCTAATCCCTATCTGTGCTTCTCGTCTATTGTCTCTATTGGCACCTGCCGTACTGAGACCTTTAACCCTCAACCTACTTTACCCTTTGCTAACCTACCCCTCCCCAGCCCTGCTCACCCTTATTATTGTTTCCTTCTTCTAGTTCTTCACCACTTTTTGATAATATATTGCATCATACAGCAACAAAGTGTTTAACCACACCTGATATTGACTGTCCTGTAATTGTACATATATCTTTAACCTTGTATTTAGCTGTGTATTACCTGATTAGAGCCTTGTGTGCACTTTGTATATTTTTTTATCAAGGTGCTGTACTGTATAATGTGCCATTGTATGTGTATAACCTTCAGGACCTCCTTGTGAATGAGCTTGCTCAATGGAGTCTTCCTGCAATAAACTTGAACTTGAACTTGACTGCCCTCTGGCAGTGGTTGGAAGGCAGTATGGGTCAGAAGTCTTGATCCAACATCCTCACATTGTAAGGGAGGGGGATGGCCAAATATGGAGGAAAATGAGCTTGGCAGGCTTGACGATGGTCCGCCTCTCCTGGGGACCATCCCCAGATTCAGGATTTGGTCTCTGGGAGGGAGAAGAAGCCAGCAACCTCCTCCTGGCCCCACTGCAGGGAGAAATCCATGGGGGAACTACTGGTGACTGCAAGTACGGGAGCGGTGGGACCGGAGAGACAGTCCCTCCATCAGGAGGGCCAAAGCCACCTGCCAGGGCTCTGAAGGATAAAAAGATAATAGAAAAGAAAAAAGATGACAGTGGATGACCTCTGAAGGTAAGTACTGGGAAAGGGGTGTGTGGGGTGGTGGGTGCTCAGTGGGAGGGTGTGGATGGGGGAGGGCTATGGCGGGGGACAATGTGGGACCATTTTCTTTTCTCAGGGTCATATGCCACAATCCATAACATCTGTCAGTTGGAAATATATGTGGGCATGGTATGTGCTGTGCTGCTTACCTGTCTATGCTATGGATTAGCTATTTTATGCTGTGTTGTTATTGGCAGTCGCTCAAATTGCATTCGCTACTATAAATTCACTATTTTTACATAAGCTACTGTATATTTGACTCACTGTATTGACATGGAACTGAATATATCAAGGGGGTTATGTCATAAGGTGTTGTACGATACATTCTTGTAGTGTAATAGTATCTTTAAGTCAATAAGGACACTTTTACAAAGTGGGGAGTTTTTATATCTGGTAAAAGGAATTAAACTTTGTTTATTAGTGATGACTGGGGTTAGCTAACTCAACCAATACTTGGGAAACATATATTTTATGGACTACCTTCAATTTAAATTGAGTACCTTGATAAATCCTGCTCACAGGGCCATCAATTAATATAGATTTTTATACTTCTCCTAAAAGGAAGATGGGCGGTAATAAAGTAGTGAAAAAAAAAAGAAAAATTGATAATGATGTAGATGGTAACAGGAATATCATCTCATATTTGCTGCCCCCTGTAAGCCAATGGATTCCAAAGAAAAGTAAAAGAACATATGACAGAAAGGTTCATGTCTCAGACTTTAAATCCAATGCAACCTCTTCATCAGTGGATATACAGATGGGCTCTATTAATCCAATTATTTTAAAAATAAAAGAATATGAAGATGTGCTAAAGGAAGACCAGAATTCCTATGTGAAGGACCAGCAGAGAGAGGGAATCCTGAAGCAGAAAGCCAGGATAATGATACACCAGAAATAATGCCACAAACAAATTTAAATAGAGATGCACCAGAATATGCTCCATGAGTTTTTAACACCTGATTGATTTACTCAGTTGTGAATCATTGGTGCAAGTGGACAATAATAATCCAAATGACCCAAATATATCAAATGTGGGACAAGACAGAATTCTGAATTATTCATTTTTACAGGAATTTGACATATTCATTAATCCCTATGAAAAAGGATATACGACGAGGCAATATCTGTATAGGATAATGCTGCTGCTTTTGTCTAAATTAGTTGTGAATGGTACACCTAAAAATGAAGCAGCAGTAGTAGAACAGATAAAAGGAATACAAAAAAGTCAAAGACAGAAATTAAAAAGGCAAGGAAGCTACTTTGGAGTCACCACAAGATCTGAATGACAAGCATGTGCCAACTAGAGAAGAAATGATCAACAACATAGTGGAAAAGGAGACTGGAGAAATTGAGGCATTGGTGAAGGATTTAAATAAAAGAAAGCAAGAGTTATTGAATAGTAATAGGAACCCTAATGGTCAAAAAAGTAAAAAAAAGTATAAAGGGGAATACAGAAACCATTGCTAGTAATAACCAAGGCAATATCCAGAACTCTAGAAGTGGGAAAACATTTGACATTTCAAAGTAACAATGGTAGTAATAGGGCTGCCATTGAGGAAGAAGGAAAATGCTGGGTACAGCAGAAATAAGGTAATATTAATAAGAGGCTCCAAAGTAGAAGTTTAGTGGTGCCAAGTGTCAGGTCAGTATCTTGAGTGAAGAACCAGGAAGAATAGTTATGGACATCACTGTGCACTCGTTTTCTTGCAATATGCCAACTAACCACTAGAGCTCTCAAACTAAATGACTTGTGGAAGCACATGCGTGGGCAGCATTGTTTCTGTACAATGCCACCTGCTTACTCTTTAGTAACCCTCTTGGTAACAAAGTATATTTGAAGCTTTTGAAAACAGTGGTGCCAAGTGACACCAAACATTACAAATATATGTCACTGAGGCCATTGTAACAGATGTATCTGGACATCTTTAATCATGATGGAGCCTGATGGTGGGCATCACTGTCACAGAAGTGTTGCAGGACTATGATGCTAGTACAGGTAAGGTAATTTTCCTGCCTACAGTAACGTCAAATGAATGTAATCAACAAACAACCCAAGATGGACTGATGTTCTGCAAAGAGGGAGAGGGTATGGTCATGTCAATGGAAAGGGAAGTCAAGGAGATTTATACTACAGGATGGGGTGGTACAGTATCTAATGCAGGGGACACCAGAGGCAGAAGTTAGATGCATCAGTCCACAAAGGGTATGGAAACTGGACAAGGTAGCAAATAAATAGTAACGTAACCAGTGCAAGAAAGCATACAGGGATGATTCTCACTTGAAAGAAGGACATATGAGAATCATACCCAGCAAAACTGGCTGGTATTGTATGAGCACCAAATACACTTTTAAGTCCAGAACTTAGAGGAACTCACAGATATTGTGGGAGAAGAAAATGATGGGAAACAGAGAATGAGAAATGTTGATTATTTCAAAGGGATAGGTCCTACAGGAAAAGGAGCAGGTAGTTCTTTTTTGGAGAGATTGTCTGTGAAAAACAAGGAGAAAATCAATGTGATAAGCAGGTCCAGAGAGTCCATTTGAACACGTTCACAAAAAAAGCAGAGGGGATAACATAGTATCACAGAAAGGAACTACCGAACTACAAAAGCTCAGCATAACTAAATTGATTCAATGGTGATAATTGTTTTGAGAAAGTTAAATGCCACTAGTAGATTTCTAGTAGCATTACCTATTATGCATTCATAAATTTTTGAGCAAATCTTGTCAACTGATTTATGAAATTTCCACAGTAAATTTTAACTTACTAAACCATATTTTTTTAACTTTATTAGATTCCAGGGTCTATTTACATTAGGTATACATGCCACGTTTTGGGTGTATACCTGCAAAAGAAGTGGGGCTACAAACATCCAAATATTTTGAAAATGTTTGCCATTTTGTTTATTTCCCTTGGCCTCTCCCCCACTAGCCCCTTCTGCCTTGTGACCCCCAGCTCCATAACCCACTGAACCTGGGGCTTACCTCATCTACTACTTCCTACTCATGAGGTGGTGCGTTACCTGCAGGGTTGTCAGCAACATCTTGTTGGCAGCAGTGTTTTTTTTCTCTTTTTTCTCCCTGACTCAGGCTGGAATGTATGCTATGGTGTGCACATACTGCATTAAGTAGCAACACCCATCTGCACCTGTTCCCAGTCAACTAGGTACACAGCCACTGCTGTATCACCTAGCCTTGATACATGCTGTCCCCCCAACCTGAAGGAGGAGAGTCATCAATAGACACTCAAGTCTCCTTTCTCTGGTCAACTCCTGAGAGGCCATGGTCTATTCTCACACCCAGGTCGCTGGCATGGCAGGAGATAAGGCATCCACTGCCTCAGTCTTCCTCACCATTGGGCTGGCACAATTTGTGCACAGTTTAACAAATAAATTGTTAAATTGTGAACTCTTGCAGATTATGATGTTCTTGACGGTTTATTTAGCAGTTTCTAAGACTTGCATGAAAGCAAACATATAAATATTCAGTTTTCTCACTCTGAAGCTGGTTAAGTTGTAAGCAGAGTAATATTTTCAGAAGTGTTCACAAAAATAGTAAATTACCATATTTTGAGCCCCTATAAGGTCCAAGCACCTCATACAAATACAATTAAACTTGTCATCCCTTTAGGGTCCCTTTGAAAACACAAGCATGCCTAATTACAGGTGCCTAGCTGTAAGAATGACATATGAGCAATTAAAGAATTTTGAACATTTCACAAAATGTAGAGATGTTGAGAAATGTAATTTCGTCAGAAAAATTGCCTCAAAATCAACAATTACGTTGCCTGAAACAAATCGTGAAAATCTGCCATTCCATGTAATTTTTTGCCGGGTGTGAAGTTGCAAAATTTCCCCTGAGAAACATGGAATTGTGCCGCAAAATGCACAATTTCACCCAAAACGTCAACCTTTTGCTCACTCTTGGGAAAGATTTCTCTGTTCCGTGGTGAAATTTTACATTTTTTACGCAAGATTCTGCATTACACGGGCACAATTTTGCATCTCACACCTGCAAAATATTTTACTAAATATGTGAATTTCACGAAATATTTTGTGTAATGAAATTTTGCAATTTTGCACATCTCTAACAAAATGTTACAACAATTCATGAAATTTGTGGAATGTCGTGAAAATTCTGTGAAGGTGGAATGTGTTAATTTCCCCCAGCCCTAATCCCAATATAGCCAGTTTAAATCTTTCCAGCTGTAAAATTGTATGGAAGCTTGACTCCACTGAAAACCTGGTGTAAATTTATTATTCAACTTTTGTAATTGCGCCCTGAAAACATGATGTTGCATCTGACTGTGGCTATCCTGGGTAAATGCATTGTCACGTGCTAAAGTAGCAGTTCTTCCCCCCTCAAGTAAATATGTAACAGAGGGAAGCTCTAGTATTATAGAAGACTGACTGAAATATATATGATTATTGTGGGGTCCTATACCTGTAAATGCTACAGCTCCCTGTTATACTATAGCTTTTTGTCCCCATGATCTCTTTCACAGCCCCAGTCTTATAATCTGACCTGATAGTAAAACAGGTTTCTCTGCAGTTCCATTCTAGCATTTAGCCATTCATTACAAATGACCACATGATATCCACCTGTCTGCTACATGAGGGAAACAGTGCCATCTGCTCCTGAGAGCCAGAAGCCAAAAAGTCATTAGCACTCCATTAAAGGCAGTAAATTCAATCACAGGAAATCTTTACTCCTTTCAACTTGTGTAACCATCATAAAATACCATAGAGCAAGCCTGTCAAGATATATTTAAGGACCACTCCCCAGAAGATGTAGGTAATTGCCAATAAAATATTGGGGACATACATTAGCGGACAGTTATGAATGTTGATTAATAAATATAAATTTCATGATATATGACTAGGGAGCACTAGCAGCCTCCATTTGTTATTGCTTTTCAAGTTTAGCCACATAGGGCCAGCTCCCCTCTCTTACTACTTTCCTTCATTGTAGGAGAATACAGATTGCCTGGGATTGCTAATTTATTTGAAACAAGAATACAAATACATGCTAAACAGAATGCATATTATGGGCTGCACAGCTAATTGTTCAAAAGACAGAGCATGGAAGATTTGCTTAACATTCTCAAATCAATAAGGCTTGTCATTCATTTTTTTATATTTTGTGGGAAACAGTATAGTACAATGAGGCATAGACAATAAGCGTACAAACAAAAGGTGATGCTGTGTTGGACAAAGACAGGGGTCATGCTTGTCTTGCAGCAGACCTGGCTTTGAATATATGTTCAACCACAAGAGACCATTTGTAATTCTTATCTCATGTTACTAGTGAACATTAGTGTACATAATACTGTAGAAAACATCACCATACATAGCTATAGTTCTTTTCAAATAAAAGCAGCATGAGTTAAAGAGACCCTTTTGACCTCTTTTGTATTATATTATTTTTTACAGTAATTGAAATCCCACATTTTATGACTGGTAACCTTCTTTAAAATGTGTTGATGTTGCTGGTTGTTTTATCTGCTTTATTTCCTATTAAAACTGAAATACATGCTAATGTTGCAGTTATACCCATCCTTGTTTTGTTTCAAATCCTTGACCTACTCTTATTGTGTACAGCAGTACTAGCCAGGCTACAGCAAAGTATCTTACAGCATTACTGCAAAATGCTGCAGTATACAGTAGGGAACAATGCAATTCAGCCATTTGGTCATGCAGTATTTTGTAACACATCATTTACTGGAAGTTACTGTGTTGCAAGTCTCAAATCCTTGATGTACTCTTATTGCATGTAGCTGTGCTAGACAAAATACTACACAGTACCTTGCAGTCTTACAGCAAAATACTGCAATAAACTGCAGGGAACAGTGCAATTTAATATCAGTTAAGCCCTTTTGTCTTGCAGTATTTTTTAACTTGTCATTTGCTGCAGGTTACTGTGTTGTATCCTGGCTGGCTCCACTGGATTACATGTGATACTGGCAATCGCAGAAAGGCAATTGCCGTTAGGGCAAGTGTACATTGCTGAAAATCAGTGTTGGTGATGTGCACTCCTGGCACACAGCAAAAGGGCACCAGGGACTTTTTTTTTAATGCAGGGGGCTATGCCTTCACACTCCACCCTGGGGCTCTGCCCCCGCACCCTCCACTAAAGGATTCTCAACTCCAGGGGGGTGCATTTTGGGGGGTACAAATGTGGGAAATAAAAAAAAAACATCCTGCTGCAATAAAATGAAAGTGCACCTGGAACTGAACCCAGTATCCTCACAACCCTAGCCTGCCACCTACCCACCATACCACAGGGCCCACTCAGCAGCCCACCACTGCACTACACCTCACAAAACCCTCCCTCCCCTTCTGCCCATCGCACGTGGTGCTCTCTCCCCCACCCGTGCATGTCTACATATATCAACATCCTGTTGCTACGTTCACGGACCCCCCTCCCATCCAGTCACCCTCCCTGCCCAGTAGTGCTGTGGACAGGCACCGCAATTGGGTCACCCTTTTTAAAAGTGCTCAGTCGCGGTCATCATTGTCATGGGCTACTGCTCCGCTGTACTTCCAAAACCTTAGGATGCCCCCAAACAGTTCAGCTACTCATGATGGAATAGTCTCCTCTCCTCCCACTGCATCATGAGTGGCTAGACTGTGTTGGAAGTGTTCCCATGTCCAGAAGAGATGTGGTGGGAGTTGATCAACTAATGCAAACACATTTTGGTGTGGTAACACCAGTATGGAGGGCAGTCTGATTTTGACTTGAAAAAGGGAATCAGAATCAAATTGATCAGCTACATCAGTAAATTCAACAGAATGTAAGCAATCATAAAATGTGTTTTTAAACTCATAAAATGAGTTTTAAGCTGGAGACAATCTGTGGCCAAAGAGGGTTGATAATGTCCCTTTAATGAATGTAAGCTGATTCAACAATAAACATACAGGTCAACCAGATTACAATAATTCTCCATGAACTCAGACTGACTCTGATCACTCACATACCTATATAGTCTATCTCTGCAACTACTGTAGGTTTGATATGTAGGTGCTGTGAGGAAATACACAAACACCTTTATGAGATATAGAAATGGTGACCTCAGCAATGTCAAAATTACTGCCACATCTCAGTCCTCCCCAACATTGTTATAATATTAAAGAAAAATTGGGATAACAGTCAAATCAGAATCTGCATTAATGAAAGCAACTGTCTAGTCCCATTAGGTTCTAGGCCTACTATTCTTCTATCATAACCTTACTAAAACTAGAAAACAATATATGTCTACTTACATACTAATGATAACTCACAGGAAGTGATTAAATTAGAAATGTTAAGGTGGGGTAACTCTCACATGTATCTAGAATCTTAAATGGGGGAATTGTCATCTCTAGGTGGTAGAACTTGCCAACTGTATTCAATAAAGAAAGATGACTGAGGGAGCAGGAACTTTCACACAATTTTATAAGAGGTGGTGACACTGAGTTCCTGTAGGCTCCTGCCCAGTTTAACCCCTGCTAACAGGAAAATTTCTCATAGACCTCTACAAGGAACTTGACTAAGTTTCACACAAACTGCTACCAACCAAAGCTGACAGGCTCAGTATCACTAACAATGCAGCACAGCAACATAGGAAGCAGTGTAGTCCAATGGCTAGAAAACCAGCTTCGGAACCACCAAACGTAGGTTCAAACATCATCAGAGCTGCTTACATGTTGTGAGAAACATTGAAATATAGAAACTGATGGCAGATAAGGGCTGCTTGGCCCATGCAATCTGCCCTTTTTCATTGTGCTGCTTTCACTGTCGACCCTTCTAGGTCTACGGCAACTTCTCATCCACCCCTTTCCTATCCCTTATGATCCCCTTGTGCGTATCACAGGCTTTTTTGAATCCTACCACTGTTTTTGCCCCAACTACCTCCACTGGAAGACTGTTTGAGGCATCCAACATCCTTTCTGTGAAGATGTTTTTCCTCACATCTCTTCTGAACCTACCACCCTCCAGCTTCATATCATGACCACTTGTTCTAGAGCATCCTTTTCTCTGAAAAAATCTGCCACCTGTACCTTATTCACCCCATGAGGTATTTAAAAGTCTTGATCATATCCCTTCGCTCCTCCAGGGTGTATGTGTTTAGTTCCTTTAGCCTCTTTTCATAGGGCTTTTGATGCAGATCCTGTACCATCTTGGTAGTCCTCTTTTGGGCCACCATTACTCTATCTATGTCTTTCCTGAGATGTGATCTCCAAACCGGGATACAGTACTTCAGGTAGGGTCTTACCAATGACCTATATAGGGGCAACACCACTTCCCTCTTCCTGCCGGTGATGCCCCTATTTATACACCCCTGCATCCCACTAGTTCTCCTGATCACTTTGTTGCATTGTCTGACCACCTTCAGGTTATCCAATATGATTACCCCCAGGTTTCTTTCCTGCTTGATTGTTGCAAGTATCAACCCCCATTTGGTACTGCACCCCTGGGATTCTGTGACCCAACTGCATTATTTTGCACTTTTTTGCATTAAACCTCAGCTGCCAAACTTTTGACCATCTTTGGGCCCTTGACTGTCTTTATTTCAATGTTATCTTCAAACTTAAGTATCCTACAGTACCTCCAATTATCAATGTTAATGCACTGCTATCTGTAATATGATTACATTTTTATAACATCAAATTACACTATATAAAACTATTTCAATTTGTGAAAAACATTAATCCATAAGGATGTGGTCCCTGCTTAAACAGAAAAAAAAAAGATGTATTTATTAATTAATTTATTTATTTACAATTTGTGACCAGGGTGGCATACTATGTTGTAGCTGCTTGTCTCCATCTCTATCCTGGGGTGGGAGTGAGGATGGGGTACATGGACCTGTGTTATTCATAAGGAAAATGCTAGCTAGAACAATGAGCAAAAATCTCCTACTCTAAGGATAAGTGCCATTGTATCTTTTTCTTCTACCTGGACAGCCACCCAGAGGTGCTGAGAAGGCACCTTGGTTTAACAGCTCATAACAGATGACATCTCAACAGGGCAGCAACACCAAGTGTTGTGCTACAGTGTCAGTACTGCGTATTAGCCCAAGTTCCATGTGTAAAACTAGAAACCACGAGCCAGCCCCAGAGTTGAAAATGCAATCTACTGAGACACTGACATTATAATTAACAGGACAGCCTAGAGAAAGATTGTGCAGATACAAAATAGAAATGACCCAATAAAACAGTGACAACTACCCATGTTTTTTACACTGCCCTTCCAACTCTATAAAGCAGAAGGGTTTCCATGGTGATTATGTCAATGGTTATAATGTATACCTCTACAACAAAGAGCTGAATGGAATTAATTTTTTCTGCTGTTAGTGGCAGGTCAGTTTCAGATCCAGTCAGCAACATGGTCAAGAGAGTTACAGAAGGCAGGTAGCAAACTAGAAACCCTTTACAATAAATTGTTATGTTGGTTCAAGACCACTTTTTTAAATAATTACTCTTGTCTGATGTTAAGAATTGGCTATCTGAACACAGCTCTCTAGAAAACTGAGAGAGGAATCATCAGAAATTCTGTTGTTATCATGACATGTTCTAGATTCTTCATTGTAGCAGTTCCTTTTTGATATGTTCACTTGTGTTATAGTCAGCTGAGTGAAGCCCTATTATGTGTGATTGAGGTAGAAAGCATCTTTGTCAAGATAAACGCAGATGTATATTCAAAGTGATACAAGCAAAGCAAATCTGTTATAAAGTCATGTTTAACTCATGGAGAAACACAAATGCATGTTCCTCAATATTTCAAAGCGTCATGGGAAGCATATGCAAATCCCAACAAAATAATTGGGACTGGCTCAACTTTAAGCAGAGTTCCATGGTGCTGAAAGGCCTTACAATGCAACCAGCAAAGGATGAGAACAGCAGACAAAGACACGCGTTTTGTCTTTGTTAGGACTCATCAGTGTCCCATGTCTGTACTGTATCTCAGCCCAGATGCTGGTTGCATTATGAAGCCTTTCAGCACCATGCAATTCTATTTAAAACAGCAGTACATGATAGCTGTGAAAAGTTTGACCTATACTTTTTTATTCTATTTTAGATTGTCCTTTATCTCCTGACTTATATGATACCCTTCTTTCTCCATTTTGAGTCTGCAATAGTATTTTTTCACACTTGAAATAAAGGAGTGTTCCTTTTAATATGTCTCAGATCAGGTTTTCATCAGTATTTGCAGCTGTTTTTGAACATCTATTGTCCCATAAGGTCAAGGACCACTGTCTGCTGCATAATAGTTCATTTTAGTCACAACATAAGTCATTTTAAACAATTGTTGCACAAAAGTGGCTGAGAATACCAATGAAAGCCTTGTCTGAGCCATATTAAAAGGCATACTCCTTTTATTATTTCAAATGCGAAAAAAGTACTAAAACAGACTCAAACTGTAGAAAGAAAGGTATCATACAAGTCAGGAGATAAGGGACAATCTAAAATACAATAAAGAAGTACAGCTCAAAATTGTCACCCCTATCATGCACTGCTGCTTTAAAGAGGAGTCAGTCAAATTCTTTTGTTGGGATTTGCATATGCTTCCTATGATGCTTTGCATAATTGGGGTATGTGCAATTGTGTTTCTGTTTGAAACCTGGCTGTATGGCTAATGCCCTTCTAGGGTAATTCTTGTCTCAAGACATTTGCTCTGGGGTTCTTGTCTTTTATACTTAACTCATGGAGTTTTATGAAATAGAGATGCATACATCTTTCATTCTTAAATGAGTTGGAATTTACATTTTTTTTCAATAGTGATATGGTCATGTCAGTGAAGAAGCGTGATCAGCAGCTTATCAAAAATGTCTGTCAATGAGCAGAAATGGCCTGCATGCTAACAAACATACCATAGTTATTCAGTAATATTGAGACAGAAGCAACTTAATGGCCATCTTCTCCATTCCACAAACTACTTGGTACTGTTGTAGGGTACACAAGCCACAGAATTTGGCCCAATGGCCAATTCTGAGTCAAGCCTGTCAAACATGAATTAACCAATTTGGCCCAGTTAGGCACAAGCCCTTCTGTGCAGTTCCCAACACTCACCGCCAAATGCCCCCATTACTGCTCAGATCACTGATTCAGTTACAAAAGACAATTTGATGTTATTAGTTAATGGGTCTTCCATAGGATGTCTCTAGTAGTATAAAAGACTCGGAGCATGAGGTTTTGGCAATAATGCACTTCAGGGCATGTGTAGTAGTGGAATTTATACACTTCTTGTTTGGTTAAAGTCACTCGGCTGTGCCTCATGACACACCACACAAGGTGTCTGTACATCTCACAACAACACACACCTGTTGTGCATTATTGCTTAAAACACATATACAGCTGTGTATGAAATAGTCTTTGTTAGTAAGAGACCATAACTAACCTTAAAGATGCTGACTGTGTATGATTGCATGTGTATATGTGTGTGTGTGTGTATGTAGGTGTGGGGTGGCCCTTATGAATGTTTATTTGAATTTGAAGTTAAATTGATCTGACTCTAGACCTGACTGGTCACCACTGAATAGGGCTCTCCCCAGCCCAACTGGCACTTTGAGAACTGATGGACCAGGCAGGTTTGTGTGACAAATGGCAGGTTCTCCACCCAACTGACAAGGAATACACATATACCTCCCCAGTCCATAGATCCTTTTCCCGCATAGACTACCTACTTTTTTCCCACTCGCTCATCCCCGGGGTTCTGGATGCCTCAATTCTTCCTGGCCCTCCCTTGGACCATTCATTGGTCATAAGCCATCTTTCCCTGTTGACTATACCTAAAGTGGGGTCCCTATGGAAACTTAATGATCAGTTGCTGAAAGACCCAGAAACAGTCCAAGTTATTCTAGAACATATAGAACAATTTATTGAGGCCAACCACGGGTCCACTGAGAGATCTGACATGGAATGGTCTGCCTTTAAGGCCTACCTAAGAGGGATTCTAATTGGCTTAGCCTTCAGAAGAAAGAAAACCAGGGAGTAACAGTTGTTATGATTATTGTCTCAAATTAGAGATATAGAGCTGAACTTGGCCCCATATTCCCCTGAGTTTCTCCATCAGGAACTAACCAAACTGAGAGCTGCCTACCTAGAACTATTGAGAGAGAAAAAGTGGAGTATTCCATATTGAGAACAAACGCTTCTTATACACACCATGGCAAGAAGCCATTGTGCCTAGTAGCCCTTAGAATAAAGCAACAATAATCTTCTTACTTTATAGCCTCAATATGCTCTCAGACTGAGGGTTCCCTGAAAACTTCCCCAAGGGATATTATATTAGAGTTTACTGTTTATTATAAATCATTATACGGCCCAATGCTCGACCCCCCCACCATACAGGCATTAGATAAGTATCCTGAAGAGTCTAAATTGCCCCGTCTCTCCAAGGAACAACAGGAATTACTATTATCCCCGATCACCGAAAAGGAATTGGCTGAAATAATTAACAATCTTTCCAAGAATAAGACCCCAAGGATGGATGGATACTCAGCTCATTTTTATCAAAAGTTTAGCAAATAACTTATCCCTTTACTTCTCCCCTTATACCAACATGTACTCTCCAGAGCAGAAACTGACCCTTCCCTTTTTGAAGCACTGATTATCCTTTTATCCAAACCTGGTAAAGGCCCTGAACTGGTCACGAATAATCGACCCATTTCTCTCCTTAACCAAGACATAACAATTCTAACTAAATTACTTGCCAATCATCTTAATCTAATACTCCCAGATCTCATTGGACCAGAACAGGTGGGTTTTATGAAAGGGAGATCCTCATCAGATCACCTCTGTACCCTGTCTCATGTTTTCTCAGTATCCAGAGATGCTCCTTTTCCTGCAGTCTTGGTCTCTCTGGATGCTGAGAAGGCATTTGACAGAGTGAACTGGTACTATCTTTTCCAGAATCTCAAGCCTTTTTTTCATTAAATTTCCAAAATTGGACGTGCTCTGTACTGGTCCTCTACCAACCGATTAACTGGCAATGGGGTAACCTCGGATCTTTTTACACTGTACTCAGGCATGAGGTAAGGCTGTCCTCTATCCCCATTACTTTTCAATCTCTATCTTGAGCCACTGATCTGTAGATTAATGAACTGCCAGATGATTCAGGGCATTCCTATACAATCACAGGAAGTAAAGGTCTCAGCATATGCAGATGACCTTCTTCTTCAACTTTCCCATCCTGTGACATACATCCTCCCAATGCTAGAAATTATAGAAAAATACAGTTACATTTGAAACTTCAAATTGAATGTCAGTGAGACAATTGTTTTCCCCCTCAACCATAAGATATTTAAACCAGCCATACTAGCAGTAGAACTCTCCTGGAAGCAAGATTCCCTAAGGTATCTTGGTATTGAACTCACAAGAAATCCAGTAAATTGTCTAAAACTCAATTTGGACTCCCTCGTGCACACAATTAGTCAAACTTAGATCATTGGTCCACCCTCCCAATTTCTATATGGGGCAGGATTAATGTACTTAAGCAATAAGGCATTACCAAGGGTTATGTTAATGGTCTGTTAATCACCTTCTAGGGGTGTACTGTGCCATGAAGTGTAGCCGAGTGCCACATGCCTCTAGAGGGTGATTAATTGACCATTAACATAATCCCTGGGAGTGCCTTATTGTTATTATAATAAAACATGTTTTTAAACAGTGTTAAACCTTGCTCAGCATATGGCTAAGCTCTACATGTATGTTAATAAAAGATTAACATGAGGCTGTTAGAATGTTTGCAGCCAATCAGAAAGCTCCATTTCTCAGACCCTTTTTACGTTCGCTTGCGCGCATGCTCAAGGAACGTTGTGGGAGAGTAGCACACTTGGAGGTGTGCCTCTCCCATCCAATGCACTGCTCCCTTGAGCAGGCGTGGCGGTCCTGCACCAATGGGTGCAGGAGCTCAGTATGACAGCGGTGTTCCTCTGCTTCAAAGGAAAGCACACTGCTTCCATACTGAAACACCATCACCGTCCCCCCTTGCCATCACGCAGCTCCCCAGCGGCGGCGCCACCCCCCAGCTGTGCCATGCTGGAGCCCAGCGTGGCAAACATTGTTTGCTGGCTGGGGTGCCCAATCCTCCGCCGCCCCTCACCCCCCACACATCTTCTGCCACGCTGGGAGCCCACCCCAGTATGGCAAACGCCCACGTCGTCTTTTTTTTTAAACCTGTAAAATAAACACGGTCCCACGCGAGTCTGCCAGCCCCCTCCCACAACCTGGACCCACCACTGCCTTTAGCCTCCCCACACCCCCCCCTCACCCCATACTTACCTCTGGATTCTGGCGACAATCTTCAGTGGACCGTGAACACGTCTGCACCCCTTCAAAGCCAACCGCGAACTGAGGAAATGCCGGTAAGCTGTATAATGGGCTAGATAGGGGGGTTTCAACTTTAGTGCATATCTCAGTCATTTTTTGGAATTTTTGCAGCAAATTTTCAACATGGGGTTTTTGGGACCCCTTCTCGCAGATGATATCACTGTCATGGCGTTATTCGGGCTCGAAGGAGTAGTTCGCAGGCACTGCACAGTCACTGTGCGAAATCACCCTTCAACTTTGAATAATGCCATGACAGTGACATCATTCATGAGAAGAGGTCCCAAAAACCCGATGTAAAAAATTTGGTGCCAAAATTCCAAAAAATGACTGTTTTACGAGGTGCCTTGCGCAGTTCCTACGCAGGCTCGTAAGTTCGTGAATTTTCAATATTTTCACTCCAGATTTTCAACATTGCCATTTTATCACACCTTCTTATGAGTGGTACAGCTGTCATTTTTCACATCTCACCCAAAACATGTTTTCACCCATGTAGCACACAATGGCACAGTCGGTGTGCGAAATCAATGTATGGAACACATTAAGAAAATCACAGTGACACTGTTCATGAGCACAGGTCTTAAAATGGCTATGTTGAAAATTTGGTGAAAAAATTCCTAAAAATGACTGTTTTACGAGCGTGCATTGCGCAGTTCCTACGCACGCTCGTACGTTTGCTAATTTTCAATATTTGCACTCCAGATTTTCAACATTGCCATTTTACCACACCTCCTCATGAGCAGTACAGCTGTCATTTTTCACATCCTGCCCAAAATGTGTTTCTGCCCATGTAGTGCACAATGGCGCATTCAGTGTGCGAACTCAATGTATGGGACACATTAAGAAAATCACAGTGACACTGATCATGAGCAGAGGTCTTAAAATGGCTGTGCTGAAAATTTGGTGAAAAAATTCCTTAAAATGACTGTTTTATGAGTCTGCATTGCACAGTTCCTACGCAAGCTCGTAAGTTTGCGAATTTTCAATATTTTCACTCCAGATTTTCAACATTGCCATTTTACCTCACCTCCTTATGAGCACTGCAGCTGTCATTTTTCACATCTTGCCCAAAACGTGCTTCTGCCCATGTAGCGCACAATGGCACAGTCAGTGTGTGAACTCAGTGTATGGGACACATTAAGAAAATCACAGTGTCACTGTTCATGAGCAGAGATCTTAAAACGGCTATGTTGAAAATTTGGTGAAAAAATTCCTACAAATAACTGTTTTACGAGCGTGCGTTGCACAGTTCCCACGCACGCTCGCAGGTTTGCGAATTTTCAATATTTCCACTCTACATTTTCAACATTGGCATTTTACCACACTTCCTTATGAGCAGTACAGCTGTCATTTTTCACATCCTGCCCAAAACATGTTTCTGCCTATGTAGCGCACAATGGGGGTAACAAAAAGGTCATGCTGACAATTTATTCTGCAAATACCAGCAATCGCACAGGGCATTAGGGTAAAGCACAATATATGCCAAACACCACTGCAAATACCTGCAAGTGAACGTTTGGCATTGACAAATGCTTGTTATAATTAAATGTCTTCCAGCGCCTTTTCTACCCCCTTAGTTTACTCATTATTTGGCTCCCTTTGTCCTGGTTTAAAAAGTACATGGCCGTTCCACTAAATTTATCTGGTCCAATAAGACACCTAGATTAACTTTTCACAAACTAGCTGCTCCCAAATCTAGAGAAGGACTATGTCTTCCTCACATCTGCCTTTATTTTTGGGCTAGTCACACCAATAAATATCTTAGATGGCTCTCACCAGGTACTTCCCCTCACTCCCCAAATGTCTTAAAATTGAACTAGCCCAGATTTGCTCCTGTGGCTTATCTCCTGTGGCACTCTTACATGTTAGAGAAAGTGTTCTCCCTGCCAAATTGAAAAACACCCCAATTGCCATATCAATAAAGGTCCACTCCCAACTTTGCCTCTTTCTTAAATGTAAGCACACCATAGACCTAATACAACCCGTATGGGGTAATCCTAATTTTAATATCGATAGCAAAGTTCTTTCACCTTGTTGGTTACCTTACTTAGGAGAGGATCTACTCACTAACCTGGTTAAAGAAGGTGGTTCATGGCTTTTTGTTGCTGAAATCATGCATAAGTTCAAGATCCCAAATATTCATGTTTTTAAGGTTTTCCAACTGAGACACCTTCTTTTAAAGGTATTGGGAACTGATCCATCCCAATCAGTTTGCCCCTCCTTCCAAAGAGAATTGAGCCACCTAGAGGGCCTTCCACAGGCTGTCTCCAAGATTTATGGGATCTTATTTGATTGGATCCACCTGGACTGCTTCGGCCCCACGACCTACTGACTGACTAGACTGGCCGGCCCTATGGCATAATTGCCTTAGGTTCATAACCCAGGACAGACTGAGGCTTATGCAAGTGCACATAATTCATAAATTGTATTATTCTGCACAAAAATTAGACAAACTTGGTATAATACCCTCACCCTTATGCATTCACTGCCTCCAAGAGGATGGCACAATATAACATATTTTTTGGTCCTGTCCAAAAATGCCCCACCATGGGCCAAAATTCAACAAAGAACTGACACTCTGTTAGGTCTAGAAGAACTGTTCACTCCCGAAATCTGCCTGCCAGGTGATTTCTCTGGAATTACAGTTCTTAGTCACAAATATTACATGGCTGTCATCTCCATGTCAGTCAAAAAACTGGTATTGAGGTATTGGATAGACAAGGATGACATTTCTTATGGTGAATGGTTTACTAAACTCTTAGCCAATCTTAGAACAGTGAAAGAGATAGCAAGTTTGATTAATAGATTAGAAAAGTTCAAGAAAATCTGGGACCCCCTGTATACTCTATATTCTTTATAACCAATATGCACTGGTACCTTTTAATGCAGACAGATCAATCCCCTTGAATGTGCTGTGCTGGGAGGGTTAGGGAGGGTGATGGGAAAAGGGAAGGGAAGGAGAGAAAAGAGGGAGGAGGAGGACAGTCTTATTGCGACTCAGCATTTCTATTTACTTGTTTCTAACAAAATTGTAACTGTCCTCTGTATGGAAAAAAATTACAATAAACTTTGAATTAAAAAAAGAATTTGATGTTAAAGATATGGAAACACATACACAGCTCAGTGTATAGTATTAGTTTACATTACTATGAGGCTGTATCACAGAATGAGCATGACTGTATTGTATGTGCACATCTTTGGTGAGCATGGCAGCACCCTCATAAATTAATGTTTACTGTTAAACTTAATACACATGTACGGCTGTGTATGTAACAGTCTCTGTTATTAAGAGGCCACAACTAGCATGCGTTACTAGCTGCATAACTAAACATGCACACGTGAATGGTGTGTATGTTTGACACCTCTCATCAAAGTTTATTAGTGCTTACTGTTAACTATAAATACATACATAGCCGTGTGTGTAATTCCATGTATTATTACAAGGTCATAACTACTGTAGGATGTGTGTAGCTGACTGTGCATTACTACACATGCACTTCTGTGTGGCATTAATCTGCAGCTCCCTTCATCAGAGTTTCTTAGTGTTCACTGTTAAACATATTAGTATTTATATATGGTTCAGTAGTCAGTGTTATTAAAAGATTATAACTAACATTTGTGTTACTGACAGTGCAGTAGTGCACATGTAGGCATGCATGATATGTGTGTACAGTGTCCATCAACAATGTTTATTAGTGTTTACTGTTAAAATTATGAATAGTTATGACATGGATATAAAAAATCTAGAAACCTGACTGGCTGAGGAGATTGTAACCGAGTGCTGTTGTTCCAGTACAACAGCACTGGAAAAAGATCTGTGACTTTATTCACCTGTCTGTATTACAGCTGCACAGCTGTATCAATAGACCTTAATTCACTTACTTGTATGTAGAAAACAAACAAAAAAAACACTCAAAAAATAAACAAAAAAAATGCAGCTTCTACTATCTATCAACAATCAATCAATCAACAATTTATATATAAAAAGCGCAATTCACACATGGATCAAAGCGTCTATACAATAATTAAAAAAACCTCTGAGATTAAAACATCTAATAAATATTAAAATATGTAGCTATATCAACTGCCACTTCATCAGAACTCAGGAAAGGCAAGATTAAAAAGGTGCATCTTCTGTGCAGATTTAAAGCTCTCCACAGTCAGGCACTGTCTTATCTGATGAGGTAGAGTTCCACAGGGTAGGGGCCATGAACGCAATTGCTCGGGCACCTGAGATCTTCAAATGTACCCTTGGAACTTCTAGCAATCCCTCATTGGTGGAGCAAAGTGTGCAGGAGGTGCAGAAAGGGCAGAGAAGATCTTGCAGGTTACATGGTCCCTGTCCATGTAGGGCCTTGTAGGTCAGCAAACCGACCTTGAAGGTGATCTGCCACTGAATAGGCAGCCAGTGCAGGCCATAGAACACAGGTGTGACATGGCATGATCAAAGAAAACCAGTCAACAGCCTAGCAGCTGCGTTGTACACCAGCTGCAAGTGGCAAATATCAACCCCCGGGAGCCCTAGGTGCTGGGTGTTGCACTAGTCAAGGTGGGAGGTCACAAAGGCATGGACCAATGTTGGAAGGTCATCAGGCAGACAAGGTGCTTAATCTGGGCTACTGGCCAAACAACAAAATTTCAGTGGCTCGATGGGGCTATGTTTTTCCTTTTCTCCTTAATTTTCTAATTTTTACTTATTTAAATAAAAAAAGTTTTAAAACTGCTTTCTTCACTAATCCTAATCGACCCATTTTATAATTGCAATAAGGCACTCCAGCATGGCTTTGTTCTGGGATAATGGCAATTCTCAGCAGGCAGAAGCACTTGACCTTCAGTCTTGTGTTTCAACCAATCCAAGGTGTGTCATTATTCCAGCACAAAGCACAGTTCTGTCATGCCTTATTGCTTAAATATACAGAACTGTATGTGCAGAAGTCTGTTATTAACACTTAGGCTGTCAACAGAATTAGAACGTATAGGAATTTTGGATTGATATATCAGTCTGCGCCCTGCAAGGGTTAAGACGTTGTTACGAATAAGTGTCACTGACAGTGCATGATTAACTGTGCACATATGGATGGTCTGTGTACATGGTGCCCCTCATCGATGTTTATTGGTGTTTATGTTAAAATATACATATATGTGTGTGTGTGTGTGTATATATATATATATATATATATATATATATATATATATATATATAAAACGTGTTTCTTAAGAGGCTGTAACTAGTAGGTCCCACACTTGCCTCAAATGCCACAGCCAGTCTTATTAACCCTTGAAATGTGTTTCTGAATGTGCATGACTCATTTACACTAAGACAAAAAATTGTTTCTCTTTTATTTTATAGGCACATAGGCTGTGCTGATACTCCAGTCACTGTTTTCTGAGGCTGGCCCTCTTAAGCTGGCAATACAATATTTTACGTTTCCCAGAAATATCACTAATAGTGTAGATTGTAATCACTTAAGAGTTCTGCCACTGCCTTTACTTATTTCACATTGCATATTCTATTGTGTCATATTGTTGCAAGTTAAATATGCAGTGCAAACTGTGGCTATGTAAAGAATTAGCCACCCTAGACAGGTTATAAGATCTATTCCTTTTAGTAAAGCACATTAAATAGGCCTTTTCCTCCTCCTCCTCCTCTGTATTAGGGGAAATGCAATATAAATATGTTATAATTGTCACAGCCCCACTCAGCAGGTCAGGCCCTCTTCTTCCACAGTGCCAACCTCTGAGCACAGTATTGTGAACAGGAAACAGAAACAGGATAACCCTCCTGTCTGTTTTGTGGGTTCGAATGAACCTTTGGTCTCAAGTTCTTTGGGGGATTCAAACTGTGAACCTCTTGCTAGCATACCCAATGTACAGGCTCAGATAACTCAGCTCTTCGGGGAATGCCAGATATCTTTCGCCTATGGGCACCTAACCAGGTGTACAAAATGAACCCTTAAAAACTCTATGAAAGACCTCAGAATAAACTCTTACCTTTTTCCAGTTTGGTATTACCATTAAGCTATGCACAGTGTCTCTGTAACCATATATGCTTCACTTGTCAAAGAAAGAATTTCAAAGGCACACCAAGTAGTCTCTAAAATGAGGTGTTTACTTAAAAAGAGATAAAAATGTAAAATGTAAATACAGAACAATATATCACAAAATTTGCAAATCACTTAAAAGAATAAAGTTTAAATAAAGTGCATACTCCTACCAATAATACACTTAGGCCTGTCTACCTAATGTATTCTTATAATCTTACAGTGCTGAAAGATGCTGTAGCTTCAGAATCCAAACATGTGTGTGTCTAAATGGAATACAGACTACAGTTCAAAACTGGCTTTGACAACCTCTTTACATGAGGTCGCCAGCTCCTCCCTGTTAGAATATAACAAAAATTATACAAAACAGGATGTCTCATCCTTCAGAAGGTGACATCAGCAAAAAAACTTGTTTCCCCATCTTCTTTTGATCTAGAGTGTCTTCCTGTCTCAAGGACATCAAATGACTTTTTATGACTCTCTGCCAGATCTCACTGAGGTGTCATATGATTTGTGACACCAGTCACATAACTGGGTTTTCCTGAGGATGTCATAAAATGGATATTCCACTTCCTAGCTTTTACAGCAAACTGAGAAGTTAATTGCATACAGAGATCTGCTGTTTAACATATATCCTGTTTTTTGAACTGATACCTGGGGGGTAATCCCACAGGCTGTCTCAGCATGTCTCATGAGAGACATTAAATAACATATTTTTTATTTTACAAAAAAAAAAATAGAGTAATCAGAACCAGCTGTCTAAGTGTCACAATCCCCCCCCACCCAGACTGAATTTGGGGGCTCTATCCCCTGTATGGGATGAGCTTCCCAAATCAGTTCACTCCTTGTAGACAGTAGACAACCCATCTGAGTTCTGATTGGTCGCTCCAGCTCTATGTATAATTGTCATGTCATACTCTTGCAAAGTTTTTTCCTATCTGTATCAGCCAAACCAGGGAGTTGTGGTCAGTCTGTACCACAAAATGTTGCCCATACAAGTATGGCTCCAACTTCTTTAGAGCCCACACTATGGCAAGACACTCCATTTCCACAGTGGAGTATGCCTGCTCCCTGGGAAGTAACTTTTTACTTAGATATGTTACAGGATGATCTTTCCCTTGGCTAGATGTCTGACTCAGTACTGCCCCAATACCCACATCTGAGGTGTCAGTCCAATCTATAAAGGATTTTCTATAGTCAGGACTTGTCAAAACAGGAGCACTGCACAGTGTATCCTTCAGTCTGGTAAAGACTTCTTCACAGGTTGGCCCCCAGGTAATTTTCTTTGGCATCCTTTTCTTTATCAGGTCAGTTAGGGGAGCAGCCAGGGCACTGTAATTAGGTACAAATTTTCTATAGTACCCTGCTGTCCCGAGAAAACTCCTGACCTGCTTCTGCATTTCTGGTCTGGGCCACGCCTGGATTACCTCTATTTTTATTTGGTTAGGACAGAGCTGTCCCTAGCCTACCACATGCCCGAAGTATGCCACTTCTCCCATGGCCACCTGGCACTTCCTGGCTTTGACAGTGAGCCTGGCCCTCTGTATCCTGCCCAGCATTTCCCTAAGATGGGTTAGGTGTTCCTCCCAGCTGGTATTAAAGATGGCAATGTCATCCAGGTATGCCATGGCATACTCCTCAGTACCATTTAACACCTGGTTCATGAACCTTTGGAAAATAGCCGAGGTGTTCTTCATTCTGAAAGGCATTACTTGGAATTCAAATAAGCCTATCAGAGTGACGAAGGCTGACCTCTCCCTAGCTCTGTCCATCAGCTCTACCTGCCAATACCCCTTGGTCAGGTCAATGGCTGTAAGGTAGGTCACCCCTCCCAACTTTTCCAGGAGTTCATCTGTCCGGGGCATCGGGTGGGCCTCTGACTTTGTGACTGCGTTCAGCCCATGATAGTCCACACAGAAATGAGTAGAGCTATCTGGCTTGGGCACAAAGACTATGGGTGAGGCCTAGGGGCTATGGGATCTCTGGATTACACCTAAATCCAGCATCTCCTCCACTTCCCTCCTAATGCCCTTTTGGACAGCCTCTGACACCTTATATACTGTTCACCGTATGGGCGTTTGTGTCCCTGTCTCCACATTGTGCATCGCTAAGGGGGTTAGTCCAGGCTTGGCACTAAGCAATGGGGCAAAGTCTGCTAAAACCTCCCTTACTTCCTGGATCTTGTCCGGGGTCAGCTGGGGAGACAGTTTAACTGCCTCCACAGAGGACTTCCACTTACTTTTTGCCAGCAAGTCCAGAAGGGGGTCTCCTTTGTCCGTCCCCTTCCCAGGACTACACACTGCAAACACCATGTCAGCCCTATTTGCATATGGCTTCATCATGTTGACATGGTACATCCTTTCTATCTGTCTTCTGTCAGGTAACTCTGTAATATAGTCCTTGTCAATTACCTTCCTAACCACTTTGTACGGTCCTGACCACTCAGCCTGCAGCTTGTCTTTCCAGACCAGAATAAGGACCATGACTTCCTGACCCACCATGTACAAGCAGGCTCTGGCTCTGTGGTTGTACCACACTTTTTGTTTCTGTTGAGCAGCTGCCAGGTTGCTTTGGGCTGTCCCCCTAAGCTCCTTCAGCCTTTCCCTAAACCTAAGGACATAATCCACTATGGGAGTTCCCTGGGTGGTGTGCTTGCCTTCCCAGTCCTCCCGGATCAAGACTAGGGGCTCATGTACCCGGCACCCATATCAGAGTTTGAAGGGGGAAAATCCTATTGACTCTTGGTGCATCTCCCTGTATGCAAACAACAGGTGGGGAAGGTATTTCTCCCAGTCCCTCCCATGCTGTTCAGCAAATGCCCAGAGCATTTACTTCAGGGTACTATTGAATCTTTCCACAACCCCATTGCCTTGTGGGTGATACGATGTTGTGCATCTCTGCACCACCCCTCACTTCTCCCATAAACATTTCATCAGGTCTGACTTGAAGGAACCCCCTCGATTGGTGATAACCTCCTGCGGAAACCCAACACGGGAGAAAATCCCAAGTGAGGCATCTGTCACTTTGTCTGTCCTCAGTGAGGATAGGGCAACTGCCTCTGGGTACCAGGTGGCATAATACACCACAGTCAGGATGAATCTCTTCTGTGAGGAGCTGGGGGTATTTAAGGGCCCCACAATATCCATTCCCACCCTCTGGAATGGCTCCTCCACTATGGACAATGGAATCAGGGTGGCTTGGGTTTTCTTGCCCACCTTCCCTATTTCTTGGCACCGGTGACAAGACCTGCAATACTCCTTCACCTGCTGGGTGAAGTTTGGCCAATGGAAATTCTGGGCCAACCACTGTATAGTGCACGCGATTCCCAGATGACCAGATAAGGGAATATCATGTGCAATCTGCAGCAACTGCTCATGATACCCCTGGGGAATGATAAGCTGCTTGCCTAGCACCCCTCCCTCTGTCTGAACAGCCTGAGTATACATAAGTCCATTTTCCCAATAAACCTTATGTCTGCTGTCACCTCCCTGTGCTCCATCAGAGTCTGCCCAAGCCCTCAACTTCCCTAGACTAGAGTCACTTCTCTGAGCATCTGCAAACCCCTCACACATTCCCAAGGCATGGGACAGGTCCCCTTCAGTTGCTAAACTAGGGTTCCTAGCGCTAGCATCGGGTACTCAGAATCACTGTCAATCCCAACCCTCTGACAATGAGTCACCCCTCCCTCCTCATAGCAACCCTCTGTAGCTGTGTGGTTAACTGCTACTGGGGAAATTTCTACCCCTTTTCGTTAGCCTCCATATCAGGAGACACAGGCCAGGGAACCAGCGTCTCAGTGGTCTCCACAATGACTTCTGTGGGGTCCAGGGAACTACAGTGTTTCCTTGCTGCTTGGCTATGGGTAACTGCACACACCGTCCCTTGTTTGAGATTGTTGTCCAGGATCACAGCCACTGCTAAGGTTTTGGCTACAGCCACCTGCTGCACAGTTCCCCCTGTTTCACCCCAGTCTAGGAGAATACTGGTGAGTGGCAATGTTTTCTCTTCACCAGTGAACCCTTGTACAGGGACGTATTTATTGGGTATAAGCTGACCAGACTGTACCAGATCCCCCTTTTCCAAGGTCAGGGATGCCCCTGTGTCCCTTAACCCTTGTGGCTGTACACCATTCACTATGACTGGGTGCATGTGCTCCCTCATGTTCACAGGCATGCTTCCAGGGACAAACAAACAACCCATTTATTTCCTAGCTCCCTGTTGTGTATTGCTCACCTGTTTGGGACACTGTCTGGCAAAATGCCCAGTTTCTTTACACAACCAACATTCATTTCTTTTCTCAGCAAAATCTTTTCTCTGAAACCTGGGGCTAACTGGTTTTTGTGGAGGCAGTGAGGGTTTTAGCTGCCCTGAAGGTGCACTTTTCCCTTTCTGTGCTGCCACACCCACCTTATTCACTCTCAGAGCATGGTGCTCTTGGCATAGCGGTCCGAGAGCTCAGCAGCCTCTTGCACTGTTTTGGGATCTTGGTCCTCTAGCCAGGTTTTCAGCTCTGCTGGGCATGCCCAGCAAAACTGTTCTAACAAAATCACATTTTCAATTTTATCAACAGAGTTTGCTTTAATTCCTTCCCACCAATGTTTTAAAAACTGACGTTTCATGGCTAGCTCCTTGTAGCTCATGTCAGGGCTTCTCCTGAGCTTATGGAATTCAGCTATGTATGATTCAGCAGTTAATTCAAATTTCTTTAACAGTGCAGCTTTAAGTTTGCTGTAATCATCACTGTCCTCATTGTCCATTTGACCCAATGCATCCCGAGCTTTCCCAGTAAGTAGTGGAGATAGCTGGAAGCTCCAGGACTCTCTAGGAATTTTAGCCTGAATACAAACTTTTTCAAAAGAATTTAAAAAGGCATTCATATCCTCCCCTTTTTAAATTCAGCTATCAATTTGGAATTCAATTTGTAACCCAGTCCTGTAGTCCCAGTTAAACCCAAGCCATTTACCTGCTCTGGTGCTGGTGGTTGGAGTCGTAGCTTCTCCAGTTCATGTTGCCTCTGGTGCTCACCCTCCTCACAGTCTGCCTCTCACCATTCTTGCTCCCTTTTCTCCTCTGCAGCTCGCTGTTCTCACTCTGCCTCTCTGTGTTCCTGCTCTGCCTCCCTCTGGAACTCCACCTCCATTCTGCCCAACTCAATCTGCGGCCTGAGTACTTCTGGATCCAAAATGCTGGTGACCTTCCCCTGCTGCTGCTGCGGTTCTTCACTGACAGTGGCTCTGCTGCCCTTCCCATTGGATCTTGACACTGCCCTGGCCGCTAGCCCTTCCACATTCAAGGTCTGGTCCCTTATAGTCACCATCTGTGACATGGTGCTCTGGGTTTCTGCTACCACAGGGCATCCCCAAGGTTCTGCTTGGTGGCTTTCACCTCAAACAGGACTCCTCTGTTCCTGCACAACTGCTTGAAGTTGCCTACAGTGTGCCCACTGTAGTTGGAAGCCATCTTCTTCCCTAACTGTGGCTACTCTGACTTGCACTTTAGAAAAAAAAGTAAAACAGGTAGGAACTTGACTGTAAGCCAAGTGATATACTGTAGTTCTGTTTTCTTTTGAAAATAAATCACTGCCTTTTTCTTTCTTTGCAAGTAAGCTGACAGTCTCAGCTGACACACTGAACAATAAAGCTTGAACTACCAAACTTATGCACACCACTGCCAACCAATCTATCACAACCCCACTCAGCAGGTCAGACCTCTGCTCACACAGTGCCAACCTCTGAGTGCAGTATTTTGAACAGGAAACAGAAACAGGGTAACCCTCCTGTCTGTTTTGTGGGTTTGAATGAACCTTTGGTCTCAAGTTCTTGGGGGGATTCAAACTGTGAACCTCTTGTTTGAGTACCCAATGTACAGGCTCAGATAATTCTGCTCTTTGGGGGATGCCAGATATCTTTCGCCTACGGGCACCTAACCAGGTGTACAAAATGAACCCTTAAAAACTCTGTGAAAGACCTTAGAATAAATTCTTACCTTTTCCCAGTTTGATATTACCATTAAGCTATGTACAGTGTCTCTGTAACCATATATGCTTCACTTGTCAAAGAAAGAATTTCAAAGGCACACCAAGTAGTCTCTAAAATGAGGTGTTTACTTAAAAAGAGATAGAAATGTAAAATGTAAATACAGAACAATATATCATAAAATGTACAAATCACTTAAAAGAATAAAGTTTAAAACAAGTGCAAATTCCTACCAATAATACACTTAGGCCTGTCTACCTAATGTATTATTATAATCTTACAGTGCTGAAAGATGTTGTAGCTTCAGAGTCCAAACATGTGTGTGTCTAAATGGAATACAGACTACAGTTTAAAACTGGCTTTGACAACCTCTTTGCATGAGGTCATCTAGCTCCTCCCTGTCAGAATATCACAAAAATTATACAAAACAGGATGTCTCATCCTTCAGAAGGAGACATCAGCAAAAGAACTTGTTTCCCCATGTCCTTTTGATCTAGAGTATCTTCCTGTCTCAAGGACATCAAAGGACTTTTTATGACCCTCTGCCAGATTTCACTGAGGTGTCATATGCTTTGTGACACCAGTCAATTAACTGAGTTTTCCTGAGGATGTCATAAAATGGATATTCCACTTCTTAGCTTTTACAGCAAACTGAGAAGTTAATTGCATACAGTGATCTGCTGTTTAACATATATCCTGTCTTTTGAACTGATACCTGGGGGGGGGGGTAATCCCATAGGTGGTCTCAGCATGTCTCATGAGAGACACTCAATAACACATTTTTTATTTTACAAAAAAAAAACATAGAGTAATCAGAACCAGCTGTCTGAGTATCACAATAATGTGTTGTTCTTTTAGAAAAAAGTCAAGCACTCACCACCAAATATAATAAGGGATGCTGCTCTCTGGAAATGTATTTAAGTGCCCAAATTTATTCAGAGTGCCACACAATACCTTGACGCATTTCGGATATCAATCCTTTATCAAAAGGCTAGTGATGTTACAAACCAGTCGCCTTATATACACATCAATCCAATGATGTCATAACAGTGTATCCATTTATATTCCCATTCAAAAAATTTTTAAAAACGTTTTTCTTTTAATAAATACATATCAAAAAATGAATACATTAATTACAATCTACATTATAAACTCTACAAAAAAATCAATTTTGCATTTCTTGACTTTTTCATTTCACTTCTGTAGAAATCTTGATGAAACATCTGATGTACATTTACTGAAGAGACAAACACATTTTTTCTGCAAAACAAAAAAACAATTTTAGTAATATAAAATATAAAAACAAACAATTTCTTCTTTAATTTCAACTATTTATAACACATTCTTACATATTATAAATATCAACACAACAAATCAAATATTTCAATTACTTTCTTATTCAAATACATATTTTGTCAATCACAAATAATATTGAGAGCCCATTTGCAGAATGTTATTTCAAAAATGGCATAACAGCAAACATTCCATTAAGACCAGGATATTTACATGCTTGTAATGTACAAATCCAGTAACCCTCTCTTTTTTTAATTAAATTATCAAAATTCCCACCTCTTTGATTCATGCACACTTTATCAATAGCTCTGAAAGAGAAACAGTGTGTTAGTGGGATTGAAGAGCTGTTCACATGTAAAGCCGTTGCATACTTCAAATCAGCATTATTAATTGCTCTGCAGTGCTCTGCGATCCTATTTTTAAACTTTCTCTTGGTTTTACCAATGTAAAAAATATCGCAAGAGCACATTGCTGCATAAATAATTCCTATGATGTCACACTTAATAAACTGACGAATTTCATACTCTTTATCATTATGCGGATTAACAAAGCTCTTACCAACTGATACATGTTTACAAAATGAACATCTCTTGCATATAAAACATCCTACAACTCTATTCATTAACCACATTTTCTCCAACAGGTTAGGTTTCTGAAAACTATGTACCAATGTATCTTTTAGCGTATTAGTTCTCCTATAAGTAATTAATGGTACATTACTAGAAATTTGTATCAAACCTGGATCACCTCAATTTCTGAGATATATACTTTATTAGCCCCAGAGTGCCACTATATATTTTATATATGTTTTTGAAATATGTGATCTTAAGAACTTTTTAACATAATATTTTGGAGACAAACATATTTTTGAATAAGATGTCATTGGAGATAACCTCAGATGTAAACTTTGCAACTTCAGATACAAAGTCTGCAACACAATCAAATGTACTGAACTGCTTTTCATATGTTGACTCATTACTCACTACAGCTGGACAAGCTAACCCCTTTCTACTAAATAATTTAACTACCAATGGACAGTCTGCTAATGATGAATCTGCCTCTCTATTTGAAGCTTTTAAGAATTTGGAAAAATGACTGGTTAAAGTAAAGAAAATATATTGGAATAACACTAACTTGAAGGCTTATTTAGAGCTGTCTCGAATACCGAGAGGTTTGAGACTGTTAAAGGACCTGTCATTTGGGTTAGATGTTGAAAGCTTTATGATAAAGTGGCGGACAATATTGACTGAAGCCTCCAATAAACTTATGCAGTTTATTATTGATTATGGCAAAGAAGTGACAGACCAACTTATGGAAGATATTAAGGTGAAAGAAAAGGAGATTATTGCCTTTAAAAATCATATTGACTTTGATTCTCAAGATAAGAAATTAAAAGAAACATTATCTAGACTGGATCTTGAATTAATAGCAGCCAAACATATTAAGTTTGTGAGAGACTGTAATGATTATGCTAATAATAGAGTCTATACTTGGAAAAAGAAAGATCAAAGAAAGGGTGTATTAAGACCAGAATGAAGAGTCTCATTCAATTTATCTACAGATGCAAGTGGCTCAGAGTCTGATGAACATTTTTTAGACAAGGACCAATTACTAACCTAACCTCTGTTACCAACCCAACCCCCTCCGCCATCATCCAATTATCTACAACAAGGGGTCTGAAGAAGTCAAAGGATCAATATGTATCAAGGGTTCCAGATGGAAAATGAACAGAGAGGAAGGGGCAGAGGAAGATGAGGATGGGGGAGAAGGAAAGGGTGAGGAAATCAAGGAAGTCATCATTATTACAACGAGGACCCAATACATCGTAATCAGAGAGAATACTAACCCAAATAGATCCATGGGCAGTGAATGTATTAAAGGGACAAGATCAGACACTAATTAATGACACATCATCTAATAAAGTAATTAACTTATCATCTAAAGTATTGAATGAGATGGATATCCAACTATTAAGTAAAGGTCTGTCTTTTGCACCCTCGGTACCAATCAATAGATTTCAAACTTTCATTGATCTGCAAATTGCTTGCCGTAATTTAAGCTTACAATCTTATTATAAAAGACAAGAGACTAACAGGCATTTAAGAGAGGGAGATCAAGAACATGTGAGTTTGGACTCTGATGTGAACGCTGCAGCTTTTTCAAATGAATGTCTTGATACTAGAATCTTTAAGGGTAAATCAAATTTTTATCCTCCATTGACACCAGCTATTTACGCATTTAAAGAGTTATGTGAACAAGAGTTAGAGGAATTGTTTTTGGATTTGCCTGTATTAAAGTTTAACAATCTAAGTAGACTTGAAAGAGAAGCATTACATTTACTGCAAAATGATCCTATCATCGTAATTAAATCTGCTGATAAAGGCGGTGCTGTGGTTATACAGGATACTAGTGCTTTTGTTAAAAGTATAAAGACACAGTTGCAAGACATTCATTCATTTTTATGAAGAACTTAACAAGGATCCAACCTCTGATTTTATGTGGAGAATAGATGAGATTTTACAAGAATCTTTGTTACAAGTTTTTATTGACAAGAATACCAAGGAATTTCAGATGGTTCAGTTTCCTGTGAAGGCAACGCTATATACTTTACCTAAAGTTCATAAATCTATGAATAACCATCCAGAAAGACTGACTATCAGTGGGACTGGCTCACTTACAGAACCATTAAGTCAATATGTGGATTATTATTTGAGACCTTTTGTAAAAAATTTAAGATCATATATAAAAGACACAACTGACATTTTGGCAGTTTTAAATGATTTAGAGGGAAATTAGGATCATTATCTGGTCACACTCGATATTGAATCATTATACACAAATGTGCCTCAAGAGGGTGCTCTGGATGCAATTGCACATTTTCTGAACTTAGGGGATAGTACTGTTAAGCCGAATACAGAAACTTTGCTGAAACTGTCTGAGTTTGTTTTAAAATTTAATGTGTTTTGCTTTCTAGATAAAACCTACATTCAAATGAAAGGAGTAGCTATGGGATCTACGTTTGCACCAAGTGTTGTTAATTTATATGTGGGTTTGGGGGAACAACGATTTATAACAGATTGTGATATAAATCTATTCTATGACAAAATAGAGTTATGGCATCATTTTATTGACGATGTGATAATGATTTGGAGAGGAAATCTTACAGAATTGGATGAATTTATTGAATATTTACATTCGACTAACCCACATTTAAAATTTTCTTTTACAGCAAGCAAAACATCTGTAAATTATCTAGATATTAAAATCAGCAAAGATATGACAGGTAATATCAGTACAAATATATACAGAAAAGAGAATGCTAGAAATCTGATTTTACAAGCTTCTAGTTGCCATCCAAGACACACCGTTAGAAATATACCTAAAGGTCAATTTTTAAGAGTACATAGGAACTGCAGTAGTGAACAGAGTTTCCAAGAAGTAGCTGTGTATATGAAATATAGATTTTTAGACAGAGGTTATAACTGTATGGATATTGAGAATGCTTATAGTGCTTCAAGTCAGCTGGATAGAGAGGATTTATTACAAAATAAAAAGTCTAAAACTAACGAAAAAGTTGAGAGATTTACCATTGTTACATCTTTTTCAGCCCATTCAACATACGTTGAGAAGATTTTAAAAGACAAATGGCACATACTCAAAGGTGATCCAGGTTTGATACAAATTTCTAGTAAGGTACCATGAATTACTTATTGGAGAGGTAATATGCTAAAAGATACATTGGTACATAATTTTCAGAAACCTAACCTGTTGGAGAAAACGTGGTTAATGAATAGAGTTGTAGGATGTTTTACATGCAAGAAATGTTCATTTTGTAAACATGTATCAGTTGGTAAGAGCTTTGTTAATCTGCATAATGATAAAGAGTATGAAATTCATCAGTTTGTTACGTGTGACAGCATAGGAATTATTTATGCAGCATTGTGCTCTTGCAGTATTTTTTACATTGGTAAAACCAAGAGAAAGTTTAAAAAATAGGATCGCAGAGCACTGCAGAGCAATTAATATTGCTGATTTGAAGTACGCAACTGCTTTACATGTGAACAGCTCTTCAACCCCACTAACACACTGTTTCTCTTTCAGAGCTATTGATAAAGTGTGTATGAATCAAAGAGGTGGGAATTTTGATAATTTAATTAAAAAAGAGAAGGTTACTGGATCTATACATTACAAGCATATAAAATATCCTGGTCTTAATGGAATGTTTGCTGTTATGCCATATTTGAAATAACATTCTGCAAATGGGCTCTCAATATTATTTGTGATTGACAAAATATGTATTTGAATAAGAAAGTAATTGAAATATTTGATTTGTTGTGTTGATATTTATAATATGTAAGAGTTTGTTATAAATAGTTGAAATTAATTAAAGAAGACATTTTTTTATTTTATATTACTAAAATTGTTATTTTGTTTTGCAGAAAAAATGAGTTTGTCTCTTCAGTAACTCTACATCAGATGTTTTATCAAGATTTCTACAGAAGTGAAATGAAAAAAGTCAAGAAATGCAAAATTGATTTGTTGTACAGTTTATAATGTAGATTGTAATTAACGTATTCATTTTTTTGATATATATTTATTAAAGAAAAACTTTTTTAAAATATTTTTAAACGGGAATATAAATGGATGCACTGTTATGACATCATTGGATTGATGTGTATATAAGGCGACTGGTTTGTAACATCACTAGCCTTTTGATAAAGGATTGATATCTGAAAGGTATTGTGTGGCACTCTGAATAAATTTGGGCACTTAAATACATTTCCAGAGAGCAGCGTCCTTTATTATATTTGGTGGTGAGTGCTTGACTTTTTTCTAAGTGATATCGTTTTTGTATCTGGAGCACCTCCAACCGAGTGTGTTTACTCTGTTTTTTGATATTTTATCATGTGTTATTCTATTTGTGTGGAAAATATAAACACAGGACAAATCATCATATTAGTTTTTGGCAATCTAATTTGCAATCAAATAACAGTTATTGATGGATATATAATGGAGCAGGTTGACAGATATAAATATTTGGGCTTGTGTGTTCATCTGGTACTACTTTAAAATTTAACTTCCATATAACTAAACTTTATACTAAAGTTTTAGAGAGATTTGGGGCCTTGTGGAGATGATGTCACAAGTTGGATTCCGTGACTAGACAAACAAGCATTTGTCAATGCCGAACGTTCGCTTGCAGGTATGTGGATTGGTGTTTGGCATTTGTACAGCTCCCCCAGTTGTATCCATGTCCCTTCAGCATCCATATCCCAACAGAGTCCCTCTCTGCAACTCCTCTTGCATCTGAGTAACATTTCACCCATCATACTTCTTACCCTAACTCCCGGGTTGTGCTCAAGGGTACAAGCCTGTGTGGAAACTGCACAACCCGCATTTGTAACACAGTCATTCAGTGGAATTATTTCACCAAATTTTCAACCTAGGCATTTTGTCACCTCTGTTCATGAACAGTGCCACTATGATTTTCTTACTGTGTACTAAACACTGATTTCCCGCAGCAGCCGTGGTATTCTGCGCCGGAAGTGTGGAAACAGATTTCAGCCAGGATGTGAAAAATGACACCTGTACTGTTCATAAGAAGGTGTGGGGAAATGCAAATGTTGAAAATCTGGAGTAAAAATATTACAAATTTGCAAACTTATGAGTGCGAATGGAAACTGCGCAATGCACGTTCGTTAAACAGTCATTTTTTGGAATTTGTGCACCAAATTTTCAACATAGGCATTTTAGAATGTTTCCTCATGAACAGTGTCACTGTGATTTTCTTACTCTGTACCGAATATGATTTCCCACAGTGATCGCACTATTCTATGCCGGAAGTGTGAACACACATTTCAGCCAGGATGTGAAAAATGACAGCTATACTGTTCACAAGAATATGTGGGAAAATGCCAATGTTGAAAATCTGGAGTGAAAATATATTACAAATTCACAAACTTATGAGTGTGCATAGAAACTGAGAATGCACACTCGCAACACAGCCACTTTATGGTTTTTGTCACCAAATTTTCAACATAGGCATTTTAGGACCCCTGCTTATGAACAGTGTCACTGTGATTATCTAACTCTGTAGCGAACACTGATTTCCAACAGTGACCACTCTATTTTGTGGCGGAAGCACGAAAACACATTTTGGCCAGGATGTGAAACATGACAGCTGCACTGTTCATAAGGAGGTGTGGAAATATGCCTACGTTGAAAATCTGGAGTGAAAATATTACAAATTCACGAACGCACGAGTGTACATTGAAACAATGTAACTCACGCTCTTAACACAGTCATTTCTTGGAATGTTTTCAGCAAATTTGCAACATGGGCTTTTTGAGAGCCCATCTCATGAACATTGACACTGTTGTTTCATTAAGTGATCCCAAAAGGTGATTCCGTGCAATGACCACGAAATCACCTTTTGGGACTGAATAACACCATGACAGGGACTGAATTCATGAGAAGGGGTATCAAGAACCCCATGTTGAAAATTTGGTGTCAAAAGTCAAAAAAATGGCTGAGATATCCACCTAAGTTGGAAAAACCCTATTTATGCCATTATACAGCTTGCCAGCATTTCCTCAGTTTGTGGTTGGCTTTGAATAGTGCAGACATGTTCCCGGTCCACCAAAGATAATCATGCCAGGCTCCAGAGGTAAGTATGGGGTGAGGGGATGTGGGGAGGTGGGTGTGCAGAGGGTGGGCGTGGGTTGGCGGTGGGAGCAGGGACTCACTGAGGGACCGTTTTCTTCTTTCACAGGGTTTAAAGAAAAAAGGATGCTTTTGGTACACTGAGGTGGGCTACCAGTGTGCCACCTACCTGTTTGTTGGGGGGGACTGGAGCCAGTGGGGATTGGGCACCCCCACTGGCCATACAGTGTGCATGGGTGGGAGGCATGAGCATGATGAGGTGGGCTCCCAGAGTGCCAACTGGGTGTTTGTTTGGGGGCAGGCTGCAGCCAACAGGGTATTGGGCACCCCCATTGGTCACACAGTGTGTTGTGGTGGTGCACGAGCTGAGGGGGATTGGGCATCTCCCTCAGAACACAACATCGGGGTTGGGAGAACACTAATGAGGGAGGGAGAGGACATTAGCAGAGGGAGGAAGCAGGAGGGTTTCTTAATGCTGAGATGTGCATGACAGCTGTTCAGCTGATCAGTATGCAGATTGCATACACACTACCACCACTGATTGCAGCGGACCTTTTCTTAGACGTGAAGACCAACACAGCCAAGTTGCTGTCATACACAGCTCAGAATGTATTGGTCCAGTAGGGTCACGCCTGCTACACTGAGCACTGGATTCTGGAGGAGGGTCACACACCTCCAAAAGTTGTACTGTTGCAAGACGTTCCTTGTGCATGTGAGCAAGTGAACATAAAAATAGTTAAGCAAACCTTTCTTCTCTTAATGGACTTTGACAGTTTGATTTCCTGACTGGCAAGTAAAATCAATCTCTAGAAGTTGGACAACATTTACTGTAAAATGACAAGATTTGCCCTATGTCTTGTGTGCCTGCCCCCACAGTAAAACACAGCATTGTTTCATAATTCGAGATGTGGGTGGATGTCACTTTTAATTAGAAGGGGGCATCAGTGGCTGAGTTTCCTGTATAAGTGTAACAATGCCCTAATTCTGTTATATTTAACCAATCTTTTGGTATGCCTGGCCTGTCAATGTAAACTATGAGATGTGTTAAGCAGAGAACTTTTATTATACAACATCAAAACTTGTGGGCCAAGATATTCAAACTGTGCCACAAAGTAGTGCAATAGCAGGAGCAGGCGCAAGTACAGTGCGCCTATGCACAACACGCATGATATTCAAACACTGCGCAGGGTTAGATGCGCTTGTGCCACACAACTAAATATCGTGGCAACTGCACCATGGTGTAACCAGGGATGGGCAGTGGTGCAGGTCTGGTGCACAATAGCACAACCAGGGATGCACAGTGGAGCAGGGAAGCAGCGCATCAGCACAACCAGGGATGCTCAGAGACAGGATGCAGAGGTCCCCACACATGGAAGATATGGGCTGAGGAGCACACAGCAGAACAGACAGTGCACCCGACACCCCATGAACTGCCCAAGCAGAGGAGAGCTGGAAGAACCACCAGCCCATGGAAACCAGCCACAATCCCACAGCTGGGGCATGGTGCCACAGCACACCCCCTGGCAAGCTGTGACTGGCAAACAAGGAGGTCCGTCCACCCCATGCTACACCATCTCACCAATGCAGAGCACACCCTGCACATCATTCCAGACACCCTGCCCAGGAGCAGCTCCCAACACTGCAGGACACCCCATGTATGCCACCACCCCCACTGTGACAACGCAACCCTGTGCACCATTGAGACATGCAAGGCAGTCCCACCGTGAGCACCCTGAAGCATGCGGCAGCAGACACCAATGCAACAACTGCAGACACAGTGCCACCCTGCATGGCCCCCCCGATGTACAACTGAGAGACTGACCATGCGTTGGCACACAAGGTACCACACATGCGACAGGGCATGCCCCGGACACCACCACCAGTGGTACAGCACCCTGCACATCCTCCCAAGGACATACCATGTCCCAGTACTGGCCTCAACAGCCAGCAAAGAAGCCCACAGTGGTGCATGAAAGAATGCACCACACAGGATGCAACACAGTGCATGGACAAACACCAGCCCATACCCAAGTGCACACCAACACAGGGACACAGTAGTGGGTCTACAAACCTGCTGGCATGTGGCCACAGCAGCTGTGTACCCACGGCTAGCACCCCTCCATGGCACAGGTGTACCAGCCACCCTGCACATCCACCATGAAGCCATACACCACCAGCACATGGCTGGAGCACAAGTGACAGACAGTGGAGCACATCTCCTGCAACAGACACAAGCAACAGTATGGAGGGGGGAACAAAAACAGCGGAGGCCACAGTGCCACCTGAGGCAGACGTGCATCACACTGGTGACAGAAGGCAACCTGGCATTGTGCCGGTTACAGTGGTTGTCCAGCATGGACAGCCACAACTGACATGCCAGCAGATGGTGCATATCACAGACATGCAAGGGTGTCAGCTGCACAGCCCATGGATGGTCTTACAGGGGTGCCATGGACACAGAGCATGCACCATGGACCACTGCACAGGCAACCAGTGCACAGAGAACAACACACAAACCACAGACAGTGACTGATTCCCCCACCCACACCATAGGCGGTTCCCCTCTGGACACACACATGCCCATGCCTGCACCAACCCTGACGCCATGTACACCACTGCAGCTGAGCACCTGTAGCCCACTGCAAATCATAGACCACCACAGCTGTCATAACAAAACAAATGTATTATAAATAGTCAAGAAACACAACTAAATACATAGATATATATGATTGGGGGGAAAGGGCCACAAACCAGGTGGGGCAGGTAAGGGGCAGGGGTGAACAATGGGGAGAGGGAAGAAGGGGTGTGAGGGTGGGTCCAGGGAGGTAACAATCATCCAGGGGGCATTGAAGGCCTAACGTCTGCCCTGCTCTTCAGTCCGGTGGTGTCTGTGTGACCTCCATCTATGCACACCATGCCTCTCTAGCTGCTGGAGGATTTCAAGGGATGCCCTTGAAAGCTGCAGCAACTCCTGCAAGGCCCTCTCCAGAGTGATCCAATGCCAACTACCTAGGACAAGGGAGCAGAGTCAATAGGTGTGAATGTCCATCCCCTTGCAGCCCACCCATTGTCCATGGCATACAGCCATGGGCCATGCCCCTGTGATGGTGTGCAACCACCCACAGTGATCATGTCCACAAGACCTGCCCACCCAGGTGCACACAGCCATGCGGACCACTGCATACACCTACTGCCCAAGTCCCGCACAGCACCACCGTGGCTGTACAGTGACATGGCTATGTGGTGCGAATGCAGTGGCACAGCCATGTACCTGGTGCATGCATGGACCACCAGCGATGCACACCCACACATACAATGCCATGGGATAGTGCTGAGTGTACCATGTGGCGTGCATGTCAGTGGCATCAATGGATGGTGGCCATGCCCTGCGACCTACACAGCAACACAGCATATACAGAAAATCCATGAAGAAAGGTACTCACCTGCATCTGCAACATCTTGGCGCTGATATAGATGGGGCCCACCATCACGTGGCTGTTGCCGGGCAGCCTCCTGATCCACACATGCCCGTGCCTCTCAAGCTTGTCGCCTCTCCTCAGGGCCTAGGGTGCAAACATGGAGAGGGGAACATCAGTACAAAACAGTAGCAAAGACCCCCCCCGTGTGTGCGATCCCGCACAGCCCAGCCATGCTGCAACCCCACCGTGACCAAAACTGCCCACACTGAACAGCCCCCCGCGGGTTGGACACATGCCCACCACGAAACCCGGTTGGATGCTACCAGTGTATGGATAGAGCACTTACCTGGACTTGGCACTGTGCCTCGCCTGGCACATGCCCATAGACGGGCAAGCCTGTCTGGGTCCCTCTGCCAGAGTTCCCCATAGTGGTGGTGACACTGCTCTGGAGTCCTGGAGATACTGGTGGCCTCCTCCAGTGACACTGCCACCTCTTCCCACACTACACTCCTAGCCCTATCCAAGGGCACATCCCCAAACAGGGCCCAAGCATGGGACTCTACAATAGCCACCAAACTGGCTAGCTCAAGAGGGCTCCACAGCACTGCTCTCCTGCATGCCGTGACTACAGCTGCTAAGATAACAAAATGGTGCTCTGTAGCACATGTCTGCCACGTGCAGATGCTGTGCAGTAGAGCGCTGCCATTCCCCATCGTGCTGTCACCTAACAGTGCGATAGGGGTGCACCCATGTGAACGCATGGTGACTAGGGGGAAACGGTCGACTGGAGGGTTAAGGGTCTGTCACACTTGGACCGCCACAGTGTGATTGGGACTCCCTGCATGTAGCATGGTCAGGTATCTGTGTATGACACCCTGCAGTGGCCTACCATGCTGTGGCACCATGGTGCCTACGGCGCTCCAGGGCACGAGCATTATACATGTGAACAGTGCACTAGCACCGCTGGCACAGTGGTGGCCGTGTCCTGCACTGCCTCCCACACTCAGCAGAGCATGGCTCTGTCATGTGGGTGCCTGCATCTCATCACTGCACAGCTCACAGAGCTGTCTCAGGATCACCCAGTTCCGGCGGTACCGGCCCACAATCTATGTGTCACTGTAGTGCTCGAAGGTGGTGCCGGCTCGGTACTGCCTGTTGGGGGCATACCACTAACAGGCCCTTCCACGGCCGCACCCCCCTGCTGCCTGCCTTCTCACACCCCTCATTACCACCTCCATCTGGAAGCTGGCACTGGCATGTCCCTGGCTGGTGTCCCCCCTGGCAGCTGTTATCCCGTTCCCCCCGCTGTCCTTTGTGATGCTCCCCCTGCACTGAGTACACCTCCAGCCTTTTGCTGTCCTGCCTATTGCCAATGCCCTCAGTCCACTGTGGCACTTCCCTGTCTCTCCTACATAGTGGCACAGGCTCACCACTCCTGCCCTGTTCCTGTTTGTTCCCAGGTGCACATGGCCCCATGACCTACCTGTGTTGGTCAAAGTGCTCCTCTGTTCTGCTCCTGCCCAGTCCCACTCACTGCTACCCTCTTTCCTGTTGCTGTCACCTTGCTCCCACCTCTGGCTTCCCTGTAGCGTTCTTGTGCCTCTCTCTTATTCCTTTTTATTTTGGATCATTTCTGCTATCACGTAACTTCCACTTGCTCCCCACTGCACATGGCACATGCTGCTGAATATCGCACTGCACCATTTATTCATGGTTCCTCCCCCTATGGTTGAGCATGCATTCATGACCATTGCGCTTTTCCACATTGCGACTTGTGCGGCGCAGTTGCCTGGCACATTTTCGTACTTGCACTGGTGCATCTCTATTGCGCATGGCACAACCCTTTTGAATATCTGGGCTGTGTTTGACAAATTTCATTTGCCTACATGCCATACTCTTCAGAAACAGGCTTCAGGAGAAGGGGATATGGAATCTGGACTACTAGTGCCATTTCAGTAAATCTATAGTGTCCATGTCACATTCTTTAGGTGGTTGTAATTGACCATTAATGTGATTGTAATATTCTCTTTTGAAAATGTCTGATAATTTTCTGTTTTGCATCACCAGAATTGTAACTGCACACTGCATATGTTTATGTTTGCTATCAGGATGATCCTGAAAATAAGTTTGCAGCCAGTGATCCTATCCAGTATTAGTTTAAATAAATTTGATTTGGATTTGACAAAAATATTCAATAACAATTTAGTCAACCATGAAGATTTAAAATGTGCATGTAACCATTGATTTTTATGTCAGGTACTGCTGCAAGCCATACCTATAATGTAACACTAAGTTTAGTCCCAGTATGATTAAAATGAATGTGAAACTGCATAAAAATGAGCTGGAAATACAGTACCGATCAATACTGGGTTGAGATTGCACTGGCCATCTACTACAAAAATCATGTGTCATGATAAATGCTGCCTTTTTCATCACATTACATGTTTTATTGCTGAAATCAAATCTAATTAAGAAATTATTTAAAATACAAATTTGTTCTTGCATTATTAATTTCTCAGAATAGATCAGCAGTTTATTATGTCAGCAGTTCATACGTAGGCAGAGACTAACTCCTGATTCACTCAGCTGCTTCAAGTAATGATGATTATGAAGACTATGGTAGGTGCGTGTATGTGGGAATATTGAAATGCTATGAAAGAGCAATGCTTTGTAGAGCCACATAAAAACTTTTATCATATTTTACATAAAGTACTGTAAAAATAACTCTCAAAATGATTTCCTATCACCTTTTAAGAGCTAGTCGAACCAAAACAGGCAGACAGGAAAATAATAAAGATTTTAAAAAATAGTTATACATTTCTTATTTCTAAAGCATTTTTCACTTTTCTTTTTGCTCATTAGAAAGTATTACAGTATATGTTATAATATCATGCTGAATGTGTGGAACAGCTTTCAGCCTGGCAACTGGCATAGCTATCTCTATACACCCTCTACATCATCAGCATTGTGATCTCACTGATGGTGACATCACAGGTGACTAACCTGGCAGCCAGTGAGTGGCTGTTCCTAAGCAGCAGTTATGTCACAGTCAGTGAGATCACAATGCTGATGATGTAGTGTGAGGAACAGAGATATGTCAGCTGCCAGGCAGTGTGCTGTCCCACACATCACACCTACAAACATCAGGCAAACAATTTTCTAAACCAAAAGGAAAAGAATAAGAACCGCAGATATCCAAAGTAATGGATGCATGCTTTTAAAACTAATATTAGTTTTAGGCAGTACACTAGGGGCTAGATTTTCAAAGCTCTTGAAATGTCTGCAGCCGTGGAGAGAAAAAAAACTGGCGCAAGTAGGTTTCCACTTAAGGAGCCACAGTTTCTCACACAACATTGGTTATTTTCAAAGGTGAAGACAGTTTATGACTGGCTCCACAATTTACGGCAGCTTGTGGCCAATTTTTCAGCACAGCTGCAGGGAAAAACTATACTGGTGGGACCAAGCATAACATCCTCTGCAGCTTCACTGGCTGAAAATATCAAACTCAGCAAATGTGGAGATGCTGTCCTGCAGCGTCAGCCGCAGAGTGGGACTTAGTCCATGGAAGCTATGAAAATCTAGCCCCAGCTGTTTAAGAGGCGACTCTAAGAGTGACTCTGTTGCATTTTAATATTCCCCTGCATAATAACCATCTTACCAGTACAATGGTAGTCAGAGGTATTTCCCAGTAAATCTTCAGCTATATCCAGATATCTCACACAAGAAATCCCATGGAAATGAACAGGAAATTCCTCTGAAATATCCAGATGTATTTAGACATACTGGGACATACCCAGTGGTGCCGGAAGGTTCTGAAAAGTGGTAGGGCCAATGGGATGTATGGTAGGGCCCTGCACCTCCCCATTGACTCCACCCACACCACCCAACTGGCTCTGCCCCATGGCCCCCCTCCCCATCATCTGCCCCATCCATGCCAGATTTCTTCATTTAGATTTGTCAGTTATACAAAAATAAATACAGTAATATGAGCATTAAATGCACAGCAGCCAACATAGTAATATTGAGATGTATTTATTACCAACTAGACAGAAATGCAGAGAAGATAAAAACAGATGCAAACGTAAACTCATTATGGCATAGTCACAACTCACAAACAATTGTCTGTCTACAACAGGCAAAAGAGGGTGGAAGCAGGGGTCAACCTTAACCTTTTTTTTTTGCACTAGCCATTAGGACAAGTTGATTCAAGATTGTAGTAGAATATCAGAGCTACAGAAATTCAGAATCAATTCAAACATCTTAAGGGCATTAACAAGGTGAAAGAGTCTAAAATGTTTCAGTATAAGAAAAATAGCAGGACAAGAGGACACAGCATGAGATTAGAGGGAGGCCGATTAAGGGGTAATGTGAGGAAGTTCTTTTTCACAGAAAGGGTGGTGGATGCATGGAATGGCCTATCTCAGGAAGTGGTAGATATGAATATAGTACAGGGCTTCAAACAGGCATGGGATAGGCATAAGGAAGCAACACAGATGAGTATGAATTAGATAGGCAATTGACAGAGCAAAGGCCAATGGCACATTCATGAGGTAGAAAATATGGGCAGACTGGATGGGCCTTGCGATCCTTATCTGCCATCAGCTCTATGTAGCCTGCAGCAGCAGATGGCTGCACTAGCCAACAGAGATTTGCTTGTGTTAAAGAGACACTGTTACAGTACCCATAGGCCTCAAAGTGTCCCTAGTTTAAAAAACACATTTTATGATGGTTCTCATTCTATAGAGAGACTACTGATGCATTATGCAGTTGGTAGTTTGATTCAGATCCCTATCTTATATTAAAAACTGAAATACCAATTGCCCACCATACTGGTGTCACACAAAACATGTGTGTTTACATTTCTTTACCAGCTCTCACTGCATCTTTTCTGGACACAGGAGGAACATCACCAGCACAATCTAGCAACTCATGATGCTGTGGCAGTAAAGGACACAGTATTGTATCATGAGTGGCTGCACTATTCAAGTATGTTTCTAATGTTGAGGAAGTGTGCACTAAGAGTATTCAGTGATCTGAAACAAAACCAATCTGGTCATAGCTATACATTACCATGCATTTTGATTCTAAAAAGCAAGGAGGCAGATAGGCAAATAGCAACCAGTGACATCAATGAATTTTAGAGAAAGTAAGCAATCATGAAATGTTGGTTGTTGCCTAAAACTAATATGATGCACAAAAGGTTGACAGTGACCCTTTACCCCTCTACTGAAGTCCCCAAATGGGAATTTTGAGGTTTTAAAGCAACGCTTCAGCATATGCCCTGTAAAGGGAAGATTTTTTTTTTATTGGTTTCATTAGCAGAAACAATATCTGGTAATGTTTTAAAAAGCCACTGCAACAAATGTCTGGCCCCAGGATTCTCTCGTCTGACTGACCCCCAGCAATTGAAGCAAATGGTCAACCTGCCCCCCCACCACACATATTTTACAAGTGCTAATGCAAGTCCTGAAGCCAAGAACAATAATGGTGAAGTCTGATCGTATACAGGTAAAATGCAAGCTAAGAAACACTCTAATTATTACAGGCCAGTCTCTACACGAACTGACTGAGGCTGTGCACACTGGTAGAAGTTAAAAAAAAGAGAGAAAAAAGGAAAGAAAACCTACCTGTAGCATTTTGCGTTTTTTTTTCACTGACAAGAATAACAGGTGACCAGGAGCAGGAGACAGGCAACCGGCACCCCCCTCCCCCCCAACCACTTCAGTCCCTTTGCAATTTCACAATCTTCCACTACCATATATTAAGCCGACTTCAGGATGTATCCTACATCTAAGATAACAATACTGTTGGCCCGGTGGCGCTGAGGGTTGAGGCGCTGGTTGCTACACGGTTGTCGGCGGGGAGGAGATGGATCAAGCGTCTGGAGGACTGCTCTCCATCTCCGGGGTGGGGGGATTCGGGTGGCCGGTGCTTGCCTGACCCCTAGTGGAGGCTGGGGATCAACAACATGCAGCCACAGAGACAGGGGGGAGGCGGAACATGGCAGACGCTTGACTAGTGGTCGCACGGGAGTGTGCGCGTACTCAGTCGCTGGCGTCATTGCACACCACGCCTGCCAGGAGAAAATTGGGGAAAAATGGAGCCTGCAGCACCACGTCGTTCCCCGTCGCCATTCCCGGAGGACGCCTCCCTGGCATGGACCCGTTCTGGTGGGTTGAGTCGCTCCCACCACCCTGCCGTGAAGGGTAAGCCTGCGGTGCTGAAGGGAGGGGTCCTCTGTCCGGGATGGTGCCGAGGAACGGCGAGTGCGGGGGGGAGGCTCCCGAGAAATAACATCAAAAAAAAAAAAAAAAGATAACAATACTGGATAAATCAACTAATGGAGCTGAAGCATACAAACTGAGTCATCGAGGTCTCACGACAGTCAGCGGTCAGCACCAAGACAGCATATTCAATTCCACAAACATGCAATGCCACATTAACACAAACTGCGACCACCACCACAGCTTTATAATAAAAAATTCCTCCCCTCCCATCTGTGACTTGGGCTTGGCTCGTACCATGCTCATTCTACCTACACAGCCGTGATGCCAGCAAAACTGCTTCCTGCTGCCAACAACAGCTCCTATTGGCCACTGTCTACATCTGTGGCTGTGCAGATGCACTCAGCCATCAGCCTCTCACAAGTCTGCTTTATTTGCTGTTGGAGGGGGCACACAGCAGGAATTTGCATGTCCCACTCCAACTCATCATACAGATGGAATAAAAAAAAAAAAAGGAATTTTAATGGTTTTTAATAGTTAACTTAAAAAAAGAACACTGTTGTGGAAAAACATTTTACTTGTAATAAAGCCTGCTACAGTAAAGTCAGGGGCACAAAAGTTTGCCAAAATACCAACTTAGTGCAAGAACTGATTTTTATTGTGCAAGCTGAGGAGCACTGATGCACGAAGCCACAGACACAGATGCAGCAGCAGCAGGTTGGAGGATGATCTCTCTACCTGAGTTGTATGTCCAGTCTTATAGACTCTCAAGTACTCCTTAATTAAATAAATTAATATGCAATGCAGCATACTGTCGTGTACATACACAATGTATATACGCTACAGTATGCTGCATTGCATATTAATTTTGTTTTGTAAATCGTAATATTAATATTATTTATTGCTCTTTTGCCAAGAGGGGACCGGAGGGCAGCCAAAATATGTTAAGAGCAAGCCAGAAGCAGAGAAGCCACCCAAACGGATGCACTAACCTTGAAATTGTAGATTTACAGTCAGGCACTTGAACCTCTAAAGCCAGACAGACAGTCCTCTCTGAGTTCTGCTTCAAAGGCCTCGTCTTCTTTCAGTTCTTTGTTGTTCTGTTTCAATCAATTCTATAATTTATTACCTACACAGAGTCACAGACTAATGAAACGGGTGGGGGCTGCCCAGATGCCCAGGAGGCAGCACATCACAGGCCAGCTCAGTCAAGACAAGTGATTGCTAATTTGCAGTTTTTTGAAACTGTAGTGAATGAGTGAAGTCTAAGAAAGGAGACAACACACCACAAGTGTGAAGTAAAATATTCACATAGATTAACTGTTTTTTTTTTTTTTTTTATTGGGGCCAACTCTCTGGACTATGACTGAACTTCTGTTCTTCCTTTCTGTCCTCTCTCATGATCATCTAGTCTTCTTCTCCCCCCAGATGAGCTCACTGCTCACATACCCGCGACTGGCTCCTGGACCACCAGGCTCCATTCTGATCGTCATCGTCCTGATGGTCGTCTCCTCTCCACTCTCCTCTCTTCGTCATCTACTCTCAGGCATCACTCACTCCATCCTCCTCCTCTGTCATGGTGCTCGCCTTGCGCACTGCTTTCTCACCCTGGAAATTAATCTCCTTGAGGCAGCCAGGCAGGTATGTCATGTGGTCACACCACCAGCACTGAGCGCTCGCACTGGATGAGGGGGAGGGACTACTATTCCTAGCATGTGGAGTCTGGACCTGCGACCTGACATGATTGAGGGGGACCAGTTAGCACCACGCTGTAGGGGTGTAAGGAAAAAAACAAAGATGGACTGCTCAGCCACGCATCCAATTGGCCAATGGGGGTGATGACGTCAGAAGGACAGACGTTGCCATCCATTTACACACAGAGTACTAGTGTAAATGTTGTGGATGCTCAGCTACTGTCAGGTCACAGTTGCAGTTGGTTTAAAAATAAAACATTCGGGATGGAGAGAGAGTTTGTGGGGGTTTTTCGCACTGCTTGGCCATCGGAATGGAAACTGAGTGGTGAGATTTGGGACTGGGAACAAAACTGGGGCATACAAAGATGCAAGTATATACTTTTTACAATGATTGTTTTGCAATAAAAAGTGCCCAGGCCATGCCCTACCTGATTTTAAAGTGGTGGAGCCATAGCCCAGGTGGCCCCCCTGGCTCTGGCACCACTGGACATACCTATGGCTACCACTCTATATCATTCAAACAAATTACATGTGGGAAACAACTCATCATACAACACTGTTGTCCAACCCCAACCCCACCCCATCAACTCAGCAGTTACTGATGAAACATAGAAACATAGAATTTGATGGCAGATAAAGACTGCTTGGCCCACCCAGTCTGCCCATTTCCCTACCTAATGGATAAGCTGCAGATCCTAGTTAGCCAGCACCTACTTCTTTCTACCCCACCCCCTAGAGTTGCCTTATGACTGTCCCATGCATGCTTGAATTCAACCACTGTTTTTGACTCCACAACCTCCTCCGGAAGGCTGTTACATGCATCCACAACCCTCTCTGTGAAAAAATGCTTCCTTACATTACCTCTGAGCTGCCCCCCCTCTATCTTCAAATTGTGCCCCCTTGTTCTTGTACACCTCTTTTTTTGAAAGATGCTACCCTCTTGGACTTTGTTGATTCCCTTGAGGTACTTGAAAGTTTCTATCATGTCCCCTCTCCCTCCTTTCCTCGAGGCTATACATATTAAGCTCCTTTAGTCTCTCTTCATATGTCTTCCAGTGCAGACCCTGCACCATTTTAGTTGCCCTCTTCTGGACAGCTTCCATCCTGTCTATGTTCTTGTGGAGATTGGGTCTCCAGAACTGCACGCAGTACTCCAGATGGGGTCTCACCAGCTATCCGTACAGAGGGATAACAACTTCTTGTTTTCTACTGGTGATGCCTCTCCATATGCATCCCAGTATCCCCTCCAGCCCTGCTTACTGCCTTCTCACATTGCTTTCCCACCTTTAAGTCATCTGATATGACTACCTCCTGGTCCCTTTCCATTTTTGTTGTTGTTAGTTATCTCACCCCCCATTGTGTACTCTTCCCCTGGGTTTTTGTTCCTCAGGTGCATTACCTTGCACTTCTTATCATTAAATCTAAGCTGCCATACATTTGACCATTCCTCTAACCTTGCCAAGTCCCTTTCATCCTTTCCACCCCACCTTGTGCATCAACTCTGTTGCAGATCTTTGTGTCATCTGCAAAGAGACATATCTTTCCTTCCACTCCCTCTGCAATGTCGCTTATAAAGACATTGAAGAGGACTGGTGATGGCCATTACTCTGGATTGCCTCTCTTGTCTATGAGCCTGATTTAATCAAAATGAGCCAATTCTATCTTCTAGTAGCACTACTGCTCCCACCATCACTGCTTTGTAACACTGCTATGGTCAGATTTGTCAACACAGTGGTCACTGCCACCAGTGTCAGCACCACTGCTGTTTACTCTGTAACTGGAGCTCAGATTAATGCCACCCTTGCTATATGATATAAATAATTTACACATGATCCTTTGACTTTGCAGGATAAAGATGAGACTGACTCTTCTAGATCCAAATTCCAAAATCATATCAACGTATTGAGCTACAGTAGAGAGCCTGTCCAAAACAGGAGATGGGGAAAAGGAGAAGAAGGAAGACACAAGTTACAATATGAGCATCTAGAGAAGGAGATAATGTTGGTTTCCAGAGGCTGCTGGAGCACTTTCACACTTGGATTCAAATTCCATCCAGCACTGTTTTCTGCATCTGACAGCCTTGATATACAGTATAGCATGTGAGCTGAAGATACAATACTGTTCAAAAGAGTTGCTGATGTTGTATTTCATTGAACTGTTAATGTATTGACAAGTACAAACTCCCTGAATGAGTACTGTACCTTTCACTGACTGTCCTTAAAGGAGTAGCACAGTCAAAATTTTCAAAAATATATGTTGTTCAGAGCATTTTGATTCCTATGTGTAGTCCTGGTATGTCCTTCCAGTTCCATGTGATAACAGTGAGTGCAAAAGGGTGAGAATGAAAACAGTGAAGGGAAAACAGTGCAGCCACATAGAGCGATTGTCAAAAAACAGCGATCGTCAAAACAGTAATAACAGTGCCACAGTGACTTTCACCAACCGCCCCCTTACTAAATATAATTAACTCTGGGGGGATGCAATTTGGGGAGGGGTAAAAAGCCATAGGTCACCATTTTGGCAAGTGCTGTTTTTTGCCACTCATCATATCTGGTCATGCTGTTTTCCTTCACCATTTTTGTCCTCACACTTTTTGAGAGCACTGTCTTCACAGGATACCGTACTTCACTTTGTTTGCTATTAAGAGTTTTTTTAAATTAGCCTGCTAGTTATATGGTAGTTTTATGGCCCTTGAGGATCTCCATCTCAGCAAGATTTATTGCTCATCTTTTTCCTACAATGCATCTTGACCCATGTGACAGTGATGTATCTGTGATCACTGATTTAACAAGTACTAGAGATAGGAGCCTGATGTTATAGTCTCCAATAAATAGTTCTAATTCAATAATTTTGTTTTCTATCTGTGTGTCAGGTTTAGTGCTGTGTGAAAAAAATCTTCCACCAGTGGAATTTGCACGAAAGATGGACTTTCGCTTCTGTGAAAGTTTGGAAATCATTTTGGCAGCTGTCACAGAAATTCTGACTTATAATGGTGGGCAATTCATACACTCATTTTTCAGCTAAGTGAGTCACTGAACTGCAGAATGAATGCATGAATTTGAATTGTCCATCCCTAGTGTCTAGCAGACCCTCCTCGCTATCCCTGAGCACCCGTATAGTAATTCTTCCCTGGTGTCTAGTGGACCTCCCCCTTCTCTATCCACAATTGCCCATATACAAATTATGCCATGGTGTCTAGTGGTCCCTCCATCTTCAATTCCCTGCAAAATATTATAGACCCACTCATTGGTGTCCAGTGGTCCTCCTTCTCTTATCTCCTGTAAAATATTATAGACCCACTCCCTAGTGTCCAGTGTTCCCCCAGTCATGTGCATAGTAGAATTAAATACACTCTCTGGTGTCAAGTAATCTCCCCTTCCTATCCCTGATTGTCCATAAAGTAGAACTAAACCTAGTTCCTTGTGTCCAGCAGATCCTCACCCCCATCCCAACAGGTAGTGCCCCACCCCCACTCCCTATCCAATCATTGAGCTGGTGATCAGCACAGCCCTGTGCTCTCACCATGGCTGTCCATTGACTTAGCTGTCAATGAGTGCATACTGTATTGGTGATTGGTGATGGGGGGGACCACTGGACACCAGGTAATGGGTTTAATTTTACTATACTAGTGATTGAGGAGGGGGCACTGGACACCAGGGAGTGGATCTATAATATTTTACAAGGGATTGGGGATGAGGGGACGACTGGACAGCAGGGAGTGGGCCAATAATATTTTACATGGAATCGGGTATGAGGGTCACCACTGGATGCCAAGGAGTGGGTCTATAATATTTTACAGGGGATCAGGGATAGGGGAACTACTGGAAACCAGGGAAAATCTAGTATACAGGTGCTCAGGGATAGGGAGGGGGGCCACTAGACATCAGGGAAATCATTTCCATGGTCACTATCTGACCCCCTCCCTATCCCTGAGCACCCTATACTAATTATTCCCTGTGTCTAGCAGACCCCCCTCATTGAGTGCCTATATACAAGTTTTTACTGGGTGTCCAGTGGTCCCCTCCATCCTCAATCTGCTGTAAAATATTATAGACCCACTCCATGGTGTCCAGTGGTCCCCCCATCCCCTATAAAATATTATTTATTTGCTTAGTTTTTGTTGCCTGGGAAATTAGAATTAGAGAATTCTGCCTATTTTTAGCCTCGTACCAGGGTAGGGGGATACAGATGGATGTCAACTGACATTGAACCAGATTAAGCTGTTAGTTATATTTTTAGTGAATGCAGAAATTTGGCCAGGACACTGGGGAAATTCCCCTACTCTGCCAGCAGAGGGCTTGACTTCCTGCAGAGTGGAGGAGCTCAGTTTGGAGCAGGACAGCAGAAGAGGAGAAAGTGCTGATGTGTCAGTGTCTTTGTTGGATGTTCTGAGTGAGGACGTGTGGGAGACTGGAGAGAGGGCCTCCTCTCCATTCTTCATTTCCACTAGAGGCAATGGAGCAAGCTGAGCAAGAGGTTGGAGTGGAGGAGGAGATCGATCACAGCAAAACGGAAGATGGATAAGTTACAGCGGGTCAGAATATGCCTTCCATGGAGGCGGAGGACGTAGACCAGGAAAATGTGAGTAGGATTGCTGTTCAAAGAAAAATACAGGAAAAGTAATGAAATCTAGAAAAGTGAAAGAAATGAGCAGTTTAAAATAAAAAGCTGAGCAGGAAAAAGGTAGTGAGGATGGCAGGCCACAAGCCTGTCAGAAGCAGCTATGTGCAAATGACGCAGCAGCATCTAAGAGAGACACACCCTGGCCAGCTGATAAACATTCACCTGTCAGCAAACTCTAAAAGGGAAGACCAAGGGGAGTCGGAAATGTCTTGGGCTAAGTAGAGCTGTGGAAATTAAACAAAGCAGTAAGCAATAAGGAAAAAAGTTGGAGGATGTAAAACAAAATATGGACACAAAAACAGGGGGTTCAGGAGAAAGTAAGGAAACAACAGAGGATGAGTCTGAGAAAAAAATGTGTTCAGACTTTAAAGACACTCCAGACTGGGTAACTGAGGCACTTGTGCAAGCAGGATGGAAAAGAAAAGAAGATGGGTCAGGTTGGGACCCAAACAGGCCCAACACTTCGGGTAATGGCCTAGGGAAACAAAGAATAAATAGAGAGGCAGCTAAAATGAATGATGAGCAAGAAATGGGTAGAAAAGATCAAGATAAAGAGACAGATACAGATGACACAAAAGAATTGGAGATAGAAAGTAATCCAAATACAAGTGATGAGACGTTGATGGAGCTTGAGCAAAAAACTATCCAGTCTGATAAAGGATCAGATAAAGAGGCTGAGGAAAGAGGAAAAGAGCAGAAAGAAAAGACATGGGGAGGGAATACAAAAGAAAAATTATTTCCCAACAAAAGTAAACCCTAACAAGCTAAACGAAGAAATGCGGTGAGGTTAAAATTTAGGGGGCCAACAATTGAGGCCCTGGATAGAATATTCATTGGCAGACACCTTTTGAAGGAGAGCATGAAGTTCTATCCACATCAGATTTATGCTCTCATCCATGTTCCAGGCAGCACAGAGTATGATGTGAGTTTTAAACATCCAGGGGGCCTGGATAGATTTTGGAAACTATATCACCAGCTAAGGAACACAGATTTATGGAAAGACCTGATTGCAATACCTCTGACTAAACCAGCCTTTAAAATAGCAACTGTACTTTTTTAGGAATGAAGGTGTTAATGTTATAGACATAAACCTTTGGATGAAACAAAGGTGCATGGTACATGGGCCACCAGAACCCATCTTGGATGAAGAAAACATATGGACAGGAGGATGGAAGTATAAGATCACATTAAAACAGGTTGAAGGAGAGATACAGCATTTACAAAACTGCTTTTTTCTGGGGCAGGACAGAGGAATAGTCTTTTATGTGGGTCAATCACGTGCTTGTTATAAGTGTACAGAAAGAGGACACCTGAGTAATTCCTGTGGGAAGGTTAAATGTGGCTTGTGTGGTAAGGTGGGACATTTTGGAGTGGAATGCAAAAATAAAGTTAAATGTAACTTGTGTGAGGAGGAAAGGCATGTCTTCTCGCAATGTCCATGGGTGTCACACAATAGCCCTGATCCTGGTGAAAGAGCGGAACAGGACATATATTTAGCAGTAGCACAAAAAGAGAAAGGTCAACAAGACAAAGTGATCCTTGATGCTCTAAATGAAGAAAGAAGGAGGCAGCAGAAGGAAAAGGGACAAACAGAGTTGGAACAACTGCATACAATAAAAGTAAAGAGGGAAGGAAAACAGGTTAATAAAAAGGATGGGAATACCCAAACTCCAGTCAAAGAGGTAGCTCAAAGCAAGTTTGCTATGGTTACTAGATCAAAAAACAGACACCAAGGGCAGACAAAGCCAAAAATTGTGTATGAAAAAGATAGAGAAGGGGCAGAGCTAACAAATCAGTATACCTTACTGCAAGATAAGGAGTAGACCACAATGGATGAGGACTCTGATAAATCTTGTCCAACTCCCTCACATAATGATAACTTTATAGACACTGAAACCATGGACACCAGGCATCTAAAAAACAGAAAAAAAATCAAAAGACACTGGATGAGGCACAAACATAAACTATAATAGTGGACTGCCTAAAATGCATAATGTTCAATGTTAATGGTATTAAACATAGGAAAAAGAGATTAACCACTTTTAAGATATTAAGTGATCTCAAGAGTGATATTTTTTTCTTTCAGGATATGAGATTTAATACTATAGATGAAATACAGCAGGCACAGAAAGAGTGGGGTGGGGGTAGCATTTACAACACAGCATGTAAAAATTTTGAAAATAGTGGATCTAGTCCCTGGTAGGGCCTTTATAGTAGATTGTCTCATCAAAAGTCTTTTTGCAAGGTTAATAGTATTATATAACCCACAGGTTAAAACAGAAAGAAATAGACTAATGGGTATGATAGAGCCATATTTGCATACGGCAAGACTGGTCTTATTGGGGGGGGGGGAGAGACTTCAACTACGGCCTGTCTAAAACAGATTGGGGAAGAGTCTCTCAGAAAATCTTCTGTGACACAAACCTGTTAAAAAATTTTTTAGAAAAAGCAGACATGGAAGAAGCGTGCAAGATTATGGGGAAAAAAAGGGGAACAAACATACTTTAAAGTGGTGCAATCCACAAGAATAGATTTTTGGATAGTTTCAAAAAAGTCTACTATTAAAAATATAAGAAATATTCCTATAGAGACGATGGATCATATGGCAGTTGAAATTACAGTTGACCTTGGGAAAAGAATAGTGTTTTGAAGGGGATATTGGAGGACGAATGTGGAGAAGTTACAGGACGTAAAGTGTAAGGATAAAATAATAGACTTATTAAGGGCAAGGGAAATGGTTATGGAAATACATGAGGATATATCTGAGTGGTGGGAGGATACTAAATATGTTATTAAGCAAATAATGATTGAGGAAGGTCATAAAACTGATGAGACAAATTATGGGAAATACTTAAGGGCAAAACTATACAAATTAATGACTAGGTAAACTAAATATAAAATAGATGAAACACAACAAATAGAAGAGATAAAGGAAGATATGAAGAAATATCAATATAATAGAATAAAATATTTAATTATGGAACAGGAAAGTGGAACGAAGGGTCAAAATATCAAACAACCCCATTTGATAGTAATAAGGTCAGATTAAAAGAGATGGTGATATATGAGCTAACAGATGATAAAGGCCAATCATTTACTGACATAGGGAACATTAAGTGTGTAATACAAGAATTTCCTAAACAAAAATATCAAAAGCCAATAGGGCAAGAAATTCTGGAGTTTTTTGCAGGGTTAAATATGTCTAAATTACGAGCAGAGGAAGCCAAAACATTTAATAAAGAAATTGTGGAGGAAGAGGTAAGAGAAGCACTTAGAACATTAACCCAAAATACTTCACCAGGAATAGATGGCATTCCAAACATATTTTATAAGATTTTTTTGGATCAGTTAGCTCCTTTATTGGTAAAAATATATAATAATATTTTTTACAGGGGACAGCTTTCAGAAAGCATGAGACAAGGAATAACTGTGTTTATCTATAAGAAAGGGGATAGAACAAAGACAAGAAACTGGAGACCAATTAGTCTATTAACATCAGATTATAAAATATTAGCTAATATTATTAACAACCACTTAAGAACCTTTTCTGATAATCTGATTTTGGAGACACAAACTTGTGCAGTACCAAGGAGGAAGATCCAACAAAATGTGTTATACTTAAGGGAACTGATTAATAAAGGGCAAGAGAAGGGGCTGCAAGGATGTCTGTATGTACTAGACCAGGAAACTGCCTTTGATGTGGTAAAACATTCATACATTTGGGATATTCTATCAGAATTTAACATCCCAGATAGATTATTAAACATGATTAAAGCTTTATATAGGGGAGTACAAATATGTCCCATGGTTAATGGACATCTGGGTATACATATGTTTATTCATAATGGGGTGTGGCAAGGATGTCCATTAAGTCTCTTGCTATTTGTTTTTTGCTTGGAACCAATTTTAAGGAAAATAGAAACTGATGGTCAAATCCAAAATGTGATTTGGGAGGGACAACTCTTAAAGAAAATGAGTGTGTATGCAGATGATTATGTAATTCTGGTAAAGGATCAAAAATCAGGGGAAGAATGTTAGAGGTAGTAGAGGAAAACAGTTTGTATGCTGGGATCATAATAAATAAAGGGAAAAGCAGATTATATCCATCTGGAGTACTGCGTGCTATTCTGGAGACCCCATCTTCGCAAAGGCATAGACAGAGTGGAGGCTATTCAGAGAAGGGCAACCAAAATGGTACAAGGTCTGCACCAGAAGACATATGAGGAGAGACTAAAGCAGCTTAATATGTATACCCTTGAGGAAAGGAGGGAGAGGGGGGACATGACAGAAACTTTCAAGTATCTCAAGGGAATTAACAAGGTACAAGAGGGTAATATCTTTCAGAAGAAGAGATGTACAAGAACAAGGTGGCACAATTTGAAGATAGAGAGGGAACGGCTCAGAGGTAATGTTAGAAAGTATTTTTTCACAGAGAGAGTGGTGGATGCATGGAACAGCCTTCCTGAGGAGGTTGTGGAGTCAGGAACAGTGGGAGAATTCAAGAATGCATGGGACAGGCATAAGGCAATTCTAGTGGGGGGCAGGAGGAAGTAAGTTATTGATTAACTAGGATCTGCAGCTTATCCATCAGGTAGGGAAATGGGAAGACTGGGTGGGCCAAGCAGTCCTTATCTGCCGTCAAATTCTATGTTTCTATCCATTGGGGGAAACTCAGGTAACAAAGAAAGGAGAGATAGAAGTGGTGCAAGGGAACATTAATATTTTGGGGATCTCTTTGGAGGGAATGAAGTTATACAGCAGAATTGGGAAGAGAAATATGAGATTGGTCAAAGGAAAGTCCTTAAGTGGAAACAGTGGAACATGACGAAAGGGAAAATAATTTATTTGTTAAAAACCTTTATTATCCCAGTTTTTTTATATATAGCATATATATTTCTAGTTCCACAGAACATGCAGACTAAGTCATTGTGGCTGTTCTTTCAATTATTATGGGGAAGTAAATTAAACCCAGTAAAAAGGGAATTACATATAGAGCTATAAAGGAGGGGGGGGTTGAAAATGTCACAACCAATAGGGTTTTTTATGAGTCTCTTGTTTGCAACAAATATAGCACCATTGTTGAGAGGAGAAAAGTGTACTTGGTTTAACTTTACACAGCATTGGTGTGTACCACTAATTAGAACTATTGGAAAGAAAGGTAACATAGCTAAACAAAAAATATGGCCTGAATATATGGAAATTAGTAGAAAGTATCTCATTGTATGGAAAGTACCAATAGATTCATTAATTAGGAAAAACAGAAAACAATTGTATTTAGAAATAATGGAGAAAAAGTTTTATGAAAAACCTGTGTTCAAGGTAGAAGAGATTAAGATAAACGACATTTTAGCAGTTACATTAGAGAAAAGAATCTCACCAAAAATGAGGGAGACAGTGTGGTTATGCAGTCATATTAAATTAAATGTCAGAGGAAATCATAAACACAAGAAAATGGAAGAAAGAATGTGTGGGGAATGGGATTGTGGGATGAAAGAAGAAACTATGCAGCATTTGTATTTTGATTGCACATTTATTAAACCATTTTGGAATTTGTTAGCTACTATCTGGGGGATGGACCGTTTCAGCAAAATAACATATAACTCCTTGATATACAGTCCGTTATCTAAAGAATGGGAAGAATTTAATAAAAGCACGGTGTATCTGATATTTGGAGTTTTGAAATGGGTGATATGGCAATGCAGGTGTCAGAGATTTTTGCAGAAGAATGAACAGACTATACAAGACTTATTATTTAAATTTCAGGATAAGATTGATAAAATATTTCAAGAAGAATGTGCTACAGGCTGGCCCGTTGGCGCAGCGGTGGGATTCGCTTGTGGCGCTGGCTACCCGGTTGGGAAAATGGACCGGGTCAGTCGGAGGGACGGGGAGAGGATGGAGCATCCTATGGACTGCTCTCCTTCTCAGGGGGGGAAGCACTCGGAGCACTGAGGACTCCTGGCGGAGGCCGGGAGGTCTCACACTGCCACGCTAGTCTCTCTGGGAGGCGGGGCGGACGCTGGCATCATTGCACGTCCCCTCCTCCATGAGGAAAATACAGAAAAAAAACACGGTGGGGTGAGGGCTACCTGTCTAAATGAAGCCCTCCTGGGAAGACCTTGCCAACCACCGTCACTGCGGGTCCCCCGACCAGATACTGGTTCCGTGATCACGGAAGTACGTGACCAAGGCCCCGCCCTCTGGGGGGCAAGCCAGGGATGACTGGGGGATCCCAGCAGCCATAGATGGTGGTGGAGGCTTCCAGGGGCCATGACCAGGGCCGACCAAGTGACAGGGGTCCTGCTGGAAAAAAAAAAGAAGAAGAATGTGCCAAATTTGGAGAAAAAAGAGCGAGAGAGCGATATGGAAAAATGTTACTGGTATAGGCTGAATATGTTTTGTTTTAGTTATATCTAAAATGTTAAGTTATGTTTATTATGTATGTTTTTGTTTCTTCTAATAAAAATTCCCCTACTCATCAGTAGGGGGTGCTGCGATGGGTGCTGACAGGCCAATCTTCCTGGAGGAGATGGAGGAGCAAGACATCTGCAGGACTGAGGAGAGGGTCTCCTCCTCGGTCTCTAGTTCTACAGAGGCCACATCAATGGAAGTATCACACGGCATTGATATGATGAAGGATGTACAGTACCTGCTGATATGCTGGAAGAGGTCCCAACAGGAAAAGCTACAGATTTTTGTGAGGCTGGCATAGATTCCAAGGCAGCTTTTAATTGTCTCTCCATGGAACAGCTTTTGGGTGTTTTTTTTTTCTGGAAGAGTGCAGCTTCCTGTAACACATAACCACATTGAGGAAGAGCTTTGGCGACATGGGACAGATTTTGAGACAGACTTAGTGGTGTTGCCTGATAAGCACTTGGGTAACAAGGAAACCGTCTCTGGAGTACCTTCTCGGATTATACAAAATACAGATGGAGCTTCTACCATGAACTCCCCGGAGCCACATGTGCTGGGACATGGGTCTGGACTGGTCTCTCCTGAAACCAAATTCTAGAACAGGGGGTTTCGATCTCTACCAATGTTGATAAGGAAGTTTCCACACAAACAGCTGCTGTTTCTTGTACTTTAGGTAATGATGGTGTTACTCCATGTAGGGAGATGGAGTTGGTAGGCACTGTTGTGTTGCCTCAGACTGTAAATTTTATGATTGGGATATCAGGAAGTAGCCCCAAAAAACAGCAGCTGCAGTGAAAGTATTGGCTGGCCAGTTAAAGAAACATGATAAACACTGACTTTCAGGTCATGTTTTGTCTGACCCCCCCCCCACCACCATCCCTGCTTAATACAGGAGTAACTGAAGCCCCTTTCCCTGAGTGGGTTCAGAAGGCTTTAACAGGGTCTGGGCGGGTTCCCAATGGGACAGGGTAGCTCCCTGTCTTAGATGCTCAGGTGACTTTAGCAGGCACAGGGGTTCATTCCCATCCCCCCTCAGGCCCCCTAACTGGACTTATGGACATTGGATCTTTACTTCCTGGACAACCTTTGGGGGCCTCTGTGAATATGGTTACTCCAGGTTCAACCCCACATGAAATTATACATCATATTATGGTTCTAGAAGGAGAACCTGAGAATATCCCTGTACCAGACATGCCGCCAGTGGCAATTCCTCCCCCAGCTGTTTTGCCTCCGCAATCTGCCACAAGTATAGCTCTTCCCCTTGACCAGCCTGAAGAAGCAAATCTCCAGGCCCATAGGGTGGCTTCAGCCTGGGCGGGTGGTCAACCTCCTAATGTTTGGCACACGAATGTCCATGACCGTTTATTTCCTGAGACTGTACATTTGGCCTCTGAGCCAGCTACCCACAGGAATGCTGTACGTCTCAGATACAGGGGCAGTTTGGATGATATCCCAGACAGACGTTTTGTGGTCATGTGATGGCTGCCTGACTGTGAGTCTCAACTTCCCCTCGCTCCCCACTAAATCCACAGTTTTCACCCTCTATCGCAGATTTCTACTTACGATTTCTATTGATTTCAGTGTGGGGAAACTCTCCGGAGATGACTGTAGGTGGATTGGGATGGAAGTGGACATGCCGAAAGCTCTGCCATGCCATACACCACCTTCTTCACCCGAGAAAGACAAGGCCACAAAATGGCCTAAAGCACAGATGACCACAGTTACTCAGCCTGCTGCGGCTGCCAGAGCCTTATCGGAGGAACGTTTTATGGAGATCATGCAGCCCTTTCAGGATTCCATTGCTGTAATTTCAAGTGACGTGCAGCAAATCCGTGTTAACCTTGACTCACTCACTTTCCGGGTGGGAGACATAGATGTGCGAGTGACCTCTGTGGAAAAATGGAGGGAGAAAGCTGATATAGACTCCTCCATGTCAAGACAGAGGATCCAGAGAATGGAGGACAAATTGGAAGATTTAGAGGGGAGCAGTAGGCGCAACAATCGTCATTCTTTTTGGCCTGCTTGAGAAAGAAGAGGGCAATAATCCCATTCTGTTCGTTCAAAATCTCTGGAAGAAAATAGCAGGGCCCTCGCCTAATAATACCATTTACGTGGTTAAAAGAGCACATCGATCTCTGTACCCCCCCCCCTCGCAACCCGGAGCACCTCCTCGGCCCTTGGTGTTCAAGCTGCTTAACTTTCTTGACAAGCAGTACATTTTGGCCAAAGTTAAAGAAATGCAAGAGACTCAGTGTGAAGGACATAAGCTCAGATTGTCTCAGGATTTACCCCAATCAGTGAGACTCAAGAGGCAAGAATTCCATCCCCTGGTATCCGGCTTGATAGCTGCTGGGAAAGCCTTTTGGATGAAGTATCCTGCAATCCTACAAGTCAAGCATAATGACAAGTGGATTACTCTGGAGCACCTAAGCAGGCCACGGAGGAACTCTGCACTATATTTCCAGACCTTTTCAAGTGAAAAGGGTCTTCTTGATTTGGTAAAGCGAACTTGCTAGTAATGACTGCATGTTTTAGGTTGTTTGGACTATGGCTGTTCTGAGACTTTACCAATCTGGATAACAATACACATGGCTTGGGATCTAAAAATCCTTTATCCTGCTGTTATGAAATGGGAGACTCCAGGTTGTCAATATGGGGAATGGTAATCAATATTTATAGTGGACTGTGTTTGGTGCAATGCAATCATCAATGGACAGTCACTTGACCTCCTTTCTCCTTTTTCTACATTGCTGGTTTTGCAGTTCATTTAAAACTTCACCTCTGCATTTGTGGAAGGGCTTCCTTTGAAGATCAAGACTCTCCATATATGATCAAGTAGTCAACGTGATCAGTTTAAAGGTCATGGACTATGAGGGTTTTTTTATTTGTGCGGTAGCTCTGGGTAAATAAGGGAGTGATATTGAAACTCCGATTTGGACTTTTATTTTATTGTGTCTTTCTGCAGTTATTAATAGGCCAGGTAATGTAATCAAAGAACAGATAAAGTGCTACTGCGCAAATAACTATTGTTTCTTGAGCTACCCTGACCAGTAATTCGTTACCCCGCATATGGTTAGGGGTAGAGCGATTTAGTTGCTCTCTGGAGAAAATAATGATGAAACCTTTGATTGTTTCTGAGGAACACTTTTCCAATTGTATATTCTTTGTGGGTTGGGGGGCGGGGGGGATTTGATTTTGTTCAGGCTGTGACAAACTTTAATCACGTACCGCACTGTACAATTGGAGTTCTGTTATTAGAACTGGGGTAGTTTAAAATATTATATATTTGTGTGGGAGGGTGGAGGGAGGGTTTTTCTTCACTCATTTTCAAGGGACATGGGTGTCCCCTATATTTCTGTTCAATAACTGTATTAACCTTAAACTGAGTGGGGAAGGGAGAGATCTGTACATACAGGCTTAATGAGGCTTTATTTACTGTATGATAGCTGAATTTAGCAGGTTATTAGGTTATCCACCAACTGATTGCTGTTACTTGGTGGACCCTACAAATTTGTGAGCTGTAATATAAATAGAGTGCAATGTAAACAAAAGAGATGCATGATTCTCAAACATCTTGCAAACTTAGGGGCAGGGATTGCCTGTTTACAGGAGACCCATTTACTCAAGGACGATATCCCACTCTTTAAACGGAGCTGAGTGGGACAAGTCTTCAGCTCTGGCAATTCCACTAAGCTAGTAGGCACTATTATCTTGATTGCCAAAAATGTACCATTCATTAAATCACAGGAATGGTATGACCCAGAAGGCCGCTATAGTATAGTACTGGGCACCTTGGAATCTACCCCAGTTTTGATTGGCTGTATATATGGCCCAAACGTGGACTCACCCCTTTTCTTCACACAGCTGCTAACCCAGGTGGTGTTAGGCCCACCTATCTTGACTTTTTTGGATGGGGATTGGAACCATGTTCCAAGGACAGACTTGGATCGCTCAGATAGTAAAAAGGTTGGACTCTCCACTGCACAGCGCGCCCCTAGGGACCTCTTATCCAGAGCTGGTGTGCTGGATGTATGGTGGACCTTAAACCCAGAGGAAAGACAATTTACATACTATTCCCTCCCCCCGCATGCCACTTTTTCCCAGATAGATTATTGGCTGGTTAGCTCTTTTTGCCTCCCAGGCATTCTCAATGCCCCTATTTAACCCAGAGTGCTCTCAGATCACTCCCCAGTTGGCATCTCTTTTGTTCTGGGGTGGGGGAGTCGGAGAAACTTTCTCTGGCAACTTAAAACACAACTACTGAAGTATCCAGAGACCCTAACCTCCATACAACAATTTATAGTAGGTTTCCTAGACTCCAATCTGGGCTCTGTGGAGAGGATTGACATAGTCTGGGCCAATCTTAAATGTGCCGTAAGAGTCAACTTTATATGCATTGCTGCCACCTGAACTCGGAAAAATAGACTAGTGCTAGATTCTCTATTAGATGAGATACAGAAATTAGAACACACAATACATCACCACAAGAAGATTGGTCCAGGCTTCATCGCCTTCAAGCATCCTATTATAATGTAACGGCGTAGAAAGCTGAGCTGGCCATTCACCACACCAAATTGAAATACCTGGAATCTGGTGAGAGGGCAGGGAAACTTCTTGCCCTTAGATTAAAGCAAACTGAAATGTCTAAATTTATTCCAAGGTTGAGATCCTCCCTAGATGGTCACATTATTTCTCATCCCCAAGATATTGCAGCAGCCTTTGGTGACTTCTATAAGGGTCTTTACTCTTCTGATGATCCCACAGCTGTGACTGATCAAGATATCACTGATTATCTTCGTTCTGCTAACCTTCCCATCCTATCTCCACACATGGCAGAACAGCTTGGCACTCCAACTACTTTAATTTAAGTGGAGAAGGCTATCACACAGCTATCTCAGGATAAAACCCCTGGCCTGGATGGTTTACCCAATAACTTAAACAAGACCTGCCTCCAGCAAATTTCCTCTTTGCTGCTGAATGTGTTCAATCTGTGGTTTCATCAGGGTATCAAGGACCCTAGTTTCCTAAAGGCAATTATCACTCTCATCCCTAAACTGGATAAGGATCAATTATGCCCTGGACACTATCGTCCAATTCCTTTATTAAACTTGGATATTAAAATTTTGGTGAAAATTTTAGCTAACCGCTTAGCCCCAATCCTAGGAGAGATTATTGGCAGTGATCAAGTGGGATTTATGGCAGGATGCTTATCTGGTGAGCACAAGAGAAAGCTTATGCATTTGATCATAGCGTCAAGAAAGTCAGGGGTCCCTTCAGTCCTTGTCTCTCTTGATGCCAGAAAGCTTTCGATCGGGTCTCTTGGCGTTTCTTGTTTGCCACCCTCAAACATCTTGGCATGTCTGACACCTTCCTTACATGGGTCAAAGTCCTATACAGTGCCCTACTGCTTGGGTGTGGTGTAATGGGCGTCTATCCCAATCATTTATCCTTGAAAGAGGCACCCGTCAAGGATGCCCCCATCCCCTCTTCTTTTTAACTGTTACCTGGAACCACTAATCTGTAAACTCATCTCCTGCCCCTCTCTGAGGGGTATACAACTTCATGAGGAATGATACATGTTATCAGCCTACATGGATGATCTACTGCTACATCTTGAGGAGCCAGAGATCTCCCTTCCTGCTCTTTTAGACAAAACTGACAAATTCTCCATAGTCTGCGCATATAAGCTAAATCTTTACAAAACTAAAGTGTTTCCTCTGAATCACTGGGCTAACAGAACCAACTGTAATGCATTGGGTTTATCCTGGAAATATCAAACCTTTACCTAACTGGGGATTAAGGTCTCCTGGAGCATTCCCTCCACGTTTAAAGACAACTTAACTGCCCTAGTACAAATTCTACAAGTGGACTTGAACAGATGGAGTGCTTTACCAGTGTCACTGTGGGGTCGTATCAACATTCTTAAAATTAATGTTTTGCCAAGGCTTTTATACCCTCTTGGTATGCCTAGCCTTCATATTCCCAAACTGTGGTTTGTAAAGATGCAGAGAATGTTCAATAATTTTCTCTGGAAAAATAAACCAGCTAGAAGGGTGTACCTTAAGTTAATGGCCCCCAAACTGCAGGGAGGGCATGCCCTCCCATCCCTTTTTACTTATTATGGGGCTCAACACCTTGGTAGAATATTCCTCTGGTACAAGGCAGACTCTTTAGGAATGGGAAGTGCTAATATCCCCACATGGTTGAATACTGAACGTGAATTAGCGCATAGTTCAGCAAGTTCCCTGGTTGCCTTGGTATATACGAAACTTCCAGACTCTCTCATCTACTCAAAACTACCCCAATGGCCTGGTTGCTCAAAGCCCTGCAGCAGATTCTTCAGTATCTTTCAGTGAGTTGGCACTTATCGTCTGCTCAACCCCCCTCTTCCGTAATTTACATTTCCAAATTGACCATCGTCCCATCCCATCCTCATTCCTTCCACAGCTTAAGCACTGTACTCTGGCAGATCTTCTGCAAGAAAACACTGTGGCTCCTTTTCAGACTTTACAAACTTGTTTCCAGCATGGCACCAAAGACATATTTAAATACATGCAAATTAGGAATGCAATAGTAATGTTTAATAATAAACAGGACTGTTTTGATCAATCGTCTCATGGGCTGCAACAAATCTTTCAGGAAGCAGATGACACTCACTCAGTTTTGAGGATATATAAATAACTTCAAGTTTTCGACCACAGTCTTCCAACCGGAATCTGTTATTACTGGGTGCAGGAACTTTCCTTACCAGTAGAAGCAGAATTCTGGACTAAAGTCTGGAGCACGAATTACAAATATATTAAACAAGACAGATTACATCTTGCTCAATTTAAAATTATGTACAATATGTACTATACCCCACTAAAATTGTACAGGGCGGGACTTGTATCCTCCCTAGCTTGCTTCCGATGCAAACAGGCTCCAAGTTCCCTCTACCAAATGCTATGGGAATGTTCCTGTTCTCAGAGTTTCTGGAAAGCAATTCAACAAGTATTAGATCCCATCCTAGGGTTAGACTCCCTATTTACCCCCTAATTTTGCCTGTTGGCTATATATCCTAGAGGGACACCATTACTACGTCAGGCCCATTTGACCTTAGTTGCCTCCATTGCGAAGCTGAGTATGCTTCGACACTGGCAAGAAGACTCACTCCCCATGATACTTGAATGGTACCGTGATATCCTCCTTGCTATCCACTTAGAAAAGCATATTGCAACTTTGAGGCATAGACCCCAATATTACCAGACTACTTGAGAGCCCCTTATGACCTTGCTTTCCCTATGGAAACCATAGTGGTTTCTTAATGTCCCTATTTTAACTGTATGGTACTCTAGTTTCAGTTTATTCTGTTTTTTCCCTGTTTTTTCTTATTCTTTGTCAATGTGCAGATCTAGGAAAGGGGGATCATGGGGAGATGGGGGGGTTCTTTTTGTATGTAATGGTTTGTTTTGGTTGCTTAATTGTGTATGTTTGTGCTTTTTGTAACCTTTGTTTCTCCTTTTATTGTTAATTTCTTCTTGTTTTTTGTTATATTGTGAAAATAATAGTAAAGTATATTGAATTAAAAAAAAAAGACAGACTTTTCATGGGTCGGGCCCTGTTAAAGACTAGCATGAAGTTCTATGCATACAAAATATATACATTGATCCATATGCCTGGAGACACTTGTTTGACATCAGTTTCAAACAGACTGCTGGTCTTAATTTTGGAAACAGTATTTAATGTTAAAAAACAAATTGCTATGGAAGCCTTATATTGCCATCCCTTTCAAAAAGCCTGCTTTCAAGTGACTTACAATACTTTTTCAAAATGGGGGGGTGAATGTGGCTGATATTTCTTGGTGGTTGGAAAAGCACTGTACCATTCATGGCCCACTAGAGCCTATATTAGATGATGAGTATTTGTGGACAGGGGGTGCTGGTACAAAGTCATTCTTAAGCAAGAAAATGGGGTGATACAACATCTACCAAACTGTTTTTTTTAAGGTGAGATATGGCAGTCTTGTTCTATGCAGGGCAGACATGGGCTTGCTACCACTGTGGTACTGTAGGGCATCTGAGCAATGTCTATACACAGTTGAAATATGGTAGCTGTGGGGAACTGGGGCATTCTAACATGCATTGTCCTAACCCTGTGAAGTGTAATTGATGTGAGGATGTAGGCTATGCTTTTCATGCTTGCCTTTGGGTATCACATAATGGTTTAGATGATTCCATCAGGGCTGAACCGGATGTTTATGTTGCCGTTGCACAAAAAGAGAGGCTACAAATGGAGGAATTACTTTTGTAAGGCTCTTCTGTCCAGGGACCAACTCCAGTTCCTCCACAGATTCCCTGTGATTCACAAAGGTGCTGGGGTCCTGACATAGTACAGACTCCAGTGTTAGTTTGAACCCTGTTGAAGAAACAGACCCTTCCCTCCTTTCAGGAGTACAAGTCAGTGAGGTAGAGCCCATTGCAATGGCCCTCTTGCAGCACATTGACCTGGGTACCGTGGATGATCCAGTTCCCCCAGACACAAAATGTTTTGATTCCTGTAGGCCAGATGGGAACTGATATGCCACCCCGGCTACTACTGAGGACCCCCCATTTCTGCGTGTTACTTGATCTCAATCAGTATTGCTGAATGAGGCCCCCATGATAAAAACTTCAGATATGAATCCTACTCCTGTCCACAACTCCTATAAGGTTTTTGATGGATAGTGAGACTGTTGACTGTGATGGGGGCTTGGAGGTTTCCTCTGCAGCCTCCTCACAGCATGGCACTAGAGGAGATGCCTTTGCTGAAGGTAAAGCTAAACCGAAAATGGAGAAAAAAACGGAAGTGATGTGGTTTATTTTCTTGTTGTTGCATGATTTTTCTATTTTTATAATTTTTTCCCCTTGATGATATCTTTTACAATGCTTACCTTGAATACTAACAGTTTAAAATCTAGGAACAGGCATCTGGTCACATTTGCAAAACTACATATGGAGCACAACAACATTATTTTCTTACAGGATACTAAATTACATAAGCTTTCAAATATTGAGCAGGCAAAATTGGATTGGTACTGGGGACCTTCTAGTTGGTGTCTGGGAGAGGATGAGTGTTCTGGCTTGGGAATTCTGTTTCAGGATCTGAACTTTCATACTCTGCAGGTGTTTGATGTCTTACCTGGTCAGGCTTTAGTAATGGATATAGTGATAGTTGGGGTAGCACTTTTTTTTTTTTCCAGTTGTTTAACCAGGTGAGACACACTAAGCTGAAAGCTTTTTTACAAGTGCAACCTGGGAGCACAGGGAAGTTAAGTGACTTGCTCAGGGTCACACAGTATATGCAAGTGGAGGCTGTGGGATTCAAACTCAGGGCTCCAGATTTGCAGCTCAGAACCTTAAACCACTGCACTATACTGCCTCCCTACACACATAGATTGCTTACTATGTATGCTCCACAGACAAAGGCAGATCACACATCATTATTTTGGCAATTAGAATCCTACTTTATTACCTCTAAAGTGGTTCTTTGGGGTGGAGATTTTAATTGTGGCTTGTCTGACAGGGATTGAGGTAGAAAAATTGGGAAGTCTTATTGTGACACCAATCTATTACACAACATTTTAGACAGATATCTTCTTGTACATGTGTATGACTTGGTGGATTCTTCTCCAAACCATACCTTCTATAAGGGTCAAATCTCTATGAGAATTGACTTTTGGTTTCTGTCCACTAAAACATGAGATGCTTAGGTTTGTGTTGTTCCTTTTGAAACCTCTGATCATGTGGCTGTGGCAGTTATCCTAGGGGAACAGGGTTTTAGCCTGGGAAGAGGTTTCTGGAAGTTGAATTCATCTCTGCTGCAAGTTGAACTTTGCAGGCGGGAGGTTTTACTTTTTTTTGGAAGCTAGGCATGATATACGGTTCCTGTATGACAGCCCGGTGGATTGGTGGGAGGACACCAAATCAGGGTTGAAAGAATTATTTATCTCCTTTTCTATTAAACAGGTTAAAAGGTAATACCTGACTTATTTGGGATTGTGGGCTAAATTCTTGCAGCTACTTTCTCTTCTGAGAACTACGGGGTCAGCTTGTTTGCAGCCCTCTCTGAGGAGAAGAGCCAGATGTATGAGCATTTATTAGGGAGGAAAAAATAATGGCACATAGACAAAAATATGATACCCAAGGGAAAACTTGTCAGGTGAACCCCTTTGATGAGCACTCCAGGGTGGCTGATCAGAAGATTATGATGGCTCTGGCAAATGCAAATGGGGAGCTTGTCCATGATCTGCCTGCTCTGGAGTTGGTTGTTTGCAACTACATCAGACAGAGGTTTCAGATAGGGAGCACCCAGAGGTCAGATGACTTTTTTGGACTCAGTTGTATTACCCCATATCTCGTCACTACAGGCTACGATGCTTCTGGAGCCCATTTCAGTGAGTGAGGTATGAAAAGCTATTGGACAACTTTCCCATCATACTTCCCCAGGGGGGTGATGGTCTTCCCAATGAGTTTTCTAAAACTTTTTGTGAACAACTTGCCCACCTTTGGACTGAGTTTTTTCGTTTCTTTATGGGAGGAATACACACTGGGTCATAGTCAGGGCCCCATGTTTTCTGCAATTCTACGGTTGCAGCAGTGGCTGCAGAAATCAGGGCTGACCGCAGAAATCAGCACTGGCTGCAGAAATTGGGAAAATCAGCTGTATGACTGCAGAAATTCTAACTATGCTATGCGATGACACAAGGCAAGGGCATAGCTACTGTTATGTTAAGTATGCCATGGCATTCATATTCATTAGAAGGGGCAACAAACAGATGCCACCCACTACAAAGCCAAAAAGCTAGTGGCCGCATGGCATCTTGATGCATTCAGGCTCTTGTTATATAACTCCATCCAGTCAGTATTGTGGGTGGGGTGGGGGGAGACTCATGCAAGAGTAGCAGAGCTTGATTAGGGCCACAGCAGTTATGATTTGCTGCTGTGTAGGTGTGGCTAGCTCAGCCATGATAATTTTTCATTGTGAGGCTGCTCACTGTGCATGCTGAATCCCTGGAAGATTAATTTGAAAGGAAGAACTGGAGGACCAGCAGTAATCAAGAAGAGAGAAGATTAAGTGGTGCCCTTCAGGTGGAATCGATCTTGGTGTAGTGACAGGTATCGAAGGAGGAGCTGATTGCAGAAACATGTGGCTGGCAGCAGACTGATCAGAGGACTCGGTCCCCACTGGTGGACTTCGGTCACAGTTCTGATTTGTGGGCTGCAGAGCTGTATCTGCAAATGTGAGAGTAATTTCTTAGCAGATTTGAACCTGCAGCCTAAGTAGTGGCATCAAGCTCAATTCTCAAAGAGGGTCAAGTTGCCCAGCTGCAGTAGATTTGGGGAGCAGGGTATATTAGAACTGGAGCAAGCAGGTAAGGAAAAAGAAATCAGAATGGAGAGTAGTATTGCTGCTATACACAAGTAAAATAAGAGTCACTGACTGAAGAACATAACCACCCCTGAGTTGCTGGGAGAAGAGAACATGCTAACCAAGATTACTCCAGCTTAATAAGAATGACTTTCTTGCATTTTTAGTGTGTTACCCAAAAGAAAAATCAAGAGTCAACAAATCCTACAGACATTGCAAGTTACACCCTCCATCACTATTATAGGAAGACAACTCCCCCCCAATATACATATTTGCACACTGCACTCAGCATGTTTGTTGAAAGACAATTGTGGTATTCCTAGTTTAAAAAAATTATAATCTAAAAGAACGTTGATCAAAATAAAAAAAAATGGCTTTCAAGTTGGAATCTCTCTTTATGTCTGCTAACTGTAAATATAAACTAGAAGAAATCTAAGCAGATTTTGTCTTCTGTGTAGTTTAAGCTGAGTGTTTATGCCCTGCTCTAGTTATAACCTAGGAGAACAGCAAAAGCCACCAATTTCCAGAAGAACAGATAAGCCTTCAAATTCGGAGTGGCAGGGAAAAGTCATTAAAAAAAGAACACTGATGCCCATGGCTGCACCAGGTTTGGGTTACTGCAGTTTAATATTTGTGATAAGAAGACTACATACTGTTAAATGGCCTGATGTTCCACTTTCAGTGTAGCGGAGTGGTTGCACGAAGGTAGTCAAAGGGTAAACTAAGACTTAATCCCCTTGAAGGTATGCTGTTTAACCACAATTTAACTGCCACAGAATTGACGCAGAATCAGCAGTTGTTCTGCTGCAGAAAGTATGAGGTCCTGCCACAGAATGTAGATCCACTTTGTCACAATAAATATGGTGCCCTGGTCATAGTATGGTGGAAGGGATTATGTTTTTTTTATTCAAGAGAGGTGATAGGACGGATCTCCATAACTGGAGACCTCTGAGTTTGCTAAATACAGATCACAAAATATTGGCCAAAGTTTTGACAGTCCGACTTTTGGAAAGTGGCACATGACATGATTTCTAAGACACAAACTTGTGCTATTCCAGGGAGAGAAATCAAGCACAATCTCATACTCCTTAGGGAGGTTGTGGAGCAGGTTATGATGGGGTGCCTAGAGGCTACACTTTATCTGTGGATCAGGAGACAGCTTTCAATATTATCAAACATGACTATTTGTGGGATTGTCTTGCTGCATATGGTGTTCCAGAGGATTTTGTGTCATTACTGAAAGTACTGTATAAAGAAGCGATGGTTAGACCTTTGGTGAATGGGCATCTGGGCCTCCCCATATATCTCAAAAATGGGGTAAGATGGGGTGCCCTGTCAGCCCTTTGTTATATGTCTTTACTTTGGATCCTCTGCTACGTTGTATTGCAGGACATGCCCAGATTCTCCTGATGCGCACTACGTAGAGAGAGGACATTGTAACTGTCACTGCTTATTCTGATGACTGTACTATTTGTGTGCAGGATGTCTCCCCGGGGACACATGGAAGAGTCTCAAACAACTGTGAGTGAGGCATCAAAGAATTCTGACATGGAAATTACTGTAGAGGAATTTAATCTAGTGAATGAGGATATTTCAACTGAGGAGAACAAAACTCATGTGAGTTCATGAACGGTGGAGTTAAGGAAGACATTGGAGTTAAAAATGAAGGAAGGCAAAAAACGATGGATGGCATACAAAATGAAATGAAAAGAAGCTCTAGTGTCCAGGAGTAGCAGTCATCCTAAAGGCAAGTGGCCAGGTGGACAATCAGCATGGGACTGGATTAAAGAAGAATTTAGGGTGACATCCCCATCCTCACAAGTACCAGAATGGACACCTGACTGGGCTCTCTGACAGACCGGTTGGTCTCAGCACCCAGCAGGCAAGTGGGTCACTGACCCCACTTTTAATAAAAATACTGATACACTGCAGTTTGAGACTGGTAGAGAGAGCCCAAAGCACCCGGGCAGCACTGAAATTTTTCACTGTGTTGCTGCAGATGCTTTGATATATAATACTGCCACTATGAATGAGGGGAGTGAAATAGAACATATAGTGACAACAGATGTGTCAAAACACTAGAAAAAAATACACTCACCCAGAATGTAGGCCCTGAATATATAATGGCTGGTGTCCCAGGGAGTGGTATTGTGCCACATAATGTAGATGCTGGCACACCTGATCCTCCAAGGGCGTATGTGACTTGAGTTCAGCACTACAAAAGGAAGGTAGTGTGAGGATGCAACTAAATTCATTAAATCAGACAGGTGGGGATGACAGAGCTGAACAAAATAATGCTGGAGGTGCGAGAGACATGGAGTCAGGATCATCAACCCCACAGGACAACATGGGTTCACACAGTGGCCATACCAGAGATGACAGTTTGGGGGAACAAAAGAACAGAGAAAGGCACCTAGGTTTTCTGATCTGTTTGACAGATCAACTCCTGTGCTATGACGGCATGCAGTGTGAACCTGCTATAAAGGGGGGGCTGGACTTTCCCCTGGACCGAGAATTTGTGGGGAGAAAACAGATAAAGGAGTCACTCTAATTTGTACCAGCAGATGTATATTCACATTTCTGGAGGGGGATTTCAATATCAGTTTCCATACAGCTAATGGTCTTGAATGTTTCTGGATGAAATACAATCAAAAAAAGTTTTCTCCCCTTTGGACTCCCTTTTGAGGGATACCCCTTACAAAACCAGTAGTTAAACAAATTACAATCATGTTTCGGACTGAAGATATTCAGGTGGAGGATATCCACTATTGGCTTCAAAAAATGCTGTGAAGTACTTAATGCTCCAGAACCCATTATTAACTCAGAGTCCTTCTGGACAGCTGGCTGGCACTTCAAGGTGAAATTGAGACAAACTGAGACTGGGATGATTCACTTACCAAACAGTATTTTCATTGGCAAAGATAGGGGTGTGTGTTTTTATGCTGGACAGTCTAAAGTCTGCCACAAATGTAGAAACAAAACTCATCTGGCAAGTTCATGTGATACACTTTGTTGCATTTTATGTGGGGAATAAAACCAGATTAGCACTGCATGCAGGAATGTAGCAAAGTGTAACTTGTGTGATGGCCGTGGACATAACTTCCAGAATTGCCCTTGCGCGGCCCATAACAGGCAGGACAGGGTTGAAAAGGATGAAGTGATCAGGAAGGCACAGCAGAAATGGACTCAGGAACAGAAGGAAGCTGCAGAATTTCATAGACCTGAACAATGGACTGATAGCAGTTCATTGCAGTTTGGAGATAAGACAGACCCTAGTAGCCACACTGAGTCAGAAGAATTAACAGTTACAGGAAATAATTCACAGGCTACCCATAAGACCCCCCCCCCCCCGGTACAAGTGGAAAAGATGGAGATACCCCAGGAGAGCCTAATCTGGCAGCAAGAAACATGCCACCCCCCAAAATGAAAAACTACACAGAGAAGATGGAGTTCCAGACTACAGGCAAATCAAACCTCTGGGATGACCCCCAAAAATCGTTTCAAAGTTTTAACTAGCAATAAAAATTGGGGTGAAATAGATATAGAAGAATCGGATTCAGATACACCCACTAAATCTTTACCAGATATGAAAAAACTGATGGGAGGAAAAAACAGAGAAAGAAAAAAACATATTGAAAGAACAGACGAATGAATGTTAGAACTGATTGAACCTGACCTCCTCGACTTAGCCAATGAGAGCCTTATGGTTTGCTACCCTTAATGTGTGTAGTATGCATAATGGGGCTAAGAGAAAGGCTATATTGTCCCTCCTCCACCAGTTAGATGCAGATGTAATGTTTCTACAGGAAACTTGGATAGCAGATTCCTCGACTATTTCACACCTGGATGTGGGACCCTCCTACTGGTCCTTCGGGTTCGATAGGGCAGATGGGGTGGGAATTTTATTAAAGGGACATTTTTTTACATTAAAAAAATAATGGCTGTCATTCCAGGTCATCTTTTGATAATAGATGGGACATATGCGGAGAGGCAATGCCGATTTATTATAGTATATGCATCTCAGGTGAAATCTTACAGACTAGATCTTTTTAGACAGATTGAACCCTTTTTTGCCACATCCATACAGGTATTTTTTGAGGGGAGATTTTAATTGCCCCATTGACTTGGATATCAAACTGTTGGATAGTAAAAAATATATTGTGATTCCTGAGCCTTGGTGAATGGTCTAAAGGTGGCAGGAATTAGGGATGCATATGAAATCCTGCAGAAAGAGCCACAACCAACCTACATCAGAGGTAGATTAAGCACTAGAATCAATTTTTTTGTTCTATCCCTAATATTTCAGTACATTCAATTGATGACATTGTTTTATTCTTACACACTAAGGATAGCACCCAGGTGGCAGTGGAGGAATTTAATCGATTTCAACACATTGCCCTGGGTGTGACCCTCAATTCCACCCTAGCCTATTCCGAACACATAAACAACATTTCTAAAACAATTAATACCCAGATTGGAATGTTGTACCGATATAGAAGCTGCCTTATGACTGAAGCACTAAGGACCCAATCCAGAGCTCAATCACCTCTATAATTGATTATGGCCTAGAGATATATGGCTCAGCCACTGACACTGCACTCAGACGTATTCGCATAGGGCTAAACAAGGCCTGCTGCCTGCTGACAGCAGCACCTCGCCTTTTGCACACCTGTAATCTCTATGAACAAGCTAACTGGCTACAACTATCTGGTAGGCTCATGTACCAAACCTGCATCATTGCCAAAAAGGCCACACTGAACTTACTACCCCCTGGCGTTTTGGCCTTGCTGGCCTCTCATGGTAGCTCATGCCATACCAGAAGCTTGACCTCTCTTTCCTTCTCTGTCCCCCGCAGTTGGACCTCTCAAGGGCAACACTCTTTCATATCTAGAGCCCCAGTGTGGTACAACTCCCTTTCTCCTAATGTTACAAATAACACTTCTCTGAGCTCCTTCAAGTGAGATCTTTGCCTACACCTCGTCGCTATTGCCTCCTGTGACTGCTGACCCTGGCCTTGCTGTCATAAATCCTACCCGCATGCCAACAATCCACTTGTCCCACCCTCCCCTTCTCCCTTCTCATCCTTTGACCCCCTCACTCCCACTCCACCTTGTCTTTCTCAACATTCCTCCCTTCTCCTCCCTGTAATTAGCTTTTTATCACCTTCTCTGCCTCTACTCCAGTATTCTACTTATTCTCCTTTTCCAATCTACCTAATTGCTTCCTGTCTTTTCTTGATTAAGTAGCCTTAGCTCCCTGTGCTTGACAAAGCCTCTAGCTGCTGAAGTTATCATAGTCTCAATGTATGTATTTTGCCTCTATGTTGTCTCATCCTATGTACACTGCCACTATGTTGTATCTCAATGTCTGACGTGGAACCTTTGTAAAAGAGCCTTGGCTCAAAGGTGTTATCTGAAATCTAAATATAAAAAAAATAAAATAAAACATTGCAGGAGCAAAATTAACTATGGAGAAATGCCTAGGAATGGTAATGTGTAGACAACTACCTGAATGTCACATTGCTGGTACAGGTATACACATTACGAATAACCCTATCAAAATTTTGGGTATTTATTTTGATTCAGGAGATATGGCAAGGAAGAACTGGTTAGCAACAATACAGAAATGCAAATGGAAGGTAGTAAAATGGAAAAACAGGCTCGTATCCAAACAGAAGAGAGTCTTTAGCATCAAACAATTCATATTACCTATTCTGTTGCATGTTGGTTCGATATATCTGTTGCCAAGAGATTTAGAGACATGAGTATACAGTATTTTTTCCTGAGGCTATAGGGGAGTAGGCTGAACCCCATTAAAAGGGGGTTCACTTACTTGCCCAAACAAAATGGGGCTGTGGGAATGATACACCCAATAGATTTTTTACACACCTTGTTTTGGGCTTGAACGTGTCAACATCAACTTCTATGAATGCTGAAAAGTGTTTTATTACCAGGGGTACCTGGAATGGAATGGACATCAGGGATGCTACAATCATATTTGAATGCATGGCAAGGGGAGCCCCTTAAAATTATCCCAAGATTAAAAGTGCCAGGACCTGGTATTAAATTATGCGGAGTATATCTGCCCTGAAATATGCATACTTGGGGACATGGGTAGAATATCATCGAATCTTGCTAAGTGCCATGTATCTTTCTTATCAGCAGTGGTCAAAGCTTTTGTTCTTAAGCATTGGAAAGATGATAACATTTATACTTATGACCAATGGCTTGGGGACTTTCTCCAAATCTTGGAGAGAATTAAGCAGAATATGTGGGTGGAAGGGAATAAGACAATATTTGACAAGAAATGGAGAGCCCTGGAGGCAGTGTACTCATTGCAGTGGAAACGTCCTCGGGTCGGATCTGTCTGTCTGAAGAGTAGTACCTGGTCTAGTTTTTCATAAGACTAACCCTTCAGGGCGTCGTTATAGATGAAATGGTGCTTAAATGTTGAGAAGTTACGCATCTCTTTATATATATCTCACATTTGGTTGGAGGTTAAGCTTAAAGGTTTGGTCTTTCTGGGTTGGGGGTCAGGATTCTCTCTCTTTCCTAGGGCACAGTTACTCAGGGTCAGACGAAATAGCATCTGAACTTACATGATGGTTGTGAGGAAATGTGAGTAAGAACGGTCTGCTATTTTTGCGAATATTTTAATGTAACTGTGCATGTATATAGTTGTGGGGTTGTACATAGTTTCCACTTCCAGTTTGGGGAGGTGGGCCCGGGGTAATGCCTCGGGTTGTATGTGTATATGTCTTTGTCTTGGATATTAATGCATAATTTCAATAAAGAAGGTTGCAAAAAAAAAAAAAAAAAAAGTGCCAGAGTTTTTGAAACCTACTTTAAAGGAACTGTATACCCAGAAAATTACTAAATCTCAAATGATCACTAATCATAGAAAACAGCTGTATACATTAATGATGCAAAAAAACTGAACCTTTAGAACCAGAATTTAAATTCTGTGCCCCAGGAAAGCAGATATGGGTGATTACATAGTTAAGAAATCAAAGAATTCCTGACAGGATGTGGGACAATCTATGGTTGAGCACATATGGCAGGATCAATGTGAGGGATAACAAGAAGCATAAAGCTGTTGAAGAAAGATCCTGTCCCTAATTAGAATGTCTAGCCCCAGAAGAAACAATCTCACATATTATGTCAGAATGTAGCTTTACCACAAATTTATGGAGTTTTTTAGCCACTAGGTGGAAATTACCATGGATAGAATGAATGACATACCAACAATTGGTCCTAGGAGAATATACAGGAAGATTAGTTAAATATGACCAGTTAACATTAGGAGTGCTACTGACCTGCATGAAGTTTTATTTATGGAAAGACAGGAGCAGCTATGTACTACAACAACAACAACAACAATGTATGACATACATAGCGGTGGGAACTCTGGGTGAAAATGCATGTAGGGAAGTTTATAATAAGGATGTTTCCACATATTCGCAACATAAAGTACAACAATTATGGAACGGTCTCACAGAATTGTTGATATAAAGGGGTATGGCTATTTATATGGCAGTTGACTAATGTTGACTACAGTATTATAGCACAGGACAAGAGGAGTGTGAAATGAATTTTAAACATCACAGAAGGAATGTATAGTTATCTCTAGAAAAATTTATTGTTATTACGTAGAGATTTGATAGGCTCATTTTTACCTGGTGATAAACAGGAGTTTCAACATAATGATAGTGTGGGATTGGATCTCAGTAACAGATATCACCAATTTTGAATTAAGGGTGGTGGCTTATAGAGAGTGGAGAAACATGAGTGTTCATTTGTGGTGTTTAGGAATGGAAATGAAATCTATATTTGGTGAAGGGGTCATGGTGTTACGTGGAGCTTATGTTTATGTAATGTTTAGTTTTTATTTTTGGTTATGGCAGTTGATTTAGGAGATCTTCCTACATTTTTTATGACTGTATTTTATTTTGATTATTGTATTGAATTCTTTTAATAAAAATGCCCCTACCCTTTTCAAGAAGTGCCATGGGATCTTTAACATCCATCTGAACTACCACCAGAAGAGGCAGATGGGACCTCAGTTTAACATCTCATCTGAAAGATGGCACCTCAGGAGTGCAGCACCCCCATCATGCTGCACCACAGTGTCAGTACTGGCATTTAACCAAAGTACCTGGTGAGGGGATGGAACCCACAGCCTTCTGAACTTCCAGCCTCAGAGGTGAGTGTGCAACCTGCTGAGCCACTGACACTGCTAATATTAGATAAAATTATATATCTACTATAAATAATATTATAGACCCACTCCCTGGTGTCCAGTGGTCCCGCCTCTCTGATCACCCATAAAGTAGAACCAAACCCACTCAATAGTGTCCAATGGTCCCCCCTTCCTATACCTGATTACCTGTAAAGTAGAATTAAACCCATTCCCTGGTGTCTAGCAGACCCCCTACCCCAGCAGGTAGTTCCCCACTACCCTTTTTACCCCATCCCATCATTGAGCTGGCAACTGGCACAGCCCTCTGATCTCCACCATGACTGGCCACTGACTGAGCTGTCAATGAGCATTTACTATACAATCATCTGTTACAATACATGTTCATTGAGAGCTCAGTCAGCGGCCAACCGTGATGGACTGCAGAGGGCTGGGCCAGTCACCGATTTGGTGATGGGGGGGAACAGGGTGGTGGAGCACTACCTGTTGGGGTGAGAGGGTCGGGGCTCTACTAGACACCGGAGAATGGGTTTAATTCTACTCTACAGGTGATAGGGGATACGGAGGGGGACCACTCCACCAAGAAGTGGGTTTAGTTCTACTATATGAGCAATTGGGGAGGGAGGATCACTGAACTCCAGGAAGTGGGTTTAATTCTACTATATGGGTGATCAGGGAAGGGGGCACAATGGACACCAGGGAGTGGGTCTATAATATTTTGCAGGGGATTGGGGATAGGGGGACCACTGTACACCTGGGAGTGGGTCTATGACATTGTATAGTGGATCAGGGATGGGGGAACACTGGACACCAGGGAAATATTAGTATGGGGTGCTCAGGGATGGGGTGGGTCCACTAGACACCAGGAAAAAATTAGTGTATGGGTGCACAGGGATAGGAAAGGGAAATCCGATAGACACCAAGGAAAAATTACTATACGGGTGCACAGGACAGGGAGGGGGGGACCGTTAGACACCAGGGAAATGTTACTTTGGGAGCCACCACCACTAGACATTCAGAAGATTTCTGATTTCACCAAAGGCAGAGGTTTGGAAACTTCCATGAAATTTATGAAATTTCACAGACGTCCCGCTAAAGTGGAATTCACAATTTTCCCCTAGCTCTACTCAGGTCTAGCCAGCAGGAGTAAATGCTTTGCTTTAAAACTTTTCATTTCTTCAAATTACACACAGCCACAAAAAGCACACATACCACCCCAGATCATCAATACTAGAATTAGTAAAGACTCTAGCTGTTTTTTTTTTCTCAGAAAAACTCACTCAATTAGCCCTCAGTTATTTGAGAAACTGTAAATGTAGCAATTAGTGCTCACTGGATAAGGAAAGTTACTTAATAGCACAGCTCTGCAGTAGTAAATTGACTCTAAACCTGTGCTTGCTGAATCTATGGTCCCAGATACATCACTGTAACATGGTACAGAAGGCATTGTAGGAACAAGAAGGGGAATAAACATTACTGAGATGGAGATCCACGGGGGTCATAAAACTACCATAAAACTAGCAGGATAATTTAAAAGAAAATCCTAATAGCAGACAGAGGGAAGGACACACTAGGACCGCACACACAAATCAAAACACTCTGCTCAACATATGTTTTTGCAGGTTCTCTGACTGTACTTGTTCTCTAAGTGTACAGTAAAGCTACTTATTGCAACTGCTGGAAACTACTCCCCTACTTCTGACACTAATAGTACTATTTTGTCAGATGTGTCCCTGAGTTTGGTCACATGTCTCTGATCATTCTAAGCCTTGTTCCTGGATTGTGATGTTGGAAGTTGAGAGGTATGCATGGAACTGCATGGCACAATAAGCCCCAACCCCACCATCTGTCTGGGTGGCTGTCACAGACCCTGATGACATGTCCCTGATACTGGTCCAGTGTCCCTGACATGTGTGAGGCCTATCCCTGACATACAAGTTGGGAAGTGGTGGGGTATGCTGCACTGCGACCACCCCCCAACTCCCACCCACCCCACTCTTGCTGGCCACTCAGCAGGTGTTCTCATCATCATGGCCACTCCCCCACCAATGGCAGCAGTTGCCGCATGCAGCACCCTGGCAGTGGTCCAGGCACGGCCGTGCGTGGACCACCAGGAGAGTGCTGTCCGGGACCTGTCGTGGCGCACCAGCATCACCATGTGAACATGCCTGCCACAAGTGCATGCCATGCTGCATGGCCACTCGCTGTGCCCCGATCCTCATGTGGCATGCCAGGGGCATCACCATCCTCCTCATCATGTGCCATGGGGTCAAGGGCTGGCCCCGGAAGCACTGGCATGGCCGTATGCTTGGCCAGGTTGTGCAGCATACAGCACACAACTAACACCTTGTAGGCACTAGCAGGGTGAGCATGGCCATGCCCCCCATGTGGTCAAGGCACCAGAAGCACATCTTCAACTGTCCGATGGTCCACTCCACAATGCTGTGTGTCCTGCGGTGTGCATTATTGTACACCTCCTCTACCTGTGTCCCCGGTGCCAGTATTGGTGTCATGATGTAGGCATGCAAGGGGTAGTTACTGTCACCTGCAGGGAGTAGAGAGACACAGTGAGCATGGGGAAGCAGGGTCACATGGTGGTGTGTGTACCGCCAGTGCATGTATACATACCTAGTAGCCATCCATTAAGACAACCATCCTGCAGCAGTGCACCAAGCCCAGAGGCATCCAGTATGTAGGCATCGTGCGTTAACCCTGGGAATCTGGCACACACATCTATGATGAAGCTGGCCGCATCGCACACCACCTGGCAGTTCACACTGTGGAACCCCTTCCTGTTGTGGTATACCTCCTCATCTGCAGTGGGTGTCAGGGTCGCAACATGCATGCAATCAATGGCCCCACATACGTTGTACATCCCATGCATTGCAAAGAATTCCTGCTTTGTCGCACGTAGCTCCTGTGCATCATGGGGCAGGTACATGTGGTCCCCCACATGCGGCAGCAGTGCATCCATCACTTGCACCATGGCATGGGACATGGAGGACTGGCTCATGCTGAATGCATCCCCGGTCACATGTTGGAATGACACCATCACATAGTACGACAGGGCGCACATCATCTTCAACTCCACCGACATCACCCTGGACCGCCAGGTCCTGGGTGCCATGGTCTTGCAGACCATGTCGCACAGCCATGCAACAATTGGCCATGGGAAGTGGAAACACTCCAAGCAGTGTGTCCCACCACCCTGTGGCATCGACCCTGTCCCAGAAGACCCTGGGTTGTGGCAGCCGGTTCCAGCATCCCCTGTCCTGCACCTCCAACAGTAGCAAATGCAGACCCACTCCTGGGTACATTCTGTGTCACTGTGTTGTACACTACCAACACTGGTCTGCTGGCAGGCACCTTCCCCATTTAGTCCTGTGCCACCATGGGTGTGGCAGCCATTGGTGTCAGCATGCCCTTGAACCGCCACATGTCCCATGGCACGTGCCCACATCAATGCAGTGCCCAGTGTATTGTGCAGTTGGAAATGGCATGGGTGGCAGCGTAGTCGAGAGGATGGCCTGTTTCCCCCAACACCTGTTTTGGGTGTCAGAGGAGACATACACCCCAAACTAGGGCATGGGGGAACTGTGGCAGGCCTGTGCATTCAGGCAAGTGGGTACCATGTCTGCAGCATGCACTGTTCTGTTTCACTGCATGTGTGGCCGTGTGTGTAACTTACACCTCATTGCTTCCCATGCAGGATTCCAGTGGCTGGCCTTAATGCTTGGAGCTGTGCCTGCAGGTTCAGCCAGATGGGGCACTCTGTTTCATGTGTGCTCCTGGGCAGCTGTGGCAAAGGTACAGGTGCAGGTGCCCTAACTACCTGTACCTGAAGGGGGATGGTGGAATGCTGTTCTACAAGGATGCAGCGTACAGGCACTGGAAGGTGCATGTCCCGTCACCGGTGGGCATTGGGGCATGGGGCACATGGTGGGGTTTGTTCTGTGTCCCCGGGACTAACATGTACCCCTTTGTCTTGCAGTACTACAGGGGTCCTCTGAGGAGGATGAAGCTCCACAACATCGGACAGCCACCGCAGGAGCCTGAGTCAGAGAGCACCTCCATGGACGGTGAAGTGGACATGGGTGGTGTGCAGCCTACGGTCTGGTGATGGGTCCTGCTGCAGACCTGATGTGTGGACAGTGTGTGTGTGTGGCACCACATTACGGGCAGACATTGCTTGTGGTGGGTTGCAGAGCGGCCGCACTGTTGGAGGGCCATATTTGGCAGGTGCCCACCTCTGGGGGTGTGTGGGGCTATGGTGATTTCCTGTACTGTTGGTGGGGGGAATCCTGTACTGTCCTGTTTGTTTTTCCTGCAATAAAGCTGTGTACTTGCCACTTGTGTGGTCCTTGCCTCTGGGGGGGGGCTGTGTCTCCGGTACTGCCATGGCCTGTCCCTGGCCATTGCACCAGCAGGTGTGGGCTCTCATGCCTGGGTGCACTGCATGGTGCTTGTGCATGCTGTGTGCTTTGCCCATATGTGGTGCACGGGCCTGTACCACTATGCCTGTGGCACCGCCATTCAGTGCCTCATGCCATTTGTGCCATGGCTGCTGATGCAGCATGCCATACAGCATGCCCTGTGTACAGTGGTGTGCCGTACCGCACACCCTGTGTATGGCAGCATGCAATACGGCACACCCTGTGTACAGTGGCATGCCATATGGCATGCCCTGTGTACCACAGCATGCCATACGGCATGCTCTGTGTACTGTGGCATGTCATATGGCACACCCTGTGTACGGCGGCATGCCATACAATGCACCCTGTATACAGCAGCATGCCATACAGCATGCCCAGTGTATGGTGGCATGCCATACAGCATGACCTGTGTGTGGCAGCATGCCATACGGCATGCCCTGTACATGGTGGGGCTCTGCCACTGCTGTTTGACAAGAAACACTGTGACCATCAGTACAGCACCAGGTTCCATGTTGACTGTGAGTTGCAGTCAGCAAGGAACCGCACACTTCGGACTCTATTTTTCATTGGTGGGGGGGCTTCGCCCTTGAACCACCCACACAGGGGACTATGCCCCCCGCACCCCCTGAACTAAAGGATTCTAACTCCAGGTTGCAGTTAGTTCAGGGAAGGAGTGCAGGTCAGAGGAAATGGTTGCCCCTTTCCAGTGGCACTTCTACGGTGGCATGGTGCTGTTGTCAATATCAATACATGTCACCGTAGGAATGTCACTGTTAGGGTGGCATACCATACAGCGGCATGCCATACAGCATGCCCTGTGTATGGCAGCATGCCATATGGCCCTGTAGCATGCCTGCCTGCCATGCTGGCCAGCTCCATGCCCAGCTGGTGGCAGGACCAGTACAGTGGCATGCTCCAGGAAGTGCCGCCACTCAGGCACGTTATGTTGTGGCGGGATTGAGGCTGGTCCACCTGGCATCGGTGGCCCTGTCATGTTCTGGCATGCACCTGTACATGTGTCCTTATGGCTGCCTCTGCCTCACCTATCTGTACACCACTTGTCCTGTGTGACTCTTTGTCATACCTGTCTTGGTGCATGCTGGCTGGTTCTGCTACATGCCTGTTTCCACAGCCATGCCCCCACATTGTGACTCCGCAGTGCACTGCACATGGGTGTGCATAAGTCTGCTGCGTGCCCTTCATGCATATGTGTGCACGGCCATGCATCGTGTCATGCCCTGCGTGGCCTTGAGCGCGGTGCACTGTGTTCGTGCAAAGTGCCCAAGGGCCTTAATATTATCAAAGCTGTCAATGATGATATGCACTTCTAGGGCATGCATTGTTGTGCATGTACCCTCATATTGTGTGGTTTAGGGAGTCCTGCAATGTACAGCAAGCTACAAGTAAGTAATAAGCTATGACAAGGTTTTGCATTATAGGATTTTAATGCATACCCTAGGAGTGCGGTGATGCATGATGATGAGTGTCCTTATGCCCCTGTTAAGTTCATTAAGTAAGCAATAAGACACTCCGGGGTGTGCATTAAGGTGTGATAACTGCAATCCTAGGGGCGTAGTAGGCATGAGGCCGAAGGTCGAGTGTCATTCACACCAATTAGTGCGGTTATCACACCATAATGCACAAGCCTGGAGTGTCTTATTGCACTTATAAAATGGTCCTTTATTTTTAGAAGCAGTTTTTTTTTATTTTGAAACACATTTTTAAATAAGTAAAAATGTAAGTGACTCTATGCTTTTGACATAAAATAGTCCTTCCGTCTATTGATGCTAGATTAAAGTAATGTTATACAGTGTGTGCCTCCCTGCCCACTTAAGCTTCATATTAACCTGCCAGCAACAACAATTCACAAATGATGTTTTCCTCATTCTAAGTATGACACATAGCCTCCTTACTTTATTTTATTCTCCTCACTCTGTAGACAAAACTAAAAGGAAGCCATAACAGAGGCTTCTCAGTTCTCAATGCTGCAAGCATGAGTGTGGTTCAAAACTGCCACACTCTCTGACAGCATCATGATCTCTTCGCTCTGTCCTAAAAACTAAACAGCAGGGTGAGTCATTTACCACCTTTTCCCTTTGTTTATATAGTATTATTGCTTACTTTCTTCATTCTGTATTTTTTCCTTTGTGTTTCCCCACATTCAAGAAATGGAATGTTTATCATGGAATGTTTACCATGGAATACAGGGATTCAAAATTCTGCTTAGTTCCACTGGCAGAATTTTCCTCTTCTAACATACTGTACACATACACACGAAGGCCCTTTCTAAAGCCACGGATTCAGTTATCTCACTGTCAGGGAAAGCAGAAGAGATTTCCCCTGATGAGCATGGTAAAAATAGAAGGGGGATTTTTCACTGTCAGCAAAGAAATAGTTGTAATGAAAACTATAAACAATACTTACTGTTTCTAATTTGTTTAGGTGTGTAAGGAGAGTGTGATGATCAAGGAAAAAACATTTAATTAATTTGTTTTAATTTTTATTTAAGGTAGTTTTTTTTTTAGGGCCCAGTTAAAGGTTTTTACAGTGTAAAGGTAACAGCCATGTTTAAGATGGAAAATTAGTTCTGGACATAGGGAGACTGATGGAAGATAGTTCTGGTTGTAGGAGGACTGATTTTTTTTTCAATTGTTTAACCAGGTGAGACACACTAAGCTGAAAGCTTGTTTACAGATGCAACCTGGGAGCACAGGGAAGTTAAGTGACTTGATCAGAATCACACAGTATGCAAGTGGGATTGTGGGATTCAAACCCAGGTCTTCAGATTTATAGCTCAGAGCCTTAAACCACTGTGCTATACTGCCTCCCTAATTTTTTTTGCTTATTTATTTAATTGATTTGCTTATTGTGTGATGTGGTTTAGGACCAGAATAACTGTGTGTATATAGAAACTTAATATACGGTCAGCTGATGTCTCTTGGCCAATGAGATTTCTAGATTTTCTCAGGTCATTTCATAAAATCCAATGAAACACACCCTTGAGGGACTTATTATGCTGATAAAATAGCTCTAAGTAGGGTTTTGGGGGAGGAAAATTAGATTTGGCACCTGATCATGCATTTATAGAGAATTAATGCATGGTCAGGTGCCATTTCTTTGCCAATGAAATTTCTAAAAAAATGTCTTGCAATTTTTTTTTAAGATGTTGATACTGTATATGACTAGAGGTGTTGTGAATTTAAACTGCCCTGGTGACATTAGTACAAAGTCAAGAACTTCACAGTATGCATAGATACATAGATACATAGATGTTGTAGGCAGATAAGGACCTTGTGGCCCATCCAAACTGCCCTATCCCTCTTTCTAATGCTTAAGGTATCCAAGATTCTACAAGCCCCCCCTCCACCCTAGCTTGAGAGTTCCCATGTGCCTATCCCACGCATTCTTGAATCCATGAACTGTGGCTACCCCACCACTTCCTGGGGGAGACTGCTCCATCTCTCCACCACCCTTTCAGTGAAGTAGAATTTCCTCAAGTTCCCTCTAAGTTTTCCACCTTTTAGTCTCATGCTGTGCCCCCTTGTTCTGCTATTTCCCTTCATGTGAAAGACGCTCTCCTCTGGCACTCTGTTGATCCCCTTTAGATTTTTGAAGCTCTCCATCATGACCCCACTCTCTCTCCTTTCCTCCAGGTAGTACATATTTAGATCTCTGAATCTCTCCTCATACAACTTATGCTGCATCCCCGACACCATTTTTGTCACCCTCCTCTGTACCGTTTCCATCCTGTCTATGTCTTTTTGGAGATGAGGCTTCCAGAACTGAACACAGTACTCCAGATGAGGCCTTACTAGGAAGTCATACAACAGTACCACTACTTCCCTCCTTCTACTTGTTATACCCCTCCCTATGCACCCTAGCATTCTGTTAGCCTTTCCAACTGCTTTGTCACACTGTTTAGCACTTTGAGGTTGTCTATGACTACCCTTAGATCCCTTTCCTCTGTGGTGGCCTCCAGTGTTACCCTGTCTAGTTCATACTCAGCCCTAGGATTCCCTCTCCCTAGGTGCATAATCTTGCACTTTTTTGCATTGAAACCCAACTGCCATTCCTTGGATCAGTTTTCTAGCCTCTTTAGATCCCTCCTCATTTTTTATATACCTTCCTGTGTATCTACCCTGTTACATAGCTTTGTATCATCCGTGAACAGGCTAATCCTGCCTTCTAGACCCTCTGCAATATTGCGTATGAAGACATTGACGAGCACTGGTCCCAGCACTGATCTCTGGGGTACACCACTTGTTATCTGTCCCTTCTGTGAGCTAACCCCATTTACCACCACTCTTTGTGTTCTATTACTCAACCAGTTTCTAACTCATGTGACAACCTCTGTCCTCACCCCCAGATTTGCCAGCTTGTGGATTAGTCTTCTGTGTGGGACTGTGTCGAAGGCCTTCCTGAAGTCCAGATAGGCCACATCTACTGCTCTGCCCTGTTCTAGTTCCTTTTTCACCCACTCAAAGAAATCAACCAAGTTGGTCTGGCATGACCTCCCTGCAGTGAATCTGTGTTGCCTTGGGTCCAGTAGCCCCCTTGTCTCTAGGTAGTCCACCAGCCTTTCCTTAAGTAGGGTTTCCATCATTTTAGAAAACAAAGAAAAGGCTCGCCAATGATACTGGTACATAAGCCCAAAAATCCAAAACACTTAATCAAAACAGAGGCTCGCACTCAAATACAGAGTCAGGAAACAAAAGATAAAATATGCCAAATATTTTATTCTCACCAAGTGGATAGGAAATCACAAAACACACTCCCACATTGTCGGGTTTTTCCAGGCTGTGGGAGGTGTTTCGCATTCTATCCGCAATGAAATAAAACTTGTTGGCATATTTTATCTTTGTTCCTGACTTACATGTTGGTGAGCCCTGTCTTGATTGTTTCCATCATTTTACCTACTATCGAGGTCAAACTGACCAGGTGGTAGTTTTCTGCCTCCTCCTTGCTACCACATTTGTGCAGGGGTACCACTTGTGCCCTCCTCCACTCCTCCGGAACCATGTCTGTTTCTAGTGATCCACTAAACAGCTTAGCCAGAGGTTTAGCCAATTCCTCCTGGAGCTCCTTTAGGATCCTCAGGTGTATCTCATCAGGCTCCATAGCTTTATCCACCCTGAGCTGTTCTAGTACTCTTTTTACTCTGTCCTCTGATAAAGGTCTAATGTCCACCCCTTTTTCCTGTTTGCTCTTCTCCATTACTGGGGGACTATCCCATTGTCTTCTTCCATGAATATGAAGCCAAAGTGTTTGTTGAAGATGGTCACCTTGTCAATGTTTTTCTGCACTACCCTGCCTCCCTCTTCCCTAAGTCTCACAATCCCTCCCTCTGTCTTCCTTCTCTCTCTAATATACCTAAAGAATGCCTTCTCTCCTTCCTTCACTGATTTAACTAGCTTTTCCTCGGTTTCAGCCTTTGCTGCTCTTACTGTCTTGTTCACTTCCTTTCATTCTTCCAAGTATTCTTGCCTGTTTTCCTTGCTTTGTGTTGCCTTGTACCTCAGAAAGGCCATATATTTTCCTCTTACTAGCTCTGCTACTCCCCTAGAGAACCACAGTGGTTTTCTCTTTCTTTTGCTCTTGCTGCAGGGCCTGGCACAATGGTTTGCTACCAGGTGCAGAGCTTTCATTATCCTATCCCACTGTTTCACTACTCCCCTTATGTCATCATATCCCTGCATAGCCTTCCTGAATTCATCCTTCATCTTACAGAAATCTGTGCTCCTGAAATCCAGGATTCTAGTCCCTGTGTGGTTAGCCTCCTGTAATGTCCTTATGGTGAATCACAAAGCTCAATGATCATTAGTTCCTAGGGTCTCCCCCACCATGACTTCCTTCATCCTGTCCCCATTGCTTAAGATGGATCCATAACAGGTGTTCAACAAAATTCTTGTCAAATGCCACGACAGCAAAACTGGCACATTGACTGCATTTTGCGCCCCCCTGCACCCCCCACTTAGGATTATCAACTCCGAGTCAGAGCTGAATTGGGGGGGTGCAGGACCCCCGACAGACGGTACCAGGTTCCAGTGGGTCCCTACAGTGACATGGCACTGTAGTCACTGTAGGGGACCTTGCTGTTGAAAAGTCACTGTCATTTGGGTATACCGCTTAGGACAAGATCCAGAATTGCATTCTCCCTTGTAAGCTCCCTCACTAGCTGTGTGAGACCTGCCCCTTGCAGTGACTGCAGGAATCCCTTACTCTTGGCTGAGGCTGCCATCGGGATGCTCCAGTCTACATCTGGCAAGTTGAAGACACCCATCAGCAGCAGTTCACCCTTTGTTGCCATGTTTTCTATAGTCTCCAGCAGTTCTCTGTCTACATCCTTTGCCTACCCTGGGGGCCTGTATATCACTCCTGTTCTAAGTACTATTCCCCTTCCCACTTCCAGGGTTACCCACAGTGCCTCTGTTTTTCCCCCTTGTCTTGTGGGAATGTCGCTTTTATCCCTTCCCTGATGTACAACGCCACCCCTCCCTCCTTCTTTCCTTCCTTGTCCCATATGAGTAACATAGTGAAGTTTCATGACCTCGCCCCATGAAAGGCTTTGAACATCGGAGTTGTTTACTTAGAAAATATAATTAAAACCACACCCACCTACGTAGTACTTTTATCTGCCTTCCTTCCCCAGTCCCGGCGATTAAAAATATTTCCTTCCCCAACCCTCGTTGCACCCCCCCAAAAAAACCTGAAACTTAGTATAGGTCAAGGTAAGCCACCAGTCAGTGTAAAACTCACTCCCACATCCTCGTCCACAGTTCAAGTACTCCCACTCTCCTCTCTTGACCGGCCCAGAAAAAAAAAATCCCTGTCCCCCCACCCACTGGTCCTCATGTATCCTACCTCCCTCCCTACACACACACACACACACACACACACACACACACACACACACACACACACACATCCATAAAAAGGATATTAAAGGGAACTGGAAATGTCTGCTAATTGACAGTGATTTTTAATGTTCACATATACAGAAATAAAGCTTGTACATCAAACGGGTCCATATTTGTTTGTATCTGAATGAGCAGTGGTGGCAAATGCTGTGTTTTGTTTTGTTTTCTTTTTATGACCAACATTCTATACAGGTCTATTCATGGAACCAGAAATTTGGAGTGTTCACAATGTCAGTTTGTATAAAGAATGTTAAACCTGAGTGGTTGACATTCCAGAACAGTGCTCAAGAGGTCTGTAATACACAAATCTTGATATAGACAAAACTCTAAATTATTTATTCCATGAAGAGAACTGTAAGCGCAGTCCCCCGATTGTGAGCGCTGACATCCCCATGGCTACGATGCCGACAGTCGGCATTGTAGCTGTCACTGTAGGGGATGTCAGCGTTAGCGCTGTCGAAGCGCTATAGTTAAACCGTCGTAATCATAACATCAGGTTATAAAAAGATTGTTGGACATTTGGGGTCAAAATGTGGGAGCCCACTTAAAAGTGGATATTGTCTCTCAGCTGCCCTGTCCTGGGTAATTACAGTTTAACAATGTGTCAAAGCAGGACACACTGAAATTGAGACATTGCAGCTCATCTGCTCTATCCTGGGTAAACATATGTAAAAATGTGTACAAGCAAGTCCTGGCGCAACTGCAACACCAGCAGTGAACATTTGACATTGACAAATGCTTGTTATTCAGCTACAGTTACATATGGATCATTGTGTGGTATGAATATCATTTCTGAATAAAGGAACATTACTAACAGCTGTCAATCAAAAATAAGTTCCTCAGCTGCTTATCAGAAATAATTTTCTGTCATCTTTAAGGTCCCATAGAGGGACACTGGCACAGACCTCCCTTGAACCTTGGCCAGTTTTCCTCTAATTAATCTAATAACCATGTTTTACATTGAGTAGCATCTGGGCGCAGTTTTTACTACAGTAAGTTTCTTTTTGTGGGACTGGCATGTGGAGGGTGGGTTGAGTGCTACAAAGATGGGGATGAGGGGATCGTTTTTATTGGTCAGGGCTGGGGAGAGAAGAGTTGTTAAAAGTTATGTGTTGGTGGGGTGGTTTTAATGTTTTTATTTTATTTTTTTATAGAGCTTTTTGCTCTTCTGTGGCCAATCTGTACCTGTCATCAGGACCCCCTTCAGCTCCCAATGCCATCAGTCTCGCCACCCATTGTCTTACCAGTAGGGATCTACAAGGAGCAGAGTCTGTGAGCATCAGGACTGTCACATATGGCCACAGAGTGACATCAGCATTTTTCTGTGTTTTTCTCCTATCCTCAAGCAGTGGCATACTTGTCAGGGACATGTACATGAATGCACGCACATGGTCCCAGAACCACATGCTCCTGCCACCCTCTTGACACTGCGACAGTCTCTCAGATCTCTGCTCTGACAGCCAGCCTCTACTAGGTGTCAGTTGAGAGTGATGAAACTTGCCTCTTTGATCCAGGAGACAAGAGCAGCCCAGTGGCTGCTACTATCATCTCCCAGCCCTCCCCCTTCCTGCCAACCCCCGGTGGCCCAAGCTCACTCCAAAACTCAGGTTGCTGGTGTGGCAAAAAGGTGGCGGCCACTGCCTCATCCCTCAGCACCACTGGGACAGCTTTTAATATTTTAAATGAACAGTTCTTTGCCATGTGATGCTGGTAATGGTAAGGGATCATGGCCATAATGAACAGCTCTTAGGTATATAAAGTAAATGTGCCAGCTCTACTCAAAAAGATTACCAGAGACCTGAATGTTCAGTAGGCATCCATCAGTCAGGTGGTCCGAACTGTGCATATCTTGAAGGGATCTATAGAAAGATTTTTGAATGGTCAAGGAGTGGTCCAAAGCATTTTACAGGTAAAGGGTCACTCTCATTAGTAACTTTTGATTGGCCCTCCAAGCAAAGTTTGCACATTTACTGATTGTTTCAGCTTACCTGGTGTCATCAATGATGCAGATCGCTGTGTCTCTTCTCCTTCCTAGTCATGTGCCCTCTTGTACAGTCAGTCAGGTGACTGAATTAACTAATGGGAGTGGCAGTACTGTGGAGTGGAGAACTGAACAAGCTGGAACTTTTGGATAGTTGCCCCTCTAATCCTAGATCAGGAGTCAGATGAGAACACAATTTTAAAAAATTATATTCTGGGAATGTGAGGGTATTTGGGCTGAGCCTAGGGAGGGGATGTCTTTGAAAACTCATAGTCAACACATTGTTATGGGAAATTCTACAGTTCTGGGGACTACACCTATGTAGGGACATTGAGGGGATGGAGTGGGTTCAGAGAAGAGCAACCAAGATGGTGCATGGGATGTGGGGAAAAACATATGAACAGAGGTGGAGGGAGCTGAATCTATACCCACTAGAGACTAGAGAGGTCGGCAGGGACATGAATGAAACTTTAAAATATTTGAAGGGGATCAATAAGGTGAAGGTGGGAGGCTTGTTCAAAAGGAAGAAGGGAGCTACAATAAGGGGGCATAGCCTCAGATTGGAAGGAGAGAAATACAGAGGCAATGAGAGGGGGGCGTTCTTCAGAGAGAGGGTATTGGAGGCCTGGAACAGGCTACCAGAGGAGGTGGTGGGATCCAAAATGGTGTGGGGATTCAAGAGGGCATGGGACAGACATATGGAGTTGGGAGGAGGGAGAAAGTTCTGAGCCAGTAAAAGGAGGAGGGGGAGAAGGGGTGGATATAAGGGCAGACTAGATGGGCCAGTGTGGTCCTTTTCTGTCATCAAATTTCTGTGAATCTGTGAAAATATAAATTCTGCTAGTGGCATTCCAATGGAATAGCAACTCTTCTTCTGATAGTTTTTGAAGAGTTGTTTTTAAAACTCCAATAAATTTCACCAGTATGTAAACTGCAGGATTTTAATACTGTATAACCATGGAATTTTTCTTATTAAGGTTAATTTAAACTATGGATTTATCTGCCCTTATCTATAGAATATACTCATGTAAACTGTGAAATTTAGTAATTTTTCATGGAAAATGGTGAACTTGTGCAGATGATTCAATGGCAGAAATTGGCAACATTCATGTCATTCCTACTATTACAGCTGAAGCAGAATTCTACAGTTATGCTAAGCCCTACACCTGCCATGGTGCCAAGAGTCTGCATTTAAAACAATGACTGTGGGATGGCCTGCCAGGGCAGCAATAGTGTTACCACTTGCAATACCAAGAACAAGGTTCAGAAGTGACCTTGGCATCAGAGGGCTGGCTGGGGGGTGAGGAGGATCAAGTGTCCAAAAGACTGCTCTCCTCCTCCATTGGGAGGCTGAACAGAGCCCAGCACTTGCCTGACCCCTGATGGAAGCTGAGGGAATGGTATCCCAGGCCTGAACATCAAGGGACATGGTAGACATCGATGCACATTGTGTGGGAGTGCCTTGTGTTCTGAAGTCATTGCATGTTATGCCTCTTGGGGGACTGGAAAATAGAAAATGTTGGTGGCAGAATGGCACCAAGCACTTGCAAGCCCCGTATCTGACTATCAGGGCTCACCAGCCTGAACTAGATCATTGACAACAGCAGGAATTGGGGAACCCCACCAACCCCATGAAGAGGGGAATGCCCTGTGGGAAAATGACTGAAATTAAGTTCAAGTGGAAGTCAAGGTGATGGAGCTGGAGTGCTCAGCAGATGTGGGCTGACTGTAGGGGAAATAATTAAGAAAATATAAAAAGTAAACAAAAATAAACTGTGAGGCCATCTGATGGTTCACTGGTAGTCTGTTGTGCTGACGTGCCAGAAACACAGGTTCAAGAGTGGACCTGGGTCACTGTGTTGGGAGACAGGCCAGGCTGAAGTCACTACCACTGTGCAATGCACTTTAGGTGGGTTGGTGGTGGATTCCAGCACCTCAGTAACCCGCTGTGGATAGGCCACAGGGAAGCTGTGATGTTTGAGGCCAGCATAGGCACTGCTCATGCCATGGGGTGGAGGATGGGACTATAAGCTGAAAACTGTTTCCAAAATGGATGAGATGGGGTGGGAGTTGCTTATAGGGCAAAGATGTTGCTGGCAGGCACAGCAAGATACAATGGGCAGGAGTAGGTGATGGCACAGGGGGGCTAACAAAAATATTAAAAAAGTGTGGGAGAAGAAGGAGGAGGAGGAGAACAGGAACTGCCTGGGGTGAGATGGGGGTTGAGAAGGTACTTACCACTGCTCCCTAGGGAGGGAGGGATAGGGTGTTTTTTTTATTGTTTAGTTTTTTTACCTCCAACTACTAAATACCAAGTAAATGACTAGCCATGTATGTGGGGTGATGAGTACTGTAGAAATACTTGCTGCATATTTAAAAAAAGTACTTACACACACCCTAGCTCCTAAACCTTTCTTGTCTTCACTATTATGGAATCAAATACTTCTTTGGATTGCCACCCATGCCATTTTTTATCAGCCCCTGATGCTGCTTTCAAAATAAATCACTGAGCCCTAGGGATCTTTTTTCCTGCCATGAAGCACTTCAAATGCCTTATGGGGGGTTAGGAAAACAGGTGCGCCTAGATACTATACAGTTACCATATTAAAAAAAAAATATGTTACAGTAAGCATTTGCAGCGCATTTTTGCTTCTTGTATGTGATCAGTACATGCATCAAACTAAATAACAGAATGTGTAACAGTAAATAAAACTAGGGCTAAAGTAAGGAAATGTTGTTCATGACCACAGAAAAAAAAGGCCCAGAACACTATTACATGCTCGATCAGATCCTCCTCAATACTCTACCCTCCATATCTGTGAACACTGTTAATAACTAGCATTGGGAGGAGGGAGCAGACAGACAGCTCAGGAGCTTATAGTTTTTACAGTGCTTTTTTCTTTAAAGATTATTGGAAAATTAAAATAGATGCATTTTTTGTTTGTTTTTTTACTGGTAGTCTAAAGCACTAAAAAATGTGTTTAAGTTAAAAAACATATCAAAGCATTGTGCCTATGTGCTATTTTCAGTGCTGCTCCATTACTAATCTAATATGCCTACACTACTGTGATGATGTCATTTCAGACATTAGTCTGTGGTTATTCCCACCCCTTCGCCTTTTATGAATTTTTTAATGTAAAATAAAATATCGATTTTAACGACAGGTATAATTTAAAAAATAAAAACAAGAGACTAAAAAAAAAAATAAACAAGATGAAAACTGTGCAAGACAAAAATATCATGTTGGTTTCCTTGGAATGCTGCAGCTCTGAGAGAACAGGGCACAGACACCTGTGACAAAAAGTGCAGTACATTTTATGTTTCTAGTCATTTTTAAAGTCCATTACTGAAATAATCCTCAAAAGTTGAAATCAAAGGTCTATTATTTCTTTAACCAGAAGCTGAATGTTGAAACTCATCAGCAGAGTTTCAGTTCATGACAGAAAAAAAAGGTTCCTCCATCTGAGTGTATGCCTTATGAACAAAAAAAAAAAGATCTTTATAAAGGGAGCAGCCAAATAAAATAAGTGCATGTAGGCAGACAGTGAGCTTTTGTAGCAGTCTGCAGTATATCTTAATTATTCCTTAAGTGCGCTATAAAATCCTTTTCCAGCAACACTGTAATGCTAGCCTCACTTAAGTAGCCCCTTTATTTCTTCCAAAGTATTTAATGTTCCCAGAAATGATGGGATATAATGTGGGACAGGCACTGTACATCATTGTAGCTCTGTAGTGGTTAATGGGGAGGGTATGGGGTTATTCCATAAATCTGAGTTAGAGCCAAAATTAAGCATCAGAAAACTAACTCTGCATCTTCATGGCAGAGACACAAGAGTTATTGTTGTTTATTGTAACACAAAGACAGTGCCATTAACAAGAATGATGGGAGCTGCGTCATGGCATTATTCTGTACAGAAGGTTTGACAAATATGTTTTGTAAATTAAGGAGCAACCACAAGAAGGAAAACAAAAACAACCATTCTATTCTGGTTCTTTTCAAAGAAAAATGGTGTTGTGCTTAATGCTTCATGCATTATTAAAGTCTCCTTTTTTTCCAGTACTTTGCAAAAGCCTAGACTGCAGCAGCTTGGAGCTTGTAAAAGCTGACAAATGTAGACAAAGCATGCTGCTTAACCCAAGAGTAGTGGGTCACCGAACAAACAGAGGAGAAAAAATGTATTGTCTTCACAATATTACTGCTGAAATGGAGAAGTAAATGAACACCATATGTTATGGCTTATCACTCGTACTGTAAAGGTATCATGAAGCACACACTCTGCCTTGCTTAAATAATATGGATAGATAGCAATCAGGTGGCTCCATTTTTTTCTGGGCTTTGTTATTTTGTTTGATTACTAAAAAGAAGGCACATATTGTACATATGCTAAAGATCAAATCTGAAAAGATGGGCTCTTATCCAATTGTGCATGGTCAAATGAAACTGATTCTATTACATAAGCGAAGGCTAATATGAGTCATTGAGGTGGTTGTCCTATCTTATTTTCAGTCTGATAACAAAGATGAAAAGAGGAGTATAGCATTGCCAGAACAAGAAGAAATAACCTAGACAGCTTAAGATATGAACATACTTGTTTCACAACTCATTCTGTTCTGTTGCCTCATAATTAACACAGCACTAGGGCAACTGGAAACAAAAGCAATGAGTACCAAGGCAGTTTAAGAGTAAACTAACCCTGGCAATTCCACACCTGAATTTGGTCAGTTCAGAGCATGCATGAAACTTTGCCAGGTTCATCTGTGACCAACAAATCCTACCATGATGCCTTTTGCTGATGTGACAATATAATTTTGCATTGATAGGGGACTGGTGCTGCATCACATCAGGTACTTAAATCATCAATACCTAGATCTTCCAAACATATGAAAAGATAGATATACAGATCAGCTATTGGATGGCAATCCCCAATGCAGTTGAGAAATGAGTGGCTAAGTCAGATAATGGATTAAAATTGTACCCTAATATAAGCAGTGTACATTAGAAGCCTTCAATGTTTTAAAAAAGGTTGATGTAAAATTGTTGTTCCATATAGCCTCATAAATTAATCTGGTCTTTGACTTCCTGGCCAATATACAGAAACTTTGATTCTGTACCTCAGATTTCCCCTCAGCAGTAGGAAGGTTGAAACTGTTGAAAACAACAAAGTGCTTTGTATTTTATGTGTCAAATGCTGTACTTGTTATCATACTATGACAACAGTAAACACAACAGAAAATGTCACCTCTTTCTAAAGGAAAAGAACAGATCCAGCAATTTTACGAAAACATTTTGTGGGCGAGATTTTCAAAGAGCAAAACTTGATGCATAGCCAATTTGGGGAGTAATTTGGCCGCATAGTGCCCAAATGTTAGGCCACCTACACAGTGGTCTATTGTTCTGGTGCAGTTGTTGTGATTGATGGCACAACTGGTTCCACTTTGATGCCAGCTACTGCAAATCACTAAAGTTGATATAAAAGCTCACAGGCCTTTGAAAATCAGCCACACCAATTTGTACACAAATGGCTGGATGCTGATGGATGGAAAATTCATATCAGCCTCCAGGCCATCTGAAATTCTCCCCTATATATTTACTAGAGAAAAAATTTGGTCCCTTTCTCAGATGCTTATGGTAGTGCTACAGGAACTTGTTAAGGGTGCAACCCCTTGTTGTCACCAGCAACATTGCTGTCCCCTAGACCTATGCTCAGCAGGGGGGTCATTATTCCTTCCTGCATATTTTCAAATGCCTTTGTGACTCTTCAAGAAAGTAGGAGAGTTCACCATGCAAATGGCCTTCAAAGCCATTCACTAAGGCATAGCAGCCCTCAAACAACTGGTTGTAGCTTACCACAGTTCCCAAGGGTTACTGCCTGTTTAAACAGGGTAGTAAGATGTGACACAGTGTTGCAACCATTTTTAGTGGAAGGGGCAATGAGTAAACTTTGAGAGAGCACCTCAGCTCCTTAGGTACAATAGAGAAAGGATTGCAAGGGAGATGAGTACCATTGGATTTCCTTGCAAAACAATTACTTTTGTGTAAAATGCTAGTGGGTAGCATCAGAATGCAGCACCCCATTTCTACCAGTTTTATGGCACCACCTCTACTGGCTGAGAAAGGAGCCTTTTCTGAGACTACTGACCCTTGTCTGGGGGAACATGGTCAAATATGTCCTGGCTTACTCACCCGTTAATGTATCACCTTCATTTCCCTACAGTACACTGCTCTCACTAGTTGAGTGGTGTGCTACAAAAGTAACTAATATTTATACACTAGAGATCTTGAGTAGTAATGCAAATGTAAACATTAATAAACGAAAAGAGCTCATCATTGTATACATCAATGAGCTGTAATTGTTTACCACTGTCTGCAGCTAGAATGGCTGTCAAGTAATTCTATTCTCTGGTACAGTAACTCTCCTAGTTCAGCACACTGGATGGGGGCAGAGAGGTCAATACTCATCTGAAAAAGCCAGCACTTAAGCATGGACATTCTAGGGAGAAGTGACATTTTTGCACTAGGGTCTCTTTGTCCTATAAATATAGGGGCTTGGGGAGAGGGTTATGGATGAGAAGTGATTTAACAAATAGGTTGTCATGTAGGAGGGTTGACTGCCAGAGGGCCAAATGTTGACATTATTGAAGGGTGGCAGGAGGGCCATGGACAGGAAATTCTTGCTCCATTAGGGTAAGGGGTTATGGCTGAGGGTTAGTAAGGGTATACTTTTATAAAGATGGTGTCATCTGAAAAGGGGATCTGGCAAGAGATCTGATATTGAATTGTATACTATACAAAAATCATGGAAGGAGAATAAGCTGATAAGTGAATCAGGGATGTGGGGGTGCGCATAGGAGTGGTCCTGGCTGCTGCCTGGGGGGGTGGGGGCAATCACTGCTTTGTAGCAAATATGCTGCAACACAGAGTTTGCATGTGAATTCTGAATACAAATATCAAAATATTCAATGCTTGTATTCTAAATACAAATAGGTTGTTATTCATGGCTTTTTCTGCACACCTCTAATGGGTTGATTGCTACAAACAGCCACCCCAAGGAAATAATTAAGAAAAGCAAAGAACTTGTGTCTGACAGAGCCTGCTGGAGATTTGCTGCAGTTCAAAGCAACCAATATAATGTGGTTCAATGTGGTTAATGATCAACTGAAAATGGAGAGGGGACAAAGAAAGATGAAGGTTAGTAGTATTACCGCTTCCCCAGATATGTTGTTCTGTGAACATTTCAGCACAAACCTGCTGTGTAGTAAGTAGGTGATGGACATCCTTAGAGTCTGCCACCTCTTGACCCAAAGAGTGGCTGTAGGTGACTCACAGTTGTTAATCTATCACCTGTTTTCTCAAGGGGCAGGGGAAGTTAAAACACAACAGAAGCTTAGCAATACCTCTTTTGGATGACAAAAAGGGAATGATAAAGCGGGCAATGTACAGGAGCTCACAACTGTGGCATGCCCATCTGTCAGACTGAGACAAAATAATTACTGCCTGCTGCTGTTATTTTGGTTTCATTAAATAGGAATAAACTATGCATCTGGGGAAAAAGTTGCTTGGATTATCCTGCTCTATGTATTGAATCACATAGGTGTTGCGAGAGTTGCAATTTATCAGCTATAACTTGGCAGATACAATATCTGACCATGTTCTCTTTTAGATACATGGTCATATACATCCAATACTCTAGTATATGATCCAGGAATTCTTCTTTTTCAGATTTCTTTTTACTCCCATGGTTCTGGCTTTTTTTTCATTAATGGATATACCATCTTTAGGCCAGTCTTCCAGTGGCTGTCATCCTCCTGTGGTGGAGGGGAGATTTAACCCTTTTCAGTTCACCTAGTAGCATCTCCACACACAACAAAGTGCCTGCACAACCACCTGTGCATACACAGGTAGCACGGACAGTGCAGTGTGACACCCCTCCCTCCCTCCTCGGAGGAGCAGAGTGCTCCCTAGGATGCTTGCTCCTCCTCCCTGTCTATCCCAGCTGATCCACGCTCATTCCCAAACCCGGGTTGATGGTGTCATATGCAGTAGCACTACTGCTGCAATGACAGGCCAGCCTATGATCTGAATATTTGTTAGTATGTCAGATTGTGTATTGTGTTCTCATAGTAAGTCTGATAAAAACACATCTGACTGAGTATGTGTTGGTTTCAGAGGTGCTGCATTTGAGCCAGTTAGAAATATTGCTGTTGCAGCATACACTGTGTATCCATTTCTATAATGGACAGTATGTTCTTCAAAAAACTAAACAAGCAAATTTGAACATTCCCCCAAGGCCCTTGATTTCAAATCAGCATTTCTGAATTATATAAGTCAATGCTGTGAAAGTCAAACATTCAAATAAGTTTCAATTCATTTTAAATTATTAAAAGAACATACTGTATATTAAGATTATATAACATGAACTCATGTAATACCAAAGCTAGCCATCCCAAGGGGCTTAGTAATGCAATGCTGGTTTCATTACATAAACACAGCAAGGGAATGTTCTGATACATGCAGAAACAACAGAAACATGATCGAATGATACAGAAGAAATTAGAATTTAAGTCACTTAGGTTTTCCGCATGGCTTTATAACAATCTGTTTTGTAATATATAGTTTATATGATGTATAAAGAATACACAGATGCATAATTATACAGCCTTCATACTGGGTGAAAATATCAGGAATTCATTATTGCATTTTTACAGCCATAGTAGCAATATTTCATGTATTTATAACAGTTCAAAACTGTCATACATCAGGCTTCAGTCTACGAGTTATACAGATGTTCTCTCAGGATACCTAAAATATTGTCATATTGCCATCCTCCTCTGTTGCTAGATTATCAAATAAAAGGGCATCTAAGAAAAATTGCTTCCACTCATTGAGAGGAAGCATTTATTGTGTCTGGGTTCTTTTCGATATTTTAGTATAATGTATTTAACTTTGCATAGTTCCAGTCGCTAGTATTCTTCTATTTAACAATAATTCCTATCACTTTGACAACATGACTTAAAATTAGAAAACATATTGTCTCAAAGGAAAGGTGTAATGAAGAGAGCTAATATTTGTTCAGTGGTTTCCCACCAGCTTTTATCAAAGACATGACCAGAGAGCATGCAGAAGGTCAGACACCCAATCATACTGAGGATAACAACAATTACTTAAATGAACCCCTGTTTAGTATAACATGCTTGGGTTTAAATATGCAAATTATAAACTGGGTTCCAAAAATCCTGTATTCTGCGTCATCAAAACAGGTCACCTAAGCATGAATTAATGCCCTGTAAACCCACAGTTTCCTTGTGGCACTACAAAATCCTGAGTGACAGCAATGTAAAGTGACCTGGTCAGACCACTGCACCGCAGAAACATATAAAAAACCACAACTATGGCATTCTCATTAGGATAAATTCACCTAGTGAAGAACTACAACTATGGCATCCTCAGAAGGACAACCCCATTAGGCAGAAGAACTATTTTATGACAAATGCATGTAAACATTGTTTTTTTTTAAATATTTATTTAGGTAAACCTCTAAAATAAACTTGCCCATTTTATAAGCAAATTAACCCCACTCTAGGGCATGGGTTTAGTGAGAATTAATCCATGCCTGGGTGGTTGAAGTCACTTGGCCTGCAGCTGCATGCCTCACCCGCCTCCTGGCATGGATTAATTCTCAGTAAACCCATGCCTGCTCATGGTTTAATACTTACTTAAGTGTTTTAACTTATATAGTCTTATTCCCAGTATGCAGTATTTCTTGGGTGGTATTTTAAAAGTCAAAAATAGAAAAAATGTTTAATTATGTTGGGTAGTATTTTCAAAAGTCATAAAATGGGTACAACTCATAGTAACGGTAGGTGCAGCTTTAAGAAGTCATAAAATGGATGCACTTCCTAGGGTGGCTGTTTCAAAAGTCATACAATGGACACAGCTCTTAGTTTCATTAATATCAGAGGCTGCCTTGATATGTTTCGATCACATCCTATCTTGTTGGAGCTATTTTTTAAAGTTAGACTTATCTGCAGTATTTTAAGCTGTTTTATGGTACTTTACATCAGGTTTTGGATAAAAAAACATTAGGCATAGATGTAAATGATAGACTAGGTTACTTTCTGTATGAAAACTACAGCTTGGTTGGGTGGCCAGCCATGGTGGAGAGTGGAGGGCTGTGCTGGTCACACACACAGGGTGGGGTGGGAGTAGGGTGGAAAGCTACTGGCTGGAGGGGGTCCACTAGACACCACAGCCATTGTGCCATAATATACAGACTGTGACAATGCTGCCAGCGATGGCAGCAGTGGGTTGGCATTTGGGGGGGTTGGTACAGTTCCTATTATTGGAGCTGTTGGTAAGTGGGGTGGGTGGCCCGCTGGACACCAGGGCTGATTTACATTGTACTGCGTGTCGCCTGCCTACAGTTGTGTCCACCAATGTTTTTGCTCCATGATATTGCAGGTGGCGATGTGTTGCCTGCAACGTTATGTCCACGATGTTTTTAACCATGATGTTCCAGCCTGGGACCCTCTAATTTGCAACATGAGATTCGAGCAGGTTTATTATTCCAAATAAATTTTCTCAGAGTTTTATTAATGCTTTTGAATAGGAGGGAAGGAATATGTATAGTTAGATGATATAAGAGATAATGCATTTTTGGGGCCTTCATCATATTAACCCTGAGGCTGCCAACAGAATTAGAACGCATAGGAATTCTGGACCAATATATCAGTCCACGGCGCAACAAGGGTCAATAGGGAACATTGTTTAACCAGCAGAAGCACACTAAGTTGAAACTTGTTTCCAGATGTGACCTGGGAGCACAAGGAAGTTAATTGACTTGCTCAGGATCACACAGTATGCACCTAGGCAGCTGTGGAATTCAAACCCAGGTTTCCAGATCTGCAGCTCAGAGCCTTAACCCACTGCACTATACTGCCTCTGTAGATTGAATTTTTTCCCATAATGATTAATTTATTGGACACCATCTTTTAATATCTAATTTAATCTTGTCAGAGCAAGGAAGTTTTTCTTTGGGATAGTTTTTCAGTCCTTATATCTAAAAGGCTATCAAGAAATTTTATGACTGATTTCTGACATTTTATGTTTATCAGAGTCTAGTTTTTCACTAAGCAGCATCAGTTCAGATTTGCACAAGTTAAGAGGAGACAGTATAGTGCAGTGGCTTAAGGCTCTGAGCTGAAAACCTGGAGACTTGGGTTTGAATCCCACAGCCCCCACTTGCATACTGTGTGACCCTGAGCAAGTCACTTAACTTCCTTGTGCTCTCAGATCGCACCTGTAAATAAACTTTCAGCTTAGTGTGTCTCTCCTGGTTAAAAAAAAACTTTGAAACTAGAAAATTAATTGATTAAAGTGATCAGATGAGGTAGAGATTAGTATTTATTATTGAGTTAGCATTAAGTCATTTACATATGCCACTGACTTATGCTCACACACCAGATTAATACCATTAATGTTTGCTGAGGAACCTATTTTGATTAGTAGAGGTTCTGGTCTAAAGTAAAAGTGGTGGTAAGGGATGGCAGCCTTGCCTAGTGCAATTGTAAACATTAAAACTCTTCAAGGTTACCCTTGTTCACCTTTACTTTAGCCCAAATGTTAGTATAAAGGATCTTAATCCATTTATAAAAGGAAGGACTGAAGTTGTATTTGTTTAAGATGGATGCAAGTTAATTTCAATCCATTCAATATAACGCCTTGACAGCATCGAAAGAGAGTAAACTGGATTTAGCTATTAGTTTCCCTGAGGCATAAATGATATGGAATAGTAGGGCTGTGAGAAATTTAAATTCCGCCTGCAGAATTATTGCGAAATGCGAAATTCCGCTTCCGTGGAATTCTGTGAAAAAATTCCAATATATTCGCAAAATTTCTCTTTTAATCTGTGGACTTTTGCCACGTATTTGCAGAATAATATGGTGAACTGCGGAAATTTTTTTAGCAGAACTGATTTCCTTTTCTTAATTTACTATTTAAAAAAACCCAACTGTTTTAGCTTTTACCATCTGACAAAAACTGGTAAGTGGAACCGAAAATAATAAACAATATGTTGCAACAGAGACATCCGTGAAACGGTTGTTCAAGAATCTGCTGCTGGCTGCTTTAGAGATGCACCGAAGTTGATTTCTGGAGTGCTCAAGAAGATTGTTCTGGATAGATGTTGGTGAAAGGATTCTAGAAACTTGCTGAGTACTGATTCGAACACCTTTTGACAGTCAAATGCTGGCAACAAAGCAATACTTTCTGTCAGCAGGAGTGGTGGTCAGATCAGCATCAGCACTATCTCAGGGCCTAGTAGTTCCTCATTACGGTGCTCCTTGTTTCATTATTGAGAGTGGTGCCATGATAGTGAGCATGAGCAGGCTTTGTTGGCACAGCAGGAGTGGTAGGTCAGATCCGAGGCAGCACTGCCTCAGGGCCAAGTAGTTCCTCATTACGGTGTTCCTTGATTCTGTCTTGAGAGTGCTGGGAGTGAACATGAGCAAGTTTTGATTGGACAGCATAGCAAAAGTGGTGGTCAGATCCATAGCAGCACTGTCTCAGGGCCTAGTAGTTCCTCATTATGGAGTTTTCTTGGTGGAAATAGCACAGCATGGTGCAGACAGACATTGCGGGTTGTGGTAACTGTGACTAGAGGTGTGTGAAAATAAAATTCCGCCAGTAGATAGAGTGCAGGACATAATCTTGATGACTCTCTTTAAGAAATGCAGCAACTTACATGACTGCTATTTAAGATGCAGAATTATTTTTCCGCAGAGCGCTATTACATAGAAATGGAATACGTGAAATGTGGAAGAAGTGCTCAATCCGCGGATTACTGGAGAGAAATTACGCATGACTACTGATTATTCCATATCTAAAAAAAAAAAAACACTGGGCTTTACAACTATTTTCCTTACTGAGGACTTACCTAAGTATTTGTGTGAGAAACACTTCAGGAGGCCACAGGTCTGTCAGAGTAAGGGAGGCTTACAACAGTAGAAGCAATGACAGCAGCAGGTAGAAAACCATAGTGAGGCAAACCTGAAAGGGAAGCACATGTACAGTCACAGAAACACAATACAAGCATGGATTGATAATAATTAGCTTGTAATATATGGAGATAGGCAAATAATACCATCCTATCCCATACAAAAAATTCCTTGTAATACTACACTAGGGAAAGTGATAATACCATTGTTGGAAACTGATAATACTATTGTTCAGAAGTGATAATACCATCATTCCACTCCTGAACGATAGTATTATCAGAATCAATCAGCAGCATGAGCGCAATCACCTGGCCACTTCAAGCGTGAGCTGTGTTTCAAACCGAAAACAGTTTCCTCACAGAAACACTGCTCCTCGGTCGCGGCGCGTAACAGCAAACACTAAAAACGGAACCTAATGTCAGTAATACCACCGAAGACAGAATAGGTTTTGTACAAAACCAGGAGAACTCTAACACCATAAAAAAAACGAATTTTGACTTAAAGCTCCTGCAAACATACCTCACAAAGCAAGGTGAGTCACGGTCCATTGAAGTTATCCCCATAGAGCAGCTAAACTCCATCCTCTCTAACTTTCTGTTCCACTTAAAAAAGCAAGACGGCTCTGAATATGAGCAGAGCACAATATGAGGTGTCCTGGGAAGCATCAACAGACACCTACATAAAATTAATTATCCCGCCTCAATTTTCCAAAGTCCTTCAACAGTCTTCAAGCAAACCCTAGAGACACTAACCGCTAAGCAAAAATATCTAAAAAAACTCAGAATGGGTAACCGGCCAAGGCAAGCAGAAGCCCTAACTGAAACAGACATCAACTTACTGTACACATCCGGCACACTAGGTTATGACTCCCCCACAGCACTCCTTCACATGCTCTTCTTCAACATAGGGCTACATTTCACCCTACGAACAAACGAGCAATACCTCCTCCGCTGGGGCGACATAGTTTTAAATAAAGACAGCCAAGGAATGACTACCTCGAGTACCATGAACGTCAAACAAAAACTAGAACAGGTGTAAACATAAGGGATATTAGGCCAGTACACCCCAGGCTATACCGCAACACCACAAATCCAAGCAGAGACACAGTAAGGGCCTACGAAAAGTATTCTACACAAAGGCCCCCTGCCATGCTACAACCTGACGCTCCATTCTATTTAGCACCAAATCTGAAGCTGAAACCAACCAGCTTATGGTTCAGAGCCATGACAATTGGAGAGAACAAAATTCATAGCATGAAAATGCTACAACAATCTGCAGGGCTCCCACCAGAAAAACGCATAGCTAACCATAGCACAAGAAAAACGGCTATACAAATGCTGATTGACTCCAATGTGCCTCCCACTGATGTTGCCCAAGTCTCCGGTCATAAAAACATCCAGTCAATTAACAATTACAGTACCTTGTCTGAGGTAAAGCAACAGAAAATATGTGCCATCCTCTCCGGAGAACAACCCAGCACTTCAACAGCACGTCCAGCACCTCCTGAGCTTGAAGAACCCAGACCTGACACAGCGACTAACTCCATTGCAGTCCCACAGGAAATGACAACACAAATGTCCTCCAAAAGTTCACACATCTCTGCTACTGCAGGAAACATATTTGGTTCCCACTGCAATTTTTGGGGCAACATCATGGTCAACATCCCACCCCCACCAAAGAAGTGACGATTCGTCATGTACTCGGATTCAGACTCTGACTAGAACATGTTGCATGCTCAAAAAAAAATATATATTTCAAACTTAACTGTTTAATGTTTTGTTAGCCACAATCTTTGGCTCGTCAATTACCTTAAATTCTGGACGGCTTTACTTGTTCTTCATGCTGTTCCTGATTTTACTACAGACAACCCATCAGCCTGCACCAAAGGTAAGAAAAAACTATTCCTGCTCCATATATTACAAAAAATAACAGATAGCTCAGTATGTATTTCTCGGCAGCAATACCATCTCAAGGTTTTGGGGACTTTGGGTACCCCTCGAGAGCGAAGTCCCCAAAACCTCTCAATGGTATTACTGCCTTGTAATACATACTTAGCTATCCATTATTCTATTTATAAACAGCACCTGCTCTGTCAAGAAAAAAAAACAAGAAACTACTTTACTTTACCTAATAAACCTTTAGCATTAGAATAAATGGTCTGCTTCACCTACTAGTGCAGTCAGTATATCCACTGCCACTATACTGCCCCCTACCCCCACTGGAAACTGATCTTAAAACAGCTGTCTCAAAGACAGTCAGAATCAACCCTTAATAGAAAAAATAAATCAATTGCAGGCTGTCATTGAAAATTAAAATAAATATTACATACTTACCTGGAATGTTTGCATGGCAATGCCATGATGAAGCTCCAGCGCAGGGTCAACAGCAGGAGTCAGAAAGCCTTAGGGAATTCTGAAGCATGCCTGAAAGGGAAAAAAAACACTCAACAGTTGCAGACATACATCAGAGAACCATAACTGTGAGTATTTTGTAGAGACACAACAGTAGCACGCAGCAGTCATGTCACACTACCTACAGAGAATATACTGCCAATTTGTGTAATGTAAATTAAGGACAACTTGTCTGTGCCTGCAGAACCCAAACCTTAACCCCCCCGCAATGCCCACCCACATGCTTTACTTTGAACTTAATCATAATCTAGTATCCTCAGTCAGCTATTACACTACCAGAATAAACATTCTGTAAATGGCAAGAATAATGCATGTTTCTCAATCATCACTATTTGTGTGAAGGCTTGAAGTACATACCTTTGCAGTTTTCATTGCCAACCAATACAGCTACTGGCATGGCTGTCCCTGGTATGGGAACATTTGGAGCCAGGACAGCATGAGCAGAAGTATCACCAGCAACCATTAGAGAAGCAGACCTGAAAAGTGAAAAAATCATATAGTTGAGGAACCAGAAGGAAAATAACACATTAGTAACAAGTATCGACAGTGTGGGTGTGGCACACATGTGCTGCTGGACCAAGAGTTGTGTACATCCTCTCAGTATGTAGTGTGCCAGCACTCCCTACCTAATGTGCAAACAACATGTTCAGAACTTTTGTAACAACCAGCCTGTTTACTCACATGCCCCCCCGGGCCTCCCCCAAACCTTCTAATGTTAAATATGATAAAAAACATCTCTTCCAACCCACATGAACATTATCAGTAACATATCATGGTCCCCTTCTGAACAAGTTATGTGATTTTAAAAAGTACGTTACTCAAAAATTTTAAATAACAACACTATACCTCATTTAAGCAATAATGCCTGATCATGTGTTATGTTAATGGTCTGGTAATCATCCTGTAGGGGTGAAATGTGGCACAAGGCATAGCTTAGTGCTACATGCTCCTGGAGGGCGATTAACTGTTCTGACCATTACCATAACCCCTGGTAGTGGCATCTTATTGCTATTATATTTTTTTTATACTGTTCAACCTTGTTCAGCAGGTGATTAGACTGTACATGTATGTTGTTGATAATGAAACATTAACATAGGGCTGATAGAGTGCTTGCAACCAATCAGAAACCTCAATTTCTCAGACCCTTTTGATAAGAAGCAAAATGTCCTGACCTCTACAGTACAAACTATTTGCGGAAAACAATTTCACATAATTAGTTATAATCATGGATAGTTTCTGGATTTTGCTATGTATGTAAGTGAAAAACAGTTCTGCATTTATAAACTGAAATACTGCAATTACGGTGACCTTTTTCCATGTATTTATTAACTGTGGAGACAAAGTTGCGTAATATTACTGTGTTCCAATTATAAGTGCGTGATTACCCTTAAATGCGAAAAAAAAGGTTGCGGTACTAAAGGCGGAACTGGAAATGGAACATTTCACCATTTCCTGTGTTGGGAATCTGTGATTGTGAGAAACGCAGGAAAAGTCACACAGTCAGACTCAGATAGGGTGGATAGCTACTTTAGTTCAGTTGAGAGTGACACTAAGATTGAGAAATATGTCTTTAACTGCAGAATCAGGATGGGGGGGGCAGCAGGCATGTGGAGGAGGAGGAGGAAGATGACCAGCAGCAGCAGCAGCAGAATGAGGGGAAGGTGAAGCTGAAGTTGCTGAAAACAACAATGTTCAGCAGCAAGAGCAAGGCCAGCAAGATCAGCCTCATAGGCCCCGTCCACACTGCACCACTCAGACCCCGTAACGGATTGAAACCATTACAACCGGGGAGCGGTGCAGTGTGTCCACACTGCCGTGGTGTCTGTTACAAGACCGGCACCACCTGTCCACACTTCGGGAGCCGGGCGACCGTTACTGTGGCACCCGATCCCACAATGCAGCTTGCGCTGTGCTAGGGGACTGGTGCCACGCATCCACACTATGCCCGGTAACGTTATCGAGGCATAACTGGTTTCATAACCATTGTTGAAACCACCTCAGATGTGATTTCAACAACGGTTACGAAAACGCCTTCTGTAACATTACAGGTGCAAACGCAAACTGCTGCGGTAACGATTTGGGCACCTGTAACGTTACAGAGGGGTAGTGTGGACAGGGCCATACTCAGCCCTCAACCAGTGCTCAGGCTGGCACTGCTAAAAAACTTGCACCAGCCTTCACACATAAGGAGGTGGCAGTGCTAGTAAGGGAGCTGACAGCACATGCAATAGAGCTGTATGGACCTGAGAGACTCCCCATAAACCAGAGGAGGAACTGTGGGAGGCCATACAGGCAAGTATCACCAAAGAGGGAGATGGTGTCCAACCCCACTCTGTGAAGCAAATCAAACATAAGTGGGATGACATCCAGAGGTGTGACAGGCAGTTACTGGAGGCACTAGGGGGAGCTGTGACCCTGAAAGGGAATGGTGGTAGTAGGAAGAGGAAGTAGGAAGCCAGCAGCAGAGACCAACACCGGAGCCACAGTGGAAGATGACAGAACAAGTGAGTATATTACTTTTATTATTCTAACTTTTACTAACGTCAGTTGTCAGTTGCATGACATAATATTGGAGAGTGACAGATCCAGGGGGGATATAAGGAGGCATTTCTTTACGGAGATGGTGGTGGAAAAGTTGAAACCACTACCAGCTGAGGTGGTGGTGGCACTTAACACAGTAGAATGCTTTAAGAAGGGGTGGGACAGGGCAAAGAGTAGGACAAAGGAGGTCTGTGAGGTGGCTTGGTGTGGCAGCTGGCTGCTGAATAGGGAGATAACTGCATGCTCCAACAGCACAAACAATGATGGCCTTTTGCTGCTGTGACAATCAACCTGTTATGACTAGACTAAAAATATTGCTACAACTGTGTTTTATTTCAGTATTCTTCTCTTTATTGTTAACAGGTGCTGACAAGAGCAGCTCTACCACTGCTTCCAGTGCCGTGGAGTCCAGCACCACAGTACCAGCAGATGGAGTGGAGGAAGAAGCAAGCAGCAGCGTTGTGGATACCTGCAGGCCTTCTGATGGTAAGACAATAATTTTTTTCATGCAGATAAGGATTAAGTATAGTCAGTAGACTTTGCACAAATTGTTATTTATATATAATAACCGTTGGTCACTTTCTCCCTAAGGAAAATATCAAACACAGTTGCTAAAGTCATGTGCCATAATAATTAATAACCAGCTTCTTATTACATGAAACATGCATGTTGTTCCATGACTCTATGCATGTGCTAGCTTCCCTCTCCCTTCATTCGTGATGGACACCTGCCAGTCCTACAACCACCACTGTGTGTGGTAACTAATGCCAACAATTGCTGTCTTTTATGTCACATAACTGCTGTAGCAAAAAAGCACCGCCACCGCCAGCAATTATATAAAAAAAGATGGTGTAGTCTGTAACACTCAATTTTAATTTACACATACCATCTGTGTGGGATGCTTCTCATAAACCCCTCAGTCTTGCAGTCGCCAGTCGGGGTTTATTATGAAGCATGTCACACCTGCAGTGCGTATAAAAAGTCATAACACACACTGCCCCATCCTTTATTATGAACATACTAAAATGCCAGCAGAAGGAGGCCTCATTGCCTAGTGAGTCTGCTAGAGTGTGTGGCTAGCTAGCACCCTATATCGCTGCTTCCCCTCCCTCACCTTTCACCACATTGCCCCTTCACCTCACTTCACCCTGTCACCCCCTTATAGCCATCCAGCACCCTCTGTAATCCCCACATCTGTTGTCATCTCCCACCCTTGCCCCCCCAGTTGCCTGAGGTATTTGCTCCCACTTGTCCTGCATAAACACAGAGCAGAAGCAGTCATGCAGTACATCAGCTTGTTCCAGCCCCTTTTTCTCCCAGCATCCCATCCGTCTTACTCCCCACTAGTTGTTGTTCCCTGCTTTTCCTTTTCTATCTTATGTAGTGAAAGAAGTATTTCTCTCCTCTTTTGATCCCCTGAGGTAGCCTCAGCTACCACAACCATTTTTCCATCCTAACCAGTCTGTATAGTGGCCTGGTGCTAGTAAACCTTCCAAACGTATGGCTAAATATTTCTCACCCACACTGTGATGATGTTGATTATATTATTCACTAGTAGCATCTGAAAGTATAAAAGGTATTTTACTATTGTGTTAATGGACCTTGCTGAAATTGCTTCTATGGGTTACATACAAACATAAAAACATAGAAATTGATGGCAGATAAGGACCGTAAGGCCCATCCAGTCTGCCCATTTCTTTTTCTACCTTATGAATGTGCCATTGGCATTTGCTCTGGCAATGGCCTATCTATTCATACTCATCTGTATTGCTCCCTTATGCCTATCCCATACCTGTTTGAAGCTCTGCACTGCATTCATATCCACCACTTCCTGAGGTAGACCATTCCATGCAACCACCACCCTTTCTGTGAAAAAGAACTTCCTCACATTACCCCTTAATGGCCTCCCTCTAATCTCATGCTGTGTCCTCTTGTACTGCTATTTTTCTTATATTGAAACATGTTAGACTCCTTCACCTTGTTAAAGCCCTTAAAAGGTGTTTGAATGTTTCATTCTTATCACCTCTCTCCATCCTTTGCTCTAGCGTATACGTATACATATTGAGCTCAGTTAATCTGTCCTCGTATGTTTTCTGATGCAGTCCCTGCACCATATTGGTTGCCCTTCTCTGGATTGCTTCAGTTTGGTTAATGTCCTTGTGAAGGTGAGGCCTCCAGTACTGCACAGTGCACACAGTACTCTAGATGGGCCTAACCAGTCAATCAATCAAAATCTTTATTTATCCAGGCAAAACATTGTTGAGCAGAGCTCATTTGCAAGATGGACCTGGTTAGGTTAAGCTGTTACAAATATATATATATATATAACCAGACAAGGTAATACATGAGGTTTTAAAGATCACAAGAACATACAACAAGCAAGGATAGGTGTACAGAGACATTATTTACAAGTGTGATATCAATCAATCGAACAAGATCTTAATTTATCCTAAGTGGACATCGTTGCTCAATGTGTGTTTGAGAGATGACTCTGGGTGGAACATGGTAGACATAACAAAACAAAGTAGTGCGATTAAATACAGATGTATACTGAAAACAGGTCAACAGGAAACAATAGAACATACAGGCAACTCGTGTTCAAGACAATAGTGTAAAGGGGAAGCATGTGCATGTATTCAAGCTGGACACAGTAATGAGGGAGAGGAAAAGGGAAGAGAGGGGAGGTGAGAAAAGAAGCATAATTGGAGGGACATGGTAGAATGAGAAGAGAAAGAGCAGCAGGTAAACAGAATAGAGGGGTATGGAGGGAATAGGAATAACTAGGTGTGCAGGGGGGAAAGTAGCAGGGGAATGGACACGGAGATAGTCTCAACTAGAGAGTACAAGCAATTTCTGTCCTGATGATGGGAGACAGAGGCTGAGGATAAAGTTGGGAGCAAGTGGGGGGAGAGGTGGGTCTTGTAAAGAGGGATTATTACCTCCCTCCCTCTTCCGACTTGTGATGCCCCTACTAATACACCCCAATATCCCTCTAGCCTTAAGTACTGCTTTAGTGGTCTGCTTGGATGATTTCAGGTAATCGGTGATGATGATGCCCAACTCTCTTTCTTCTTTTGTGACTGCCAGCAAATCCCCTCCTAGCCTATAGGTGGCTTCAGGGTTTGTCTTCCCTAAGTACATGATCTTGCACATTCTTTGCATCAGCCAAAGTTGCCACTTTTCCAATCATTTTGCCAGTTTATCCAGATCTCTTCTCATTCTGCAAATCCCATCTGGATCATCTATGTTATGATAACCCAAAAAATGCCCTGCTTCATTGTCAAGGTAACCAAACCAATGAAATTGATCACAAGATGCATATGAGCGAGTACGATCATACATTATGTAAGCAGTAACACATGACATATGTGTTGTTGGTAGTACCATGATACCTGCACACCCCGAGGCATTGCTATGCATGACACAACAGGCTGAGAGCCTTCCTGCAATGCTCTGGCTGTGTGGTTATCTCAGCACTGAAGACACAGACTTATCTTAGTGGCAGTGTTTAATGCTTATATTAAATGATCCCACAGACAATGTTGCAGAACAACAAGTTATTCTAAAAACGTTATACGTCCACCCTTACTGTGAAACTTTGCTAAATAATGTATAATCCTTGACTCCTTTTCCTCCTTCCTTAGATGTTTCTCACTTGTCAGTCTGTGATATGTCTTCCTTCAAGTGTACACCCAATACATTGTGTTTGATTGTTTAACATGGAATAGGACAATGCAAAGCTCCTCATTATTGTAGTAGTAGTACAATGCCTCCCCCACACTCACACAGAATGATAACATGGAATACATGTATTCTGTCAGCTTCTCAGAGCTCTCAGCTCAGCTGGTTTGTGAAGAAAGAAGATGCTTTCACATACATGCCTTGAGTGTAGCCAGAAACTCAATGAGTGTCTGTCCTTACCCTCACCAGCCTATCTTTCTTTATGGCAGCTGTGGTGACTGCCTCAACAACAGCGACGGAAGACCAGATGGCAGCCAAGGAACAGTGTACCAGGAGGAAAAACAGGATCATGAAGATCCAGCGTGAACTGGCCAGGCTTGCATCAAGGGACACTGAACAGCTGCCATCAAGCATAGGGAGAGCTGGTGCAGCAGTTGAAGACCAGCAAGCACCCCAGGAAGTACAGCACGGTGAAAGAAGCACCAACTACAGGAGGGACCGGGACAGCAAAATTTTAAAAAGGATCAAAGTACTGGAGGTCAACATGGCCAAAGTAATGGAGAACCAGGACCAAATGTTGTCTATGCTCAGGAAGCTGACTGCAAGACAACATATTCAAAAAATTAAGCATTGCCACCGGGTCAGCACTCCCCCTCTCCCAGCATCACCAGAAACGTAGAGTTTCCCATGCTGCCATGCACGCCAAAAAATAATTTCCAGTTGACAGTTAAGTTCCTTGATTCTGAACATACTTTTACACCTGTCATTTCATACTTGTTCAGTCTTGTTATAACTAACCCTGTTTTATTGTAAATAGTATAGTTACTGTTTTATTGTATTGTTGACTTGTTGTTCATCATTATCACTTTCAACTTTTTCCTTTTGCATTTTGAAATATACAAATAATCCATTCACAGTTGTGTACTCTTCCTTGTCTTGGGATGGGATGGGATGGGATGGGATCATGGGATTAGTGAGTTACTGACACGTGTCTCAAGGTTCAGTGAGGGGTCGCACAAATACTGCAGCAGTCTGACTGGCTGTTAGGATTCCAACAGCCTTACATTAATCCATGTTATAGTTAAGCAATAAGGCATGACATGGTATGCGTTGTGGTTGGAGAGTGGCACAACTTCGGTGTGGCATGAAGCATTCCTAAGAGCCTTCACTTCAGCCACCTAAGAAGTGCTATTAACCCACCACAATGAGCACCCCTGGAGTGTCTTACTGTGATTATAAAATGGGTCCAAGATGTTTGGGGGGGCAGAAATGCACCATATCAAAAAAGAAAAATGTTTATTATGACTTTCTTAAAAAAAAAAGCCCTAGCACATCCCAAATCGTAGCACTGACATGCAATCTCAGGTTTAAATACTATGTACAGCAAAAATAACGTATTTGTAATTAGCTTCTGGCTAAACCCTCTAGTTTCCTCCAACTAGTGCTACTGCATAATGGAATATCAGCACTGGGTTCCGAGCTCCAGAACCAATCAGATTACTGGACTTCTTGTAGCCATATTATAATGTCATGTACTGCCCTATCACCATGGAACATGGATTCTTCCTGTCAGCATTCCATCATCTAGCACTGCTGAATGACTGGAATGATGCACTATGATTTTAAACCATCATTCTTATACTGCTTGTGGAAATAATAACTATTTTAATAAAAATCTGCCTCTAAATCAAGAAAATAATATCATTCAAAAAGTATACTTTTAATACTGTTCTTGTGGAATAATTTTTTGCAATAGTAATAAAGCACTCCCAGGAGTACTTAGAGTAACAGTCAGTTAAAAACCCCTGAGATGCAATATGGCACTAGCTTGCAACTCGTACCACATTACACCCGTAGGGGTGATTAACAGAGTGCTAAATTAATCTATCCCCCCTTATTGCTTAAGTAAATGGCACACTTTCTTTTCTAAGAATTAAATGTTATATTTAACTAAAAAATTCACATGCAAAAGATTACTTACCTGTGCAGGTGGGATGAACACATATGAAGAAACCGTGATAGCAGCATCAGGTGTGATCCTGGGGCAGTAACAGCAGCAGCAACAGCAGTGTGCAACCGGCCTATAAAGGAAATAAATCAGTTTGAGATGGACACATATCAGACATCTGGCTAAGACTATGACCTTTAATCAGGCTTTGTGAACATTTTCCTACATACTTTACTATCTTTCATAGTCGACTGTCAACTGTGCCGGCCTAACCAACCTACTATTCTAAAATTTTCAGACAACCTGTCCTCAACATTGTGTGTGCCCATCCCCCAAACAACTACTTACTTACTTGATACCCCTACGGCACCCTATACATCTTGATGATGAATGACATTAGGCATACCACCACTACATTACTTACCTGAGTCCCTGGCAAACATTGACAGAAGGAGATGAAAGATAATATGAAATAGAAAGGTTCAACAACTACTTACCTTATCAAGTGTGTGACGATGAAGACATGATAAGGAAAAAACACAATAGTAGAGCATCAGGCATGATTCTGGCATCAACAGCAGCAGCAGCAGCAGCAGCATGTGACAGGCCTGGAAAGGAAAGGAAATAACCGAGTGCTACATAAAGAAAAAAAGGCAATTTTGATAGCAAAAACTGTTTGTTAACTCTTGTCTTATCTGACTTTATGAACAGAACAGTGTCTCATGCACACGGTACTGTCATACCATGCATTGCCTACCATGCCTACCCTAACACTGACTATCAATCATGATAAAACCTCCACCTTGTGTGTGGCCCCTTCCCCAAACAACCACTGACTTGCTACCCCTATGGTGCCCTCTACATCTTAACGAATGACGGTAGGAATATCACTGCAACACTTACCGGCCTTAATAGTAGGTGACATACAGAGAAAAATATCAAAGGTATCAAATAGAATGGTGTCCCTGCAATATATCTTACCTGGTTAGTTGTGATCACGACACATCATGAAGAAACAGTCAAAGGTGTCATCAGGTATTATCCAGGCAGCAGAAGCGTGTGACAGACTGGGAAAGGCAATATGTCATGGCGACCTGATATTTGTTACAGAAACAAAAGTAATGTTGATAACCAAGACCATGGGAAATTGCCATGTTGTCAGTATTCAATATAAGTTTCTTATATACGTCACCGTCATGGTTAACTTCTGCAACTGCGGCCTAGTACCATGACTGCCTACCACACTGACTATCACGGAACGTCCTAAAGGGTAAACCTTGTGTAGTTCCACCATCCTTTATTTGCTATCCATAATAACACATTCCCATAGCATGGCATAATTAGGATAATAATACTGCAAAGCAATATCTACCTGATTAACTCCTGTTTTTCATTACTGAAAAAAACATAATACCACCATACAAGACTTACCTGTCAATGGACAGTTCCACAGAACACATGCAATGGAAACAAAAAGTGAGAAATGGAATCTTGGTCTAGTCATCAAATGAAATGGGAGCAGTGTGGCAGAAGCGGCCTCAGTCATCATCATATTATGACCTACGAGATATATAAGTTATGAAAAATAACTTTATGGAAGCAGTGACTTTATTGAATACAGCACTTGTTAACAGCAGTTTAAACAGTATATGTAACTAAATTGCTACACATGCACACATCTCTCTGCAAAGACAGTTTTATAATGACATAAAGATACAGAAAAAACTTACTAACACCCTCCCCAGTCCTAGTGTAGTGTACCTTAGTGTCTGCACACCCACACTGCACTGCAACAACAATGTATCTTTCTATAGGATAACCTCTCACATGACTTGACTAATAGTAACAGTGCAGTTGCAGTATTTACCGTTATTAACATTATTTAAGTAATGCATATCATGATGTGAGAAGAATGAACTGTATAAGTGACAATACACACCTGAGGTATTGTTGTGGATTCAGAATCAGCAGTAGCATCTAGATTCAGCAGCAGCTTTACTGCAATATATTGGGCAATAGCAGTTCCTCCATCTCTTTTTCTTTTTATCAGAATAACAAGATCAGCACTGGTGGGTAGAGTTAATGATTGTGAAGGACAGTCTGTGATGGTGTAAGATGAATTAGTTGTCATATCATCGATCATATCATATGCATACTGTGTACTCTTTCTGTGGTTCTGTGTGAAGAGTACTCATAACACACATGATGGTGCTGGTGATGGCTTCTGGCAATTGTTCATCATCACCAGCCAGCTTGCCATGGCATGGCACATTACTTCCTTTGGATGTTGTGATTTGGTGCAAGAAACTTGATGCAAGGTACGTTGTTGGCAGGAAATGGTTCTTCAGCACAATTTTAGGTAATGCACAGTAATTTCAGAGGATGTACTTTAGTTATTTGTTCATGGCCTGGCAGGAATCTCAGTGGTTGCAGATTTGGTTAATATTGCAGAATCAGCTACAGCCTGCAGTGCCACTGTCCAGCAGCACCAGCACTTAATCAGTTTGTTTAGTTTCTCCTCGCTCTCAGTCGCTTAAAGTTTGCAGTATTCATTTGTCTTTTATTCCAATCCTACCCAACCATAGTACTGGTGGTAGCAGCCGTGGCAGAAAAGTATAATTAGCTTGCAACATGCGACACTATTGTCAACATACATAGATCTGCAGTTCCATAACAGTATGACATGCAGTGAATCACTTCAAACACTGCTAAAACAATTATTTTGGGAAAATCATAGTTACTTTGCTTTACATTTATTTTGTTTTTTGAGGGAGCATTGATGGAAAACTTGGAAGAGTGCTTGAGGTGCACCACTTTACTAAACACAATGAGTATTTATAAAACAACAATAAGGGATGACAAGGAAAGATGTGTCTGGTTAGCTAAATATTGTTTCCATTTCTATTTATCTTTTTTGTGGAAGGGACTCAGGGAGGGCCAGGAACATTGGCCAACTGGAATAGTCACTGCAACCATCTGACTGCTGAGTGTTAACCCAGCAAGTGGTGCACCACAGAACACATAAATCATTATTAAACATGAGGGACAAGCAAACATGTGTCCTCAAAATTTTTTTGTTATTTATGTTTTTTTTTGGGGGCCAGAACATCGACCAACTGGGAGAGTAACTGTAACCATCTTTTCTCCTAACAAATGTCCATCACAGCTGTCATAGACTGACATGACATAATCTACAGAGAGACAGAAGGCTGCCTGTGCTGGTTGAATAATAATTGTGCACTAATTAAGCAATAAGGTATGGCGGGGCATTATGGTATGACACTGATAACAGCCTACCTCCTGGTAGGTTGAAGCATGAGGCATAGATGACTGCTTTCACCACCCGATAATGGCCATCAGCAGCCATAATACACCCCCTGGAGTGCCTTATAGTGATTATGAAAGGGGTGTGGGGGTCTACATGGTGGTGTGGTTTTCGTATGGGTAAGTTGGAATTTGTTTTGTCCCATATGCAGATATAGAACATTACACATGAATAACATCTACACTACAGGTAACATGTAAGTCAGACTTTATTAGTAAGACCATCAAAAGGTTAGTCAGTGACAAGATTGGGAGAGGCAGCTACTCTGAGGCTGCTGTTTCACTGTGTGTTTGTATTACCAGTATGTACTTGGCTATGGAGTACATTTTTCAAATAATGTGTGACCCCCCCAAAAAAGTACTTATTTTGGACTTTACATTGGGTAGCTAAAAATAATACAAATAAATGCTTTAAGCACTTTTCTGTCATAAAACAAACTGTAAAATTATGTAAACTAAAAGATGTGTCCCTCTGATGTATCCTCACCATCAGAACACATACCATCTACCTGCTTAACATAATTTTCATCATCATCCATGCCTTCATCATCATCACTAGATGTAACAGTGCCACTGCCAGACAAAGACCATTGAGGTGGAATAAAATGTTTATTCATTTTTATGTATGTCAGTTACTCAACATTTAAATCAGACAGACATGTCCAATGGTCTGACACAATTGCCCCTGCTGCACTAAAAACCTGTTCCGATGTTACACTGGAACAAGGGCAACTTAACAGTTCTAGTGCAACTTATGCCAGTGCAGGCCACACTGTCACCTGTGTTGCCAGTATACTAACAAAGGGTCATCCTCAACAGATACCTGCTCAGGATCATCAAGATAGGCAGTGACCATGTTTGCCGCTGATATCTGCAGTTTGCTACTGCAGTCCTACTTCTGGGGCTGAGAAATACCCACCTGCTGTAATATTGACCACAATGGATTGTGGGTGGGTTTGCGTACTGAAGAAGTTGATAACTTTGATGACACAGAGAGTTGGAGCCCGGAACACACATGCTGCTGAGTACATCCCTCATTTCTTTTATTGACATCCATTTCAAGCATTTTGTTGTGCACTTTGTCATGAACAGCAAGTGAACAATGATCAACCTGTATGTTACCCCCTGGCAGAAGTGATGCGATACCATGCTTGTACCGGGGATCCAGTAAAGTGGCCATCCGGTATGAATCACTATGCAAAATGGAACAGACACAATTATTACTTTCTAAGATGTCCATCATGTGGTTACACAGGTTCACACCATCCTCATCTGCTGCACATTCAAATTGGTCATTCAAGTTGACCACTGCCTGCTTAAGTAGCCGCAACAACGGAATAACCTGACTCAAACATGCTGATTCAACACTAACAGCCTGAGTGGCATGCTCAAAAGGGCACAAAACCTGTATTACACTATCCATGACCCTCCACTGAGATGAACTGAGTGTCATTGTCTGTTGAGTGAGGTGATCATGCAGCTGCATGACATAGTCATTGACAGGTTTACACTGCTCAAACAAGCATTCCAGCATATACAGAGTTGAGTTCCACCTTGTGGGAATATCCTGCTTGAGACAATGCTGTGGCACACCATATGAACACTGCAACACATTAAGCTCAGATCGAGCTTTTGAGGAATGACTGAAATGTACACAAATACAATTACTAATGGTCATCATGCTGTCCACTGCCTCATGTTTTAAGAACTGACATACAATCAGATTCAAAACATGTGCAAAGCAAGGAATGTGCTCAAAGCCACCATCACTTATGGCTTTCACTACATTGGCTCCATTGTCGCTTGAAATGAAACTCACTTTGAGTCCATGTGGTTTCAGCCAATGAGAAATTGTCTCATTTAGACGCTCAAGAATTCTTTCATCTGTGTGAGAGCCATGCATACTTTGCATGATTAGTGTTATCTGCTGGTACACACCACTGCTGCCTCCATATGTTGTTTGCAAATGACAATCACTTCAGGACAAGGTGAAGTACCGTACACACCAGGAATGTGTGCCCAATGTGCTATAACACACATAAAGTTAACTGTAGATCCCGGACCACTGGTCCACATATCAGTGGTGAGATGCACAGTGCTGACCACAGAGTGTGACAGTGCATGTGAAACTGTACAACATAAAGTATTGAAGTGTTGTACAGCTCAGGGACACCTTTCATCGAAAAGTAAGTTCTGCTGGGCAATTCATGTTTGGGTACCACCTTACTCATGAGCTGCCGAAAACCAGATTTTTCAACAAAACAGTACGGAAGAAGATCAGTTGCAAGCATTTGAGAAACTGCTGCATTCAAGTGCCTTGCAACTGGATGATTCCTATGGTATTTTATATTCTTGGAAAATGCATCCTTAATATTAGGTTGCCTCATAGTGACCACTGACTTGGAAATTCTCAGCTGCGTATGGGTGACTTTGAACTGAAAGGAGTTTCTAAACTTTGTGGCATGATACCGCAACGAGGGAAGTCTGAACATACAGAGGAGGATGAGGTACAGGATGATGATTTACCTAGAACTAAAGATTCAGAATGCTTTGGGGTGGATGTTATTGGTGGTGGAATAACACTACTCTCACTGTCAACGGGGTCCAATAAGTAGTTCTGTAGAGGAACAGAGTCACTGTTTTCTACCTGGGAAGCAGGACATTTATGCTGCTGCCAGTGAATGGTGTGCTTGGTTTGGAGATGTGAGTGCATCCCACTTGTGCCTAAGTGTAACCGTGCCTTGCCACGACTCACTTTACTTTGGCATATTTGGCAAATAGCTGTGCTGTCATCATTATCTTGTAATGCAAAAAAGTCCCACACTAGAGAGTTGACCATTCTACACTGCTTTTTAGAAGGAGGAACACTCCCGGCCTTACTGCTGACTGTGATTTGCTGCTGTGACTCATCTATGACAGGCATATGCAGGCGCTTCTGCTGCATGATATTACTTGTAGTGACACGAACAGGCATTGTAGATTGCATGTTATTGTTAACAGTCACTGATGTTTCATTCTGTGCTTGTGATGACACTTTTACATTTACACTCTGAGGAAAGGTATGTGAATTGTTAACAGGGACATAGGGATGTTGGTAATCAGGATTTATTACAGGGTCGTCTTGAACATCCTGAAATTCATATACACTAACACTATCAATATCACTGACACCACTAATGGCTGCTACAATATCAGTCCGTTTCTCATTTACCACCATCAAAACATCATTATCAGTAGAACCTGCAGATTTACTGTCACCACAGCCAATAGTTTTACTGACCACCTTGACTATGGCACCATCATCCTCAATATCACATTCAAAACTGCTACACTGTGAAATCTGTGAATCCATCACAGATGAAAGCAAATCAGGATTTTCAGGCTGAGAATCCTCCTGTGAATCAAGCATTAATGCAGCAACATCAACTGCAGTTTTCAGTTTCTCTCCCCCAACACTGAATCTGCCTGCTGCATTCTCAGTAAAATTAATAATTTTGTTGCTCTCACTACTTGCGCTATTGCCTGCATTACGGAAAAAGTAATCAATTCTGATTCCAGCCTTACTTACTGCACTACCAGAAGAACACAGACCTATTTGGGACACTTTTGTGCCACTGACTAACCTGCTGCTACTACCTGTAACCACTTTACTGCCAACAACAGGACTTGCAGTGCTGCTGCTACTACCTGCACCTACTTTACTGCCAACCACAGGACCCACAGTACTGCTGATACTACTTGCACCCACTCTACTGCCAACCACAGGACCCACAGTACTGTTGATAGTACCTGCACCCACTCTACTGCCAACCACAGGACCTACAGTACTATTGCTGCTGGAAGGACCTGCAGCACTATCAAATTCAATATTCATTTCATGAGGCATTGCAACCGGAGCTTCAGGAGGGGAGTTAACACTCGAAAGAGCCACTGAACTACCATGTCCACATCTACGTCCACTACACACACTAACCCTAGTACCTGACCCTGACTTCTTTCCAACCATTTTTTCACTCAGCTCTTAACTGGAGCACAAAAACAATCAAATAATATCTATACCAACAGTGTATATTACAAAATCAGTAGATCAGTCAAATACAATGCAATACTGTTAAGAAACAACAAGAACAGCCTCTCACAGTATTACTTTTAGTATCAAGTCTAAAAATACTAAACTGCTGTTACAACTGAAAGTAGTTTAAACTGCAGACACACACACAGACACACATGCACACACACAATGTCCTGTCCTGTTACCTAACTATTTAAACAGTTAATCAAGTTTAATATATCAGATTGCTGAAGAAGGATCCAACTACAAAATGATCTACAGCTATTTCAATCAGATTGAGATGCTAAGAGTTTTTTCTATAGTTTAATGCAAAAAAAATGCAGACACACAGAGCAGCAGAACTTTCCACTTCACCAAACTCTAAAGAACTGCACAGAAAGCAAGGAGCAGCGGTCACTTGATTCGGAGAGGGAAGATGGTTGTTATAGTAACATGGACCTTTGACAGAAAAAAACCTGTCTCATGGAACCTAAATCAGCCAATCAAGGAACTGCAGATTTTTTGGACGGTTGTTCTGTGGAATATTTTTATGATCTGTGGATTTTTGCATAAACTGCGGAATATTTGTGACTAAATTTTTATAATAAGAAGGTTTGGAAACAACTATAATATTGAATAGGCAGTCTTACTTAACACCATAAAAATTAATACTTAACTGACAGACAGTCACAGTAGAAAGAATGACTTTTATAATTCATTTCCCGCTGAAATTAATGGAATCACTTGACCAAAAAGCCTGCAGAATATTATTCCACAGTTTCATGACGAAAATGTGGATTATGTCAATAACTGTGAGCTCCACAATTTAATACATATTTTACACAGTATTAATAATAATTCTGCAGTTTGGGGAGAAATGCCACAGAAATTGTGAAATTTGCAGTACTAATAATAATTCTGCGGTTAGGAGGATAAATTCCGCGAAAATTGAGAAATCCGCCGGAGGCGAAAATAAGATGAAATTCCACAGAAACTGTGCAATTTCACAGAAATTCAGAGGAAGTGAAATATGCTAATTTTGCCCAGGCCTATGGAATAGTCTCTTAAGGTGGTCTGTACAGAATCTACTTATCGCCTAGCACAAACCCACTTGGTCAGGATGGATTAGTGCAGTAATAACTTTGTTCATCCTATTAGCTAACATCTTAGCAAGAATGTTATCCTTTTTTGGAAGTACTGATATATAAGCTTCCCTCATAGAACTAGACAGATGACTCATGAGTATAGGCAAACACTTTTTGTAGCCTTGGCAAGAGATTTTGCAAGAGAATTTGTAGAGTTGATTTATAAAATTCTGCTGTGAAGCTATCTAACCCTGGGGCCTTTCCAGATGGCATTGTCATTATAGCTTTCATGATCTCTTTCTTAGTAAAAGCCATTGCAAGAGATAGTTTCTTTATCACTAACAGATAGTAACTTAATTCATGGTATAAAGGAAGATAGTTTTTCTTGGCTAAATATAGACTCGGGTTGGTATAGTTGGGAATGGAATTCCTCAAAGGCCATGTATGCTGAAAATGGAAAACATCTGTTTTACATTGGTGCAGTTTTGTTTTTTGTTTCAAAACTGACTCATTTGTATCAACATACATATTAAATGTTGATGGGTCATACACTGAAAAATACAGTTTTCCATCTACATACTTCCTATCTGACATCTAAACTAGGACTCCAGGAGGCTAAATGGCAAGGTCGTGTCAGAGAAACATGATAGTATTCTTTGACTGGGTAACACAGGCAGTGGATAAGGGCCTTCTCTCAGACAGATTCCACCACCCCCCAGCAGTTAACCTTTAGTTTACAACTATGCCAGCCATCAATACCTGCTGTGTTTACTTGTTATAACAACATAAATCTATATTACTGTATACTGATAAGATGTGAATTTTGATGTTACAGTAAAATAAATCTGAAAGAGCTCGTGTACTGCCTGGAATTAATAGTCATTTTCAGATGCAGTCAGCTATTACTTCCTATGTCTGAAGTATTTTTTTATTTTCTGCTTGCTAATTAGAATATTTTCCACCTGGCAGTACTGGGTTGATGTAAGGAGCAGCACTCTGTTTGTAGGCTAAAAACAAGTCAGTTATGTTCCTCCTACTACATCGTCAGAAATGTGACCAAACACCTTGAGGCACCACAGCCCTTGTAGTCTGAGCAGTGATTTTCACAAGTTATTGGTCAAAATGCAGGAAATTGTAAAATCACTAATAACCAAGAAGAGTCAGCCCCTGCTGCTTCATGTGAAAGAGATACCTGGCAGTGAGAAATGGTTCTCATTGATTACTAGTGATGTCACAGGCAGTGTGGTCTCAGTGTTGATGTAGTAGGAGGAAGAGAACTGACTATTTTTTAGCCTTCAGACAGAGCTCCACACATCACCGTAGTACTACCAGGTGGAAAATCTTCTAATTAGCAAACAGAAAAGAAAACAATACTGAGATACAAGCAGTGATAGCTCAGCTGACTACATCTGAAAGTTACAATTAGTTCCAGGAAATTTCCAGGCTGTACACTAGGGCCCGGATAATCAAAGGGGTTGCACTAACACAACCCAGTACTGCGCTCCAGTGGGATATTCAAAAGACTGCCAGGCGCAACACAAATCCCAATGCTCTGAGGTGCAATGGTAACGTATGCGGCGCAAATGCAGGGGGTGTGCCCATGCATATGTGTACTGTAATCTGTCATTTGGTGGGTGGCCGGGTGAGTTTCAGCTGCCTACTGATGATGGGGGGGAGCCCGTGAAAAGGAGGAACAACTCCTGGCCTCCCACAGGCAAGCTGCTGTATTGCAGGGCATAACACAGCAGCCGCCAGCTGTGGGTGGCCACCCACCGACTCGGAACACCATCCACAAGCACCCATATGGGCCCTGGTAGTCTAGTGGTACCCCCTTCCTCCCCATAGCTGCGATCACTGGTTATATGAAATAAATACTATCCTTGGTAGTCTAGTAGTACTCCCCTCCCTCCCGTAGCAGCGACCACCAGTAAATAACATATATACAATCCCTGGTAGTCCAGCGACCACCAGTAAATAACATATATACAATCCCTGGTAGTCTAGTGGTTCCCCCCACCCCTAGCCCTACTCGCCAGTATAATGAAACATTGCACTCCATGATAGTCTAGTGGCCCCTTCACCCCGCCCATAACCCCGATCACAGGTAGCCCCAACAGATCATACCCCCGGTGATCCAGTGGCACTCCACCCTCCCACCCACACATGACCCCTTGCCACCCAGCTCCCCCATCATTGGTGGGTGGCTGCAACCCACTCAGCATACTGCCCGGACGCCCACCAAATGACAGATTACAGTATGGGCTATAAGCACATTGGTCCACATGTGGACTTAATGGGCTTGTAGGGTATACTGTATTAGATAGTCACAAATATGGAATGACATTCACATATTTGTGGCAGTCTAGTACAGTGAGCCCTGCAAGCCCATACTGTAATCTGTCATTTGGTGGGTGGTCAAGTGAAGTTGCACCCGCCTGCCAATGATGGGGGGAGCCGGGTGGGCAAGGGGTCCTGTGTGGGTGGGAGGGGTGGAGGTGCCACTGGACCACCAGGGAGTATGATCTGATGGGGCTACCCATTATCAGGGTTACGGGCGGGGTGAAGGGACCACTAGACTACCAGGGAGTGCAATGTTTCATTATACCGGCAATTGGGGCTAGGGGTTGGGGGCCACTAGACTACCAGGGATTGTATGCATGTCTGTTACTGGTGGTCACGGCCACAGGAGGAAGGGGGAACCACTAGACTACCAGGGATTGTATTTATTTCATGTGACCGGTGATTGCGGCTATGAGGAGGGGGGGGTACCACTAGGCTACCAGGGATTGTGTTTTATTTACTCTCACCTGTGATCGTGGCTACAGGAGGAAGGGGGGTACCACTAGAGTACCAGGGAATGTGTTTTATGTACTAGTCCCTGCAATTGCAGCTACAGGGCGGGAGATGCCCCAGGACCCCCTTAGTCCACACGTCATTCTGTGCAGAGCGCCAGGTGCAATTCACCAGGCTGCCCTGCGCAACGCATTCAAGTGGAGCCATAATAACATGCTAATGGCCCCAGTTGCACCATGCATATATTATGGCTTCATTTGCATGCCCTCTTCAGAATATCACGGGTGCTGTGCCCAGCACAACTGCGTTTGTGCTGGCGCATCCCCGTGCTCCCTTTCTGTGGTTTGCAGCGGCGCAGTGCCACTGCACCATGTGCAGTCCATGTCATATTCAATGGTGCTGCACCAGGGTGCATCATCGTTGAATATCACCTGGTCCTGGCCCCAGTGCATCCCAGTTGCACTGCACCCACGCTTGTGCCAGTGCCAGGCGCAGTCTGAATATCTGGGCCTAACTCTTTAAGTTCTATACCATAATTTCAGGAATTATGATGAGACATGGTTTACAGTTCTATATCCAAGGGACTTCAGCCCTGACCAGGACTTGACTTTGTAATTGTGGTATGGTTTTCTTGAATAACACACTCCAAAGGTGGTGCGCAAAACTTGGGGGAAAAAGTTACAAATGCAATTTTAAATCATGCTGTAAGTGCCGTTTATTAGGGACCCGCAAAGTCAGGACATGTACAAACACCCAGGCACTTTGAATCAATCAGATTCTTCCTCTGAGAATTTGACCATGAGTGAAAAATAAGGAACCACTGCTCTTGTTGTTTCTACATGATTATAACTGTATGTGGATACAGTATGTAGATTGTATTTTACTCTGTGCTACTCTATATGGGTACTAGTAGTAAGACAACTCCTTTAAAATAAGTACCATGTTCCTTCTTTATCATCATCGTAACAGCAGTTCACTTGCGTTTATGCACCGTTTCTGGAAATTAATTGGCTGCCATTTTCCAAAAGAACATTAATTGTTGCAATATTGTACAAATGATGGGAATGTTTTGACGGATATATTACTGTCGGCCCCCTGTAGTTTGCAGACGTCATAGACATTTATTTTATAAATTGAATATGTACAGTTTTCCTGAGGGAAAATTCAACGCCATTATCTATTTCATTAAAGTGCTTTAGTGACATATAACAAAATAGAAATTAATTTTGGTATTTATTACAAAAATCCTAAAATGTTATTTTTGTTGATGACATATGCAAACTCAAAAACAACATATTATTTTTGCATATGTCATGGTAAAATGTTAAAACCGATGAGAGATTATCTAGTACAATGCTTATTGACATCATAAAAACATGTGCTGCACTTAGACCATCAACCGAATTGTCAAACAGAAACTCTTCATACAGAGTCAGTCTAAAAGTTAAAGTATGTAAAATGATGTGGTACAGCATATATTGACTATATGATGGATGGACACAAATAAAATACACGATTAACCCCTACTTGTAAAGGAGAAGTAATTTCACAAGTCACTTGTGGCTTCACTACTCATGAGTTAGGTCCAGGCCTCCTCACGCATGAACACAAATTGTGTTTTTTGAGTCTAGCCACAGTATACTCTGTAATGATACAGCACCTACAGAAATGAATGGGTTAAAATAAAATAGATATTTTGGTTCACTTTATTTTAAGCATCACTTAACTACACTGTAACTGCATTGCAACTGCAGTGTAGCTGCATGCAACAGACTGTAACTATGGTATTTTTATTGATGATACAGCTACAATGAGGTTATCTATGATATTCTCACTCTAGATACACCATCCCTGATATACTGTCTCGTGACATGTCCCCATGGTATACTTTACCAATAGGACAGTGGCTTGCAAAGTGCATATAGGAATGTGCATATAATTGCAGTTAGCCTTTGAATACCTCAGGCACAGGCTGGCTGTATTTCGCAACTACTCAAATACCAGCTTGTATTCAATTGAATTTTCTGACTTGTATTCCAGTTTAAAACTGTGCTGCTTAGCATTTCCAAAGCAATTCTTTTTATACATTTTTTTTTTCATTTACAATTTTTGGCTTAGAAAGCCACACACAACTGAAGTTCATTTCCATATGTTGCATGTCCTCCCAGAACTCAGACCAGGGTGCACTGACCTAGACAGTCCACCAGTTCTATCTGCTACTCCCCCCTCTGGCCTCCAGAGTGGAGTTCCACAGAATAGAGCCCAACTATTCCCACAGCCATTACTGGCACAGCAACATGGTTTTCCCCCTTAGTGCCATTTGACCCACCCACTATCTGCAGTGTCAGGCAGATCCAATTGTTGATTTATGTGCACACAACAATCCATTGTTGGAAGGAACAAACATCCCGTGGTCCACTTTCAAGGGTTGCTACAGTAATGGAAATCACTGCCTACCCTCCTCAGGTTAGCAAATGCTGCCATAGCCAGAATTTTCTCCATCAGTCGGCTACCCAATCTTAGTACCTGTCTGTTGCAGCCCTACCCAGCTCAAGCAGGCCACTGAACTAACACCCTTGGAGCACCATTGTGCTGTCTGTTGCAGTCCTACCCCAGCACCAGCAGGCTGCTGAACTAACACCCTTGGAGCACCATTGTGCTGTCTTTTGCAGCCCTCCTCAGCTCAAGCAGGTACTTTCCACAGGAGCTGCAGTAGTGTTGTAAAATAAATGTTTAGAGAGGTCGGTGGGTTGAAGCAGATTGTTATTACCATGGAGTGGGGCTCTGGATTTCCCAATGGTTTAGTGTTGATCTGTGTTGTATTTTAAGATGGGAAGGGGAGTCTGGAAGGGATGAATTCAACTATGTGTGGAATTGCTTTTACTGTGTGGTGTGAGTGCTATAGTTATTTACAGCCTGTGTGGGTTTTCATTTTCCAATGGGCACCTGATCACTTCCGCCATCGGCCCCCACCCCCCTTCCCTAAAGTGCTTGCCTTTGTTGCCCAGCTACTCCATTTTCAGGCTGGTGTTTACCTTGTAGGCAGTGTGGTAATCCTTACTCCCTTCTTCTTTCTACAGGATGCCAAACTAATGCCCTTGGAGCACTGTTGTGCTCTCTGTTGCTGCCCTCCCCAGCTCAAGGCGGTACTTTCCACAGGAGCTGCAGTAGTAATGCCCCACCACTGCCGCTAGTGCATTTCTGTTATAGGTGGCTGTACTCACGTGACCCACTCAGGTAACCACAGGGTATCTGTCACCCAGTTTTATGTGATAACGACAACTACTAATAGGTGCCGACCACAAAGAGCGACACAAAAACCACCCAACATGAACAGGGCGACAAGACATTACACCAACTGTCGCAAATAGTGACAGTTGCTTACTACACAAATATAAAACATCCTCATACAGTATGTATTTTTATGCGGGGGGGGCTATGCCCCCCACACCCCTGTGGGGACCAAGCCCCCCATGACCTCCGAAATAAATATAATCAACTCCACAGGGGGCATGGACTTAGAGGAAAACAAAACAAAAAAACAAACAAATTTCTACTGTCTGGTGCTAGACCCAAATCCGGGTTGCTGGCTTCAGGAGCAGTAGTGTATACTACTACACTAAACAGACAGCTCAGCTGGGCTAGGCCAAACATGATCCTATAACCTGCTTTAGTGAGAGAAGCTCCCTGCTACACTCGCTCTACAGGATATAGCAACCTTTTTCACCAGTCGCTGTACTGTCAAGTGCTATTATTGAGTCGCTCATATTGAGTCACTCAGTAATAGGTGCTCATATAGGGTGCTACCCTATCACCCTAGTTCTCCATTAGCAATTTTAATAGCTTGGCCACTAGGAGGCACTACTACTCTGTGACCACTCTATCAGTCATGTGACCACTGTGTTACATTTTTAAATAGAATTCCCATCGGTAGTTACTTAGCTTGGCCACTGGGGGGTGCTACTGCTCCGTGTCCACTGTATCAGTCACATGACCTTTGTGTCACCTTTTCACTCTAGATTTTCCATCAGTAATTATATAGCTTGGCCATTAGGGGGCACTATGGCTCCACAACCACTGTTTAAACTATCACTCTTGGTTTCTCCTTAGCAATTTATTTCAGCTAGACCATTGGGGGTGCTACTGCTCCTCCCATTCCTGTAGTAACATTATTACCATCTCCCTTGCCTCTACAAGACCAAATTTGCTCTAGATTCCACTCTCATCCTTAAACTCCTGTGACTCATCAATTTATCTACTCTATGCAGCATCTTCTTAGTGTGGATCTTGAACCTGTGACTCCTACCACCTGCTCCTTCCCTGGGTAATAGCTCTATCCTCTAGAGGCCACACAGCTGGCTTGAGTCCTTCCTCCTACTTGTGCTATTCCTTTTTTTACCATTCAAAGTTTATTAAACAACATTTTTCAATACAAAACCAGATCCATGTGATGCATACAGTATCAAAGACATACATCAGTAAAAAAAACCATAAATAGTAAATGAAGAGGATCTGGCCCCCGCACCTTCCTTCTACTTCCTCCCTACTTCCTCCCATTATAATCCCATATTTTCCCTTTCTCCACAGCACAGAATAGAACTGTAATTTAAAAGGAAATTATAGGTTCTAAAGATCTGAGTCCTCACATGGGTTACAAAGTATATAGTGTGTATATTGGTCTCCAGACCTTATTAAATCTGCCTAGATTGTTATGGAGGCTAGCAGTTGTCTTCTCTGTCCTCAGATTGGCCAGAAATTCCTGTAGACATTCTGTATATGTCACAACTTCTTTGTCCTTCCAATGTTTAAGGACAAGCTTTTTAACTGACATTGAAATCAAAGTTATGTGATATTTACGATTGCATACTGTTACCCCAGAGAGGTTGCATAACAGACAGATTTCAGGTGTGAATAATTCATCTAGACTTAGTAAGGGGTCTGCCCTTTGTTTAATGAGACTCCACAAAGGGGTTTATTTATTTGCTTTTGTTGACCAGGTGGGTACACTAGACATAGGAATGCCTATTTTCAGGTAGGACCCGGGAGGATACAAGTGAAGTACAAAACAACAACATCAGTGTGACGCAGCACACATAAACAATACAGTAAAGAGTTAGCCAGGAGAGTAAAGATTATTTTGGAGCACTCCCAAAAAAGGTGCAGTAAAGAGCCTTCTGCCTCGTCACAGCGTGTGCAGGTAGAAGAAGCAATTAGGCCAAATCTAGCAAGTTTTTGTAGGGAATAATGTAGATTGTGAAGTATGTTATATTGTATTAGACAGAGCCTGTCCTGGGTCACAAACCTGTGACAGTTGTGCCACAAGACTGGCCAGTCTAGTTCTAGATTTGGGAAATAGGGGGCCCAGTATCCCGAGGGGCCTAGATAGTCAGGATATATCTGATCATACTGTGTTTCATAGATTTTGGACACCGCCTGGCGGAGACCAGCAAAGGATAGTAAATCAGAATAGTAGGGTGCTTTTGAGGACTGCTGGGGAAAGGCCCCAAATATTTGCACCACTAAATGTCTTAGCTGAAAAACTTTAAATATCTGGGACTGTGGGATATTTGCTTTATTCTTTATTTCGGGGGAGGTAAGCCAGGTCCCATCTTCTTTGCTCAAGTAGGGGAGTGAGCAGTCTCCTAATTGAGGAAGCCATGAAGCAGAAAGGACAGTGCCACCTATTTTGAGATTGGGGTTTCCTCTCAGGGGTTGTTTTAGGTCCTAAACTTTGTTATATCTAAGAAATGCACATAGTTGTGAATGTGTTTTAAGAAATGCATATATTAGAGAGCCTTGTAGAGAGGTAGGGAGAGATTTAAGTTTGGTGTGAAGGAAAGCTGTAGGGGATATTCCTTGAGTTTGGATTTGGGCTAGTTCAATTTTAAGCCAGATGGGCACATAAGAGGTATGGTTTTGGGTCACTTCAGGAGATAACCAGAGAAGATATTTGTTGCCTTGGCTTGCACAATAGTAGAGTGCCACATGGGGGTTACTTGTGCTATTCCTATGTGACTCTGTGTTCACATGCTGGATCACATGTCCCTGTTTTCCCACTAAGGCAAGTTTCTAAAAGTATCACCACACTCTGTCTCTAGTTCATTAAAATGGCTGGCCACTAAGGGTGCATTACATTCTATCTGTCCCCTCACCACTAGGACCCCCTCAATTTCTATTATTTCCAGATATTTTATCAGATACCTCTTTTTTGTCCTCACATTCAGACACTTCCTTTCTCCACTATTTTTATCCTAGTATTAACCCAATTAGATAACCTCTTCCTACCACAAAATGCCTACTGTATACATCTATTTGCTTGTTCTTGCCTTCCATCCCCCTCTGCCCTCCCTCCGCCCATCCACGTACCCCCTCCTCCCCTTTCTCCACTTATCTATCCTCCATGCCAACTATATTTCCCTCATCTTATCCTTCCCACTATGCCCTTAACAGCTATCCAATATCTCCTCCCTCAACCAGCTTTCTCTCTCTCCCAACATAACCTTCCCCCCCTTCCCCCTTCCCCCTCCCTCACATATGGCAGTATTCAGCTCACGTCTCTCATTATGAAACTCAGCAATAGGTTTCATTTCTTCCACTCACCTACCCACAAAGATATTCACCATAGTTGGATAAAAACATGCAAATCTGAAACAAACATCTCTCCTTTACCTACTGCTCCTGTTAGCTGGTGATATCCAACTAAACTCAGGCCCTACTCCACATCTCTCTCACCTCAAAAAGGCCTTGCTATTTATCACCTAAATGTTAGGAGCCTTCTCCCTAAGATCGTTCATCTAAGAGTTTGGGTGTCTCAACACGCTCCAGACATTCTCTGTATCATGAAATCATGGTTCTCATCCAGAATTTCTGTCTCCTTACTCTTACTATAAGGTTACCATATCCTTCATGAAGACCACTCTAAGTGTGGTGGCGATGTAGTAATCTACCATCACCAAAATCTACTAGTCTCTCCTATTGTAAGTGGAACTTCTCCAAATAATCATTAACTCCTCATTAAACTGTTACTCTTTCCTCTCTCCCCATTTTCATTGGCATGATTTACTCCTGCCAAAAACAAAACCTTCCCCACTGTGGTTAACACCATCTCCTTCCTGTCATTCACTGCTAGCTTGGGTGAACTCATGCAACTCGGGGACTTCAATCTGGATTGGACCTTTTCTGCCATTAAATCCACCACACAACATATCGGGTCTCTAAACCTCCATCAGTTAATAAATTAACCCATGAGACAAAATCTTCACTCCCACAATCATAGCCTTCCAGACTGGATCCTGGCCTCTCATCCTCACAGGATCTCTTTTGCTGGTACACGCCCTGATATTTTCAGTGATCATCTAATAACATACTGTATACGAAAACTACAGTTTCACTGCTCCCCCCAACCTACCACTGGATTAGTTCTTTATGGGTCCTGAACAGGTCTAATCGCCTACATGATGTAGCATTCTCTGATTGGGCCCTTTTCTACTCTAGAAAAGACATAAACACTGCCCTCTCCCACTTCTGCCACATTCTCAAAAACACTTGGAACATTCATGCTCCTTCACATCATCACAATATGTGACACTTCCACCTTCCTTGGTTGTCTGCTGACGTAATCAACCTCTGTAACACTTGTGACTGTGCCTGGGTACATTACAAATCTTCATCTTTTCCCAGTGATCTATCCACGTATCGTACTCTGAGAAATGCATGCACCAAAGCAACTAGGTCTGCTAAATCACACTACGTTAAGCATACATTACAAGAAAACATAAACTCTCCCTACAAATTTTGGCAAACACTCTCTTCACTCCTCAATCTCCCATCAAATTCCCCCCTCCCCTCCTCCTGATTGACAGCAAACTCGTCTCTAACCCTATCACTGATGACTCCATCCTAAACAGACTTTTGCCCTCCCCCTTCCTCCATAAACACTCCTACCCCATTGTCCACCCCTCAAACTCCAATTACCACTGTTAAATCCCCTCAGCTCTGCCAGCTCCTCCAACTCAAAATTTATTTCACTTTACTCTTATCACTGCTCAAGAGGTGTTTCAAGTCCTTAAAGCACTAAAACCTAACAAATCTAGCCCTGATGGGCTAGACCCACTCCTTCTTCAAATCTCAGCCCCTGCCATTACTAATATCCTACCTCATTTGCTTAATCTCTCTTTCAACCTCGGTGCAGTACCTTAGGACTGGAAATCAGCAAACGGGATTCCCCTCCACAAAGGTGGTGATTGTTCTTCTCCTGGAAACTATCATCCAGTCTCCCTCCTTTCTATTCTTGCTAAGCTCCAAGAGTCCCTTCTCCTTACCAGAGTCACCCTTTTTCTCACCTCCTCTGATTTCTTGTTTCCTTTCCAGACTGGTTTTCGGAAAAATCATTCTAGTGTCTCTTCCCTTCTCTGGGTTACTGATGCTATTCTTACAGTTGTGGATCAAGGCCATCTTACCACATCTATATTCATCTAGCCAAGATCTTTGAGTCTGTCTCCCACCCTCTTCTTCTCACTAAACTCGAACTCTCTGGACTCTCCCCCATCTGTTAAATGGTTCAAATCTTATCTCTCTGGAAGCTTCCAATGTGTCCAAGCAGTTGAGGTACTCTCCACCCCCCCCAACTCCATATCCTTGCTGGTGTATTTCAAGGATCTTTTCTTGGTCCTATCCTATTCTTCATCTTTTTTAATGATCTCCCTACTGTATGCTCTTCCTCCCACATTCACCTTTATGCTGACAACACTATCCTCTTTACGTCTGGTCCCTCTATTCCTGTGGTGACCACTCAGTTGCAAACTGTTTCACTCACATCCTAAATTGGTTCCAAATCAATCAACCTAAGGGAAACACTATTAAAACAGTCTCTATGTGCTTCAGCACCCACCAAAAACTAATCAAGCTCACCACACCCCCCTTCCTTCTCAACCCTTGATGGCACCCCTTTGGACACTGTTCCATCTTATAAGTATCTAGGTGTCTGGCTTCACAGCTACCTTGATTTCTCAACGCATGTCATCTACATGCATTACAAGCTCCACCCTAAACTTAGTGCTCTCTACAGAAATAAAGATGCCTTCTCCCTCCATGTTTGATGGATACTCCTTACTAAAACTATCCTACCTCTATTCAACTATGCTGATGTCATCTATGGGTCTGCTTCTGCATCTACCCTTGCCAGACTGGATGTCCTCTTTATTGTTTTCTGTTGTTTCACCTTGAACATCCCCCTCAGGACTCATCATTGCTCCCTCTATTCTTCACTATCACTCCCTTCCTTATCCTCTTTCCGAAGCCAACACATCTCCATCATCTCTGCCAAATTCTGGTTCGGCTTGCTTCCTCCCTACCTCACCTCCTTCCTATCCCCCTTCCCCAACACATTTTACTGCCTCCACACACGTGATCCTCATTCTTTCACCCTCCCCCACCCTCACGTAAACTCAGGAAAGGCTGCTTTCTCCTTCTTCTTTACCCATTTATGGAACTTCCTTCTCACTTTACTCTGTTTGCTACCCTCGCTAAACCTCATTAAAGGGCACTCTACTGCTCCCCCTCCTCCAGTGATTTTGCCATCTACCTGACTAAACTTCCTTCTAAAGCCCAAGTTATTTTATGCCAGTTTTAGCCAGTCTTTTCCAAGTCTTTAAATGTACCATGGCGGCAATTATTTCTTTATTGTTGTACCCTGTGTCCTCCCTGTATCCCCTGTTTTAAGATGTTTATTATGTCATCCAATCTATGTTTTTTGTAACCTTTTTGAGTTTTTGAGTAGATTACTTATTGTTATATTTTCTACCAGTTCTTATATTTTTTTCTGCTACCTCCTCACACACCATTATAACCTGCCTGAGCCTCTGCACTACTGTACTTGACTTATATTACCCAGGCTATATTTTAATCTGCATGTGACATCATTGTAAACTACCTGCATTTCATGTATGTTTGTACAATATGTATTTTTTGCCTCCTCTTCTCCCTTCCCTTGGGTTGCATCTTGAAACAAGCCCCAGCTCAGTGTGTTTCTCCTGGTTACCAACTTTTAAATAAAATAAATAAATAAGAATTCACATCCAATTCTGGGTTGCCAGTGGCTAAAACAATTTTCACTTCAATGCAAAGAACTAACCCCTTTGTCGTGCCTTTAGCACCTTTTCTCCAAAAGTACAGTAGCAGCCATTGCCACTTTCAATGCATTTGTGCTATGGTGCTGGCCATTGGAATCATGTTATCATTTTTTCCCCATTTCTACCAATATGGGAATTTTTCAGACACTGTAGTTCCTGCAGTAGTCTGCAGATGTCACTATTTGGCATTTACACTGTGCATGCATCATCCTTGAGCCTGATTTGGGAACAGCATTGCGCAGGCGCACCAGGTAGTATGTGCTCTGCTGTAGGTCAATAAACACTCCAATATGCACTTTGTAACCATGCATTAATGCCCTTTGCTTTAGCAGTGCTAATATCTATCTGTAGTTATACAGCAGTTCCCATCTTGCATAGTCCTTTAGCTCTTTCTTGTGCATGTTTCTACCTTGTCTTGACCTGAAAGCTGCTTATCATGACCGTCCCCTGAGACTTAACTTTTGATTGAGTACAGACATGTGCTTCCAGTGGTACAGTAGTTAGGGCACCTTTACTGCAGAGAACATAGAAACCCTTTTAAACAACAGGTTTAAATAAAATCAGTTTGAAACCCCGGGAATAACTCTGCACAGTTTCAAAGTGGGACACAGGTTGTAGGCATCACACAGCATCTGGCCATGAGTGCTGTACAGAAATCCCAGGAATAACTCGTGCAGTTTTACAGTGGTACACAGGTAATGGGAAACAGCAAACGGTAGTTTCACTGCACAGAACTTTAAAACACTTGTAATGCTCTGAGCGGGGAGCTGGCCATGCAGCAGGTTTAATTAAAATTTATTTGAAACTCCACGGATAACTCTGCACAGTTTTAAAGTGGGACACAGAGATGCACTGAATTTGTACTTCACCGGCGGGTCTCCGGTGAAGTCAGCAAATCCTTCTCAGTGAATCATTTCACTAAGTTTTCCTGTTTGATAGGAAATTCGCCATTTGTAAGTTTTCCTTGATTTTGTTTTTTTTTTAAGTGCAAATTGCACTTAAAAAAACCTGGGCAGGATTCTCAAAGCTTTCAGAAGGTGCAAAACCTTCCCTAAGTCCCCCAAACTTCCTCTGCTACAGAAAAAAAAGGTAGTTTGCTCCAAGTGCTATTCACAAAACCCTCCACAGCTGTGGGAAAAACCACTATGGACTGCGGAAAAAAGTGCAGCTGCGGATGTCTCTCAGGACAAAAAGGTATGAGATAAGTAAGGCACAGCCCCTGAAAGGCTATTCACAGCCAGTTTTTTTTCCGCAGCTGAGGAAAGAATGTTACACACAGTGAAATGAGGTGTAACTCTCCCTCAGCACACTTCAGTGGTGCCCCAGCAATTGGAATTAATTAAGGTGGAGGTGAAGCACAGGTAATAGCATCTCAGACAGTATAGCAGTGGCTGATGTTACAGCACTGAAAGCACGCAGTGCCATGATATGGCAACAGGCAACAACCACTAGACCCAGTGCAGCCCATGATAGAGCCCTGCAAGCAGTAGAGCCTGACCAGCCAGTAGCGAGTGCTACTCCTGCAGGCCACAGGAACACCCCAGGGAGGGATGACCAGCAGGGACAGTTAGCCACTGTGGTGCCAAGGTATTGCTGGTACCTGTGGTGCTGCTGTGGTCCCAGTTGGGGACTGGTTGCTGGTCTCTGTGTGTGCTGTCAGCTTCATATTATAGCAGCACTGTTACAGTCTGCTGCTTCAGCTACTGTGGTTCCTTATTGCTGTGCCTTCACAGCCTCCACTGCTGCCGATTCACAGCACTTGCACAAATCCTGCAGCAGCTAGATTACCACACCTGTGGCACTTTTTACAGAAATCTGCAGCTCGGTTTTCTTTGAGAATACAGTACAACTGCGTTTCTGCACTGCTGTAAGCCTTTTTCCCACAGCTGTGGGAATTTCGGCTTTCTTTGTGAATCCTGACCCCCAAAGCAAGGCAAATTTACATAGAAACATAGGGCCTGATTCTAGAAAGGTGGCCCAAGTTGCTGCCAAACGCAACCTGCACCACCCACAACTGCAACAGTGACCCTGAGCCCTATTCTAGAAGGGGCAGGGTCATCGCAGCTAAGTCCTGCAACTTACAACATGCAGCCAGGTATGCCAAACTGTGGGCATACCTGGTGAGCATGTCGCAAGCCATAACAGCGGGGCAGCGCAGTCAATCCCCCACCCGTGCTTGACCCAGAGTCACCAGCTGTATATGCGGCATATACCCCGGTAGTCTAGTGCCCCCCCGAACTGTATAACATTAATCCCAATCCCTATCCCTGGTAGTCTAGTGCCCCCTCCAGAACTGTACAGTAATGAAATACAAAATATCCCTGATTTCCTGGTAGTCTAGTGCCCCCCTCCCAAACTGTACAGTAATAAAATACAAAATATACTGGATTCCTGGTAGTCTAGTGCCCCCCCCCAACTGTACTATAATAAAATAAAAAATATCCCCATTTCCCTGGTAGTCTAGTGGCTCTCCTCCAGCCAGCTGTGCCAGCTCACCCAGCACCTCCCACCCATCCCCAGCCGGCGACTGGCACAGCCCACCTCTCACCTCCATGGCCAGCTGCCAACTGAGTGCAGTATTAGCACTACTGCACAGACGCGCTCAGAAATTAACATAATGGAGAGGAGAACTCTGTAGAAGATACATGAAATACAAGCAGAATTGTGTCCGGCTATTGTGTTTTCCAGTATTTTCCCAGTGGCATCAGCTGCTCTTTAAATACTACAGTGGATTGGGATGAGGGAGTGACCACTGGATGCCATTATGTTGGGTGGGTGATCGGGTCACAGGAGGGACCACTGGACACCAGGGAATGTGTCAATAAATAACATTGTGCAGCCATCGGTGGTGGGAGGACCACTAGTCACCAGGGAAAGTGTATTTTTTTCATAGGTTGGTGACTGGCTGGGGGGAGGGACCACTAGATACCAGGGAAGGAGTGTCATTATCGGTCTGCGATCGACAGCGGGTGTGGGACAACTAGACACCAGAGAAAGATTAGGCTGGTGATCTGTGAGGGGGGACTACTAGACACCATGGAAAGATCAGCCTGGTGATCAATGGGGGGGGCAGCTTTATTTTGAACAACGTCTCTCCTGTGCCAAACTCTGCTGGCAGAGTTCTGCATTTGCTGTAGTTACCAGCGTTGTGTAACTATGGACTTCGAACCACAGATTAACATTGCAAAATGAGGGAAATTCATGAATTAATCTGTGGAGTGGAGTTTCTCAACTTCACACATCTCTAGACACAGGTACAGGGTATCACACAGCATCTGGCTACAGGTGCTGTACAGAAATACCAGTGATAACTCTATGCAGTTTTACAGTGGGACAAAATGAGTGGGAAACAGTAAAACAGCAGTTTCACTACAGAGAACTTTCAAACACTTTGAACACTCTGATGGGGAGTGGCATCCAGACCGAGCAGCAGATTTAAGTAAAATCAATTCAAAACCCCAGGAGTAATTGTGCATAGTTTTAAAGTGGAACACATGTAGTGAATGTTACACAGCATCTGGCTACAGGTGCTGTATAGAAATCCCTGGGGTAACTCAGTGCTGTTTTACAGTGGGACGCAGGTAGTATGAAACAGGCAAACAGCAGTTTCACTGCAGAGAACTCTGAAACAACTGTGACACTCTGAGGGCAGAGGGTCCTGGTCAAACAGAAGTTTTACTGCAGTGAACTCTGAAACACTTTGAACACTTGGTGGGGAGGCATGGCCAAACAGTAGGTTTCACTAAAATCTATTTGAAACCTCAAGGATAACTCTACACAGTTTTAAAGTGGGACACAGATAGTGGGCACCACACAGAATCTGACCATAGGTGCTGTATAGAATTCCCAGGTATACTGTAGCTCTATGCAGTTTTATGGTGGTACACAGGTAGTGGAAATCAGTCAAACAGCAATTTCACTGCAGAGAACTTATAACACGCTCGGCATGGTATGACAGACCCATCAGGTGGCATGTCATTGCCTACTGGAATTGACAGGTGTAGTACAGTATACAAACATTTATTACATATTAAATTAGTGTAGCCTATCAACAGATGGACAAATTAGATGGTACGGGCCTACTCATCCTCCCCTCCTCCTCCTCCTTACATTTTGGCATGCGGTTGTTTTTTTCAGGGTCATCTTATTACCATAGGCTCTATTCACAAACAGAGTTCTGAGCAGAGCTGAAGCTGGATTTTACTGATGTACTGTTACCTCACTCATGAAGTACTGTATATGTCTTCGGGAGGTTTCTTCACTTGACATGTAATTTAGTGAGCAGAGAATCTTAGGTTTTTTTTATCCATTAGACTGCTACATGGTATAATATGTGTGGGTTGACCTCTCTGCCTGCTGTTATCTCTGGACAACATTTGACCTTTAAGTTTGATTCAGCTTAAATCACATTTTAGATATTCAAGCTCTCCAATGTCACTTTAATTATTTCTGAAGGCCTGTTTTAAACGAATGAAAATTATTTCTGTTTTTTTCTGCATGTTCTAAGTGTTAATAATATGGGATTTTCTAAATAACTCTCATTAGGCTTTCAAAGAAGGGCCTGTTGGTCTGAAAGCTAAAGCTCTTTGCTCTTTTTGTAACATCCTTGTCGGTCCAATAAAAGGTATCAAATCATTTGTTCTGGATTTGTTCTTACTAGGGCCAATACATATTTAAACATTTTGTTTACCTAACTAAATATAAACTGTCCTTAATACTAAACATCCGATGCCCACTATTTTTTTTTAACTCCATTTCTTCGCCCACCCTCAGGGGACTCTCTCCAGCATCCTCTTGACCTTCAGGCTCTACCTTCCACCTGAGACTCTTCTCCTTCTGCCCCACTCAGACTGACAAATTCCCTTGGATCTGAACCCCCGGGGAGGGACTGTCCCATCTACCCAGGGCATTCTATCTATAGCGTAGCATGCCGGGCTGAGCAAGCAGGGGGCTTAGAGAGGAGAGAGCCCAGTATTGGGAGTGTGGTCTGGGGCAGAGGTGCCTTCGAATATCCCTGAGGGAGGGTTTTTGTTCCACTTGTTTTCCTCCTGAGAAGTGCAGCGTGCAATGACACCTGCTCATGACTGTTCTGCTGGCATCTACTGCACTCCACCCCTTGCATCAGCCAGTGAACCTGCAGTACCCCTGATCTCCATCAGGGGCCACCAGGACACCAGCCATCCCTGGATCCCAACCCAGGGAGAGGAGAGCAATCCTCCGGACACGCCATCCTCTCCCTTCCCTGCCAACCCCCAGTTTCCCGAGTCCATCTCCAAACCCAGGTCACCAGCGTGGCACGAGGTGTGGCATCCAGCACCTCAACCCTCAGCACCACTGGGCCACGCAGCCCACTATTTTTAAAAGCATTATTCTTTTAAGTAATAATGTAACATAGAAACATAGAAACATAGATTTTGACTGCAGATAAGGACCGCTTGGCTCATCTAGTCTGCCCATTTGCCTACCTACAGGATAGGCCGCAGATCCTAGTTAACCAACAGCCTATTTCTTCCTACCCCCCACAAGAATTGCCTTATGTCTGTCCCATGCATTCTTGAAGTCTGCCACAGTTTTAGACCCCACAACCTCCTCAGGAAGGCTGTTCCATGCATCCACTACCCTCTCTGTGAAATAATACTTCCTCACATTGCCCCTGAACTGCCCTCCTTCTATCTTTAAATTGTGTCCCCTTGTTCTTGCACGCTCTTTTCTGAAAGATGCTACCCTCTTGGACTTTGTTGATTCCACTGAGGTACTTAAAAGTTTCTATCATGTTCCCCTCTCAGTCTTTCCTCAAGGGTATACATATTAAGCTCCTTTAGTCTCTCCTCATAGGCTTCTCTTGCAGACCCTGCACCATTTTAGTTGCCCTCCTCTGACTACCTCTATCCTGTCTATGTCCTTGCGGAGATGGGGTCTCCAGAACTGGACACAGTACTCCATATGGGGTCTCACCAACTGTCTGTACAGAGGGATAACAACTTCCTGTTTTCTGCTGCTGATGTCTCTCCCTATACATCCCAGTATACCCCCAGCCCTCCCTACTGCCTTCTCACATTGCTTGCTGACCTTAAGGTCATCTGATATGATTACCCCCAGGTCCATTTCCTTTTTTGCTGTTGTTACTACCTCCCCACCCATTGTGTATTCTTCCCCAGGGTTCTTGTTTCCCAGGTGCATTATTTTGCACTTCTTTGATTGAATCCTAGCTGCCATACTTCTGACCATTCCTCCAACCTTGCCAAGTCCCTTTTCATCCTTTCCATGCCTCCTTGTGTATTAACCCTGTTGCAGATCTTTGTGTCATCTGCAAAAAGGCATACTTTTCCTTCCAGTCCCTCTGCAATGTCTCTGATGAAGACATTAAAAAGGACTGGACCCAATACTGAACCCTGTGGTACACCACTAGTAACCCCTCTTTCTTCAGAGTGGACTCCATTTACAATTACCTTCTGTGTCCTGTTGTGCAGCCAATGTTTAACCCAGGCTACCGCCCTGGTACCCACTCCCAGGCTGGTTAATTTGACTATTAATCTTTTGTGTGGGACTGTGTCAAATGCCTTGCTAAAGTCTAGGTAGGCCATGTCCACAGCCCCTCCCTGGTCTACTACTTTGGTCACCCAGTCAAGGAAATCTATTAGATTCGTCTGACATGACCGTCCCGTTCTGAACCCATGCTGTCTTGGGTCCTGTGCTCCACTGGCCTCTAGGTACTCAACTATTCTTTCCTTCAGAAGTGACTCCATCACTTTCCCTACCACAGAGGTCAGACTGACAGGTCTGTAGTTTCCTGTCTCTGTCTTGGTCCCACTTTTGTGAAGGGGAATCACATCCGCCTTCCTCCAGTCCTCGGGTACCACACCATCCTCCCATGATTTATTAAAAGAGTAGCCAGTGGTTTCACTAGTTCCTCCCTTAATTCTTTTAGAATTCTGGGGTGAATCTATCAGGACCCATTGCTTTGTCCACCTTCAGTTTTAGGAGTTCTTGCAGAACCCTTTCTTCTGTGAAAGGACTGGGATCGATCCCCTATCAAGAGTGCTTCTGTTAATTGGATTAGGCACTTCCTCTCCTCTTTTGTGAATACTGAGCAGAAATATTCATTCAGTATCCCTGCTTTTCACTGTCCCCTCTGCCCACCCACCGTTCATTCTATTCAGCCTCACTATCCCTCCCTTTGTCTTTCTACGCTCACTGATGTACCTATAAAAGGTTTTATCCCCCTTCTTAACTGAGTTGGCTATCTTTTCCTCAGTTTGGGCAAATTCTGGCCATTTGATCCTTTCTTCAAAGGCCAGTATTGCACATTTCAGTACTGCACTATCGACTATAACTGTAGTTCTCAGGCAGTATTCTGTTTTACTTATTTTAATTCTAATTGCATTTCTGTGTTCCAAACAGTGTGATATCATCACCAAGGATAATGAACCCTTCCTTCTATAAAGAGCAGGGGAAAACTCATGTCAGAATCCCAGGCACAAGTGGAAGCACCACCATAGGAATACACAGCACCTGAACAACAGGCACATCCCATGAAAAGGGAAGCACCCCAGCAGCAGACCCATCCAGCAGACAAGGAAGCACCTGAGCAGCAGGTGGAGGACACACAAGGGGAAAAGGCAGCTACAGAACACCAAGGGACAGGAGCTGATGTAGAAACAGCTAGCATACTGAACAGAGTGGGAGAGAGAGAGACACAGCGTTGAGCATTTTATGTGGAAGAGCATAAAAGAGTGGGATCAGGAATGCCAACAGTTGAGGGATACGATGGAACATTGAAAGGCAGGGATGAAAGAGACTTGTTGGGCATCATCGTCATAGATGACCTGAAATCATCTAAACAGACCACTAAAGCAGTAGGTAAGGCTAGAAGGATGTTGGGGTGTATTAGTAGGGGTATCACAAGTTGAAAGAGGGAGGTAATAATCCCTGGTTAAGCCCCATCAGGAGTACTGCATGCAGTACTGGAGGCTGCACCTGCACAAGGACGTTAACAAAATGGAGGCAGTCCAGACAAAGGCAACCAAAGTGGTGCAGGTACTGCATCAGAAAACATATGAAGACAGAATAACAGAGCTCAATATGTATACCCTAGCACAAAGGAGGGAGAGAGGTGATATGATCAAAACATTCAAACATCTTTAGGACATTAACAAGGTGAAAGAGTCTAGCATGTTTCAATATAAGAAAAATAGCAGGACAAGAGGACACAGCATGAGATTAGAGGGAGTCTGATTAAGGGGTAATATGAGGAAATTCTTTTTCACAGAAAGGGCGGTGGAAGCATGGAATGGCCTACCTCAGGAAGTGGTGGATATGAATATAGTGCAGGGCTTCAAACAGGCATGGGATAGGCATAAGTGAGCAATGCAGATGAGTATGAATAGATAGGCCATTGACAGAGTACAGGCCTATGGCACATTCATAAGGTAGAACAAATGGGCAGACTGGATGGGCCTTGTGGTCCTTATCTGCCATCAACTTCTATGTTTCTACATTTCTAACTCCATCTGCAGGCAATGATTTGAGACCTGAACAGGGGAAAGAGGGACATGCAGCACCAAATTTCAACACCAAGGTCATCAACACCTCTAGAGAGGCACAGTACAGCTAGTCTTTTCAAAGACAACAGTATAGAGGAAGAGGAAATATGAGACTCAGTTTAGGTCAGTGACAGTGCCAGAAGCAATGGCAGCTGAAAGGGTACATGTGTCAGTTCAGGAACGGGTACCTTTGCCTACTGTGCATGGTTCACTGAGAGCAGGCTATGGGCACAACATGGGTAGAGTGAACAACCTGCTGGATATCGACATTGTGCCTCTCACAAGCAAAAATATAGGGATCTGAGGTGCTGGAGAACAAACAAACCAGAGCACTTTGCAGCCCTAATAATTCATGCACACAGTGCAAGAAAGCAGCAGCAAAGGCAAACAAGATGCTGGGACACATATCTAGGGGGATTAGTAGTAGGAGAGAGCAGGTTATACTGTCCTTGTACAGGTCCCTGGTAAGGCCTCATCTAGAGTACGGGGTTCAGTACTGGTGCCCACACCTCAGAAAGGACATTAACCTGCTGGAAAAGGTCCAGAGGAGGGCTACAAAGATAATAGCAGGTCAGCAGGGCAAGGCATATGAGGAGAGGTTGAGGGCACTGAACATGTACTCCCTGGAAGACAGGAGAGAGCAAGAGAGACAGAGGACATGATTGGGGCTTCAAGTACTTGAAAGGGATAAATAAGGTGGATAAGGAGAGTCTCTTTAAGCTGAGTGGCAACCATAACATGAGGGGGCACAGTCTTAAGCCTGAGGGTGGGAGGTTTAGGAGGGAGGTCAGGAAGCACTTCTTCACAGAGAGAGTAGTGGACACTTGGAATGTGCTGCCAGAAGAGGTGATCTCATTGAAGAGAGTGGGCAGTTTTAAGAGAGGCTGGGACAGGCATAGGGGGAAGGTAAGGATTATGGGTAGGGTAGGGAGGATGGAAGGTGTGGGGAGGGAAGGAAGGAACAGCAGCTCAAGCTGTGTACCCTGCAATATGAGCAGACTAGATAGGCCAAATGGCCTTCTTCTGCTGGCTTCTTCATATGTTTGCATGTTTGTATGTTCATGTCCTTCTGCCCGTACAACATATATTTGCAATGGGCAAATAAAGTAAACTATGATGGCACAAGGGGCAAAAAAGCATTGCCCAGGAACCTGATAAATGTTATTCTAACCCATGTCAGGTGGCATTTTAACTGAACACTACCAATTCTAGCAAAAATAAGGGACAGAATAAATGTACAGCTAAGAATGATGTGGAAAGGTGAAGCACACCCACTGATATAGTGCACCTTCTGACCATGAAATGAGGATTTTCATATTACTGCCTTCCAAATATTGATTTTTATGTTGCAGAGTGTGATGTCCTAAATAAATACCAAAAAGCAGGTTATCTGTGTGTTTCTAGTTGTGCTTTTGTCCTCTGAAATGTGTTTTTGTATATTACTGCCTTCAAATATATAAGTGCTGTGCTATCACGTATGATATCCTGCTGTCCTTTGCAGTTTTCACCAAAAAAAGCAGATTATTTGTGAGTTTTTATTTTTTGTTTTGTTTCATACTGTATGCTGGAATATTTATTTTTACATTGCAAACTGTGATGTCCTGCATAAATGCCAAAACGAAGGGTATTTGTGAGTTTCTATTTTTGCTTTTATCCCCAGAAATGTGTGTTGACATATTACTGCCTTCAAAATAGTTATATTTACATTGCAAACTCCTTAATGTAAAAAAAAGGGCTGGACTATCCTGTGTAATATTTTGCTAGGGTATCCCCTGCAGTTTTCACCAAAAAAGCAGAATATTTATGAGTTTTTAGTTTTGGTTTTATTCCATGCTGTACACTGAAATATTTTGGCTCTACATCAGAATGCTGAACAGCTCAATACAGTAACTTGTTCAATATTGTTTGGTTGTTCAAAAATAAATGTCTTTAAAGGAATCTGACTTCTGGGCTATTCTGTGAACATACAGTGGTTCTGAAGATAATGTTGGTTTGACACATGCAGGACTTAAAAGGGAGGGAGAGGTACAAAAAAATAGCAACTATAGGAATGTGATCACATAGGATAAGGTTAGTTAATGCAGCTGTTGATTTTTGGCTTGATGTTCTAGCTAGATATAGAGGGGCCCAGGAAAAGTGGAGGAAGGTTCAGGGCAGGCATCAGGGGAGGTGCAAAGACGCAACTGCACCCAGGTATTGAGTGCATAGGGGACCAGAGTCCCTGCTAGTGTGTTTAATAGTTTGTTTTTTTACTGTGCCTGCACCCTGCCACATAGAACTAGAAGAAAAATACTTTTTCTTCAAGTTGTATGCCCTACCATATCTAGTGTGCTGCACTTGTGAGTGCGACCAATTTTCTTACAGTCTGTCATGCTGCGATTCAGACTTGCGGCATGTGACCCATACGCTTATGCCTGCTGTGCTTTGCACTGCATGCCTGGTTCTGTCCCAACTGGAAACTCTATCCATCCTGTGCCTTTGGCACACTGCTGCCATGTGGGTTGCGGCAACATGCATGCTGATCTTGGTGCAGCTTTTTTTCTCCTCCTCCTTGCTACTACTACGTTTCCAAATAAATAAATCCATTACATCCATTTGGACTGACAGATGGTGGGGTAGTGATGCACTCTCTCCACAGTGCTTGCATGACTGACTGACAGTCACTTGACCAGATGCTAGTTGGTCAGGTGGGACGAGTTGGGGTAAAAAAGTCTTGCTGGAGAGAGAGTCTGGGGTCTGCGATTTGCAGACAGTGCAGTATGACTCACTGGCTAGGCTTTCTGTGGAGAGACAGTTTGTGTTGTGTTTCTGCACTCTTATCTCGCTGCAGATCCTAACATCATCCTACTCCTCTTTGAGTCTCTGATGGAAAATAAATAAATACTTGTCTTTTGTTTGTGTCATTTACCCTAACAAAAAAGAAAAAGTTAACCCAGTCCAATACATTGTCAGCATGTGGGTGATGGTCGGTGGTGGGAAAAGATTGGAGAGGGAAGAAGAGATACACCAGATTGGCAAGGCTAGGTGTCGGGGGGGGTTAGAGAACAGGGAGAAAGGGGAAGAAACATAAAATGTGTTGGTGTTGATTTGGTGTGGGGTGTTGGTGAGATCATCATCTGACAATAAACACAGCACAGACTGAGTGAGAGACGAGACTTTTCAGAGACAGACAGAGACAGTCAAACCACTCAAGCAAGGCAGGCAGCAAGCTAAGCAGTTAGGTAAGCTGTTGTTTTTTGAACATAGTTTGTTTGCTCGTCATCATCAGCTACACTGCCATGGTGCCACTGACTACTGAGTGGTATCTGAGACTGTGCTGTCTGTGTGCTCTGGAAAGAAAGTAAAAGTTTTTTTTTCCAAATTCCACAGATAGACTGTGGGGGGCGGGAGGAGAGGTACCACTTCACAGTCTTTCAACAGGATCCAATAAATCCTAGTGCCAGCCCTGGGAAGGTTGCAAGTGTGACCTTACACAAATTACAAAATCAAGCACTATCAGATACAAATGTGTATTGGTTATTGTGTGTTGTGTCTTAAATGTGTACTCCATGTCACCAGTGGCTATTAAATTATGCCAAACTGAGCAACGATCAAAAGATACCTATCAGCAGACTAAAGACTTACAAAATTCAGAATTTTCTCCTCTGACATCAGAAGGCATGTTGACAGCCTGATTGCATATGATGGTGTGCTATGACATCCAATATCACTGAAAGTGGTGATGGCTATCACTTTATAACAACATGCACTCCTAACCCTCTACTTTAATGCTGTACATTCCAACCCAAATTTTCAAACAATAAGGCCTTTCAAATAAAAGGAACTGAAAAAACACTGCACCCATACGCAGGAGGGATAATTAATGTGCCCAGCATGACTGACATTGAAGTGACCTAGCAAGATCAGTAGTAAGAACGCCCCCTGCTGGTTGTTCAAAGCAAGGTTCAATGTGTTTTGATAGCATTGGCTATATAAACTAATCCTGAACTGGGCTGCAAATCACCAGTTAAGGGGATCAGCTATCATATCATCCTGAAGAAATACCCATAAGGTTTCCAAACCAGCTAGGTACCTTGAAAGGCAGGACAGCAACCATCTTTGTAGATCCCAGCGCAACTCTTTGTTTTTAAGGACTAGTCAGTGCCTTTTGCTCTTTGAGAAAATTCAGTACCTCCCTAATCAGTTTAATGAATTTAATCAATTTAAGGATCATTTCCTCTTGGTTGAAAGAGCCTTTTAAGAGAGATGCCAAGTCCTTAGGATCCAGAAAGCTGGAAATGAGTGCTATGGTGATGATCAACCAAAGGGTTTTTTTGTGAGGGCTAGGAAATATGTGCCTAAACATATCAGAAGAGGCAGAGACCTCTTTTGCCTCAGTCCAATTAATCTGCATTTTGGTTCATGTGCTGCAGTAGTGGACAAAGAACTCATGCTTTTCTACTCCGAGGATTGCTATGCAATGCCTGGTTGCTTGTAAATTAATTGACTGACATCAAAGATGCTATCTCTGTTTCACATGCTGACTTTGTGTGTATTACTGAGACCAGACTCAGTGACACTGCTTGTCCTCTCCTTCTGGAGCTGCTCCTGTCCTGTCAGGTTCCTCAGTAATACACCATCCCAGACTAGAGATGGAGATGTGGTATAGTAGGGAGGTACTCATTTGTGGGGACTGTGGGGTGCTCTTCACCAGGGTTATGCTTTGGAGAAGGGGAACTGCTCAATCTGTAGGACCATTGCAGAGCTCCAAACTCAGCTAATAGAAGTAAGACTTGAGATATCTCACTTGTAGTACTGGTCCAGGGGGCAAAGGGTGGTCGTGAAGGGGAGGGGATGTTCCAATGATAGACCGTTAAATTGCAGTGCAAGGCTGGAGCAAGGAAAAATGGGTGGGCAGCCCAGCTAGCCAGCACTAAAGTTCCAAAAGATTCCTGCCCTCAAAGGTGTAAACAAACAATACTGTCATGCAAAATTCCAGTTTAAACTGCATTTACTGTGCATAACAAAAGACAGTGAAACCAGGTTGGATGCATACCACTAACAGCCCCAGCACTTCGAGATGAACTCTCTTCATCAGAGAGCATAGTAACAGGAGTTAAATGTCTCAGGTATATATACACTTAATCTAATTAATAATCAATTATTCTAATACAAAACATGACATCTGAAAACAAAAGCAATGCAACTGAATGTAACTCATACTAGAACGGGTACAAGTTTAAAGGAGCTGCAAGAAAAAGCACTCTTACTAAATAACATTGAAATTGCTGAGTATCATTAAAGCAGCAGTTAACATTACATTCTGAGAGGCAGAAAAAGAAAGGAACAGAGGAAGGTAGCTGTGATCAGACAGAGCTCCAAGAGACCAGCCCACCAGTACAGCAGTAGTGCTACTGCTTGCAGCACCAACAACTGTTTTAAGGGACAGTCATGACCAGAAATGTAAACAGGAGGAATATTTTTTAAAGGGAGCAATAACATAGAGTATACGGAACAGGCACATTAAAGAATGTGATAAGTCTTGGATTAATTAAAACTTATAAAACTTTACAAGTGAGTTGAGTGTTTCATTTACTAAATGTTGAGTCTCCCAGCACCCTTTGGTGCCTTTTGATTGGGCACTGTAGAGCTCCCTTTTAAATTTCTGGGTTCTTTAAAAACGTACTACAAGACCTAAATAAATGATAACTTGATCCAAGATTATGACTGGCGCTGAATCAGACTCCTGTAACACTTATGCATGGTATGGTACAGTGCAGTACAGTACAGTTTGAGCCTGTTTAAAACAAGCTTTCCCGGTCAACTTTAAATTAAAATAAAAATTACTGCAGATGCAGCAATTGACAGGGTCATGCATTTCTTAGAGAAATATGCCTGCCTGCTGTATCACTGTATAGCCACCAGAAAAAGAATCTTTTTAGAAATATCATGAAAAATATCTAGAAATATCTGACCATGTTGATTGCTGCAACTGTATTTCTACTTACTACTTCTACTGCTATAACTATTATTAATACTTCTACAACAACTGCTACTACAATCTCTGTGTTCCACCTCCAAGAGCACATACCAAGATGAATTAGTACTACTTCTAGAACAGGAGCATATTTCTGAGTGTCTAAAAGTGACCAAAAAAGTGTCCTGAATTGAAGATGAACCCAGTTTTATGTATTACTTGCCATCTTCTCTTACCTCTAGGTATATCTTAGGTCATATTTCATAGACCTCTATTTTTTATCATCTCTTCATCCTTTATCATTAAGGCTAATTGCATGAACTTAGTGTATCTTGTGAAATAAGACTGCATCTACTATTGTTGCTTACTGACCTGTAAGCAAGTAGTTCTTTGTGACATCATAATCATTGAAAACAAATAACATGCAGCTGGAACAGATTAAACCAAAAAAAGCAAACACCCCACTCTTATTCACATTTCCTTAGAAATAATGAATGATGGCAAGAGGACTACAGGACATACACAAAAGCATACATGTCTAGAGATAAAATTGTTGCCAATAAATTTGGATATACTGTGATTTTTTTAGTAAAGTTCTGAGTTTTTCAATAAACAGTGATGAAGAAACTGCCCATTCCTCATGAATTTGTCTGGCTTATAATGAATCATTTGGGACTGTAAAGTAAAATGGAAAACTGATCACTGACCACATTACAAATTTAGATTAAATTTTACATGAGACTTCTGTTGAATTCCACCATGCAGAATTTGACACATGGCACGTTGCCCACAAAATGGCATGTCATATATAATGCCACTCATGGAAATGGAAATATTGAAGTATTCTGCAAAACTGCTCTGAAGCGGAATTTGTTCATTCTTCCTTTCTGTAGTACAGAAGCACCTGATACTTTTGCAAAATGTTTCAGAAGAACATTAACTTCTAGTGCTGTGCTAAATTGGCAGTTTCCAGCTTCACAGAGTCTCAGCAACATTTCACAAAAGTCCTTGAAACATTAAAAACACAGAATTTGTTAGCAGATAAGCATCACTTGGCCTACCCAGTCTGTCCACATAGTCCTTGCCTAGTCTATCTCCACAGATCCTAACTGGTCTCTGTCAACCCTTCCTCTTTCCTGCCTATTTACCAATATTCCCCCCTGTCTATTCCATGCATCCTTAAAGGCCCCTACTGTTTATGTCTCTACCACTTCTGCTGACAGTGTGTTCCAAGTATATCAAATTTAATGACATTTAGAAGAGTAACTTTGAACTTATAGGAGCTAAACATATGACATTGTATTTGTTTTTATGAAATTATGTGAAACTGTTTCACTGCTTGGAACTCAACCTTCTTTGCATAACCTTGCCGAAAGGGTCATAGAAACTACTAAATATGGAGAAACTGGGTTAAGTAATTTTTCATAAACTTTTTATTTCACAATTTACTTATCTGTGAAATGTTATGAAAACTTTCTAAAAATGTTAATGGTTGTAGCTTCCCTGATACTGAAGATATAGACCTAAAGTTTGGCATGCATACCCAATGTTAATTGATTCTGAAATCTAACAAAGCTACAGAAAATTGGTCAAGTAGTTTGCAGTTTACAGTGAAAACCCAGTAAATTACTAATTGGCAAAATTGTCTTGAAAATTCATGGCAGTGTATTAGGTAATGTCACAAGAGTTCCACTGGTGGAATTTCACTTTTGCAAAGCACCCATCACCTACCGGGTCAGTTCACCATATGCAAGATGGTGTATGCTAAAACTGTGCAACACAGACAGCACAGGTGGGAATAGCAACAGGGTGCAAAACCGCTAAATGATCTATATGCAGTTGTGCACCCAGTCACTGTTTCCTAGAAGAGGATAAGTTCTCTGCTGGGAGGAGGGTCCACTGAGTAGCTGCAGTGGCTCAACAGGATGAGCCACAGGCAGCAATGGAGGTGGTGTATTTCTGGACTGGATATCGAGTCCCAGTCTCAGACACCTGGAATTTTTCTTTTCTTCACATTTTGTGTGAATTAAGTGTCCACCCCCCCCCCGGAGTTGGTTATTTTAGTTTGGGGTGTTCGAGGTGCAGCCCCTATAACAGGGTGTGTAGGGGCGGAGCCCACCCGTAAAACACAGAGATATGCTGCTAGCAATATATTGCACTGTTTTGACAGAGCGGTATATTGCTGCAGCAGAATGTCTTGTGACATTATGACCCCATGCCCTTATCTCCACTGCATCTGAAAAGTTGAGCAGAGCGGTCTGCAGGTGTGTAGTTCCTTCCTGGGTGATTATCCCCCCCTTCTCTAAGTTTGACCAGAAAGACTCAGTGAAATTCCTTTCACACCAGGTATCCTCCTTATTCTTCACAGTGACACACTCCCTTAAGAAGACAGACACCCGGGGGGGGGGGTGGAGCCAGTGTCTGGCCAAATCAGAAACTCTCAGTTGAGGTCTGTCTCTAGATAACCTTTAACAAAAGTATATTTTAACAGTACTATTTATTTTCTTTCAATGAATTCATCAGTTAGATTGTGTTCTGAGCTACACACTGAGGTGTCTTTTGTCCTGTTTGCACATGGGATGGCAGCAGAACCAGCAATCCAATAAGCCCAGGAAAGAGAAACAGCCCCCACCAGTGGGAACCTCTATAGGAGGCGATCTTCACCCAGACACAACAGTGGAGGCCAAATCAACTCTCAAGACAGTGAGGGAAGTGGTGTTGGGAGCAGCTTGAGAGTTACCTACCAAAATAGACACATTTAACTCCAGAGTAACCATCCTCAAAATGAAAGTGGAGCAAGTAGTGTCAGAGAACAAGCTTATAGCAGAATCATTGAATAAGACATTTACCGGTTAAAGGCCTCATGAGGAAAATAAAATATTTGCCTTGAAAGTTTGGCGAATGCAGCACAATCAGACAATATGCCCCAATTAGGCATACTGGAGGGGCTGGAGGGCCACAATGCAGTCCTGTTTGTGGAAAAAAAAATATTTTCCTGGTTTTGCAATCTGCATGGGGCTCTCTGTGCTGTATTCATCTGCATCAACCCCAGGAAAAAGCCTACCAACACCAAACTGCCTCATACTATCTTAGTGGTTATTGAGGGAATGCACTAGAGAGAAAAACTTTAAAAAAAAAAATTAAGGAATGCAGCCCATTGACTGTGGAAGGTACCATTAATATTCACTGCTATCCAGATATAAGTTTCTCAACCAGGGAAGGGAGGAGGCCATTCAATGGAATCAGGGTAGGACTGAGAGAATTAAGATTATTCATTTGTTATAGCTTCCAGCATGATTAAAATTTTGCTATGCTGGAAAACAGTTCTTGTTCAATAATCCTGTGGAAGCCAATAAAAAACTTAATAAAGTAAAAGAGGATATCCTGTCTGCTGAGAATGTACACGGACAATCGGACACTGAGGACTGAGAATGGGAAGCATGGTACATTCTCTGTATACTGTGTAACTTCCTGCTTTGTTGCAACAAGCTAACAAGTACAGTATTTTACCTATAGGTTTTTCATAGTGCACAATAACAGTTTGAATATTTGGATAATACATGTGTTTAAGCAGTCTTTTGATCATGACTGCTCAGTGACCCAGCACTTCAATGGAATCAAAATGGCAACAGCATCATGGTAACCCTCTTGTTATCTGAGGAAACAAGGAGAGTGGGAGACACCACAGAGACATTAGGGTTTTCACAGCTAAGAACTTTCTGAAGTCTCCCAGCTTAACGTGGCTACTGTACAGATTTAAGGTAAGCAGCTGGATTGAATTTCTTTTAGCTCATGATGCACAATTTGTTGGTTTTCAAATGTTATATAACATTGAAAAAAGCATTTTTACACGTTATAGGTTAGGTAAGATCAATTTAGTCTAACACATATTTTTAAAATAAGATTCTTAGCAGTTAGTGGTGGGCAAAGTGGCCCCAATTCTCTCCGCGAAGTGATTCGAAAAGTAATGCGGAATCCATGAAGTACTCTGCAATGTGAAGTGGAGTACTTCATGTCATAATGAGGAACGCAAAGTCTATTCTGCCTTCCCCAAACCACTACTCCACTAATTTTAAGGTGAAGTACAATGAAATCAATGTACTTCGCATCACTTTGCCTTGTTGGTGAGCTCCAAAGGTGAATTTTGCAGTGATTCATGGGATTGCAGGTCACATGGGCTCTAGATTGTTCTGCAAGCCTCAGTTCAGGGTAATGTGTGTAAGTAGCTGTAGGAGACAGTTTGCTCTGAGAGCTCTCTGTGATTCAAACCCTCTAAAATCTGTTAAAAAGCCTGTTTGAGTAATGTTTTGCTCAAACTTTAGTGCATCGATTGTAGGAAACCCTCTTGTGTTCATACTGTATCATCGAATGTTTATTGTTTGCATATGGATTTTGAATGTTAATGTACAATAATCAGTCTGTGTACTGACAGACAGTGGAAGTGTGCTTTGGGGGAAGGGCGTATCTGTGGTGTAGGTAGATTTAAGTTGGAGAAATAGGGAATTCTTTGTTTTTTGGTTATATTTTTCTTGTATAACTGCATTAATCTGCACACAGTAATATTTTCAGTAATGGTTGAAATTTTTTTCTGATTGGGTTGTGAACCTGGTGAAACAGTGCATAATTTCAGGTTGTTTAAAATACATGGTATATTACTGAAGTTTTCAATTTACTTAGACAAAGTGTGTGTGCAGTGCGTGACATCAAATAATACACCTTTTATTGTGCCATAGTGTAATTGCAGCAGTGTGAACCTGCTATCCACTGCACCTGCATAATTTTATGCTGCCATTGTGGTATCTTGGTTTTGCACTGTTGCTGTAATCTGCAGTCACAGTGTTTCCCCACCCCCATCTGGCAAAAGGTATTCTTTTCCAGATTGTATTGTGACTTGAGCACCACTGGTTAATTAAGGTGTTGTTGAAGTTGTTGTGACTTTGCATCTGTATCTCTTGTTGAAGCCACAGTTGTTTTTTTGGCTTCACATCCAGTGGACCAAATTGAACGTTCCAAAATCTAAATTTGTTTAGAATATTCTTGTTGATCCCCCAAAATGCCCACAAAGAGACGGCCAAGCAGAGCTGTTTCTGGCCATGGCAGTGCTGCCAGTGGTAAGACTGTCTGTGGACATCGTAGTACACAGTCACATAAGTGCATTGCTGATGTGAGGAAAGGTATTTCTCCTTCAATGTTTTTTACAGCACAACCGGTAGCTTCACTCATAGCTGGAGGAGATGATGTTGCCCAGCTGGTGGTGTTACTGCAGTTGCTGGTGGTATGAGTATTGCTGCCTCAAGTTCCTCTTCTGACAAGCTGACCATGTCCAAAAATACAGTTCAGTGTAAAGCAGTGAGTGACAGTGTAGATGATGTCATACTCCCCAGTAACATCCCATTGCTAACTGAACATGAGGATTCTGATCATCATGGCAACAATAACACAGAATGTCACATTTCTTCCACCATAGTTCAGGTCACACATTTGCCATGCGATGATTCACAGTGTGGTGAAAAAATATTGGGTGATGGTGGTGTTGATGATGAATCTGATGATGATGATGTTGCTCTGGTTGCAACATGCAGTCCACATGTCAGCATCAGAGCAGAAGATGTGGAAGACATTGATGAATGTGATGATGAAGTCAGTGACCCCTGTTGGGAACCAGAGAAAAATAAATTCAAGATGGCTGTGTCTGGGTCTGTTTGCATTAACCCCCCATAAAAAGTTGTGATTTACCAGTTTCAGTTGATGATGATGATGATGACCCAGTAATAATGATAGGTAGTCATGGTGGTCAGTTGCAGTCCAAGTGTGTCCTGCCTGAAAAATCATGTAGCACACCCCCCACTTCAGAGCTTAAAAAAACAAGAGTCCAATAAGCTGCATCAGAGACATGTTAAAAGTAGGGGATCACAAGCCCTTGCTTGGGAATTTTTTGTGCAAGATGCAAATGATGAGTCAGTTGCAATCTGACAGCTTTGCCAGGCGTATGTGAGTCAAGGTAAAAAGGGGAGCCATTTGGGCACGGGGGACAGCATACACATCTCAAGAACAGACACATGGCACTGTGGGGCCAGCACAAGATGGCAGCTAATACCAGAGTGGGGCATTCATCCTTGTCATCAACCATAATGAGTATGTTATCCCCTTCCATGTCTTTAAGATCAATTAGGAATGTGTGCAGTAGCCATGATATAACTGCCGTGGATTACTACAGGCATGATGAGGTGGAGGAGCATAATGATGTTGAAATCATGTCCAGTGGTGTTGAAAGTAGCAGTTTTGGTGGTGGTGGTGGTGGTGGTGGTGGTGGTCAATGTAGTATGTCTAGTAGTGCAAGTGGTACATCAACCCCTGTTCATAAATCTGGGAAAATAACTTCATTTATGGATTTTTCATCACCTGTGCAGCCATCTTCATCACACATCCACACTCCACCCCTGGCCAGTCGCAGAGCAGAACCATTTGTCATCACACCCCATGTAAAATGTTTAAGTCAGCCCATGTTACAGAGTGTTTTTCCGCATAAGCTGAAGTACCCACCCAATCATACAGTGTCACGTGAACTTAATGCTACTGTAGCTGAAATGCTGGCAACTGATCTTTTGCCCTTCTCCTTCATGAAAAATTCTGGGTTCTGGCAGTTTGCAGCTCATGCCTGTACAAAATGGAAAGTCCCATACAGGACATACGTTTCCACTCGTGCTGTCCTTGAGTTGTACTGTACTGTGTCCGACTCTGTAAGACAAGCCCTTCAACATTCCTCCTCTCCATTCATCCATTTAAGTATGGGTATGTGGACAAGTGGCAACACAGTGGGGAGTTCATATTTGTGTATAACTGCACACTGGGTGCAGGTGCCGGGTGCTGTTTGTGCTGTTGGTAGTGTGAATAATCATAAGGTGGAGTTTCATGGTAGCAATCGTCCAGGAATCTGACAGCATGCAACGATTGCTATGCGCAATGTGACCTGTTCACACACTGGTGAAAACATGCTGGACTTGGTACTGACTGAAACTGACAAGTGGTTGAATCCCCTGTCCCTGAGAGCTGGGTTCATAGCAAGTAGCAATGGATCAAATGTGGTGAAATGCATCACGAATGGTGGCTTTGTTCTGGTTCCATGCATGGCCCACTGTTTAAATCTTGTGGCGCAGGAGTTTGTGCAGCACCCTGATATAAAGGAAATGCTGACAGCTGCACACTGTATCTGTTCTCACTTTTCACGCTCTGCAAAGGCCCGTGACTAACTCCGGCAGTTGCAGATCCGAAACTGACCCCCACTTGAAGATGGAAGTTGTCACCTGGTGGAACTCCACTTTACACATGGCAGAGAGGTTATATGAACAATACAAAGCAATCTCAGAATATCTTGTCATGTACCCTAGTCGTGACAGTTCCGGAGCCTCCATGTCTATGACAACTGAACAGTGGCACCTCATGGACTCTGTAATAACAATTGTGAGGCCTTTTGAACAAGCCACACAGGCAGTGAGTGGCAAGTCTGCCTCCATTAGCCAATCAATTCCACTGCTGCGGGGACTGAGACAGACATTGGTGAATGTACAGCATAGCCTTGATGTTGCCAGAGATAATGCTAGCAGTGTGTTGCTGAAACACATGCTGACAGTATTCGACCAAAATCGTCACATCTTGAGCATTCAACATAATGACAGCTTTGCAGTGGCAACAATGCTGGATTCATGATACAAACATGGAATTGCCTCAGTACTGGAGGGCAGGCCTGAACAGGTAAAAAATGTCAGTGGACAACTGGTGCGCTTGGTTCATGGGGCACAGAAGTCACATGCCAAGGTCTGCAAACCTCAGCAGCATAATCAGGTTGAAGGTGAACCTGGAGTAGTATCAAGCATATCCTCTAAGGGGAAGGGGACTGCAATTCTAGGTGGTCTGTCATTAAAACCAGTTGGCATTAACCCATTTTGGGAGGCTTTGTCCCAAGTGGGGATTTGTGACATAAATGATTCCAGAGAACAGGATGATGCATCAATCACTGGACTTAGTGCAGCACAGCAAATGATTGAGTCATATTTGTCTGAAAACAGGCATCTGACAAAAACTGATGATCCTCTTTTATACTGGAGAGGAAATGTCAGTGAATGGCCAGAGCTGACCGCAGTGGCACTGAAGTACCTGACAAGCCCACCCTCCAGTGTTAGTGTCGAGAGGGTATTCAGCTCAGCAGGTGCAATAGTTTGGGATCGTCATACAAACCTCTGTCCTGCCAATGTCAGTTTGCTGACATTCATAAAAATGAATGAGAGGCACATACCAGGTGAGACTGCAACCTCAGTATTCATACCCCGGCCTAGTCATGGTTTTGCTGATGTAGAAATGGACCATCCTGGTGGCACTGGCAGTGGCAGCATGAAACGGCCTACCACTGATATACATGATGACACAATGAACAAAGAATTTCCTATTGGTCAGAATTCAGACATAGATGACTGTGAGGGCAGTTTTCTTTATGAGGATGATGATGAGGTTAATGTTGGTAAGTTTTAACTTCAGTGGTTAAAAGGCTGTCACATTTATTGTATGTTACATCTTTTCTTTTTCATTAAGATAAATCAGTGTCCCACTCAGAGTAACTCAAATTCCATATGTCACGCCACATTTGCAATACAGAGCACAATATATCCTGGCCCCTGTACCACCACCACCAGACTGCTGTTAGCTACTTCCACTATAGGGAATGTCACCATGTGCCCCCCGTACCATCACCATAAGACTGCTGCTAGCCACTGCCACTAGTGTGTGCCCCCTGGACCACCACCATAAGACTGCTGTTAGCCACTGTCACTATAGGGAATGTCACCATGTGCCCCCCTGTACCACCACCATAAGATTGCTGTTATCCACTGTCACTAGAGGGAATGTCCCCGTGTGCCCCCCGTACTACCACCATAAGACTGCTGTTAGCCACTGCCACCATAGGGAATGTCAGCGTGTGCCCCCATGGACCACCACCATAAGACCGCTGTTAGCCACTGCAACCACCACCAAATGCAGGAAGATGTGAGAGGGAATGTCATCGTGTGCCTAAGCTATGACCACCACACCACCCACTACCACCATTCTGACAATGTTTTCCATTACATGTCTTGACCATGCCAAGGCAGAGGGAGTCAAACAGCAGACCACTTCCATCAGCCACAGGCACAAGGCTTCTTACTAAGAATACTGTAAAGTGAGTATGTGTACTAATGTTTTTCATGCTATTCAATTTCCTTTAGCTGTGTGTTTTGTTTCCTGTTGCTTTTCCGAGCTGCAATGGTCACACAAATACGTTCAACTTATTTTGTTTTTTTACAGGTTAACAAACGACTCTTCTTTGCTGAAGGTCTGTATCAATGGTACAGCATTACTGTGTACAGCAACCAATGGGATATACATTTCCATACTGGTAAGTATATCAATTTTATTTAATCTGTTCCCTTTTTTTTCCAATTAGCGTGCAAAAAATCTGACTGATGATTCGTAAAGTAGGTGACATGTAATTCACAAAATATTTGCCCAACACATTATGCATTGTATTCCAAATTTGCAGCTGCAACCATGCCAGTGTTGAAAAAAGTTTGACTCAGGTCATGGGACTTGACAAGATGTGTTTTTCAAATGTAACTTGAGTTAAGATGCAGGGACACTGACACAGTGTATTTCTTACAGCCTGGTAGTAAATTTAATTGTGATCTGATGATTTGGTGTTCTTGTGGCTTCATAGCTTTCTATCTGTGTTAATCATTATACCCATGGTGGAACTGCCATGGCTTAAACATAATGTGCTACTGCTGCAATCAAGCTGTAAAAAGTCCTTCATTTCTTTTTTTAGGAAACTTCCAGATGCTTTGTTGTGTCATAGTTTCCTTATCCAAAGAACTTCAACATCACCCCCCTCCCTCGGGCTGGCAGACATGCAACAAGTAGAAGTTGTATGAATCGATGGTGACTATGACCATCATTACTGGACTGGAGAAGGATGCAGATAAAATCTTTGAAGAAGTAACCAAATAATAAACCATTAATGAGACCTACTTGCAAATATGATAACCCTCCCCCCCCCAAAATCAAATACTTACCTTAATTGGCTTGAGAGTATTCCCTTTCCAATTCCAACGACACAATTTCTCAAGCACGGGCATGTGCACACCACCAGTATGTGACCTGTGACAGAAAACAATACAATGAGTACATGTATATTCATGTCAACCCCCCCAAGAAAATACATATATGTATATATGTGTATATCAACTCACCAAGGCTACTACTGGTGTACACACAAAGGGCACCCTTCCTATTGAGGTGATCTCAGCACACTTTGGGCAACCAACAGTTCTCTCAGTGTCAGCATTTGTGACGGTACACTGAATGGTCATTCATGTTATCCCTTCCTCATACAGTTTGGCAAGACACTGTGCATTATCACATCATCATCACAGTAAGGTCAATACACAGCAGCATTACATGTAATTGCAACAGCAGCAGCATTTCTTATAATGCTCCCATTTCACTTTGTCAGCACTGGGGAATTTTCTGGACACAAGGCAGTTGCATTTTGGGGATGCACAAAAATTCTGGGGACTGTGTGTGAGCAATGCGAGCATGACTGAGTGCACTATTAATTCTGGGACACTTTGCATTTCTTGTAACACTCCCATTTCACTTTGTCAGCACTGGGGAATTTTCTGGACACAAGACAGTTGCAGTTTGGGGATGCACAAAAATTCTGGGGACTGTGTGTGAGCACTGCGCGCACGACTGAGTGCGCCATTAATTCTGGGACACTTTGCATTTCTTGTATCACTCTCATTTCATTTTGTCAGCACTGGGGAATTTTCTGGACATGAGACAGTTGCATTTTGGGGATGCATAAAAATTCTGGGGACTGTGTGTTGTGAGCAAATAATGTCATAAATTATAAATTAATGTCTGTTTTAAAAAATAAATCTTTTTGGAGCCTCAGTAATGTTTACTTTCTGTCATGAAGTGTTTGTCCAAAAGCAGGATGGAGCAGTGCAAGTATAGTGTGGTAAACTGCATGTGTGCAGTCAGTGTTCTTTCCTGTGTGTGCAGACACTGTCCAGCTTCATGCAAACATATATATGGTGTGACTTGTTGCAGTATGTAAAGAATAAAGATAAGAATGTATAACTTATATTTTATTTGTACCATCAGCAGCAGAGGAGTAAGTGATATGATATTTTTTTAAAAAGTCTCAGGCCACTGTGCATCTCAGTCACTCACAGTGCACGCATGACTTTGTGCAGATAATAGCACAAAAAAAATCATGCTTTTCAACAAACCATACCCAACAGACATTAAATATTGCTGAGGTACCCAAAATATGTTATGATGTACATACATTTTAAAGTTGGAATATATAAAACAGCGCAGTACACTGCCACCGCACTATGCAACCACTGGTGCCATGTTGTGTTATGGTGTAGACCAGTTTGCTAAAAAACTGACACTGCCAGTCTAAACTAGAAAAACATCACTTATTACAGAACAAAAAATTAAAAGAACTGTGGTAGCACACTATGTTGGCATTTGGCAGTGAATGAACTGGACCTTATATATTTCAGGACTTTATAGTGTCTGTACACCGTCCGTCAAATATTTTGGGTGCCTCACCATCACCAATACATCATGTCTATTGTGTACGATTTGTTGAAAAGCAGGATTTTTGGTTGCTATATGATCTATCTCCTAAAAGTCATGTGTGTACTGTGTGAGTGTGACTAAGGTGCACTCTGGCCAGAGACCTCAAAACAAATATCATATCACTTAGTTCGCTGCTGATGACGGTACCAATAAAATATACATTATATATTCTTATCTTTATTCTTTATAGCATAAACACTGCAACTAGTCAGCATATATATGTTTGCAAGAAGCTAGACAATGTCTGCAGTCAACACACAGGAAAGAACAATGTCACTGACTGCACACATGCAATTTAGCACATTATACTTGCACTGCTCAGTCCTGCTTTTCCACAGCCACTCCACAACACAAAGTAAACATTACTGAGGCACCGGAAATACGTCAGGGTACACATTCTTAACTTGGATTATAACACAGCAGGGGGGGTGGTGTGTTCAAAAAAAAGCTAATGTGGTATCCCCTGCTGCTCTAGCAGCAGATGGAGCATTGATGCAATCTGCAATTGGTGTTGCTCTATGTGCTCCAACTGCTGCTGGACAGCACTCACCCTCTCGTTGTTCTCTTCTACCACACATCAGAACACAGCAAGGTCAGCCTGAGTTACAGGCAGTGTGGGGTCCTCCACGGGTAGTGGTACAGCTGGTCATGGTGGTGGTTGGGGTGGTGCCTGTGGTGGAGCAGCTGCTGCTGTAGCCCTCCTCTTGCTGCGGCAATGCACAGCAGCACCCTCTTCCACTGCCACAGAAGGACCAACAGGTGGAGGCCTGGCCCATTTTGTGACAGCCTGCCACTCCACCTTCTGGTGAATAATCATGTGGGTGCACTGGCCCCCAGTCCCCAAGTGTGTCACCCAGGGGCCACGGTGCACCTCAACACCACAAATGCAGCACTGTACCAGGCTGCTGTCCCCCCGACACAGTCGAAGAACTCCCAAACTGGGGAGCTGTGGGGGGGAACCAGGCATGGGAAGGCCAGATACACTGGCAACAGCCTGGTCATGGGTGGTACTTAACCTCCGGCACATCCTGCTGTGGAGGCAGTGCTCTGGAGTTGCTGATGCTGTTGTCTGTGATGGTGGTGGAATTCATGGTGGTGCTAGTGGTGGTGTTGCTGCTTTCCGGGGGACGGTGGTGGTGGTTGTGGTCTTGCTGCTGTTGCTGCTTCTGGGGGGGGGCTCAAGATTTTAGACCGATCCAACAGCACCTGGCCATGCCCCCCACAGGTGTGCACTCCTCCCCTGCCAACCATGCTGCCATGCGGTCCCACTGCCCTGGCACCATCCCAGACATTCATGGACTTTCACCCTGTCCCTGATCCATTTCACCAACTTAAGTACTCTAAGTGTTACTTGACTGCCCTCTCTCCTTCCCTCTGTCCAAGCAACAATGCGACAAGCCGACAATGACACAAAACACTCACACACACAAACACAGGCACACACACAGTCAGACACACACACCGACAAACAAAAACTTATAAAAGTAAAAAACAAAGAAATCACAATCACAGAAAGAAAAAATGAACTACAAAAAGAGTACAAAAAACACTAAACAACAATATAGCTTTGAAAAAAGCTGTTGGGTGGATTTTATATGATCTACTCTGCTCCTAACTCCTACACAGACAAACCGCCTCCTATCGCTACCTCTGCAAAGGAGAAAGTGAAAGTATCTGCTTGCATGAGTCACTTCCTTCCTGCCTGGCTAAAGCATGTGACTTACAGTACTGTAAGCCATGTGATGTGTGGGGGACTGCCAATATTGTTGCCTCTTCACCTTACTTCACGTAAAGGCGGAATGACGATGCAAAGCCATAATTACAATGTGAAGTGAGCATTTCACAATGGCCACTCTGCATAGTGGAATGACAAAGCCAAGTGTATGGTGCTGCTGATCAGACCGCACTCCATAAAATTCGCACTACTCTGAATAAGGCCTGCAGGTTAATTACTGGAGCACCTAGGCTGACACACACCTGTCTACTGTATGCTAAAGCACTGGTACTTGATCTTGACGAGTGCCTCAAATATCTGACCTGTACCCTTACAAAAAAGACCCTCCTTGGGCTATCCCCACCAGGATTGACCACCACCATACGCCGCTCTGTCCCACTAGTTCATACTCGGACCTCTGGGAGAAACCTCTCTTGTTATTCCTAGAGCTAGGACCTCTCACGGCCAAGAGCCTTCAGCTTTAAGGCCTCTCCTGGTTCAACACACTTCCCCTCCATCTCAGAGCTCCAACTCTATCGTGCTTCAAAACTTCATTACGTAACCACCTTATTAACACCGATGCTGTAATTGCCACTAGTCAAAGCGTGACTCAATACTTATGTACAAAGCTTATTACTAAGCTGCTAAGGACAACATAACTCTGGTATTGTTTGCATCAGTCCTACCTGTACCAGCTTGTTTGTATCTATGTCTTAAGTTACTGTTATACTTATGTGTTGTACTGTTATACTGTGTATTTTCGTTTGTCTTACTGTTACAAGGTACCTTTGTAAATGAGCCTATGGCTCAAAGGTTTTCCAAACTGCTGTTTAAATAAAATAAAAAGTAAAAAAGAAAGTGTCCACTTCGCCGGCAAAATTTAAATTCACTGCATCACTACTAGCAGTGCTTTTCTTTAGAGAGTAGTTTTATGATCTGTAGCTACAAGCTTTAAAGTGCTGTTGTCAGTCTAACATCTCACAAGCTCAGAGCTGAAATAGAAGGGACTCAATGTGGACTTCTTTCTTCAGTTTTGACCCAGTACCATGCTACTCCAGCTTATTTATGGACTCATTACAAAGACTACAATATCTAGGTGATATCTGTCTGAGCAGCTATCACCCAAATATGAAGTAACACAAACTGCCTGAAATAGTTTCTAATACACTCCTGTGTAACATCTAATGACCACACCTCACATCTATAAATGTTGTATCTGTCTGTGATTATTGCAAAATGGATAAATTTAAAAAAAGAGAGTTGCTTACTCTTTTTCCTTTTAGATTTATCCCATTGGAATAGTCGAAATTCCCCATTCTTATTGATCCAATAATTTTCCGCCAACTAGTTCTCTCTGAGTTCCTTTAAGTCTTAGACATTAAATTATGCCAGGCTATCAGGTTAGTCAATTATATAACCTACATTCAAGACAGAATTGTTTTCTCATTGTGCTATCTTCCTTCAGCTAGGGGTTGATTATTCTTGTACTAGCCAGCTCACCTGTCCTTCTGTTGCTGAAACCATGCATCTAACTCCTACCTCTAGTGACCCCCTGCACTAGCTGGCTCCTCAACCCCCATACTTAAATACCATTGACTTCCTTGTCACCTGACATGACCAGTGCCTCTCCCCCTTGGCAGAACTGCAGCCCAGTCAAGGCATTCAGAAATTCCTTGCCCCAAAATGTCCTCTAGCTGGCCAGAAAAAGAAGACCCCCCCTCTTTCACTAGAATCTTTGCAGAAGTTTGCTTGTCTAATGTATGTCACCATCATTCCTCACAGGCCCCAGGGTCACAAGGACCTTGGAGAGGATCTCTCTGGATATCGTTCCCATAAGGAGGATACATAACTCAAAAAATGACCTCATCATTTCTCAGAACATGTTCTCCCTATCACAATGTGGGCAAACATCAGCTCCTCCCTCTAGCTGCAATGTTTGGCTATTAGCTCACACTTACATTGTTTGACCTGTTTGCAAGGCAGGCACATCCCTTTGTCTGCACAAGTACCATGGTCCTACCATGCCTCTCAAACTCTTATGCTACTTTTACAATGTTGTCCCCTATAAATACAAACTTAATACAACTTTACCCAACCTTTTCCTTTCTCCTCCATGGCAGGTCAGCTGCTTGGCTGGGCAAAATGTATGTTTCTGATTTCCACAATATCATCACAAAATTCCAAAAGTTTCACAAAAACCCATGAAAGTCAACAAAGAATATTGATAATTTGCTGTTATTGACATCTTACTGTATAATATGGCCATCTTCTAAGCAAGAGATTAACAATTTGACATACAGTACGCAGCCATCTTTTCAGGGTCTATGGATCTTCCAAACTCAATGATATTGCATTTTCCAGTTTTAAAGTTATAGGGGCTCACACTTTTATACTTTACATACTTACAAGTTTTAAGTTTAAAATTTCTAAATAGTTGGTTTCTTATAACTCCACCTCTTCAAATTAATGATATGAAATATGGCAGCCTTATACATATGGTATGTAACCGCAAATGTTTCATATTTGGTAAAATATGAGTCAGTATTTTTAGAATTAGATAGCAATAACTGAAAAATAAATTTTGCTGCATTGCACAACATTTTTATGGAAATTCCATGAAATGCCATGGCAGTGGAACTGAAATTTCACCTGAATTCTGTCACTGCAATTTTAAATTTTGCATAGCTCAATTAACACCTGATTTGAAATCTGAAAGGGAACTGTTTATCTACATGTGCTGTATTCATTTCTGGGGTTGCCATTCCTGCCCTATAGTGCCCTGTAGATAAATGGCTTTGATGCCTGGGTGTGCATAAGATGTTTAACACATAAAGAGCCACAAACTTTTCCTGAAATGTGAAAGCAAGCAGTTTGGTCAAGTGTTTAGAGCACTAAATTGATATACAGTACAACAGATTCCTGCAGGGCTTTAATTAATTAACTCTGCACTAGAAACAATTGACTTCCAAAAATAAAGTAAAAACCCCCAAAATATAGGTGGAAAATTATTTGATTCCTAAAGAGAGAGAGAGAGAAAAAAAACAGGACAATTCAGGGTCATTCCATTTTGCAGTCCTGGAAGTATAAAATGATAGATTTCGAGGAAAGACAGGAATTTACGAGTAATATTTTTTACCTTCAACAACTGGTCTCTCTTTTGTCAGAAGTATTTGTTAGTTGTCAAACCACTTCATTGATTGTATTTTAGCAATTATATATTTCTGATATAATTTGATTAATAACATATTTTTATTTCTCTCACTTGTTTTCAAACAGCTTTTCTTATTAATTTGTAGTCAGTATTTTGTATCTCCACTATTAAAGATGGCCACCACTGGCAATTTAAAAAAATTCCTTTCCTTGAAGTTACGTTTTGACTTTACAAACTGGATTCATACTGTGGATGTATTGGGGGGGTGCTAGCACAATTTTCTGATTTTAAATAGCAAAGCACCGCACCAAAATGTTTAATTTATTCATAGTGGGCATGGCCAGAGAGCAGTTACTTTCAAAACTCCATATCATAGTTCAGGAAACAAAATACAATGAAAAGAACAATGGATATTCTGATTTTTTGTCAGGAAATACATTATTACTGAAAAAATGCATGATGCATTTCTTTTCCTACTTGCAAATATTGCTGCTTTAAAATATCAACTTCCATATTTTGTACCCACAGAAGTTAAGAACTTCCACCATGACAAAATCAGATGAGCCCCTGGATCCCAGTTTTGAATCATGCCACAGCCATCATGTGACTATGGTTAAGACACTTAACCTCCCTTGGCTTTAGTCTCTCCAGCTGTAAGACTGGGTAAAAGCAGAATCCCACTGAAAATGAAATATTGCATGTACATTTGGATAGCCTAGATAAATAATGGTAAAATAAATAAAAAAAGATAGATAATGCTTTTTTTAGGACTTTGGCAGACCAAGGATAGTTTCAAGTGTAGCCACCATATTAGCAGAATTGCTTCTTAATATTCTGACAACCAAAGCCCCCATGAGACAGCAGTAGCTGTTTAAAAAAAAAAAAAAAGAAATATGATCAGTTAAAAAAAAATACCAAGAATATAATTCAATCTGACACCCAGCTACCAGGACAACTAAAATCAGGTTAGGTAATAGCAACATGTAGGACCTCTAAGTGACTTAATTTCTGATTTCTTCTGTAGCTTCCAATCATTGTTCATTTGCATCACCCAGAACCAGAACAACCCCTCAATGTTTCCTGGAATGACATTGACATCACATTGCTAAGCCCCATGGAGATGGCTAGCAACATCTTATCTTATTTATAATTTAATGCTATATTATCTGGGTAATAGGAGACCTTTTTAATTATTTAAAATTGTATTTGATTATCCGTTGTTGTAATATTTGCAACATGTATTTTGTTTTGATTTCTGTTTTAATATCAACTACCTCAAAGCTGCCTGATACATGCCTGTTTAACTTTTGTAACCAATATATTTTCATTAAAATAGATCCATACTGTATGGAGGGAAACTGAGGCAGTTTTATGAGATACTGCTTAATATAATCAGAACCAATAAATAAGTATTGAAAACAATTTGTTTTCTTTCAAACCAGCCTATTTCAGCAAAATCTAAAGTCTTTTTATGTGTTTGTTTTGTAAAGCCAATACCTTTTTAAATATGGCCATTCTGCATGTTGTTTCTTTTTGGAGGGGGGGGCATTATGTACCTGCGTGCCTTCCCATGCAAGTAGTTCATGTCACTGCACCATTCACATTCAGTACGTGCATATGAAAGTCACATGCACAACAGACAATTTGCACACAGTGACAGCTGGACAGCTTTATTGGCATTTTGGGATTTGTGCTCAGGGGGTGTCTCTTAGGGCCAATCTCTCTTCCTCAAAATAGCACTTTTATGTGTTGGTGCACTGGGCTCACTCTATGGCCACTCTCTATGGCTGCCAGCACCTCCACAAGCAACCTGCCTATCCAGTCTGAAAACGGAGGCCCAAGTGGGTTCTATCGCTCCTGCAGTGGCCCCGGCCACTCTCTATAGCCGCCCGCTCCTCTGCAAGTGACCTGCCTATCCAGTCTAAAAGCTGTTCCCCAAGCAGCTTCCACCACTCCTGCAGTGGCTCCAGCCACTCTCTATGACCACCCACTCCTCCGCAAGTGACCTCCCTTTACCAGTCTGAAAGGTATCCTGTTTGTCCTGGGACTGTGCAGCTTGTAAACTGCTAATTTGACTGGCTGCTGGATGTCCTGGCTGAATGCTCATGGGTTGCCTTAACTTTTAAAGGCATTCTCATTGGTTAATTTTCTTCCTGTAGGTCTGGCTGGGTGGCTTGGCTAGGTGCTGTTAATCAACTTGAATTCAGTGCTTCTGCTTTGCTTCTGCATATCTCCTAACTCATAATTTTTGTTTCTAATGTTGGCCTGTGTATTAGGGTTTTCTGTTTCTTATACTAGATTTTAGTATACTGAGTCCAAGTCCTGTGTAGGTAAAGTCAGTAACAGCTTGAAATTACACTTTATTGTCTGTATCACCAGTTTCTTGCCTGCCAGAGCAATTACAGTAATTACCCTTGCATTTGTCAGCCATAGATCAGTATAGTAACTTACAGGCTGCCATGACTGTTCTGAATTTTTTATTGCCTTAAATTTTTATGTAAAACTGCTTTATTACACTGGTGAATTTAAGCCATTTCCTTCTGTATGTAAGAGCATTGACAATTAATCTTAAAACAGGCTGCTATGCTAAACTAAGAGCTTATTTGCTGTATTTTTTTTCTCTGCTGGCTTACCAGCCCCCATCTCCCTCTCTGTCTTTCTCTCTCTCTCTTTCTTTCTCTCCCAACTCCATTTCTAAATCTGTAACTGCCCTGCTTTCTGTGATACTATCCCCCTTCCCCCTGCCTCCATGTGTGCTTGTTCTGGCGTCTCAGCCTGCAAGCTGCTGCTGCTTTCAGCTACCCAGCCCCCTACCTCTCGCTTTCTTATCTCTGTCTTTTAATCCTGTAATTAACCTGCTTTCTGTGACACCCCCGCTTCCACAAGTGCCATTCTGGTGCCTCAGCCTGCAAACCCCTGCTGCTTCCAGCACTTGCCCTCCTTAGCCCATGCCTCTTCCTAATAGCGACCCCAATTTACTCTGTCTACTACACCTAACCTCTTACTATTATCTTTTACTTAGTGTCCGCCCCTCGCCCTTTGCTGTTTTTGTGTACCTCAGCTATTTAACTGAAATAATTTCTTACTCTCCCTCTTTTCTTCTTAGCTGAGCCCCAAGTGGGTTCCACCACTCCTGCAGCAGCCCCAGTCACTTTCTATGGCTGCCCGCTCTTCTGAAAGTGACCTACCTATCCAGTCTGAAAGGTATGCTGTTTGTCCTGGGACTCTGCAGCTTGTAAACTGCTAATTTGACTGGCTGCTGGACGTTGTGGCTGAACTCACATTGTCTGCCTTAACGTTTAAAGATATTCTCATTGGTTAATTTGCTTCCTGTAGGTCTGGCTGGGCAGCTTGGCTGGGCATTGTTAATCAATTTGAATTCAGCCCTTCTACTTTTGCTGCTGCGCCTCTCCTAACTCATAATTTTGTCCCTCCCACTCCCCCAGACCCCAACCTCTATTAAATGCTCTTACACTTGGTCCTAACCCTGCCTTCAACTCCATAATTGGCCGTGCTACTTCTGGCCATTTCCTAAGGTGGCTTTACCCTTTACCACCTGTGTGTCTTTGCCTCTAGGGTGCTTACTCTCTCTGATCTCCTCATTTAGCCCTCCCATTGCCTATATTTTGTGCACAGAACATCAGACATAACTCTATGCTTCCATTACTTCCTCAGCTACAGAATCCTTCCCTTTCGACTCTGCAGCCTGTACTCACTTGGCGACATGGCGCTTTTTACTATTTTTATAATACTTTCATTTCACAGCATGTCCAATGTATCACTTCGGAATGCCGATCTGGGCTCTAGTCCAAACCTAGAACTCTCCTCTACACCTCCCACTTCCCCCACACACTGCACCTCTCTATTTCTAGTACGCTCCCCTCCCTTTACCTCATCTCCACATTCTTTCTCCCTCCCTTTTCTCCTCCCCCCCCTTGCCTATGTCTATCCGAGCACTTTTTCTGACCTCAATAAATTATTATATTAGTTTTCCCTCTTCTAACACTAAAACTGTATCCTTGTCTACAAAATGTGGGCATTCCCAAAGAAAAAAGTGCTCATATCCCTCAAGCGCTACTTAAAGTAACTGCTACTCTTGCTCCTCCTCCTCTGCTCGGGCAATGTGGAGCTGAATTCTGGCCCTCCAATACCGCTTGCTTCACCTTCTCAATTTGCAGCTGCCTCTGGACTCCAAATGATGCTGGTCAATATCCTAAGCTTGACTAAGAAATTTGACCAGTTACAAGCATGGGCCACTCACACTGAACCAGATTGTATCATTATTACAGAGTCATGGCTTAAAAAGGTCAATACTGACCAACACATTTTACTGCCGGGCTATAAACTGTTCAGGACAGACAGGGGTACCAGTCAGGGTGGGGTGGCTGTCTGTTCTAAAAGTATGTACACTATTAGTGATATCTGCTGTAAATCCAAACCTAAGGAATACAAAATTGTATCTTTGAAGCTTCACCTTCCTTCCATGGAACGTATCATAGGTTTCATAGGTTTTTCTGAGCTCTATAGAGACCGAAGTCCATGATAACTTGCTTAAAACCTAGAGATACCCAGTAATATTTTTAACAGTCAAGTAGGAATCTAGGGTGTGTCTGAATGCCTACATGGTTTTACTTCCTACTACTTCTATTGGGAGTTAGTTCCCGATTTTAACAACCCTCACAGAGAATCAATTTTTGCATGTATGTGTGTTTTATCTTTCTCCTTTTAGCTGTAAGTGGTGGGTTCTGGTGTTATATTTCTGATCTCTAAGGGTGAATCCCAGTAGTTCCCACAGACATACTGCAAATCTGATAGTGCTCGAAAAATCAGGCACATGTCCCTCCTTAATCTGTGATATTCCAATGAATACAGCTCTGTTTTTTTTAGCCTCTGATCATAGTCAAGTCCCTGGATCTCTTTAATTCATTGTGTTGCCCTTCTTTGAACCCTCTCCAGGGCTTTTATATCACCCTTGTTCCCAGGTGCCCAAAACTGGGCACAGTACTCTGTGTGTGGCCGCACCAGAGAAGTATAGAGGGGAAGCAGACAGCCTGCCTCCTGCTCATGATAAGACTATGGATGCAACTCTGGATTCCACTAGCCTTTTTAATCACCTGGTTACAAAGTAGTTGGAATTTGAGGTCATTACTAACCCTGATTCCCAGGTCTCACTCATCCTGAACTACTTTTAGCAACTGCCCGGCCAGAGTGTAATTCATAACGGGGTTATTTTTCCCCAAGTGCATCACTGTGCACTTCTCAATGTTAAATAGAGATTTATATTTTTGTGCCCAAGCTTCAAGTTCCCCCAGTGATTCTTGTAATACTACTGCATCCGTATGACTATTTACTGGGAAACCTAAGGGCGTGTCGTCCACTAATTTAGAAAGCCAGACATCAGCTTTGTGCTTCATTGTTGAGATGTACAAATTAAAAAGGCAGGGACCCAATACAGATCCCTGGGGGACCCCACTGGTCACATCCTCCCAATTGGAGAACTCACCCCGAATAAAGACCCTTTGTCTTTTTCCCATTAGCCAGTCCCTGATCACTATTATTGACAATTATAGGCCCCATGCTGGTGGCACTGATATCCTCAATAACCTAAAATCCCTAACCACCACTGCCAACAATGAAACCATAATACTTGGGGATCTCAATATGGACTAGCTGACCCCTAAATCACACAGCCTGAAATCTCTCTGTAAAGAGTTTGGCCTCTCTCAGATAGTCAATGAACCCACTAGGATCAATACTTCAAACAATGCCAATAGTTCCCTCCTTGATGTTATATTAGCCACTCGCCCTCATAAAATTTTGCACTCTGCTGTTTTCCACAATGACCTGAGTGACCACAGGGTTGTAGTATGTATAAGATTGCAAGCTAAGGGTTGTCACCAACCCAAGCTTATAACTAAATGGTCTTACCATAAGTTCAATGCAGTGAATTATTTGTTTGATCTAGGTAACATTAGCTGGCAAGATCTCTATCTTGCTAAAATGGCTGATGAGGCTGCCACTATCCTCAATAACAACCTTACTGCTCTGGCTAACAAGCATGCCCCCTTCATTAACTCTCATGTGTGTAAAACCTCTCACCCTTGGTTTACACCAGACCTCAAGGCTACACTAATAAGCTGTGATCAACTTTGGGCCCAGGTTAGATGTTCCAAGTGCCCTTCTGACTGGTAGACTTTTTGAGCTGCTAGGAATGCCTGTGTTAAATGCATTTGTACTGCTGCCATAGAGCCCATGCTTGTGTGTGGAGTGAGGAGAGCAACCCTTAAATGGGCCAAATGGGGGTGTGGCCAGTTGCATTGCCCCCTTGAACTACTGGCTGTAGCATTCCAATTCAATGGATGTCTTTGTCATGTGGCATCTCTCAGGCAGGTGCCATGGCAGTGCCCACCTGTGACCAGGTCCATTTTGCTGCCTGCCAACCCTTCATGGAACTCCAATCCATCAGCTGCATGGCATATCACACTGCACACCAGCGGGGTGCCAAATTGCAACCTTGAACTTCCCCTACTCTCCCTTCCCCTAGGGTACCCCCTCCATACTCTAACAGTCCCTGGCCCCCTCCTGGCATGCACAGTGACCCCCCACCTTCATGGCCACTCTACTGTTATGCCTGGTGGAGATGGCCAGATCCATGTGTCCATTCCTGCAGGTGCACCACATGATTGGCACAAGCCTGTGGCTGCAGTAACTCCTGTTTTTTTAGAGTAGGGAGCCCCCTTTTTATAACATTGGTTGCAGGGTCCCTGAGGCACCCAGAGTTTTCTTCAGCCATAGAGCAATTCACCTTGCATCGCTCTAAGGGCCACTTGAAAATCAGCCCCACTGTTTCTTAGTTTGAACAAGCTTGTTGTGTGCACTCTGTGGAACCCTCTCGTGAACTTGAAAGTGTCTATCATACCACCTGTCCTGCCTGTCCTCTGGTGAATACATAATGAGACTTTTCAGTCTCTTGTTTCATTCCTTGATCATTTGGCGATGAATAATTTACTCCATCCCTACCCTTCCCTAGATGCAGATCCCAGAACTTTACGCAGTATCCCATATGCTGGACCACTCACATAAACAAATTGGCTGCAAATATAGGGAAAAGGTTAGGTGCCCTTTACAGGGTAAACTAGTGTATGAGATTAGAGGAAAGGAAGCAGGTAGTGGATCATATTTTTATTTATTTAGCTTTTGTTGACCGGGTAAGTGCACTAGACAAATCCTGCCTATTTTCAGGCACGACCCGGGGGAGGGGGATACAGATGAATGCCAACTGACCTTGAACCAGATTAAGCTGTTAGTGGTATTTTTAGTGAATGATGGAAATTTCGCCAGGACACCGGGGAAATTCCCCTACTGGCTGCTGGTCAGTGGCTGGTGGGGGTCCTTGCTGACGTCAGAAGCCATTTTGGCAGACGTTCCTGAGTTCAGGATGGAGGAGGAGGTGGAGGAGCCTAAGCAGCACACTGTTATGATGGAACCCTTGTCGACAGAGATTTTGCTCTACTGTGGGAGTTGCTTTACATCGGTCTACTGCTCAGGCAGAGAGTGAGTGCTGTACACCTTCAGCGGTGCCTTTATTACGGAATCGGGATACGACGTTGTACCTTCCTAGTGATGGAGATGCACAAGGTGGAGATCTTCATACGTTACGTTTAGAGACGGAATCTGTGTCTCGGGAGGTGGTTTCCGGGAGGACCGCAAAAAGTGACGGACCGCACACGACGCTCCTGGTGCGACAGCAATTCGGGCTCCAGGAAGGAGGAAGTCAGGGATCAAATCCAGACTGGTCGGAGGAGATGGCGCTTTTGGATGCAGGCTGGAGAAGAAATGAGACGGGAACTTGGGTGCCTGATCTCGATTGGACTCCCCTCTCAGGTAAGAAACCTCCTATCCCTGGCTTGGAGGGTTCCCCACAACCATCTACCTCGAGGGGAGATAGGGATAGGCCTGGGTCTGACTTTTCTACAGAGGCCTTTCTTCTATGACTACTGCAGCTTCTGAGGAGACAGCTCACTCAGCTACACCGACTATGGCGGATTTATTTAAAGCAAAGCTAGAGCAGGCCCCTCGTCGTCATGCTGTCCGTTTAAGATATAGAGGGGGCCTGCAGGAACATCCTGATAGATATTATATCTTCAACCAGCTTCTGAAAACTAAGATGGGATTTTGTGCCAAAGACATATATGCCCTTATTCATATTTCTGGCGAAGACTCTTATGACATAAGCTTCCAATCTGTTGCCCTTCTGGATAAGTTTTGGGACAAATATGTTATGAAAAAATCATCCTGTTTGGCTGCCGTTTTTGTTATTCCATTATCGAAGCCTTTAATACGATATGTTACCATTATGTTCAGAAACGAAGGGGTGAATGTCAGTGATATTTATAGATGGCTGCAAGCCAAGTGTGAAGTGTTGGGGCCCCTGAAGCTCTCTTAGATATTGAAGGTATCTGGACAGGGGGGTGGAAATTTAAAGTAAAGTTGTTACAAACTAATTCAGAAGTGGTACATTTGCCGAATAGTTTTTTTCTAGGAAAAGATAGAGGGGTATGCTTTTATGCAGGGCAGCCTAGAGCCTGTTATAAATGTGGGGATAGAACGCATATAAGTAGCGTTTGTGATATGCTGAAATGTCCTCTTTGTGGGGGTTTTGGGCATTCTGTAGACCGATGCAAAAATGTTTTTAAATGTAACCTTTGTGACGATCAGGGTCATGCCTTTCATCAGTGCCCATGGGCGAGACATAATTGTTCTGATGGTTTAGACCACGATGGGCTGCTTCGTAAAGCTCAGGCTAAATTACATACCTTGGGTGAGGGGGTTAACCTCCCTCCCTTCCCTCCCACGGCAAGACCCTCCACCCCCATTCCCAAGTCCTGGTCCATCAGTACAAAAGGTGGCTCCTGCATCTCAGAAGATGGTACCTCCTGGTCCCTCCCGTCTAGAGAGAGTCAAGTCTGGTTTCCAACATGCCTCCTCCTTTTGAAATGGTAAAAAGCAGGAGGTTCACTAGAGCCTCCTCCAAACAGGCCCAGAGCAGTCCAGTGGTGACTGAAAATTTCTTCTCTCCTCTCCAGGAGAAGGTGAGAGACTCTGATCTGGAATCTGAGACCTCTCACCTCTCGGAGTTAGTAACGGATGAGGATGATAGCAAATCAACTGAGTTGGCTAAAGATAAGAAAGGTAAAAAAGGAAAGAAAAGGAAAGTGAGTCAGAAGCATAGTCCTTAAGTTTATTATGGCTGTTTTGAAATTTGTTACTTTAAATGTATGCAGTTTAAAGACTTTTCATAGGCAGATATCTGTGTTTTCCTATCTTCAGACTTTAAATCTGGATGTTATTTTTTTGCAAGAAACAAGGGTATCTTCCATTTCAGAGGAAAACAAATTGAAAAAATTATGGACTTGTGGCCCCTCCTTTTGGTCTTATAGTACTGAACTGGCTGATGGAGTAGCCATTTTATTTAGTAATACTTCCTTTCACATCATAAAAGTGACTGATTTGCTGCGGGTAGGTTACTTATATTAGATTGTTCTTGGGGTGATTATTCTTTTCGGGTTATTAATATCTACGGTCCACAGTCTAAAACAGGACATATTTCCTTATTTTCAGACTTAAAGCCCTTTTTATTTACAAGGAAACATTTGGTTTGGGGAGGGGATTTTAATTGCTCCCTTGATATTCAGTTTCGTAAAATGCAAGGAAAGAAGGTGTATTGTGATTCTCATGCATTATCAGAGGTTGTAGAAAATGCTGGCCTTTTGGATGCATTTCGTAGTTTACAGGCTACAGGAGGTATCGTATCATAGGCATACCTTTGCTACTCGGATTGATATGTTTTTTATTTCACGCTATTTTCAAGTGGTGTCCTGTGTTGCTGTTCCGGTAGAATTTTCTGACCATCATATTCTATTTTGTTCTTTGTCCTTAAGGCTTCTTCCTCCCAGATTGAGCTCTGGTGTTTCTCGTTGGAGATTGAATACTTCTTTTCTTTCGAATCTGGTTTATTTTGTTAAACTTGAATTATTTTTAGCTGCAAAATCCTCCACTTTTGATCTCTTTCCCTCCCCATTTGATTGGTGGAAACAATTTAAAACAGAGCTTGCTCATTTATTTCAGTCCTGGGGTAAGGCAAGGGTGCGGGATGATTATGGGAAATATTTAGTTCTAAGGAATCAATTGTATAGACTTATGTCACTCCCCCCAAGGGAACATGTTCATTTTCTCTCTCAAATCAAAACTATTAAACAACATATGAGAACTTATCAGTATAACAGGGCCAAATCCCTTGATTTAGAATTTCGTTTTATTTACAAGGATTCCCCTGTGGCGGACCCATTTCAGGCATGTAAATCATATTTAAAAGATACCCTTATGACTGGCTTACTTAATAGTAATAAAGAACTAATTACTACTGATATTGGTATGTTGAAGGTAGTTGAACACTATACTCAGGAATATTTTCACCCCTAATGTGTTACCTTTGGATCTTCTTCACCATGCAATTTTTCTTCCTTCCTCAAATACCTCATGATTTGATTCAGTCCTTAGATCACCAATTACCACTTCTGAAGTCATTGAGGTAATTAAACATTTGAAGCTTGGGTCTTCCCAGGTGTAGATGGCATACCTAATGAATTTTATAAAAGTGTATACAGTTTATGGGTCTTTTTCTTCCCAGTGTGTTTAATTCTTATTTATCCTCCAGTACCCTTCTCCAGACTTTTCACTGTCCCTAATGACTTTTATTTTCAAAAAAGGAGATAAAACATCATTTTCAAATTGGAGACCGATCTGTCTCCTTAATAGTGATTATAAGATTCTATCTAAAATATTGAATACCAGATTAGAAAAAGTTGCCCGATTTTTGATCCACACTGCACAGACCTGTGCAATTAAAGGTAGACGAATTCAGCATAATCTCTTTTTACTTAGAGATCTAATGGCCTGTCACACAAATTTTTTCTCTACAGAACTAATAGCAGCTTTGGATCAATCGAAAGCTTTTGATGCGATCAGCCATTCCTACTTGTTTTTTGTATTATCCTCTTATGGAATTCCTGAGACTTTTACTCGGTGGATTTCAAAACTATACTTATCTGCAGTTTCAATTCCAATAGTGAATGGTTTCTTAGGTAGAAAAATATCAATTTCTAGAGGTGTCCGACAGGAATGCCCCCTAAGTCCCTTATTATATACTTTCATTTTAGATCCAATTATTAGGAGTATTATTTGTGATCCCTCCATTTCCGGGATTGCTCCCTCATCTCATTTAAAGTATGGGATATAGTATGGATATCTGCTCATGGAAGGCTTGGAGTCCGTGGCAATTTAAAGTACAAACCAATTTCCGAGAGATACTGTTTACGTCCAGGTTGCACTAACATTGAAGAATCTCAGATGCATTTTTTTCTTGAATGTCCTTTCAGTCAGAAGTTTTGGGACTTTGCTGCCCGACAGTGGAATATGCCTCATTTGAGATTCCTTTCTTATTGTACATTAGTATTAGGTGAATATTTGGGTGATTGGGATCAATATCACAGGAGTACTTTGAATGTATTATTTGCACTTTTACAATATTACTTATGGCAGGCTCGCTGTTCTTTTGTGTTGCAACAAGCTAATACGGATTTTGCAGCTATTCTTTTTGCTGTCATTTCAGATTTACAAATGATACACTGTCTTGATGAAAAGAAATATTCTAGGTCTTATGTTATGTATTTATGGAAAAACTTTTCTTTTTGTTAATAGAAGTTCTTTATAATTATACTCTTCTTTAGTTATTATTGTTGCTATTTCTTCACATTGTTTGTTTTTTTCTGTGATGTTGTGTATTCTAACCAATAAAGTACCCCTACTCTTTTCGATAAGTGCCATGGGATCTTTAACATCCACCTGAACTACCACCAATCCAGGCAGATGGGACCTCAGTTTAACATCTCATCTGAAAGACAGCACCTCAGAAATGCAACACCCCTCTCATGCTGCATTACAGTATCAGTACTGGGATATTAACCCAAGTGCTAGATGTGGGAACTGAACCCACAGCCCTCTGATCTTCAGGCCTCAGAGGCGAGTGTGCTACCTACTGAGCCACTGACACTGTGACATGATCCTTCCCCTGTTTAATTATGGGGATATCTTATATTCCACAGGATCTAAAAAAGACTTACACAAGTTGGATGTCTGCCTTGGCAGGCTGGCCTGTTTTATACTGGAATCCCCCCTTTTAACACATAAATGTCTGCTATATAAACAACTTGGGTTGAAGCATTTACATGACAGTCATAGCGAACATCTCCTGGCTTTTGTCCATAAGGGGCTATTGGGTAAATTACCCAACTACATCATGGAAAAACTAGTTCCTATGGATACAATTGATTCTTTAAGATTCACAGGTACCCTAGATCTTGTCTTACCTAGACATAACCTGGAAATAGGGAGGCAATCAGTATTTGTTAGAAGATCACAGCTGTGGAAAGGTCTGCCCAAAATATTAAGAATTGTGGGAAATAATTCACAGTGGGGGGATATAAAACACTGGTTAAGGGTAACCAATGAAAACATCAGGCATTGTTGTATCTCTTATTGTATTAATGATTAACTGGAACTGAGTGTTGAATTAGAAAAGTAATAGAGCCTAAGATATAATTATAGGCAGGGTATTGTTATACGGGTGGCAATCTTTTAAAATGTATATTATTTTTATCTTGTAATTTGTACTGTGAATTTATTGTAAATTGTTGTGTTCTAAGGACCTCATTGTAAATGAGCAATGCTCAACTGAGTCTATCCAATTCATAAAGTGATTTATGAATAAACATTTTAGTACTACTACTCCATATGCAGTCTCACCAGTGATCTATACAGAGGCAATATCACCTCCCTTCTTCTGTTAGTAATCCCTCACCCTATGCATTCCCCAGCATTTCATTAGTACCTCCTGAGTCCTATATACCATGCTGCACTGAGCAGCTGGCTTTAGGTTTTAATATAGTACAGTGTTCCAGGATTTTTCCTTCCTATGTGCATCACCTTGCTTTTTGGTGTTGTATTTCAAATGCAAAATACTGGATAACTTCTCCCGCCTCCACATTTTCTGTCTCAATGTTAATCCACTCTTCATTGTTGACCCTTCTGCAGAGTTTGCTAGGATCTATGGACAGACTCAACAGAAATAGCATAGTCCTTATGATAGTGTGGGCAGAGAGATTAGCTGTTTTTGTAGCTATTCTTCTAATAATTTTCACTGTCTCGTATTAGTTCTTCCAATATGAAAAGAGACAATGTGGTTTAGTGGTTAGAGCACTGGTTTGGGAACCTGGCAACCACATATTCAAATTCTACTATAGCCAAATACTAACTGATTGACCTTGGGGAAGTCACTTAATCAGTTAGTAGTCCATTCTACCAGGCTGCATAAATGAGAAGAAGCAGGACCCCAGTGAAAATGAGATGTTGCACATCAGCTGAGCTATTCTGAGTAAATAAATCATAAAACTAAATAAATAAGTAAATATCTGCCCTCAACTCCAACCCTTTGATCTTAGTCATACATTTGGTCTATGGAGCTGAGTGTTGAGTCATTGGTAACAGGCCACGTGAATCACAAATCCTGGTGCATCCTCAGCAGTATATACCTGCAGTTCAACCTGAGGTAGCAATGGGCAGGGACTGTTTGGCAATGGCACCTCCAGGGCTGTATCAACTGCAACCTGAACTGCCTGTCATGTCTTATATCCTTTAGCACTGTGGAAGGTTTCAGAGGTGGTAACTACTTGACAACTGAATTCCATTCTCAGCAGCCACTTCATGTTATTTAGCCTCAGGGGGGTTCTCTGCTAGCCCTCCTCTGAAAATACAGTATAGTCTGGCCTTGCACTAGTTCCACAAACTCCTTTTAGAGCTTCATGGGAGATTCCTCACCACCACTATCATCGTTAATTCTACCTGCCTGCTCTTGCTTTATTCTTCCTTTCCTTTCTGTCTGTCTGTCTGTCTCTCTTCTTGTCTCCTGTCTCATTCACCTTCCTGTTATGGGCTTACAATTAAGCAAGATATTTAACTATGTGAAGCAAACCACAGAATTATGTACTGTTTGACTGGATACTGTGCTGTCTATCCAGTGTATACCCTAAATGGAACTATCTAGCCCTTCACATCAGAACAACCCAGGGTATATGGACCCTGCACACAGTGCAGGGTGATGCAGAGAAAGGGAGAGCCAGCCCAATATGCACACTAAAGCAACCATGAGCAGTCTGCACCTGGAACTAACAATTTAGACACCAAAGAATTACAGCAAGCAAGCAGGGTTCTTTAATGAATTCAAAACAAACCTGCAGACAACAGACACTTGCAGAAAAAATGATTGCGAACACTAACTAATTGTGAACATTCCGGTCTCTGTAAAAGCAAATAACAGACAACAGATGTGGCCCATGCTGCCTTGCCACTTCCTTCCATCTGAGCTTCATCAGGATTCCTGGTTGTTTATGACCTACCTGCAGTAGTCCAGCATCATTTCTGTTTCCTGTTACAATGCAGCTCCACACAGAGCCACTTCTATCAGCCACAGTTACTAAACATGGGGGCACAGGAAGTGTTTGATGAAAAAAAGACCAAAGGTGTGCAAAGTCTGACTTCTGCTGTCATCTAGGCAGACATAACATTCAATATTGTATCTGTCTGCCATAATTAAAGACCTATGCCGACTGATCACAGAAGTCAACTTTTTTTAAATAAATGAACATGGGACAATGAGGGCCGGGACTGTGGGTAATAAATGGATGAGGTGGGGAGAGGGGTGGGCTAAGGAACTCAGTCTTGTCACCTGGGGAGGGATATAGTGTTTAAAAAGAAAACAAGAAAGAAAGAAAAGATAAGCTAGATATTTAGATAAAACCTATTACAGACAATTGGGCTGGCAGTATAGCCTAAAGGTTAGAGCAATGAGCTGTGAATGAGCGTGGTACTTTCAGCAGACTTGGGTTTGATTCCCACAACCTCCACTTGCATACTGTGTCTCTGAGTAAGTCACTTAATAACCCAGTGCACCCAGGTCACCCCTGAAAACAGGCACTTGTGTCCAGTGAGCCTTACTTGGTTACCAAAGACTAAAATAAATTAATAAATGACACAATAAAAGTGTCCATTATGGCAATGTTTGGCTCCATGAAACTATTACAGGTACTTCTAAGTTGCTTTAAAGAAATGGACAAACAATTCATGCCCTTGCCATAGGATGATAAATAAGCAAGAATACATTATCACTTAAGGCATTAGAATCCCAGGGCAATAAAGGTGGGTTATTTTTACCAGACCCTACACTCTGTCATATCACCTATCAAATAAGGCCACAGCTATTCCAGTTCAACAATACTTTAATACATAGTTTATGGATACAGTTATAAAAAATATCAGCAGGTAACAACTCCTTGAAAGATATTTTGTCGAGTGTAATTACTAAAGAAAAAAATAGTCTACTTGTAAGTGTCCCCAGGAAAGCTTTTTTCCCCTCAAATGAATATGTCGGACAAGTAGTTGCAATATAATATTTCTCAGCTGTGGTCTAGGGGATAATCCACTTATCTTGCATAATAACAAACACATTATCTAGTTGGGCAGGTGGATCCATAAAATAATAAGCAAGCTTTTGACCAAAACATGGGATATTATCTTTTAGGGAACTGAAATCCCAGTATAATCTAATGTAAAAGATAGGCTAATATAATTAAAAAAAAAAAAGACAGATTAGACGAAATCTCAGAGGGCATGCATGCTGGTATTATGTACACCTCACTTGGGGAAAATTAAGAAACAATTTGGATTACTATATGAATCATACTGTAAATGAAATTTACAAAATGATACGGCACTTTCTAACAACAATTTAAAAAAAAGACTAAAGAGAAATGGTTGAAATGTTCAAGGTCCATTCACTACACTTTTTTTTGGGAACTATGTTTGTCTCTGCTCTGTGGGTTGGTTTTTACCTCATCTCAGTCCCACGAACCCTTCAACTGGCTTCTTTGACTGCTGCCCAGGGCAGAGGCCCTGTAACTTACCCCCCACAGCAGATCCCCCAAAGGAGAGTCCAAGATCCACCTTTGTTCCACTTGGGACTTAGGATGCGGCATCATTTGGCCGAGAAGAGAGGCATCACTCTGCTGCTGCTGCTGCTGCACAGGGCTTTCCCTTATGTTGATTTTCCTCGAGGTATGGATATGCAATGGCATCAGCGTATGGGCATGTGTGCTTCCACACATGCTCCACAGATGTCTGCCACTGACTTCCATGTTTTATGTGGTCCCTGGTTTGATGTACACCCAGCTGCCGATGGGTGTCACCCAAATGCCAGGTGCCACTGACCCTCCCCCCTCAGAGGTGGAGAGGTGTCCCTGGAACACTCATCCAACCTTCCCCTGACCAGCCCTCTGGTGCTCTGGGCTCACATCTGAACCCAGACCTCCAACGCTGTGAGCAGTAGCTCTACTACTACACTGGTGGGCCATCCCATCCACTACACTTTGTGTGGGGTTTGTGGCAAAGTAGAAAAAAAGATACATTTTTCATGCAGTCCTCTACAAAAAGCAGTGCAAGTTGGAAATTTGTACAGTGCTGTAGTGGCAAAACATTGCAATTGAAGGGTATTATACCTTGTGAAGTACACGCCAGAGTGCAAGTAGGTCACATGACTGATTTCCTGTACAAAAAAGATGGTCACATGGTACACTGCAGCAGGAAATACTCTTTAATATAGTTACCAGTGACGTAGGGGAGCTAATGTCTGTCTGTTTATAGACAATGGCAAGCTCTGCAGAAGAGTGCATAGTGAGGAGGGCATTCATGAAAAGTTTGGATAGGTTGGAACAGTGGTCAAGGATCTTGCAGCAGAGATTCAATGCCAAAAATTGCAAGGACATGTACATGGGCTGCAGAAAGGTTATAGTAGAATGCAGGCTTGGAGTTGTAATGATTGCAAAGACAGAGCAGGAAAGGGAGGTGGGAGCAGTAATTTCAGACAACCATAAATCTACTATGAGATACAACAAAGCTACCATATAGGGGTGGGAAATCTAATGCTTGATTGCACTTGGAGGGAATTTAGATGCAGGAGAAAAGTATTTTGCTCCAGTATAGATCCCTAGTGTATTGCACATGGAGTACTGCATACAGTTCTGATGTCCCCACCTAAAGAAAGATATATACAGACTAGAATCAGTGCAGCTGAGGATGACTAAGATGATACATGACCCAGGAAGTAGTGTGCACTGGAAGATTCGTGAGTCCAGTGCCGGGCAGGAACTGCTAACTCCCTGAATAAAAACAGGAACACCAAAAGGAAGATGGTCACTCATGGTTACAGCAATAGTGAAAAAGCAAACTCCACACAAGGTTGAAATGCAAACCTGAAGATTTATTGTGGAAATCACAGACATGTTTGGCAACAGGTACAGGTGAGCAGACTAGCAAAAGATGCTCTGGCGCTTAAACTGTAGCCTTTGTAAGGGAGCGGCCTCTTGGTGGCAAAGCAATCCCTTAGATACCACTATTTTATGAGCACAGTGATACTTGATTGGTTCACTAATTACAACTGAGAGCTCAGGAGTAAGTGGTTTGGCATGCAGAACAGAGAACAGAGAACAATATAATCATCATGAATGTACTAAAAATACAGCGTGAAGCAGCCCCTAAGTATCAAAGTACAGTAGGTAACAAACGTATCACAGTGCATATACTGTAGCAAGCTGCAACATTTCAGTTACAAAGAAACATTGATCAAAACTCTGATAACAAATAATTGGTGATACATACATAGTTTTAAATTACTGCTGACCAGTCATGGGTAGAATCAGATAGAAGAAATGGCTTCCGAGTAGAGCTGCAATCTCTCCATGTACACAAGTGATTCTATTCTGTATTTGGATGGGGGATCTGCCTGCCACAAGCACAGACTGCCAGATGCAAGGTGAGAAAGATAGAAAACAAAAAAGAAAATGTCATTAGTAATTAGTAGCAAAGAACATTTCAAATCACCAGAGTATCAAAGAGCACTTTTGATTTAACTGCAGGATGCATACAGACAAGTGATTCATGACAGTATCATTCATATCATTCTGACTTAAAGAAAATGTTTCAGATCCCACTCAGTGTTAAGACTTTGAGGTGTATAGATTCAATTGAAAAAAATCAAAAAAACTCTTCATTTGTAACAGCTTTTTTAGTCTTACACCCCTTCTTGGATTTCTTCCTACTTTGTTGCCTATCGCACGTCTTGACTTAGAGCGGCTTCGCATAGTATTTTAAAGTATATTCATGACAATTGTGTTGTTCTCTGTTATGTCCCCCCAAACCACTTACTTCTGAGCTCTCATTTGTAAGCAATGACCCAGTGCACAATGATTTTTTTACTACTTATAATGGACTAGCAGGGAATTGTTTTGGGGCTGTTGAAAATTTGAAACCTATTTTGGTGTACTTTAAGTGGGACTGTTATTTCTTTGAATTAGAAACGCATTTCTTCTGATTTCAAAACTATTTTGGTGTGCTTTTATGGGACTGATTTTTCTTTGCCATCTTTACTTGCTGCAGATTTGCCCACCCTCCCACTCTTAATTAGATGCCATGTTAAATTTGATTGACAGGAGCCAAGCACAGGGAATAGCAGGGGCTGTGGAGTCGGAGGGGAATAAGCATGCCCTAGGCACAAGTGTTTGGACTCATATATTGTTGTTTTCCTTATTTTTAAAATTATCTGAGTGATCTGTGGCAAGATTTTTGGGACAGGGGATTGATAAAGTTGTTTCTGTCTTTTCCTGTTCTTTGAAATGATCTGATGAATCAGTGACAAGATTTGGAGAAGAAGCTGTTTCTGGGTGTAGTTCATTGATATCACAGGAATTTGAGTGCACTTACTCAAAGCAACTAGAGTCCATAATCATAGTAGGGGCACAGTTAAAGCAATTTTGTAGAAGGAGGTGAGAGAAGAAAAAAAAAGCTACGGTGTACAAAAGAGAAAAAAGCATCAAAGTAAAGGGTGGTTGCATAAAAGGATAAAGAACAGAAGATGCAGAAAGGGCAATGCAGTGATTGTGGGACAGCAGTGTTCAAAAAGACCTACTGGACACTGCAGTGCTGCCTATCTGCAGGCACCACTCTGTGTTGAGAGCGGAGGTTGCAGGACTCCAAGCAGAGTTGACAAGGATCCAGGCATCCCCCCCCCCACACAGGGACCACCATGTCTACCACCATTTCCTCTGGGGATGCCAAGAAGGAGGGATGGGTAGACTATGGTGGGCTCAGGAAGGGTAAGAGAGGTGGGACAAAGGCACATCCCCCACCAGCGACACTTCATAACTCTTGTGCCATCTTGGTAGAGCAGGAAGATCACACAGCATCTCCAGAAGTGGACACTGAGGGGGATGAGGGGGTCATCCATGGCAGAACCCCATGGGCAACTGGAAGGAGAACAAGAAGGAGGAGGAAGCAAATTCTGTATGAGGACTCCATCATTAGGGGAATAGATCTGGGGATAGGCAGCAGTGGGGACAGAGAGGTAGTATGCCTACCTGTAGGCACAGTTTTGCCACTATGACTTTGCTTCTTGATGAAGAATATGGTCAAAGTGCTAGGGTGCCTTGCGGCTAGTCTGCACAGCTGTTCCTGTTGCCAAACACATCTGTGATTTCCAAAATAAATCTTCAGGTTTGAATTTCAGCCTTGTTTGGAGCTTGCTTTTTCACAGGCTACTATTTTGACTGTGAGTGCCTGGCTTCCATTTATTGTTCCTGTGACTAAGATGATAGCTGAGCACAAGGTAGGTTGTATGAGTAGAGACTGGAGAACCTCAATCTATAGGATGTCAGGAGGGAGGGTGATATGATCAAAACATTTAAATGCATGCAGGGGATAAACAAAGTGGACACTATCCAACTGTTCAGTAGTATGAGCAACAATATTAACTCAGTGAAGGGTTAAGAATGACACTGTAAAAGTATTCTTTCACAGAGCAGGTGGCTGAAAAGTGGAACAAAATGCCCACTAAGGAGGTCAGTGTGAATATGGTTTAGAGGAATTCAAAGGGGACAGGACAGGCACACGGCAGGTTAAGTGTACTGGGGAGTAGAGATGTGTGAAGCTGGCATACTTTACTTTGTGAATTCTTAAAAGTTTGCCGAATTCGTGAAGTGCCAACTTCACAAACATTTTTGCAGGTGAAATGGCACAAATTGAAGTGAAGTCATGCAAATTTGCCATTGAAGCTGTAACTTTCATCATGAATGCACCATGACTTTGCCTGGAAAAGTGCAAATTCCCCAGGAAAACACAATGTGCAGTGGTTAAGTGGTGAAGTGGGCAGTTTGCAAAAGTTATTTGCAAAAACAAATTTTGCAACTGTACTGGCAAAGTAAAACTTCATATCATCTCTACTGGGGAGGAAGGAGTATGGGAGAAGACTGGCATGGACCATTAGGGTCCACAGAACTACCTCACTTAGATAACAGGGCAGACTTGGGAACCCAAGGGCAGATTCGATGGACATATGGTCTCCTTCTGCGTTCATTTTTTATGTTTCTAATTAGACCATGGGGTCACATTCTGATATCAATTTTCTATGTTTCTGTGCTTCTACAAAGTTCTCCACATGACCCTGTGTACAGTGTGCAGTGCTGCTGGTTTAGGAGTAGGAGCAGGACTCAGAGAGCTGTTCTCTGAAAACTGTAAGGAAAATTGGTAATAATGGTTAAAAAAAATCATTGATAATGCAGCAAGCTTTGCTCAGTTTGAGGGAAGAGACTTGTAGCAGTCTTCTGAAAAAGTTTTCATTTAGAAAGAAAACACTTTTACCAGAATTTTATTATAGGTATTGCTGTGTTTATTTTAACAATGCAACAATGCATCTTAGCTGAATCAGTTGGGGGAGTGAGGAGAGGTTCCTTCCAGTTTCTGGATTGTCTTGTTGGATGTTTTAAACTTTAAAGAGCCACTGATGCCTGAAGAAGAACTTTGAAAAACATAATATTTAGACACAGAAGAGTTTATATTTCACATTTGCTCTGCAGTTCTTATTCCCATTATTTATTACTGGGGTCATATGCTTGAAAACAGGACTTTTGTTCCTTGATGGCTCATGAACTCCGATTGCTTCTTCCCAACCTGAAGTCATAATACTCTGTTTTTGTGACATCACAGTTATTCCCATGGCAACAGACTGTGATGCCACAACAGAGCATTATAATTTCAATTAGGGAGTAATCTATAGAGGCAGATGAACTCTAAGGGATAAAGACACTGCTTCTGTGGAGATTTCTTTAGTGATAAATAATGGAGAGGAGAAATCTATACAAGATATATGAAATGCAAACGGAAGTTTGTCTTAATATCATGTTTTGCAAAGTTTTCCCAAAGGCGTCAGCTGCTCTTTAATGTTTTTGAACCATACATCTTTTTCTTTTAGTGATATCTGCACTGACCATTATTTGTGAATGGCCAGATATATGATTTTGGAAGTTAACTGATTTGTTTTACAATTAGAAATCAGAAAGAGGTCCCCGGAGGAAGAGACATTCTTGGCCTCAAAGTTCTGTAGTTTTCCTCTAGGCTCGTTTAAATAAAGGGGAGTATGATGCAGCTCACACCTCTGCCATCGGTGGGCTAGTCATCATTCCTCAAAATGCCAAATGTATGCATATATCCCCAGAAAACAAATCAGAGCCAACATCCACACTAACCAGCAACCTCCATAATCTCTTGGCCGGAAAAAGCAAACTGGAGCAGTCCAGGAAGAGGGTACAACCTTGTGCCAAACACCACCACCCTCAGTCTTAACTATATAGCTCAACAAACCCCTCCCACTCCATTTTTAACCAATTACCCAACTCTTCCATCTGCAGGCTATATTTCTATCACCACCAGAGGTCATACCATCTCCTCAGATCTCACTCACTATCTGCCCAAGCCATACCTTTTTCCCCTCTCACTTCCCTGCTTCTTAAAGCTATAATTTCACCTTCCCAGTCCAACATGCTACTGTCCACTGTCATCTCTATCTCTATGCTACTATCCCTCCCTCCCCAGACAAAGTGGAACTTCTCGCGTGATCTAACAGACTGGCACTCTCCCTCCTTCCCTCCCCCCACCTGTTTACCCCTGAGTGGGCAGTTGTCAAAATTGCTGGCAGGTACCCCGCTGCCCACACTTCTCACCCCCACAAAAAACACAACCGTAAAACTCTCTACCATCCTCCTCTCTATCAGTAGGCATCATTATGGGCACTGGACTATATGCAACCCTGCTCTCCCCTGCCTATCCCCAGTCGCTCTCCCACTACTGCTCCCACAACCACTGCCCCACCTCCTCCTCCTCCTCCTCCTGGCTGCCCCCCAAACCTTGAAGCACCCAATACCCACCCGACATCCAGCCAAAGGGTATATGATGCGTAAATGTCACCGACTATATGCCCAAATGAGAAACTACCACCTTAGGACACTTGTCCTATTACTACTTCTCACGGGCAATGTCCACCCCAACCCTGGCCTAACGACTGCCCCCCAACCCACCCCATCACTTCCAATGGGTTGCAAATTGCCTCACTTAATATCTGCAGCCTGCAAAAAAAGTGGGACCCCTTTCAGGGGTGTGTACTCCAGCACCACCCTGACATCATTGGACTGAGTGAAACCTGGCATTTCCCCTCTGTACCTGACTCTGCTATTAACCTCCCCGGTTACATCCTCTACCGCTCTGATAGAGTGGGTAAACAAGGTGGTGGCTGTGCTGCCTACCTTAAAGACTCGCTGTCAGGCCAACTGCTCCCTACCCCACAGCTAGCATTGAGTGCGCAGGCTCTAATACTAAAATTAGCTCCAGGCAGCTCTACTGTCCCCCTCCTACTCACCATTGTCTAGCTTCCACCCAACAAACACAAATTTGCCTTCCAGGCCGTCCTGACCTATATCATGACTCTTCCACCTTAATATGAAAAAATAGTCATGGGTGACTTCAACATAAGTTGGTTGGCTACGAAAGCTGCCCCATATACTGATGATGCCACAGCACTCAACCTCACTCAGGTTGTCACCTCACCCACCAGAATAAATCCCCACACAGGGACAGCCTCCCTCCTGGATCTGGTCTTCACAAACCACCCACACAGAATTACCAACACCCAGGTACTCCCCAACGCTCTAAACGATCACTCTCCTGTGCTGTGCTCTTGGTCCTGCAGGGCACCCAAACACCCCCCCAAAATTACCTTACAGCACACACTTGGCCCTGGCAAACTCTCCCAACTCAAGGCCTTCCTTAGAAACTGGGACTGGACACCCCTCGTAAACATCCCAGACCCCGATCATGTGCTTGATCTAGTTATCTCCACATTCAGTAGGATCTGTGATAAGTTTGTCCCCCTTACCAAGAAAATTTCCAAAGGCAACCAGGTCCCCTGGTTCTCTGATCACCTCCTGGGCCTAATGAAACAGTGTGACTCCCTTTGGCATATTGTTAATGAAACCAAATGGCCAGCTGACATGCAATGCTATATGGGGTCTTGTAACAAATGCATGTGGTCCCTCTGCACTGCCAAAGCGGACTATTACAAAGCGTCCTTAACTTCCACCTGGGGAGATGGGCAGAAATTCTGGAATAATATTAAGCAACTCTGCGGTAAAACCCCAAACCAGCCCACAGACCAATTAGAAATAGACGGTGACTTTTCCACAGATATTCTCTGCATAGCCTCAGCCCTAAACTCCGCTTTCACAAATCTCAACCATATTCTCCCCCCTAACTTCTTCGACTCTAAGCTGATCCATGCCCACCCACCTCCCCTTGCTCCCCTCTTTTGCCTTTGCATCCTATCCCCTGTGGATGCCAAACCCTACCTAGACAAAGCCCTTAGCCACTCAACTAACTGCAGTAGATCCCTAGACCTGAAGCTTCTTCGTCTTACTCTCCCAGAAGTCCTCTACCCTCTCACTCATATCCTAAATCACTCCCTTTTTCAAGGGAAATTTCCATCCCAGTGGAAGCTTGCCAACACTACCCCTATCTTTAAGAGTGGGGACCACATCTTCACCAACAACTACTGTCCAATATCCATTCTCCCCCCCCAAAGCCTTAGAATGAATTGTCACCAACCAAATCACTGACCACCTCACAAAATACAAACTTCTCTGTGACCAACAACATGGATTCCGTAAGGGGCATAGTACCACCACCACTGCCCTCCTAGCTTTCACCTCACATGCCCACTCTGCCTTGGATCACGGCCACCTCACAGGTGCTATCTTCATGGATCTCTCTAAAGCTTTTGACACTGTCAACCACGCCCTACTGCTAAACACTCTCACCTCCAGTGGCTTCTCCAATGATACTTTAAAATGGTTCATCAGCTACCTGTCGGATAGAACACAACAGGTCAAGGTAGGCCCTGTCCTGTCCCCTTGCCTTCCAGTCTGCTCTGGTGTACCGCAGGGGTCAATTCTTGGCCCCATACTTTTCAGACTATTCCTAAACTGCCTCCCATTGGCCATCTCTGGAAACCTGCTCCTCTATGTGGATGGCACAGAACTTGTCGCCTCCTACTCCAGGCCACTTAATCTCCACCAAACACTCCAACATAGCTTCCACGAAGCAGAACATTGGTTCTCCACCTGGCGTCTAACAATCAACTACAAGAAAACTAAAGTTATGATCTTCTCCCACCCGAAGAACCCCTGCAAGAACCTCTGTCCCCCATTTCTCACTATTAACCACACCCCCCTCAAGCAAGTTAGCAACTTTAAATACCTAGGGATCACTCTAGACCTGGCCCTCAACTATAAACAACACATTATCCTCCTTGCCTCAGCCCTAAACTTGAGATTAGGTGTGCTTTATAGGCACAAACATTGCCTCACCCCGGAGGCCCTACGGCTCACCGTCAATTCCTCTGTCCTTGCCCTCCTTGACTATGGTATTACCATATACAGTGCTTCCCCCAACTCCGCACTAAACAGTCTCTGCCTTGTACTCGACAAAGCCTGCCACCTCATTCTAGGCTGTGATCACCTCACCCACACCTGCACACTTTACAACTCCTCAAAATGGGTAAACCTAGATAGCAGAATCCAGTATCATACATGCCTAATGACTAAGAAGATACTCCTAGGACTCACCCCTCCCTCTCTCTCCTCTATTATTCACCCAGTAGACCCAGCCAGATCCTCGCAAAACTCAAACAAGCCACTACTATGAGTACCCCACCCTCATACCTCCCAACTTCAAAGGACCTTCAGCTACCAAGCCCCTAATCTGACTAACTCTCTCCCTATCCAAATAGCAAACGAAACAAGGCTAGGTCCTTTCAAAACTAGACTAAGGGAACTCCTCCAAGACTCTAACTTATGTGATTGAACCTGACACTGTCCTGCATCTTGCTGTCCTACCAACTCCCATAAATATCCCAGTTTCTGGTGCAAAATCTCTCCTAACCCTCTATCTGACTATCAGCTGGTTACAGACTCTTCTGCAACTATATGGCTATGCTAAACTGTGACTCAACTACTATACTGTCCTAATCCCCCTCCTGATCTTCCCTTGTCTGCCATATAATGAAATGTAATGTAATTCTTTGTTATCTAATATACTGTACTGTCATCTCTGTTTATCAATTGTTTGCCCTGTGTCTTGATGTATGACGTGGAACCTTTGTAAATGAGTCTCTGACTCAAAGGTCTTTCTGAATAGTTTCACAATAAAACAATAAAGAGGATGTACATTCCTTGAAGACAATGGTTCCAAATACTAGGAGCCTAATTAACAAACTTTCCAAACTCACAGCCATCTTGGAAACAGAAAGGTTAGACTGGATGGCTGTAACAGAAACGTGGTTCACGGAAAACCATGAATGAAATACGGCCATTCCCAATTACAATCTGTTCAGGAAAGATAGAAAGAGCAAAAAAGAGGGTGGGGGGCATAGCCATCTACATTTGGGAGGAAATAAATGCCACAGAAGTAAAAGGGCAACCTGGGGACTTTGAGTCACTGTGGCTAACAGTAGACATGGGCAAAGGGAAAACCCTTCAGAATCAGCATTATGTACAGGCCCCCAAATGAAGTGGATAAAGGTGACAAAGATCTAATAAAGGAAATCCACAAAATGTCTGATAAAGGTGAAGTAATACTCGTGGGGGACTTCAACCTACCTGATATAAACTGGAGCACATTACATCTCAAACAAGAAGAAACAGGGACTTTCTAATTGTTACTACAAGGCACGGGACTGTGCCAACTTGTTAAAACCCCAACAAGAGGAGATTCCATTCTCAATCTTGTCCTCACAAACTCAGAAAGGATCAAAGACATTGAAGTGAGATGCCATATGGGTAACAGCGACCATCGCATGGTAAGCTTTAAGGTAAACATAACACAGGACACCAGCCACTCAAGGTGCTAGACTTCAGAAAGTCTGACTTCCAAAAAAATGAGGAACGACATCAGTAGCCAGTTAATGGAAATAGAGGTTGAGGAGGTGAAGATCATGTGGGGGAGACTCAAGAAAGCAATTAAGACTGCCACAGATCAATGTGCCAGATGGGTCTGCAAAGCAAAAAGGAAAAGAAATCCTCTATGGTTTTCCAAGGAAGTGGGTACCACAGTCAAAGAAAAAAGGAAGGTGTACAGCATATATCAGGAAACCAAAACTGAGAAAGACTGGGAGTCGTACAAGGGAAAAATGAGAGAGTCTAACAAACAAATTAGAAAGTCAAAAGCTCAGACAGAGGAAAAGATAGCAGAAGGGGCAAAGAAAAGAGATACATCATTTTTTAGATACATTAGAGACCGTAGGAAGACAAAAGGGGGTAGTAAAGATTGCTACTGAAGAAGGGAAATGCACCAAACATGACCCAGAGAAAGTCAAAATCCTCAACAAATACTTCTGCTCGATGTTTACCAAAGAAGACCCAAGGGATGGCCCAGCTCTGAAAAAACACAACGCCCCAGAACCAGGGATAGGCACAAGTCCTTTTACAGAAGCCGAAGTACAGGAGGCACTAAATAAACTAAAAGCAGACAAAGCCATGGGACCAAACGAGATGCACCCTAGAATCCTTAAGGAACTGGGGGCAGAATTATCAGCCCCTCTGGCACTTCTATTCACAAAATCCTAGAAGAGCAGTGTGGTACTCGAAGACTGGAAAAAGGCAATAGTGGTTCCACTTCACAAATTAGGCAGTTGCAAAGAGGCTAATAATTACAGACCAATGAGCCGCACGTCTATAGTAGGGAAACTAATGAAGACACTACTCAAACAGAGGATCATAGCATTCCTTGAAACTAGCGGCCAACAAGACCCTAAACAGCATGGTTTCACAGCAGGAAGGTCATGCCAGACAAATCTACTTGAGTTTTTGACTACGCTACAAACATAGTGGACAATGGTGGGGCAGTAGATGTGGTCTACCTAGACTTTAGTAAGGCCTTCAACTTGGTTCCACACAGAAGACTGGTAAATAAGCTTGACCACACAGGGGTTGGTCCAAAAGTAGTCACATGGGTACAAAACTGGTTACAAAGCAGAACACAGAGGGTACAGGTAAATGGAATGCAATCAACAGAAGGCAGGGTGACCAGCAAGGTGCCACAGGGCTCAGTACTGGAGCCTCTACTATTCAATGTTTTTATAGCAGACATCGATGATGGACTGGAAGGGAAGGTGTGTCTGTTCACAGAGGACACCAAGATATGTAACAGGGTGGACACCTCAGAAGGAGTGAGCAAGATGGAAGCTGACCTCAAAAAACTAGAAGAATGGTCTGGAGTGTGGCACTGGCAGCTGTGATTTAATGCCAAAAAATGCAAAGTCATGCACATAGGAAGGAAAAATCAAGGAAAGGAGTATTACCTAGGAGGCAAAAGACTGGCAGCTTCAAACCAGGAAGGAGATCTGGGAATCATAATCTCAGACTACTTAAAGGTCAGCAAGCAGTGTGAGAAGGCAACTTTGAAAGCCAACAGAATGCTGGGCTGCATTGGGAGGGGAATCATGACCAGGAGTAGAGAGGTGGTACTACCACTGTATAGATCACTGGTCAGGCCTCACCTAGATTATGGAGTCCAGTGCTGGAGGCCTCACCTCAGGAAGGACATTGACTGGGTAGAAACAGTACAGAGAAGGGATAAAAATGATTCAGGGTCTGCAGTACATGTCCTACAAGGAAAGACGTAGGGAACTGAATATGTACTCCCTGGAGAAGTGAAGACACACAGGTGCCATGATTTGAAACATTCAAGTACATCAAAGGCATTAACAAGGTACAGGCATAGGAACTTGTTCACTTCCAGATGGGCTCCAGGACCAGGGGACATGACCCCAGGCTGCAAGGAGGGAGGTTCTCTACCAACACCAGGATGTTTTTCTTCACATAAAGAGTGGTGGACACCTGGAACAGCCTGCCCCAAAAAAATGTGGGTGTCAACACTGTGGGGGGATCCAAGAATGCATGAGATAGAAACAAGGGAGTCCTGACTACAAAGGGCAACTAGAGTGTCAAAATAGGTCTAAAACAAATGGGCAGACTAGATGGACCTAACAGTTTCCTTCTGCCATCAACTTCTATGTTTCTATGTTTCCATGTAGATACAAACATTTGGTACAGTTGCAGCAAAATACATGATCAATTATTTCCATGTATTCTGTGATATTTCTAAAGAGATTCTCCCTGGTGGCTTTTTGGTGGTACTACAGGCAGGCAGGGATTTCTCTAGAGTTATCACAGGAACTATCTAACCATGGCAATTGCTGCAACAATGTAATTTCTGGCTGCTACAGTTTGTACTTCGGAGTTGTGAATTTAGAAAGCACTTATAGCGGAGAAGTGGTGGAGTACTTCCAGTTGTACTCCAGTATATTCTTTTTGTAGGGCTGTGAAGCAATACTCTCATTGTTCAGCTCCGAGGTTAGGCAGCTCTACATTTTTGTGAGTATAGAAACTAATTCATAAATAAAATATTTTAAGTTATAATAATAAATAATTTATGAACCCAACCTACTTTTTCACATTCTCACTTTCATGTTTTCAGTGCTTGCTACTGTATGCTGTTTCTGGGGGAGCAACAACCCTATGCCACAGCTGAGACAGCACCCAATTTATTTTAAATAGAGGAATTCTTATCTTCTAACACTTAAAAGTGTAGGAAGATTTAGGATTACTCAAGGAAAATGATGATTTCATATAATATGATTAGACCACTTTGGAAATACTTTATCATGCCTAAAATAATGCAATTACTATTTAATTTTCATATTTATGAACCAAAAACAGACAAACAAAAAAAAAGTATTGTTCTTAATTATGTTAAAAAATCTATTTGATGTTTATATAAATGTACCGTATTTGTACATCGATGTGCTTAGTATATTTGTGTAATGTATACATTGTTGTAGTGTTTTTACATTGTTGTATTGCTAGAGGTCAATAGCTCCACACCAGTACAGGCTGCAAGCTAATGATATGTAACATCTGAATGGTGATGTGCAGCCCTTTCCAGAGCTGTATAGTATTTGATACTAACATGGAAGATACTAAATTTATTGATTTGTTAAATGTCAATGGCAATATCAATATACAGTACAGACAATACATCAAGGCAAACATTTGTGTATCAATACAGAAATGCTGTATCAATAAACCAGAATTACTGTATGCTGACATGAAACAAAGCTTTCATTTAAAATTATAATTAAGTTCCTAGCCCTAATAGTTCCAAAGTTAGCCCTCTCTGCTGATGATTGCTTTTAAAATTACTAAACTGGGCACCATGTGGGTTAGAAACCCAGTTTTGTTTTTAAATGAAAGCTTGGAGTGAATTTGACATGGCTGTGTCATGTCAATGCAGTGTTCATGTGTTAATGCACATGTACCAAACTAATAAATGCAGGTGAACAACACGACATAATCACGGCCGTTGCGTTTGGAAGGTACAAGTGGTGTTTAATCCAGACGATCTACAGTCTTTTCTCCTAGTTAATAAATATTTACAGTAATGCTAAATCATTTATGAAAGCATTGCTAGCTAGTTTGCTCACATTCTCATATTTTTAATTTTCTAGGCTGATGCCAAGCGCTTTTGTTGCCAAGAGTTGGGCAATATGGCAATTATGGTTGTTTCACATTTCCTGGGCTGTTGAAAAATGTTGTTGATTTCACGTCAATTCTGCACCATAGCTAAAGCAGTTGTCAATTGTTTTTAATACAGAAATATTTAATACATGTTTACACTGATAGTGACTGATTTTTGAAAGCATTACAAGCTACTATGTTCAAATTATCACATTTCATGTTTTCCCATTTGATGCCAAGTGATTCTGCTGATGAGAGTTTAGCAATATGCCAATTTGCCATGCAGTAGGTCATGTTATAGCACATACCTCTGGTGGAAGAGTGGTGAAACAAACAGCAAGCAACTTCATCACTGACACCCATGCCACAAGCCCACCCGTGTACAAATATGGGGCCTGATTTTAAAAAAGCCCTTAGAGTGATACAAGTTGCATTGCTCTAGGGCTGCAGCAAACTCCAGGTGAGTCTGGGACCCTGCACAAAAATTTATAAAATGGGGTGGGGCTCTGCACTAATGACTCAGGTGTTGCCACAGCTCCAGGCTTGTGCCAAACATTTTGTGCACTTGTAGGGATTGATGCAGTGATCTGGATCCCCTGCCTGGCACAACACTAGAAGGGCCATGAAGGTGAGTGGGTGACTATGCATACCAGGAAGGGCTGAGGTCAGAAGTAGCATGGGATGCCCTAGGATGCATTGGGGAAACAGCGAAGTAGCAGGGTGGTAATGTGGCATCCAGCGGTGGTGACTTTTCCAATGCCAGGCAGTCAATTGGCTTGCGGTCTGTGGAGGGTTGATAGGGAGGGAACATGACCTGGTTCCAGGTGGGAACAGCCCTTGACCTTCCCCAGAGGTGCCACAATCCACAACCCTCTAGGCAGGAGGCAGCCTGCCACAACACCAGGGTGCAGGGTACCAGGGGACTGTTGCGGTGCCTAGAGAACTTTCCTCTTCACCACTGGCAGCCCTCAACCTGCAGCCAATGCTTCCCATCTACAGGATTGTGGATTGTGGCACCTCTGGGGCAAGTGCCAGGACTGCACCCGCCTGGGGTCATGTCACATTCCTTCCCTACCAACCCTCCATGGACCACAAGCCAATTGGCAACCTGCCGTTGGAAAAGGCACTACTGCTGGGTGCCACATCACCACCTTGCTGGCTGCCGAAGCCCCATAGGGCACCTGTGTGCTGCTTCTGCCCCCGGACCTCTATGTTCAGGTCCCCTTCTTCAATCACTGCAGTGTCTGGCACTGGTACAAGTCCCTTAGAGCATCTCCTGGCTGGTCTAAGCAGATCCCCCTATTGCATCCATGGCAGAGCTTTAATGCCCCCCAAACCCCCCCAATAAAGATTCTCAACTCTGGGGGGAGGGTGTCAGTGAAATCATACTAAAGTGCAAAAACATAAAATGTTCTAGGACCAGGAATCAAACACAGTCACAGATACAGCACCTGGGTTCCTTGCTGCAGTGGCTCAGTCCATTGAGCCATGGCAGATGCTTTGTGGGACCCTGTCCCAGCAGAGGTCTTATCCTCTGCCTGGGATAGTACGAGGGTGCAATACAGCGTACAGCAGTATTCGTGGTATTGCACCACTTGCTGTCTCATACCTCGCTATTCCAGGTTAGCTGTAATGTTGTACGCTGAATATTATGACCCAGTAAGCCACAATGTACACCCAGCATCAAAGTAGTGCTAATGAATGTGTAGTAGTGGGTAGGTGCTGGTGAAGTGAAAACAGTTTGCAATTCACTTAATAATATGTTTCCTGAACTCCACACTTCACAGTACTAAGTAAAAATAGGATAAGATTTATCAGATGTGGAGGAGTGGCCTGCAATAACCATATATATTAGAGGCAGTGTAGTGCTGTGGTTTAGGGATCTAAGCTGCAAACATGGAGACCTGGGTTTGAATCCCATAGCCCCCTCTTGCATGCTGTGTGACCCTGAGCAAGTTACTAAACTTTTCTTGTGCTCCCAGGTCACACCTGGAAACAAGCTTTGGCTTAGTGTGCCTTTCCTGGTTAAACAATTACCCTCTTTCTATATAATATGGTTGCTGTATGTTTTACTCAGAGCAAACCTATTTTTGGTGCCCCACCATGGATCATGGGTAGGAGTTTGATACCGTAAGGATAAAGGGGTTAGTGTCCAATGTAAATTATTGGACTGGCAGTCAGGATTGGAAGGGGGAGTGTTTACAAATATAGTATTGGATGGGGAGGGGCTTGCAGGTTGACAGTTTTTTACAAATGCATGGGGGAGTAGGAAGTGATGGAGCAGTAGATTACTGAGGGGTTGGGGAGATCATATCAGTAGCCCTGAACAGCAGAGGAGAATGCTTTTTTAAATGCTGTTTTTAATTTTATTTATGTAAATATTGAATAATCAATATTGTTTGGTGCTTAATATAAATACATGGCAAATATTTGCCTACGATATCTGCACATTGCTAGTAGCAGATGATGTAAGCAGTGGTATCTGTGTAAGAAGGCACTGACAGATTTCCACAAGTGATGGCATGCATATTATTTTTATTATGTGTTTGTCTCCTCTGACTGCTGTTTGACCACCCTCTTCACTTCTAGCCCACCCAGCCCCATCACCTGCCTTCCCTAGGGCTTACCTTCTCACTCTGGGGAGTCCCCCAATGGTTACACCCATGGTGGGGTTGGGGGGTTCACCTTACAACTGGAGCACAATCCAGATGTCCCAGAGGAAGTGCCAAGTCAGTGGTATGGGGCCTATGGAAGAGACTGGGTCATCATCTGGCTCAGCTGGGGGGGTCCTTCATGGGTTTCTCCCCAGGACCACCCATTATTCAATGACACATTGTTCGGGCATGCCAATGCATTCATGTGCATAACCATATCGGCATATGAAGGAGGTAGTCTTTTACCAAGGCTCTTCCATTGTGCTGCTGCCCATCTCCTGCCAGGTGGCAGGCTGATAGTGGGAAGCCATGTCCCCTGTCCATGAGGGAGGGGTATTTAGGAGTACTTTCCCCAGTAATCCCCTGAGCAAAATGAGTCCAGTCCCAAACTTGGGTCACTGGTGTAAGGAGTGATATCCATACAGCTGCGCTACCAGGCCAGGTTATGTTGGCACACATTTGAACATTTCTAATTAGGGCTGTGTAAGAAACAAAGACTAATTCCTGGATACCATGCATAAATGACTATTTATTGTTCTAGACTGAATACCATACAGTATATTCTAATTGGGGTATTGCATATGCATTCCAGAATTCATGAGAAATGGAAAATAAATAATATAAACATAGAATATGTTGGCAGAAAAACTCCCTCCCTCCAGCTTCATCACATGCCCTCTGGTCTTTGTTTTTTGTGGCTCCTTCCCTCTGGAAACGGAAGGATCTGGTCTCCTTGCTCGCTTGCCACCCACCAACCCCAGGCTTACCTCCCTGGGTGGGGCCCAAGGACTTTGGTTGCTAGCCCTGGCTTGCCCTCCAGGGTGGGGCCACAGGAGTGGGACCACCCCAGGTGAGCTTTGGTCGGCAGCGGAAGTGGTGGTGGAGATGGGGAGCCATCACTAGTGGACTGGCATTTTGGGAATTTTTCTCCCCAGGGGGATATGCAATGATGCCAGCATCTGCCCCGCCCCCCCAGACCTGTGGTGCTGGCTGCGGTGGTACCCCTGGCCTCTGCCAGATGTGCACATTGTGCTGGACACTCTTCCCTCCTCCCACCGGAGAAGTAGAGCAGTCCCTGGGATGCTCAATCCTTCTCTCCCCAGCCAGCCCTCTGACTTTCGAGTCCATCACTGAACCTGGGATGTCAGCACCTCAAGCAGACGCCTTGCCACTGTGCCAGCAGGCCAGCTATGCCCTCTGGTCTTGGTGCTCTTTCTCATTTGAAAGAGACACCCTTCCTGCACCTTGTGCATCACAGTGAGTTACTTGCAGGTCTCTGTCATGTCCCCGCTCACTCTCTTCTCTTCCTGGGTGTGCATGTTTAGATAATGTAGTCTCTTTTTGTAGTGTTTTTGATGCAACCCCTGCACCATTTTAGTTGCCCTCCTTTGGACTCTAGCCATCCGGTCCATTTCTGAGGTGCAGCATTCAGATTTGGACACAATACTCCAGGTGTGGTCTCACAAATGAGTGATACAATGGCAACACCATCTCCCTTCTCCTGCTGCTCATCCCATCTTCCCACTGACCCTACCCACTGCTTTGTCATACTGCTCACCACATTAGAAATGTTCCCTGGTGTTTCAAATTCCCATTTTTCTGATATTCTTGAAAAAGTTTTCATGGTTGTTTTCTGGCACAAGTACATTCTTATATATATGGAAGCATTATTAGAATAATGATTTGTCCTATTATGTCATGTCCAGCTAAGAATATATAGAGGATGGCAGCAAGGAAATCAGCTCCCACATTTGCAGCAGTTGGTAACACTCAAGGCGCTTTACCTAAATGTCTGTCTCTCTTTGGTTACACTGTTTATTTTATGTTAAAGTCCTTGCCATTCTGCATGTACTTTTGAATTGTTTGAATAGCATTCTTGAAAGTTTTATTTTTTATTGGGATGTTTCAATTGTTTTTGTCCTGATCCGACCACCTCTGAAATTGCAACTTTGAAAGCAGATACAACCAAAAGAAGCATGGCAACCACTGTATTTCTTTCTGTTTCTATATTCATAACCATGTTCTTTATCTATCAAAAAGAATTTACGGAAATGACATTGGTTTGAAATGGTTTTGTGTATAAAAACATACTAATATCTCCCTTTTTTGTGGGGGAATATCAGTTCGCGAGGGTGTCTTAATATTGATAATTTTCTCTTTATTTTTACATTTGTGGAAGAAATGAAGCAAGCATCATAACAAATGATGTATTCTTGTTTCACATTTTCTTTCACAGTCATGTTGACATCTAAGGTATTGATGTTATAACCACATTAAACAATCTGACCCCTTCTGGATTTTTTCCAAAAAGAGAGATTAAGTCTCACCAATGTAACTTAAAAACAAGCATGTCAACCCATGATTTTGTTGTGGATTTTAAATGGTTAGATGATCATCGTGTACTGGGCAAACAATTATGACTACTGAAACACTAGGGAAAGACCTTAAAGTAATCAGATATAAGTCCAGGGTCCCCTTCCTGCTTAGTGACTGTCAGTACTCCCTCCCATCCTATACTCAGCTCCTACATTCCATGCCCTAGGTGCATGATTTTGTACTTTCTGGCACTGAACCCCAACTGCCATGCTCCTGGGCACTCCTTGAGTTTCCCAACGTCCCTATGCATTCTCTCCATCCCTCCTGAGTGTCCATTCTATTACAGATTGTTGTATCATCTACAAAAGCACATACTTTCCCTTCTGGTTCTTCCAAAATGTCACTTATGAAGACATTGAGAGGACCGGTCCCAGTACTGAGCCCTGAGACACCCTACTGATCACTCTTCCCTCATTAGAGTGAGTGACATTAACCACCACTGCCCCATCCATAGTGGGCTTCTTGACTAGCTGCCTTACAAAAGCCCATTGTAGAGTCAAAGATGGCCTAGCTTCCTGCCAAAGCTGCAGTTGAAAGTCTCCAATCCATGAATGGCAGATTGAAGACCACAACTTGCAGCACTTCCCCCCTACTTAACATCCAGACAGTGACTTCCCCAAGTGCCTTATCCAACTCCTCACCCTGTGCTGGAGATCTGGATAACACCCTTGCCTAAACAACATCCCAGTGCCTATCGTTAGGACAACCAACAGCACCTCCAGTCCTTCTATTTCCTCTGGGTGATCATGTACTTCCATGGCCTTGATTCCTTCACTCACATATAATACAACCCTCAGATTCCCTACTCCCTTCCTAATTAATGGTACAGTACAGCGACTCCCCTCCTCTAACTAAGTTCATTTTGCATCCCAATTTTTCTCCTTTTCTCAGGATCATGTTATTATGTTTTGGAATTAGAGGTCCTAGTCTGCAAGGGTTTTACGCAAGCATGGACCTGGGCTATTGGTTTGGGCAGATCATTGAAAAACTCGGACTTCTATAACAACTAAAGGACAGGTGGTGCCCTCAAAATGTTTCTATACAGTTGAACGAATAAGGGTTCAGATAGCTTTGCAAGGCAATCTTCACTCTTTCTAAGAATGCCGAGGTACTACATGAAGTTTGGGACTGTTTCAATCAAACCTCCTTAGTGGCTACTTTTGCAACTGCTTTATATACTAATATTATTACTGGATTATGTGTTGTATTTCATTATTGCTTTTTCTGTGATATTTAATGCCTGTAACACTTACCTCTGTTGAAAAATTTAATAAAAAGTTGTCAATTAAAAAAAAACCTCTGCTCTCACCCCAGAGATGTAATTACAAATGGGGCAACACCTCAATGTTCAGAATGTGTCCTGAAGGGCTGCAGCTCAACACGTGTTGCACTGCACAACTCCCATGCTCTTTCCTTCCTTTACCTTAGCGCATGTTGAAACTTCCCTGTACCTTACTGCCTCTTTTCTGTGCCTTTTGAATTCCTACACCTTTCCTTGCTTGTCTGAAATGTGTTTGGCACCCTACCCTAGGTAGGTTGTCTATTGTTTTCCCTTTTTTTTTTACCCAACTATCTGTGCCCAACTTGCTCTGGGTGTCCACTACAACTATTCCTTACCCACTTGCCAAGATTTATTTGTTACCCTACCCTAGATATGGTGTCTCCAACTTTACAGTTTCAAGCCCCTTATCTGTACCTACCTTTTCTGAGGAAGGCTATGCTGAAATATCAGCTGATTGGTGCTGACCCCGTGTCACACATGCTGGACTTTCAGCTGCCTAGTTTTTGCCAGTTCGGGAAGCACCTTCTAGAGTACCAGCGTGATGTTTATTTCCAATTATTATGTTCTCCACACTACTGACTTTGCACTCTGCACTTTTGCACATGTATTGGGCACTTTGAAACACGTCTTTTGGCATGCATTGAATAAAGCAAGCCTTTTTTTCACCCTCAGGTAAGCTGCAATTATTTACTTTGTAACAAAATATCTCTGGTTGCTACCTGACGTGATACTCATGTACCTATATTATGACTACTGTGATCTATCTATTACCAAGCTTGTACCACCAGTGAATTCCTGTCACACTGGTTGCTTTTTTAATCTAAGCGTTATGTAATGTACTGTTTTGTTTGCTGTGATGTATTGCTCTCTTGATGAGGCACCTTTGTAAATGAGTCTTTAACTCAAAGGTCTGTAAACCAATGATCTAATAAGTAAAATAAAACTTTTTGATGTGATTTTGTGGCTTTTAGGTGATAGTGCTACAGGACTGGAGGAGTTTTTTTTTAAACTCTTACTGTTTGTGTGATATGACTTTTGACAACACATAGTCCTCCCCAATCCCCCTGAGCCCTCTATGCACCCTACATGATTAGGTACAGGTGTCCCCCCACCCCTCAGTCCTTGATAGAGGTGCAATATAGGTAAATATTGGTCACTTTGTTGGGATCCACCTGCTCCAAAGAATCTTTTAATTATTACCCCCCTTACTTGACACATTCCAGTGCCCTTTATGGCCCCAAAATGTTTGACGTACAGCTGTGGCCCTTCACTTGATCCATGATGGAGGGGGCACAATAGGTATTATCACATAACTTTAGTCAGTCCCTCCTCCAGCCTCAATATCATCTGATGACTGATCAAGTTCAGGTGCATTAAAGAAGGGGGTGACAGTCTGCCTGAAATTGTTGAGTGATGCTAGGTAAGTAATCAAAAAAGATTCCAAAGGAGTGCATTTATTTATTGATTGATTGTTTGCTTGTTTGTTTTTTGTTTGTTCATTCATTTTTGTATTTAAACATATTTTACCAGATATGCACAGAGTCTGGGACCCATTTCCAATTGTGACTGGGGAGAACTGGGATAAAAAGGTACAGTTACAACATACAAACAATACAGAAACATACAATTTCAATTCCAGAAAAGAAAAGGAGCCATTCTAGCTAGACAACAGAGTGAAAGGCGTTAAAGGATGCATTACAGAGTACGAACACCTACAAAGTTCATTAAAGTCACTTGACAAGATTCAGATGGTAAAAATCAAGAAGACACCAAGTCAAAAACCTCTGCAGTACCTCAGAGAGAGCACAGAGGTGAGCGGCCAGTAGTACTGGAGTGATTACAGCAGGGCTCTAAAGAAAGAGTTAGATTGGTAATACCTTTTTAATTCTATTCACATCTTTCCACAGATACTGGGTCAAGAACTGTTCATACTCTAGATGAGGCCTGACTAGTGATCAGTGCATAGTCTTTGCAGTATCTACTAAACTACAATTAAAGTTTTTTGTGATACAAAGGCTGTATTTGCTTTGTTATTTTCTGCCCCTTACTTTGGTCCCCATTTAAAGTTCTTGATGATCTTTACCGCAGGTTCTTTTCCAGCTGTGTGTAAATAATCTCATGTTGTGTGGTAAGACAGTGACAAAGTTAGCATAAAGTGTCCAACTAGGAGGCAGTATAGTGCAGTGGTCTAAGGCTCTGAGCTGTAAATCTGGTGACATCTAGCAGACTAGACCTGGGTTTGAATCCCACAGCTTCTACTTGCATACTGTGTGACCCTGAGCAAGTTACTTAACCTCCTTGTGCTCCCAGGTCGCTCCTATAAAAAAGCTTTCAGCTTAGTGTGCTATACCTGGTTAAACAACGAAGAAGAAAAAAAAAAAATTAGCAATTTGTCTAGTGTCCATGAACTGGATGCCTTGTACTACTTCTCCATTCAGCAAAGTTTTCATTTTATAAATTGCCACTCTGTAGTAAAATATAGCCAAGAAGTATCAAATTTCTGCAATTTGTGTAGTGTTTTACTATGCAAGGGTAAACTTGATTCATGGATCTGTGAAGTGCAGAATTTGCAAAGGATATTGTAGTGAAAATTTCTGCACTTCAAGGTGAAATTTGTGAATTGTGAATTTTTTTCACTTCACCCACACCTATTATGTTGGTAGCATTTGGCCTTGAATTGCTTCTTACTTATATGCATCACCTTTCATTTTTAATGCTAAATTTCAGCTGACATTTTAATGCCTACTTCCCAACCTGTCCACATCCCTCTGTATCTCATATGAAACTTCCCTTTCCAGTTTGGTGTCATCAGCAAATGTCGTGACAGAGCTATCGGTGCTCACTTCCAGATTGCTTAGAATAAACTGATCTACTGTGTGTTGATCCAGTGCAGAAATTTGCTGTTCTCCACTTGCAACTTGTTTCCAAGTTCACTTGCGATACTGGCAAACCGGGTTCGGATGCAAGCTCAGTGCATCAGAGTGCAGCCAGGGGGAGGTTGGATGAGCATCCCAGGGACAGCTCTCCAACAACAGGGGGGTAGGATCATTGACACCCGCCATTAGACCGACTCCCAGCAGTGGTTGGAAGTACACCAACATTGGGACCACTATGCAAGAAGCAGGCAGTGTGGAATTCTGTGGGGCATGCATAGGAGCAAGCATGCCTGCACACTGAGGTCATTGAGTGTCTGCACCTGGAGGAAACTGACACAGGCAAAAAACCTGTGCTGCAGTGCAGAATGATGGTCTACACCCCCCCAACTCAAATGATGCCAACAGCTAAGGGTGGCTCAGACTAGACCATAGGTTGATTTCAGACTCTCCCTCAGGAACCTCACCACAAGGGGTAAGTTGTGAGCCACCAATCCAGGCTGCTGTCAGGGGATGCTAGTGGAACTACTGGAGGACAGAGTCTGGGGGCAGAACCCCTACCTACAGCAGGCACAAAAAAGAGTTTGTAAAAAAAAAAATTGTTTCCAAGTGGATAGATTACTATTTAATTTAACCCTTTATTTCCTTTTCTGTAAACATGTTTTAATCCATTGGATTAAACAACCAGCTGTACAGACTGTAGGTTCTGCAGTTTATGAGTTAGTTTCTTGTATGTTACATTATCAAGGAAATAAAACTGTATTTATTTATTTCTTTTTATTTAACCTTTTTTGGCCAGGAAAGATGCACTAAGCCAAGGCTTGTTTCCATGTGCATCCTGGGAGCACTGGGAAGTTAAGTGACTTGCGTAGGATCACACAGTATGTAAGTGGTGGCAGTGGGATTCAAGCCCAGTTCTCTAGGTCTGCAGTTCAATGCTCTTAATCACTATTCTACACTGCCTCCCTGTATTGTACTGTGGTGTTTCTTAATAATGACCGCATGCTCATTTCAGCCTGCTCCCTGCAGTTTATGATGGGGAGTGTTAATATCTACTGCATGTGCATTATCAGATAATACAAGTGCTGCACATTCTGTACCATGCTTTACATGATAAAAATGGAGCAAATCCTCCACGTGTTCTCATGTACTGTAGCATGCATCATAACCCAGGTGAGTGTAGACTGGGACCTAAGACAGTACTCCACATAAGATAGTAAGTAGAATGAATATTATTAACAGTGATCTGTTGCTATTAATTCCTGGTAGCTTTTCTACATTGCAAATGAACAAAAAGCAAATAACAATTAAGAAATCTTCCACTGATAAGTATATATTACAAATTATCTTGTCTGTGTTCCAAAACCAATAGTTAAACTAGATTAGTTTTTTCAGTTCAGTGATCAAGTTTTTGATCAATGTGCCAAATTAAACACACCAGCGTATTCCCAAACATATTATTGAAATGGAATATGCATTTTTATTGATTCTGTTTTACTTAAACTTTAATTTGGGTAATCCTCCACTGATTAACAGTGAAATGTTTTGCTATAATACGTCAAAATATTGATTAATGTCACCAGCTAATTTTCACTTGCAGTGTATACTAAAAATATGAAATATAAAATTATAAACATGATTCTTGAGGGCCAGGGCCAATGAGGCATTACATGCTCCACCACCACAGAGGACTCCATGGTCCAATGCAGGTAGCTGGAGAGCAGGAAAGGGAGTGGGAGGAAGATGAGCTGCCTATGGGGCAGAGTGTGCATACCTACAACAGGTTCTTGTCTCTGATGGAGGAGGTTCCACCAATATCCTGGAATAGGCCATCAGCAATTAGGGCAAATGTGGGGCTTCACCCAATAGAGAAGAGCTAAGGAGTGGTTTCTAAAAGAGGGCAGTAACAAGGTACTAGTGATAATGGACTCCATTGTAAGAGGGATAAAGGTAATGGTGAAATCTGAACAAGGAGGAAATTCACTATTGCCCTGGGGGAACAACAAGGAGATTCTGGATCAAGGTGGTACAACTCATCAGGAAGAAAGGGGAGGCCAGTCATGGTGGTGCACATAGTCACAAATGACCTGGCCAGGATGAATGTGAATTAAGTACAGTACAGCTTTCATACTCTAGGAAGGACAATTAAGGAAACAGCGGGGCTGAAAATCTTCAAGAAGGTTCTACCAAATCCATTAGATGATGGTGAAAAGGAACAGTTTACCATATTTTAATTTAATGTGAGGCTGAAGGGATAGTTGATGGGGGGGGGGTCAGTTTCTGAAAGACTGGGGTCCCAAATGGATGGGCTGATGACTGTTCAAAATGGATAGCCTGCACCCATACAACAAGACACAAGACTTTCAGAGCAGCAGAGTTTTGCAGATTGCATTAGGACCAGATCAATCTAAGTAAAGGGAAGCAGCATGGGCTAGGAAAGGTATACCTATACAACCGTAGGAAGTCAAGCAGGCCTCCCGCCAACACTATCACATGTTAAATGGAACACACAGTTCAGAAACAGAAAGGGGAAGCAGGACTCTTACTATATAGAGACAGCAAGAAAGAGGAAGTGGTAAAAAAGTTAAAAATATGTAGGACATGCAGGAAGTCAAGGAAGTTATTATAACTTGGGGGTGACAGAGAGCCAGCACAACATAGTAGGGAAGGGGCTTAGAACAAGAACAAAGGGGCAAACTGAAAAGGGGCAGAAAGGGAAAACTAATCTAAACACAAGGAGTGTTAGGCAGGAACTCGGAGGGTTGTATGCATCATGAATACCAGAAGTCTAGGGGAATAGGATTTCTGACCGGCAGGCACTGGTGGCTGAGGCCTAGTTAAACTTTGTGGCTGTGACAGAGACATAAGCTACATAGCACTATGACTGGGAACTGCTGTATCCATGTCAGGATATACAGTTTTCAGGAGGGACAGGAAGCAGGGGAAAGGGGGAGGAGTACCCTTGTATTTGAAGGAGGGCATCAGGGCTACAGAGGACAAAGACATGAGGGGTGGCATTGATGTCAAAACCTTGTGGATACAAGGAGTCAGAATGTGGAGGATTAGCCATGTAGAAGTGGTATAGAAACTAACACCTTAAAAGAAGAAGCTGACAAAGTGTTGGAAGAGGTGATATAGAGGGAAGTAAAGCAAGGTGATGAACTCCCAATGGGGACTTAAATATGCCAGATATGGATTAGAGTGTTTTCCAGCCATAGTGAATGCAAGATAACGGAAGCTTCAGACCAGCTGGCACAGCAATAGTGTTACCACTCAATGCGCTAGCAACCGGGGTTTGGAAGCAAATCTATGTTGGTAAGGGCAGGCTGGGGGAGGCAGTATAGTGTAGTGGTCTAAGGCTCTGAGCTACAACTCTGGAGACCTGGGTTTGAATCCCACAGCCCCCACTTGCATACTGTGTGACCCTGAGCAAGTCACTTAACTTCCTTGTGCTCCCAGGTTGCACCTGTAAACAATCTTTTAGCTTAGTGTGTCTCACCTGGTTAAACAATAAAAAAAAAAAAGAATGAGTACCCCAGAGGACAATCTCTTCCTCCAGGAAGTCCAGGGAGGGAGGAGGGGTGAACAGCACTGCAGCATCACCCAAAAGGTGACCACAGGTGGTAATGTGGGAAGGAGCAGCTAAAGAGGATGGGGACACTCCCTGGCGAAGGTGTCAGCACTCTTGCATGCTGATCCCATATTGCTATCTCCACAGAATGTCAAGCAGAAAAAAAACAAATGGAAAAACCCAGTGGCTGCAGCAGGAGATGGTTTTCTGCAGACCTCACACTTCCTACTGGGCAGAGGGCCTACTGAACCGAGGGAGGCATCCAAAGGGGACTTGGGGTAAATCAGTTTCCTCACCAGAGGGGGTAATCTGTAAATGAACAAGTTAGGATCAGATAAGTCCCAGAGATGGTGGGTGATGGGGGATGGGAAGCCATTGATAGAAGGGGGCCAGCCAACTTGACAGGGGGGAGAAAGAATATAAATTTGTTTTAATTACAAAACCAGATGGAGGCCCTACTGAGTGTATTCCTGGTGCAGAAGGTGAAGGATCCAACAAAAGTGGTGGCCATTCTGGATTTGACTGTCACAAATACAAACAGAACTGGAGAGGTCACAGTAAGTCAATCCCTGCAACAAATGACCACCTGACCATTTGGTTTGACATAAAACCAGACCCAGAAAGCAAGCATTTATAAACTTAGGTTTTAGGCATTTAAAATGCAGATCTTGATAGACTAAGACACTGATTAGGATGAAGCTGGAGGTGGTATAGGCAGCAGCAGGGTTGGATAGTAAATGGAGACTGATTAAAAAAAGTCTTTGAAGCAACATGTCTCTATATTAGGGCAGGGACCTCATGTAACAGGGTAAAAAAACAGGAGAGGAAGAAAACAAATATGGTACATAAAGGAAGTGGAGGAGGCAATAAGGGACAGAAAGAAGGCTTTCTAAAAATTCAAGACCATCCAGACAGATGAAAATAGAGAAGTGTACCACACCAAGATAAAAGATGCCAACTAAAGGGTTAGGAGGCTTTGGAGCATTCCAAGATGGCCAATACACTCAGACAAGTGTAAGACGACTCCTCCCTGAATACCAAACAAATCTAATAATTTGATTCTGCTCACTGAGAGAAAAATAGTGACTGAACTTCTTTCAAGCCTGAGTTATTGACAGAGCTCCTTGCCTTTCTTTGTTTGTTGTGCTTGCTTCTACGAGAGTACCAGGATGGCAGCAAGAAAATCCTCAAAGACTGAGCCCTGTGAACCTGGTGACCTGTTAACTATGCCACATTCACCACAGGATATTATGACAGAGTCTGGGTCACAGGGCTTTTTAACACTGGCTGAGAATGCCAAATGGCTGAAATTAACTAAAAAAGAGAGAAAGCAAGCTCTGCAAAATGAACACCAAGTTCAAAAGCAGATGGACTCTAGTTTTTCACCTTCTGAGGTGGGGAATCCAGATAAAAAATTGACTCAGTGTATGATTACAAAATATCTAACATTTGATGCTGTGTGCAGTCCTGGCACTGAGGCAGTATCCCATGCTTCAAAGGAATCTGTGGGAGTAGTGTCGGATCCTATTAAAGGAATCTCTGACAGAAGTGAAAACCAGCATGGCTAAAACCCAACAGAGTCCAGCCAAACACCCAACTACTGCAGAGACATCTGAATCTGCAAATATGCAAATTAACTCTTTTGTTGATGTTAATAAATCCTTTCAAATTATTATAAAAATAATATCTGCATTTGGAAAAAAAAACCCTCGACTTAACCATATTAAAAACTGAAAAAAATGGGAAAAAGTGGACAAGATGGAAAAGTCACTGGAAACAATAAAGAACGAGGTTGATCTCCTTAATCAGGACTTACAAACATGAAAGGCTTTGTCATTCTCTTTACTCAGAGACAAATTTCAAGAAGCTAGAAAGTTGGAAAATATTGATAATTACACTAAACATAACAATGTGCACTTTATAGAAGTTCTTTTATAGGAAGCAGATGGCAAACTCTCTGCATGGGACAAAATCAAGGAAATAATAATGGAACATTTTACTATTACCCCACAACTGGCAAGAGCCTGAAGAATTCCAGCTAGAAATGAAAGTTAAAAAGTCACTAGTGTAAAAATTTGAGAAACCAGCAACTATACTGGTGACCCTGGCCTTCACAACAGACTGAGAAATTATTCTCTGTCATGTATTGTAGAATCAAAGGGTGCCATATTGGTTAAAAATAAAATGATTTACATTTACTCAGATGTATCAGTCTAAGCTCAAAGTCAAAGTGGCAGATTCCTGGCACTTAGCAAAGAGGTGTTGAAGATAGGTGCCAGATACGTAATCATGTATCCATATAAGTGAGACTGATTCTAAAAAAGAAAACATGTGGTTTTCAATGATGATCAATTTCAGGAATTTCTTTGGACACAGCAAAGGGAATCAGATAAGTCTACCTCAGAACACTAAGATCTTAAATTGGACATAACCAATATTTCTGTGATAACTTCACTTCCAAAATCTAGTTCTGTTTTTTTTACCTTCACATGACATTTCAGTTACCTCTGTACAGGTCCAAGAATCAATACCCATAGGTTCAGATGCAGTTTCTCTGACTGAAGATCCTTCAACACATGCCATATTGAAAAGATGATCACCAGCAATATCATCAATAGCTGTTGAATGACTCATGTGCTGAAGATTTCAGTTGTAAAATAACAGTGTGTGATAATAGTCTCTTAATGTAAACATCAGGTCCCACTGAAAAATGAAATACAGAAGGTGTTTAGTCTTTTTATAAAAAATCTAAAATAGGGTTTATAGTAATAGTTAACCATTTTAATGAAGGCTTAAACATGCATCTTTATACTTTTTCCTTAAGGTATTCTGTGAATTAGACACAAATGCAATTAAAAAGTATATCTAGACATTAAGAATGGAATACAGCAATAATGCCATATAAATATATATTATTTTTTTGTCTCTCTTATTATTATTTAAAAGGTAACATGAGATTATGTATTTAGTTATTGGCATCTTAAGAAACCTTACTGTAAATGGAAGGAACAGTTAGTATCATATTAGAAGGAATTAGACTTTATTCACTTTTCTCATTGTACAGTCTGCTATATAATAATGCTTTTGAAATGTTTGCATTTCTGTTAATTTTTTTCATAAAATTTAATAGTTTCACTCCAATAGATGCTGTCTCTTATACTGTAGGTCACATGTTATGATTGTATATATGCATATATGTTTAGATTACATCCATATATGTATCTTCATTGCAAACAAGTTTGTTAGTGCACTAGTTGGGGTTAAACCAACAAAAGTAGGGACATGTGGTGTTAGGATTTTCAACCCTAATACCCTAACCACCCACTCTGTAGGCAGCAACAGGAAATACCATTAAGGTTTGACCTCTCTTTCATCTTCACAAATCAGGTATGGGGTGTGCTTGGGGCTGTCAGCCCTAATGCTCACCCTATTCCATCAGCAAATAAGCTGAGATGTGCACAGTATATGAGAATGGTGTGAACGTTAGGGTTGACAACACCAAGGCACACCACATCCCTGATTTTTAAAGATGCAGGAGAGGTCAAACAGTAATGTTTTATCTGTTGTTGCCTGCAGGGTGGGGTGGGTGTTAGGGTTTAAACCCTAATACATTTCCCTACTTTTGTTGGTTTAAACCTTAGTAGTGCATTAACAAATTGTTTTGCAATGAACTTCCTTACTTTTTGAGACAGAATAATAGTATCTACATTTGCCCTGCACTTCCATCCCTCCATAGATGCATACATGTCTATTGCTGTGGAAGCACAGGGCCCTTCTGCCAAAATAGCAGTTTCTTTCCTTCATTGTAAGGCTGGTTAGAGTTCCAATGTTATCTTATGCAAATTGAATTTTTTTCTATGCTTTTTTCATATTTGATTAGATTTTTTGATTTTTATTTGTATACAGGTAAACACTCTGGGATACAACCCCTTCTACAGGTATGACCCATAGTCGATATAATTATACTTACAAAAAAACACCATAATCAAATTTTACATCACATATAGTTGCATAAATAGGAATACAAATTCAAATTGTTCCTAAGTGATTGGGGGGGAGTATATGTTATTGCTAAAGTACAGTACAAATCACATTAAACTATTCCACCAATGAGTTGCTTTAGCATTTCTGATTGAGTTGCATAAGCGTTGCTGTATTCAGTACAAACCCTTGCACAAACTGTTTCTTAAGTGTTTCAACTCAGTTTTGCATTGCATTCTGATTGGGCCTCAGGTGCATTTCAACTGAGTAGCAAAAACATTTTTATAAACATTGCTCTTAAGCTGATTAAGTGTTGGAAAACAATGCAGTATGAGTTGCCAATGCATTGCAAACTGTAAAAAACAATGCTAAACCAAATCTTTGGTGGGACAGTTTAATACGACTTGTACTGTAATTATTAAGAAGGGCTGGGAGAACTTGGTGAAGTTCTGACCCTTATTAAATAAGAACTAGAACATAGTAAAGTTCTGATTTGTTCTGATTAGTTCTGATTTATTGACAAACATTTGAAAAAATGTAAAAAAAAAATGCATACAAGTGGACAAAGTTGGTCACATTTGACACAGAGGCCCAAAGGAGCTAATTTAATGGATTATTTTTATAAAAATGAATCTAAAACTGCTAAATAAAAAAGCAATCACTCACTTCGAGACCCTTCATGGCTTACCTGCAATGGTGCCATATCCTGCAAGGGTCCATGACATGAGTGTGCTGGGAGAGACAGAGAGAGAGAGAGATGGAGAGAGAGTGAGAGAGATGGAGAGAGAGTGAGAGATAGAGAGAGTCAGACAGACAGACAGATGAAGATACCTATATCATAGCACCACCAAGCACTGCAGGCACTGTCAGGCAGCTAAGATTTTGTTTTTATTAATGGTGCTGTGTGGGTATTATTTTGATGGATGTTCCAGTCAGAGCTGAACTGCCCAAAGAAATGGATATGAATGCTCAAATAAACAGCACTAAGAGAGCCCACCCACTCTACCCATGTGAATGATGCAACTGCTTCACATGGCCAGCTGTACTGTAGTATATGGTACACTACCTGATCCAAGAGGTGGTAATGTTTTATAATAATAATAAAACTTTATTTTTAAGGTGCCTTTCCAAAACCAAGGTGCCAAACAGTTTTAAAAACAAACAACATATTGCACCATTTACAGCAGCTTGATTAAAACACAATCATCTAAACAAACTTATAAAATTAAAAGCATAACACCACTCAGACACCAAATGCTTGGTGCCAAAGATGAGTTTTTAAAGCACATTTAAATCCCTCCACAGTCACGCACTCACGTAACTGGCAGGGCAGAGAATTTCAGAGGGAAGGGGCCACATGCATAAATGCCCAGGCTCCCGAAGATTTTAAACACACTTTTGGAATCTCTAGCAACCCCTCGCCAGCTAAGCAGAGTGAACACCCAGGGTGGTAGGGAACCAGAAGCTCTTTCAGGTAGTCAGGACCCTGTCCATGTAGGGCTTTGTAAGTCAAGAGACCGACTTTCAAGGTGATCCGCCATTGTACTGGCAGCCAGTGCAGACTGCTCAGCACTGGAGAAATATGACAGAACTGAGAGGTTCCTGTCAAAAGCCAAGCTGCTGCATTCTGCACTAGCTGCAAACTGTGGATTTCTACCCCAGAAAGCCCTAGATACAGGGAGTTGCAATAATCCAAGTGGGAGGACACAAAGGCATGAACCAATGTAGGGGGGTCACCAGACGGAACAAGGTGCCTAATCCTGGTGATATTCCTCAGATGGCAAAAAGAGGTCTTGATGACGGCTGACATTTGCAAATGCAAAGTCAACCCCTCATCAAAAATTACCTCTTTGTTATGCACCTGTTCAGAGGTTGGGAGTGGCAAACCCCCAAGGAATAATCCCAAGGGTAAACCTACTCCCTACCCCCTATCCAGTGTCCTGGGTCCACGACCAGCACTCCAGTCTTTCCCGAGTTCAACTTCAACCAGCCTGAATCCATCCACTCCTGGATTTCCACCAGGCAGTTATTAAAGACTGAGAGAGCTCCATTCTGGTCAGGTGCAAAAGAAAGCTATAGCTGGGTATCATCAGCATAGCAGTGAAACCTCATCCCATACCTCCTTACAATGTCTCCGAGGGGCAGCATATATACTGCGAACAACATGGGAGACAACACCGATCCTTGAGAAACCCCACAAGACAGAGGTATTGGGTCTGAGGAATAAATCCCGGACACCACCTCTGAGTTCTTCTGGTGAGGAAAGATGTAAACCACCTGAGGACTGTACCAGACAGGCCACAGATGAACATCAAACAATCAAGCAGAACCCCATGGTCCACAGTATCAAACACTGTTGAGAGATCAAGGAGAACCACAATGGAGCAGTTCTTCCAATCTCTGGCCATCAGGAGATCATTGAGCACCCGAACCAGCGCTGTCTCTGTACTATGCCTCTTTCGGAAACCGGACTGGAGGGGTTCATAGATGTCATGGATGGTCAAATGGTTCTCCAGCTGTGTGGCCACTACTTTGTCAACCACCTTCCCTAAAAAAGGGAAGGTTAGAGATTGGTCTATAGTTTGCAAGGCAGTTTGGGTCCAGGGAAGCTTTCTTCAGGAGGGGTGTTACCACTACCTCCTTCAGGGAGCTAGGAAACTCACCTGTTTCCAAGGAGCTCCAAACTATCCGAGCAAAGACTGGACTGATGGAATCAATACAACCCCAAATCAGGGAAGTTTTCTAGTACTACAACTACTTCTACTGAATCTGATCAACAAGCTGAACCCTTAAAGAAGAAAAACGAAATACATAGTGATCATCACCACCGCCCAGGCAGGCAGCCAGCAGTCACACATCACATTGTTCAAGTGCAGTGCAGTCATAAAAAAAGTTTGCCACTGCCACCTGAAGACCTGATGATACACAGCACAATTACATCCTTCCTAGTTCCACAATTGCTGCCAGCCACTGCCAAGTAATTTAAGTATCAAAAATAAAATATAGTAATATAATAATCTCATTCCAGTTACTGTAAGCGAGATGTAACCAGGCTAGCATACTATGCACACACAAACAATATAGAAATTACATGAATTTTCAGTTTAGAAGCATTTTTTTCTGTGACATAATCACAGTCAAATATGGGGGATGTGAGAAATATACAAAGAGCATTCAGTTTCTGGGTTTCAGGCATTTGCTAAGCCATGCACTGTATGAAAACTAAAACAGAACAGTCAGGATCAGTTACTAAGGGCAATAAAAGTGACACGTAGTAGTAGTAGTAGTAGTAGGTACTGGAGTAAGGACAACAAGCATTTGTCAATGCCGAATGTTTTCGTGCTGGCATTGGTGGAAATGGAGAGGCATAGCGCTGTGAGTTTGTTAATGTGTTCCAAAAGGTGATTTTGCACAGTGAGTACGCCACTGTGTGGCAGAGCTGCAGAAACGCGTTTTGGGCAGGCTGTGGAAAATGGCAGCTGGACTGTTGATAATGAGGTGTGCACAAATGCCAGTGGTGAAAATGTGGCATGAAAACATTGCAGATTGACAAAGTTACAAGGGTGCATGAAAACTGTGCAATGCACGCTTGCAACAGTCATCGTCTGGACTTTCACCACCAAATTTTCAACATAGGCATTTTAGGACCTCTGCTGATGAATAGTGTCACCGTCATTTCCTGAAAGTGTAGCGAAAAGTGATTTCTCACAGTGACCGTGCCATTCTGCACCGGACGTGCAAAAACACATTTCAGCCAGCTGTACTGTTCATAAGGAGGTATGGAAAAATGGCAATGATGAACAGCTGTAGTGAAAGTATTACAAATTCACAAAGCCAGGAGCATGCATGCAAACTGCACAACGCACATCCATAAAACACTCATTTTATTGACTTTCATCCCAAATTTTCAACATAGACATTTTAGGACATCTGCTAATGAACAGTGTCACTGCCATTTTCATAATGTGTCTCAAACATGGGCTTTCCACAGTGACTGCACTATTGTGCGCAGGAACTGTGAAAACAGATTTTGGTCAGGATGTGAAAAATGACAGCCATACTGTTCATTAGGAGGTGTAGAACAATGGTATTGTTGAAAATGTGGAGTGAAAATATAAGCTTGCGAACATACGAGAGTGTGTGCAAGCTGCGCAATGCACGGTCGTAACAGTCATTTTTATGGAGTATTGTCACCAAATTTTCAATACAGGCGTTTTAGGACCTCTGCTCATGAACAGTGTCAATGTTATTTTCGTAATGTGTCCCGAACAGTGATTTTGCACTTCGACAGCGCTATTCTGTGCCAGAAGTGCGAAAACACATTTCGGCAAGGATATGAAAAATGACAGCTGTACAGTTCACAAGAAGGTGTGGTAAAATGCCAATGTTGAGAATGTGGCGTGAAAATATTGCAAATGTGCTAACTTACAAGCGTGCGTTGTGCAGTTGCTATGCATGCTTGTAAAACAGTCATTTTATGGAGTATTGTCACCAAATTTTCAACACAGGCATTTTAGGACCTCTGTTCATGAACAGTGCCACTGTCATTTTTGTAATGTGTCCCAAACACTGATTTTGCACAGTGACTGCACTATTCTGTGCCAGAAGTGTGAAAACACATTTCGGGCAGGATGTGAAAAATGACAGCTATACAGTTCACAAGAAGGTGTGGTAAAATGCCATGTTGAGAATCTGGCATGAAAATAGTGCGAATGTGCTAACTTATGAGCGTGCATTGCGCAGTTGCTATGCATGCTCGTAAAACAGTCATTTTTTTGATTTTTCCCACCAAACTTGGAATATAGGCTTTTTGAGAGCCCCTCACATGAACAGTGGCCCTGTCATTTCGTCACTTGGTCCCGAATGGTGATTCCGTGCAGTGACTGCGCAATCACCTTTCAGGACCGAATAATGCAATGACAGTGCAAGAATTCATGAGAATGGGTCCCAAAAACCCCATGTTGAAAATTGGAGGCCAAAATTTGCAAAAATGCCCGAGATAGGCATTAAAGCTGAAAAAACCCTATTCATTCCAATATACAGCTTACCGGCATTTCTTCAGTTCGCAGTCTGCTTTGAATAGTGCAGACGTGTTCCCGGTCCACAGAAGATCATTGCACTGGACTCCACTAGTAAGTATGGGGTGAGGGGTGAGGGAGTCAGGGTGCACAGTGGGTGGGTGCGGGTGGGAGGGGGCATTGAGACTAAGAGGACCTTTTTCATTTACAGGAAAAAATGAAAAAAAAACCATCATGAGACAGTTTTTTTGCAGGGATTTGGCACGCTGGGGTGAGCTCCCACCATGCCACCTAACTGTTTGGAGGGGTGTCTGTAGCCAACGGGGATTGGGCACCTCATCAGCACACAACATGGGGAGGAGGACGTAATGCCGACAGGGGATTGGGCACCCCATCAGCACACAAAGAAAGCGAGGGGGCATGAGCTGAGGGGATTGGGCACCCCTCTTCAGCATTCAACAATTGGGGGTTTATGCCGATGGGCAGTGGGCTCCACTGTCAGCACACAAGAAAGAGGGGGTTAACTGACAGGGGATTGGGCACCCCCCAAGTCGGCAGTAGTTAGGTGGCCACCCGCTCGCCGACCATGCACATAATGGCAGCGAGCATAACAAGAAAAGGACCACTGAGTATGACAAGCTTTGCTCAGATTGCAGCGGACCTTTTCTTATACGTGCTCGCCACATTATGTATGCATGGTGTGGCACCGGCATGCAGGCTGATTGTGGAATATGGGACTCACCTACTGGTGCATGCCCTCCATTCGCCCAACAGCGACTCCACCTACAAAGCTGCACTGTCCCACAATGTCAGCTGTGCAAGTGCACAACATAAAAAGTAATAAGCAGTAGTTGCAACTCATGAAGACAATAAGTGATAGTAGTATTAGTAGTAGTAGTAGTACTAGACAGCAGTACCCCACCTTCCAGATTAGATAGGGGTACCGGGTACCACCAAGTAAGTTTGTGACATGAAATGCAGTTTCTTGCTGTATTTGGACTCTGAACCCACTGATGTTTTATTATTTTTTTCTACTTGGTGCTACTCATGTGATTATTCAAGTAATAGTGGCCTGGCCTAGTCTGTCCTGACCTGGCTTGTTGCAATTAATTGCTACCTCATGTAGTAGACCCTATTCACTAAAGATTTTCACCACAGGCACACATTCTTGAAAGTGCAAGCAGGAAGGGTAGCATGATAGTGGAGGGGGGGATTTCAACCTACCGGGGGTGGATTGAAGCACACCTGCCACCATGAGTATAAGAGAGGGGGTCCTGTTGGAAGCTTTTCAGGACAGCTTCTTGACACAGCTGGTACAGAGGCTGACACTACTGGAAATGACTTTGGACCTTGTACTGGATAATGGGGAAGCTGTAAGGAACCTAGAAGTGGGGGAATTGCTTGCTGGGAGTGACCACTACATGGTGGGATTCACACTAAACATGGGGAGGGACACAGCAGGCATGAGTACAAGGATGGTTGAGTTTAGTGGGATGGACTTTAGGATGATGGGGGATTTCTGAGCAATACCCTGGCATACATCCAACAACATATAGATGCAGATCAGAAATGGAATATAATAAGGGGAGGGCTGTTGAGACCAGTACTAGGAAAAAAAACAAGAAGGGCAGGGCAAGGAAATCCAATTGGCTGTCACCGGAGGTCAGGGAAGAGATGAGAGCCAAGAGGGCAGCATTTCAGAAGTATAGAAAAGTGGGGAGGGGAGAAGATAAAGATGTATACCGGGAAAAGTCTAGGGAGGTCACCAGATTGATCAGGGGGCCAAAGCATCTAGAGAGCTGAGACTGGTGCAGGGGATCAAAAGAGAAGAAAAAGACTTCTTCAATCACATAAGCAAGAAAGGAGAAGCAAAGACCAGCTTGTGAGGATCAAGAAAGATGGGGGGTGGGTGGTGAAGGGGCAGAGTAGGCGGAGGCACTGAACAGTACTTCTGCTCTATGTTCATAGAGAGAAGGTGGGCAAATACCTCAGGCAAGTGGGGGGTTTGGGTAAGGTGGGGAGAGGATGGCAAATGTAGGAATTACATAGGGCAAGGTGCTGGAGGGGTTGAGGGCATCATTAAGAGTGAACAAAGCACCTGGGCCAGATGGCATACAACCTAGAGTACTGAGGGAGCTGGCAGAGGTCTTTGCTGAGCCAATGGCAGACCTGTTCAATGCCTATTTGGACACAGAATCTGTACGACAGGACTGGAGGATGGCCCACATGGTGCCCATCCATAAAAATGGGCCAAAGGATGAACCAGGGAACTACAGGCCAGTGAGCCGCACCTCGATCATAGGCAAACTCATGGAGACTATCCTAAAGCAGAGGCTCATGAGCTTTTTGGAGGCATATGGTATCCAGAACAACCAGCAACATGGGTTTATCGCAGGCAGATCATGCCAGACAAACCTGCTAGAGTTCTATGTCTAGGTGACATGGGAACTGGACAAGGGCTATGCTGTGGACGTCCAGTACTTGGACTTCAGTAAGGCCTTTGATTCAGTGCCACATGGGAGACTGGGGGGGAAGCTATATTATGTGGGGGCAGGACCAAAAATGGTGACCTGGATCAGGAACTAACTGAGGGGGTGACAGCAAAGGGTGGTGGTGGGAGGGGGGACTCTCATCTCAGAGAGCAATGACGAGCGGGGTACCACAGGGATCTGTGCTGGGACCAGTACTTTTCAGGATTTTCATTGCAGATATCTTGAATGGGATCTGGAGCAAAATCGGTCTGTTCACAGACAATACCAAGATGGGAGCTGCGGTAGACAACACGGGGCCGGGATGCAGGATAACTTGAATAAGCTGCAGGAGTGAACAGATAAATGGCAGATGGGGTTCAATGCCAAAAATACAAGGTTCTGCACTTTGGAACCCAAGACCAGAGGAGGGATCATCACTTAGATGGGGTTCAGTTGGGTTGTTCCACAGAAGAGAAGGACCTAGGGGTGATCATAACAGGGAGCATGAACAACTCTGTTCAATGCAGAAGGGCGGTGGCAAAAGCCAACAAAATGCTGGGGTGTATAGCTAGAGGGATCTCCTCAAAAAGTAGGGAGGTTATCCTGCCCCTGTATAGGTTGCTGGTCAGGCCCCACCTGGAGTATTGCATGCAGTACTGGCACTCATTCCTGAAGAAGTACATCAGATTGTTGGAGGGGGTAAAGCGTAGAGCTACAAAGATGATCCAGGGTTGGAGGCAAACCATACAAGGAAAGACTGGGGGAGTTGAATATGGACTGTCTGAAAGAGAAGGAAAGAGGAGATATGATTGAGACCTTTAAGTACCCGAAGGGAATAAACAAGACTAATACAGAGAAGATTTTCCAGAGAAGAAAGGGGAGGAACATGAGGACACCAACTGAGATTGGAGTGGGTAGATTCATGAGAGAGATAAGGAGACATTTTTTCATGGAAAGAGTGGTGGACAAGTGGAACTCCTTGCTGGGTGAGGTAGTGGCCTACAAGATGGTAGACAGCTTCATGAGGGGATGGGATATAGTACTGGGTAACAGGATGGGGAAGGGAGAGGCAGCAGCATTGTAAGGTGTTAGCTGCACACTCAAGCAGACTCGATAGACCGTGAAGCTTGTTTCTGCTGGCATTTTAGTATGTTGATATGTTTTGTGGATAGGGCCTGCTTGGGCACCCTCGTCAGCACACAACATGGGGGAGGAGGACGTAATGCCAACAGGGATTGGGCACCCCCACCAGCACAGGATGAAAGCGAGGGGAGGCATGAGCTGAGAGGGATTGGGCACCCCCTCTTCAGCATTCAACAATTGGGGGGGTTTATGCTGACGGGCAGTGGGCTCCCCCATCAGCACACAAAGAAAAAGGGGGGGTTAACTGACAGGAATTGGGCACCCCCGTCGGCAGTAGTTAGGCGGCCACCCACTGCCGACCATGCACATAATGGCAGCGGCATAGCAAGAAAAGGACCACTGAGTATGACAAGCTTTGCTCAGATTGCAGCGGACCTTTTCTTATATGTGCTCACCACATTATGTATGCATGGTGTGGCACTGGCATGCAGTCTGTTTGTGGAATGTGGGACTCACCTACTGGTGCATGCCCTCCATTCGCCCAACAGTGACCCCACCTACAAAGCTGCACTGTCCCACGATGTCGGCTGTGCAGGTGCACAACATAAAAAATAATAAGCAGTAGTTGCAACTCATGAAGACAATAAGTGATAATAGTATTAGTAGTAGTAGTAGTACTAGACAGCAGTACCCCACCTTCCAGATTAGATAGGGGTACCGGGTACCATCAAGTAAGTTTGTGACATGAAATGCAGTTTCTTGCTGTATTTGGACTCTGAACCCACTGATGTTTTATTATTTTTCTACTTGGTGCTACTCATGTGATTATTCAAGTAATAGTGGCCTGGCCTAGTCTGTCCTGACCTGGCTTGTTGCAATTAATTGCTACCTCATGTAGTAGACCCTATTCACTAAAGATTTTCACCACAGGCACACATTCTTGAAAGTGCAAGCAGGAAGGGTAGCACGATAGTGGAGGGGGGGATTTCAACCTACCGGGGGTGGATTGAAGCACACCTGCCACCATGAGTATAAGAGAGGGGGTCCTGTTGGAAGCTTTTCAGGACAGCTTCTTGACACAGCTGGTACAGAGGCTGACACTACTGGAAATGACTTTGGACCTTGTACTGGATAATGGGGAAGCTGTAAGGAACCTAGAAGTGGGGGAATTGCTTGCTGGGAGTGACCACTACATGGTGGGATTCACACTAAACATGGGGAGGGACACAGCAGGCATGAGTACAAGGATGGTTGAGTTTAGTGGGATGGACTTTAGGATGATGGGGGGATTTCTGAGCAATAACCTGGCAGACATCCAACAACATATAGATGCAGATCAGAAATGGAATATAATAAGGGGAGGGCTGTGAGACCTGTACTAGGAAAAAAAACAAGAAGGGCAGGGCAAAGAAACCCAATTGGCTGTCACCGGAGGTCAGGGAAGAGATGAGAGCCAAGAGGGCAGCATTTCAGAAGTATAGAAAAGTGGGGAAGGGAGAAGATAAAGATGTATACCGGGAAAAGTCTAGGGAGGTCACCAGATTGATCAGGGGCCAAAGCATCTAGAGAGCTGAGACTGGTGCAGGGGATCAAAAGAGAAGAAAAAGACTTCTTCAATCACATAAGCAAGAAAAGGAGAAGCAAAGACCAGCTTGTGAGGATCAAGAAAGATGGGTGGGTGGGTGGTGAAGGGGGCAGAGCAGGCAGAGGCACTGAACAAGTACTTCTGCTCTATGTTCATATAGGAGAAGGTGGAGGCAAATACCTCAGGCAAGTGGGGGTTTGGGTAAGGTGGGAGAGGATGACAAATGTAGGAATTACATAGGGCAAGGTGCTGGAGGGGTTGAGGGCATCATTAAGAGTGAACAAAGCACCTGGGCCAGACGGCATTCAACCTAGAGTACTGAGGGAGCTGGCAGAGGTCCTTGCGGGGCCAATGGCAGACCTGTTCAATGCCTATTTGGACACAGAATCTGTATGACAGGACTGGAGGATGGCTCACATGGTGCCCATCCGTAAAAATGGGCCAAAGGATGAACCAGGGAACTACAGGCCAGTGAGCCTCACCTCGATCATAGGCAAACTCATGGAGACCATCCTAAAGCAGAGGCTCATGAGCTTTTTGGAGGCATATGGTATCCAGAACAACCAGCAACATGGGTTTGTCGCAGGCAGATCATGCCAGACAAACCTGGTAGAGTTCTATGACTAGGTGACATGGGAACTGGACAAGGGCTATGCTGTGGATGTCAGTACTTGGACTTCAGTAGGCCTTTGATTCAGTGCCACATGGGAGACTGGGGAAGCTATAGTATGTGGGGCAGGACCAAAAATGGTGACCTGGATCAGGAACTAACTGAGGGGGAGACAGCAAAGGGTGGTGGTGGGAGGGGGGACTCTCATCTCAGAGAGCAATGACGAGCGGGGTACCACAGGGATCTGTGCTGGGACCAGTACTTTTCAGGATTTTCATTGCAGATATCTTGAATGGGATCTGGAGCAAAATCAGTCTGTTCACAGACAATACCAAGATGGGAGCTGCGGTAGATAACACGGGGTGGGGATGCAGGATAACTTGAATAAGCTGCAGGAGTGAACAGATAAATGGCAGATGGGTTTCAATGCCAAAAATACAAGGTTCTGCACTTTGGAACCCAAGACCAGAGGAGGATCATCACTTAGATGGGGTTCAGTTGGGTTGCTCCACAGAGAAGGGACCTAGGGGTGATCATAACAGGGAGCATGAACAACTCTGTTCAATGCAGAAGGGCGGTGGCAAAAGCCAACAAAATGCTGGGGTGTATAGCTAGAGGGATCTCCTCAAGAAGTAGGGAGGTTATCCTGCCCCTGTATAGGTTGCTGGTCAGGCCCCACCTGGAGTATTGCATGCAGTACTGGCACTCATTCCTGAAGAAGGACATCAGATTGTTGGAGGGGGTAAAGCGTAGAGCTACAAAGATGATCCAGGGGTTGGAGGCAAACCATACAAGGAAAGGCTGGGGGAGTTGAATATGAACTGTCTGAAAGAGAGAAGGGAAAGAGGAGATATGATTGAGACCTTTAAGTACCCGAAGGGAATAAACAAGACTAATACAGAGAAGATTTTCCAGAGAAGAAAGGGGAGGAACATGAGAGGACACCAACTGAGATTGGAGTGGGTAGATTCAGGAGAGAGATAAGGAGACATTTTTTCATGGAAAGAGTGGTGGACAAGTGGAACTCCTTGCTGGGTGAGGTAGTGGCCTACAAGATGGTAGACAGCTTCATGAGGGGATGGGATATAGTACTGGGTAACAGGATGGGGAAGGGAGAGGCAGCAGCATTGTAAGGTGTTAGCTGCACACTCAAGCAGACTCGATAGACCGTGAAGCTTGTTTCTGCTGGCATTTTAGTATGTTGATATGTTTTGTGGATAGGGCCTGCTTGGGCACCCTCGTCAGCACACAACATTGGGGAGGAGGACGTAATGCCAACAGGGATTGGGCACCCCCATCAGCACACAAAGAAAGCGAGGGGAGGCATGAGATGCGGGGGATTGGGCACCCCCTCTTCAGCATTCAACAATTGGGGTGGTTTATGCCGACGGGCAGTGGGCTCCCCCGTTAGCACACAAAGAAAGGGGAGGGTTAACTGACAGGGGGATTGGGCACCCCCCAAGTCGGCAGTAGTTAGGTGGCCACCCGCTCGCCGACCATGCACATAATGGCAGCGCGCATAGCAAGAAAAGGACCACTGAGTATGACAAGCTTTGCTCAGATTGCAGCAGACCTTTTCTTATATGTGCTCGCCACATTATGTATGCATGGTGTGGCACCGGCATGCAGGCTGTTTGTGGAATATGGGACTCACCTACTGGTGCATGCCCTCCATTCGCCCAACAGTGACCCCACCTACAAAGCTGCACTCTCCCACGATGTCTGCTGTGCAGGTGCGCAACATAAAAAGTAATAAGCAGTAGTTGCAACTCATGAAGACAATAAGTGATAGTAGTATTAGTAGTAGTAGTAGTACTAGACAGCAGTACCCTACCTTCCAGATTAGATAGGGGTACTGGGTACCACCAAGTAAGTTTGTGACATGAAATGCAGTTTCTTGCTGTATTTGGACTCTGAACCCACTGATGTTTTATTATTTTTTTCTACTTGGTGCTACTCATGTGATTATTCAAGTAATAGTGGCCTGGCCTAGTCTGTCCTGACCTGGCTTGTTGCAATTAATTGCTACCTCATGTAGTAGACCCTATTCACTAAAGATTTTCACCACAGGCACACATTCTTGAAAGTGCAAGCAGGAAGGGTAGCATGATAGTGGAGGGGGATTTCAACCCACCGGGGTGGATTGAAGCACACCTGCCACCATGAGTATAAGAGAGGGGTCCTGTTGGAAGCTTTCAGGACAGCTTCTTGACACAGCTGGTACAGAGGCTGACACTACTGGAAATGACTTTGGACCTTGTACTGGATAATGGGGAAGCTGTAAGGAACCTAGAAGTGGGGAATTGCTTGCTGGGAGTGACCACTACATGGTGGGATTCACACTAAACATGGGGAGGGACACAGCAGGCATGAGTACAAGGATGGTTGAGTTTAGTGGGATGGACTTTAGGATGATGGGGGGATTTCTGAGCAATAACCTGGCAGACATCCAACAACATATAGATGCAGATCAGAAATGGAATATAATAAGGGGAGGGCTGTCGAGACCTGTACTAGGAAAAAAAACAAGAAGGGCAGGGCAAAGCAACCCAATTGGCTGTCACCGGAGGTCAGGGAAGAGATGAGAGCCAAGAGGGCAGCATTTCAGAAGTATAGAAAAGTGGGGAAGGGAGAAGATAAAGATGTATACCGGGAAAAGTCTAGGGAGGTCACCAGATTGATCGGGGACCAAAGCATCTAGAGAGCTGAGACTGGTGCAGGGGATCAAAGAGAAGAAAGACTTCTTCAATCACATAAGCAAGAAAAGGAGAAGCAAAGACCAGCTTGTGAGGATCAAGAAAGATGGGTGGGTGGGTGGTGAAGGGGGCAGAGCAGGCAGAGGCACTGAACAAGTACTTCTGCTCTATGTTCATATAGGAGAAGGTGGGGCAAATACCTCAGGCAAGTGGGGGTTTGGGTAAGGTGGGGAGAGGATGACAAATGTAGGAATTACATAGGGCAAGGTGCTGGAGGGGTTGAGGGCATCATTAAGAGTGAACAAAGCACCTGGGCCAGATGGCATTCAACCTAGAGTACTGAGGGAGCTGGCAGAGGTCTTTGCGGGGCCAATGGCAGACCTGTTCAATGCCTATTTGGACACAGAATCTGTACGACAGGACTGGAGGATGGCCCACATGGTGCCCATCCGTAAAAATGGGCCAAAGGATGAACCAGGGAACTACAGGCCAGTGAGCCTCACCTCGATCATAGGCAAACTCATGGAGACCATCCTAAAGCAGAGGCTCATGAGCTTTTTGGAGGCATATGGTATCCAGAACAACCAGCAACATGGGTTTGTCACAGGCAGATCATGCCAGACAAACCTGGTAGAGTTCTATGACTAGGTGACATGGGAACTGGACAAGGGCTATGCTGTAGATGTCCAGTACTTGGACTTCAGTAAGGCCTTTGATTCAGTGCCACATGGGAGACTGGGGGAAGCTATAGTATGTGGGGGCAGGACCAAAAATGGTGACCTGGATCAGGAACTAACTGAGGGTGAGACAGCAAAGGGTGGTGGTGGGAGGGGGGACTCTCATCTCAGAGAGCAATGACGAGCCGGGTACCACAGGGATCTGTGCTGGGACCAGTACTTTTCAGGATTTTCATTGCAGATATCTTGAATGGGATCTGGAGCAAAATCAGTCTGTTCACAGACAATACCAAGATGGGAGCTGTGGTAGATAACATGGGGCGGGGATGCAGGATAACTTGAATAAGCTGCAGGAGTGAACAGATAAATGGCAGATGGGGTTCAATGCCAAAAATACAAGGTTCTGCACTTTGGAACCCAAGACCAGAGGAGGGATCATCACTTAGATGGGGTTCAGTTGGGCTGCTCCACAGAAGAGAAGGACCTAGGGGTGATCATAACAGGGAGCATGAACAACTCTGTTCAATGCAGAAGGGCGTTGGCAAAAGCCAACAAAATGCTGGGGTGTATAGCTAGAGGGATCTCCTCAAGAAGTAGGGAGGTTATCCTGCCCCTGTATAGGTTGCTGGTCAGGCCCCACCTGGAGTATTGCATGCAGTACTGGCACTCATTCCTGAAGAAGGACATCAGATTGTTGGAGGGGGTAAAGCGTAGAGCTACAAAGATGATCCAGGGGTTGGAGGCAAACCATACAAGGAAAGGCTGGGGGAGTTGAATATGAACTGTCTGAAAGAGTGAAGGGAAAGAGGAGATATGATTGAGACCTTTAAGTACCCGAAGGGAATAAACAAGACTAATACAGAGAAGATTTTCCAGAGAAGAAAGGGGAGGAACATGAGAGGACACCAACTGAGATTGGAGTGGGTAGATTCAGGAGAGAGATAAGGAGACATTTTTTCATGGAAAGAGTGGTGGACAAGTGGAACTCCTTGCTGGGTGAGGTAGTGGCCTACAAGATGGTAGACAGCTTCATGAGGGGATGGGATATAGTACTGGGTAACAGGATGGGGAAGGAAGAGGCAGCAGCATTGTAAGGTGTTAGCTGCGCACTCAAGCAGACTCGATAGACCGTGAAGCTTGTTTCTGCTGGCATTTTAGTATGTTGATATGTTTTGTGGATAGGGCCTGCTCAGAGCAGTCAGTGTATGTTTTATTCAGGTATCATATTTGAAATGAAAGTGAGAAATGTTGACTTTGAAAATGTGAGACACTCAGCATTTTCTGGTGTCAAACAGGATCATGTGTCAGTAACGACGTTACCAGCTGAACTAAACAATCATTCTGAACAGACGCTAGTCGGAGGGCAATTCATGTACTTCATTGCAATGTTCACTGAAGCAGGCCACATATTTTGTTTGGATTTCCAGCATTGCATAGGATCAGCATTCCAGCTGATATTGGGCTCTGCCAGGTACATTTCAACAATGTTCTGTGCTAAGGCTGTTACAAGAAGCACATGAAGAAGATGTTACAATTGTATCTTCTAAGTGACTCCAGAGACATAAAGCTGAACCAAGTGACTGTGGGACAGTGCTATGTTTGGCTACTGGTGAAGAAGAAGATTCGGCTGCAGTGGCCAAGGAGGAAGAGGGAGAAAATGCTGCAACAGTAAGGGATGGGATACCTGATGCTGTGTTGTGTCATGAAGAAGATTCTGAATGTGGTGCTGCTGTTGTACTCTGTTCCATGACAGAATGCACCTCATCAATTATTTCTTGTTTGTTTATCTTGAAACAAGAGTCATCATCATCACTCAATAATTGCTTTGATTTGTATCTTGGGTCCAAGATTGTTGCTTTAATGTAGTACTCAGAATGAAGCATTTTACATAGTTTGTCATCTTCTTCAACTTTTTTCATCATACATCATGTTAGGTCTTGTTGTATTCTGGGGGTGGGGCAGCATGCATGTGTCAGCAGCACCACTGGCAGCCTGTGTGATCATGGAACTGTCTTGCTTTTCTAACTTTTCCCTAACCATTTTCAAACTGAATTTTTAAATTTTTATTAGGAGTATCACCTGGCTGAGAGTTGTTGTGTTTGCACTAACCTCCCTGGTGATTTCCTCAAATGGCTGGAGCATGAAAATTAGAAACTCTAGCATGGCCCACTGTGGTGGAGTAATACAGACAACTGCATCACCAATGTTATTTTCCAAGGTGTATTGCCTGACAGCTTTCCTTGATTCCAGTAGCCTTTGGAACATGTAAAAGGTCGAATTCCATTGAGTAGAACTGTCTTGGATTAGTCTGCACAAAGGTAAACTGTGCTCCTGCTGTATTTTTCAAACAAGTGATGGGCTTTGCTTAAGTGACTGAAATGAGTGCATATTCTTTTAGCAGTGCTAAAGAGTCTTAATCTCCCTGTCATCATCTAGAAAACCATGAACTGTTAAATTAAGGCAATGCACAAAGCAGGGGATGTGAACAAAGACCCCCCTCCTCCAAGGTCTTCCTTATGCTGAATCCATTATCTGCAACTATAAAGCCAACTGGCAGTCCCTGAGAAGTAAGCCATTGCTGTATTGATTTTTGGAGCTCTTCATTGATGTTGTATGAGGTATGTTCAGATGGAAAATAAAACATTCTTAGAACAGCAAACTACAATGCTTCACTGTCCCAAGTCCCACGTCAATTACTGAAACTTGCCCAATGTGCCATGACAGACATGAAGGGTTCAGGCTGACAGCTTGTCCAGGTATCTGTTGTGAGATGCACCACCCTCCTAACAGCATTGCACAGGATGAGTCTTAATTTTTTACATATGACATCGTAAAGATCTGGAATCCCTGTTGTTGAGAAGTATTTCCACAACTACATATTATATCAAAGTTTGAGGTACTCTTGCAGCCACCTGAATCCTATATGTTCAACCATGTTATATCATAGCAAATCAACAGCTATCATTTCTGAAATTTTTGTAGCTATTATAACAGCAACAGGGTGAGTCAAGGCATATCTGGCCTTATGCTCATATGGTTCTGAGATGGTAAGCTGCCTCCTTAAAGGAGGAGGGCTTTTGAACACATGGTCACTTTTAGTAACAGTAGAAGGACTCCTCTAAATGGTCGGAAGTGGTGGTGGAGGCGATTCAGTAGTGCTGCGGGTGCTGCCACCACTTTCATCTATGGGAGTTGCCCCTGAGTGTTGTGAACTATCACTATCACTTTCTCTTCGAGACTCACAACTGGAGTTCTCAGTAATGTTATGACATCTGTCTAGGTGCCTTTTTAGTGCTGAAGTTCCCAATGCTCCTTTCTTTTTACCCCTGCTGATTGGCCATTTACAAATAGCATATGTTGCTACCGACTCATTGGAAGCGCTAATGGAGAAGTATGACCAAACAAAAGATAATATGTTTTAGTTTTTTTCCCAGGAAGGCATGGCACCTCAGTCACCTTTTCAGGGCCCCCCCAACAGAATTTTCTTGGGCCTGTTCCTCTTGTGGTTTATTCCCACTGCCCCCCTTCATAACCAAAACATTTCTGACTGTTTCTTCCTCATCTGCAATTTCCATCCCCTCCAGTAAACCTTGTGCTGCCTGATTATTCTCTTCCACTTTATTATTACCTTCATCAGGTTCAACCTCTGAAGAATTGGATGAGGGTAATGGACTGGCAGTAGCATAGTAAGTGATTGTTCCATACCATTGGGTGCCTCTATGGGTAGTACCCACCAAGCCTTTAGTTTTTTAAACTACATAACTTTTTTTTTACTTGGGACTGATAATGATCCAAGACGTTCACCTTTTTTGGATTCAAGCATTTGCTTGGAAGAAACCTTAGACATGAAAAAAAAATCACTTTTTGGGTTTGATTTTGTTTTCCGTTTTTTAAGATGATTGCTGTCTTTTGCAGTGCCACTGCCTACCTGAGAAATAAAATGCACCTCATCAACACTTTGATCCATTTTTTCTTAGTATTCTAACCTGTAAAAAAGATCCCTTTAACTAATGTGATGTCTTTCTGATGACTCCCACCCACAGGCCAGGGACAAATTTACTGTTGTGACTTTTGACTGTACAGAGCACACCAACAGCACAGCAGTCCACCACCACTTCCTTCCAAGATTACCTGACTAACTCCTACAGTACAGTTAGTTACAGTTAAGTGATCAAATTCAGTAAATGTTAAGTGTGCCTCAGAATTTGAACTGGAGATGCAGACACATCTGGTGCATAGCTGCATGCAGCACAGTCCCACACTGGGGGCTGGTTAATGCTTATGAGTAATGTAATGTGATAAACTAATGATAATAAGGAGGAATAATGGGGAATGAGTGATGATGATGATGACAGTTGTGTGTACAGTAGTTGTCTTTTATTTGAGTTGTACTGTAAACAGCCTGCTACAAGTCACAAAGCCAGATTATCCCCTGTGCCACCCACAGCAGCACAGGTGCATCAGCTTGTATGTTGTTTGAACAGTATTTTTTTTAATACATGAAATTATGAATGAACATTAACAAGTGATTATGATTCATGATTGGATGGCTCAAGTCAAAGATTTATTTTGCCAGCCTGCGGCACTTTCCCTGTACACACAGCCACATTGAAAAGCAAGGAAAAAATGTATTTGTGACTTCTGGGATGGTTCCATTTCTTGTGGGCCCCACTGCAGTATCTCTCTCTCTCTCTCTCTCTCCCCCCCCCTGGATGGCACAAGTCAAAGATTTATTTTGCCAGCCTGCTGCCCTTGCCCTGTATGTACAGCCACACTGAAGCCAGGAAAAAAAATATTGGGGATTTTCTGTAACTGTAAATTTTTTATTGGGCCCTCAGTAGTCTCTCCCTCTTGCTTCTGGATCTGGAATGACATGAGCCAAAGATTTTGCCAGCTTGCCCTTGCTCATGTATACATAGCTACACCGTCTGAGGCCAACAAAAGAAGAAAAACAAACTTAATTTGAGATTTTCTGTAACTATAAAATTTCTCTTGTGACTCCAGTAGTCTCTCCCTCTCTCCTCTGGATCTTCTACACTGGCACAAATTAAAGATGTTGCCAGCCTGCCCTTGTTCATGTACACACTCACACTGCCACATTACCTGCCTTTTGCCTCCCCGCCTGACAGCTACCCAGGCCAGCACTATCTCCCCAATCCCTCCAGATTCCTCCTTTCTCCAGTCCTGACCCACCACCCTGCCCCTGATGATCAGTTTCTCTACCCCTCCTTGCCCAAGTAAGTCTCCTTTCTCTCTCCCCTAGTTTCTCTTCCCTCCCCTCTCAAAATGTATATTTTTTTATATTTGTGTTTTTTTTTCCATTTTGGCTACTTTTTCTGGCAGCTCTCTGCTGCAGTGGTGCTCCTCTGACCATCCACCTCTTGCCTGGGACATGTTGCATACTCAGCATGGTTATATACCATGACTGCATCATGTGACCATCTGTTGCCTGATTAGATGGTACCAGCCATCTGTAGATGGAACAAGCATGCCAACAGCATCCCCATAGCAACAATACACAAAATGGCACAAATGGCACTTCCACAGACCCAGAAACAGACTTCTGTGGTGAAGTCCGCATTTATCTGTGTCTGTGGATTGTGAGTCTTGATCTCCTGTAGAACAGTCCGCCCATCCCGATTATTAAGACCTTTGTTTTGATACATAGATTGCCCTTAAGTCCAGATATTGAGGGAATTGTGGCTTGCTAAATTTCCAATGTTATCCTATGGAAATTTGCATGTTTTAATGTTTTTGTTCTTTATATGGCCCCTAATTTGTGGGGAATTATGTGTTATGCTTGCAGTACCCAATACGATCTTTGTTTTTGATATATAGATTGTCCCTTAAGTCCAAATATTGAGGAGTTATAGCTAGTTGAAGTTGAAATCTGGAAAATAAATTAAGTCCAAAATCTTCATATGCATAAATCTTTTTTCGTATGAAACATAAAACCCATATGAAAAAAGAATTGAGAAAACAACTAAGTCCTAATTATTTTTCTGTATGAGGGCATCCTTTTTGATATGAGTGAAAACCCCATGCAAAATAGGATGTCTTCATACAAAAAAAGAATCGGGGGAGAAAACTAACTCCAAATTCTTTTTTCATATGAGAGAATCCTTTTTCATATGAACGAGAAAAGCTCACTAAGAAGGATTCATTAATACAAAAAACAAATCTTTAAAAAACAAAGCAAAATTCTTGTTCTGTATGAGGGCATCCTTTTTTGAATGAATGAAAAAACCTCATGAAAAAGGATTCCTCCATACAAAAAAAGAATCGGAAAAAAAAACGAAGTCTAAATTCTCTTTTCATTTGAGGGCATCCTTTCTCATATGAATGAAAAAAGCTAATGAAAAATATGCCTTTATATGAAAAAAGGATTGGGACTTAGTTTTTTATGATTCTTTTTTGATATGAAGAGGTCCTTTTCCGTGAGTTTTTTTTTTTAGTAGTACCTACTCCCTTTTACTGCTGGTGGCTGGGGTTCCCAAGTCTACCCTTGGCAGGTTGAAGTCTCCCACAACCACCAAGCTCTCCTTCAAGCATGCCATTTTAATCTGCCTCACAAGTTCCCTGTCCAACTCTTCTGACTGGGAGGGTGGCCTTATATACCACTCCCAACCTGAGAGTCCTATTCCAGGAATCTTGGATTAGCAGCCATAATGAGTCTGTTTCACCCTCCTCCTCCTCCCTAGCACACATTAACCCTTCCATTACACATAATGCCACCCCCGTCCTGTTAATAATAATAATAATAAATGTATTTATATAGCGATATATCAATAAATATCTATCAAAACACTGTATAGTTTTCTAAAAACACTACTCAAATGAATACAGCAGTTCAAAAACAATGCACAAATAAAAACAAAACAGTTAAAAAACTAAATGTGCAATTCAACATATTAAAACTCTGGGAAGGCACATAAAAACAGGTGTGTTTTTAGACTAATTTTAAAGCTCTCCACTGTCTGGCAGTCTCGTATCCGACGAGGTAGAGAATTCTACAGGGAGGGAGCAGCAGTGACTAAAGCCCATGCTTCAGAGGTCTTCAACCGCACCCTGGGAATCTCTAGCAATCCCTCGTCAGTTGAGCGGAGCAGTCTGAGGGGGAAGTAGTGACTCAGAAGTTCTTGTAGGTAACTCGGACCCAAAACCTGTAGGGCTCTGAAAGTCAGCAAGCCAACTTTGAAGGTGATCCACCACTGAACAGGCAGCCAGTGCAGAGCACGCAGCACAGTTGAAATATGACTGGATCACACTGACCCAGACAATAACTTGGCCACAGCATTCTGCACTAGCTGCAAACAGCAAATATTGACCCCCGGAAACCCTAGGTATAGGGAGTTACAGTAGTCAAGGCAAGAGGTGACAAATGCATGGACCAAGGTTGAAAGGTTTCTGGATGGAACAAGGTGCTTAATCCAGGCGATGTTCCTCAGATGATAAAAAGAGGACTTGACCACAGCTGATCCCTGTGAATGAAGTGTCAGCCCATTGTCAAATATCACCCCCAGATTCTGCACCTGTTCAGAGGTCGGGAGCTGGGAACCCCCGAGCCTAATCCTAGATGGCCACCCTACCTTCGACCCCCCTAACCAGTGGACCAGATCACCACTAACACCTCCGTCTTGTCTGGGTTCAATCTCAACCAACTGGAATTCATCCAGTCTTGGATTTCATCGAGACAGTTAGAAAAGAATGAGAACGCACTATCCTGGTTGGGCACAAAAGACAGGTACAGCTGAGTATCATCTGCATAACAGTGAAAACTCAGTCCTTACCATCTTACAATGTCTCTTAGTGGCAGCATATACACCGTGAACAACATGGGGGACAATAATGAACCCTGCAGGACCCCACAAGGCAGGAAGTAGGTGTCAGATGAAAAAAACCCTGAGACTACCCTCTGCAACCTGCCTATGAGGAAGGAATGGAACCATCTGAGAACTGTACCAGATAGGTCACAGATGAACCGCAGGAGATCAAGAAGTACCCCATGGTCCACAGTGTCAAAAGCTGAAGAGAAAGATCTAGAAGGACCAGAATGGAGTGTCACTTCTGGTCTCTATCCATCAGGAGATCACTGAGCATCTGAACCAGAGCGGTCTCAGTACTATGTCTGCAATGGAAACCAGACTGGAGAGGATCATAGATAGCATGGATGGTAAGATGGTCCTCCAGCTGTTGAGCAACAACTTTCTCAATAACCTTCCCTATAAAGGGAGGGTTAGAGATAGGTCTGTAATTTGCAGGAGAATCAGGGTCAAGAGATGGTTTCTTAAGAAGGGGGGTAACCACAGACTCTTTCAAGGAGCTGAGAAACTCCTCTGACTCTAATGAACACCAGAGTAACTCTTCTAGAACAGGGCTGGTCACATCAAAACACCCTACTAAAAGATGGGTTGGGCCCGGATCTAATATACAGCAAGTTGGGCGCACACTCTGGAGAAGCCACATGATATCATCAATCCCCAGTCAGTCAAAATTAGTCCAGCAAAATGGGGAGTTGTGTCCTCACTCTGACCACCAGTAGCCCCCACTGCTAGGTTAAAAGCCTGGAGTAAATTCTCCTTACCCCGCTTGCATCCAGAATTCCAGATAGGTCTAACACCACCAAAAGACCACCAGGAGTCAAACCCCATAAAGAGCAGTATCGGACCATTTTCACAGGGGCAGGCCTATAAGGGGGAGCCAAGAAATTGAACTTGACGATGTGGTGGTCAGACCATCCGACAAGTTCCACCACCAAATTGAAGGCCTCTAAGCCCAGGAGGAAAACCAGGTTCAATGAGTGGCCATGATTTTGAGTCGCAGAGGAAACAACCTGTGTGAAGCCCAAAGAACTCATAAGGTCAAGGAAGTCTTGTCCAAACTGCAAGAGTTCATCGTCGATTCAGGCATTGAAGTCATACGGTACCATCAGGCGGGGGACTCCAACATCATGTCAACAATGAAGTCCACGACATCCGGCAAAACCTGATTCTCACCAACTGGTGGATGGTAGACAAGAACAATTTTGCACCCCACCCCTATCCCTGCAGAATATTCTGTACCCAGGGACCGCCAGGTCCCAGTCATAGTATTCGGTGGCCTATGTGTCCATGATTGCCGCCATGTCCACCTCCCTTTCCACCATGAGGGCCTGTAGATCATTTATTTTATCCCCCAGGCTCCAAGCATTCATGGTGACCACCTTCCATCCCTTCACCTTTCCTTCCTCAACCCTCTGCCCCCCTCTTCTAGCATCCCCTCTATCACTTCTTCCTAGTACATCACCCTTGTTCTGGGGGGCAAGCCTGCTCTGCTTCCCATCTCATTGCCACTGTCTGCCTTCCCTCCACCTGCCACTTATTTATGTGAGCATAAGGAACAGCCTACTACATGAAATACTACATGATTCACCCAGATCCTTTTCCCTGATGAAACCTAATGGTGAAACGTTGGGTAGCATGAGGATTGGAATATGACTTGTACAACAATAACGCCACATTTTTAATACAAATCCACTGAAGTGGCTGGTGATGTTATTCTTTTGGACTTTTTTCACCGACTAGCCCTCAAACTACACAGCCTTACTACTTTAGAAGGGGACCCACTCCAGAACCTTGTCTAAAATTGCTATGAAAGTCAGAATTTCTCTTAAGAGATGTTTTGTAAAAAATGTTAAAAAATATTATTACATTACATGTTAAATCATGAGATTTTTGTATGTAATGCAGACTTATTTTGTAAACCATGGATTTTATTGCTACAGAAGTGACTGCTCTCCTCTGTTTTAAATCTATTAGGTAAATACAACAGTGGTATAAATGGATGCGACTAGGTGACACTCCCATAACTGGGAGGAGACACTTTTACAACAAGAAGGTTACACTACTAGAACAAGGAAACATTGCCATAACTCAGAAATTGCAGTACAGTTGCAGCAATAGACATGGTCAGATATTACCAGATATTTCAAAATACTTATACAGAGATTATTTACGATGGCCTTACAGTGGTACTGCAGGCAAACAGGGAATTCTAGAGATGTCACAGAAATTTCAGGAAACACCTGACCATGCAATTGCTGCAACTGTAACTGGGAATACAATAATAAAACTGGGAGGTATGCTATTGTAACTAGGAGAAGAGACAATAATGTAACTTTGAGGAGGGAGACATTAGTATAACTGGGAAGAGACACTTTTATAAAAGGGAGGAGACACTGACATAACTGTTACACTGGTATAACTGGGACATAGACACTACCATGACTGAAAGAACTGGAAGGGGGCAGGATCAGTTGTGTTCCAGGACAGTAGCTGTTGCTGTTTTCACAGGGTTCTTGTGGATATTACTTGGTAGATTAGTTCTTTTCTTTCTTGCTTCTAAGGGGCTAGCAGGGTATTGTTCTGGGGGATCCTGGATGTTTGTAAACTGATTTAGTGGCTGTAAGTGGGGCTCTTTTGTGGATGTTTCACTTTGTAACAGGCTGCGCTGGTAGAGGCCTATTTCTTCTGATTTAAAACCTGTTTGGTGGGATTTGCTTGGAGATGGTTCTTTAGCTGCAGGGCTTGGAGGAGACACAGGCTGATACACTCTCTCTTGTCAGGTGTCTGCCCAAGACCCGCCCTCCCCACCCTCCCCTCCCAGAAGTCTGCAAATTTATGGGGAAGACCTGCCCTGCAATTGGAGGAAAAGGCTGCTGGTGCAGCTCATGTAGTTCTAGCCACTGGGGGTTGGATTTAAAGGCCAGGAGAGAGGAGCTTGGGAGTTGTTCATTTTCCTTACATGTTTAATGTGTTGTACTGCACCTAGTAACAGAGTTACTGGTGTGCAGTGGACTTCTCTAGGATTAGTGGGTGACCTGATTAGGCAGTAGGGGTATCTTGGAATAGGGAACCTGGTGGCTCACCAAGGAAAACTATTTGAAGGGGATGGAACCACACATCATTAGGGCGGCATCTTTGGGAGGGTGGTGGGGTGCACAGGGTGTGGAGCAGCCATGATACTGAACTGGGCTTGGAAGTTTGGTGGTTTCCAGTGTGCTACCAGCAGCACAGCTTAGGGAGGAGGTTGGGGATGAGGAGAAATCTGGGGGAAGGGGGTGGTATGGTTGGGGAAGGGGCTGGAAATCTCCACAGGGTTGCACCAAGCACTGGGGTGGGGGTATAGGAGAGGAGTGCAGGAGAATACTCAGGGGTCACATAGGGACCCTGGCAGAGGGGCCCAAAGGACACTACCAAGGAAGCAGGCAGGTAACTGGGGACCCTCACAAAGGGGGACGGAGGACAACATTCTCTCAGGAAGTAGGCGGATAGCCAGTGCTGGACAGAAGGAAGCAAGGCAGGAGGTGGATCAGACCTTATAGCATAACGCTTCAATTCTCTTCTTCTGCTCAAGGATGGGGGTGTAGCCCACGACAGAGGTGGTTAGAGGCAGGAAAGGGTGTGGGAGTGGGGGCAGGAGGCAGGGGCCAGATAGCAGGAAGAACAGGGGGACCTGGAATGCAGGAGAATGGGGAGTAGTAGATTGGAGCAGGGGAAGAGAGAAAGGCGCAAGGAGAAGGACCAGTTGGGAGGAAAGGTAAATAAGGACCAGAAGTACAAGGATGATTCAGTAAAGAGGCTGAGGGTTAGGCCAGGGGAGCACGATGAGCAAGGAGGAACTAAATGGAGACAGGAAGGAAGGGAGGATGAGCCAGGCTAGTTTAGCAGATGGGGAGAAGGACCAGTTCGCGAGCAGTAAGGGGAATTAACAAGGTACAGAAGGATACTCAGGAGGGAGGAGGCATAGGATTGGAGGGAGGAGTGGCCATGGTAAATAAGGAATGGGTGGCATGTGGCACCCAGATAGGGGAGGAACAAGGAGCCAGCTGGTGGGGGGCGGTAGAAAGGATGAGGGACATGGAAGGGAAATGGAGGAAAGGAGTGGTCAGAGTGCTCCTGCTGGGGATTCTATGATCAGGGGTATCAAATGGGATAGGGAGGGAGAAGCCTGGCCAGTTAGAACAGATGCTTCCCTGGACTAACGGTGCACAGGGCTAGCCACGAGGTATATCAGCTGGCAAAGGACTGGGGGTTTCCCAGACATACTGGTCCACCTGGGCACAAATGACATTGAGGAAATAGCGAGCTAGAGATACAGGCAAGATTCAGGGAGCTCATGGGGTCTGTCATGACATAGGATGCACAGTTTCCTTCTCAGAAATCCTGCCAGTGCCAAGGGCTAGTGGGGAACACAAAAGAAAATTAGGAGATACACCAGTTGCTCAGGGAGTGGTGTGAGGCCAGAGGTATGGGTTGATGGGGGATTGGGTGGAGACCTGGGAGGATAAGGAGCTGTATGCTAGAGATAGACTACATCTCAATTTGGAGGAGGAATCCTTAAGTTGAAAATGGAGGAGTTCATTGGTGAAAAGTGGGGTTTAAACTTGTGAAGGGGGGTGGGATGGGAGAAAAGGCAGTCAAGGGATGCCGATAAAGGAGGGACTCTGTGTCCACCCCCCCTGGGGACCAGGAGGATTGCAGGAAAAGACCAACTGGCAAAGTGCAGACCAGGAGAAAACAGAATCCCCAAGGGAACACCAGCAGGGAAAATGAAACTATAGGGAAAGGGTGGAAGGTAGTCCTGCGAAATGCCAGGAGCTTGGGCAATAAAATGCCTGAGCTCCAGGCGATGTTAACTGAGGCAGTGGATGTGGCAGCAGTCACTGAGACTTGAGGCCACTGCAAGACATGACTGGGACCTGAACCTGGAGGGTTACACTATGTTCAGGAAGGACAGGGGAGGGAAGGGGAGGAGGGTAGCAATGATAGTAAAAACTGCATTGGCATAGGGGAGTTGAGGGAGGCGGAGGGAACCGTGGAGGCGATTTGGGTCACCTTGATAACAAGGGGGGCAAGAGAGTAAAATAGGAGTGGTGTATAGACCCCTGCCTGGCGGAGGAGCTGGAGGACAGTCTGGTGGCAGATGTTAGGAGACACACCGCAGACTGGGCAGAGGAAAGGTGGTGGTGTTGGGGACTTAAACATGCCAGGAACAGACTGGGAGACTATGACATCCTCTGTGACCAGGAACAGAGGTTGTTGGATGTCTTTCAAGACGCGTTCCTAACTCAGCAGGTGAGGGAACCGACCAGGGAGGCGCGGGTACTGGATGTGGTCCTGGCAGACAGTGACCAGATTTGGGGCCTGGAGGTAAGGGACCCATTGGCGGGGAGTGACCATGCCATGGTCTGGTTCTGCCTGGACCTAGGAGGGGTAGAAGGCTGCACAAAGACAGAAGTAACCGACTTCAGGGGGGTGGATTTTAAGGAAATGGGAAGGATCCTTAACGAGCATTTGGATGGGATTGGGTCAGACATGGACGCTGATAGTAGGTGGGAAATCATCAGGAGAGGGGTGCAGGATGCTACCAGCACCTGTGCAAGAGTAAGACGCAAATGCGGTAGGGCCCAAAAACCCTGTTGGTGGACCAGGGAGGTCCAGGAGGTGGTGCGGGGAAAGAAAGCAGCCTATAAGAAATTCAAGTGCTCAAGGAGTGAAAGGGATCGAGGGGAGTATGAGCTGTTGGCTAGAAGGGCCACTAGAGTGGTGAGGGTGGCTAAAGCAAGGAAGGAGCAGAACCTGGCCAGGAAATTGGGAGAGGAAAAGGGTTCTTTAGATACATTGGGGAAAGACGAAGGGTGAAGGGCAGATTAGCAGGATTAAATCAGGAGAGATGGGCACAAGACCCAGAGGGCAGGCTGAGGTACTAAATGAGTACTTCACCTCAGTTTCACCAGGAAAATGGGGATGCTGCATCATACATGGGAGGAGACAGAGATAATGAGGAGGGGACCCTTACCAATCGGCAGGTCTGGGGAGAGGGCATCACTGGCAGGTGGGGGGAGGGCTAAGCAGGGAGAAGAGGTACTGGAAGTGGAAATCACAGCAGAGAGAGTGAGGGAATCCTCAGCTCCCTTAAGACGGAGAAAGCACCGGGGCCAGATAAATTACATCCTAGAGTGCTGATGGAACTTGCAGATGTCCTGGCGAAACCCCTGGCAGAGCTTTTCACCATCTCTCTGAGGACAGGGTGGGTGCCCCAAGACTGGAAGGTGGCGCATGTAGTGCCTATCCACAAGGGGGGATCAAGGGAGGTGGCAGGGAACTACAGGCCTGTCAGCCTGACATCAGTGGTGGGCAAGGTGATGGAGGGCATTGTCAAGGAGTGGCTAAGGGGGGCCCTGGATAAGTCAGGGTGCCTGGACGATAGACAGCATGGATTCATCCCGGAAATCGTGTCAGACAAACCTGGTGGAGTTCTATGACTGGGTGACAGTGCCTTGGACCTGGGTAGACCAGTGGATGTCCTCTTTCTGGACTTCAGCAAGGCATTTGACTCTGTTCCTCACGGGGCCTGTTGGATAAACTAGGAGAAATGGGGGTGGGAAACCAGATGATCCGATGGATAGGCAATTGGCTCCAGGACCGGACCGGGGTCGTAGTTGGTGGGATAATCTCTTCCCCAAGGAGGGTCATTAGTGGGGTCCCACAGGGATCAGTCCTGGGCCCCTTCTGTTCAACGCCTCGTATCTGACATAAGGACAGGAATCAGGAGTGAGATGAGTCTCTTTGCAGATGACTCGAAACTGGGGCAGTGGTGGATGGGGAGGAGGAGGGTGGCCCTGAAGGGGACCTGGAGGCTCTGGAAGATGGTCTAGAAAGTGGAAGCTGAGGTTTAATGCAGGGAAATGCAAGGTACTCCATCTGGGGCCAGAAACCCAGGCCAAGTGTACACCCTGGGGGAAATACTACAAGTCTCAATGGCTGAGAGGGACCTGGGGTGGTGATGGATGTCAAGATGAACAACTCTGAGACTTGTAGGAGGGCAGCAGCCAAGGCCAACAGTATGCTGGGATGCATCACTGGGGGATCACCTCCAGAAGGAGGGAAGTGATACTCCCCTGTATAACTGCTTGGTGAGGCCGCACCTGGAGTACTGCGTGCAGTTTTGGAGGCCTCATTTAAAGAGGGACATTAACCTCCTGGAGAGGATCCAGAGGAGGGCAACCAAAATGATTTGGGGCTTGGGGGACAGGACCTATGAGGAGAGGCTCGAAGAGCTAAATATGTACACTTTGGAAGAGAGAAGGGACCGGGGGGACATGATAGAGGTCTTCAGGTACATGAAGAGGGTATATAGGGGAGGAACAGTGAGGGTGCTTGAAGGAAGGAAGGGGCCACTAGAGGGCATGGGTGGAAGCTGGAGGGAAGATTCAGGGAGAAAGGAGGAGGTGCTACTTCACTGAGAGGGTGGTAGAGCCATGGAATGCACTACCTGGGGGCTGGTGGAGGCAGAGACAGTGGAGGGTTCAAGAGGGGTGGGACAGGTACAGGGGAAGGGTTCAGGAAGCAAAATCCAATGCAGCAAGAATATCATGAACTGGGAAGGGAGAAGCCAGAGAAGGCGAGGGGGACAGCAAGGTCAGCACCCAGGGTGGGGGCTGACCAAACGAGCAGACACGAAAGACCATTAGGCCTATTCTGCTGGCATTTTAGTATATTAGTATGTTAGTATGACTGGAAGGATACATTGTAAAAACTGGGAAGACATTGGTATAATTTGGAGGAGACACTGAGTAAATGAGACACTGGTATAACTTATAGGAGATACTGCTATAATTGGGGGGAGATAGCACCATAACTAGGAGGGGACACTGCCAAAAATGGTGGGGCACTGGTGTAAATGTGAAGAGACAATGTTGAAAGTGGGAGGAGACAATGGTATAACTAGTAGGAGACACTGGTGTAACTGACACACTGGTGTATCCTGAGGCTAACATAACTGAGAGACTGTAATAACTGGAAAGATGCAATGGTGTAACTGGGGGAGATGCTGTGGTAACAAGGAAGGGACTCTGCCATAACTGTAGAGACATTTGAATGACTGGGAGAAGATATTACTGTACCTGAGAGACTAGGATAGCTGGGAGGAGACACAGACATAACTGGGGAGTCACCATCATAAATAAAAGGAGACAGTGCTGTTATTGGGAAGGCACTGGTGTAATGAAGAGGAGACACTGGCATAACTGGTCACCTATTGTTGTAACTGGGAGGAGACACTAGGATAACTAGAAGATGCAACTGTAACTGAGATACTGGTATAACTAGGCGATGACACTGGTATAACTGGAATGAGACACACCATTACTGGGAGGAGACACTGCTGTAGCTGAGACACTGGCATAACTATGACAAGACACTGATATAACTGTAAAGAGACACTGGATTAACTGTTTTTGTGGAACACCCTTGCAAATTGCAAAATTTCTAGCATGAACTGTGGAATCTTACAGAATCCATCGAAGGTGGTAGTTCCTGAAAATCCACAAAAATCATGGAATGTCATGAAAATTTCATGGAACTAGAATCCTCAGATTTCACCCAGTACTAGTTTAAAAGTATCTTGAACAGAAGATATTTTTGAAATTTGCCAGTTTATTTATTTATTTATTTAGATTTTGATAACCGGGTAAGCCCACTGAGACCAGAGGTCCCTTTTTCAGGGGCGACCCGGAATTAGTACAGAAAAGACATTTCGAGACAATCATTTTTACAGTAGCTGCATATGTTGCACAAATAGACTTTAGTGACACAATATATTATCGACAGTATGCATGGGTAAAGTATACACAGTACAACTCAAGTGTTATTTACAATAGTTACAATATGGTACACAGGAGTAGAGAAATAACAGTATACTAAGCATAGTTTGCAGACAGGCTCTTATGACATCAAATTTCATCTCCATTTAGTAGGGGAGAAGGTAACAACAGAAAATTGACACAAAAGCATTAGGAGATACTTCAAGGAAAGAGGGGAGGTTCAGGCAGTGCAGAGGAGAAGAGAACTGGGCTTGGGAGCTAACAATTACAGCCACAGAGACTGAGGTTCAGAAGATATAGCTTGTGTCCAGACTTGAATTGGGTAAGGGTGGATGAGACAGCCAGGCTAGGAGGAAGAGAGTTCCATAGGTGGGAGGCAGCAAATTTAAAAGAGCGTTTGCCCTGGTTGGAGCGAATCCTTGGAATGTTGAGGGGATGATTCAGCTGATGACCAGGATTCGGATTTGTTCTTTGGGGAGAGTAGTCCTCTAAGGTGGGAGGGGCCAAGGGTAGTGAACTTGAAGGCAAGGCATACGCAACAAGGGTAGGCTAGCTTGTGTCGCAGTGTGGGCCAGTTTAGATCCTTAAGTGCCTCACAATGATGCCTCCTAGGAGAGGAGTTTGTGGCGAAACGAGCTACACAGTTATAGAGTACGGAGAGTTTGTTAAATTCCGTGTCTCTGAGGGACTGCAGAAGGGGGGCTCCATATAGGATGGAGGGGAGGAGATTGCAGGTAGCAATTGTCCATCTTGCAACCGAGGATAAGGAGTTTCCCAGACGGAAAAGGAGGCCAAGTTTTTGCTAGTGGCAGCCATATTGAAAGAGCCAAGACACTGATGTGACAACTTTGAAGAAATGTAATATAGAAACAATTTAGCTTATATGTAATTTTTTTTTTGTAGTCCTTATCCGTATTTCCTTGTTACTAAGAACATTTTCATGAAATCAGGATCTCGTCTGTTCCCTATCTGCTCAAGCCGCTAGCCTCCAACTGTCTTCCCAGTTCCTTTTATGACATCACAATCTGTTGCTGTGGAGACAATTATGATATCATAAACAGGGGATTATGATGCCCAGTTTAGACAAGTGGCAGGAGTGGATAATCTCTAGGGAACAATGATCTTGTTCTCATGCCATTGTTCTCAGTAATCAGGAAAAAGTAAGAAGGAATTATAGAACATACTGTAAATGAAATAAAACTAAAGTGTACCTAAATATTTTTCAAAATGTTCCCAAGTCAGGGGCTCATTAATGACTTGAGATATTATTTACTAAATTAACAGCAAAAACTGTTTTCAAAACACTTAATGGAATTAAGATGCATTGATTGTTAATCTTAAAGATATCAGGAATACATATTTTCTAAAAGAAAGCTATAGAATGAAAATTTTAACGGATTAACTCTTAATGCTACTTTAAAATGTTATGGTCAAATAAATTTTAGAGTGCCAGATATCAGGAATACTAAAATGCTACCCAGTTAGTCCTGCCAAAAGACAGACTACTGCTGTTCTGGCATATGTATTACAAAGCTGCATAACTGTGCAGACATGTTCTTCGGAAGCAGCATACTTCTAGCCCTTCATCATAGTAAAGAATGCTGATTCAACAGATTTTACAGTATAGACTAGATGAGGCATTGACTGCAGGAGCAGAACAGCTGCTACTTCCAGCTAAGTTAGTAGCACTTGTCCTTTAGCTCACATAGAAATTCCTCTTGGTTTGTAACTGGAAGAAAGGTGGGTACATAATATTTCCCAGTGAGGGGCATTAGATGTTTCAATATAAACAAACACTCCTGCACTCACCCCACTCTACACAAAAGTGACACTGAAAAGTCTCAGCACATCTTCTGATATACAATAGCTTAAAAAGGCAATGGTCTCATTCTAAGCATACATCTAATGTTTGGGTGAAACATTAGGTGTGGAGTGAAGTGAAGGGGTCACCATCTTTATCTAGCACTATCTGAGAACTTTGTGGCAGTTTAGTAAAACTGATTTCAAGCTGCTGTACATGGAATGATGTACTGCACTGCATCTTTCTAGAGTCAGTTCTGGGTGGAGCACGGTGAGTGCAGAACTTTTTGTTTCATATTGATGTAGTGTTTTGTCAATGCACTTTTTTCCCTTTTGTGGCCCTTTTTATTTTGTTTGTACCAGATGTTCTGTACATGGATCTAGCCATGGCACCTGACTGAAACATTCACATTCTGATGGAATACTGCATTCTTTTCCAAGAGACAAGGCTGACATTCTAAGCTGGAGAGAACAACCACATCTCAGTGCAACAGAGACTCCTACTAGTTGAGCTATGAGAGCTGGTCTTACAGCTCTATGGTACACGTTTTGCTGTGGAGCACAAAAGTTATGTATGAGCTCAAATCCATGTGTCAGGTAAAACATTTGCAGCATGTCAGTGGGTTAAAAGGTTTCATGAAAAAGTAACCTTAATGTTCCTATTCTCCATTTCCCCTCAGTTTAAAAAAATATTAGCAGCTTTGAGTAATGGGGAAAAAATAATTCAAGGATATCTGGATTTGGTTCAATACCCTCTTTGACACCAGGGCTGAAAGTAATAATTGTTGCACGTGTACCAGAGAGACCCAAAATTGCAGCTGAGACCTCAGGGGAGGCTAACATGAAAGCCAGGAATGTATTAGATTTCATGTCACTCCATTTATGTGCCAGAAGGGGCTTTCATCAATGACTTCTGCTGCGCTTTTTGAAATGAACAGCATTTGCAGCACTTATTGCAGACTTCAACATTAGCAGCCTTTCAGTGTTAACCATTTTTTTTAGTTTAGCTTCATTTATTATCTGATGTAGTGCTGCAGCCTTTGGGACACCTTCTAGAGACTGAACTGTCATCCCATCTTTATGCACCTCTCTGGGTTGAAGGCAGAGGTTGCTGTATCCAGGCTAAACTGGCAAGGATGAAAAGAACCTTCTGCCCCACCTCAGGGTCTCCATGTCTGTTCCTGCTCCCACAGAGGATGCCAAGGCAGAGGCACAGTGGAGGGACCTTAGTGGACTCTAGGGGGGTGGTGAGGAAGGGCACACACTCCTCAGCCTATACTGCTGCAGAATTTCTTTGCCATAATGGTGGGACAGGGCAGCCAAAAGGAGGCATGCATAGCAGTGGGAAGTGAGGAAGTGGGGGTCCTCAGAATGGGAGGCCACAAGGGAAGTAAAGGCACCTCAGCTGAGGAGGAAGCAGCTGCTGGTGGGGGACTTTACTGTTCTAGGGAGAGACTTGGACGCAGGGGAGGAAGGAAGAGGGAATGAAGTGCCACGCTGTTGCCTCTTCTTGAAAGGACAGAGATCATATCCAGTGGATCACTAGGGCAGGAAGAGATAGGAGAGTGCTAGACATCATTGTCCTCCTGGGGACAAATGACATGGCAAAGGATAGGTAGTAGTAGAGCAGGATAACTTCAGGAAACTGGAGAGGGGCCTCAAGCAGAGGGCATGCATAGTGGCTTTTGCAGAGGTGTCACCTGTGTACAGTCATTGAGAGGAAAGAGTACTCCACACCAGGGCATTTAACAACTGGTTAAATTGATTAAATTCATGGTGCATGAAGGAAGGCTTGAGCTACATTGGGATCTGAGGGAAAACCTGGGAGAATACAGACCTCTACATGGAGACAGCCTGCATCCTTCCAAGAAGAAGAACCACAGTTCTTTGGTCGAAGTTTCAGCTACTTGGATGAGCATTTAAACTAGCAGTGGTGGCTGTAAAACCAAGGTAGGCAATAACTTCTCCCCACTGGATGGTGGAGAAGCAGAAAGGGGGGCCTGAGGGCAGTAAACTCCACTAGGGCTGGGACAAAAGAAGACAGGGGTGGGGACAAGACAGAGGAACAGGGCAGTATAAGTCAGGTAAGCAAGAGTAAATGATTAGAGGAGACAGGGAACAGAGAAGGTAAAGAGGGAAGAGGTGAGTCAGGGAGCTTCAGACAACAGCACAGGTAGGCAGAGGGGAAACAGGGAGCAAGCATGGAGGAGTAATGTATGGAAAGAATTGTGTGCCAATGCACAGGGTCTGGGAAACAAAATTCTAGACATATAAGCCACCATGGCATAGGGTCTCCTGGTTTGTGTCCATAATGGAATCATGATGCGCTGATTATCTTGACTCAGACATGGCCTTAACTGGCTTATCTCTGTTCAAGAGAGACAGGGCGGGGAGCAGGGGAGGAGGGATTATACTACATGTGAAGGAGAGAATCAAGATCATGGAGGTACTGGGGCACCTGGAGGAAAATGAAGGGCTGGAGGTTCTGTGGGTCATCATGGAGATTGGCTCTGGGGCCACTATCCATACCTGGGTGATGTGCAAACATTTAGTACAGGAAAATGAGTTGAATAGGGCACTTGGGGAACCCAGCATAAGATTGGCAAGTAAGAGAGTGGGGCTGCTATTTGATATCTTCAATCTGCCACATGTGAAATGTAGCTTTTCAACTACATCTTTGGAAAAGAGGAGGGTCATGCTTGACTCCCTACTGGGGGGGGGGTGTTTCTTAAGCAGCTAGTCAAAGAACCCACTAGGGATGGGCAGTGCTGGACCTAGTTCTGACTAACAGGGACAGCATTGCAGATGTTATAGTTGGTAGTCCCCTAGATTCCAGTGATATATGTACAGTGTGGTTTAACATTGAGACAGCAGCAAAAGCAAATCACACAAATGAGGGTCCTGGACTTTAGGAGGATGAATTTTAAGGACATGAATATCTGCCTCAGAAACTGCCTCATAGTGGGGGAGGGAGGGGGAGGTCAGGTAGGGTTAGAGGCACAGTGAGGAAAAATAAGGTAGGGCATGATTAAGGCAACCAGCCACTGTGTGACGGAAGTGAGCAAGAGCAGAAGGAAAAAGAGATTGGTATGATTCTCTAGGGAAGTGGTGAAGGTGGGGAAGGAAAAAAGGGTGACATTCAGGATGTATAAGAAAATACAGAGGGAGGAGGAAAGGGAGGTAAACCAAGTAAAAAAGGTGAGAGGGAAGGTCAGTTGCACAATAAGGGGTGCTAGCTGCACATTTGAGCAGACTTGATAGACCTCTAGGCCTTTATCTGCTAACAAATTTCATATGTTCATAAGAGCAGGAAGCATCTGAGATGGTGAGGGGAGCAAAGACACAGACAGAGTAAAGGATCACCAAAGAAGTCACTAATGGGGATAACATTTTCTTTAGATACATAAGTGAAAAGAGGAAAGCAAAGGGAGGGATATTAAGAATTACAAGGGTGGAAAGAGGAGACTGTACAGAAGTGGGACTGTAAAAAAGCTGTCATCCTGAACAGGTACTTCTGCTAAGTCTTCACAGTGGAGAAAAAGGGACAGACCACCTGGGAGAATGGGGATAGACAAGGCTATGGGACCATATGGAATAAACTCAAGGGTACTAAAGGAACTCAGGGAGGTGCTAGCTGCTCCACTGGCAGCCATATGCAACAGTTCACTGAAAACAGGTATGATTTTAGAGGACTGGAGAAGAGCTGACATGGTCTCTTTATATAAAAGTGGCAACAGGGATGAGATTACCAACTATAGGCCAGCCATACTTATTTCAATGGTGATAAAATTAATGGAAACCCTGCTAAAGAAAATATTGGTAGAGTATTTTGAATCCAGTGGGCTGCATGACCATAGGCAGCATGGATTCATGGTGAGAGTGATGCCAAATGAATCTGATTGATTTCTTTGACTGAGTGACCCAGAAAACAGATCTGGGAACTGCAGTGGATAAGGCCTACTTGGACTTTGGCAAGGCCTTTGACAATGTGCTACATAGGAGAATGGAATGGAAGTTGGACAGCCTAGGGGTGGGATCCAAAGTGTTGAACTGGGTTAGAAACTAGTTAACGGATAGAAGACAGAGGGTGGTGGTTAATGGCACTCACGATAATGATGTCAGAATGACCAAAAGGGTGCCACAGGGCTCAATACAGGGACTGGTACTCATCAATGTCTTCATAAGTGACATTGCCAAAGAACTGGAAAGGAAGGTATGCCTTTTTGCTGATGATACCAAAATCTGCAATACAGTGGACACTCAGAAGGGGGTGAAGAAAATATGTAGGAATCTTAGGAAATTCAAGAAGTGGGCAATGGCATTGGCAGTTGGAGATCAATACCAAGAAGGGCAAAATCATTCACCTAGGGCATAGAAACCCAGGAGATGAGTATAATAGGATGGGGGGAGGTACTGACAGTCACTAAGCAGGAAAAGGACTTTTGGGTTATCATAACTGACAACCTTAACACAGCAGGGCAGTGTGACAAAGCAGTAGGAAAAGCTAGTGGGATGCTGGGTTGTAGAGCTGTGTGAAAAAAAAAAAAAATTCCACTGGTGAAATCTGCGAAAGTCAGACTTTTACTTCCACAAAAGTTCAGAAATCCGATTAGCAACTTTTGTGGAAATTCTACTGGCACCCTACAGTAGTAGAGTACCATCAATTTATATTTGTACAGTGTGCTCTGTTTGACTATGGTGATGTGGTATACATCCCAGCTGCTAAATCTACTCTTGTGAGATTATACTCACTCTTTCATTCCTTCTGTTGATTCACTGTTGGCTGTCGGCATCACACCCACCACTGTATCCTCCAGTTTCTCTCTCTCTCTCTATCCTCTCTCGATGTTGGCACATCTGCTACTACCTTAACTCCTTTCTCTCCTGGCTCTCTCCCTCCTCCTACTCCCTATGTTCCTCTTACCACCATCCTTTCTTCATCCATGCCAAGTCCTCGGCTGGTTACTCAGCATTCCCCTTACAATTCTCTTGCCTCTGGCTTAACTTTCTCGCAGATATTTGCTCTGTTTCCCCATTTAACCTAAAACCTCTTCTTCATTCTTACACCACTCACAGTGCATCACCATACTGCCCTGGTGTCTTCTTAGAACTACCTCTGTTTAAGGGCAACTATTCCTCAGAATGAATTTTACTAATATCCTGTGTTGCGAGTCACCTGGTGCACTGTGTTGTTCACTTACGACCTGTATGTTTCTCATTCAGTACTTTAATTATACTGCTGTACTGACTCTGATTGCCTATTGCACTTGCATTTTTTATGCTATTGCTATGAATAATTCTGTTTTACTCTGCTACCATGTAGCCTCTCCCCAGGATGTCTCAAGTAATGAGCTGCCCAGCCCTTCTGTGTAAAACTTTGAAATAAATAGCGTATATCATTCAACATCACATCACTCACAGAGTTATTTATTTGTTTAGAACTTGGTGACTACCAGAAGGAAAGGTACGCAGAGCCAAAGTTTATTTCCTGGTGTAGCCCAGGGGGGAGGGGTACCTGGCAAGATAAACAGATAGTTAAAAACAAGCATGTGTCAATGCCGAATGTTTGCTTGCTGGAATTGGCATTGGTAGTGTAGGAGTTAGAGAGCTGCATGATAGGAATGGCAGTGAAGTATTGAACTGAAGCCAACCCCACCACCACCCTGCAGAGACTGACAGGCATTAGGGTGTGTCTTTGGGTCGCCAGGCATAATGGCCACATCATTTCACCTCACCCTACCCTGCAGACACTGACAAGTGTCACAGTGTGCCTTGGGGTGTTTGGCCCTTATGCTCACCCTATTCCATCAGGAAATACAGTAAGATGGGTCCTGTATAGGAGAGTGGGGTGAACTTTGGGGCTGAAGAGTCCAAGGCACACCTCGATGCCTCTCACTGGCTGCAGGGTGTGGAATGGTATGAGCATTACAGGTGAGAATCCCAAGTCACACCCCTGATGCCTCTCAGTCTCTACAGGTTAGGGCATTATGGTCGGAAACCCTAATGCCTCAGGCATTCGTTGGCATTTTCATTCCAAATTTTCAACATGGTTTTTTTGTGACCCCCACTTTATGAACAGTGGAAATATCAGTTTGTTAGCCGAAAGCTGATTTCGCACAGCGACTACGCCCTTTAGCACCAGACGTGCAAAAACACATTTCAAACAGAATGTGAAAAATGACAGCTGTACTGTTCATGGGGATGTGCAAAAAATGACAATGTTGAAATTCTGCAGTGAAAATATGAAAAAAACTGGTGAAGTCACAAGCGTGTGTAGAAAATGCTCAACACATGCCCTTAATGCAATTAGTTTGGGGATTTGTTACAGCAGATTGTCAACACAGGGATTTTGTAACCTCCACGCATGAACAGTTTCACTGTGATTTTCTTAATCTGTCCCGAATAGTGATTTCCCACAGTGACCATGCATTTCTGCGCTGGAAGTGCAAAAACACATTTCAGCCATGGTGTGAAAAATGACAGCTGTACTGTTCATAAGGAAGTGTGGAAAAATGCCAGTGGTGAAAATCTGGACTGAAAATATTAGAAATCCTTGAAGTTACAAGGGTGTGTGGAAGCTGTGCAATGGTCGCTCATAACACAGTCATTTTATGGACGTAGTTCACCAAATTTTTTTACATAGCCATTTTAACACATCTGCTCATGAACAGTATCACTGTGATTTTCTTAATCTGTTCTGAACATTGATTTCGCACACCAACTGCGCCATTGTACGCTACATGGGTGGAAACATGTTTTGGCCAAGATGTGAAAAATGACAGCTATACTGCTCATAAGGAGGTGTTGTAAAATGGCAATGTTGAAAATCTGGAGTGAAAATATTGAAAATTCGCGAACTTATGAGCGTACGTAGGAACAGCACAACGCATGCTCGTAAAAGAGTAATTTTTATTAATTCTTTTACCAAATTTTTAACATAGCCATTTTAACACCTCTACTCATGAACAGTGTCACTGTGATTTTCTTAATCTGTCCCAAACATTGATTTTGCACACCGACTGAGCCATTGTGTGCTACATGCACAGAAACACATTTTGGGTTAGAAGTGAGAAATGACAGCTATACTGCTCATAAGGCAGTATGGTAAAACGGCAATGTTGAAAATCTGGAGTGAACATATTGAAAATTCACAAACTTATGAGCGTGCGTAGGAACAGCGCAACGCATGCTCATAAAACAGTCATTTTTGGAAATTTTTTCACCAAATTTTCAACATAGGGTTTTTGGAGTCCTACCTCATGAACTGTGACACTGTCATTTCAAAAATCATTCCCGAAAGGTGGTTCCACACAGTGACTGTGAAATCACCTTTTGGAGCTGATTAACGTCATGACAGTGACAGAATTCATAAGGTGGGGTCCCAAAAACCCCATGTTGCAAATTTGGTGAACAAATTCCCCAAAATGCCCGAGATATGCACTAAAGTTGAAAAAAACCCTATTTATTACATTATACAGCTTACCGACATTTCCTCAGTTCGCGGTTGGCTTTGAGGAGTTAAGACTTGTTCCCGGTCCACCGAAGATCGTCGCGCCGAGCTCCAGAGGTAAGTATGGGATGAGGTGTGGGTGTGGGGAGACAGGGTGCACTGTGGGAGAGGGGGGCTCAAGACAGCAGTGAGGGAATGTTTTTTCTTTCATGTTTTTTTTTTTTATTACTTGGACGATGTGGGACGTTTGCCACGCTGGGGCCGGCTCCCAGCATGGCAGCTGGAAGGCTGTTGGGGGAGCCGTGGAGCCGACGGGGGGTTGGGCACCCCCATCGGCCATACGATCTGTTGCCACACTGGGGTGAGATCCCAGCTTGGCACCCTGTAGTCTCTTGGGGGGGCTTACAGTGGAGCCGACTTATGATTGGGCACCCCCGTCGGCTATACGATCTGTTGCCATGCTGGGGTGGGCTCCCAGTGTGGTATCTAGAACTCTGTTGGGGGAGAAAGCACTGCACAGCCGATGGGGGATTGGGCACCCCCATCAGCTATACAGTGTGTGCATGGGTGGGGGGAAGCACGAGCATGCAGTGTGCGTGCGTGCGTGTGGGTCTGTGGGGGGGCATGCATAAGCACGTGATATCTTATTGCTGCTCACTGAAGCGTAGCTCTCCCTTTCAACTGTATGGCCACTGCATTTTCAACTGCTGTCATAGACAGCTGCAGCGTTCATTGGAGAACTGCAGCCGGGCCTGCAAACACACTGACTGAATTGGAATACGGCTGCCACACCTCCAAAAACCCGGATGATGGCACTATGTTTCTTGCACATGCGTGCAAGCAAACATAACAAAACAAGATTCCCTACAGAACATGCACTACAAATCAGATCCTGCAACTACAAAGTAACATGATAAGGGTCCAACAATGTCAGCTTCAGTACAGTGCAATTAATATGTCGGTACCAAGTAGCAACAGTCAAATGTACAAAAACAAAGTTATACTGAGTGTTCCCAGTTTCAAATACATCAAATACATTATAATTTATGATTTCATACAAAAAAAAAACTGGTGAAAAGAAACAGTTATACAGCCAGAGGCAGTGACTGAAAAATGTTTAACATTAACCCATATCTTGCTTCAATATTCACTGTTCACAAAAGGACCCGTGGTGGAGGGGCTATCATGGGAGCACACACATGTAGCATCAAGCTTAGTAGTCACAGTGCAGTCATCACCAAACACTCTGCTAATGTACAGTAGGCTCTCCCAGGTACCGACTACCTGGCAAAGATCTTTCATGACAGAAAATTAAGTCTAAAGGAGAGAAACTCACATTATGCAGCACAGTATCATAATGGATAGACCTACATGAATAACCGGTGATGCAGTCTGCAGTTTGATACAGCCAGCCTGAGATTGCTGGGAAAGGTCCTTGTCTCTATTCAAAGGACAAAATATTGGATTACAAAATTTCTGGCAGAATGCATATATTTCATTGGTGCTCCTAAAGTGTGGCATGGTCAGACAGGATGGTCCTAAAGTCCCTTTTGTTCCTTAATGCCAGTTTATCCCTGGTATCTAGTGGCACCTCCCCCCCAACCCATTGGTCGCCGATCACCACCCAATGTAAAATACTGTCCAGTGTCCCCCCAAAAAAATAGAAATATATATAACAAATAATTCCCTTTGTGGCTGGTGGGCCCCTCCTCCCACCTGATCACCTGCCCCACATACAGTACAGCAAATAATTCCCTGGTGGCTAGCTCCCTCCCCCACCCAATCACCTGCCCGATCTGGACATTATGCCCTGGTGTCCAGAGTAACCCCCATCCAGATTCCCATATAGTCAAAATAAACATTTCTGCTGGTGATTTAGTGAACCCCACCCCATCCATGATCCCCAGTATGAGAATTTAATTCAGATATTCCCTGGTGGTCTAGTGCACCCCACCCCCACCCTGGCAGGTAGTGCCCCAAAGAATTGGGTCATGTCGCTGTATACAAAAACAACACAGCAATGTACCGCATCAAATACGATATACCGCTGTAACAGCGATGTTTTACAGCAACGCTAGTTGAGAAGCGATAGCAACCCGCTTGACACCCACAGTGTCACCAGGTTGCTGGAGCGATGCCGGATTCATTGACTCTGGAGTTTGGTCGATTTCCCCCAAGATCTGCCACCCACCGGAGTTAGAATCCTTAAGTCCGGGGTGCAGAGCCCCCTGCATTAACATTGATAGTGTGTCAGTGCATTTTCTGGTCGTAGACCGGAGCCGGCGGTGTCAGAGATATCGGCAACCATGTGTCACTGTAGGGGAGGTCACCGACATTCCTATCACCATGGCAACATGGAACCTGTAAATACAGTGGATACATTGCCGGTAATTAAACAGAATGCCAAAAGAAGGTTAGGCGAATGAAAGCGAATCAGTTCTTTGTTTTGTCTGGGGGCCTCTGCCCCCCCAACCAATCAATATAATCAACTCTAGGGGGGGTTCAACATGGGGATGAGGAGAAACATTGGTTGGGGAGCACAATGCAGTTTCGCAAAAGTCTGGGACCAGGATTTGAGCCTCAGTCCACAGAAACATAGCTGCCGTGTACTGCTGTGGCTCATCCCACTGAGCCACAGTGGCTGCCCAGCGGACCACCTCTCCAGCAAAGAACTTGACCTCTGTGTCACTCCTCCCCACCAGCCATGTGCGACAGTGTACAAAACCACATGCAACATTTGTGCCTTGCATTGTTTTGTGCCATGTCGTGCTAGTGCACCGCACTATATGTGGTGTGTGGTTTTGCCTGCGCAGTTCTGTATCTGACAGAGTGACCTGGCACCATGTCCAACCACCCCGTTCCCCCATCCTAAACCCAAGTGGGAAACCAGCGCAGTCCTCCACTCTCCACCACAGCAGGCCACCCACTGAGCTGCCAGAGAATGAGTGAGTGCTTGTACACGCATGCACTAATGCACTGACAGCTCAATGGGAGGTCAGCCGAGGTGGAGAGAGAGGGGGCTGTGCTGGTCACCTGCTTGGGTTTGCAATGGAGGGGAGTGGGATGGTGGGACACTATCTGCTGGGGTGGAGGGGACGGGATGTACTAGACTACCAGGGAATATCTGAATTAAATTCACAGACTAGGAATTGGGGATGGGGGTTCACTAGACCACCAGGGAGAAATGTTTATTTTGACTATATGGGGGAATGGGATAGGGGGGTTACACTGGACATGAGGGCATAATGTCCCAGTTGGGCTGATGCTTGGGTGGGGGAGAGGGACCGCTAGCCACCAAGGAAATATTTGTTATAGAGGAGGTAAGTGATGGGGTGGGGGAGGAGCCACTTGCCATAAGAGAATTATTTGTTATATATGGGAGTTGATGGGGAAGAGGGAGGGACGCTAGCCACCAAGGAATTTTATTGCTATTTTGGGCATGGCTTTGGGTGGGGGGGGGCACTGGACACCAGGAATGTTTGGAAGATTTTTTATCCATAACAAGCAGAAGTTCGGACAATTCTGTGAAAGTTGTGAAATTTTGCCGAAGTTCCACTGAGCAGAAATCACAACTTTTGCTCACCTCTACTGAAGTGCATAGGGAGGGGTATCTCCATCAGAGGTTGGTGGTGTTGCCACTGTATCGCTTACTGGTGAGACCCCCCCAGAGTACTGTGCCCAGCTTTGGAAGCCACACCTCTGGAAGGACATAGACAGAGTGGAGGCAGTCCAGAGGAGGGCAACTAAAATGGTATAAGGGTTGCACAAGAAACCCTATGAGGGGTGATTAATGTAGCTCAACATGTACACCCTGGAAGAGAGGAGAGCAAGAAGTTACATGATAGAGACCTACAAGTACCTCACAGGGCTGAACCCAGTGCTGGAGGGAAGTCTCTTTCAAATGAGAAAGAACACCAAGACCAGAGGGCATGTGATAATGTGGGAGGGAGGAGGGAGGAGGGAGGAGGGAGGAGGGAGTTGTGAAGAAATACTACTTCACTGAAAGAGTAGTAGATGCCTGGAACTGACTGCCAGCAGAAGTAGTGGAGGTGAAAACAGTGAGGGGCTTCAGACTTGTGTGGGATAGACATGGGGTATATTAGTAAAAAAGCAGGAAGGAGGTAGAGTCACTGGAGACCATTTAGGGCAACTGGAGACAGATTAAGTAGGAAATATCTGGGCAGACTGCATGGGCCAAGTGATGCTTTTCTGCTGACAAATTCTAAGTTTCTTTGTACTGTGCAATCAGTATTCATACCGTGGGTCTAGCACAAAGAACATCTGATTACACTAGGCAATGAATAAATTAAAAAGGACTGATTGTTATGGACCAGGACCAGGAGCAGGATCAGCAATTGACAGCGATGGGAAAAGTGGTGGAGATTTTAATTATGATAATTGGGAATAAGCACTAACCCACACTTCCTAAGGGGAAGAGTTGTAGACAGAAGAAACAAAAAGAAGTAAAATATTCAGCTACCATAATAAACAAAGAAGTTCAAGGATGGACAGTCAGGAGGCTGTAGTTAGGAATGTAAAAACAGAAAACAGTGGTAGATGATCAGATCAACACTGTAAGCAGGAGGAAGGCTGTGAAGAGATTTGTAGGTAAGGAGGGCAGCCATGAACTTTACACTCCCATGGACTAGACCCAGTAAAGGTTGATTATTACTAGCATAAGGATGACATGGTTATGTTTGTGTTTCAAGCAACCCTGGCAGCAGAGTTCCAATCTGAACTCACTGCAATTTAAGAAGTAAGACATTACAAGAGTTCAAAGTGTAGAGAATGGAAAAAATTGAGGTGAGAGGTGCTAAGGCAGGCAGCTAACAGTCATTTTTCTCTACAAAATGCTAACTGTTCAAACTCAATATTAGGTAAATAACGTAGCTAAAAAACAATTTCATGCAGACCAGCAGATTTATTTCTTTTGGCAACTGCATTGTCAAAAACAGAAATGCAGTTTCTATTGTAGCTCTAGGCATTATTCTGTTACAACCCTCTGCTAGGGACACATGGTACAACTACCTTTGATGAATTTGTCACGTTCGGTTATTTATTAACATCTATTCAATACATGTTACTAACATTATCTGAATATACACATTTCATCTTCCTAATACAAGTTTTTCCTGACTACAACACATAACAATATGAAAGACAATAATCATGCATGTTTACATAATTTCCTGTCTTCGTGGTCTTCCTTATCCCTTTTCCCTTCCCAAAAGGGAAGGCAATTGCTATGCAGATTTTTTATCACCAGTCCATTAGCTGTGCTCCAATGCCATCCTGAGTATGCCTGGCTCACACTTCTGCCATGTTATGATGTACACTAAAGTCATGGGTATTCCCTGTTTCTCAGCTATTGTCTTGGACTCTGGCAGGCATACTTTAACTCTTCCTTGCTCACCTCCCCTCTTTTGATAAGCATCATGGGGAGTATTGGTGCTATCTAACTGAATATATGGCCATGTCAGCGCAGCACTCAGTCAGGTAATGCTGCCCTGACGTGGGCCTTGGTTGTATGCAGTCCATAGGGAACTGTGTCTCTAGACCTGATAGCACCAGAAGCCATGGTGTAATATTCATCCACAAATGCAAATGAGCTATTTAGGCATGTAAGACACTAAGAGACCATATGCTTGCCCATTATGGGCTAATTTGCATGGGAAGTGGTGGCAGGTTTGCACCCATTTTGTGGCTGCCAATCACATCAGACATGGTGACGACTGCCCCCCCCACCTCAAATGCACATCTCCTCAATGCAGATGTCCTACCCGGTGTCTAGTGGTACATCCCCATTCACCAATCACCCATCCCTGTATGTGTAGAGTATCCCCTTGTGTCCATTGGCTCCCCCCACTCTCTGATCCCCATCCCTCTATTTGTAGAGTATGCCCTGGCATCTATTGGCACTCCCCCCACCAATCACCATTGCCATGATTTTAGAGTGCTCCCTGATGTCTAGTGTCACTCTCCGCTCTCCGCTCACCCATCCCTGTATTTGTAAAGTACTCCCTGGTGTCTAGTGACACCCCCACCCTCTCGGCACCCATCCACATATTGTTAGTGGTTGCCCTGGTATCTAGCCCCCCTCAGATCACCCAGTCTGTAATGTATAGTTAGTCCTGCGGGCACCCCCAACCTGACAAACATCTGTCCCTGTGCCAGCCCTGAGTCCACGGCAGTTAATAGCTACCCGCACCACCTGTACTAAGCACACCACCCAGCCAAGCCTCTCCCAGAACCTAGGTAAGCTGGTGACATGCAGACAACCTCATATGGTGACAGACATGCCCAACTCTCACCTCCTTGACTGGCCACTGTATTAGATAACAGGGAACAGGGAACACATGTACGGTGGACTGTATACGTGTTCTCTTCATCCAATATGGTGACTAGCACAGTCCTCCTCTCACTTCCTCAGCTGGCCACCATATGGGATAACAGGGAACATGCATACAGTGTACTGTATGTGTGTTTCCTGTTCCCTGTCATCCCATATGGCAGCTAGTCAAGAAGGTGAGAGGGGGGCTGTGCTGGTCACTGTATCAGGGTCTCTGCATGGCACCAGCTTACCTAGGTATGGGGGAGGGTTGGCCAGGTGATGTGTCAGTGAAGGAAGTACGGGGGGCTGCTAGCCACCAGGGACTTGGGGTTGGCACCCGGACAGGTACTTAGCAGGTGGGATGGGGGTACTGTTAAAAACACCACTAACTAACTATGAATTGTGGGCCAGGGGATCTGAGGGTACCCTAGACATCAGGACAACCAATAACATTATGGGGACGGGTGCTTGGAGGGCAGAGGGTGCCACTAGACACCAGGGCATGGTTTACAGATACAGGGACAGGTGAATGGAAGGTGAGGGTGGCCCTAGACAGTTATACAATATAGTAGTGTCTCAGTGTACTGAGGAAGGACCAAAGGTAAAAAACACACACTGATGTATCTCCACATATGATCGGCTGCACCTTCAGACTTAACTCTCCAGCCTTGGAGTGGATAAAAAAACATTTATTTTTTATAAACGATTAAATGGTACACACCAACGAGCAGCACCCCCATAAGGCATTCATGCCCCTAGGCACCAGGGAGTACTCTACAAATACAGGGATGGGCGATCAGAGAGCAAGGGTGCCACTAAATATCAGGGCATGCTTTACACATACAGGGTGGGTGATTTGAGGGGGGTAACACTAGACTCCAAGGAATACTTTACAAATATAGGGATAGGTGATCAGAGGATGTGGGGTGTCACAGGACACCAGGGCCAAAACTAACAATACATTGATGGGTGATCAGAGGGTGGGGAGTGCTCCAAGACCAGGGTATGCATTGATTCTCTAGTATGGGGTTTGGATGGTGGGTGGCTGCAGTACTGATGCATACAACCAAGGCCCTGCACCCTATTAAGTCAGGATTTGCAAAGGTTGCAACTTGCACTCATTTGGGTGGCATTTACTGCTGGCGCAAACCTCTGAATGTCCCACTGCTCCAGTATGCATGGGAGAAGCCCCTCATCTGAATGGGCACAGCAGTAAGATATCATTCAAGAACTAACAAGTTTTTCCTGCACTGTGGGAGTCTCTAAAAATAGACTCTACCCAGGAATCGGTCACAAAACCCAGTTAACATGAGCAAGCACCCCATTTAGCTCATGTTAACTTTTCAATATCTTGTCTCAGATGTTCTACAAGAGTGGGAATACATCTATACCTCAATATGAGCCTTATCACACAAAAAAAGAGGAACAGACTCCTTGCCATTAAACTGGAATTCACAGCAGCTGGTGTGACTGTCTCAGTTTTGTTTTCTGCAGTCTTAAAAGCTTTCTTTCAAGGAAAATCATATCACTTCAATGATCCTGATAAAGCAAGGCTATTTTATGACAAGAAAGATCACCACCCCTCAGTTTAACTGAGGACAAACACATAAAAGTGGACATTGCAGAGTGTTTACCAGTCAATCCTAATGTAAATTGACTTAAAAGCCTTGTAATAATTTGGATTCTTACCGGAACGAACTTATGGCATAGGACATTTCTGTCACAAATGTTGAATATTGTTTGTTACCTTAGATTTGATTTGATTCACTCTTTCTTGCATGGTTTAATTAAGTAGAGTAGACATAAGAGGGGCCTTAATTATTATTCTGATTAAAAACATACAAACATAGATGTCGATGGCAGATAACGACTGCTTGGCCCACCTGGTCTGCCCATATTCCCTACCTAATACACTACCGCAGACCTTACTTTATCTCTTGCTTTGTCACTCCGTTCTCTACCTGTAAGGTTCTCTTATGCCTATCCCATGCATTCTTAAAGCCCATTATCATTTTTACCCCATCACCTTTGCAGGCTGTTTCAGGCATCCATAACTCTTTCTGTGAAGAAGTAATTCCTTACACCTACCCTGAGTCTCCCCCTTCCATCTTCATAGCATGTCCCCTTGTTCTTGAGCATCTTATTTTCTGAAAAATGCTTCCCTCTTTAACTTTATTTATACCCATGAGGTATTTGAATGTTTCTATTATATCTACCTCTTTCTCCTTTCCTTCAGTGTGTACATATTGCGGTCCTTATTTCTCTCCTCATAAGGCCTGTGATGTAGACCCTGCACCATTTTGGTTGCCCTCCTCTGGATAGCCTCTATTTTGTCTATGTTCTTCTGATGATGTGGTCTCCAGAACTGGACACAATACTCTAGGTGAGGTCTCACCAATGATCTATACAGTGGCAACACCACCTCTTTCTTTCTGCTGGCGATACTCCTCCCTGTGCACCGTAGCATCCTACTAGCTCTCCCCACTGCCTTGTCACACTGTCCAGCCACCTTTAAGTCATCAGATATGATTACTCCCTGGTCCCTTTCCTGTTTGGTGATGGTTAATACCCCCCTCTCATTTTGTACAGTACTTCTCACCTGGGTCTCTGTGCCCCAAGTGCATGGTTTTGCACTTCTTAGCATGGAAACCCGGCTGCCACACCCTTGACCACTTCTCCAATATTCCTAGATCACTATTCATTTTTTCCACCACCCTCGGAATATTTACCCTATTACAGATTTTAGTGTTATCTGCAAAGAGGCATACCTTCCCTTCTAGCCCCTCTGCAATGTTACTTATAATGATATTAAAGAGCTGGACATAGTACTGATCCCTGTGGCACCCCACTTGTCACCCTCCCTTTTCAGAGTGAACTCTGTTTATCACCACCCTCTGGCTCCTGTCACCTAACCAGTTTCTCACCCAGTTTACAGTCGTGGGACCCATTTCTATGCTTCCCAGCTCATTTACAAGTCTCCTATGTGGAATGGTGTTGAATGCCTTACTGAAGTCTACTGTAGGCTACATCCACCGCTCCACCCTCATCCAATTCCCTTGTCATCCAGTCAGAAAAATCTATCAGATTGGTCTTATATGATCTCCCTCCAGTGAATTCCTGCTACCTTGAATCCTTTAGGCCACTGGATTCCAGATATTCCACAATCCTCTCCTTCAGTGGTGATTCTATTACTTTCCCCATCACCAAAGTCAGGCTGACTGGCCTGAAGGTGCCAGCCTCCTCTTTGCTTCCACTTTTGTGAAGTGGGACTACACCTGCCCTCCTCCAGTCCTCCAGAACCACTCCCATCTCCAATGAGTGGTTGAACAGGGCTGTCAGAGTCAGAGGTGTAGCCAGGATCTACCTGAGTTCCCTCAATATCTCAGTATTCACCCCTTCTTGTCCCACTGGCACGTCACCTTTCAGATTTGCAAGTTCCCTCAGAACTCTCTTCTTTGTAAATGGACTAGCATCTACCTCCCATCTTCCAATGCTCCTGGCCCTCACCGGTTGTCCCTCACTGTCCCCTTCTTCTGTGAACATTGAACAAAAGTTCTTGTTCAAGATGTCCACTTTCAAGTGGTTCCCCTTCACACACTCCCTTCCTTCTTTCCTAAGCCTTACTATCCCTGCTCTGGTCATTCTCTTTTTGCTTATATACCTGATAAAATACCTTGTCCCTTTTCTGCACTGCCTGGGCTGTTTTCTCCTCTGTATGTGCCTATGCACCACCAATTGCTTTCCCTGCCTCACTCTGTTTCTCATGATACAGCTTGCTATCTTCCTCCTTCTGTGTCTCCTTATACCTCTTGAATGCTAACTTTTTTGCTTTTACCTTCCTGGCCACCTCTTTTAAAAACCATAGCAGTCTCCTTTTCCTTCTGCTCTTGTGTACTTGTCTGATGCAGAGGTTTGTTGCCTTTCTCTATCCCTCCACTGTTCCTCCACTCCACCATATCCTCTTCCACTGCTAGGGAATTCCTGAGGCACTTCCCCATTTTTTTTAAATCATAGTATCATAGTAAAAGCCAGCAGAATAGGTCCCATGGTCTATCGTGTCTGCTCGGAAGCTAGCCCCCTACTGGGAGCTCGCTCCTTGACCCCCCCAGCCGCAGAGGTGGCCCTCCCTGGCCCCAAAGTTCCCCCCTGTACCTGTCCCAACTCTTCTTGAATCCTTCCACTGTGGTCTCTTCAACTTTCTTGAAGTTCAGAATCCTTGCCTTTGTGTGGTTTGATCTGGCTGCAGTAGTTACATTGAACCACATTGTACGGTGATCACTGGTCCTCAGGTGGCCACCCACTGTGACATCTGCAAGACTGTCTCATTGGTAAGTACAAGGTCCAGTATTGCCCCATCATGAGTGTGCTCTTTTACTAATTTCCTGAGGAAAACTCAGGAAAGCCCTAGAAGCTTCAACAGAGAAAAAAATAGGGTAGGGAAATAATATCCAAAAAATTAACAACCTGGTAGAATATAATAAGGAACACAAGGTTGAAAGGGAAAAAATGGGAAAGACTAACATTAGGTCCTTCTTGAATGATTTTGAAGCCTTCTTAACATCATGTACTAATACGCTGATTCTGGATCCCCCGAATCAGTGCACCCTGATATTCCACATTTATGGAGTGACAGGAGTTCAGAAGTAATAATTCAGAAGGAGGAAGGAAAATGGAGTGAAAGATAAAAAACTATGGAAAGGGTAAAGTTGTGGCTAATGTGTCGGCCATTAAGGTAAAACAGTGTAAAACAGAAGAAGGTCTAAGGGATATTAAAAATGAGATTATTATTGGTAAATTGTTAATGGAGATAACAGTTCTTCTCAGAAGGGCCATCTGTTAGAGAGATCAGGCACAGATCCCCCCAACAGACTCATATGGGAGAGTCTAGGGAGGACACTGAGGTGAGGAGAAACTGTTAAATGTATAAAAAGTAAAACTGAAGAAACTGGAAGGAAAGAAATGAATGACATGGCTAGGCTGGTTGAAAGCCTAAAGCATAGAAATCCCAAACAAAGTATACAAACTTGGAGAACAATCTGAGAATAAGGAAGGAGATGGATCAGGGCTGGGATGCTAATAGGACAAAAACAGAGGAATAAAAGAAAAGGATTACACTAGAAGAAAAGTGAGAGCTTATAACATTTGATTTAGTTAGAAGTGATAAGAGACAGCCTGGATCTAGATAAAGAGATATTAAGACAAAAGAGTCTGGAAAGCATCAAAAGGGTAAAGAACAAACTAAAGCAGGCAGTAAAGTTGTAACTGAAGAAATGATAGATAAAGGAGTACCTTTCATGATAGTCCAAAACGCTACAGCTTGTAGTCATTATATGCAGTACTAGCCCTGAAAGGGTGTGTGCGTTTATTATTTTTGGCCAATGTTTACTCTGCCATCCACAATTTGGATTTGTTTTAGAGTCCTGCTACACTTGCCTTTGTTGTTCAGCTGCTGGGCTGCTGGCTCCTTATGACATCACTATTGGGCAGATGAGTGACTCACACTGTGCAGTTGCAACATTGTTGCAAGGGAAAACTACCAGTACTTAGTGTACATACTGTGTCCCCCCTTCCCCAAGACACCCTCTTAGCAATGAATTATGCCAAAATCAAAATGCCTTGTCATTTTGTTTTTGTTTTGTTAAAGTGACTCTGTCCTATAGTGATGTCAGCAGTACAACCCTAATCCTACAGTAACACCAGGCTTGTTATAGAAGCTCTGGTACACCCTGCAGTTTTTAGCAGCTCGGAATGCAAAAATTAACAGCAGTGGACAGTAATGAAGTACAGTTCCAGAATCAATGCAAGAAGGGGTAATTTATGCATGAAAGTCAAAAGGACCATGAAAGGTGCTCTTTATGGGAATCCAAAAGGTAAAGAATGAAAACTCAACAACACTAAAAATAGCAATTTATAATATCTATAAAGGCATTTTTAGCAATAAATTTACTTGGGTGGATATCTCCTTGGTCTATAGGTATCAAGTGGAAAAGGACAAAGGGTTGATCTGCCTGGTGACCCATAAGAGGATTACAAGACAACTACTATTATAGTCAAAGGGACCATTTGTGCAAATAAGACCAAAAGATGAAACCTCAATCACCTATCCTAAAAAAAAAAAAAAAAGAAGATGGAAGTACTAGATGTGGGGTTAGAAAATGGTAAGACCATGGATAGGAAGATACCATTGCAGGCAACTCTAAACAGTAAACTAAAAAAACCAAAAAGAATCTCAAATTACATGGAACCTATAGAAAAAGTGCATTTGCTGACAGTAGGGGATGATCCTGAACCCCAAGGATAGAGAAAAATTATTAGAGGTACTGTAGAATGACAAGAGGGCAGAGAATTAACAACATTGTTCTGGAAGAATCCACAGAGGAGGACACAATAGTTGAGACAGAATCATTTAGACCTGAAATGACCTTGAATAATTGGCACCCATTAAGGAATAGATTCTATCCTGTGGAACCAGAAATTGAAATAGAGTGGCTATACAAACATGATTCTATTCAAAAAGAGAATGTACTGAGCATTTTGTGGGATATAGCTGGGGTAAAGGGGAAATTAAGGGACAATGGGTTACCGAATTCATGAAAAAATGTCCAATAATCATTCTTCAGGAGACATGGTTGAGACAGCAAGACAAGTGTATAATGGAAAGGTATCAGAAGTGGAGTATAAATGCACATAAAAGCACTAAATATGGAAGACCCTAAGGTGGTGTGTGTGCTGTAATGTCAATGTTGCTATTGAAAGTAGGTGCATATACAAGGATGATGCACATTCATTTTATCTTTGAAACTCTCACTGTTAGAATCTCCTGTTTGCATTTTGTTAAACATTTACATTGTCCCTCAGTCCATGATATCTGCCATAGAAAAGGGTTTAAATGTCTTTAAACTATTGATATTACAACTACAGGTACAATACCAAGGAATTACAATATTAGTAGGAGGTGATTTTAATTTAAGAGTCAGTGACTGGCCTGAAGACAAAGGGAACAACTGGAACCTGGATGATAACTGGATAATATTCCACCTAGCACTTAACCCTCTCCCCCCTCAACTCCCTCTCCCATACACTCACTCATTTTCCTCTCCTCCCACCCACCTTCCCTACCCCCTCTTGTAGCACTTTAATTGCTATTTGACAAGTACCTATGGTCGCACCCCACTAGAGTGTCTCTCTTCCATACCTTGTTAACCCTGTTACCAGACTGCCTTCTGGCATTTTTGCCACTGTATTGAATGTATAAAACTGTATGTAACTGCCTGTAACCCACTGTTATACTGTTATACTGTTATTCAAAGTCTTGTTTGAATTGTACCTCATCCGACGTGGAACCTTTGTAAAAGAGCCTTGGCTCAAAGGTACTTATAATCCTAGATTCAAATAAATAAATACATAAAAACCTAAATATCCCTATTACAGCCTCATTGGACCAAAAAATAAATAAACAAGGGAAGACACTGTTAGATATTTTGAAAGTGTCAAATATGAGGCTATCAAATGGCAGATATCCTGGCGACAGTCGGGCAACTGGACAGTCCCCACCAGTAAGGGGGGGGGATGTGTCATATTATTTCTTAATAGATGCCGTTTCATTTTCTAAAGTAAATTAAACATAGAAACATAGACCTTGATGGCAGATAGGAACCACTTGGCCCACCCAGTCTGCCCATTTCTCTACCTATTGGATAAGCTACAGATCCTAGTTAACCAACAGTTGACTTCCTCCTTCCCCCACTAATTGCCTTGTGTCTATCCCATACATTCTTGAATTCCCACACTGTTTTTGACCCCACAACCTCCTCAGGAAGGCCATTCCATGCATCCACCACCCTCTCTGTGAAAAATAATTCATCACATTACCCCTAAGCCATCCCTCTCCCATCTTCAAACTGTGCCCCTTTGTTCTTGCACATCTCTTTTTCTGAAAGATGCTACCCTCTTGGACTTTGTTGATTTCCTTGAGGTACTGGAAAGTTTCTATCATGTCCCCCCTCTCCCTGGCTATATGGGATCATTTACCAGGTCATCTGAAACTGAAACAGTTTAGTGGTTGCAAGACAGAGAACCCAAAAAGGAGGGAGAAAGTGGATGAATATATGCAGTTAAATAACCATTAGAAAGTGAAATGGACACCCGTGGTGCAAAGACTAGTACTGGATATCTTAAATTCTGAAGAATCTGTGAGACCTAAGAAGTTGGGTATTGCTCTGTTTAAAAATCAGAAAAAGTGAGAGTAACTCAATCTTTAATTGTAATGGTATTTTAGATATGGTTGGGGTAATACAGAATAAAATAGTAAACTCCATAGATACACATGGTAGGAAGAAAAGTTTAACTGAGGAAACAAAGGCAAAGTAGTTAAATATAGAATGCAGCAGAGCCAGAAGGAAATGACAACACAAGTTAGAAGAATAAAGAAATCACTACTTCTAGAAGCTAGAATACCATTTATAAATGTAATAAAGGAGTACAAACTACTGTTGGATAAAAAGAAAGCAACATATAATATTATGTTGCAACCTTTGCAAATCCTGACTTAATTGGGTGCAGGGCCTTGGTTGTATGGCAAACATTACAGAACTCAATTAAACAAAAAGACACCAAAACCTTCTGGAACTTAGTTGCACATGGTACAGAAACTATCAGATATAATCTAGAGGCTGTAATAGCACCTGAGAACTGTCTTAACACATCTTAAAAAATATGTAGAGTTGAAAATACAGGCACACAAATGCAAACATTATTTAATAAGGAAAAGGAGGAACTGTCTCCAGTGATAGATTATGGATGGCAGAACTTTATATTAGGAGAGATTATGGAGGCTATATGAGGACAAAAGAATAACAAAGCCCCTGGCATAGATAAAATAGCTGCAGAAATATATCAGGCAGATGCTATGTGGTGAGCAGAATTACTCATTCCATTTTTCAATTTTCTTGTAAAAGTAGAGAGAGTGACAGAGGTTTGGGCAATGGTGGTAGTGGTTCTTATTCACAACAAGCATTTGTCAATGCTGAATGTTTGCTTGCTGGTATTAGCATTGGAAATGCAGGAGTTAGACAGATGCAGAATAGGAATGGCAATGAAGTATTGAACTTCACGCCAACCCCACCTCCACCCTGCAGAGATGGACAGGCATTGGGGTATGCGTTTGGATCATCGCCCATGACATTCATGCCATGTCACCTCACCCAATCCTGCAGACACCGATACATGTTGAGGTGTGCCTTGGGGTGTTCGGCTTTACAGTCACCCCATTCTATAAGGACGTACGCTGAAATGGGTGCAGTATAGGAGAATGGGGTGAACTCTGGGGCCAAAGATTCCAAGGCACACCTTGATGCCTGTCACTGGCTGCAGGGTGAGGGTGGGTGGCATGAGCATTACAGTCGGCAATCCAAAGGCACACCCCTGATGCCTGTCAGGCTGTACAGGGTTGGACATTATGGTTAAAAACCCTAACGTCCCTGGCATTTGATGGTATTTGCACTACAAATTTTCAGTGTGGCCTTTTTGTAACCCCATCTCATGAAAGCATTTAGGACCTCTTCTCATGAAGAGTGGCAGTGTGATTTTGTTAATGTGTCCCGAACTTTGAGTTCCCACAGCGATCGTGCCATTCTGTGCCAGATGTATGAAAACACAGGTCGGGTAGGATGTGAAGAATGACAGCTGTACCACCCATAGGGAGGTGTGAAGGGATGGCAATGTTGAAAATCTGTAGTGGAAATATTAAAAATGCTCACACTTCCGAGCATACGTGGAAACTATGCAACGCATGCATGTAACACAGTCATTTAGTGGAATTATTTCACAAAATTTTCAACATAAGCATTCTGTGACCTCTGCTCATGAACACTATCACTATGATTTTCTTAATCAGTCCCAAACATTGATTTCCCACAGCGACTGTGCTATTCTGTGTCAGTTGTGTAAATGCATATTTCGGGCAGGATATGAAAAATTACAGCTGTACTGTTCATAAGGAGGTGTGAAAAAATGCCAACGTTGAAAATCTGGAGTGAAAATTTTACCAATACTTGAAATTATGAGGGTGCATGGAAATTGTGCAATGTACACTCATAACACAGTCATTTTATGGACTTTCGTCACTAAATTTTCATCATAGGCATTTTAGCACCTCTGCTCATGAACAGTGTTACTGTGATTTTTTTAATCTGTCCCAAACACTGACTTCCCACAGCAACTGCACTATTGTGTGCCGGAAGTGCGAAAACACATTTCGGCCATGATGTGAAAAATGAGAGCTGTACTGTTCATAAGGAGGTATGAAAAAATGCCAATGTTGGAAATATTGAGTGAAAATATTACAAATTTGTGAAGTTACAAAGGTGTGTGGAAACTGTGCAATGCACGCTCATAACACAGTCATTTTAAGGACTTTCATCACCAAATTTTCAACATAGGTATTTTAGGATCTCTGCTCATAAACAGTGTCACTGTGATTTTCTTAATGTGTCCCAAACACTGATTTCCCACAATGACCGCGCTATTCTGCACCGGAAGTGTGAAAACACATTTCGGCCAGGATGTGAAAAATGACAGCTGAACTGTTCATAAGGAGGTGTTGAAAAATGGCAATGTTGAAAATCTTGTGTGAAAATATTACAAATTAACGAGGTTATGAGCGTGTGTGGAAACTGTGCAACGCACTCTCATAACATAGTCATTTTATGGACTTTCGTCACCAAATTTTCAACATAGGCATTTTGGGACCTCTGCTCATGAACAGTGTTACCATGATTTTCTTAATGTGTCCCGAACACTGATTTCCCACAGCAACCATGCTATTCTGTGCCGAAAATGCGAAAACACATTTCGGCCAGGATGTGAAAAATGGCGCCTGTGCTGTTCATAAGGAGGTGTGGAAAAATGCCAGTGTTGAAACTCTATAGTGAAAATGTTACAAATTCGCAAAGTTCTGTACATGGGTGGAAACTGCACAACACATGGGATTTTTTTCACCAAATTTGCAATATAAGCTTTTTGAGAGCCCACCTCATGAACAGTGGCACAGTCATTTCGTTAATCAGTCCAAAAAGATGATTCTGTGCAGTGACCACGAAATCACCTTTCAGAACCAAATAATGTCATGACAGTGACTGAATTCATGAGGAGGGGTTCCAATAACCCCATGTTGAAAATTTGGTGCCAAAATTCCCAAGAATGCCTGAGATATTCACCACAGTTGAAAAAAACCCTATTTATGCCATTATACAGCTTACTGGCATTTCTTCAGTTCGCTGTCGGCTTTGAAGAGTGCAGACGTGTTCCTGGTCCACCGAAGATCATCACGCTGGGTTCCAGAGGTAGGTATGGGGTGAGGGGTGTGTGTGGGGAGGTAGGGTGCACAGTGGGTGGGTGCGGGTTGGGGAAGGGGACCCGACTGGCGTGGGACCGTTTCCTTTCTTTCAGGGACAGAAGAAAAAAAAAAAGACGTTGCGGGAAGGTTTTTTTTTTTGCAGGCTTCTTTTCAGCACACTGGGGTGGGCTCCCAGTATGCCACCTGCCTTTTTGAGGTGGGGGGACTTAATCCAATGGGGATTGGGCCACCCCATCAGCAAAGAACTACTCTTTGGGGGGGCACGATGCTGAGGGGGATTGGGCACCCTCATTGGCACACAACAAATGGGGGGCATTATGCTGATGGGGAGTGGGCTACCCATTGGCAAATTAACTGGGCCAGGGACATGCCAACAGGGGGATTGGGCACCCCAGACAGTTGGCTTGCCCTCCGCCACCATGTTTAAGGACATGTTACACCAGGCAAGGTATCGCCCTGCAATGATGGGTTGCTCCCTCATTGCAGCGGGATGGCTGATGCTGCAATGACGAGGCAGCCCCTCATTGCAGTGGCCAAATTGTTTCAACTTGGTGGCACTTATGCAGAACCAGTGTCATCAAGACACTGGGCCTGCATTGGGTGAACAGTGCCAAGCCCACAAATGCAGTGCCTGCGTTGGCTGTCACAGTGCCGCACTGCCACAACCCATTTCTCTCCTAAGCTGCCACATCATGTTGCTTGCGCATGCACAAGCAAACATAAAAAGGGTTCAAAACAGGACCCCCAAAACTACCATCCAATAACACTTTTGTGTATCGCTTCAATTGTTTTCTAGACTATTACTGTCTAGACTACCATACTGGTTGGAAGATACACAGATACTTTCTATTTATCAGTCTGGTTTCAGACAAGAAAAATCAACTCTGGACCCAGTTTTCACATTGAATAATTTAATTTGTAATTATGTCAAAATTAAGAAAAGAAAATTGTATGCTGCCTTTACAGATATCAAAGCAGCATTCAAAAGCATAAATATAGATATTCTGTGGAGAAGTATGAGAGAGAGAAGTATAAATCCCAATTTACTGGCACTAATAAAATTCATGTAAAATAATACCAACGAAGTTATAAAGTATGAGAAGAATGGAGCTACAGTACAAAAGAACCACTAATAGTCAACTATGGAGTTAGACAGGGCTGTATACTAGCCTTAACCCTTTTTAATATTTATATAGAAAAACTAGTTGAAGAGCTACAGTTTTCAGAAATCTTCTTCTTTCTAGCAGATAAAACTCCAGTTAAGATTTATTATATGCAGCTGATGCCATTATACTCTCACAACTCCACCCCTACCTCCCCAACCCCCTGTCATGGAGAGCATTAGGTACAGTTATGGGAAGACTGGCAAATCTAGACCAAGAGTTAAACATCCAAAAGACAAAAGTTGTGGTCTTTTGAGAATGGTAATAAAAATTTAAAACTTGGAACATTAATAATAAGATAATAGAAGAAGTTGATAGCTTTTGCTGTTTGGGAATATGTTTTAATAAGAGACAATCATTGAGGGTTCATATTAAAAAAATAAAAGTTATAACAATTTTTTATTTTATGTATTTATTTAAAGGTTTTTTCAGGAACGCATGCTGAGCAGGCAACTGCTCAATTCCAGATGCAACCTGGGGGCAGGTGGAATAAGGAGTACAGGTATGATAGACAATGGACCATACATTACAATTACATTATAAAACATACATGATTTAAGAGCAGTACAATGCAAATAGGGTAACTGTACAACTGTACATTCAACATTGACAATTATGAATCAAAGTTGGATTAAGTGCAGACCACAAATTATTGAACGAGGCAAATTACAATGGGAAGTAGTACAGCTGCATAATACAGCAATTATTCTCATGGAGACCTTGAAGCTGTCAGCACCTAGAGCTGACATGGGTACATGTTCAGGTGGAGGAGAAATGGGCTTTGAGAAGAGAGCTGAGGTTCCACCTGGGGGAGGGGTCTGCCGGATAGTCAGTGGAAGTGAATTCCAGAGTTAGGCATGCGGTAAGTGAAAGCTGACTGGCCTGCCGAGGTGTTCGTGAGTGGGACCAACAGGAGACATGAGTCATTGTTTCTTAGTGCACATCCCAGGGGTAGAGGCTGAGAGTGCAGAGACTAGATATGGAGGGAGGGAATGTGTCCAATATTTTGCCATGATGCTAGCACAGTGTGTGAGGTGCCTGTCCTGGAGGGAGGGTAATTTGAGGGTCCTGTAAAGGTCACAGTGGTGAGTGGTGAGGGGACAGTTAAGGGCAAAATGGCAGAAGGAGTGGAAGAGGGGGATTTAGTCTGGCTAGGGTGGACTTTGGGGTGGCACTGTAGACTACATTGCTGTAGTTCTGAAGAATCACCTTCTGCACAATAGCTCGGCGAGCTGGCAAAGGTATGCAACCACACTTGCGGTGCACTGCTCCCAACTTGGGGTGAAGCTTTTTGTGGATGGCATAGATATGTGCAGAGAAGTCCAGCTACTGCCAAGCCAGACCCTGAGATATCTGCATGAAGTGCAGTTCTCCAGAGTAGTCCCATTCAGGGTGTGGAAGAAGGAGGAGGTGGAGGGGAGACTAGAAAGCCTCTGCCTTGTGCTGAAAGTCATGGAGATGGTTTTCTTGGCTTTGAGAAAGAGCTGATTTGAGTGAAACCACTGCTGAACATTGTTGAAGTCCTGCTGAAGTCTGGTTGCCACATCAAGGGGCGAGGGGCCGGATGAGTACAATACTGTATCATCCACATACGTGTGAATGGATGTGTGTGGGAAGATGGAGGGCCAGTCATTGAGGAAAATGGAGAATAACAGTGGGCCAAGGACTGAGCCTTGTGGTACACCCACAATGAAAATAATGTTAGCGATAAACAGCTTCACACATACTTATGTATAAAAAATTTTGTAACACAGAAAATATGCTATAAAGCCAAGATCACCAGTCAAGTTCTTTATGGTTCAGTGATATGGGACATTCTGAGTAATTGTAAGGAGCTGGAATTACTACAAAATCACTATCTAAAAATGCTCCTTGGTGCCCTGAGATTCATTCTAAATGCAGCCATTCGGGCCAAAGCTGGCACACTGTTTTTGCAAACAAAAATATTAAAAAGAGCAGTGAACTTTTGGCTAAAGATTATCTGCTCCCATTCAGAAGGCCTTTTAAGGAAGTGCTTGAAAGAGGCAAGCACAAATAAAAATAACTATTTTGGTGTGGTTGTCTAAAAAAGACATTAAACAAAATAGGGTTGGAAAACTATTTTATTTTGGTGCCAAAAGGGGATCATCAAGTGTTTAGAGATTTAGTGGTGCAAAGAATCACAGATATAACAATGCATAATAATTTAGCTGCTATTAATGATTCCTGGGAGTTAAACATCTTAAAAAATATTAAGAAGATTTTTGCCATGGAGAAATACCTACTGTGCTGTGGAAATGCAATGCAATGCACAAAAAAGCCTTAAGTAGACTGAGATCTGAATATTTGGACAACTTTTGGAAAGGCCAAGGTCATACTTGGCTTGTCACCTCCTGAACGCATGATGGCAACACTAAGTTAACCATAGCTCATATTCTATTAGAATGTAATCAACTAAAGGAAGGCAGAACATAATGGCTTCAACTATTTAATAATTTGATGAAGGGGAACTATATTGATGAATACGTAATTTCTTTGTTATCAAATGAGACAGAACTAGCTCTTTTTGCTTTAGGAAATGTTGCACAAAAGGCCATGTTGTTCTTACATATAAATGATAGAGCCTAGTATTGTATATTACTATAAGGGGAAGGGGTGCTTATAACAAAGAATCACAAGTGAAGACTTATACTGTATCTAACCTATAGGAAGAATAAACAAGCATTTGTCAATACCGAATGTTCGTCAAGTGCACTGGTGTCATGGGGGTAGGGGGTGTTTGAAAATTGCTTCAGTGAAGTTGCTTGTGAGGTGGGGTGCCAAAACACATATGTTGAAAATTTGGGGCAAAAATATTTAAAAATGGGCAAGTTATGTCACTACGTTGAAAACCCTATTGAAAAACATTGACGCTGAAAACCCCATTGAAATACATTGAAGCACTTACCTCAGTTCGTGGTTGGGCTTTGAAAAGCTAAGAAATGCCTGCAGTCCAAGATAGATTATGGTGACAGACCTCCAGTGGGTAAGTATGGGGTATGGGGGTGGGTGGGGTGGTAGTGGGTCTTGAGTGGGAGGGTAGAGGGTTGGGTAATGATGGAACGGACAACGATGGATGGTTTTCTTTTGTACAGGGAGAAAAACTACTTGGACAGTTTTATTTTTTCAAGGGAGTTTGCTGAGCAGATGAGGACACTGGGGGATTGGTCACCCCAGTGTCTGCATACTGTTTGGGGAGGTACACAGTGAACAACAATGGATGGACAGATGAGGACACTTGAGGACTGGGCACCCCCAGTGTCTGTATACTGTTTAGGAGAGGGGGGCTACACAGAGGACAATGATGGATGGTTTTCTTTTTTTTTAGGAAAAGAAACAAGCACTTGTCAATGCCAAATGTTTGATGTATTGAAAGATGTTCACCTCTACACCTTGTGTATGCCCTTGAGGTATTCAAACATATCTATCATGTTTCCCATTCCCTCCTTTCCTCCAATAAGTACACATTGAGGTCCTTTTAATCTCTCCTGATATGTTCTGTGTTGCAAGCCATGTACCATCTTGGTTGCCTTTCTGTGGACTGCCTCCACCCTGTCAATGTCCTTGCTCATTTGCAGCCTCCAAAATTGCACACGGTACCATAGGTGAGGCCTCACTAGTGCATTATACAATGACATCACCACCTCGTGTCTTCTGCTAGGGATACCTCTACTTATGCACCCCAGCATGCCACTGGCCATCCTTGCAACTTTTGTGCTTCGCTTTGACACCTTTAGGTCATCAGAAATGATAACTCTTAGGTCCCTTTCTTTCTTGGTGATCATCCGTGCCTCCACCCCATCCTGTAACTCTCCCCAGGTGCATTATTTGGGCTTCTTTGCATTAAACCTCAGTTGCCACTCCTCAGACCATTTTTCAAGCCTCTCCATGTCTCTGCTCATTTCCTCCACCCCTTTTGGAATATTCACTCTGTTACAGATGTTGGTGTCATTTGCAAACAGGCAGGCAGACCTTTCCTTCTAGCCCTTCTGCAATGTCTGTAATGAAGACATTGAACAGACTGGTTCCAGGACTTATCCCTGAGGTACCCCGCTTACCACCCCCTCTCCCCAGATTGGATCCCATTACCACCACCCTCTGTCTCCAGTACATCAACCAGTCTCTAACCCAGTTTATCAGCTTGCGTACCATTGAAAGACTACTCATCTTATTAATCAGCCTTCTAAGGTTCATACTAAGGTTATAAAAAAAGCAGAGGGGCATTAGCCCATAACGCTCTTATAATAAGCCAAAGGGTAATATAATAAAGCAAAACCATTACAAATTAATTGATCAAGCCTGTATTTAAAAAATTTCTTATTTTCACTAATAATAACATTAATAGGTAAGTTGTTCCAAGGACCCACGACTCTTAATGTAAAAAAATATTGTCGGCTTTTGTGCCTAAATTTATTCCTTATTAGTTGTAAGGGATGACCTCTAACATTATGAGAATAGTCTTTAAACTGTAGATTTAAATCAGTCATAAGGGCAGGGTCTTTAATTATATTGAAAAGAAGAAGCAAATCACCTCTAAGGTGATAGGTAGATGAAGACATTAACTTTAATATCTGTAGCCTATCATTATGCGTATTATTTTTTAATCCCGAGATTTTCTTTGTAAACCGTCTTTGAACATTCTCCAAAGAATTACTAACAATTTTTTTTATAAGGAGACCACAACTGAGCAGTATATTACAAGTGGGGCCCAACATAGGCTCTAAACAGAGGTACAAGAACCTCAGGTTTACGTGATCTAATATTACGTAAAATAGACCATATTACTCTATTAGACTTATTAATAGTATCTTGAATATGCTTGTTATAAGACGTGTCATTGGTGATGCTAATACCCAAATCTTTTTCATCAAAGGAACTAGCTAAATTTGTTCTATATAATCGATACGTATAATTTGGGTTGTTAGATCCAAAATGCATAACTTTGCACTTGTTCCAATTCAACTTCATACCCCACTTGTCTACCCAGGAAGTAATATTATCTAGGTCATTTTGTATAATGATAGATTGCATAATATCTAAACATGGACTTCCAATTTTTACATCACCAGCATATTTAATAGAAATAGACTGGCTCATCAGTCAAATCGGCAATAAATGCCTGAAAAAGACAAGGGCCCAACACAGAACCCTGTGGGACTCCACTAGAAACATATCCTACCTCAGAGCTAAATCCATCAATGACAACACACTGTGTCCTGTCTCTCAACCAATTGCCAATCCAATTAATAATATGACGATTGATGCTAATATCACATAATTTAGATATAAGCGCCATATGAGGCATAATGTCAAATGCGCTACTGAAATCAATGTAAATAACATCATATGGAATATTATGGTCCAGATACTCACTAATGTTCTCATAAAAGGACAGCAGATTGGCAAGACAACTTCTACCCTTCTTAAAACCATGCTGTTCAGTATCATGAATGTTTAAAATTGGTGTAATCATATCTTTAATAAGACTCTCCAATACCTTACAAACTGTGGAGGTCAAACTAATAGGTCGGTAGTTTTCACAATTATCTTTTAAACCCTTCTTATGAATCGGTATAACATTTGCTCTTTTCCAATCATCTGGAACAATTCTCCAATAAAAAATTTTCAAATATAATTTTTAATGGTCATGCAATATATTTGGCTAACAAGAATAATAAATGCCCAGCCAATCTATCAGGACCAGAACAATATTTACCCTTCAAGGAAATCAATTTATCATAAATATGTTTTTCATCAAAGGTTATAACACAATCAATCCCTCTATCAATATTTACAGGGGAAGGTATCCGAATCTGTAAAGGTTTTACAGAACTCTATATTAAATATATCAGCCATTGTCCTAGGATCATGCACAATATCATCATGATGTACAATAGGACCAACTTGGCAACCTGGTTTCTTTAAAGAATTAATATAAGAATAAAAATCTTCAGTATTATTCTTGTTAGCAGAATTAGCCAACCTAAATTCCCAAGTTGATTTTGCCCTCTTTATAGCAAATTTGCATTTAATCCATATCTTTCTATAGGCCTCCCAAGTAATGTTAGATTTATTCTTTAAGTAATCATTATATGTTATCTTTTTTCTTATTATTAATTTTTTTATTGATGAATTAAGCCATTTTGGTGACCTTTTTTATTTTGAACTTTAAACTTAGAAGGATATATATATATATATATATATATATATATATATATATATATATTCTTATATTAGAGATTATAGATTTAAATGCAAACCAACAATTTTCAGAACTTAAATTAGATGTTGGATGTTGTCGAAGGTGTTGCTGAAACCAAGGAAGATGACATCAAACGTCCCTCCCTGATTTACTTCCTTAATGAGGCACTAGTGTTTCCAACCCTAACACCCCACTCCCACCCTGCACAGACTGACAGACATTGGGGGAGTCTATTTGGGTCACTAGCCATAACACTCATGCCATTCCACCCCCACTCTGCAGACACTGACAGGCATCGTGGTGTGCCTTGAGGTCTTCAGCCCTAACGCTCACCCCATTCCATAATGAAATAAGCTGAGATGGGTGCAGTGTAGGAGAATGGGGTGAATGTTTGGGCCAAAGAATCCAAGGCACACCCCTATGCATGTTAGTGACTGTAGGGCGGGGGTGGAATGGTGTGAGCATTATGGCCGACGACCCAAGTCACACACCCAACACCTGTCAATCTCTACAGGGTGGGGGGTAGGGTATTACAGTTAGAAACCATAATGCTCCAGATGTTTGTTGGTATTTTGGCTCCAAATTTTCAACATGAGCTTTTTGGAACACCACCTCATGAACAGTGGCACTATCATTTTGTTACTCTGTCCCAAAAGGTGATTTTGCACAGCGACTGTGCCTTTTGGCGCCACAGATGCTAAAATACATTTTGGGTGGGATGTGAAAAATGACAGCTGTACTATTAATGAGGAGGTGTGAAAAAATTACAATGTTGAAAATCTGTAGTGAAAATATGAGAAATTGGCAAAGTTATAAGCGTGCATAGAAACTGTAACACAGTAATGTTTTGGAATTTTTTCACCAGATTTTCAACATGGGCTTTTTGGGACCTCCCCTAATGAACAGTAGCACTGTGATTTTGTTAATCCATCCTGAAAGTTGATTTCACACAGCAATCGTGCCATTTTGCACAGCTGGTGTGAAAAAACATTTCAGGCAGGGTGTGAAAAATGACAGCTGTACTGTTCATAAGGAGGTTGCATTGTTGAAAATCTGGAGTGAAAATATAAAAAATTGGCAAAGTTTACAAGCGTGCTTAGAAGCTGTGCAACACACACTCATAATGCAGCCATTTTTTGGAATTTTTTCATCAAATTTGCAATGTGAACTTTCTGGTACTCCACCTCATGAACAGTGGCACTGGCATTTCATTACTCAGTCCCAAAAGGTGATTCCATGCAGCGACCACAAGATCATCTTTCTGGAGAAAGGAACAAAATGATGTTAACTTGTTCATGAGGTGGGGTCTCAAGAACCCCATGTTGAAAATATGGGGCCACAAATCCTAAAAATGATTGAGATATCAACGTAAGTTGAAACCTCCATTGAGTCTATTATATGGCTTACCTTTCATTCTTTCAGTTTGCCAGTCAGCTTTGAAGAGCGCAGATGTGTCCTGTTCCACAGACGATGCATCCATACGACCTCGGAGGGTAAATATGGGGTAAGGGAGGGTGCAGGGAGGTGGGTGCAGAGGAGGGTTGGGATGGGGGTGGGGATACAATGAGGTACAGTTTTCATTTTACAGATGAAAATAAAAGACCGCCAGGAAGGTTTTCTTCACTTACAGGTAAAAAAATACATATATATATATATACACATATACATATACATTTAGGCATGCTTAGGTGGGCTCCCAGTGTACAACAATGGTGGTGGGGAGGGGAGATGCTGACATGGGGATTGGGCACCCCGATGTTGGCTAGGGATATAGATGGGTTGGGGGGGCGCATTCGACACCGGGAGTGGGCATTCTGGTGTCAGAAAGGGGAAAATGCTTAACCAGGAAAGACACACTAAGTGGCAGCAGGGAAAGGGGACATTGTTTAACAATGAAAGACACACTAAGCCACAGCTGATGGGCTTGCATTTCAAAGGACAGAGCTGCGTGCAGTGTCGGCTCTGTCCTTTGAAATGATTTGGCCACTGCAATAAGGGGCTGCCTCATCATTGCAGTGTCAGCCATTCCCCTGCAATGAGGGAGCGACCAGTCATTTCAGGGTGGTACCTTGCCTGGTGTAACATTTCCCTAAACATGGTGGTGGTAAGCCCCATGAAAGCTGACGGGGGTGCACAATCCCCCTGTCAGCATGCCCCCTACCCAGTTAATTTGCCGATGGGGAAACCCACTTCCTGTCAGCCTAATGCCCCCTCCTCATTTGTTGTGTGCTGAAGGGGTGCCCAATCCCCCTTGGCATCATGCACCCCCACACACACATGCATTTCTGTGCCATCAGCTTTAGTCCTCCCCACCCGAAAATGCAGGTGGCACACTGGGAGCCCACCCCAGTGTGCACATAGGAAACGTGCAAGAAAAAACTTCCTGTGATGTCTTTTATTTAAGTTGTTTCCCTGAAACAAAGAAAACGGTCCCTCACGGTCTCTCCTGCCCCCTTCTCAACCAGCGCCCACCGTTTGTGCACCCACCTCCCCACACACCCTCCTCACCCTATACTTACCTCCGGAGCCTGGCATGATGATCTTTGGTGGACCGGGAACACGTCTGCACTCTTTAAAGCCGACCACGAACTGAAGAAATGTCGGTAAGCTGTATAATAGCATAAATAGGGTTTTTTCCACTTATGTGGCTATCTCAGCCATTTTTTGAACTTTTGACACCAAATTTTCAACATGGGGTTATTAAGACCCCTCCTCATGAACTCAGTCACTGTCATGGTGTTATTTGGTCCGGAAAGGTGATTTTGTGGTCACTGTGTGGAATCACCTTTTGGGACCCATTAATGAAATGACAGTGCTACTGTTCATGAGGTGGGCTCTCAAAAAGCCTATATTGCAAATTTGGTGAAAAAAGTAAAAAATTAAAAATGACTGTTTTACGAGCACTCATTGAGCAGTTTGCATGCACTTTCATAACTTTGTAAATTTGTAATGTTTTCACTCCAGATTTTCAACATTGAAATTTTTCGACACCTCCTTATGAACCTGTGGCCTCGTGACCAAACCATGCCAGCTGTGGATAAATCCCAGCATAGCCCACACCGTGTCGTGGCTTATTGCTCAAATGGACACTGAAAGCACCATGGAAGATTCTTCTTCACCCCCCACTATTTGAGCAGCTGCACACAGGAGATGGGGGCTGGGCCTTCCCAGGATGAGGGGGTATCAGTGGAGAAGAGCACAGATGATGAAGCTGAGGGGGAGGACAATTGTAGTCCCCGGAGTTTCTACTCTACCACAGTTAGCCAGGTTGTTTCATGGACCGCCCCTGACATTGGTAGATATGGCTATATCAAGGTAACAAGGTGGGGCTGGGGAGGCTCTTCCCGCTATGCCTCTCGGAGGGACCACTCCAGACTTGAAAACTAGCCCAGCTGAGGCCTTTGAGTGGTATCAGAGCAGTTCCCCTGCAGATATGCCTTTTGGAGGACCCCTGTAGGAACTGAACACTGGTCTAACTGCGTCCTCTGAATGGCCTGCAGATAGCCCTGAGAAACATGAAGGAGAGGAGGAAAAAGCACCAGAAAACCCTGCCCTGATAGATACTGAAGTTACTGGTCAGAGTGGGGATGACAGGGAACCTGCCCCCAACAGAAGATGGCTGCTAGGTCTGAGATCGAGAAAACCCCAAACCCCAAGGAGGTCAGGTAGGACGATTAGTCCAATGCTAAAACTAACCTATGATGCCCCGGGAGTCCCATAACATTTACCTTCATTCATAGTGAACAAGGGAGTATATATTACCCCATGGCCCCTACAGAAAGTAGTTACCATATATGCCCTGTTAGTGCTAAACTACCTAGGTCCAAAGGGAAGGTGACCAGGAGAAAGAAAGGGAGGTGAAAGGGTACCTAGGAAGTCTGAGGGCAAAAGGTACTATGTAAGACCTCGGTATCCTATGGCTGATAGACTAAACATATTGGTGCCACTTTTCATGTGGCCAGGGGCTCATTATGGGAAAGATATTTACTGAAATGCCCATAATGTTTCTTGTTGGGTGTCTTCTCATTCTACAAATGGTTATGATATAATAGATAGGATTTAGGTGTATAGCTAGAAATGTTATTGTGTGTTAATGTTAAACAATCATAGTACTTTACACTTAGGCTTGGCGTGGAAGCCAAGCATTCAAAGGAGGGGTGTAACCCCCGGGGGCTTGCCTGGTGTTTCGGGCTCTCGTTTTGGGTTTTGCCCATTATGGGCTGTGGGAGACTCCATAAGCGTGACCAGTGTCCTCCAGGTGTGGAGTTAGGAGGGCTGCCAGTTCATGCATGCACAGAGTAGTGCAGTAGGTGACTGGTTTTATGGGCATTCTGGTGGCTGTTCATTTGCTTCTCCGGTTGTTCTGACCACTTTATACACCTAATTGGGGATTGGACACCAGGGGGAAGTGGGGGAAAAAAGCTAACTTTGTCTTGGAAGCAGCATCCAGGAGTGCAGCTAGATCAGGGAGAAATATTAATATTTAGCAGGGGCTCATGAATATTGATGAGTCAAATTCCAGCTCCTATGGGTTTTAACAAATGGAGATAGCAACAGGAGATTGGTAAACCTTATATATATAGTTATGCAGTTACTTAAATGGGAACAAGTGTCCCTACCATATACTGGGAAAGTTTGTTCAGGACTTTTACTTAGGCACCTGAAACTGGACCCAAGGGATTCTGGGAGAGAGAGTTTCATAAATTCAGATGCCTAAATCATGCCACAATGGGCAATCACGAAATATTGATCTCTATGGTTACTGATGATTGATAGACTCAACAGCCAATCAGAAGCCTGGATTTTCGAGCGATGAGCCAAGGACTTTATGGGGTTTTGTCAGTCTGTTCCTGAGCTTTTCTTCAGTCAGGAGGATTCTGCATGAGTGGATTTGGACTGTGGGAGACCTTGCTCAGGCCTCCGTGGGAGATTGTCACTGCAGAAAAGGAATACCAGGAGAAAAGGAAGTGAGAGACTGGACTGATTTCTTCAGCTTTTCAGGTATTGTGAACTGTGCTGTCTGGATTGGAGAGGATTAGTGATGCAGAGACCCTGTACTGTATATGTGATGGATCTGATAGAACTGTGTTGCCGACTGAGAGTTGAACAGTTGCTGCAGAGGACCCTCTTTAAGAATTAGAACTCTATTTAAAAGATTGAAGAGGCAAAGCATCTCAGGTGCAGGGTGATAGCTAGATTCTGCAAATCTGCTGTGTGGACTGAACAAAGCGGCTGAGAGCTGTGTCCCAGCTGAAGCTGAAAAGAAACCACTGAGGACATTTAGGACCTGAAAGCACTAAGGGCAATCAGGAGCCTGTTTATTTCTGAACCCCCTGCTGATTGCTGTGGTCTAAGTTCCATCCGAAATTGTTGCAAGAGGCTAGCACCTGTGGCGAACTGTCACTGTTGTTATCCAGGAGAGTTGTCGGTTGCCAGTTCATTTGCAGATTCTGTGCAGGGACTGCAAGGGATTCCTACTGCTTAGGAGTCCTCACCCAGAGCCAGGCAGGGAACCAATTAACCCCTCTAAAGTGGGACCCACTGTCTCAGGAGGTCACTGGCACTTGCTGGGGTGCTAGGGCACCTACGACCCCTGCGGGGAGCCAGGCTGTGGAGCCAGTCCCGGGTCTGGGCCTTCTGGGACTGTTGTGGACCTGTCACCAAGCTCTGCTATGGGCTAGAAGTGGCTGAAGGTGACAAGCAGATAGATCTTCAATCAAGGGGACAAGCTTGAAACCTTCGAGCAAGATCCAAACTGCAAAGAGAACAGAGTCCATCCTCCCTTCTGCCCATTGCTGCACGAATTGAGTGTAGCTCCACACTCCAGCACAGCTGGCAATTGCTGCTCCAAATGCTATTGAGATCTGCACACTGTGAGTACCCATGACCTGGTTCCTGGATCCTGAAACAGGGGAGAGTGATGCTAAATTTAAACATTTTCTCAACCTTTCAGGGCCCCAACAGCCGGCCAACCTGTGGCAATGTCCAGGCCTGCAACTGGTGGGTACCCCAGGGACTCCTCTGGGTATAACACTGGCACCAGTGTGGGGTGGGCAGCCAGGGGTGGACTTGCCTATGGGCTCTTATGGTTAACATTTTGCATATTGCCACTAACTTCTCTTTTTATTCCACAGCTACTCCTCCTCCAGGTACCCCTTTCCAAGCCCTTACCCCAAATAAAGCTGCGCGTTTGATTGCTGATACTGCTGCATCAAGAGAGGTTCATTGCATTTTGCCTATTAAGCAGGTGTATGATATTTGGTGGGACAAGGTTGTTAGGGATCCAGTGTACAGAGTGGCTGGTCATGGAGGTGGGTAGGTGCAGCATCCCAGGGGCTTGTACCATCCAGTCATCTGACTTACTTATAACTTACTCTGGGTGGAGGCACTGCACTATTTTGTATAACTTTGGGAAATAACCCTCAATTGTCACTGTAGCAGGAACCAGGCCCTTAACCTGTACGAGGGTCAACAGGCAGGGGTAGTAGCCCATTGGCACATGGCATCTGGGCTACATAAGGTACAGCTCCAAGCCATTGCATCGTATTGATACACTCTTCAATGGCAGAGAAGTATGTCTCAGGACAGGTTGACAACACAGTTTGTTGTACGTTTCTTCGTGGGCCGTGTTTGAAGAAAGGAGATCATGTGTGAAGTTGTTTGCTCATGGAATTGGGTGGGCATTAGGGTTGACAACCCCCAAGGAAGACCCCGACACTGATTTGCAAAGACTCCGGAGACCCAGAACTCTAATGTTTTTTCCTTTTGTTGCTTGGGGGATGGGGGTAGGGCATTAGGGTTGGAAACCCTAATGCCACATTTCCCTACTTTTGTGGCATTACATTACCCCAACTGGTGCATTAACACAGTTTTTTTCAAAGAATATAGTGTATGTATATGTTTCCAAATTGAGTTGAATGCTGGTTTAGGTATCACTTACCTTCCTCACAAAAATATTTGCATTTATAATGTTGGTTTATTAATCATGCAAATCTTGTCAGTTGTAATTCATATTGTTTGAAACCAACAAAAATTATAATTATAAAAGTATGAGTCTGACATTCTGAGGAGGGCTGAGACAACTACTGAATTAAATTTAAATAATTACCTTTTCCTAACTCTACCCTTCCCCCCACCCACATATGAAACACAGTACTCCCAACTGCCCTCCAACCGAGTGCCACCGAATAAGTCACTACTCACTCATCATCATAAGATCCCCCACCAGATCCCAATCTTGATCCCACTAGTGCCTGGAAAAATAACCTGTAATAAAGAAAAAGGTCCACAGGTGCACAGCATCTGCTCAATTCAGTGTCTATCTCATAATGGTGTGAATGAATGAGTGATGACGTTTTTGCTCCTTGTAAAACTTGATTGGCTGAAAACTCAGCCAATCAGGTTTTACTAGAAGCAAAGATGTCACTAGCCATTTATTTTACATTGTGAGATGGACATCAAACAGAGTAGACGCTCTGCATGGGGGAGCATTGTCTTTATTACAGGTTATTCTTCTGGGTGCTGGTGGGGAGCAGAGGTTGGGGGGCCAGAGGCAAGTTGGGTGAGGGTGCTTATAATGATGAGTGACTTACTCGGTGGAACCCAGGTAGGAGGAGGTGGGGAAGTGTGTTTGGCATGCAGTTGGGGAAGAATAGTGTTAGGGGCATTTTATTAATTGAACTTGAATTCAGTAGCTGTCTTGGTCCTTTTCAGGCTCAGAGTCATCTGAGTCCTACTGTGAACATGCTTACTTTTTGCTGCAGCCCGCAATTTGTCAGGGCAGACACAGAGGAGCAGGCACAGAGGAGGGTGCCAGTGTGTCATGGGAGGGGATATATCAGTGAATATAATATTTTTGGGTTGGGGACGAGGTGTAATGCACAATTTGCGTTGTTATTCGCCCACAAATTGGTCAGTCATGTTTTTGTTTTGTTTTTTTAGTTGTTTAACCAGAGATAACTCACTAAGCTTAAAGCTTTTTTACAGGAGCGGCCTGGGAGCACAAGGAAGTTAAGTGACTTGCTCAGGGTCACACAGAATGCAAGTGGAAGCTGAGGGATTCAAACCCAGGCCTGGTCATCTGGATGTCACCAGATTTGCAGCTCAGAGCTTTAGACCACTGCGCTATACTGCCTTCATGTAGAATCACCATGCAAATTTGGCTCATTTGTTTGGTGAATAGCAATGCAAATTGAAGCCATCACCTTCACAAATGTGCTGAACTTCATGAATTTTTTTTTTGTGTGTGTGTGTTATCTCCTCAGGCCGCAACTCCTTCAGGCTACGCATGTCCCTGATGCTCGCCAGCCTCACCCATGCTCCCAGCTCCCACCATTTGCATCCCACACTACCTTTGTCTGGAGGGTTCCAGATTAGTCCTGCCAGGAGGCCCCTCTTTCCCCAGTGGAAGGGACTCAGGGGAGAATAGTAATAATCGCTGATTCCTCTGGAACTACAGGAGTGAGAGACAGGGGTGGTGCATCCTGGGGACTGTGGCGTGGTGGGACTGCAGCCGTTATCTGGCTGGCTGGGATGGGCATTTTCCAGTTTTCTGTCCTGCCCACCTCCCTACTAATGCATGCAGCTGCAGCAGCATTCTGGGGTGGGAAAAATAGAAACATAGAATTTGACGGCAGATAAGGACTGCTTGGCCCACCCAGTCTGCCCATTTCTCTACCCGATGGATAAGCTGCAGATTCTAGTTAATCAACAGCTTACTTCCTCCTGCCCCCCAGTAGAATTGCCTTATGCCGGTCCCATGCATTCTTGAATTCTCCCACTGTTACGGACTCCATAGCCTCCTCAGGAAGGCTGTGCCATGCATCCACAACTCTCTCTGTGAAAAAAATACTTTCTAACATTACCTCTGAGCCGTCCCCCCTCTATCTTCAAATTGTGCCCCCTTGTTCTTGCCCATCTCTTCTTCTGAAAGATACTATCCTCTTGTACCGTGTTAATTCCCTTGAGATACTTAAAAGTTTCTATCATGTACCCCCTCTCCCTCCTTTCCTCAAGGGTGTACATATTAAGCTGCTTTAGTGTCTCCTCGTATGTCTTCTGGTGCAGACTTTGCACCATTTTGGTTGCCCTCCTCTGAACAGCCTCCACTCTGTCTATGTCTTTGAGGAGATGGGGTCTCCAGAATTGCAAGCAGTACTCCAGATGGGGTCTCACTAACTGTCTGTAGAGAGAGATAACAATTTCCTGTTTTCTACTGTTGATGCCTCTCCCTATGCATCCCATGTCCGGTAGTATGTGGTCACTCATGCCACCAAGTACAACACTACAGTGCCCCACCAGGAGCAGCTGTAGAAGCAATGCAACACATCCCACCCCCCTCCAGGAGGAAAGCATTCAAGGGACACTGTGGACTCCATCCCCACCAGCGTCTGCTTCTGACATCTGGGCTTGGGGCAGAAACCAGGGCTGCCAGCATGTTAGAGCAATGACTATCACTTGGTGCCATGGAGCTGGCATTCAAATGTTTGTGGAATGAATTTCAGCAGTCCGCACTACGCTAGTCACAATGCACAAACCCTGGAGTGCATTATTGCACTTATAAGCATATTTAAAGTCAGAATAAATAAATGATTTACAGCCCTTCCTCCATTCTCCAGAGCTTGATTTAAGCCTTAGGCCAAGGGACACTTCCAAGGCCTGTCAAAACATGACTGGCAGCCCACCCACCAAACATAATGGTGTTCTGAGACCTGCCCCTCCAAGCAGGCCCCTAAACCAGGTGCAAGATCCCCTGCACCCCATTCAAACTTCCCAAGACCACTCTGCCACATTGGGTATGGGAGGGGCCCTGCCACTGCCCTCGCCCCTAATGGAGCTCTGCCACAACCTCACCAGCCCTGGAGGCCCAGGAAACCACTATCCCGGGGCTGGGATCTTCCTAGGACCCTCTGAGCCTCCTAACTAACTAGGCCTCTCCTCTACTCCCCCAGGGAAACCCAAACTCCCCAATGACGCATCCAGTCTGTCTAACCCTCCTCCCATTGGAGCACCCTAACCACCACACCGGCACCACATCGCTGCACCCACTGAACCAAGCTACTCACTTAATGGGGGCCCCCCTTTCAGACCCAAACCCAGACCCCCTAGCTCCTAGCCTCCTGTCTAGCCTGCCACCTCCCTTCAACCAGCACAGAACCGCCAAAACCTTTCCCCTCATATGGGGCTGCCCTATGCTGCCTCCAAATGGCAGCCAAAGAGAATAACCCAAATATTTTCCCCAGTGCCTACTCTATATCCAAACTGGGGAAAATAGGGAGGGGGAGTCCTAAGGGTGAGCAATAAGACCCTCTCAAATGAGAGGGGGCTTATACTCTTCCCCCAACCAAGGAAATCATTCCCTCCTGGGAATGATGGCACAGGTCCCCACAGGCCTCCCCCCTCAGTATCCTCAGTATGAGCACTCCAAGGACACCGAAGAAGGGAAACCCAATGCAGACCCAAAGGGGACCTTCCTTGGGTGCCAGAAGATAGTGAAGGCTGAGGGGGCTGAGGGTCAGAATGACACTAATTAGGGTACTGGGATCTCCCTAGAACCCTCTGAGCTCCCTAACTAACTAGGCCTTTCCTCTTCTCCACCCAGGGAAACCCAAACTCCCCAATGACACATTCAGTCTGTCTAACCCTCCTCCCACTGGGGCACCCTAACCACCACACCTGCACCACGTTGCTGTACCCACTGAACCTGGCTACTCACTTATGGGGAGGGCCACCCTTTCAGGCCCACACCTGGACTGCCCAGCTCCTAGCCTCCTGCCTAGCCTGCCATCTCCCTCCAACCAGCACAGAACCACCAAAACCTTTCCCTTATATACGGCTGCTCTATGCTGCCCCCAAATGGCAGCCAAGGAGAACAATCCAAATATTTTACCCAGTACCTACTCTCTACCCTAATTAACTGGGGAAAATAGGAAGGGGGTGTCCAAAGGGTGAGTAATAAGCCCCTGTCAAATGAGAGGGGGCTTGCATTGCATTACAGAGAAATACACACTGCTTGCAGATATAAAGCAAGTGTCACTGATTATGTTAATTTGATGTCCAACAGTATGGGAGTTCAAATGTAGTTTTAGTCCAAAACAAATGCCGGTATAACTGCAGATTGAATACTGTTCTCCTGTTGCTGTCCTCACTTCAGCATAAAAACACCTCAGAAGTTGACAAAGGTCTTGTTCACTGAATCATTTTCAAATTAACGTCCAATTTGGTTGTAGCTAACCAGTCAGTGAACATTAAAACAGTACAGGCCGTGATTTTTTTTAGTGTTTTTTTCTATGACATTTTCCTCAATAAAATCTATTGTGTCAGCAGATAAATTCATATCTGCTCAAATTTAATGATGTTTGTTGTTATTTTGTTTTGTTTTGGTTTTTTTTGGTGGACAAGATGGTTCATATGCAGATTCTTCTGTTGTAAAGAGGGTTTTAATGCTTTTATCAGTGAACATATCAATCTGTGATGCTGGTAGGTCAGAGAAAGTTACAGCTGTTGAGAACTGCTGAGTAATAACAATGTGCCTTTGAAACATCAAAATTCTGAAGGTGGCTCATTGATATTACTAGCATACTGCAACCTGCTTGCTGGCACTTTTTTACCCTTGCATTTTGTTCTTTAAAGGCATGGGTCCCAACCAATCAGAAGGCATTATTTTCCATACCTAGTAAAAAATAATGAGCTATACCACTCACGCTTCATAGTTGGCTAGCTGAAATCAACAGGACGGATTCCAATTAAAGATGCAGAAATACTTTATTCCTCATATAAAATACATATGTCTTATACATCTCAAATACTGTCTTAAATAATGCCTTAAATACATACCTCCTGTCATCAAAATGAACAACCAGCTCATAGTCGAACATCCTGCTGTAGCGGCAGAATTTAAGTCCTATTTTACAACCTGTATCTCAGCTCTGCTAACCTCACTATCCTCACCACATACATCCCTGGCTACCCAACCCCTCTTATCACAACTGCCAGACGTGAGTTTCTCCTTTTATCCCATCTCTCCATGACACCCTACATGCACTTCTCTCTCTAAACCTTACAAAGGGCAGCTTGCCTGACGGCCTGGACCCCAAGCTACTCTACCTTTCTGCCCCTCTTATCTCCATCCCCCTAACTGATCTACTCAACTTATCTTTCCTCACTGCCACTGTCCCTGATGCCTGGAAGTATGCCATTGTTCTTCCTCTACCTAACAGTGGTGACCCCTCTGCTCCAGGGAACTATCACCCCATCTCACTTCTACCTACCCTGATTAAACTTCAAAAACACCTGGTTCTCTCTCTCAGCTATCCTCTTTCTTTGATGACTCCTCCTTTTTCACTTCATTTCAGTCTGGTTTTCAGAAGAACTACTCCACCACCACCTCCCTCCTTAGGCTTACTGACTCTATCCTTTCTGCCATGGATAGTGGTCATATCACATCTGCCATGTTTGTCGACCTTGCCAAGGCATTTGACTCTGTTTCCCACACCCTCCTTCTTGAGACCCTCTCCTCAGCTGGCTTATCCCAGTCAACCTGTAACTGATTTAAAGCCTACCTAGTAGGAAGAACTCAGTTAAAATAGTTGATTCTATGTCCTTGCCACTGCCCATCTCAACTGATGTGCCTCAAGACTGCGTACTTGGCCCATTTTTATTCTCTGTTTTTCCTAAATGATCTGCCATCAGCATGTTTCTCCTTCTCTATCCATATGTACACTGACGACATGGTCTTTTTCATTTCTGGCCACTCTCCCTCTGAAGTATCTGCCAGCCTCCAGCTCGACTTCAATAATGTTCAGTGCTGGTTTAAGTCACATCAGCTTTTCCTGAACGTCAAGAAAACAGTCTCCATGACCTTTGGTAAAAGGCAGAGACTCTCTAGGCTTCCTTCCCTACCTACCTTCCACACCCTGGATGGGACCACACTTGAGGATACTGCCTCTTTCAGAGATGTAGGTGTTTGACTTGACCGACACCTAAACTTTTCTGACCATGTCGATGCCATCCTAAAGAAACTGTGCCCCAAGCTTGGTGTCCTCTATAGGAACTGCAGCTGCTTACCTCTGTTGCCTAGGCATGACCTTGTTCAAAAAATGATTCTCCCTATTTTTAACTATTGCTACATAGTCTAGTGTGCTGCTCCTAAGTCTTCCCTATCCAGATAGGATTCCATTATCAATGCTTTTTGTTGCTTTACTGTTGATTCCCGCCTCGCACTCCACTACTGCTCTCTCTCTACCATTCCCTTGCTTTCCCTCCCTGGAGTGCAGACAACTCTTGCACTGCATAAAATTTACCTCTAATTTCTGGATTGGTTATCTCCCCTCTTACCTATCCTCCTCCCTTTCCATTCTGTCTCCCCCACACCATTCTTTCAGATCCACTGACTCTTGCACTCTGGCTATTCCATTACATACTACTACAAACGGCCAAGGTGCTTTCTGTTATCGCTTCTCAACACTCTGGAACTCACTACCTATGCCCATCCAACACTCTTCATCCCTCTCTTCCATCTCCCAGGCCTACAAAACTTTTATTCCTGAAAGTGCATTTGACAATGAAGATGCTGTGTATTTCACAATGTTTATTGCACTTCAAGCATATTTTGCTTTATTGTATTATTTGTATAACCTTGTAAATGTATTTGTTTCATTTCTACCTATGTTTATGCCTTATCCAACCATTTTTGCATATGTGCATTCGCTTTATCTGCACTGTTTTGCTATGTATATGCCATACCAAACTGTTATTGAAAATGTACATTCAATTTATCTGTACTGTACTGTATTGCCTCTGTTCCCCACTTCCCCCTCCCCCAGAACACACCGTAAGATGAGCATCTTGTTGCTCAGAGTGTTTTTTTCTGGTGAAACTATTCAATAAATAAATAAATAAATATGTGGTCATTTGCAATACAAGGTGCAAAGGTATGGGTGGTGCCTGTCCCAATGTTTCACACCTGCGCTTGGTGCTTTTTCAATGGAATACACCCTGCACACACTAGCCCCATCTTATATACCCCAGTGGGTATCAGCAACAATATCTGATTGGTCTAGAGTGGCCAGTAAAAGTGAGATTTGTAAATGGAGATAAAATGCTCAGTTCTGCAATCTAAGTAATAAATAACCTATACCAATATATTTTGCAACAATATAAAAAGGAAAAAATCATGACAATTAAAATATCTGCCATTTAAAAATCCTAGAAGGCTTCGTATGTAATTAATTTATGACTCAAGAATAAAATCATGCTACATAGCCAGATTATAAGTTACAAAAATCACAAGTCCATTCAATATGTTATATTTTCTTTTTTTCCATTTTACTTCAACACCTCCATTGACTGAGGTTGCATCTATTTATTTATTATTTATTTATTTAAAAGATTTTTACCAGGAAAGACATACTGAGCAATAAAGCTTGTTTCCAGTTGTGTCTTGGGGAGGGGGTAAGGGATGAGTACAACAAGTGAAACAACGTAATACAAAATACACAATAAGTTTATACAGTAATAATATACTAACAAGGTAAACAATAATAATGCATGAATAAACATCTGAAGGTGAAGTAACTGCCATTTACAAGACTGCAACATCAGGAATATAAGACAGGTAGGAGAACGATCAAGCAGAAGAGGGAGAAATATAGAGGTTGGAGGGTGGGGTAAAAAGCAAAGAAAGGGGAAGTAGGGAGAACAAGGAGAACAGAATAGTGTTATAGAGTGGGGTGAGGTGGGGAGAAGAGTGTTGAGGATAGAATAAGGGGAGAGGTAGGGGTAAGCAGGGTGATTAAGGGGGGTAGGAGTAAGTAAGAAGAAGGGTGGGTGAGAGATGTGGTGGAGGGAAAGGAGGAGAAGGGGCTGGGATGGGGTGGTGAAGAGTACAGAGGTAGAAGTAGATGGGGAATAAATGAGGTCATAGGGCTATGGGCATTAACAGGAGGGGGCAGTGGTGGTCTCGGAGTAGAGAGGAAAGGGAGTGTTTGGAGGGGGGGGGCTGAGTGAATAGATTGAGGAAGGCAGTTCCAGAGATTAGAAAGATGGTAGGAGAAACCAGACTAGCCAGCCAGGGATTTACTAAAGGGGACCAAAAGAGAATGATAACCAGAGTTACAGAGCGAGTACGAGGAAGAGGGCATAAGAGAGAGAGAGAGAGAGAGAGAGAGAGAGAAGAGAGCTGAGGTAAGGAGAGACTTAATTTTGGGACCAAAAAATGTCCATGCCATTCTGGGTGTCCACTGGGCACTCATTATAAAAATCATGATGGTACAAAACTCTACAGATATGAACAAAAAGAAAACAGAATAAATATACATGTACAGTTTCTGTCTTAAATGGTTCCTCTGTGACTTTCACTGTTTCTGTAAGTAATTGACTTATATTCTTGTTGAAATGATACCTGTATGTATTGTCCTTATGTCTATGTATGTGTACCAGGACCTTCTTGTGAATGAGCTTGCTCAGTGGAGTATTTTCCTGCAATAAACTTGAACTTGAACATGTACAGGCTCTACATATTTTCACAATTGTTTCCCCATTATTTAAATCAATATGTTAGCACCACTCCACCATTCATGACATGAGGAGATGCTTCAAACTATGGGTAACAATAGCAGTCTCAAAGGATGCATTGTAACAATAGCAATCTCAAATGATGCATTGTAACAATAGCAATCTCAAATGATGCAGTCTCAAAATGAGGGACAGGAATTTCCTCTTAATCCAATATCTATGCACAATTCCTAATACCATCAATTGGAGGACATGCATAATGGGGGAGGCAGTGTCAATGCAAAAAATAAAAAAAAAATGAGAGGGAATTCTTTCTAGTATTCTTGACTATGATACATTAAATAGGTAAATAACAATATAATAGATAATGGAGAGAAAATGGTGAAAACAAAAACGGGTGGTGGTGACCAAATGGTAACCAAACCTGCATACAGATATTTTCTATATAAAATAATTCCAGTATTTCAGTGATGTCTTCACCGTATCAAGTTGCAGCTAATTACAGGAAAATAATCTTCTTGTCTTGCACAGGTGTGTGTGTGTGTGTGTGTGTGTGTGTGTGTGTGTGTGTGTGTGACCTGGATTCCTTGCCACTAGGTTTAGTACCTTACTCTACCCCATATTAACACTGCTTCCATTTGTAGGATCACAGTCCTGATGTATGCAGGTATTCCTTCAGTAAATTACCTTCCTCTGCTGTGTCTACAGAGTTTGGCCAATTGATTATCATCAGTAAATGTTAGTAGCCTGCTACTGACTCCAAGCCATTGGTGAATACATTAAACAACAGATGACTTAGCAGAAACACTTGAAGTGTTCTACACAGAACAAACTCACACTCTAAATTTTGACTATCCACCACCACTCTCTGCTTTCTATTTGTGAGAAATTTTGTATGGAGTTTTTATGTGATTTGATGTTGATGACTTTTCTGTAGTTCAGACAGACTGCATCCACTACTTGGGCCTGCTGACGTTGCTTGTTACCTCCTCAAAGAAGGCAATCAAGTCATTGTGGATTAGAGAAACAGCTCGTTCTCTTCCAAGTGTAGTACAATTCATATTAAACTGTCATATTACTGGGATGGCTTAACATTCTTTTTTTTAAGGTGGTTATGTACTAGCAACTCAAACTGCATTGTTACTAAGTAACGTAGTAATTTCAGTTGATAAGGACTATAGGTCCATCATGTTTGATACCACCCCCTTCCCAAGTAGGGATGAAGGAAGGATATTGTGCAAGCACACACCAATTTTGTGGAATTCCCTACCTACTCTGCTATCCAGAGTACCCATTGATTCCCTTGTCCAAGCTTAATGGAAAGACGTACTGTCTTCATGCAGGCTATTCCCTGGGTTGACCACCCTCTGGGAGATAAGGGACTTCCTAATGTTACCCTGCAATTTAACACTCTTGAGCGTCAAGGTAGGTCCCTGTGTCCTGCTGCAGGACACACAATCAGCAACCTTGTCAATTCCCTTGAATATGTTAAAGACTGAGATCATGTCTGCTGTCAGCCTCCTTTTCTCCAGGATGAACCTGTTAAGGGCCTCCAGCCTGTTCACATACTGTAGCTCTGTTCCCTATACAGCAGAGCATTTATTTGGTGGCTCTGTGTTGCGTACTCTCAGGTGCCTGTGTTTTATGTATTTAGATCAAAACTGCATGCAATACTCCGGGTGGGACCTGACCAGGGTCTTGTAAAGTGGCAGGATTACTTCCCCTTGTCTGCTTGTTAATTGCCCCCCCCAAGCTGTACCACAACATTCTTTTGGCTCTCCTGACAGTGGTCATGCACTGCTTGTCCTATGTTAGCCCCTTGTCTGAATGACACCCAGGATCTTAGCCTCCTCTGGTGCCTCAAAAGGAGCCTCAAACAGTGTATAGTCCCTATGTCTATTTTCTTTTACTCCCCATGTATAGCATTTGCCTTTGACTGCATTGAATCTGGAGCTGCAGGAGTCAGGCCAGTAGTCCAGCTTGTTCTGGTCCTCCTGATGTTTGCCCCATGATAAAGGGAGTTCACTACCCTGGTTAGTTTAGTGTAATCCATTAATTTATATGGTCAGCTGAAGAACCCAGCTTCCAGACCACTGATTAAGATGCTGAAGAGCACTGGCCCCAGCACTGATTTATGTGTGATGATGCTAAGTATTTCTCTTCTCTCAGAGTACTGCCCATTGATCACTACCCTCTCCTCTGCCTCCTGCCCCCAAGCCAGTTAGCAAGCCAGCTTAAGTATGTCTCATATATACCATGCTGGTTTATGTTGCCCAAGACTGTATCATATATCAAAGTATTAAAGGCCTTGTTGAAGTCCATATAGACTATGTCCATAATTTTTCAGGTCAAGAGTAACTTTTATTAAACACTTTTATAACGCAGTAGAATGTTTCTATAGTTCCGTCACAGCACAATGCAAAACTGAGTTGCTACTCTCAGGCACCAGTATTTGCAAGGCTTTTAGTTTAATCTAGCAATGCTTGGAAAACTCTTTGAAAGATGAAAAAAATAATTAATTTGCATAGATAGAAACATGGAAACATAGACTTTGATGGCAGATAAGGACCACTTGGCCACCTAGTCTGCCCAGTGTTATGCAAATTCTACTGTACTGAATCACATCTTTCATTTGAGACCACAGACTCGCATCATGGGAGAAACCACTATTTAGCCATTTTGTGCACTTGAATGCTCCTACCCAAGGATCTGGTTCCTTATAGGGTGGATAGGTCCAAAAATCAAGGAAACAATCTGAGATGGTGGGCCCTCCAAAAGCCTCAGAAGGATGTTCTCATCCTCACAGGACAACCCATTCTAGAACACATCAATGACTCACTAACTTAAAACAGGATGGCCTGCCCCCTAATAAAATGGTGACAGCTGCAGGAATTAGACATTGGAAAAGACAGAGGTTTGTTGTGGATTCGTCACAAGCTGGCAACAGATAGCCCAGGAAAATCCTAAACTGAAAGACAGAAAGGAAATCTTTCTCACATCTTATAAAGGGGTTGGGTGGGGAGGCCATTCCATCCATGGAGAAATGGTAGTTTACAGGGGTCTTTCTCAAAAAATGATACACAACAAAATTAACTAAAATTGCTTCTTATGCATATTATTGGGTGCATGTGTACACAACGTTCTTCTCTTCCTTTTTAAATATGACCGTAGTCAAATCTAGTGTACACAGACTACGGTATTTTGCAGACCAGCTTGGTGTGTCTTGGATCCACTGGAGCATGGGCCTACTTTGTGGAAAATAAATGGCTCATCACTGCTTGGAAACAAAAAGATAATACGGCTAATCAATCACACATTCTGCCGCACTTCCCTCATGGAGCCAGTCCCTAAAGGTGACATATGCATTACTCTAGATTGAATAAGACACAGATAAAAAGTGACAGGGGAACACACACACACACACACACACACACACACACACACACACACACACACACACATCACACTTTCTCTGAAAGAAACCCAGGGGCCTGGCAGCAAATATTTCTTAAGGGCAGGTCTTAGCACAGAAGCTACCTTCTATAGACAGGAACAGCTAATATATTTTTTCTTTAATACAAAGTTTTCAGCAGAGAGCTACCTCCAAGGGCTGTTTTAGACATCGCTGACATTTATAAACAGGGCTTACTACCATACAGATTAGAGGGCATTGCCTTCGTGTCTGGATATTTATTACTTGTACTTTTTCTTCTAGCAACATAAAATTCAAACAGGTAGGGCAGATGTAAAGGATGGATACTCACAGCTTCAGGGTTGGAGTTTGATAAATATGCCATATCTGGAAAGACAGCACAGTTCGCATTAAACACTCACCCAAAGAGTTATTTTCACATTGTTTTTTTTTTAAGTTAGCGATGAATAGCCAACATATATGTGGGTTGTTTTGCAACACATAGTTCAAAAGCAGCTTTTGTTAAATGATTTTGCAACTCAGCCAGAATACACCTGCAGCTCTGTCACAATGCAATGTAAAACTGAGTCACAGCGCAACCATTTTTGTAAGGTTTTGTGTTGACTCCGGCAATGCTTGCGCAGCTCAAGGAGAAATTTAAAAACAACTTCCTGGTGTGACAGCTTAAATGTGAATTGTACTATAATCATATTACTGAATGGTTCCATCTTGGAACTGGGCTCCAAAGAGTATGATAAATTCTACCCTTTTTTCCAATTTCAGTGTCATTACAGAGAGGACTTACTATAAATTAAAACAGGAAGCTAAGTCATGAGCCATGACAGTTTGAATTACCTTCAGGGAAGGGAAAATATGGGCAAGTTTTTATTGGTCAGCTGGTCCTATGAGTACTCCAGTTCACCTACTTTCTGTTTGTTTATGTAATGCTGAATGTCTGAAGACTCTGAAGAAACCACACTAACCATATGCTAACATGACTGCTAAATTACTGTAGGTTTACAGCTGTAAACTATGACCAAATGTATAGACACACACAAAAGCACAGTGCTCACCATGGCATGAAATGTGCTTCCAATGTGAATTTATTTAAATTGCCATATTCCAGCAGGTTGTCTCCCTGGCATTTCATGGACGCACTGTCCCTTCATCAGGGGACGTACTGATCAAAAGGCAGTGCATCCTCGAAGCACCAGTGAGACAACCTGCTGGAGTATGACAATTTAAATAAATTCACATTGGAAGCACATTTCATGCTGTACTGAACGTTGTTCTTTTGTGTGTGTCTGAACTTTAGAAGAAAACATTCAGCTTTAGTCTCCAAAGTGTCTCTTTAAAGACTACACAGCATTTCACAGCTGTCAAACTTAATAGGAAAAGATGAAAACAAGGAAAGATGTAGAAAGCAGGACCTCAAAGTACTACTGAAATTAAAGGCCACCCCTTCAGCAGTAAATTTGATAGTAGGACAGAGCACCCATAAACAGTGCAATAAACCAAGAACTGTAAACCAGAAAAATACCAACTATAGATACATACAAGAGTAACCACTCTCACCAGTATATTAATAATACATTTTGGATGTTAGTTTTCCTAGAATTGAATGACCCTACAAGGAATGGAAGAACTAGTACACAAAAAAAGGGGTTTTCAAAGAATAAGACTGCCAAATCTATGTTCTAAAGGTTGAAACCCTTTTCTTTACATTTTATCTGAAAACCAGTAGGGCATCAAAGACTAATTGTACAGCAGCTACCAAAATAATAAAATTATTCAGTACAACTAAATGAAGGCTGCAGTACACTTAGATCATCTGGGAAATATTCAGGAATGTAGAGAGCAATAGCTTTTGGTAATGAATATGGCTAGAATTTTCTGGGGGGGGCACTGATGATCAGGCTCATTTTCAGCTGTGTCAGCATCCTAGTGATTGCTTAAAATCTGTCTGCTTTTTTTTTTTAAAGCTGTGTGAATTTTTATGGCACTTTCCATAATTTGTGGCAGCTTGCATAACATAATAATGCATGCATAATTCTGTTCCCACAAGTGGCACCATACTTTTGCAAATCAAGGAAACTGCACCCCGAACATAGACCCCCCAACCCCATAGGTTGTTCAACTTTCACAAGTGATTTTGAAATTGCATCAGTAGGGTACTAGTTAAGTCTTGCAGCATTCTGGCAAAATCCTGCCCCTTGATTTCATTTGTTTTTCATATAAATACTTGGGGGATTTGTTAAAGGTTGAAATGCAGATAGACATGCATGCTGAGTAGAGGTGTGTTGAATTTGGAATTCTGCTGGCTGAATTTGTGTGAAATGGCAACTCTGCTTCTGAAATGCTTTTCAGAATGTATTTTTATTTTGATTGCATGCAGTGCAAACAATATATTGCTGCAGCTTTCTCAGTAGCAGGCTGTGGAGGCATGGCACTGTTGTGGCCAATGCCCCTACAGCCTGCAAAGGCTTGTCCCACTTCCCCCATTGGCGTTGCAGGCTGCTGGTGACAGTAGTTTGGAACGTTCACACCAACTGCTGACAATTTCGCAGCTGTAATCAGGGGCCACCTCGTCATTGCAGCCTCAGCCATCCGCTGCAATGAGGGAGCGACCCGTCTTTGCAGGGCGGGATGTAAAAACCCTGATATTGTTTGTGAACATGGCGGTGGGTTGCTGCTGTGTTCACAAACAATATAACTCCCCACCGTGTTTATGTGCCGACGGGGGCCCCAAACCCCGTCGGCCTCGGTGCTCCATTGTTTCTGGTGCTGACAGGGGAGCCCACTCCCCATCGGCATTCTGTAACAGAAACCCCACCGCTTTTATTCCTGCCGACGGGGTGCCCAATCCCCGTCGGCATAATGTACCCCCCTTTGTGTGTCGACAGGGGTGCCCAATCCCCCATCAGCTACTGCTGCCCCCCCAAAAGAAAGCCATTAGTGGCATGCTGGGAGCCCACCCCAGCATGCCACATGCCCCTGTAAAGGGAAAAACAGTCCTGCAAAGTCTTTTCTTTTTTTTTTACCTGCAAAAAAGGAAACAGCCCCTCACAGTGTCTCTGGCCCTCACCTGCAACCCACACCCACCCACTGTGCACCCTGCCTCCCCACACCCCCACACCCCATACTTACCTCAGGAGCTTGCTGCGACGATCTTCGGTGGACCGGGAACACGTCTGCACTCTTCAAAGCAGACCATGAACTGAGAAAATGATGGTAAGCTTTATAAAGTAATAAATAGGGTTTTTTCAACTTTAGTACATATCTCTGGCATTTTTGGGACTTTTTTCACCAAATGTTCAACATGGGGTTTTTGGTACCCCTCCTCATGAATTCTTGAACTGTCATGTCGTTAATCAGCCATGAAAGGTGATTTCACAGTCACTGTGTGGAATCACCTTTCAGAGCCGATTAACTAAATGACAGTGCCAGTGTTCATGAGGTGGGCTGTCAAAAAGCCTATGTTGCAAATTTGGTGGAAAAAATTCAAATAATAACTGTTTTATGAGCGTGGGCTGCACAGTTGCTACACATGCTTGTAACTTCGTGAATTTGTAATATTTTCATGCCAGATTTTCAACATTGGCATTTTTTCAGACTTCCTTGTGAACAGTACAGTTGTCATTGTTCACATCCTGGCAGAAATGTGTTTTCGAACTTCCAGTGCAGAATAGAGCGGTTGCTGTGGGAAATCGGTGTTCATGACAGATTAAGAAAATGACAGTGCTACTGTTCATGAGTAGAAGTCCTGAAATGACTGTTGAAAATTTAATGATATCCATAAAATGACGTATTCTGATGCGTTGTGCAGTTTGCACGCACGCTCGTAACTTTGCGAATTTATAATATTTTTACTCCAGATTTTCAACATTGCCATTTTCCCACACCTACTTATGAACAGTGCAGTTGTCATTTTTCAGATCCTGGCCAAAATGTGTTTTCGCACTTCTGGCACAGAATAGAGCAGTCGCTGTGGGAAATCACTGTCCGAGACAGATTAAGAAAATTACAGTGGTCCTAAAATGCCTATTTTGAAAATTTGGTGATGATAGCCCATCAAATGACTGTGTTACAAGTGTGCATTGCACACTTTCCACACACCCTTGTAACTTCACAGATTTGTAATATTGTCATGCCAGATTTTCAACAGTGGCATTTTTTCCCACCTCCTTATGAGCAGTACAGCTGTCATTTTTCACATCCTGACTGAAATGTGGTTTCACAGTTGCGGCACAGAATAACGCGGTCGCTGTGGGAAATCAGTGTTTGGGACAGATTAAGAAAATGACAGTGGCACTGTTCATGAGCAGAAGTCCTAAAAGCCCTATGTTGAAAATTTGGTGACGAAACTCCATAACATGACTGTGTTACAAGCTTGCGTTGAACTGTTGCCATGCACCCTTGTACCTTCACACATTTGTAATATTTTCACACCACATTTTCAACAGTGGCACTTTTTCACACCTCCTTATGAACAGTACAGCTGTCATTTTTCACATCCTAACTAAAATATGTTTTTGCACTCCTGCCGGAGAATAGCATGGTCACTGTGGGAAATCAGTGTTTGGGACAGATTAAGATCGAATGAGTGAGCGGGAGGAGTGACCGAGCTAAACTGAGCTCTGTCAGGACTGCTGCGGATTTCTTTGTGGGCAGAAAAAGGTTCCAGTGCAAGAGCCCAGTAAAAAAGGGCAGCCTGCAGCACTGGGAGAAACAGAACGAGAGAGTGAGTGAGGGAGGGGGAGTGAGCGAACTCACCGGAGCGCTGTCAGGACTGCTGCGGATTTCTTTGTGGGCAGAAAAAGGCGTCAAATCAGGCAGGGGCCCAGTAGAAAAGGCCAGCCTGCAGCGGTGGGAGAAACAGCACGAGTGAGTGAGTGAGACAGGGGGACTAAGTGAGCTCAACAGAGCTCTATCAGGACTGCTGCTGATTTCTTTGTGGGCAGAAAAAGGTGCCAATGCAGGCAGGAGCCCTGTACCAAAGGGCCGCTTGCGGCGCCAGGACAAACAGAATGAGCACATGACAGAAGAAGACTGAGTGACCTCAACGGAGCTCTGTCAGGACAGCTGCGGATTTCTTTGTGAGAGACAAGGTGCCAACGCAGCCAGGAGCCCCACACAAGAGCAGCCTGCACCAAGAGAAACAGAACAGAGTGAGTGACAAGAGGTAGTGAGTGAGCCCAACAAAGTCGATTGTGACTGCTGTGATTTCTTATTGGCAGAAAATGCTGCAACGCAGGCAGGAACCCAGTACAAAAGGCCAGCTTGCAGCACCGGCAGAAACGGAATGAGTGAGTGAGAGAGGGGGAGTGAGCGAGCTCAATAGAGCTGTGTCAGGACTGCTTCAGATTTCTTTCTGGCCAGACCAAGCCACCAATGCAGGCAGGAGCCCAGTACAAAAGGGCAGCCTGCAGCGGCAGGAGACACAGAACAAGTGAGTGAGGGAGGAGAAGTGAGTGAGCTCAATGGAGCTCTGTTGGGACTGCTGCAGATTTGTTTGCAGGCAGAAAAAGACAGCAATGCATGCAGGGGCCCAGTACAAAAGGGCAGCCTGCAGTGGCGGGAAAACCAGAATAAGCGAGTGAGAGAGGGGGAGTGAGTGAGCTCAATGGAGCTCTATTGTAACTGCTGCAAATTTCTTTGTGGGCAGACTGAGGCAGCAATGCAGGCAGGAGCCCAATCGAAAGGGCAGCCTGCAGCACTGGCAGAAATGGAATGAGCGAGTGAGAGAGGAGGAGTCAGCAGGCTCAACAGACCTGTGTCGGGACTGCTGCAGATTTCTTTTTGGGCAGAAAAAGCTACCAACAGAGGCAGGAGCCCAGTACAAAAGGGCAGCCTGCAGTGCCAGGAGAACCAGGATGAGCGAGTTAGAGAGGGGGAGTGAGACACCTCAACGGAGCTCTGTTGGGACAGCTGTGGATTTCTTAGTGGGCAGAACAAGGTGCCAACACAGGGAGGAGCACAGTACAAAACAGCAGCCTGCAGCATGGGGAGACACTGACTGAGCGAGTGACAGAGGGGCAGTGAGCAAGCACAATACACCAACTCAATCAACATTTGGCATTGACAAATGCTTGTTTCATTCTGTTTAGAGATGTACAAAAAAAAAAATTCTGCTGGCAGAATTTCTGCAAAAGTGCAACTTTCTCTTCTGCAAAAGTTCGGAAAACATTTTTGCAACTTTCATGGAAATTCTGCCTTAAAACAGCAGAATAAATATACAGACTGCAGGTTAACTTATTAAACTGCAGAAAAACAAATCAGCAGAACTGCTCACTGCCAGTGGTCAGTTCTAAGGCTTTTTTTTACCCACAGTTTAATACATTAATCTACCTCCTGCTGACTGGTGGTCCCAGTGAATATATAAATAAATAAAAACTCTGATCCCTCCCTTGGACCCTCCTGGTGTCTAGTGGCCCCATCTACCGATCATGGGTCCCAAGTAAAAAAAAAAAAACTGATTCCTGGTGTTTAGTGGTTCCCACCTCCACCCATGGATCGTGTGTTCCGGCAAAGAAGAAAAAAAACTCTGATCCCTCTCTGGTGTCTAGTGGCCCCCCATCCACTGATAGTGGCCCCCAAAAACATTTTATTTCTCTGGCATCTAGCAGACTCCCCTCACTATCCTGGATTCCCATAATCCACAAAAAAACAGCTGGCAGCCCACCAACTCATCCCCCTCTATTCCCAGTATTCCTTGGTGTTTAGTGGATCCCCATCCTTGATCCCTTATAAAAAAGTAATCCAAATTCCCTGGTGTCTAGTGGACCCCCCACCCTGACAGTTCATCCACCACCACCACCACCTCGCTGTCCCCCACCCACCCCTGAGCAGGCCACTGGCACAGCCCTCCTCACTCCTCCATGGTCAGTGACCAACTGAACTGTCAGTGAATGAGCACATGCTTGTACAAGCACATGCTCATTCACTGACAGCTCAGTGGGCTACCAGCCATGGGGGGGGTGTGCTGGTGGCCCACTTGGGGGTTGGATGGGGAAACAGGGTGATGGCAGACGAACTGTCGGGGTGGGGGTCCACTAGACACCAGGGAATTGAGATTACTTTTTTTATTTACAAGGGATTGGGATGGGGTCCACTTGACACCAGAGAATACTGGGAAAGAATAAAGGGGGGGTGAGTCGGTGGACTGCCAGCTGTTTTTTCATGGATTATGAGGATCCAGGAGAGGGAGAGGCATCTGCTAGACACCAGGGAAATAAAATGTTTTTGGGAGCCATGATTGGCAGGTGGGAGGCCACTAGACACCAGGGAGGGATCGGAGTTTGTTTTTCTTCTTTACCAGAACCTATGATCGGGGGTGTGGTGAGGGGACCACTAGACATCAGGGATCAGGGTTTCTTTTACTTGGGACCCACAATTGGCAGGTGGGGGAATTGCCACTAGACATCAGGGTCCACGGATCAGGGGTTTGGATTACTTTTCTTTTTATTTCTTTACTGGGACCCAGGATTGGCAGTTGCGGGGACCACTAGACAGGGGGTTGGGGGCTGTTTTAAGAGTTAGGAATTGGATGTGAATGTAAAATAATACATTAAACTGTGGCTAGAATAAATTTTGCAGTTTATGGCCCAGATATTCAAACTGCACCCAAAAAGTGCTCAATAGCAGGAGCAAGCACAAGTCCATTGCACCCATGCGCAAGAGGCATGATATTCAAAAACTGAGTCGGCCAACATGTGCCTACAGCAGACGACTGAATATCGCACCACCTGTGCCATAGTGCAACTAGGGAGGGGAAGCTGAGCAGATCTGATGTGCCATAGCGCAACAAGTGATTTCAGCTGAGCAGTCCAGAGGTGCCATAGGGCAACCAGGGATGCCCCCCAGCACCAGTGCAGCAATGCAACTGCACAACCAGGTATGTAGGGGTCCACCACCCATGCCACAGATGGGCAGAGGAACACACAGCAGAACAGACATTGTCCCCCTACACCCCATACACTGCACAACTGGGGGAGGGCTGGAATAACCACTGACCCATGGAGACAAGCAACCAACCCACAGCCGGGCCATGGTGCCCCATCACACCCCCTTGAAAGCTGTGACTGGCACACAAGGAGGGCTGACCACCCCATACCACACCATCCCCTCAATGCAGAGCACACCCTGCACCGTGACTCCCAGACACCCTGCCCAGGAGCAGCGTCCACCACTGTAGGAAACCCCATGCATGCCACCACCCCCACTGTGACAATGCAACTCTGTGCAACACAGAACCATGCAAGGCAGCCCCATCACGAGCACCCATCAGCGGGTGGCAGCACACAGCGATGCAACAACGGCATACACAGTGCCACCATGCACAGCCCCCCCGAGGTACAGCTGAGAGACTGACCATGCGTCGGCACACGAGGCACCCCACATGGGACAGGGCATGCCCCAGACACCACCACCAGTGGTACAGCACTCTGCACACCCTCCCAAGGACACACCCTGACCCAGCACTGGCCACAACAGCCAGCGCAGACACCCACAGTGGTGCATGGAAGCATGCACCACACGGGATGCCACACAGTGCATGGACAAACACCCACCCATACCCAAGGGCACAACAACACAGGGACGCAGTAGTGGGCCAACCAAGCCTCCAGCGTGGGCCCATGGAAACTGTGTACACACAGCCTGCAGTCCTCCATGGCACAGGAATGCCAGCCACCCTGTGCAGGCACTGTGGACCTGTACACCACCATCATTTGCCCAGAGCACAAGTCACAGACAGTGGTGCACATCCCCTGCAACACACACAAGCCACAGCATGGAGGTGGGACAACAACTATGGAGGCCACAGTGTCACCCGAGGCAGACATGCACCACACCAGTGACAGGAGGCAACCCAGCATTATGACAGGTACAGTGGCTGCCCTGCATGGACAGCCACCACTGACATGCCAGCAGACCATGCAGATCACAGACGTGCAAGGGTGTCAGCTGCACAGGCCATGGACGGGCTGACAGGGGCACTATGGACACAGAGCATGAACCATGGACCACTGCACACAGTCATCCAGTGCACAGGGCACGACACACACACCACAGACACTGACTGATAGCTATCTCCACACCATAGTCACCTCCTCACGGACACACACACATACCCATGATTGCTCCACCCCTGACGCCATGCTCACCACTGCAGCTGAGCACCTATAGCCCGCTGCAAATCAGAGACCACCACAGTATTCATATCAAAAGATTTGTATTCAAAAAACATATCAAAAGGAACTATTTACAAAACTAGGTACAAATGTGGGGAGGCCACAAACAAGGTGGGGGTGGGTAAGGGACAGGGGTAAACAAATGGGACAGGAAAGGAGGGGAGTGAGGGTGGGTCCAGGGGGGTAGGGGATATCAGGGGCAGAGGGGTGATCAATGGGAGCCCAGCTCCCCACTCTGGCTGCTCTGCCTCCAGTGTCTTCTCAAGACCCCAAGCTGGTCAATCCTTTGCAGGATCTCCAGTGCTGCCTGGCCCACTTTGAGGATCTCCTGCAATGCCTTCCATATCTCCTGCAGTGGGTGGACACCTAGGACAAGGGAGCACAGTCAATAGGTGTGAATGCACAGCCCCATACAGCCCACCCACTGTGCATGGCATATGGCAGTGGGACATGCCTCTGTGATGGTGTGTGACCACCCACAGTGATCACGTCCACAAGACCTGCCCACCCAGGTGCATACAGCCATGCGGACCGCTGCACACACTCATCGGCCAAGTCATGCACAGCACCACCGTGGCCGTTTAATGACATGGCTATGTGGTGCGAAGGCAGTGGCATAGCCATGTACCCGGTGCATGCATGGACCACCATCGATGCACTCCCAGACATGCAGTGCCACTGGACAGTGCTGACTGTAACAAGTTGCGTGCGTGACAGTGGTGTCAATGGATGGTGGCCATGCCCCGCTGCCCACCCTGTTACACAGCATGGAATAGTAATCATGGAGGTATGGCACTCACCATCATCAGGCCTGACCCTCGGGTGCTGTTGACTGTTGCCCCTCCTAGAGGCCCTGTCATCCTGCTGGCACCGCATCTCCCTGGCCAGACGCCTCTCCTCCGGCCCTGTGGTGCAAACATGGAGAGAGGAACATCAGTACAATCCTGTAGCAAAGACCCCTGCCCCCATGTGTGTGCACTCCCACCCAGCCAGACCCACCCACCCACACCCTGATAACACCACCACAGCCAACACTGGACAGTCCCTCCCCCATGTTCTGGACACATACAACCGTGACACCCATATGGAAGATACAAGTGTGTGGACATAACACCTACCTGGCTGTGGCACCATGTCCCTCCTGGCATGTGCCCGCAGGTGGGCAAGCAGGTCTGGTTCCTTCCTCCGCAGGTCGCCATACCTGTGGCAGCACTGATCTGCCATCCGCCCCCTTCCTGTGGCCTCCTCCAGGGCATTGGCCACTTCCTCCCACACCTGGCTCCTGGACCTGTCCAGGGGTGCCTCCCCAAACAGTGGGCCATATAGTGGCTCTACAATGGCCACTAGGTTGGCCAGTTCAACTTGCGTCCACTGTGCAACCCTCCTCCATGCCATTCCACTTGCTCAGTTGGCTCAAAATGGCGCTCTGCAGTGCGGCTCCACCACGTGCAGATGCTGCGCGGTACAGTGCTGCCATTCCCTATCGCACTGTCACCGAACAGCATGATAGTGGTGCACCCATGCCTGATGCATGGTGCCTAGGGGGCAAAGGTCGGGCACAGGGTCAAGGGTCTCTGGCGCATGGACAGGCACAGCACCATTGGAACCCAATGCATGTAGCATGATTGGATGCCTGTGTGCTACCTCCAGTAGCGGCCTACCGCACTGTTGCCCCAGTGCACCTATGATGGCCCAGTGCCACAGCGCCATATAGGTTAACATCTCTGTAGCACCACTGGCACAATGGTGGCCATGCCCTGCATTGCTTCCCGTGCACAGCACGTCAGCAGAGCGGCAGATGCCTGCATCAGCAACGCGGGCATGCGCAGTGAGGTGTGTACTGCACATGTCACAGAACTGCACCCTTGGCTCAGCACGTTCAACACAATTGTGCAAATCGCAACAGCGCGATATTCAGTCGTCATATGCAAATCAGCTAATCAACCATTCAATGGCGTAGCACTGCAATTTGCATCCACTTAAAGTTGCGCCTCACCTCATTTGCATGAGTTGCGCCATAAAAGTGCAACATTGGACTGCACTGGCCATAGTCGGTTACTGCAGTCTATTGGTGAGTTGCATGCTGTTTGGGAGTGTGGACTGTGGATTCTGGGACATGCATGGGACTGCACAGTCACAGGTAACAACTTTCATTCTCACAGGCTAAATAATGACCGAGTGAGTTGTGGGAGAGGAGGAACACAGTGGTGGGAGGAGGAGGAGGAGGAGGCCTAATTTCACCAAGGCCGAGACCGATGCCCTGTTTGAGGCCTACCTGGATCAGGAGCCGCTTTTCAGTGGACAGCAGAGAACACCACAGGCCCGTGCTGCTGCATGGGAGGAGGTGGTGCATGCAGTGAACCTGCATGGCAGCCACCAGCGCTCTGTGCAGGAGTGCAAGAAGAAGATGGGCACAGACAGGAGAAGGATAAAGGAGAAGGTGGCTGCCATCAGGGCAGCATGAGCTGCGACAGGTGGGGGACAGCCAAAGGTTCTACACCTGACCCCAGAGGAGGAGGAGATGGTTGCTGGAAGCATGCAGCATTGTGCCATTGAGGGTGTTCCAGGTGGTGGCTTCCTGACGGGTGGTAGCCCGTCACTACATGGTAGGTCATGGTCTGCCTATTGGGGAAGCAGGGTAGGTCACATGCAGTAACGTGACTTTTTTTTCCCTTACAGATCCTGAGCGTTTGCATGGGTCAGCGGTGGTGGGCCTGTCCACTGAGGACAGTCAGATGGAGATGGAGGAGGGCCCATCCACCTCCACAGGTATACATGGCTCAGTGCGACAGTGGGCCCACCTGGCTGTCCAGACTGATGTTGTTCGAACAGGTATGGAGGAGGCCCTGCCCGTGTCCCAGCATGCCGGCATCCACGGATGCCGGCATGCTGTGACTCAGGCTGGTGCCGAGTTCATCACCAATGATGATGTCGCTAATGGCATGGGCAGTGACACGTGTGTGCCATGGGATGGCCACACAGCAGGTAACATCGCGGCCATGGCTGTGGGTGGTGCCGCCGTGGAGGCCTGCATGTCATCACAGTCCCAGCCTGTGCCTGTCAGCACCAGTGGGGCAGCACTGGTGTGTGTACAGGACAGTGGGACTGTTGCAGCCACTGCAGCAGCACCAGTGAGCCCTGGTGAGTGGCAGCCAGAGGAACAGCATCAACAGTCAGCCAATGGGCTTGGGGGTTCAGGGTCAGGGGGTGGCATCAGTGCACCGCCTGTGGACATGCCCAGACCTGGTCCCGGTGTGCAGCACCCACCCTCAAGGGGTGCTGGGCATCAAGACCATGCACACCCTGAGGGACAGGATGCCGAGGAGGCAGATGACCTCTTGGATGAGCACACCTGCATACTGCAAGCATCAGTCAACCAGCAGATGCAGCTTACGACATTGGTGGATGCACTGCGTGAGACTCTGGAGCGGGCAGAGGAGTGTTGCAGCAGAGACACCACTCTGATCCTGGCAGGGGTGGACCGGTTGCGGGAGGATGTGACCGCAGCCATTGACAGGCAGACACAGGCATTCACTGCTGTCATGGCCACAATGGGCACACAGTCATGTGCCCATGCGTCGCAGACACCATGCAGTGCAATGTCCAACCCCCATTCCCGGTGTCATGTGACACCCTCCTTGTCGACACTGGGTTCAGCTGTGGGCATCCCAAGCATGCCTGGCGCAGGCATGTTTGGTGTGCTGCAGACCCCTGTGTGAGCCGGTAGTGTTCACGCAATGGAACCCCTAGGGGACCATCGGTGCCACCCCATGAGGCCAGTGGTCAGCCTGTCAGTGCTGGCGGGTCTTGGCGGGGCCACCCATGCATCCGTGGTGGCCGGGACACTGTGGCGTGTGACTGACCTGTCTCCCAACGCGGCTACTGTCTGGTGCTGCCCTGTGTGCATTGTGTCATTCAGCAGGCATTGCATGGGTGGGTACCCGGCCCTGCACGTGAACACACAGTCCATCCGCACACCCTCCTGGCTGCTGTCCACAGTTGCATGTGCATGATGATGCCTGCATTGCACTGCACACCAATGTGCAATGGTGCTCAGCATCTGACACATGCACAAGGACAGGCAGTGGGCCTGGTGGTCTGTGGACATGTGTGTGGCTAGGGGTGGCGTTCTGGGTCAGTGTGCCTCCTACCCTTTGTGCAAGTGTGGTGCATTGTGTGTGTGTGTTTGTGTTTGTGTGTGTGTGTGTGTGTGTGTGTGTGTGTGTGTGTGTGTCTGTCCATGTGGCATGCTAGACCTCACCCATCCCTGGTTGTGTGTGTGGTTCCATGCTCGGCCACTTCCCTGTATGGAATGCACCCCTGGTGTGTGTCCATGCATGTTTGTGGGTTGTGCCTTAGCCACTGTTGGTTGCATATGGCCCCATGACTTACCTGGGTTGGTTGAAGTGCTCCTCCGTGATGGTGTCCTGGTGCAGCTGTGCCAGCCGGAGCAGTCGGGGGTCCCATCGGCCAAGGGGGCTGCCCATCACCATTATCACCGGCGTCCTCATTGTCCCCATCACTGTCCCCCTCTTCGACCTGTACGGCTATCCCACATTCGTTGGCCATGTTGTGCAGGATGCAACAGGCCAGGAATAGCCCGCAGGCCTTTGAGGGGCTGTACTGTAGGGCACTGCCAGAGATGTCCAGGCAATGGAAACGTGCCTTCAGCATCCTGAACACCCGCTCGATGACATTGCATGTAGTGGCATGTGCCTCATTGTAGCGTTGCTGCAATGGGGTTGTGGGCCGCTGGTAGGGTGCGAGCAGCCAGGGACAGAGTGGGTATCCACTGTCACCTGTGTGTAGAGGGTGCAGGTTAGTTTGGTGATCAGCATTGCCCTGCCCCAGGCCATGTAGGCCACTACCCATGTCACCTCTGACCATGCCCCCCAGGCCCTATGATTGTTCATGTGGTTTGCATACTCACCCACTAGGTGGCCAGTGGCGATATCCCCACTCTCGAATCTGTGGCACAGTGCCAACTGGTGCCAGATGAAGGCATCATGTGCTCCCCCAGGGTGCATGGCATAGACATTGATTATGTGCCCCCTGGCATCGCACACCACCTGGTAGTTGATGCTGGCATAGCCCTTGCAATTTATATATGCAGCCCCCTTGGGGCCAGGCGGAGTATGGATGGCCACATGGGTGCAGTCTATTGCTCCTAGCACACCAGGCATATGTGCTACCCTGTGGAACTCCTGTACATTTGCTGTGTGCTCTGCCGGTGTGCTGGGGAAATGGATGTACTCCACAGCATGTGGCAGCAGTGCGCTGAGGAATTGGGTGAGGTGGCATGACGTGGCCAACTGGGTTATGCCTGTGGTGTCCCCAGTTGGTCTCTAGAAGGTACCCGTGGTGAGCAAGCACATGCAAGCTGTCACTTTCATCTCCACTGACAGGGCATGGCTCCATCGTGTGGGTGCCTGCATCACATCACTGCACAGCTCACAGAGCCACCTCAGAATTGCCCGATTCAGGCGGTACCGGCCCACAATCTCGGTATCACTGTACAGCTCGAAGCTGGTGCAGGCTCAGTACTGCCTGTTGGGGGCATACCGCTGACGGGCCCTTCCATGGCCACGCCCCCCCTGCTGCCCACCTTCTCACCCCCCTCATTTCGGCCTCCATCTGGATGGTGGCACTGGCCATGTCCCTGGCTTGTGTTCACCCCCCCAGCAGCTGTTTCTGTATTCCCCTCTCTGTCCTCGCTGCTACTTCCCCTGCACCGGGAACACCTGCCTGTGCTGGCCTCACTGCTGTGTGGTGTACTTCCCCCTTCTGCACTGTGGCTCCCCACACCTTACCCTGTGCCTGTTGCTTCCAGGTGCCCTTTCCTGGCTGGCCCTGTGTGTCCCTGCTGCCCGGTGTTTCCTGCTGTATTTGGCTCTCATGTGGCTTCCCTGTAGCGTTCTTCTGCCTCTCCCTTGCTCCCTTTTATTTTGGCTCATTTCCGCTATGGTGCAACTTCCACTGGCTCCCCTATTGCACATGGTGCATGTTGTTGAATATCGCACTGAGCCATTTATGCATGGTTCCTCCCCCTTCAGTTGCGCATGCATTCATTATCATTGCGCTGTTGCTTAGCATGATTTGGGGGTGCAACTGTCTCCTGCTGAATATCGCAGAATGGCGCATTTTCAGACTTGCGGAGGTGCAACCCTATTGCGCATGGCTCAACTCTTTGGAATATCTGGGCCTATATGTATTATTCTGCAGTTCACAAAAAAGTCAGCGAAAATCCATGGAAAATCCAAGTTTTGCCAATTGCAAAAGTTCTGAAATTTCCACAAAATTTCAGAAATTTTGTAGAAGTTTGGTGGAAGCGAAATTCACAACTTTTACCCAACCCTATTTTAGCTGAATTCTGAAAATCATTGCTATATAACCAGTGGAATAATATTCTGTTCATTAAGTTTATTTATTTAATTTTGGTAACCGAGTAAGCCCACTGAGACCAGAGGTCCCTTTTTCAGGGGTGTCCTGAAGTTAATTGCAGGTAACATAAAGCATTACATTTATACATTATGTATATCACAAGCACATGAGACAGGTCATACAGCAGGATAGATCCAAAATATTAGTCAGTTGCAACACATAGCTTACAATCAACAGTACCAGGGAGTCATAGACAATCTGTACATTGTATTTTCGGAGACATATTGCGATTTCAGTACAACCAGGTTCCTGTCCTAAGGATAGAGACCTTATCATTTGTAACAGTAACATTAGTTCAAACTCAGTAGGTGTGACTTGAGTTGCTTTTTGAAGCCTCTCAGAGAAGTAGAGGACTGGATACAGGAAGGGAGTGAGTTCCATAGGGAGGGGATAGATGTGGAGTTTATTCCTCAGTTTGCAGAAAATGAATGCATGGTTTACATCAACTGTAGAATTTGATTCCACAGTTAACATTGCACTTTCAGAATTCTGAAATTCTGTTCCTGATAGAATTTCATGAATTAGGCAGAATTTTCAGAAATCCTGCAGAATTCTTGCTGAAGGAGAATTTACAAATTCCTCATAGCTCTAATGCTTTGTCTGTATCACATTAAGTGCATCCATGCAGCTCTACTACTGTATCCAAAAAATGCAACCATATGTGACAAAAAGCCATGAGCTGTAGCAACAGATTTGTGTAGTATTTTTGTACTGCAATTGCATCCTTTTTGGCTACACAAATTGGGGAACATTGGTTTATCAGTGACAGATGGATTCCCATTTTGAAAATAGTGGCTGGCTGATCATTTGAGGATCCTTCTGTAAATCACCACTCCCACTTACACCTGGTGCTGGATTTTCAAAGGGCCCTTAGATCCACACAAGCTGCATCAAACAACCAGCTTGAGTCAGATCTAGTTGCATGAAATACTGTACACCATATTTTGCAAGAATAGTGTTCTTTGTGACAAAGTCCCCCAAACTGATGCAAGAGGTCCACTGCATCAACAAAACGGCATAAGGGATGAGAATGATACACGCTGCACCAAAATAAATGGTGCAAGTTGAGTCAAAAATGGTGCAAGTTGAGTCAAAAAAATGAATCAAGGAACAAAAATGATGCAAACTGAGTACAAAAAAGGTGCAAACTGAGTAAAAATGGTGCAAGCTGAGTAACATAAATGGTGCATATTGAGTCAAAAAAAATGACTCAAGGAAGGAAAATGATGCAAACTAAGTACAACAAGCATTTGTCAATGCCGAATGTTTGCTTGCTGGCATTGGCAGTGGTAATGTACAAGTTACAGAGCTGCGTAATAGGAATGGCAGTGAAGTACTGAACTGAAGCCAACCCCACCACCACCCTGCAGAGAGTGACAGGCATTGGGGTGTGCATTTGGGTTGTCAGGCATAACGGCCTCGCCATTTTGCCCCACCCCACCCTGCAGACACTGACAAGTGTCACGGTGTTCCTTGGGGTCTTTGGCCCTTATGCGCACCCCATTTCATTAGGAAATGCGGTGAGATGGGTGCAATATAGGAGAATGGGGTGAACTTTGGGGCTGAAGAGTCCAAGGCATACCTCGATGCCTCTCATTGGTTGCAGGGTGTGGAATGGTATGAGCATTACAGGCAAGAATCCCAAGTCACACCCCTGATGCCTGTCATTCTCTACAGGGTTGGGTGTTATGGTTGGAAACCCTAATACCTCAGGCATTCATTGGTGTTTTCACTCCAAATTCTCAACATGTTTTTTGTGACCCCTCCTCATGAACAGAGGGAATATCAGTTTGTTAGCCGAAAGCTGCTCATGCACAGCGACTACGGCATTTAGCACCACAGGTGCAAAAACATTCCGAACAGGATGTAAAAAATGACAGCTGTACTGATCATGGGGAGGTGTAAAAAATGGCAATGTTGCAAATCTGCAGTAAAAATATTTAAAAAAATAGTGAAGTCATGAGCGTACATAGAAACTGTGCAACGCACAACCGTAATATAATTAGGTTGGGGATATTTTACAGCAGATTGTCAACTCAGGCATTTGGTACCTCCGATCATGAACAGTGTCACTGTGATTTTCTTTATCTGTGCTGAACAATGATTTCCCACAGCGATCGCCATCTCAGTGCTGAAAGTGTGAAAACACACTTCAACCCGTTGTGAAAAATGACAGCTGTACTGTTCATAAGGAAGTGTGAAAAATGCCACTGGTGAAAATCTGGACTGAAAATATTACAAAGTCATGAACTTACGAGGGTGCATGGAAACCAAGCATTGCTCACTCGTAACACAGTCATTTATGGACTTTTGTCACCAAATTTTCAACATAGCCATTTTAAGACCTCTGCTCATGAACAGTGTAACTGTGATTTTCTTAATCTGTCTAAACATTGCTTTCACACACCAACAGCACCATTGTAGCTACATGTCGCAACACATTTTAGGTGACATATGAAAATAGCGCTGTACTGTTCAAAGGTAGTGTAATAAAATGGCAATGTTGAAAATCTAGATGAAAATATTAATTTGCAAACTTACGAGCATGCATAGGAATAACTGGCATGCGCTTCATAAAACAGTCATTTTTAGGAATTTTTTCACCAAATTTTCAACATAGCCATTTTAAGACCTCTGCTCATGAACAGTGTCCCTGTGATTTTCTTAATGTGTCCCATACATTGATTTTGCACATACTGCGCCATTGTGCACTACATGGGACGGAAACACATTTTGGGCAAGATGTGAAAAATGACAGCTATACCACTCATAAGGAGGTGTGGTAAAATGGCAATGTTGAAAATCTGGAGTGAAAATATTGAAAATTTGCGAACTTACGAGTGTGCGTAGGAACTGCACAATGCACCCTCGTAAAACAGTCATTTTTAAGAATTTTTTCACCAAATTTTCAACATAGCCATTTTAAGACCTTTGCTCATGAACAGTGTCATTGTGACTTTCTTAATTTGTCCTGTACATTGATTTACGCACCGACTATGCCATTGTGTGCTACATGGGCGGAAACACGTTTTGGGTGAGATGTGAAAAATGATAGCTATACTACTCATAAGAAGGTGTGGTAAAACGGCAATGTTGAAAATCTGGAGTGAAAATATTGAAAATTCGCGACCTTACGAGCCTGCGTAGGAACTGCGCAATGCACCCTCGTAAAACAGTCATTTTTTGGAATTGTGGCACCAAATTTTCAACATGGGGTTTTTGGGACCCCTTCTCATGAATGATGTCACTATCATGGTGGAATTCAGGCCCAAAGGGTGATTCGCAATCACTGCACAGTCACTGCGTGAAATTACCTTTGGGACCGAATAACGCCATGACAGTGACATCATTCATGAGAAGGGGTCCCAAAACCCCATGTTGAAAATTGTGCAAAATTTCAAAATACCCGAGATATGCAATAAAGTTGAAACCCCTATGTAACCCATTATACAGCTTACGGCATTTCCTCAGTTCGCGGTCGGCTTTGAAGAGTGCAGACGTGTTCCCGGTCCACAAGATCGTCGCGCGGGAGTCGGAGGTAAGTATGGGGTGGGGGGTGGGGAGGCTAAGGTGCGCAGTGGGTTGGTGCGGGTTGTGGAGGGGTTGGGAGACGCGCCACGGACAGTTTTTATTTCAGGTTTAAAAAAAAGACGTGGGGACGTTTGCCACGCTGGAGTGGGCCCCAGCGTGGCACAAGGACTTGGGGGCATTCAGCTGGACGGGGATTGGGCACTCCCACCGGCCAAGGACTACAGTGCTTGCCACGCTGGGTGGGCTCTGGCGTGGCACCTACAACAGGGGGGTGGGGGACGCAGCTCAGCAACTGGGCGGCCAGCTCAGCCCCGAGGGATTGGGCACCCGTTAGCTATACAATCAGAGAGACACGCGCGTCTGTCTGTGCGTGGGGGAACTCTGGCGTGAGCAACCATATCTATCGGTGCTCACTCAAGCGTAACTCCCCTTTCAACTGTATGCCACTGCATTTTGGAGCGTGTCATAGACTGCTCCAAAATGCATTGGCTTACATGGGCCGCGCCTGCCAGCCCACTGCCTGAATTGGAGGAGGAGGTGACACACCTCCGAAATCTCCGATGAAGGCACTATGTTTCTTGCACATGTGTGCAAGCAAACATAAAAATGGTGCGAACTGAGAAAAAATGGTGCAAGCAGGGTAACCAAAATGGTACAAGTTGAGTCAGAAAAATGACTCAAGAAATGAAAATGATGCAAACTGAGTACAACAAGCATTTATCAATGCCGAATGTTTGCTTGCTGGCATTGGCAGTGGTAGTGTAGAAGTTACAGAGCTGCGTAATAGAAATGGCAGTGAAGTATTGAACTGAAGCCAACCCCACCACCACCCTGCAGAGAGTGACAGGCATTGGGGTGTGCGTTTGGGTCATCAGGCATAACGGCCATGCCATTTCACCCCACCCCACCCTGCAGACACTGACAAGTGCCACGGTGTTCCTTGTGGTCTTTGGCACTTATGCGCACCCCATTTCATTAGGAAATATGGTGAGATGGGTGCGATATAGGAGAATGGGGTGAACTTTGGGGCCGAAGAGTCCAAGGCATACCTCGATGCCTCTCAGTGACTGCAGGGTGTGGAATGGTATGAGCATCACAGGCAAGAATCCCAAGGCACACCCCTGATTCCTGTCATTCTCTATAGGGTTGGGCATTATAGTTGAAAACCCTAATACCTCAGGCATTCATTGGTATTTTCACTCCAAATTTTAAACATGTTTGTTTTGTGACCCCACCTCATGAACAGGGGGAATATCAGTCTATTAGCAAAAGCTGCTTATGCACAGTGACTATGGCATTTAGCACCACAGGTGCAAAAATATTCGAACAGGATGTAAAAAATTACAGCTGTACTCTTTCATGGGAGGTGTAAAAATGGCTATGTTGCAAATGTGTAGTAAAAATATTTAAAAAATGGTGAAGTCACGGCGTACATAGAAACTGTGCAACGACAACCGTAATATAATTAGGTTGGGATTTCTTACAGCAGATTGTCAACTCAGGCATTTTGGTGCCTCCGATCATGAACAGTGTCACTGTGATTTTCTTTATCTGTGCGAACAATGATTTCCCACAGTGACCACGCATCTCTGCACTGAAAGTGTGAAAACACACTTCGGCCATGTTGTGAAAAATGGCAGCTGTACTGTTCATATGGAAGTGTGGAAAAATGCCACTGGTGAAAATCTGGGCTGAAAATATTACAAAGTCATGAACTAACGAGGATGCGTGGAAACTGTGCAATGCTCACTCATAACACAGTCATTTCATGGACTTTTGTCACCAAATTTTCAACATAGCCATTTTAGACCTCTGCTCACGAACAGTGTAACTGTGATTTTCTTAATCTGTCCTAAACATTGCTTTCGCTACACCAACAGCACCATTATGCGCTACAGTCATGTGAAAACACATTTTGGGCAACATATGAAAAATTGCAGCTGTACTGTTCATAAGGAAGTTTAATAAAATGGACATGTTGAAAATCTGGAGTGAAAATATTAAATTTGCAAACTTATGAGCATGCATAGTAACTGTGCAACGCACGCTCGTAAAAGTCATTTTTAGGAATTTTTTCACCAAATTTTCAACATAGCCATTTTAAGACATCTGCTCATGAACAGTGTCACTGTGATTTTCTTAATTTGTCCTGTACATTGATTTCGCACACCGACTGAGCCATTATGATGCGCTACATGAGGCGGAAACTGCGTTTTGGGTGAGATGTGAAAAATGACAGCTGTACTACTCATAAGAAGGTGTGGTACAATGGCAATGTTGAAAATCTGGAGTGAAAATATTGAACAGCTGCAAACTAATAGGCGTGCTTAGGAACTGCATAGCGACATACGCCAGAAAACAGTCATTTTTTGAATTTGTTCACCAATTTTCCAACATAGCCATTTTAACACCTCACCTCATGAACAGTGTCACTGTGATTTTCTTAATTTGTCCCGACATTGATCTCAAGACACCAACTGCGCCATTGTGCGCTACATGGCGGAAACATGTTTTGGGTGAGATGTGAAAATGGCAGCTGTACTGCTCATAAGAAGGTGTGGTAAAATGGCAATGTTGAAAATCTGGAGTGAAAATATTGAAAATTATGACCTTCACGTAGCGCATGAGGAACCGGCGAATGCACGCTCGTAAAACAGTCATTTTTAGGACTTTTTTCACCAAATTTTCAACATAGCCATTTTAAGATGCCTGCTCATGAATTGTGTCACTGTGATTTTCTTAATTTGTCCTGTACATTGATTTCGCACACCGACTGCGCCATTGTGCGCTACATGGGCGGAAACACGTTTTGGGTGAGATGTGAAAAATGACAGCTGTACTACTCATAAGAAGGTGTGGTAAAATGGCAATGTTGAAAATCTGGAGTGAAAATATTGAAAATTCACGACCTTACGAGCGTGCGTAGGAACTGCGCAATGCACGCTCGTAAAACAGTCATTTTTAGGACTTTTTTCACCAAATTTTCAACATAGCCATTTTAAGATGTCTGCTCATGAACTGTGTCACTGTGATTTTCTTAATTTGTCCTGTACATTGATTTCGCACACCGACTGCGCCATTGTGCGCTACATGGGTGGAAACATGTTTTGGGAGATGTGAAAAATGACAGCTATACTACTCATAAGAAGGTGTGGTAAAATGGCAATGTTGAAAATCTGGAATGAAAATATTGAAAATTCGCGTACTTACGAGCCCGCGTAGGAACTGTGCAATGCACGCCAGAACAATCATTTTTGATTTTAGCACCAAATTTTCAACGGGGTTTTGAGACCCCTTCTCATGATTAATGTCACTGTCATGGTGTTATTCAGGCCCAAAGGGTGATTTCACAGTCACTGTGCAGTCACTGCATCAAATCACCCTCCGGCCCGAATAACACCATGACAGTGACACTTATTCATGAGAAGGTCTCAAAATTCCATGTTGGAAAATTGTGCAAAAATTCCAAAAATGCCTGAGATATGCAATAAAGTTGAACCCTCCTATTTATCCCATTATACAGCTTACCGGCATTTCCTCAGTTCGCGGTCGCCTTTGAAGAGTGCAGGCGTGTTCCCGGTCCACGAAGATTGTCGCGCGAGCTCTGGAGGAGTAGTATGGGTGAGGGTGTGTGGGAGAGCTGGGTGAGCAGTGGGTGGGTGCGGGTTGTGGGAGGGTCGGGAGGCGCGCGGGACAGTTTTGTTTTTCAGGTAAAATTTAAAAAAGACGACGTGGGACCGTTTGCCACGCTGGTGGTGGCTCCCAGCATGGCACAAGGACATTGGGGGCTTATGAATTGGCTTGCCATGCTGGGGTGGGCTCTCCCAGCGTGGCACTCAACACGCGGGAGGACAGTGCAGCCGACGGGGATTAGGCACCCCTTCGGCTATGATGATTAGTTGCCATGCTGGGGTGGGCACCCAGCGGGCATTTTGGAAGTCTTTGGGGAAGGCGGGGCATGAGCAGCCGGACGGGATTGGGCACCCCTGGCGGTATATACAGTGTGCATGGGGTGTGCACGCCTGTGGGCATCTGTGGGAGGTAAAAGTGAGCAGCCTTATCTCTATCACTGCTCACTCAAGCAGCCCTCTTTCAACTGTATGCCACTACATTTTGGAGCTTGTCATAGACAGCTCCAAAATGCATTGGCTTACAGTGGCCGCGCCTGCCAGCACACTGACTGAATTGGAGGAGGAGGTGACACACCTCTGAAATCTCCGATGATGGCACTATGTTTCTTGCACATGCGTGCAAGCAAACATAAAAATGGTGCAAACTGAGTAAAAATGGTGCAAGCTGAGTAATAAAAATAGTGTAAGCTGAGTCAAAGAAATGGTGCAAGTTGAGTAAAAAATGATGCAACGGACGAGAATGATGTAAATTAAGTAAAACAAAACAGTAGATGAAATGGCCAAAACTAAACCCCAAAATGTTCTAAACTAGTCCTGCAGGAGAATACTGGCCCTAAATAGCAGCATAGTCATGTCTGACTACCTGCTTTGGGTCTCTTTATATAATCTAGTGTGTCCCTTAGTCCAGCTCTGGCTGGTCTAACAGCGACAGGCATCTTAGGCACAAGGACAGGACTTACATTCTTTGAAAATCCCAAATAAGGGAATGGTGCATCATTTCAGTGATGCAGGCATCCCTTCCGACATGGCACAGGTATTTTTTTGGTGCAAGCATGGGGCAAGCCACTCTGGCACGTGCAGACCTGTTTTTGACACAAGCAGCATTTGAAAATCGTAATTGGTGCAAGATTTGATGCATCCTGCTCCTTGTGTCAGTTGTTTTTGATGCAAGCACCCTGCATCATTCTCTGACCTTTGAAAATCTGGTCCCTGGTGTCTACCTATGGTTTGTTCACAGATTCCACAATCAGCCACCCAAAATCTCAGTGGTGCCATGTCAGAACCTTGGGTTCAGGAGCAAGCCCGGAATGCTGGCATGTGGGATGTGGCGGTAGAGGAGTGCTTCCAGCAGTGGTACATCTTTGACCAGGGAATGAGGCAGCACATTTCAACAATTATAGTGACCCCTGCAGTTGAACCCTGAAACTTTCACCCTACAGCCACAGAGGAAGTTGTGTGTCTCCAAGGTCACCATGATGTCACGCAGTGCCACGAAGAGTGGCAAAGGAATGGGAGCAAATGTAGAGATACATCAACCAGGCCTAGCAGGATAAGGGCCGTACCTCATGAATCTGCTCCACTCAGAGCAGTTGTGAGGACCCATGGAAACAAGGCTGCAAGGTTGGCAAGACCTGAGAAAGGACAGTGAAGTCAGGGAAGAAAAACCTATGTAGGAACAAAACAAACTCCATAAGCAAAATCATTTTGTGTGAAAAATAAAAGCCATATTGCTAGGATTATGTGATGAGGAGTTAGCATAATTTAACATGGTGGCTTGTTTATCTTCTGATTTAGGAGTACAGTAACCTCTCCTGAGTCATGCTGAAAGCAGAATGCAAGGGGTCAGCCAACTGGCATACTGTATCTGGTGTTGAGAAAGTCCTGAAGGATATAGAACGCAATCGCTGAATTGCAGAGAGACAGAGAGATAGCAACAGGGATGACAAAACACTTGATTTTCCTTGAAAAGGTATGTCACTGTTGCCTCAATAGAGGAGGAGAAGTTACTGTACTTTCCAGGCAATCTTTGGCATTTATACTTGTGAGAGAAGAAAATGCATAAGGGGTGAAAACAGTGGAGTCACGGCTTCTGGACATCCCTCTAACCAGAGTGGAGTTTTTAGCAGTGGAAGAAACCACCTGCTCTGGGGGAAAGATCTAGTAAAGCCCGTTGGGGCCTATCGGTCTGCCTTCAAAAGACTGAGCCCTATTTCCTCACCATTTGTTGTTTATTCTTGCTTTATCTATGCTTATTTATGGACTATCTTTGACTAATTTGTTTTTTTGTTATTTGTGGGCCTTGATATTTTCTATTTTACTATTCTATTATTTAGTTTGTACTAGTGTAAAAGAAGGCCTTGATATTTGCTATTTTACTATTCTATTATTTAGTTTGTACTAGTGTAAGAGAAGTGACATTCACCATTCTCCGCTCCAGATAATCGGGCGAGGAGAGTGGTCAGAGTGTCTGGGGAGGAGTGGATTGTGTTTTGTTCCGGAGTGTTTGTGCTAGAGAGGATAGCTTGTTTTAAATAAACATTTTATTTAATATAACTAAAAGGTAAATATAATAGTTGCTTTCTGGTTGGAATAGAAATTGCTCCGTTTGGCTGGGGAGAGTCAGGTGCTCATTTCCTGAAAAGGGCACATGTGCTAGGTGTACAATCCAGATCACTGTGGCAAGGAAGGACAACAGAGGCAGAGCGCTTGAGAAGGAGACAATGCTGTCTCTCAAAAGGAGCTTTTTTTTCATGCTCTTATATACTTACTTATTCACTAGTTAAAACTTTTTTATAATATGTCTCTGCATGGTCTAGATATTCTGAAAAGAAACTGAATACTGCTTGGTCATCCCTCAGCCTACATATTAAGTTAATCAGCTGGCTAGGAGCTTAAGAAAAGGCCCTTATATTTGAAAGCTTGGGTAGCTTGAGTAGACAGAGCAGCTCATGTAGTGTGGGTGCTTGGGCCTGAAACTAACAAACCTGCTATAGAAAAGTAAGTTGAAGGACGATGTACTGTTTACCAGCTTTTATGACATTTTTTATTGTTTGATTGTGTTAAGGTACTGCGTGGGAAAAAGAAAAAGGTTGAAAATATATTTAAGTATAAGTAGTATTTAAGTATAATTAAATATAGTGAGCAAAGTGGTATAGAGTGACATTGAAATTTTAAAGGAAGAAGCTGGAAGGAAGGAGGTAAATGAGAGCTGTATGAGAGCTATAGGAGGTTCTGTTGTTATGTTGAAATTATAATCACAATTAAAGGCAACAAATTATTTTTTTTATTTACAATATATTTACAACATATTTTTTTAGAAAATAGAACTCATATTTTATGTTAGATTATATTTAGCCCTGCGTATTGCTTATATTTTAGTGCCTTCGTCAAGACCTTGGTGCTCAAGTGGGGAAAAAAGCATTGGAAACATAACCAAAAGAATTAAAACATCAAAAGAACTAAATTCAAAAAAGGGATATCACCGCTGGTATTTGGTAAAACTTTACATTTTGACTATGGACTATTTGGACTTTGGTGGTCTTTGTTGGATTCCCGCTGAGCGAGCAACCCAGGGGTAAAAGTTTCTAAAATAACTGAAGAAGCCCAAGTAGATGCAGATGATTTATGCACCGATTTTTGCACTTATTTAGTGCACTGTGAAAGGAGAGGTGGAAAGCAGGAAAAGAGAAAGGACTTGAAGGCCCCTGAACCTGGGCCTAGAACTCTGATTATATATATGCTTATTGTATTTTTTTTCAGCAATTACACCTGTATCTGCATCTTTTTTCTATTTTTTAGCTACTAACTATTTAACCTTTTACACTTTCAGCCTCTCAGCCTATTAGTCCTAATACTGGATTGTTGGATTGATAGGCTCACAGGTCTGATTAGATTCACTCTTCTTAATTTAATAGATAACAATTGTTGACATCTGTTATTATGCCTGTAGAGACAAGAAGTGGAAAAAACATCTGTACAATCCTTGATAAGGATATAAATTATATAAAGAAAACTCAGAAAAAGATATACAAAAAAAAGAGAAATTAGGAAGGAAAAGGGAGAGGAAGAGGTTAATGAATTAATTAATGGACAATCTATGTAAGAAACTGGTATTAAATGCGACTTAAATCAAGTAACTGCAGAAACTAGTAGTCCTTGTAAAACAAATAAAATAAAATGAATAATAAATCGACTTCAAAAAAGCATTGTACAATAACATTGATTCAACTACTTATACGGGATGTATGGGATAATAATATAAAAAAATAAAAGTAAGAATGATCTACAAGGGGAAATCAGATGTTTGAAGTATTGTGATCCAATTGAATTAATGCAATATAGTACTCCAGTTTCTGCAGTAGAAATGATAGAAAGAAAGAAAACATCTATGACTTGGCTGATAACTTAATTGACATGGTAAATGAGGTATCTAGAACTGTGGATAGTATAAAAGAAACAACAGAGACAAATAACAGAATTGAACAGAAGATTAATGAAATGAGAGAATTAAGACAAGGAAGGAATAGAATATGTACCATGTTAGAGACACAGTTTGAATTGAGAGAAGTTTGTGATACAAGCAAAAAGGAGGAAGATAATGGCAATGTTTCAGAAAACACAACTGGGGAAAGTACTCAGTTAATGAGTCCAATTGAAATAGCAACTCCACCTTTGGAAACACTGGGCCTGATTCTAAAAGAGTTACACCTGGCATAACAGCACTTGTGCCACAAAGAATGGCACAAGTAGCAAGTTACACCAGCAGATGCAACGTGTGGGATTCTACAGTGTGGCCTGCGACATGTCGCCAGCCACTTGTGCCAAAGAGCAGTTACGCTAGCAGTTGCGCCATAAACCTCCAGTGACATGGTGCTTGGGGGTTTACAGCAGCAGTTGCGCCCTTTTCTAGTAGGGCAGCAACAAAGTCCCCATTGTCAGGATTCTACAAGAACCTCCTGAGGAGAACCGGCAACGTAAGTTACACCAGTATTTAGTTGGTGTAACTGCAGATACGTCCTCTGGGGGTTCTGAAGACCCACTGCACGCACTCCAGGATTTCTCCCCATGCCCAGAACACCCCCATCGGAACCCACAGAGCAGCCCACAACCCCCCCAGCCCCCTATCCCCACAGTAGACGTACCCAGCTGGGCATCTCACACCCCCAGCCCCAGAACCCCCAAACCCTCAATGCCCTGCAGCGAAGCCCACACACATCATGCCCCCAAACCCCACACTGCTAGGTCCTGCAGGGCAGCTGTTTCCCCCATCCATGCCCCAACCCGATATGTTGCTGCAAATGTTGAAAAAGTAAACCCTCAGAGATCCCTGGTAATCTAGTGGCCCCCCACCCACCTCTCACACAGCAGTGCCAGTCTCCCCACCCATCCCAGCTGGTGACTGACCCACCTTTCCTCACGTGGCCAGCTGCCGACTGAGCTCCGCGGCTTACTGTATAGACACACTCAGAAATGAATGAGTATTCATTCACTTCTGAGCATGTCTCTGCAGAAAGCAGCTCATCGCCTTCAATCGATCGAACTGGCTGTGGAGGTGAGAGGTGGACTGTGCCAGTCGCCAGCTGGGGATGGTGGGGGATGTGAGCGGACTGGCACTGCTGGGTGGGGTTGGGCCACTGGAATACCAGGGATCTCAGGGGGTTTAATATTTACACAGTTGCAGCACAAAACCGGGTCAGGGACTAGATCGGGGGTGACACAGCTGCATGGTGGGGCTTTGGGGGCACTTACGCTTGCTGGGGGGGCTGTGACTTGCAAAATGCCTCTCGGAAATGCCCTTAGGTTGGCATACCTGTCCGCATGTCGCAGGACATGGGACTTAGCCGCGGAGACCCTGCCCTTTCTAGAATAGGGTGCAGGGTCCATGTCACAACGGCGTATGGCGCAAGTCTTCTTGCCTGATGGGGAGTCACCCATACAAAACACCAGCACTGGCTGCATGACTGGTGGCCTCACTGGTGGATGCCCTATTGGTTCATGGCCTCTGCTACTTCATCCCAGGCCATGGCCCTGGCCTGGGGTGTGTCAGTGGCACCACTCAGCAATGGCTTCCTGTCAAGGTACACCTTGAACAAGGCATCCGCCTCCATTCTCGTGAAGTTGGGTCTGCGCTTCCGGGCAGACCCATGCTCCTCACCCTCCTTGTGCTTGGACATGTTGCTACCTGTGGACATGGACATGTGGTTAGTGGCTGCAGTGGCCCACCCCAGCCATTGAGCACCTTGTGGTGGCCCTCCCTCAGCAGGTGCATCCTACCTCTAATGGTTGCAATACCAGTCCATGGCCTGTGATGTTGTGAGGCACTTTTATAGCGCAACGCATGCAAATGAGCCGATGCACAACTATAATAGAAACATAGAAACATATAATGTGATGGCAGATAAGGACTGCTTGGCCCACCTAGTTTGCCCATTTTCCTACCTAACAGATAAGCTGTAGATCCTAGTTAACCAACAGCTTACTTCCTCCTACCCCCCACTAGGACTGCCTTATGTCTGTCCCATGCATTCTTGAATTCCCCCACTGTTCTTGACTCCACGACCTCCTCAGGGAGGCTGTTCCATGCATCCACAACCCTCTCTGTGAAAAAATACTTTCTCACATTACCTCCGAGCCATCCCCCCTCTATCTTCAAATTGTGCCCCCTTGTTCTTGCACATCTCTTTCTCTGAAAGATGCTACCCTCTTGGACTTTGTTGATTCCCTTGAGGTACTTGAAAGTTTCTATCATGTCCCCTCTCTCACTTCTTTCCTCAAGGGTATACATATTAAGCTCCTTTAGTCTTTCTTCATATGTCTTCTGGTGGAGACCCTGCACCATTTTGGTTGCCCTCCTCTGGACAGCCTCCACTCTGTCTATGTCTTTGCGGAGATGGGGTCTCCAGAACTGCACACAGTACTCCAAATGGGGTGTCACCAACTGTCTGTACAGAGGGATAACAACTTCCTGTTTTCTACTATTGATGCCTCTCCCTATGCATCCCAGCATCCTCCCAGCCTTCCTTACTGCCTTCTCACATTGCTTGCCCACCTTTAGGTCATCTGATATAATTACCCCCAGGTCCCTTTCCATTTTTACTGTTGTCAGTATCTCACCTCCCATTGTGTACTCTTCCCCTGGGTTTTTGTTTCCCAGGTGCACTACCTTGCACTTCTTTGCATTGAATCTGAGCTGCCATACATCTGACCATTCCTCCAACCCTGCCAAGTCCCTTCTCATCCTTTCCACTCTATCCTGTGTATCAACCCTGATGCAAATCTTTGTGTCATCTGCAAAGACACATACTTTTCCTTCCAGTTCCTCTGCAATGTCACTTATAAAGACATTAAAAAGGACCGGTCCTAGTACTGAACCCTGTGTTACATCGCTAGTAACCCTCCTTTCTTCACTGTGGACTCTATTTACTACTACCCTTTGCATCCTGTTGTCTAGCCAATTTTTTATCCAGGCTACCACCTTGGGACCCACTCCAAGGCTGGCTAACTTGTGTATTAATCTTTCATGTGGGACTGTATCGAATGCCTTGCTAAAATTTAGGTAGGCCATGTCCACAGCCCTTTCCTGGTCTACTACTTTGGTCACCCAGTCAAAGAAATCTATTAGATTCATCTGACATGACCTTCCCATCGTGAATTCATGCTGCCTTGGGTCCTGTGCCCCACTGGCCTCTAGGTACTCAACAATTCTTTCCTTCAGAAGTGATTCCATCATTTTCCCTACCACTGAGGTCAAACTAACTGGTCTTTAGTTTCCTGCCTCTGTCTTGCTCCCACTTTTGTGAAGAGGAATCACATCTGCCCTCCTGCAGTCCTCAGGTACTAGCCCATTCTCCCATGATTTGTTAAAGAGAGTAGTCAGCGGTGTCACTAGATCTACCCTTAGTTCCTTTAGAATTCTTGGGTGAATCTCATCAGGCCCCATTGTTTGCAAATGTCCTCATTGTGTCGCAGATAGGCTGATGAACTAATCTGCATATGTCGGCTGAATATCGCACTGTTGCACATTGTGCAATGGACTTGCTCTGGCGCATGTCATTGTGCAATGCTGTGACATGCACAGTGCAGACTCACCAACACACATGTGCAATGACAGCTGCTGCTGCCTATTGTGCAGCGTGTGCTGTAGGGTCCATCACGGCCATGCACCATGGGCCCTATGGCACTCGAGTGCCATACAGCCTATAGCACTAATGCACTATTGGGTCTATGGTGCTCGGGCGCTATTGGGTCTATGGTGCTCGGGTGCAATTGGACCCATGGGGCATGCTGTCCACATGGCCACTATTGAGCAATATGTGACATGGGCCCAATAGCGTACACGTGCACATTGTGTGTGCTGACTCCCAACCTCCAATGTGTCTTATGCCCCTCAGTCACCTCTGCCCCAGGTGCTGGTGTGGCCACACTCATGCCGTGCATCCCCAGCAATGCTTGATTTCTGCAGACTGCACATCTCTGTGCGAGGTGCGCATCCCATGCACATTGTGTATGTGTGCTACTGGGCGCCATTTTGGCATTCTTCAGTGCTGACCGACAGTGCCGCGTCACACAGTGCCCCGTGCCCACAACTGGAGTCAGGTAGAGCTTGTGAACCTGGTGGCCCGGTTGGAGCCCCATGCTGCCGGTCTGTTTGGCCATCAGCCCCTCACTAGACCCAGGATAGAGGTGTGGCAGGACATCACGGATGGGGTGGTCCAGGCCACTGGGGCACAGCGCACCAGGGAACAGTGCTGGCACTGGTATTGTGACCTACTCAGCAGGGACCCAGAGTGGCTGAGGGTGCTGCAGGTGCACATCCGCAAGGGGGCCATGCCACAGCCAGGTAAGTGGGCTTATACTGCATCTGTGCATGACCACTGTTCCATGAGGTTGGCAGGGCTGCATGCCATGCTGGGGTGGGGGAGGTCTGTTGTTGTGTGCCCTGTGGCATGGCATTACCCAGCACTGGGTGTGCTTCACCATAGCCCTGCGGCCTTGCCTGGCCGGGGCGCACACTCTGCTTGTGGGTGAGTGTAGTGGGATCATGCTGTGGCTGTGTTCTGATGTGTGCCTGTTTGTGTTCCTGTCCTAGGTCCTGAGGACCAGAGACATGCCAGAGCAGCAGGGGAACTTGGTGGGTCGCAGCAGGCCACTGCGGGCCCTATGGCTGGGGGTGCGGGACCGAGCGGAGGTGCAGCAGCGGGTCCGGTGCACGCAGTGCCATGGTGGGCAGGTAGGCACTGTGCATTCCCACATTGTTGTGCTGGGTGGTATGTGGGTGTGTGGGCACAGCCTTGGCCTCCTGCACCATGTGCCATGGCAGCTATGTACAGCACACGGTGCTGTGTGCATTGCACTGCGGGGTGGCCATTGCATGTGTGTGTCATTTGTTGCTGGGCTGGGTGTGTGTCTGGCTGCTACTAGTGCCGCTGAGGTTCCGCTGTAGCACCATGCCACCTGCCTGCCACTGTACTGTCGGGTAGCCATCGGGCAGTGGTCTCCAATGCTGTGCACTGCCGTGGCCTGCTGGGTTGGTGGCAGGCGTAGGCCCACCCACTGTGGGTGGCAGGGATGCCACTCCAGGGGTGTGTGTTCCCACTGTCCACTGTGCACAGGGGGGGCTACAGGGCTATGGATGCTCACTGATCACCTGTCCCTTCTTTTGCCATAAGTGTCCGGACATGATCATGCCTGCCACTCTATCAATGTCCCCTGTGTGAGATTCTCCTCATCACATCCCACAACATGGAGATTGTAGGGCAGACCAGGAGGTCCATGTTCCAGAACCGGCACAGGGGGAGACACCAGGTGACAGCAGGCCATGGCCGGCCATAAGGATCACCAGCCACCATCCCGTCTCTGTCCTCCCTTCCCACTCCTTCCCCTTTCCACCTGTACATACCCTGTCCCCTGACCAGTTCTCACCTACACCTACCCTCCCCTTTGTTACTTGTGTTATGTTTAGCTGTGTTGCTTTCTTCCATTATATTTATTACCTGTTTACCCTTCTGTGTCCGTGTCTGCTTTGCAGCGGGCTAGTGGGTCCATGCTACAGTCGTGTTGTGGGTGGCCATGTGGTGCACCTGTGTCATTGGGTGGTGCATGCATGGTGTTGGCATGCCCCTCAGTCAGTGGCCGTGCTTTGGCATGGCACTGGGATGGCTTTTAGGGATGTGTGACATGTGTGTGTGGTGGGTGCCATGTGTTGGGGTGTGGCTTGTCATTGGCCAGGCGGCCATGTGCCCAACGGCGTGTGGTGGTCTGAGGTGCCCACCCCTGTACATCAGTGCCACCTGTGCCCTGCATCCTCCCGTGGGGGGCACCACTGCATGCTTGCACTCCATGTGCAGTGGTGACCTGTGTGCTGGCTGTGTCCCTGCCAGTGTTCCTGGCCTGGTGCTCCTGCCTTCCCACACTGTTCCACCCCCTTCAACCTTGACTCTCTCTCTGTTGTGCCTCTGGCTGTTCCTGCTGTGCCTTGGCGCACCTTCCTCTGACTCTTGCGCATCCCTGATTGCACTATGGCACATTTTTGGTTGCTTCCTGGTGCACCTCTCACTGTACCATGGCGTAGTGGCTGCGATATTCAGCTGTATTGTGCTTGCACTTGTTGCGGTGTTCAACCATTGAATATCGCAGTCACTGCGCCATTGTGCAGTTGACTTGCACTGCGCCAGGGTTGCACATGCCTTTGGCACATTTCTGAATATCCCACTCCCATCAATGTATAACATCAATATAATGCCAGATGAAACAGAAGACACATTACACATTCATTTAAAACAATTTCTAGGAACAATTTTACATACAAATAAGAAAAAGAACAGTATGTTAGATAAAAATTGAGTGTTATAAGACCAATTGAAAACTTGAATCTGGTAATAGTACTGTCAGATCAATAATATATTCTTAAGGTATTGAAAACCAGAAAAATTAGTTAAACGTATTAGGATTTGGGATGGAAAGTGTTAGAAATATTAAATCTTTGTTTCCAGAATATTTTAAGGAATATGATAAAAATACAAACAAAAATAAAAACAAAGAATAGAAACAAAGAAACATAGAAGTTGATGGCAGATAAGGACCACAAAGCCCATCCAGTCTGCCCATTTCTTGTTCTACCTTTTGAATGTGGTATCAGTCTTTGCTCTGTCAATGGCCTATCTATTCAAACTCATCTGTATTGCTCCCTTATGCCTACCCCATGCCTGTTTGAAGCCCTGCACTGTATTCATATCCACCACTTCCTGAGGTAGGCCATTCCATGCATCCACCGCCCTTTCTGTGAAAAGAACTTCCTCACATTACCCCTTAATCAGCCTCCCTCTAATCTCATGCTGTGTCCTCTTGTCCTGCTATTTTTCTTATATTGAAACATGTTAGACTCTTTCACCTTGTTAATGCCCTTAAGGTGTTTGAATGTTTCGATCTTATCACCTCTCTCCCTCCTTTGCTCTATGTTATACATATTGATTTCCATTAATCTGTAATCATATGTTTTCTGATGCAGTCCCTGCACAATTTTGGTTGCCCTTCTCTGGACTGCTTCAGTTTGGTTAATGTCCTTGTGAAGGTGTGGACTCCAGTACTGCACACAGTACTCCAGATGGGGCCTAACCAGTGTCTTGTAAAGAGGGATTATTACCTCTCTCTTCTGACTTGTGATACCCCTACTATACACCCCAAAATCCCCCTAGCCTTACCTACTGCTTTAGTGATCTGCTTGGATGATTTCAGGTCACCTGTGAGGATAATGCCCAAGTCTCTTTCTTCCCTTGTGACTGCCAACAACTCCCCTCCCAACCTATAGGTGGCTTCAGGGTTTCTCTTCCCTATGTGCATGATCGTGCACTTCTTTGCATTAAACCCCAGTTGCCACTCTTTTGAACATTTGCCAGTTTATCTAGATCTCTTCTCATTCTGCCCATCCCATCTGGATCATCTACTCTGTTGCAGATCTTGGTGTCATCTGCAAACAGACAAATCTTACCCTCCATTCCATCTGCAATGTCACTGATGAATATATTGAAAAGGACTGGCCTCAGGACTGATCCCTGAAGTACCCCACTTGTGACTTGCATCTCTTCTGACTGTATGCCGCTTACCACCAAAGGTGCCTGCCTGGCACCATGGCTTGGAGGGACAGGGAGTGAATCCTCAGGATTGCTGGAGCAGCTGCAGAGGGGAGGGAGCTGGATGTCATTGTCCACCACTAGGGACAAATGACCTGGCTAAGAAAGGGATTAGAGAAGTGCAGGAAGAGTTTGTGGAGTTGGGGAGTGGCCTTAGTCAAGTAAGCACGCACGGTAACCTTCTCAGAGGTGCTGCCCATCTATGGCATAGGAGAGGCTAGGGTGTTCCGAACCATGGGATTAAATCAGTGGTTGAAAAACTGGTGTGGAGCTCAGGGATTTGGCTTCATTGGGGACTGGGGGTCCACCTGGTGTGATGCAAGCCTATACTGGCATGATAGGCTGCATTTGTCCGGGGGAACCAGGATCCTAGGTGATAGGTTTAAATGCTTCATTGGCAAGCTTTAAACTAGCAAGTAGGAGAGGCACTGGAAAGGAGCAGGAAATCCTAGCCCCCAAATAATCACGGTAGTAAGTGCAGCAAACACCAACATAGAGGTGTCGATAGGGAGAAGGGCAGGGGTAAATGGAGAAAGTGACAAAGGTAAGAAGGACAGGGATGGGGCAAAAGTGAGTAAGGCCATCAGGAAATGGAGGGTAATGAGTACCAATGCTCGTAGTCTGGGCAACAAGCTCCTTGAGCTGGTGGCCATGATGGAAGAGGGATGCCTGGATATCATAGCAGTCACAGAAACATGGTACACAGAGAACCATGACTGGGACGTTAACATACCAGGGTACATAACCTACAGGAGAGACAGGCAGGAGAGAAGAGGGGAAGAGTAGCTCTCTGTAAAGGAAGGATAAAAGCAACTGAACAAAAGTAAACAGGGAGGAGAAGAGGCACTGTGAGGTCATCTTGGAGACTGGAAAGGGCACCACAATCTGCACAGGGGTTGTATACGAGACCCCAAGTCAGGAGGGAATGGACAAGGATATGATAGAAGGCATTCTTAGAATGGCAGAGAAAGGAGATACTGCTGATGGGAGACCTGAATATGCCAGATGTTAACTGGAGCACATTTGCTGAAGCCACATCCAAGAGCAGGGCCATTTTGATGCCCCACAGGTGGCAGGCATTAGGCAGCTAGTTTCAGAACCCACTCGTGAGGGAGCAATCTTAGACCTCGTACTCTCAAATGGGGGCAGTGAGAGGATCTCAGCTCTAGAAGTGGGTTGCCATCTGGGGACAAGTGACCATCAAACAGTGTGGTTCATATTAAACTCAGCTACAGAGTCAAGCCATACAAAAGTGAGGTACTGGACTTTAGGAGGGCTGACTTTGTAAGATGGAGAGTGCCCAGAAAAGCACTAGCAAACAGGCTAGAAGAAGGTGTGGAGCAACAATGGGGAATCATCAAAACTGCCATCACAGAGGCAACAAGCCTTTGCATGAAGCAAATAAACAAATCAAAATGAAAGAAAAAGCCACTATGGTTCTCAAAAGAGGTGGCTGTGAAAGTCAGGAAGAAAAAGATGGCATTCCGGAAGTATAAGGAAACACAGAAGGAGCAGGACAGAGAGCTGTACCAGTTAAGGCAGAAGGAAGCAGGGAGGGAAGTCAGAATAGCAAAGGCCCAAACTGAGGAAAAGATAGCCAACTCAGTTAAGAAGGGGGATAAAACCTTTTATAGGTACATCAGCGAGCGTAGAAAGACAAAGGGAGGGATAGTGAGGCTGAATAGAGATGAACAGTGGGTGGGCAGAGGGGGCAGTGAAAAGCAGGGATACTGAACAAATATTTCTGCTCAGTATTCACAAAAGAGGAGGGAGAAGTGCCTAATCCAATTAAAGAAGCACTCTTGATAGGGGTAGATCCCAGTCCTTCACAGAAGAAAAGGTTCTGAAGAACTCCTAAAACTGAAGGTGGACAAAGCAATGGGTCCTGATGGAATTTACCCCAGAATTCTAAAGGAATTAAGGGAGGAACTAGTGAAACCACTGGCTACTCTTTTAATAAATCATGGAGGATGGTGTGGTACCCGAGGACTGGAGAAAGGTGGATGTGATTCCCCTTCACAAAAGTGGGACCAAGACAGAGGCAGGAAACTACAGACCTGTCAGTCTGACCTCTGTGGTAGGGAAAGTGATGGAATCACTTCTGAAGGAAAGAATAGTTGAGTACCTAGAGGCCAGTGGAGCACAGGACCCAAGGCAGCATGGGTTTACAGCGGGAAGGTCATGTCAAACGAATCTAATAGATTTCTTTGACTGGGTGACCAAAGTAGTAGACCAGGGAGGCGCTGAGGACATGGCCTACCTAGACTTTAGCAAGGCATTTGACACAGTCCCACACAAAAGATTAATAGTCAAATTAACCAGCCTGGGAGTGTCCCAGGGTGGCAGCCTGGTAAAACATTGGCTGCACAACAGGGCACAGAAGGTAATTGTAAATGGAGTCCACTCTGAAGAAAGAGGGTTACTAGTGGGGTACCGGGAGGGTTCAGTATTGGGCCCAGTCCTTTTAATGTCTTCATCAGTGACATTGCAGAGGGACTGGAAGGAAAAAGTATGCCTTTTGCAGATGACACAAAGATCTGCTACAGGGTTGATACACAAGGAGGCATGGAAAGGATGAAAGGGACTTGGCAAGGTTGGAGGAATGGCTGAAGTATGGCAGTTAGGATTCAATGCAAAGAAGTGCAAATAATGCACCTGGGAAACAAGAACCCAGGGAAGAATACACAATGAGTGGGAGGTAGTAACAACAACAAAAGGAAAGGGACCTGGGGTAATCATATCAGATGACCTTAAGGTTAGCAAGCAATGTGAGAAGGCAGTAGGGAGGGCTGGGGTATACTGGGATGTATAGGGAGAGCATCATCAGCAGAAAACAGGAAGTTGTTATCCCTCTGTACAGACAGTTGGTGAGACCCCATCTGAGTACTGTGTCCAGTTCTGGAGACCCCATCTCCATAAGGACATAGGCAGGATAGAGGTAGTCCAGAGGAGGGCAACTAAAATGGTGCAGGGTCTGCAAGAGAAGCCGTATGAGGAGAGACTAAAGGAGCTTAATATGTATACCCTTGAAGAAAGAAGGGAAAGGGGGGACATGATAGAAACTTTTAAGTACCTCAGTGGAATCAACAAAGTCCAAGATGGTAGCATCTTTCAGAAAAAGAGACTTGCAAGAACAAGGGGACACAATTTAAAGATAGAAAGAGGGCAGTTCAGGGGCAATGGAAGAAGTATTATTTCACAGAGAGGGTAGTGGATGGATGGAACAGCCTTCCTGAGGAGGTTGTGGGGTCTAAAACTGTGGAGAATCAAGAATGCATGGGACAGACATAAGGCAATTCTTGTGGGGAGTAGGAAGAAATAGGCTGTTGGTTAACTAGAATCTCATGGCCTATCCTGAGGTAGGGAAATGGGTAGACTAGATGGGCCTAGCAGTCCTTATCTGCCGTCAAAGTCTATGTTTCTATGTTTCACCACTCTCTGTTTTCTGCCCATCAACCAGTTTGCCACCCAGTTGACTAACTTCTGACCCACCCCGAGCCTACCCAGCTTATTAATCAATCTTCTATGTGGAACAGTATCAAAAACTTTGCTGAAGCCAAGGTAGGCAACATCAACTTCTCCCCCTTGGTCCACCACTCTGGTTACCCAGTCAAAGAAATATATGAGACTAGTTTGACAGGACCTTCCTTTTGTAAACCCATACTGTCTTGGATCCTGTGCTTCTACGGATTCCAGGTGTTGCACTGTCCTTTCCTTAAGGAGTGCCTCCATAACTTGTCCACTACTAAGGTAAGACTGACTGGTCTGTAGTTCTCTGCCTCCTCCCTGCTACAACTGTTGTGGAGTGGGATCATATGAGCCCTTCTCCAGTCTTCTGGGACCTCTCCTGTGCTCACAGACTCACTAAACAGTTCTGATAAGGGCTCTGCTAGTTCCACCCTTAGCTCCTTTAGTACCCTGGGATGTATACCATCAGGTCCCATTGCCTTGTCCACCCTACTTATTGAGCTCTTGTAGGAGCCTTTCTTTTGTGAAGGGACTAGTGCACACCTCCCTCCCCCTGTGTCCATGGTGCTGAGTTGTGGGCCCTGCCCTACCTTCTCTTTAGTAAATACTGAGCAGACGTATCTATTTAGGATAGATGCTTTTACATGGTCCTCCTCCTCTCATGCTCCCTTATCTGTTAGTGTCGTACTGCTGTCTGTCTGTTGTCGTTGTGCATCCCTGTGTTGCCCTCCCATGCCCCTTCCCGACCTCCCATGCCTGTCCCCATTCATGCTGTGGTGTGTGTGCCTTATGAGCTGCTACTCACCGACTCAGTGCCCACTGGCTATCCTGCCCTCCTCAAATGCCTGGCACAGCTGGGACTGGTGCCAGATGAAGATGTTGTGGGCACTGCCGGGGTACTGTGCATAGACATTGCTGATGCGCCCAGTCACATCGCACACCACCTTACAATTGATGGAGTGATACCCCTTCCTGTTTATGTACACATCACTGCCATCACCAGGTGGTGCACAGACGGGGACATGGGTGCAGTCAATGGCACCCAGTACTGCTGGTAGGTGCACAACTCGATGGAATTGCTGCATTGTTTCTCTGAGCTCTACTGCTGTGGTGGGGAATACTATGAACTCCTTAGCATGTGGCAGGACAACCTCTAGGAACTGGGTCAGGAGGTGTATGGTTGCAGACTGTGACACCCCAATGGTGTCCCCCGTTGGTCATTGAAATGTCCCTGTGGCTAGGAAGCACATCGCTGCTATCACCTTCTCCTCTACTGTCATGGCATGACTGCATCTGGTGTTGGGGTACAGCTGCTCATGCTGGAGTTCACATAGCTGCTTCAACATTCCCCTGTCCATCCTGTGATGTGCTCATTTGGCAGGGTCTCAAAGGAGACCCTGGGTTGGCACCACCTGTTTGCAGCATGCCATCTCCTCGGCCTGCATTGCGGCCCATGTTGGGCCTGCTCCCTCTCCTCCTCCTCCTCCTCCACTACAGCTACCATGAATGGCAGCATTATTGCTAGTGGTACAGTACTCATTCCTACTTCCTGTTGTGGTCTCTCCCCCTAGCTGATTTGCCCTAGGTTAAGACCAACCTTTTATAGGCGGTAACTAGTGTGCGCTAGGTGTCATGCTATGTGTCCTAGTGCAGTGCTATAGCTTTGAATATCCCATTGCACTTGTATGCAGGCCCCCCCCTTTGCCCCTTGCATACATTATTGGTTTGCCTCATGCTAAGGCAGTTTGTGCATGCTAACAGGTCCTTTGAATATGGTCACTCCGCACTATTCCCATGCTATTCCCGTGCTACTGGTTTGTGCGGTGTGCTATGCTTTGAATATCTGGCCCCATATTTCTAAAAACCTACTTAAGGTTGCAATAAGCAGACCTAGGAAAGGAAGTAGGTGGTATGGTAAAGACTGGAAATGGTATAAACAAAGAATTAATAAATTAGTAAAAAGCTTACAAAAGAAACCGATCAAGGGAGGAAGAGAACCCTCAATAAGTTGAGAAAAGAATATAGAAAGACAATGGAACTTAAAAAGAATAACTATAGACTGGGCTTGTGGGCAGAATTTGAAAAATTGGGTTAAGGAAAAAGATAACATAAAATTTTGGAAGCTGGTAACAAATGGATGGGAAAATTACACAGAAGAAATTGAAAATTATATTAACCCAAAAATATGGGAATTATGTTATAAACATGTATTTTATAATCAAAATATAAATAATAACAGTACTGACTGGATTCCAGTAAACAACTTATTTTCTGAAAAGGAAATTCTTCAGGTTGTCCAAACCTTAAAGCGACATAAAGCTCCAGGCCCAGACGTAGTACCACAAGATAAAATAAAAGATGACCCAGAGTTATGGACTACAGTTTTAAAATTGGTATTTAATTCCATACTAAAAGGGATTATCCCTTTAACTTTGAAATTAATATAATTATACCTATATATAAAGAGATGATAGAGTTGATCCATATAACTACAAGCAATAAGTCTTCTGGATACTACCCAGAAATTTTTTACGACATTAATATATCAAAGAATAATGGATTGGATACATAATAATGCTTTAATACATGAAGCTCAGGTGGGCTTTATGCCCAATCACTCTACCATAGATCAATGTTTCACATTAACTCATTTAATCTATAAATATATACATATTAAAAAACAAAAATGATACTGTCTTTTTATAGACCTAAAAGCTGCCTTTGATAAGGTGTCCAGAGCAAAACTTTGGGAAGTTCTGGAAAACTATGGGTTAGATATAACTATAATTAATACCTTGAAATTGCTGTATGATGACAACTACACAATAGTGAGATATAACAAAGAAGGAGATTACACTAATAAATTCTCCTCGAATGTAGGTTTGAGACAAGGCTGTGTCCTCTCTCCAATCTTGTTTAATATCTTCCTGAACAGGATACTGGAGGACCTATATGATCCTGAGCTGCACATGCCCAGGTTGGGCTCTTGGCCATGCCCACACCTGCCATCGCAGATGCTATAGTTTTTATTTCAACTAGTTACTTGGGGATTCAAAGAAGTTTACAAAAGCTATGTGAAGGATGTAAGAAAGCAACTTTGGAAATTAACTTTGAAAAGACCAAATATATGATCTGTAATAAATACTGGTTAAAAGGTGGAACATAAGCTCACTAAAGTGCAATAATCAAAAAAATAGAAGCAGTAATTTGGGAATTACTTTCAGTTATAATTTAAGCTGGCAAGAGCATATAAAATATATAAAAGAAAAAATTAAGAGGGTTTATCCAGCGGTAGAAAAATTCTCATATAAATTCGGAGGACAATTGATAAAGGAATGTTTAGCAGTTTCAAATGAATAAATAAGGTCACAATTGTTATATGAAGCAGAAATATGGGGACACAGGAAAGTTCATAGTTTAGAGGCTACTATGAACAAATCTTATAAAAGATTATTGGGTCTACCAAGGGCTGCATTATCCAGTTTAGTTAGATTAGAATTGGGACAATCAACTATAAAACAATGTATTGAACAAAGACAATGTGCATATTGGCTAAAAATCTATATCAAACATGAAAAGTGCTTAGCTAGAATATGTCTAGAAGAATCACTGAGTTATAGACACAGAGGTTTTATATGTCCTAGTACGTATACCTTTGAAAAACAAATTAAACTGTATGGATTATTGAAGTGCACCACCGAACCCTCTTGGGTACCTTTAAAGATCCTTGAAGGACAAATAAAAACTAGAATCCGAGATATTCACTTTAACCAGGAAATGAATCTGGCAAGAAATTATAAAATTAGTAGTTGGTTGGGGGGAAATATAAAAAGAACTATGGGATTAGAATATTATTTATTTAAAATATCAAATCCAAAAAATAGAAAGGCTCTAACCAAATTTAGATTTGGAAATATAAATAGCCAAAAGTTAAAGAAATGTTATAAAGAAACACGAACAAACTTGTGTGCCTGTGAGCTCGGTGATGATACTCCAACACATCTGCTTATTTTGTGCCCCTTACATAGATTTGAAAGAGGTAAGATTTTATCTGTGGTTTTAAAGGAACTTTATATGGCACCACGGTATCAATATAATTCTCTGCTAAAGTCTCATAATGCTATATGGTTAGATTAAGTGACTAGATTATGTAGAGTTATAGAAAGAAAGCAAAAATGTGAGGAAAGACAAATGATTATATTTTGCATATATGTAAATGCTTAAATATGTATTTCTATTTAAATGGTATGTCATGGAAATTATTACACCTTGTATTAATAATTTAAGGAATGAAGTGTTTATAATACTATTTAAAGGTTTTGTAAAAACAAATTTTAATTTTGTTACACAATAAATTGGACTGAACTGAACAGTAACCTCTCTCAGGTGAAAGGGAGTCACTTTTTACAAATCTAACATATTTACCAAGGGCCGGATATTCAGACTGCACCAGCAATGGCGCACGTGGGGGCACAGCACAACCGAGCTGAGCTGGGGCCAGGACAGAGTGATATTCAAAGGTGATGTGCTATTGAATATCGCACAGAATGCACATGGCACAAGTACAATGCACCGGCGCATCACACATACAGGGAGGACTGGGAATGCTCCAGCGCAAATGCAGTTGCGCTGTGTGCATCACTTGCGATATTCAGAAGAGGGCATGCAAATGAGGACATAATATATGCATGGAGCAAATGGGGCCATTAGCATGTCATTATGGCTCCATTTGCATGTGTTGCATGGAGCAGCCCGGCAAAATGCATCTGGCGCCCTGCGGAACTGCCTGCAGCAGGCACTGTGTCCCTGGTGCACTAGTGCCCCCCCACCTGCATGCCTGAACATGGGCTCCAATAGCAGATATGGCTACCAGGTGGTCCAGTGGTATCCCCCCTTCTGACATGCCTGATTTCGGGCAACCATATGCCAGTATAGCACCCAGTGTGCTAGTGTTCCCCCCTTCCTCCTGAGTGGCCCAATTGTGGGCAATAGTGATGCAAAGCCCTATACCCAGTGGACTAGTATCCCCCCCATTCAGTCTACCCAATCATGACCAGTAGTACCCCAAAGCCCTATACCAGCTGGTGCAGATGTTCCCCCCATTCAGCCCGATCATGGACATGTGATAGAAATAGTAAACCTGGTGGCTCAGTGGACCCCCTTCCATCCCACCCACAGAGGAACCAGCCGCCCAGCTCCCTCCCATCATCAGTGGGTGGCAGCATTTCACCCACATACCGCCCGGCCACCCACCGAATGACAGCATACAGTATGTGCTGTATGCCTATTGGTCCACACTGTGGACCAATGGGCACACAGACCATACTCTACTACTCAGGCACAGTTATGCTAATGAAGCCTTTCAAATAACCATGCCTGTGTCATTGTCATTGTCATTGTCATTGTGATGGTCTTCACTGTTCCCATCACTGTGGGAATGGGATACCCAGACTTCAAGCTGCAGGGCTCTGGATGTCAGATGTACCAAGTCCAAGAGGATGTGCTTACTTCTAGCCCACAATATATATCTCCTCCCTGTGGGGGGGGTCTTACTCACTTTGAGTGACAGTTCCATGTCGTACCAGCCCTCTTTGAGAAAGTGTATGTGTGTGTGTGCGTGTGTGTGTGTGTGTGTGTCCACTCACCCTTCAGCACCTCTTTGCTAACCTTATTACATGCTTCTGGGTCCTTTATCCAACATGGGAACCTCTCCAGGGAGGACTCCCCTCTGGGGTTATTGCTTTATTTCCTCCTCCCTAGCCTTCCTGCTAACTTTCCCACAAGAACCATCCATCCCTCTACCCTAGCTGACATAAGCTGTTAAATACTACTTGATCATGTGATCTGGTAGCCATCTTGTACCTGAAGCAGATGAATATTCAGAAAATAATAAATGAATCAAAAGAATACATAGTTTGGGCCCCCTTTCCTGTGACATCTTGGGAATGAAGGTGTGTTACTTTTGGGCATTCCCCAAGAGATACTGCTATTCATGTAGGGCCTGGGGAGTGCCTAAAGGAATATACTATGCACATAGTCCTGCCTTGACAGTCCATCTGTATTGGCATTCCTTGCCCCACTTCGGTGCTGAATGATCATATTATATGACTGTCGCACCAACCTCCAGTGCAATAACTTTGTGTTTTGCCCACTAGTCCTATGGAGCCATGTCAAAGAGTTATGATCTGTGACCACAGTAAACTCCTTCCCATAAAGATATGGCTGCAGCTTCTGAAGGTCCCACACTATCCCCAGACATTCTGTCTCCACTGTGGCATATGACTCTTCGCTGGGCAGAAGCTTCTGGCTCCGGTACACTATGGGATGCTCCTCCCCCTGCAGTGTAACCTGGCGCAGGATGGCACCCAGCCCATGGTCTGAGGCATCCATGTATACTACCAACTTTAAGTCATAATTGGGGCTAGCAAGCACGGGTGACCCACATAATGCCTCCGTTGGAAGGCAGACTCGCAGTCCTCTGTCTAGAGAACTTTTTCAGGCATTCTCTTTTTCATTACATCTGGCAGGAGCTTAGCCACATCACTTTAGTGAGGTAAACCTCCTGTAGTACCCGACTATTCCCAGAAATGTCCTTACCTGTTTCTTTGAGGCAGGGGTGGGTCAGGCCTGGATGGCATCAACCTTTGCTGGGTCTAGATGGATGCATCCACTGCCCACTCAGTGCTCAATGTAGGATATTTTGGCCATGCCTAATTGGCATTTTTCTGCTTTAACTGTCAGTCCTGCAGCCTTCTGTCTGTGGAACACCTCCCTCACATGCCTGACATTATCCTCCCATGTCTGGCCATAAATGATGATGTTTTCCAAGTAAGCCAGTGCATATTCACCTGCCCCAGCCAGGATATGATCCACAAGCCCCTAGAAGGCCACGGGTGCATTCTTCATCCCAAATGGCATTACTCTGAATTTGAATAAGCCATATGGGGTAACAAAAGCAGACCTCTCCTGGCTGTGGGGGTTAATGGCACCTGCCAGTAGCCCTTCATCAGGTCTATCATGGTCAGGAACTGGGCTCCTCCCAGCCCTTCCAAGGTCTCATCTGATCTGAGCATGGGGTAGGCATCAGACTCCATACAACTGTTGAGCCACTGGTAGACAACTCAAAATTGTATGGTACCAGCCTTCTTGGGGATCAGGACCAGAGGTGAATCCCAGGGGCTACTTAACTCCTGGATCACTTCAAGGGTGAGCATCTCCCTGAGTTCCTCCAACATGGTCTTCTTAACCCCCTGGAGTACCCTGTAGGGTGACTGCCTCGGTGGAACTTGGGCCCCAGTGTCCATGTGTTGTTCAGCCATTGTGGTGTAGCCTGGATTCCCCATGAATATATCTCCAAATTCTCGCAGCATCCCTTCATCTCTTTGGCCTAGGCTGGTGTCAGCTGCCCTGAGAGGGTGAGGTTATTCACTGAGGATCCCTCCCGGATTTCCCTGAGAAGGTCCACCAGGGGATCAGCCTCATCCCCCTCCTCTAGTGTGCTGCACACAGTGAGGATCATTTCTTACCTATCATAGTAAGGCTTCATCATGTTCACATGATATACCCTCTGCCTGTGCCTTCTGTCAGGCAATCCTACTATGTAGTTAACATCACTCATTTTCCTGATTATGAAGAATAGGCCCTCCCATGCTGCCTGCAGTTTATTGAGTCAGACTGGGACAAGTACCATCACTCACTGTCTGATTTTGTACTCCTGTGTTCTGGCCCCATATTCGTACCAGGCATTCTGTTGCTGTTGTGCAGTGGCTAAGTGCTCCTGGGCAGGCCTCACGAGCTCCTTAAAGGGGACACTGTCAACTTGTTTTTCATCAGATTATTTCTAGTTAAAAACCCACATTTTATGATTGCTTACCCTCTCTAAAATTCATTAATGTTGCTGTTTGTTTGGTCTGTTGCCTTGTTTAGTAGAATTGAAATGCATAGTAATGCATATTTATAAACAACTTCGTTTTATTTCAGATCCTGAATCTGTTCTTCTTGACTACTTCCTAAACAGTAGAAGCACCCCCAAACAGTGCAGTAACTCATGGGGCAGTAGCCACCTAAACTCCCACTGCATCATGAGTAGCTAGACTGTGTTGGAGCTGTTCCCGAGTCCAGGTAAGATGCAGTGGGAGTTGATCAAGTAATGTAAAGAGACCTGTGTGGTAACACCAGTATGATGGGCAGTCTGTTTTTAAAATAAAAAAAGAATCAGAATCAAACTACTAGCTACATCAGCAGTCTTTACAAAATGTTAAAAATCATAAAATGTGTATTTTAAACAAGGGTCACTTTGAGGCCTAAGGGGGTTGACAGTGTCCCTTTAAGCCTAGCCCTGAAATTTAGGACATGCTCCACAAAAGACTCCCCTTGGGAGTCAAGGTAACCTTCCAATTCATCTCTGACTAAATCTAGGGGCCCCCTCACTCTATGAAAGGGTCCTACAAGAGCTCGCTAAGCTCAGGGTGGACAAGGCAATGGGACCAGATGGCATACATCCCAGAGTACTAAAGGAGCTAAGGGTGGAACTAGCAAAGCCATTATCAGAACTGTTTAATGAGTCTTTGAGCACAGGAGAGGTCCCAGAAGACTGGAGAAGGGCTCATGTGATCCCGCTCCACAAGAGTGGTAGCAGGGAGGAGGCAGGGAACTATAGACCAGTCAGTCTTACCTCAGTAGTAGGCAAGATTATGGAGGCACTTCTTAAGGAAAGGATAGTGTAACACATGGAATCCATAAGAGAACAGGATCCAAGGTAGCATGGGTTTATAACAGGTAGGTCCTGTCAAGCTAATCTCACAGATTTCTTTGACTGGGTAATCAGAGTGGTGGACCAAGGGGGTGCAGTTGATGTCACCTACCTTGACTTCAGCAAAGCTTTCGATACTGTTCCACATAGAAGATTGATTAATAAGCTGGGTAGGCTCAAGGTGGGTCAGAACTTGGCCAGTTGGGTGGAAAACTGGTTGATGGGCACAAAACAGAGAGTGGTGGTAAATGGTATACAGTCAGAAGAGATGCAAGTCACAAGTGGGGTACTTCAGGGATCAGTCCTGGGGCCAGTCCTCTTCAATATCTTTATCAGTGACATTGCAGATGGACTGGAGGGTAAGATTTGTCAGTTTGCAGATGACACCAATATCTGCAACAGAGTAGATGATCCAGATGGGGTGGGCAGAATAGGAAGAGATCTGGATAAACTGGCAAAATGGTCAGAAGAGTGGCAACTGGGGGTTAATGCAAAGAAGTGCACGATCATGCACATAGGGAAGAGAAACCCTGAAGCCACCTATAGGTTGGGAGGGGAGTTGTTGGCAGTCACAAGGGAAGAAAGAGACTTGGGCATTATCCTCACAGGTGACCTGAAATCATCCAAGCAGATCACTAAAGCAGTAGGTAAGGCTAGGGGGATTTTGGGGTGTATAGTAGGGGTATCACAAGTCAGAAGAGAGAGGTAATAATCCCTCTTTACAAGACACTGGTTAGGCCCCATCTGGAGTACTGTGTGCAGTACTGGAGTCCACACCTTCACAAGGACATTAACCAAACTGAAGCAGTCCAGAGAAGGGCAACCAAAATGTGCAGGGACTGCATCAGAAAACATATGATTACAGATTAATGGAAATCAATATGTATAATATAGAGCAAAGGGAGGGAGAGAGGTGATAAGATCAAACATTCAAACACCTTAAGGGCATTAACAAGGTGAAAGAGTCTAACATGTTTCAATATAAGAAAAATAGCAGGACAAGAGGACACAGCATGAGATTAGAGGGAGGCTGATTAAGGGGTAATGTGAGGAAGTTCTTTTCACAGAAAGGGCGGTGGATGCATGGAATGGCCTACCTCAGGAAGTGGTGGATATGAATACAGTGCAGGGCTTCAAACAGGCATGGGGTAGGCATAAGGGAGCAATACAGATGATTATGAATAGATAGGCCATTGACAGAGCAAAGTCCACTGGCACATTCATAACGTAGAAAAAGAAATGGGCAGACTGGATGGGACTTGCAGTTCTTATCTGCCATCAACTTCTATGTTTCTATGTTTCTATATGTTTCTATGACCAGACAGGAGAATGAAGAATGAGAACCCTGTGGACTCCTGTGGGACTTCCTTGTATGCAAACAGGAGGTGGGGCAAATATTTGTCCTACTCCCTTTTATTCTGGTCAGCAAATGCCCTGATCATAGTTTTAAGGGTCCCATTGAACCTCTCAACCAGGCAATTTGTCTTGGGGTGATAGAACAAAGCACAGAGCTGTTTAACCCTACACTTTTCCCACAAACTGGACATTAAGGACAACATGAAATGAATCCCTAGTCTGACAAAGTCTCCTGGGGAAATCTCACTTAGCTAAAGATTCACAAGAGCTCATCAGTCACCTTTTCTGCCTCAATGGAGGATATGGCCACTATCTCGTGGTACCTGGTTGCATAATCCACAACAACCAGCATATATTGTTTGCCTGTGTGACTTGGGCTACTCAGTAGCCCCACTATGTCCATGGTTACCCTCTTAAAAGGTTCATCGATAATAGACAGGGGCATCAATGCTACCTTAGCCTTCTCCCCAAGCTTTACAACCTGTTGGCACTGTGGACAGGTCTGAAAGTAATTTGCCATGTTTGTGTACAGGCACGGCCAAGCGAAGTTGTTGGCAAGCCACTTCTTTGTGTGGTTAATACCCAGGTAGCCTGATAAAGGAATATCATGGTCCAGAGTCAGAAACTGCTTTCAGTAGTCGTGAGGGACTACCAACTGCTGGAGTACCTCCCCGGCTAGGTCACTCTGTGATGTACACTCCCTGTACAACAGCCTATTTTCCCAGTAAACTGACTTTAGTCCCTTGAGAGGCCTCAGCACTGTTTGCTATCTCTCTCTGTTTTTGAAGGGTAGAGCTTGCTGTGCCTTGCCCAGCTCCTCCCATCTGACCCTGCCTAGTTCCCCTTCAGGAGGAAAGCTGGCCCTGGTGGCAATCTCCTCTGCTCGCAGCTGGGGCTCAGGGCTGCTACTCCTACTTAGCCCTTTATCTACACTAGTCACTTCCTCAGCTGCTGAGGGATGGGTCAGCACCCCCTCAGAAGCTTGCCCTCTTGCCTGGCTATGGGTAGCAATGCATACTAGGTTTTTCCTGTGGTCAAAATCATTCCCCATGATCACATCCACAGAGTGATCAGGTACATCTCCCACCTCCTGTACCCCATGGCCACCTTCCCAGCTCAGAAAGACCCAAGCCATTGGTAGCTGGACCACTGGACCCATGACTCTGCGAATCTTTGAGAATTGCCCTGGCAGAACCTGCTCTGCCTGGATCAGATCCTGCCTCACCATGGAGATGGAGGCACCAGTGACCCTCAATCCCTGTGTTACTGTCCTAATGACTAGAATAGGGTGCATAAGCTTGCTGGAGTTAGGTGGCACTACAGTGTGTGCACAGTTTATCAACTGCAATGTACTGTCTTGGTCACCCCCTCCTCCTGGCTTTTGCCCTTTACTCCTGTTTTAGGGCAGTCATAGGATAGATGACCCACTTTCTGGCAAATTCAGCATTCCTTTGTCCCCAGCTCCTTGTTCCCCTTAGAACTGATGGGTTCTGTTTTGGGCTTAGGTGCAGGCTGGTTTCCTTTAGGCTGCCCTCCCTGGGTAACCTTAAAACCATGTGCTGCCCCACCCCCATAGTTCTTATGCTGTGAATGTGGTCTGCTGGCCACATACAAATCAACACTTTATGCTGCCTGCGTTACAGAGTTGCATGCCTACTCCAGTAGCCAAATGCGTAGGTCATCAGGTACAATCTTAAGAAACTATTCCCTTACAATTAAATCTTTAATTTGCTCTACAGTCCTTGCCTTAGCCCCATCTACCCAATGGTCTAAATAAGCACACATTTGGATGCAGTTCTACATAGCTGTCTCCTGGGCCTTTTCTTAACTCTCTAAATTTTCATCTATAAGCCTCAGGAGTCAGTTCAAAACATTTTAATAACATTCTTTTAACTTTATCATAGTCCATGCAATCCGTATCATCCATTCAAGCAAATGCATTCAAAGCATAGCCAGTAAGCAATGGGTCAGGTGGGTCATCCACAAAGCCTTGCCTAGTTCCAATTGCCCACAAACACTCTCAAATGATTTTAAAAATAAATCCAGATCATCCCCTTCATGGTATTGCAGGAACATTTTTTAATTAATTGTGGCTTCGTGGGTTGAACCATCTTTGCCATTACTTACAGTTTGCCACACTGCTGGCACAGTTTCTCCATCTCAATCTCGTGCTGTCATTCTTTCTCTCACTCTGCTCGTTCTCTCTCTCTCTCTTGCTCTGCTCATTCCTCTCTCTTTCCTCTCACATAAGGATCTCATGCTGACAAATCTTTTCTCTTTCCTCTACCTCCAGCTTTCTTTTCTCCATTTCAGCCACCAGCATTGCCCTCTGCAGTTCGGCATCCATCAGAGCAAGCTCTGCCTTCAGGATCCCAAGCTGAGATTGACTGAGCTGCACAGTTCCCCCAGCTTGTGCCACAAGGTGCCCCCCTTTCTTACCCACTGTAACCTCAGTCTTGCTACCTAGGTCACTGTTCTCAGCAACTGCCTGCTGATCAGGTCTTGGGTCAGGTATATCTAAGACTGTCTGCCCCTCCTGCAACTGGTCATGTGCTAACAGGGCTTTGATGAGTGCACTCTTTGTCATGACCTCATAGACAATCCCCCTTTCTGTGCACAGCTGATGGAGCTGCTGTACATGAAATCGGACATAGCCCGAGGAGCTCATATTCTCTAGCTATGCTGCACTAAGCTATCTAGAAATTAAAAAAAAACAGTAGCAAACAATGCAAGCTTTTGAAATCCTATTGCATGACTGTTAAGGTATATTTACGCTGGCACTCCGTCACAAGTGTGCTGTCTCTGTCTCTCTTTCTCTCAGAGTTCCTGTCTCACAGGAAAGCACACTGTCCACTGTTTTGCACTGGACTGGTAAGCAGTTGTCACACAGATCCCACCACTCTGCCACCAATGTGATGAAAAATCCCACACCAGGGACTTCAAGTTCAATGCCACCACTGGGGGGGGGGTTACCAACAGGACCCAGGGAACCTGTTCTTTACCTCGTCCTTGCTCAAGGTCAGTAAGGTCAACACAATAACTGTGGGTAGAGTGCCCCTTAAGAGAAGGACTGCAAACAGAGTTAGCAGAAACAGTAGAATTATCCTTTTAAATAAAACAAGAAGTCACTGATTCTATAAAAATAGAAGCTTTACTAAAATACTACAAGTATTTACAACAGGAAGTATTTACAGGAAAACAAAAGGGCAGAACATTTACTAAGAAGAAGAAAATAAAACCAGGTTGAACAGTGTACAGCAGAAGTCTGAGCTATTATTGCCTAAAACCTATGGGTCCGATTCCAGGTCGGCGCACGCCGGCGTAAGCCGAGACACGCCAAACCCACTTGGCATATCTCGTGACTTATCCAAGCATTACACCTGTCCAGATTACAACAGGCGTCTTGCACCATGGCAGCTGTGGGCTATGACAACCGTGGATTACGCCACCTACTACACCACAGGCCACAACACCATGGTGCAAGGGCTGGTTACGGCAGCATCTGCACCCTATTCCAAGAGGGCAGTTGCCGTAACCTGCTGGCACTATTCCAGGTGCTGCAGTGGTGGGGCTAACATTGAGCAGCTCGGAGCTACTCTAAGGGGCATCCAACAGTGCCAGCTGTCAGATGCCTGCTCTGCAGCACCGTGGCAGTGGAGCAGATGTGCCCCCATGCCCCCAAAAGCACACCTGTGCCCCCACCATCCTGAAAGTCGGGGACCTCTGGGGGTCTGAACTCCAGTGCACCCCCTGGACTCCTGTGCCACCTGTCCTGCCCCCCATGCCCCCTGGTGTGTGCCATGATGTTCCTGGGTGGGGGGGCTCCAGAGGGGCTACCAGTAGTGGACTGTGACTTGTGACATGTGGGGCATCTACACCGTGCCTGTGGAAGTATCCTCCACATGGCATAACCCACATGTCACAAGTGCTGGGACCCTGCCACTCTTGGAATGTGGTGCAGGGTCCCTGGCATAGTGGCACATGTCGCAACTCGCATAAGGCAGCAAGTTGCGGCATTCATCCTGGAATTGTGCACCATGTCTTTACCTGCTGCTATCTGAAGAAACTACTTTTTCCTAAGTTGTCTTTCTTACCAGACTTCTAGCTGCAGGACTCTGGATGTCAGATGTATCAAGTCCAAGAGGACATGCTTTCTGTCAGCACCACAATATATTTCTTTTCCCTGTGGGGAGGGGTGTCACTGGTATACTGACAATGCAGTGACACAAATACCACGAAGACCATCACAGTGACATTTTCCGCAGTTCGCTGTGATGGTCTCTAAGTATTCAGACACTGCTGCTGCTGGGGTGTTTGCCCCCCTCCCCGAAATAACTCCGACTGGAGTTAGAAATCTTTAGTGTGGGGGTGGCAGAGCCCTCTGCATGTCCCCCACAGAAAACACTTGTTCCCCCAGCGACGGCACAACACCAGTTGGCGGTGTTGTGCTGTCGCTGTGCCAATGGTCAACAAATTTCTTGTCGCTGTGGCATAGTGGAACTGGTGTCACTCACTTTAAGTGATAGTTTCATGTTGTCCCAGCCCTCTTGGAGAAAGTGTGTGTGTGTGTGTGTGTGTGTGTGTGTGTGTGTGTGTGTGTGTGTCTGTGTGTGTGTCCACTCATCCTTCAGCACCTCCTTGCTAACATTTTGACATGCACCTGGGTTCTTTGTCTGACATGGGAAGATCTCCAGGAAGGACTCCCCTCTGAGGTTATTGTTTATTGCCTCTTCCCTAGCCTTCCTGTTAACTTTCCCATGAGAACCATCAGTCCCTCTACCCTGGCTGAAATAAGCTGTCACATATTACTTGGTTATGTGATCTGGTAGTCATCTTGCACCTGAAGCAGATGCATATTCAGAAAAGAATAAATGAATCAAAAGAATACGTGCTTCTGGCCCCCTTTCCCATCACACCATTACTGAAAATCTCCTCCCAACTCCTGAATAATGTAAAGTCTTATAGTTACAGTGTTTTCTATAGTGTTCTTTCTGTGCCTGAGATATGCACAGTGACTTCTGTCCTAGCTTCCCAGCTGTTCCTGGGGTTGGAGCTAGAGAGTTGCTGTGCAACAGTGCCACTATTTTACTTATTTCCACTATATCATTTTATCAATCACTCCCTGAGGTTGTCTCACATTCACTAGCATTTGGCATAGTAGCAATGTTTTCTACAGTATTGGCCCTAATAATAACTGAAGGAGAGCAATGAAATGTTGAATTGTTACATTTTCTAATAACATGCTATTGGTTTCTTGAACCTGCTACCCTCTTTTCTGCCACGTAACTACCAAGATGACAATAATCACTGATACATACCCAAAGAACTTGTTTCCTAGTCTAGTTTTCAGTTTTATAGCTCACTCATTCTGCTCTTTCAGGCATGTGTACTACAACAACATTGCTACTCCAGGTAAACCAGAATAGAGGTGCTAGAGATCGAATTTTCTTGGTAA